>CAWLCW010000032.1:0-2500000 GCA_963856015.1 Helicoverpa assulta
AACCTAACCTAACCTAACCTAACCTAACCTAACCTAACCTAACCTAACCTAACCTAACCTAACCTAACCTAACCTAACTAACCTAACCTAACCTAACCTAACCTAACCTAACCTAACCTAACCTAACCTAACCTAACCTAACCTAACCTAACCTAAACCTAACTAACCTAACCTAACCTAACCTAACCTAACCTAACCTAACCTAACCTAACCTAACCTAACCTAACCTAACCTAACCTAACCTAACCTAACCTAACCTAACCTAACCTAACCTAACCTAACCTAACCTAACCTAACCTAACCTAACCTAACCTAACCTAACCTAACCTAACCTAACCTAACCTAACCTAACCTAACCTAACCTAACCTAACCTAACCTAACCTAACCTAACCTAACCTAACCTAACCTAACCTAACCTAACCTAACCTAACCTAACCTAACCTAACCTAACCTAACCTAACCTAACCTAACCTAACCTAACCTAACCTAACCTAACCTAACCTAACCTAACCTAACCTAACCTAACCTAACCTAACCTAACCTAACCTAACCTAACCTAACCTAACCTAACCTAACCTAACCTAACCTAACCTAACCTAACCTAACCTAACCTAACCTAACCTAACCTAACCTAACCTAACCTAACCTAACCTAACCTAACCTAACCTAACCTAACCTAACCTAACCTAACCTAACCTAACCTAACCTAACCTAACCTAACCTAACCTAACCTAACCTAACCTAACCTAACCTAACCTAACCTAACCTAACCTAACCTAACCTAACCTAACCTAACCTAACCTAACCTAACCTAACCTAACCTAACCTAACCTAACCTAACCTAACCTAACCTAACCTAACCTAACCTAACCTAACCTAACCTAACCTAACCTAACCTAACCTAACCTAACCTAACCTAACCTAACCTAACCTAACCTAACCTAACCTAACCTAACCTAACCTAACCTAACCTAACCTAACCTAACCTAACCTAACCTAACCTAACCTAACCTAACCTAACCTAACCTAACCTAACCTAACCTAACCTAACCTAACCTAACCTAACCTAACCTAACCTAACCTAACCTAACCTAACCTAACCTAACCTAACCTAACCTAACCTAACCTAACCTAACCTAACCTAACCTAACCTAACCTAACCTAACCTAACCTAACCTAACCTAACCTAACCTAACCTAACCTAACCTAACCTAACCTAACCTAACCTAACCTAACCTAACCTAACCTAACCTAACCTAACCTAACCTAACCTAACCTAACCTAACCTAACCTAACCTAACCTAACCTAACCTAACCTAACCTAACCTAACCTAACCTAACCTAACCTAACCTAACCTAACCTAACCTAACCTAACCTAACCTAACCTAACCTAACCTAACCTAACCTAACCTAACCTAACCTAACCTAACCTAACCTAACCTAACCTAACCTAACCTAACCTAACCTAACCTAACCTAACCTAACCTAACCTAACCTAACCTAACCTAACCTAACCTAACCTAACCTAACCTAACCTAACCTAACCTAACCTAACCTAACCTAACCTAACCTAACCTAACCTAACCTAACCTAACCTAACCTAACCTAACCGGATAACTTTTTCAAAAGGAGACCGATTTTGATGCGGTTTTTTGCGTATAATAGCTACAACAGGCTTGTAAGCACGCGATAACCCTTCAAACGCGACATCGAAGCGGTGTGACCCGATTTTTTGACACCCCCACCCTTCTCGACCTGTAAAAAACACAAAATTAATTATTTATCAAAATTCTGACTAGATTTTTTCATTGTAAAAATTTTATTAAATACTTACCACTCCGACCTGTCTTCCTGACTGCATTTTGCACGATTTAGGGTAGGTTTGGACGTCGAAATTAAATATTTTCTATTAAAAAACACTAAATTTTACAGTTTTTCGCCAAAATTTTTCAAAATTTCTAGGAAAACCTATTCTAGTTTCTGGACAGCTGGCTAGGGCTCGCCGAGACGCGTCTTTTGACGTATCGCACGTCCCTCTACGCCGCACCAAACGTCAAAAAATTCGCACTTAACCCGTTTCCATACAAACAGTAGACGGCCAAAATCCACCTAAGCCCCTATAAAAACACTAGTACTCCTGATAACTTTTTCAAAAGGAGACCGATTTTGATGCGGTTTTTTGCGTATAATAGCTACAACAGGCTTGTAAGCACGCGATAACCCTTCAAACGCGACATCGAAGCGGTGTGACCCGATTTTTTGACACCCCCACCCTTCTCGACCTGTAAAAAACACAAAATTAATTATTTATCAAAATTCTGACTAGATTTTTTCATTGTAAAAATTTTATTAAATACTTACCACTCCGACCTGTCTTCCTGACTGCATTTTGCACGATTTAGGGTAGGTTTGGACGTCGAAATTAAATATTTTCTATTAAAAAACACTAAATTTTACAGTTTTTCGCCAAAATTTTTCAAAATTTCTAGGAAAACCTATTCTAGTTTCTGGACAGCTGGCTAGGGCTCGCCGAGACGCGTCTTTTGACGTATCGCACGTCCCTCTACGCCGCACCAAATGTCAAAAAATGCCCCACCCACCCGCCCTTTAGTCGCAATCAAGAACATTAAAAATTTACTATAGGAAAGGGTGTGACTTTGGGACCTAATCTTTGAAAATTATTTTTTCACGGATTTGGCACCCCAGTAGTCTCCTGACTCGGATAACATAAAATTCGCTTCAATCTGGGCTCTTTTACTCAAATTAAGCGGTTTTTAGCGTAGGTTGAAGTACTGTTTTATCCAAGAAAAGTTATCAGAACAATTTTGACCAATCAGTTGACCGGGGCGCAGTCCCCAACATAAGTTATCTTTTCTCACGCAGTGTAACGTGTCTATTGACCGCTGCACTTAGATTTTATTTTAAAAATTTGAACACACAGCTTTTTTGGCTGCTGACTTATCTACTCTATTCAACTGTGACCGAAACTTCGATTCTTACTTTATTTTATTTATGCTTAATTATTTAATTATTCTATTTTACTATTATATTTGACTGTTTTAATAAACTATTTTTAAAAAATAACATTAAATCTAGTAAAATTGTGACTAAACATTTTTATCTTATTATGTTTATGATTTGTTTAATTATTTACACTATTTGATTATCACCTCTGACAGTCGTATTTCAAAATATTATCAGAAATCAATCATTAATATTTTTATTTTATCTTTATTGCACCTTCCAGCCCTTTACACTGGACGGTGCCTTGCACAAGGACGAGCACGCGACGGCAATAGCTCTGTGAAGTATCCAGAAGCTAACCAGGGGCCTTTGGACCCTTCTTCTTAGCAAGAAGAGTAGCCCTGCTAAGGTACCCACTCAGCTAGCTGCTCGATCGCCGCCATCCATAAAAGCGAACGTCTTTTGCTCACTGTTGTTTTAAAAATTAAACTAAAATATGTTCGGCATCCGGACCCCTGTAAACAAGAAAAGTGCCCCGCCAACCCAAGATGAGTCTCCTGGCGCTTCTTCAAATGTGAGCCCGGCACAGCCGACAAACACTAACGTCAGGAAGAGCATCGAGGTGTTGGAGGCAAGCCAACCCTTCCCCAACTCGGCACCTGCCGCCCCGGTGAAGCCTAAAAAGATTACAAAACTAAAGAGCGTGTCACCAGCTCCAGAGAGGCTCGCTGGAGCGGCAGAGGCCCCAAAACCCCAAGCCTCCGTCAGCAAGGTGCAAGAAGCCAGGAATCTGGTCACAAAGGCCAAGATTGCTCTTGGCCAAAGTCGGAACCTCCGAACTGACATCAAGGAGGACGTCACCCTGGCCATTGACACTCTCTATCGCATGGTGAGGGAAGGGGAAGCGGACAAGGGGAAGGGCCCTATAGCCTCAAAAAAGGAACAGCCTGCCAATGACGATGCGGTGCCACCGGAACGTTGTAACCAGGAGTACACCCAGCTGCTCTCCTCACTGGCAGACCATAGCAGGCTTGTGAGGGAGAGCGCCGAAAAAATGGAGGAACTCAAAAGAAGTCTGTCCAAACACTCGACAGCGTTGGACGCGACCACATACGCGGGGGTGTTGGCGGCACCCAAGCCGCCCGCAGCATCGCCGCGACCAACACTACACTCGGTTGTGGTCGCCTCCAACGACAAGCAAGAAACTGGCGAGCAGGTGCTGGACAAGATCCGCGCTGCTATTAACGCCAAAGAAGGTGGCTACCGCATCGACAGGGTCAGGAAGGCAAAGGACAGCAAGGTCATCATCAGCTGCAGGGACGAGGAGGAGCGGAGCAGGGTCCGGGAAAGGCTCAGATCGGCTGGTCAACAGCTGACTATCCAGGACGCAGCAAACCTGGACCCGCTCATTATCCTCAGGGACGTCCTCAGCTACAACACCGACGAGGACGTCACAAAAGCCCTGAGGACGCAGAATACCAAGCTCTTCACCGACCTTGCGGCTGGGGATGATCGAATAATCGTGAAATATAGGAAAAGGGCCCGGAACAACTTAATGTGTCATATTGTCGCGAGAGTCTCCCCCACCCTCTGGAATAGATTGACGGGGGCGTCTGCCGTCTACATTGACATGCAACGGATCAGGCTGGAAGACCACTCTCCCCTGGTCCAATGCTCCCTGTGCCTAGGTTATGGGCACGGCAGACGCCTCTGCACAGAAAAAGAGGAAGCCTGCAGCCACTGCGGTGGCCCTCACTTACGTAATAATTGCCCGGAGGTGAAAGCCAATGCGCCCCCCTCCTGCTGTAACTGCATTAGAGCCGGGCTGGAGGGAGCGACGCATAATGCGTTCAGCCCGGACTGCCCGGTGAGACGCAGATGGGACGCATTGGCTCGATCAAAGATTGGATACTGCTGAGGGCGCCGCAGTGGAAATAAAGTCATACAAAATCCTGCAGGCTAACCTCCAAAGAAAGCAGCTGGCGACCGCCGAGCTGCTCGAATGTGCTTCACGGTCGAGAACGGCTCTCGCTCTAATTCAAGAGCCTTACGTGGGCTCTGTCCGGAGAATGCGGGGCTACCGAGGGTCGCGGATCTACCAGGCTTCGGAGGAGGGAGAGGGCACTGTAAAGGCTGCCGTAGTGGTATTTGACCACGACCTCGACGTCATCCAGTGCCCAGAACTCACCACCCACAACATCGTCGTGGTGAGGATCCGGACCCAAGCCTGGGAAATTGCAGTGGCATCGGTATACTTCGAGCCGGACAAGCCTATGGACTCGTACCTGGAGCACCTCAGAGTGATTCGGCGGAAGCTAGGCAGTCGCCACCTTCTCATCGGAGGCGACTTTAACGCGAAAAGCCCATGGTGGGGGAGCCTTACGGAGGACAGCAGGGGGGAGGAGCTATGCTCCACACTGGACGAGCTGGAGTTGCAGGTGCTAAACAGCGGCACCCTGCCCACTTTTGACACCATCCGAGGGGGCAGGAGATACTGCAGTCACGTCGACGTGACGGCATGTTCAGCGGATCTTCTCTGCCTGGTGGAGGGCTGGCAAATAGACGAAGGACTGACGACCTCTGACCATAACGGCATTAAATTTAAAATAAAACTACAAAAATCATTTGGCATTGCAGTTAAATCATCGACCAGGATATATAACACCAAAAAAGCCAACTGGGACCAGTTTCATGAGAAACTGGCCCAGTTGAAAATAGAACAGAACATTAATAAAGAAAAATTTGAAGAAATTAATAATAAACCAGATTTAGAAGCCATTTTGCAAAAATATTTAGACATAGTAAACAAAACTTGTGAAGAGACAATCCCCAAGAAGAAAAATTTTGACAAAATTACCTTGCCGTGGTGGTCCCAGGAGCTCGTCAGTCTAAAGAAAGCGGTCGCCACCAGGAAGAGAAGAGTCCGCTGCGCTGCTCCAGTCCGAAGGCAGTCTGTCGTTGAGAAGTACCTGCAACTAAAAACAGAATATGAGGCTAAGGCCAAATGTGCCCAAACTGAGAGCTGGACAGAGTTCTGCACCAAGCAGGACAGGGAGGGGATGTGGGAGGGCATCTACAGGGTGATCGGACGAACCGCAACACGACACGAAGACGCAACCCTTACTAAAAGTGGCGTTTATTTGACTCCAGCAGAATCCGCATCGCACCTGGCTGAGACCTTTTATCCGCAAGACCTGGAAGAAGAGGACACAGAAGAACATAAGAACATCCGGCGTTTGGCCATGCGGGTAAACGACCCGGTGCATGATGAAAAACATGACCCACCATTTACTCCGCATGAGCTCAGAACAGCTGTGTCCTCTTTCAACCCTAAAAAGGCGCCAGGCGCAGACGGTCTCACCGCGGATATCTGTCGCAAGGCAATTCTCCAGGACCCCGAGGCGTTCCTTGCCCTGGCCAACAAATGCCTCAGTCTGGGCCACTTCCCTAAGAAGTGGAAAGAAGCCACAGTCGTGGTACTGAGGAAGCCGGGCAAGGACAACTATACAAACGCCAAATCATATAGACCAATCGGGCTCCTGCCCGTGTTAGGAAAGGTCCTGGAGAAGATGGTTGTCACGAGGCTCCAGTGGCACCTAGTACCGAGGCTGAGTACCCGCCAGTACGGCTTTATGCCCCAGAGAAGCACCGAGGACGCCCTCTATAATCTAGTGAACCAAATAAAGGTCGAAATTAAAAATAAAAAGCTGGTCACCATTGTCTCGCTGGATATAGAGGGCGCCTTCGATAGCGCCTGGTGGCCAGCCATAAAGGTCAGACTGGCGGAGGAAAAGTGTCCGGTCAACATTAGGCGGCTACTTGACAGCTACCTTAGCGACAGATGTGTGCGACTAAGATATGCTGGAGTCGAACATTTTAAAAACACGCAAAAAGGTTGCGTCCAAGGCTCGATCAGCGGGCCGATACTCTGGAATGTCCTCCTGGATCCCCTCCTCAAGAACTTGCATGACCGCGGGGTTGTGTGCCAGGCCTTCGCAGATGATGTGGTTCTGCTGTTTGCCGGACATACTGCGCTGGAGGTGCAGCGACATGCCAATGCCGCCCTCGAATTTGTTCGGGAGTGGGGAGTCACGAATAAACTAAAGTTTGCGCCACACAAGACTTGCGCAATGCTGCTGACCAACAAGCTGAAGCATGACACCCCACTCCTGCGCATGGGCGGGGTCGACATTGGCATGTCTCGCGATATAAAAATCTTGGGCCTGACTATAGACGACAAGCTGACTTTTAACACCCACGTCGCCAACGTCTGTAGGAAGGCCCTAAACATCGCGAAGCAGCTTCAACGCGCTGCGAAAATAAGCTGGGGACTGCACCCCGATGTCATCCGCACTATTTACACGGCAGCAGTGGAACCCATCGTCCTATACGCCGCGGCTGCATGGTCGCCCGCCGCTGAAAAGATATGTGTCCGCAAGCTCCTGAACACCGTCCAGAGGGGTTTTGCACAAAAAATCTGCAAGTCCTACCGCACCGTCTCCCTAAACTCGGCCCTACTACTGGCCGGGTTACTACCCTTGGACCTGCGTATAAAGGAAGCAGCCGGCCTATATGAGGCACGCAAGGGGTCGACCCGGCTAGTGCTGGGAGACCGGGAGGTTGAGCGGGTGGTGGGATTTGCAGAGCTGCCACATCCCGCCTTGCGTATGGACCTGAATTACAGATGTCTTGACGATCGAAGCCTGGTAGACCAACACAACGTGCAGTCGCTCAGAATATTCACAGATGGCAGCAAAATCCAGGGCAAAGTCGGTGCTGCGTTGTCCATATGGGACGACCAGACCGAACTGCGGAGCCGAAAACTGAGCTTGCCAGCGTACTGCACAGTCTACCAGGCTGAACTTCTGGCCATATGCAGGGCCACTAGCGAAGCCCTGAACAGCGGAGCGGGGAGCTGCGGCATATACAGCGACTCACGGGTGGCTTTGCAGACCGTGACCAATCCCGGGTCCATGCACTCCCTCGCAATCGAGGCGCGCCGAAACCTCAGCGTGGCCTTGACCCGTGGCAAAGCTGTGACCTTGTTCTGGATCAAGGCCCACGCCGGCATCGATGGCAACGAGCGCGCCGACGAGCTTGCAAAAGAAGCAGCACTTTCGAGTCGGAGGAAGCCAGATTATGACCGATGCCCGATCTCATTCGTCAAGGGGAATCTTCGTAGTGACTCTCTTGACGAATGGAACCGAAGGTACACAACGGGCGAGACGGCCTCCGTCACGAAAGTGTTCTTCCCGGACGCGAGGGAGGCATATCGCTTGGTGCGCAAAATACAACCGCAGGGTATCGTTACAAGCATTTTTACGGGCCATGGGGGATTCTCCCAATACTTGCACCGCTTCAAGTGTCGGGAGAGCCCGTCATGTGTTTGCGATCCTGCGGTTGAGGAATCTGTCCAGCATATCCTTTTCCAGTGTCCAGTGTTTGAGGCTAAGCGCTTCGACCTTGCCCAAAAAATAGAAAGAGACGTGACGATCGGCGAAGCCTACGGGCTCGTCGCAAGTAAAATGACAAGAAGCAATTTTATGGCATACGCGGAGCATTTGTGCAAAATAGTAGTGGAAAGGAACGCATCAGAGTAAATCCGAGCGTTTCCCTCCCCAAAATATAAAGGAGACAATATAATAATCATAAGACATAAAATGTCTCTGATCATGTCAGAGGTACACTTGACGGCAGGAGTAAAAAAAAAAAAAAAAAAAAAAAACCTAACCTAACCTAACCTAACCTAACCTTTTTTTTTTTTTTTTTTTTACTCGGGGGGAAATCCTCATGGACTTCCTCCGCCTGGGGAGAGGCGGAGGGGTGTGCCGGACTCTTACCGGCTAAAACCCCCCTGTGTCCTCCTTACACGTGGGCGCGGGGCCGCGGGAATCCAAATTCTTCCGCAGCCCCGCACTGGTGCTGGCCCGCCTTGCGGGCCTCGCCTCGGGCACGGGGGGGTGAGGTGTTAAACTCCCCCGTGCAACGCCTCAGAGGCGCGCGTCGACACCCGCGCGCGCCTCCGCCTCGGGTCCGTTGAATAGGGGGCGGGGACTTCCCCAAGTCCTTCGCCCCTGGACCCGTTCATGGGGGGCGGAAGAGGGCGTTGTCTGCCCTCCTCCGGCGCCCGGAGCGCCTGCTGCGGGCGGGATCGGCAGTTGAAATCTCCCTCTCCCGTTCCGCAGCTTCCTTCTGCGACATCACGTCCTCGCAGAAGGACACCACTGCGTCCCACGACTCTGCGCTGCCGACCATCTTCCGTACCACGGCCGGCAGCGACAGATCGCCTCCTACTTCATTTGTGAGGACACGGCGCTGCTCCTCCCAAGCAACACACTGAACGAACGTGTGTTGCGCCGTGTCCTCCCCGCCATGGACGCAGTGGTGGCACCGAGCGTCCGGCTCCCTGCCTATGCGACACAGGTACTTGCCGAAGCAGCCGTGCCCCGACAGCACCTGCGTCACCCTGAACGACAGGGAGCCGTGCCTTCTCCCGAGCCAGTCGTCGAGCACTGGCCGGATCGCCTCGACGGTGGCGAGGCCGGCGGTAGGGCGCAGAAGCCTCTGCCGCCATTCCGCCACCAAGACCTGACGGAGCTCTGCTCGGCGCTGCGCTATCTGCCGCTGCACCGGCCTCGAGTCCCGTGCCCGCTCTTCCTCGCGCCACCGATACAGCGACGCGAGTACTTTAGCCTCTAGGTCCCAGGGCGGGGATCCGGCCAGGACGCAAGCCGCCTCGTAGGAAATCGTGCGATACCCGCGGACGACTCTGACGGCCATCGCCCTCTGCGGTCTGCGCAGAATGGCTAGAGTGCTGGCCGCCAGGTCCATCGCCCACACAGGGGCCCCATATAGGGCCATGGACCGCACGATTCCCACGTACAACCGCCTACAGGCGGCGCTCGGGCCCCCCATGTTAGGAAGCAACGTTGACAGCGCGCCCGCTGCACCCATCAGCTTGGGCACCAGCCGCCGGAAGTGGGGGCCGAATTCCCATCGGCTGTCGAGCACCAATCCCAGATACTTCATGGTGGACTCGACAGCTATCCGGGCTCCACCGACCACGATGTGTGATCCCGACGGCGGCGCGCGTCGGGGGCCATGAAACACCATGGCCTCCGACTTGTTGAGGGCCACCTCCAGGCCCAGGCGCCGGATGCGGTTCACCACCTGTGACACCGCAGCCGTGGCTATCAACGCTGCTTCCCTGTGCGAGCTCCCCCGGGCAGTGACAAGCGTGTCGTCCGCATAACACGTCAAGTCGGCGCCCGACGGGAGTTCGCCTCTCAGCACCCAATCGTAACCGATGTTCCACAGGAGCGGCCCCAGCACCGATCCCTGTGGAACACCGCACGTCATGAGGTGCCGACCGGCACCGTCATGTCCCCGATATGTGACGCATCTACCTTCTAGGTAGGCCCCTACTGTGCGACGGAGGTAGGGAGGCACGCGGTGATATCTCAGTGCCTCCCGAATACAGCTCCAGGGCAGGGTGTTGAACGCGTTGGAGATGTCTAAAGACACCGCCAACACCACCCCACCCTGGGACACCGTCTCCTCCGCCAGGGCTCTCACGCGCATTATGGCGTCTACGGTGGAGCGCCCGCGACGAAAACCAAACTGGTTGTCGTCCAGGTAACCTAACCTAACCTAACCTAACCCAGTCTGCTGGCAGCCACGACCGCGAGCGCCACGTTTTTTGCACGCTCCGCGACAAAAAATCGGGAAAATAGGTTTTTTCGCGTAAATATACAAGTGTCGTATATCCACGTACGCGTCTCAGTGAGCAGAACACGACAGTGAAAACCGCCCGGAAATCGGAGAAAGTGCGTGAAAGTTGTGATCGAAAAACCGTAATTTTTGGAGTTTTTGTGAAACGCCGCGGAAACCAGATCGACGACCCCCCACTTTTTTGGGGTCAAAATAACCGGCTTGAGGAGCCCCGTCCACTGGACACCATCCGGGATTTTTCCGGTGAAAAATCGCCGACGTAATCCCGGAAAAACAATTACCACGTGCCACATGGTTCGACGTCCAGCATAGCTGGAAAGGCGTGTCTTATATCAAAAGACGCGTCTTTGACAGGCGAGTCTCCTGACACCCGGATCAAGACCATCGGACCACCCTGGACGGAGCTACAGCCCCTCAAAGGTCGAAAAATTTACTACAATTTTCAGTGCCATTTTCCCGCAAAATAAGATCGACGACACCCCAATTTTACATTACGATTATATTAGAGATTACCTTAACTTGATTTCCCCAAATTTTCAGATTTTTCGGCTAGGTAGTTAAGTCAAAATTGAAATTTTAAATTACAGTATATTTTCCAAAAACTTTATTTTCAAAATTAAAACCCCCCCTATAAATCACATTCTAAAATCTATTTTCATAAATTGTAGTTCAGTTAGCCCTATATCGGATTATAATATCAAAATTTACTTTAACTTATTTTTTAAATAAAAACAAACCACTTTGCGGTTGTTGCGGGAGGGTGGCACAGAGAACACCCCTCAGAAGAGGGTGAAGACGTGGTTGCGCGCAGACGCAAATTAGGTTATAAGATAGCTAAGGCTGTAATCTATAAGCTAGTTTTTAGTTTGAAATTTTCGGAGCGATTTTCGAGTCGCTAGACTTTTTGAAAACTTTGTTTACAAACGGCATCAACCGCAAAACAAGGTTGTCTACGAGATCGCGAATCGAAAATCGACTTCCAAAATAACAAAAATTTCCAAGTTTCAAATATACCATTGTAAAGGGCTTGGCGAAAAACCACCCCCTACGTCGAAAAAATTGACAAAAACACCCTGGAACAGGGTAGTAATCAGCCCTAAAGTTATAAGTTTTAACTTAACCCTAGGGGGAAAATTTTAAAACATTTTTCGGATATTATTACCCAAAAACCCTCGTTGTAAACATTGCAACCCTAATATATAGATTTTTTTGAATTATTAAATTTAAATAACACGCCCCGGCTTAAAAATTGAAATTGTTTTGATATTTATGTTAGGGTAGTTTCAAGGGGAGAAATATTTTAATAAAAATCTAAAGCGGCATAGAAAGACACCGATGAGAGCTTTCTAACAAGCCTACACACGTTAAAATCGGTCCAGTAGAAGTCTAGTTAATAAATTTTACAATTTTAACCGACACAACGGAGGGAGGTTCTGTGTTTAAGCTAGTCATATCTCGGTAACTAGGGGAGATAGACGATTTTCGACCTCAAATCCTGCCTTTGTGGTGTCGAAGACACCACGGTTAAAGTCGGGTAAAAATAGTTCATCCCCCCTGGTTTGGACCCCCTCCCCCGCACACCCTTTAAATAAAAACTTGAAAACCCGATATCTCCGAAACTAAGGGAGATAGCTCAATTTTGACTTCAAATCCTGCCTTTGTGGTGTCGAAGACACCACGGCAGAAGTTATATAAGGGGAACACCCCCCCCAAATTTGGACCCCCCTCCACCGCCCTAAAAATTTAAAATTTACTTTTTGCATTTTATGTTCTTAAACATAATATTTGATAATCCGGTGGCGTTTATACATTAAACAGTCCACAGACAGACTTTAGCTATAACTGATAGCTACATTAATTTGGACAAAACTGAGTTGCACTTTACAGTGGGCTCACTTATACCGACTCTGACCCCCCTATACAGGGTCAGACTGACAACGTTCCCCGTTCTTCTCGCTAGACCTACAGCACATATACACAAATACACACATATTATACATACAACCGCTCACAACACATACGCGTTACACAAAAATAAACCAAATACAAAATGTTCCGCACACCGACAACCACCGGCGGTCACCCTAAGCCGGCCACCTCCACCAGCACCCCTTCACCCTCATCCGCTCCAGCGCAGGACGCTGCATTAACCTTCATCCGCAGGCCAGACCGGAACAGGAGGTCGCTGGACAACATGGCCATTTATAAAAAACAGGATTACGGGGCAAAGACTAATGACGAGCTCCTTCAGGAAGTGATGAAGACTTTTGAGGATATTCCCTCAAAAGTCAAAGAGTACCCTCAAATGAGGAAGGACATTAAGACCTTCCTGGAGGAGAGGTCAGACAAATGTCTGCGTATCCTTTTCGAGCTTAGCAAGCGAGTGACCGGCCTGGAAACTAAAGAACGAACACCAGCTTTAGCCAGGCCGGCCGGAAAGGATAGTCACATGCTTGAAAAGCTGAAGGAGGTGGAAGCACAGCTGCAAACACGGCTGAATAATCTAGAAGAAAAAATGGTTTGGTGTTTCGACAGGCAAACAGAGCTGCGCGACGATGGCGGGTCCGACATCATCGACAAGATCGTCGACAAAATCGACGAGGCTAAGGCGGCCATCAACCAGACGACGCAAGACGTCAGGGTGGTGGGCCGCACTCAGATTATCCTCGACGAGAAGCTCGACGGTATTGCCGGTGATGTCGCGGCCGCCAAAGAAACCATACTTGAGGTCGCAAAAGATAAGCAACCATGCGAGACCCCCAATAGGTCGTACGCCAGCGTTACAGCAGCTAAACCCGGGCATCGACCGGCCCTTCACTCCATGGCGGTCACACTCGAAGGCAACCAGGAGACTGCCGACGAGGTGCTCGAGCGAGTGAAGAGGGCGGTCGATGCCAGGGAAACTGGGCTCAAGATAAATAAGGTGCGGAAAGCGAAGAACCAAACCATTATCCTTGGATGCGACACCGAAACGGAATTAGAAAAAGTTAAACAAAGAATCGAAAGCCGAGGCGAGGGCTTGAAAATCTCGAACATGAGAAATAAAAACCCACTCGTCATCTTAAAGGATGTATTCCTTGACAGTGATGACGATGAGCTTACGAAAGCCATACGTGTCCAAAATAAAGAAATCTTTACGGACTTATCACAAGAAGACACGGACATAATAATTAAGTTCAAAAAAAGAACTAAAAATCCGAAAACGGCACACATTATAGTCCAGGTAAAACCTATTGTCTGGCGGAGGATGGTGGAGGCTGGAGCCCTCTACCTTGACCTGCAAAGGATCAGAGTGGAGGACCAGTCTCCGCTCATCCAATGCACGAAATGCCTGGCATTCGGGCACGGCCGGAAATTTTGCACGGAAGGTGCGGACAGGTGCAGTCACTGCGGCGGCCCGCATCTGCGCGAGAAATGCGCAGACTACATCGCAGGGAACGAACCGCAGTGCTGCAACTGCTCGCACTCGAAGCTACAAAGGACCGACCACAATGCCTTCAGCGCTGAGTGCCCCGTCCGCCGAAAATGGGATTACCTGGCCCGACAGACAACGGCTTACGTGTGACTCACCACTCACTGGCTGCTGCACAACATGCACGATAACACACAAACACATACACACGACACACTACAACACAAACCGGGAGTGCAACAAGCTATTGGTAAAACCTGACACAGCGACACCGGACGAACAAAAAACAAATAAAAAACGATATAACAAATATATAGTAAATATATGTATTGTATATCGCAAACATTCACATAACACGCACCCCAACAAACTTACAACCACAACCAAATTAGTAAAAAGCATAAGAAAAGTCAATAAATATATATAAAATAAGTATATATATATTATTACTAAAAGCTTTTTAGAAGTACAAAAGAATTAGATTGAATAAAAGCGAGTTAAGTAGGTAAACTAAAACCTAAAATTCAAACTAACTTAACTAAAGTTACTTACCAAAATGCATAAACACAGCCAAGTAGATTAAATATAATTCAAATAGTACATACCTAATTAAGAAATGGAACTCACAATAGACTGCCAGAAGGTATAAGTAATAAGCATGTACCTACCTACCTACCATTAGAATTAGCCAGATAATAGATTAACTCAGATAAGATAACCGGATTTTCAGCATAACCAATATGATTTACACATAGGATCATCAAATACCTACCTGTTATGAACCTTCACTAACAACAACTGGATTTCACTAAAATACAATAAGTGTTTATAAAACCAAACGTCCATCCAAACGTTTGGAACAAATTATTGCAATAACTTTAAATAATTACTAATATGAAACTGATAAGATAAGATGTCTCAGTTTATTCAGATACTGTAACCGCAAACAAACAAGAATACTAATGTGAGAAGTACTTAATATATAAAATAACAAGTCCACAACTTTGGGATGTATTCAAATAAATAAATATTGTGAAAATTAGGTTTAAATAAGGTAGCAATGAGTAAGTAAACAATTTGTAATTATAATGGATTATAAGTTATCTAGAAATAAGTGTAGTCAGGTTAAAAATGTTAAAAGCTCCTAGTTAAGTTACAAATACATACATTAAGATAATAGTTTATATTTTTCTATTGTAACGGTTATCTACAAATTATGTGTAAATACTATAAGGGCTGTATATTGTTATTCGTTTGAATGTCATTAGAATATAAAACTTTATAAAAGTAAATGTTGTGCACCTACCAATGTTTATATTTCGGATTGTCTTATACATACTGAATGACATACTGTCATTGACCAAGTGAAATGTTAGCGTGATTTACACGTGATCTGTTTAATGTCATGTAACTTAAATGTGTTTAAATATTAAATTGAAATAAAAAGCTAATGTAACGCGCAAAATACTAAAAAAACAAAATTATATTGAATTAAAAATTGTAAACAAAAATTAGATTTGCATTGGAAAATATTGTTATAACATTGTGACATGGTCGGCGGGTGATAGAGGGTGTGGGACAAACCTATACTTTTTGTTACTCACTAGCTATGTTTATTTTGCTAAAGATATAACGACAAAGAAATAACAAATGTGAAATAAAATAACTGTACAAATTTATTGAAATAAAAATAAAAACCCTGATATTTATGTCCCTGTAGATATTCATAGGCTATTAAGCGGGAATCCCACCCGGCCAAGACTAAAAGATGATGTATGCTCGTGTAACGTATGCGGCTTGAAAGTGCGAGAGGCATAAAAGCGAGAACTAGTATGAAAGAGTACCACTAGACTAATAAGGACCCGTTGTTCCCATGAACGGGGAAAAGCAAAAAAAAAAAAAAAAAAAAAAAAAAAAAAAAAAAAAAAAAAAAAAAAAAAAAAAAAAAAAAAAAAAAAAAAAAAAAACCTAACCTAACCTAACCTAACCTAACCTAACCTAACCTAACCTAACCTAACCTAACCTAACCTAACCTAACCTAACCTTTTTTTTTTTTTTTTTTTTTTTTTTACTCGGGGGGAAATCCTCATGGACTTCCTCCGCCTGGGGAGAGGCGGAGGGGTGTGCCGGACTCTTACCGGCTAAAACCCCCCTGTGTCCTCCTTACACGTGGGCGCGGGGCCGCGGGAATCCAAATTCTTCCGCAGCCCCGCACTGGTGCTGGCCCGCCTTGCGGGCCTCGCCTCGGGCACGGGGGGGTGAGGTGTTAAACTCCCCCGTGCAACGCCTCAGAGGCGCGCGTCGACACCCGCGCGCGCCTCCGCCTCGGGTCCGTTGAATAGGGGGCGGGGACTTCCCCAAGTCCTTCGCCCCTGGACCCGTTCATGGGGGGCGGAAGAGGGCGTTGTCTGCCCTCCTCCGGCGCCCGGAGCGCCTGCTGCGGGCGGGATCGGCAGTTGAAATCTCCCTCTCCCGTTCCGCAGCTTCCTTCTGCGACATCACGTCCTCGCAGAAGGACACCACTGCGTCCCACGACTCTGCGCTGCCGACCATCTTCCGTACCACGGCCGGCAGCGACAGATCGCCTCCTACTTCATTTGTGAGGACACGGCGCTGCTCCTCCCAAGCAACACACTGAACGAACGTGTGTTGCGCCGTGTCCTCCCCGCCATGGACGCAGTGGTGGCACCGAGCGTCCGGCTCCCTGCCTATGCGACACAGGTACTTGCCGAAGCAGCCGTGCCCCGACAGCACCTGCGTCACCCTGAACGACAGGGAGCCGTGCCTTCTCCCGAGCCAGTCGTCGAGCACTGGCCGGATCGCCTCGACGGTGGCGAGGCCGGCGGTAGGGCGCAGAAGCCTCTGCCGCCATTCCGCCACCAAGACCTGACGGAGCTCTGCTCGGCGCTGCGCTATCTGCCGCTGCACCGGCCTCGAGTCCCGTGCCCGCTCTTCCTCGCGCCACCGATACAGCGACGCGAGTACTTTAGCCTCTAGGTCCCAGGGCGGGGATCCGGCCAGGACGCAAGCCGCCTCGTAGGAAATCGTGCGATACCCGCGGACGACTCTGACGGCCATCGCCCTCTGCGGTCTGCGCAGAATGGCTAGAGTGCTGGCCGCCAGGTCCATCGCCCACACAGGGGCCCCATATAGGGCCATGGACCGCACGATTCCCACGTACAACCGCCTACAGGCGGCGCTCGGGCCCCCCATGTTAGGAAGCAACGTTGACAGCGCGCCCGCTGCACCCATCAGCTTGGGCACCAGCCGCCGGAAGTGGGGGCCGAATTCCCATCGGCTGTCGAGCACCAATCCCAGATACTTCATGGTGGACTCGACAGCTATCCGGGCTCCACCGACCACGATGTGTGATCCCGACGGCGGCGCGCGTCGGGGGCCATGAAACACCATGGCCTCCGACTTGTTGAGGGCCACCTCCAGGCCCAGGCGCCGGATGCGGTTCACCACCTGTGACACCGCAGCCGTGGCTATCAACGCTGCTTCCCTGTGCGAGCTCCCCCGGGCAGTGACAAGCGTGTCGTCCGCATAACACGTCAAGTCGGCGCCCGACGGGAGTTCGCCTCTCAGCACCCAATCGTAACCGATGTTCCACAGGAGCGGCCCCAGCACCGATCCCTGTGGAACACCGCACGTCATGAGGTGCCGACCGGCACCGTCATGTCCCCGATATGTGACGCATCTACCTTCTAGGTAGGCCCCTACTGTGCGACGGAGGTAGGGAGGCACGCGGTGATATCTCAGTGCCTCCCGAATACAGCTCCAGGGCAGGGTGTTGAACGCGTTGGAGATGTCTAAAGACACCGCCAACACCACCCCACCCTGGGACACCGTCTCCTCCGCCAGGGCTCTCACGCGCATTATGGCGTCTACGGTGGAGCGCCCGCGACGAAAACCAAACTGGTTGTCGTCCAGGTCCGGCCCCTCTCTGCACAAGTGGCTGACGAGGCGATCTGCGATGACACGCTCAAAGAGTTTGCCCGCCTCGTCGAGCAGCACTATGGGCCGGTACGCGGACGGCGAGTCCGCGGGGCGCCCCTCCTTCCTGAGCAGGACCAGCCTCCCCTCCTTCCACACACTGGGAAACTGACCCTGCTCGAGACATGCCGTGAAGAGCCCTCTCAGCTGGGGCTCTAGCTCCTTCAGAGCCAGGACGAGAGCTCGGCCAGGAACTCCGTCGGGTCCGGGCGCCGTGTTCTTAGCCCGGAGCCGCGACACGGCCGCTCTCGTCTCTGCTTGCGTCACCTCGGGGACATCGGTGCTCTCCTCTTCGGGAGAGTCTGTGGCCGAGGGTGAAGCCATCGTCGGGGGAACGTGTCCCGCTCGCTCAGGGAAGAGCGCCAATACGACCGCCCCTAGCAGCTGGGGCTGCATGAACCTAACCTAACCTAACCTAACCTAACCTAACCTAACCTAACCTTTTTTTTTTTTTTTTTTTTACTCGGGGGGAAATCCTCATGGACTTCCTCCGCCTGGGGAGAGGCGGAGGGGTGTGCCGGACTCTTACCGGCTAAAACCCCCCTGTGTCCTCCTTACACGTGGGCGCGGGGCCGCGGGAATCCAAATTCTTCCGCAGCCCCGCACTGGTGCTGGCCCGCCTTGCGGGCCTCGCCTCGGGCACGGGGGGGTGAGGTGTTAAACTCCCCCGTGCAACGCCTCAGAGGCGCGCGTCGACACCCGCGCGCGCCTCCGCCTCGGGTCCGTTGAATAGGGGGCGGGGACTTCCCCAAGTCCTTCGCCCCTGGACCCGTTCATGGGGGGCGGAAGAGGGCGTTGTCTGCCCTCCTCCGGCGCCCGGAGCGCCTGCTGCGGGCGGGATCGGCAGTTGAAATCTCCCTCTCCCGTTCCGCAGCTTCCTTCTGCGACATCACGTCCTCGCAGAAGGACACCACTGCGTCCCACGACTCTGCGCTGCCGACCATCTTCCGTACCACGGCCGGCAGCGACAGATCGCCTCCTACTTCATTTGTGAGGACACGGCGCTGCTCCTCCCAAGCAACACACTGAACGAACGTGTGTTGCGCCGTGTCCTCCCCGCCATGGACGCAGTGGTGGCACCGAGCGTCCGGCTCCCTGCCTATGCGACACAGGTACTTGCCGAAGCAGCCGTGCCCCGACAGCACCTGCGTCACCCTGAACGACAGGGAGCCGTGCCTTCTCCCGAGCCAGTCGTCGAGCACTGGCCGGATCGCCTCGACGGTGGCGAGGCCGGCGGTAGGGCGCAGAAGCCTCTGCCGCCATTCCGCCACCAAGACCTGACGGAGCTCTGCTCGGCGCTGCGCTATCTGCCGCTGCACCGGCCTCGAGTCCCGTGCCCGCTCTTCCTCGCGCCACCGATACAGCGACGCGAGTACTTTAGCCTCTAGGTCCCAGGGCGGGGATCCGGCCAGGACGCAAGCCGCCTCGTAGGAAATCGTGCGATACCCGCGGACGACTCTGACGGCCATCGCCCTCTGCGGTCTGCGCAGAATGGCTAGAGTGCTGGCCGCCAGGTCCATCGCCCACACAGGGGCCCCATATAGGGCCATGGACCGCACGATTCCCACGTACAACCGCCTACAGGCGGCGCTCGGGCCCCCCATGTTAGGAAGCAACGTTGACAGCGCGCCCGCTGCACCCATCAGCTTGGGCACCAGCCGCCGGAAGTGGGGGCCGAATTCCCATCGGCTGTCGAGCACCAATCCCAGATACTTCATGGTGGACTCGACAGCTATCCGGGCTCCACCGACCACGATGTGTGATCCCGACGGCGGCGCGCGTCGGGGGCCATGAAACACCATGGCCTCCGACTTGTTGAGGGCCACCTCCAGGCCCAGGCGCCGGATGCGGTTCACCACCTGTGACACCGCAGCCGTGGCTATCAACGCTGCTTCCCTGTGCGAGCTCCCCCGGGCAGTGACAAGCGTGTCGTCCGCATAACACGTCAAGTCGGCGCCCGACGGGAGTTCGCCTCTCAGCACCCAATCGTAACCGATGTTCCACAGGAGCGGCCCCAGCACCGATCCCTGTGGAACACCGCACGTCATGAGGTGCCGACCGGCACCGTCATGTCCCCGATATGTGACGCATCTACCTTCTAGGTAGGCCCCTACTGTGCGACGGAGGTAGGGAGGCACGCGGTGATATCTCAGTGCCTCCCGAATACAGCTCCAGGGCAGGGTGTTGAACGCGTTGGAGATGTCTAAAGACACCGCCAACACCACCCCACCCTGGGACACCGTCTCCTCCGCCAGGGCTCTCACGCGCATTATGGCGTCTACGGTGGAGCGCCCGCGACGAAAACCAAACTGGTTGTCGTCCAGGTCCGGCCCCTCTCTGCACAAGTGGCTGACGAGGCGATCTGCGATGACACGCTCAAAGAGTTTGCCCGCCTCGTCGAGCAGCACTATGGGCCGGTACGCGGACGGCGAGTCCGCGGGGCGCCCCTCCTTCCTGAGCAGGACCAGCCTCCCCTCCTTCCACACACTGGGAAACTGACCCTGCTCGAGACATGCCGTGAAGAGCCCTCTCAGCTGGGGCTCTAGCTCCTTCAGAGCCAGGACGAGAGCTCGGCCAGGAACTCCGTCGGGTCCGGGCGCCGTGTTCTTAGCCCGGAGCCGCGACACGGCCGCTCTCGTCTCTGCTTGCGTCACCTCGGGGACATCGGTGCTCTCCTCTTCGGGAGAGTCTGTGGCCGAGGGTGAAGCCATCGTCGGGGGAACGTGTCCCGCTCGCTCAGGGAAGAGCGCCAATACGACCGCCCCTAGCAGCTGGGGCTGCATGCTCTGCACCAGTGGAGGCGCCCATGCACGCAGCTTGCCCCGTACCCAACGGTAGGGGCGGCCCCACGGATCCCGATCCAGGGACCCCAGCAGCTCCTCCCTGGCACGCGACTTAGAATCGCCGATGGCCAGCCACAGAGTCTCCTTGGACGCGCTGTACACCTCATACAGCGCGTCCTCCTCGGCGGAAACCCGTCGACGTCGTCTCCGGTATCGTGTGTACTGGCGGCGAGCCGCAACGCACGCGATGCGCAACTGCGCAATCTCGGCGGTCCACCAGTACACCTGGCGCCTTGCGGACTGTTGGCGGACGCGGGGCATGGACGCGTCGCAGATCTGCGTCATCGCCCCGCGAAACCGCAGCGCCACCGCTTCGACGTCGACGGGGCCGTCCGTCGCCGACTCCCAAATCCAGGACTGGACTAAGGCAGCTTCCTCGAGCAGTTCCTTGTCGATGCACTTAAGCGCCCAGCGCGGGCCGTCGTTGATCGGGGCTGTTGGATGGCGGCCGCTCGCGGTCTGGGCAGAGACGTCGAACCGGATATACCTGTGGTCCGACAGCGTCTCCACCTCCACGGCGACACGCCAGTCGCGGACTCGGCTGGCGACAGAGGGGCTAGCGAACGAGACGTCCACTATCGACCCGCCCCGCTGCCGCACGCACGTGTATTCCGAGCCCCGATTCAGGACGACCAGACCGGTCGTCACCGCCCACTCTTCCAGCACCTCGCCCCGAGGGTCAGTGACCGGAGATCCCCACGCCGATGACTTGGCGTTGAGATCCCCGAGCACCAGAACGGGGCGAGGGTGATGGCGGCCTACGACGGCGCCCAACTCGACAAGGAAACCCTCGAAGTCGGCGAGACTCTTGTTGGGGGAGAAATACGCCCCCACAATGACGATGCCGCCCGAGACCGCAGCAACCCAGCCACGGCCCCGAGACGGGTCGGTCAGAGTCCCGCCAATAATGGCCACCAAACCGTCAGCGCACCCCAGCCAGTTGTCACGGGCGGGGATGAAGTACGGCTCGGCGACCACAGCCACGTCAATCGACCACTCTGCCATGCTCTGGAGGAGAAGATCCTGAGCTCTGGCACAGTGGTTGATGTTGCCCTGGAGGAAATGGAGGTGCCCTATTATTGACACTCCATTCCCTCGGCAACGGTCCTGGGCCGGGAGTCGGCCGCGGAGCTACTGGCCTGCGGGGGTGGCGAGGTTTCCCCGGCAGGCTTAGAGCTCCTCTTCTTTTTCTTGGCCTTGCTGGCAGGCGCGCCACAGGCCCCTCCGCCCACTTTGTGTCCCGCTGGCTTCCCCACAGCCGAACACAAGCAGCAGTTTGGCGCCGCGGAACACTGGGCCGCCTTGTGGCCGGGCTGACCGCAACGATAACAGAGGTCGCTGCGGTCAATCTCGGCGGTGCATTTTGCCCGGACGTGCCCCTTCTCCAGGCACCGGAAGCACCGCAAAGCCCGGGGCTGCAGGAGTTTCACCCTCGCTGCAACCCAGCCAACCAGCAATCTGCCACTATCGGCGATCTTTTTCGCCGACGCTACAGGGCACCGAACCCAGACTACGCCGAGTCCGGTAGCGTCAACGCGTATGTCGCCGGCCCGCACCTTGTCCGGCGGACACTCTCCGCCACGAGCAACGGCCGCCGCCACCTCCTCAGAGGTCACGGAGTCGTCCAGGCCAGCAATCCGCACTTCTGCGGTTTTCATTGGCCTGGAGACCCGGACGTCCTCTGGGTTGAGGACCTCCTTCATTTTGGCGGCCAGAGCGTCCGCCTTCTCGACGCTGTCGCTCGCAGCACCAGCCACCTCAAACAGCCGCGCACCCGTGGCAGCCTGCCTGAGGGTGACGGACTGGAGGCCAAGATCTGCCAATTTTATCTTGGCCTTGGCCTCGGCAATCACCGACTGGTACGTAACGCCGCGCTCCGCAGCTCCGGGCTGGAGCGTTAGCGTAACAGCCTCAGAACGAGGCGCACGTATCGCCGGCGCATTGCGACCGCCGGTCTTTTTGGCAGTCCGTCGCGCAGGCTGCGCAACTGCGGCGCGCGCTGCTGCTGGTGCCGCGGCCTTTTTGGCGGCTTTGCGGGCCTTCTTGCGGCCCACGACTTTCGCCCAGGTCTCACCCTTGGACCCGGCAGTCGTGGGCTGAACACTCGACGGGGTTCCCTCCACGGGCTTTTCAACACCCTCCGCGGGCTTCCCCTTTTGAGGCGCAGGTCTCGGCGGCTCCTCCGTCCTCCGTTTGTCCGCCGCTAATGTCGGCCGGAGGATTGGCTCCTGCGGAAGGCGCCGAGAGATGGCCTCGATGCGAGCGTTCATCATGCTCCCGCACTGGAGCATGCAGAGCCGAACAATGCGCTCGACCTCATCGTCGGTGTGCGCGCTTGTCGGTCCCGGTGCGGGAGTGGGAGTCGCCATGGGCGGAGTGGCGACGGCGGCAGATTGTGGCTGCTGCTGCTCGCTCAGCGCAGCCACTTGCCGCCGGAGATCCTCCAGATCTCTTCGGAGGCGGCTGTTCTCCTCCTGCAACTTAGTGACCTCGTCTGAGGCCGTTCGGTTGAGGAGGTCTCCAACCGCCTCCTTGATGTCGGCGGCTGCCTCCTTGAGGGCGCGGGTGAATGTGCCCTTCAGGTTGCCGGACTGCGTGGCAACCTTCAGGACGACATCCACGCCGCCCAACACTTGTTGGCTTAACGCCACCGCCGACATCTCCCCTGAAGCCGCCAAAGCGGCACGTCGCTCGCGAGCGCGTCGGGCCATCTCTGTCACCTCATCGACCGCGACCGCCCTCCGCTGCTCTCTTTTGGCGGCGTTGAGCTCTGCTTTCGTGCTTCCTAGGGAAACACAGCTCACGCCGCCAGGGTCCTCGCTCCTGACCCCAACATCACTCTCTTCGCTGGCCGCCGGAGTAGCGGAGCGCAGAAACCGCCCCCGCGAATCCCTCGGCGGCCGCAAAGAGGCCCCCCCTCCTGTTGGTGCCGGTTTTCGGCCCCGCCGAGCTGTCGGCACTTTTGGGGCCGATAGGTCCTCCTCGCTTGAGGATAGGCCTATCGACCCATCTCGGTCCGAGACTTCATCGCGCGGACGCTTCCTCCAAAATCTGGAGGCAGTTCCGCGCGACTCCCCGTCGGACAGGACCACACTGCACGGTCTGCAGCCCCCCTGGCTCAAGACCGTGCCAAGATTGGTGCTTCCAGTAGCACTATCAGCAGCAGGGGCCTGGTCGCCTACCCCTGCGCGTCCGTCGGTCGCCAATTTCACACTCACAGGCCCGGATACCTGTGAGCGCCGGTTGTCAGCCGGGTCACATGACATAGAATCGGTGCTTCCAGTAGCCACATCCGCTACAGGGGCCTGGTCGCCTACCCCTGCGCGTCCTTCGGTAACCAATTTAACACTCGCAGGCCCGGATACCTGCGAGCGCCGGGCGTCAGCCGGATCGCAAGACAAGACACACTCTATATCTGACATTTCCATTTACGATATGGGTGGTACACACATCGCTTCCCCAAGGCGATGCGGCCACTCTTTTTGGGAGGGTATTTAGTCCCCCCGAGGCCAGCGGATGCCTCCGGTGCAGGATACACCGCCCGCTGCTCGGTATCTACAACTAGGACACTAACCTAAGACTAAACCTAATATATTTTTGTATTTTTTGTTATTTTGTAATTTTCTCTTTGGTTTTTTTTTTTTTTTTTTTTTTTTTTTTTTTTTTTTTTTTTTTTTTTTTTTTTTTTTTTTTTTTTTTTTTTTTTTTTTTTTTTTTTTTTTTTTTTTTTTTTTTTTTTTTTTTTTTTTTTTTTAACTTACGGCTAACTTAAAACTAACTTAACCTACTTGGCACCGTGGCTCAGCACCTCGCCACGGATGCCCCAATACCGCAGGTTGAGGAGCAACCTGCGGCCTTCCCCACCTCGGTCACCACGACGAGCACGCCGCGGAGACCCGTAGACCGCGGACTGTACAACGGCCCGCGATCTACCCCACCTCGCTCCCTAGTCGTGCACTCTGCTGCTGCAGAGTGCAGATAGGGAGCCCTCGGGAGCGACTCCTCCGCTCCTGTCGAAATTAGCCACGGACAACAATCTCCTCTATCCCACCCCCCGCGAAGAGATTATTGTCCGTGCCCAGGGTGCACCGGCCCGGTGACTGCTCTTCCCTTAGGACGTGTCCACAGGGACCAGCAGTTGCCGAGCACACGGGGAGGTTTTCTGACAGGCACCCCAACCTAACCTAACCTAACCTAACCTAACCGATAACTTTTTCAAAAGGAGACCGATTTTGATGCGGTTTTTTGCGTATAATAGCTACAACAGGCTTGTAAGCACGCGATAACCCTTCAAACGCGACATCGAAGCGGTGTGACCCGATTTTTGACACCCCCACCCTTCTCGACCTGTAAAAAACACAAAATTAATTATTTATCAAAATTCTGACTAGATTTTTTCATTGTAAAAATTTTATTAAATACTTACCACTCCGACCTGTCTTCCTGACTGCATTTTGCACGACTTAGGGTAGGTTTGGACGTCGAAATTAAATATTTTCTATTAAAAAACACTAAATTTTACAGTTTTTCGACCAAATTTTTCAAAATTTCTACGTAAGCCTATTCTAGTTTCTGGACAGCTGGCTAGGGCTCGCCGAGACGCGTCTTTTGACGTATCGCACGTCCCTCTACGCCGCGCCAAACGTCAAAAAATGCCCCACCCACCCGCCCTTTAGACGCAATAATAGAAATTTAAAATTTACTATAGGAAAAGGGTGTGACTCTGGGACCAAATTGTTGAAAAATATTTTTTGACAGATTTGGCATTCTAGTCATACTCCCTTTCGGAAAATATTAAATTTGGTGTAATCGGGGCTCCTTAACTCGAATAAATCGACTTTTTGTGCAGGTTCTAGGGCCAATCCAAGCAAGAAAAAGTTATCGTTAATTCATTGGCTCTCTACCTCAAACTGACTGGGGACCAACCCCTTGACAAAATATTGTGCCTAACGCCGTGCAACGAGTCTTTTGACCGCTGCACTTAGATTTAGTGTACCTGCAAATTAAAATTCTTTTAAAAACAGACTTGGGTTACACCAGAAACTTAACATTGCTATTATTATATTTTATTGTATTATACTTTATACTCTTTTAGCTGACTTATCCCCCCTTTACAGGGATATAGTCACCGTACCCCTGACAATGTTCGGTATGAGAACTCCAGTGGTCAAGAAGCCCAGGACCAGAGCAGAGAGATCGGCATCAAGCAACTCCATTGTAGCAGAGGCTGGACCATCAACCGATCATAGTCCTGAGGAGCGGGAGGTAGAGATATTGAGTGTGTGTGACTCACCTCTACCAAATTCCCCAAAAAGATCTCCCCCTAAGCTCAGGCCCAAAACACTGCTGTCGCAGGAGGCACGGCCTGAGCAATTAAATAATCTCCCATCACCAAGGAGTACCCAGACAACGAAGCCAACTCGGTACGTAAATAGAATGTCCGAAGCCAAAGCCTGCCTCTCAAAACTCAAGATGCAGGTGGAGAGCTCTCGGAACCTGAAAAAGGAAATAGCATATGAAATCACAAAGGCGGCCGAGAGACTCTACCGCCTCGTAAAGGAGGCAGAGGCAGATAGAGGAAACAGTGCCGAGTTGGAAAACGCGGAACCTATCCTACTACACCAGACTTCACAACAAGAATTTCCGACAGAGCTTGTGAACCAGCTCATGGATTCACTCCGGAGTCACAACTTGGCCCTGGAAGACTGCAAGCAGCACACGCAGGCTCTGTCGGAGCAGTTGGAACGAACCCCTCGTTATGTAGCAGGAAACGGACCATCATTTGCCGAGATCGCGGCCACCCCGAGACAACATGCCACAGTCCAAAGGCCTCTTCACTCTATAGTAGTGTCGTCAGCTGACGAGAAGCACACCAGTGAAGAGGTCATACAAAAGCTGCGGGTGGCTGTCGACGCTAAAAATGAAGGCATAAAGGTGGAAAGGCTGCGAAAAGCGAGGGACCAGAAGGTGATTGTGGGGTTCACCAGTAAAGAAGAGCTGACCAGAGTAAAGGACAGGATCCGAAAATCAGGGGAGGCACTAATGGTCCAGGACATGATAAACAAAGACCCCCTGATCATCTTAAAAGACGTCCTGTCCTTTCACACGGACGAAGAGGTGGTCAAAGCGCTGGTGAACCAAAATTCCCATCTACTGGGAAATTTAGCTGCGGAACAAACCAGGATGTCGGTCAAATATCGCCGCAGGACTCGAAACCCGCACATGGGACACGTCATTCTGCAAGTGTCCCCTGGGGTGTGGCAGAGACTGACGGCGGCGGGTCGGGTACACGTTGATCTGCAACGGATACGTGTATCCGATCAATCGCCGCTGGTCCAATGCTCGGTATGCTTGGGGTACGGACACGGCAAAAAGTATTGCAAGGACACTGTCCCATTGTGCAGTCACTGCGGCGATCCACATCTTCGGGCCGACTGTCCCTTGTCACGGACGGGAGAAACACCGCAATGCCGAAACTGTCGCCTGGCTAAAAATGGCAGCACGGGGCACAATGCGTTCAGCAACGACTGCCCAGAGCGCAGAAAATGGGATGCATTGGCACGAGCTTCCGTAGCATACTGCTAAAGGCCTGTCCGCGACAATTACATACAAATTCGCCCAGGCCAACCTGCAGCGCTCAAAACTCGCCACCGATGAAATTATGCTGGAAGCTGGAAACCGGAAACTCGTGGGAACTCTGCTCCAGGAGCCCTACGTGGGGGCGGTAAGAAGAGTAAAGAATTACCGAGGGGCCAGAATCTTCCAGAGCTCTGAAGTAGGAGACGGGACTGTTAAAGCTGCAATCGCAATATACCAGCCTGAACTCGACGTTATACAATACCCACAACTAACCACGAATAACATCGTCGTGTTAGGAGTCCGAACCAGAGCCTGGACGGTCACGCTGGTATCGTACTACTTCGAACCGGACCAAGACGTGGGGCCATACCTGGAGCATTTAAGGCGAGTCCACAGGGAGACCGGCCAAGGCAAATTTATCATCGGGGGCGACTGCAATGCCAAAAGCGCGTGGTGGGGCAGCCCAAATACGGACCAAAGAGGAGAGCAAATATGCGACACCCTGGGAGAACTGGGCCTAGAGATCCTCAACACTGGAGATATCCCTACCTACGACACGATCCGAGGAGGCAAAAGGTACAGCAGCCATGTCGACGTGACGGCGTGTTCAGCAGACGCGCTTGACTTGGTGGACGGCTGGCGTGTAGAGGAAGGTCTCACGAGCTCAGACCACAACGGCATAATTTTTGGAATCAACCTAACAAAATCAAAAGGAACACACATACAAAGAACTACCAGAATATATAACACAAGGAAGGCAAATTGGAGGCAATTTCATGAGAAACTGTCTCAAATTATGCGTGAAAGAAATCTCACAACATTAGAATCAACACACATACAAAATACACACCAAATAGAAACTACAGTAAAATCATACACACAAGCCATAATAGACACAAGTACACACACTATACCTATAAAAAATAATAATGAAACACTTACCTTGCCGTGGTGGTCTGAGGAGCTCAAAGGGATGAAGAAGCTAGTCGCCACCAAAAGACGTAGAATCAGGAGCGCAGCGCCGACCCGAAGAGCGATGGTTGTTGGCCTTTACCTGGAAGAGAAAGAAAAATATGAAGCAGCAGCGATACAGGCACAAACATCAGGCTGGAAAGAGTTTTGCAGCAAACAAGATAGGGAAGGAGTCTGGGAAGGGATATATCGGGTTTTGGGGAGAACTGCCAAAAGGGAAGAGGACCTACCCCTACAAAAGGATGGAAACATTCTGGACGCAGGAGGCTCCGTGAGGCTGCTGGCTGAGACTTTTTACCCGGTTGACAATGAGGACCAAGACAATACGGACCATCGCCACACGAGAGAACTGGCAAAGATAGTAAACGAGTGGAGTCATGGTGAGCAGCATGAACCACCGTTTACTCAAAGCGAGCTGGATCGGTCCCTAAAGTCTTTTAATCCGAAAAAGGCACCGGGAGCCGATGGCCTCACGGCAGACATCTGCACTCATGCAGTTAGCTGCGACCCCGCCTTCTTTCTGGCTCTCATGAACAAATGCCTCACGCTCCACTACTTCCCCAAGATCTGGAAGGAGGCGACCGTGGTGGTGCTCAGGAAGCCTGGGAAAACCTCGTACACCGTCCCAAAGTCTTACAGGCCGATTGGGCTTTTGCCTGTCTTGGGGAAGGTGTACGAAAAGATGTTGGTTGCTCGCCTCAAATACTACATATTACCGACAATAAGTACTCGCCAATACGGCTTTATGCCCCAAAAAAGTACCGAAGACGCCCTCTACAGTCTAACACAGCACATCCGTAAAAAACTTTCAATGAAAAAGATCGTTGTCCTGGTGTCGCTGGACATTGAGGGCGCCTTTGACAGTGCATGGTGGCCGGCCATTAGAGTACGATTGGCCGAGGAAAAGTGCCCGGTGGATTTGAGGCGAGTAATGGACAGCTACTTGAGCAATAGATCAGTCAGGGTCAGATATGGCGGGGAAGAGTGCAGAAAAGACACCAACAAAGGATGCGTCCAGGGCTCGATAGGGGGTCCAATACTCTGGAATTTGCTTCTGGACCCGCTCCTAAGGGAGCAGGAAAGTCGCGGCGAGTATGTCCAGGCGTTCGCCGACGATGTTGTGATGGTCTTTGACGGCGAAACAGCCCTGGAAATTGAAAGACGGGCCAATGCCGCACTCGAACATGTTCAGGCGTGGGGTGTCAAAAATAAGCTCAGATTCGCGCCGCACAAAACCAATGCAATGGTCCTCACGCGGAGGCTTAAGTATGACAACCCACGCCTCAGCATGGGGGGGATCGAGATTGGTCTGTCCCAGGAAATTAAAATACTGGGGCTTACGATCGACGCTAAGCTCACCTTCAACACACACGTGACTGACGTTTGCAAAAAGGCGATAGCAATATATAAACAACTGGCCAGGACAGCACGTGTGAGTTGGGGTCTTCACCCAGAGGTGATCAGAGCGATCTACACCGCAGCCGTCGAACCCATCATAATGTACGCGGCGAGCGCGTGGGCACCGGCCACGACCAAGCTAGGAGTCCGGAAGCAGCTAAGCGTGGTCCAGAGAGGTTTCGCCCAAAAGCTGTGCAGGGCCTATCGGACCGTATCCCTAAACTCTGCCCTAGTGCTGGCTGGGCTGCTTCCGCTTGACCTCCGTATACAGGAAGCGGCCTCACTGTACGGTGCCAAGCGAGGTGTACCGCAGCCAGTACTGGGAGACAGGGAAGTGGAGCGTATGGCTCCTGCAATAGAAGCGCCACACCCTGCAGAGCAAACAAGCCTGGAGTTTGACAGCCTGATAGACGAGGAACAATACCAAACCCACAATACCTTCGACGTGCGGATCTTTACGGACGGCAGCAAGATCGAGGGTAAGGTTGGGGCGGCGCTATCATTATGGAATAACACGTCCGAAACCAAAGCCCTTAAGCTCGCGCTGCCGTCCTTTTGTACCGTCTATCAGGCGGAGCTCCTGGCTATACAACGAGCCGTAGGAGAAGCGCTGAAACACACTGGCACCACGTTTGGCATCTTCAGTGACTCAAAGTCGGCTCTTCAGACCGTAATAAACGTCACCTCCCCTCACCCCTTAGCTGTGAAAACGAGAGACGCTATCAGATTGACAGTGATGACGATGAGCTTATAAAAGCCATACATGTACAAAATAAAGAAATCTTCACAGACTTATCACAAGAGGACACAGACATAACAATCAAGTACAAAAAAAGAACTAGAAATCCAAAAACGGCACACATTGTAGTCCAGGCAAAACCTATTGTCTGGCGGAGGATGGTGGAGGCTGGAGCCCTCTACCTTGACCTGCAAAGGATCAGAGTGGAGGACCAGTCCCCGCTCATCCAATGCACGAGGTGCTTGGCATTCGGGCACGGCCGGAAATTTTGCACGGAAGGTGCGGACAGGTGCAGTCACTGCGGCGGCCCGCATCTGCGCGAGAAATGCGCAGACTATATCGCAGGGAACGAACCGCAGTGCTGCAACTGCTCGCACTCGAAGTTACAAAGGACCGACCACAATGCCTTCAGCGCTGAGTGCCCCGTCCGCCGAAAATGGGATTACCTGGCCCGACAGACAACAGCTTATGTGTGACTCACCACTCACTGGCTGCTGCACAACATGCACGATAACACACAAACACACACACACGACACACTACAACACAAACCGGGAGTGCAACAAACTATTGGTAAAACCTGATACAGCAACACCGGACAAACAAAAAACAAATAAAAACGGATATAACAAATATATAGTAAATATATATATTGTATATCGCAAACACATTCACACAACACGCACCCAAACAAACCTACAACCACACCCAAATTAGTAAAAGCATAAGAAAAGTCAATAAATATATATAAAATAAGTATATATATATTATTACTAGAAGTTGTCTAGAACTACAAAAGAATTAGATTGAAAATAAGTGAGTTAAGTAGATAAACTAAAACTTAAAACTCAAACTAACTTACCTAACTAAAGTTACCAAAATACACAAACACAGCCAAGTAGAATAAATATAATTTAATTTAAACAGTACATATTTAAGAAATGGAACTCACAGATTGCAAGTCCTAGGTATAAGTAATACTCATGTACCTACCTACATATCATTAGAATTAGCCAGATAATAGATTAACTCAGGATTTTCAGTATAACCGATATGGTTTACACATAGGGTCATCAAGTAAATACATGTTATAAACCTTCAGTAACAACAACTGGCTTTCACTAAAAATACAATAAGTGTTCATAACACGAAATGTCCATCCAAATGTCTGAAACAAATTGTAGTTAAATAATTACTAATAAGAAACTGATAAGATAAGATGTCTCAATTTAATTAGATATTGTAACCGTAAACAAACTAGAATAGTAATGTGAGAAGTAAGTACTTGATATATAAAATAATAAGTCCACAACTTTGACACAATTAGGTTTAAACAAGATAGAAGAAACAATTTGTAATTATTATAGATTATAAGTTATCTAGCAATAAGTGTAGTCATATAAAAAATGTCAAAAATTCCTAGTTAAATTACAAATACACTAAGATAACAGTTAACATTTTCTATTGTAATATAATGGTTAGGTATCTACAAATTATATGTAAAAACTATAAGGGTTGTTTATTGTTATTGTTTGAATGTAAATAAAATGTAAAAAATTACAAAAGTAAATGTTGTGCACCTGCCAATGTTTATATTTCGAATTGTCTTAGACATGAATGATACTGTCATCGACTAAGTGAAATGTTAGCGTGATTTACACATGATTGTTTCATGTCATGTAATTAAATGTGTTTTAAATATTAAATTGTTACAAAAAAGCTCATTGTAAGGCACATAATGAAATAGGTACTTAAAAACTAAAATTATATTCAAATAAAAATTGTTAACAAAATTAGATATGCATTAGAAAATACTGTTAAGAACAATTGTAACATGGATGGCGGGTGATAGGCGGTGTGGGCAAAACCTATACCTTCTGTCATCCCCCAGATATGGTTATTTTGCTAAAGATTTAAGGATAAAGAAATACCGTATGTGAAATAAATAAAACTGTCCAACTTAATTGAAATAAAATAAAAAACCTAATAGTTATGTCCCTGTAGATATTCATAGGCTGTTAGCGGGAATCCCACCCGGCCAAGACTAAAAGATGATGTATGCTTGTGTAACGGATGCGGCTTGAAAGTGCGAGAGGCATAAATGCGAGAACTAGTATGACAGAGTACCACTAGACCAATAAGGTCCCGTTGTTCCCATGAACGGGGAAAAGCAGATTAAAAAAAAAAAAAAAAAAAAAAAAAAAAAAAAAAAAAAAAAAAAAAAAAAAAAAAAAAAAACCTAACCTAACCTAACCTAACCTTTTTTTTTTTTTTTTTTTTTACTCGGGGGGAAATCCTCATGGACTTCCTCCGCCTGGGGAGAGGCGGAGGGGTGTGCCGGACTCTTACCGGCTAAAACCCCCCTGTGTCCTCCTTACACGTGGGCGCGGGGCCGCGGGAATCCAAATTCTTCCGCAGCCCCGCACTGGTGCTGGCCCGCCTTGCGGGCCTCGCCTCGGGCACGGGGGGGTGAGGTGTTAAACTCCCCCGTGCAACGCCTCAGAGGCGCGCGTCGACACCCGCGCGCGCCTCCGCCTCGGGTCCGTTGAATAGGGGGCGGGGACTTCCCCAAGTCCTTCGCCCCTGGACCCGTTCATGGGGGGCGGAAGAGGGCGTTGTCTGCCCTCCTCCGGCGCCCGGAGCGCCTGCTGCGGGCGGGATCGGCAGTTGAAATCTCCCTCTCCCGTTCCGCAGCTTCCTTCTGCGACATCACGTCCTCGCAGAAGGACACCACTGCGTCCCACGACTCTGCGCTGCCGACCATCTTCCGTACCACGGCCGGCAGCGACAGATCGCCTCCTACTTCATTTGTGAGGACACGGCGCTGCTCCTCCCAAGCAACACACTGAACGAACGTGTGTTGCGCCGTGTCCTCCCCGCCATGGACGCAGTGGTGGCACCGAGCGTCCGGCTCCCTGCCTATGCGACACAGGTACTTGCCGAAGCAGCCGTGCCCCGACAGCACCTGCGTCACCCTGAACGACAGGGAGCCGTGCCTTCTCCCGAGCCAGTCGTCGAGCACTGGCCGGATCGCCTCGACGGTGGCGAGGCCGGCGGTAGGGCGCAGAAGCCTCTGCCGCCATTCCGCCACCAAGACCTGACGGAGCTCTGCTCGGCGCTGCGCTATCTGCCGCTGCACCGGCCTCGAGTCCCGTGCCCGCTCTTCCTCGCGCCACCGATACAGCGACGCGAGTACTTTAGCCTCTAGGTCCCAGGGCGGGGATCCGGCCAGGACGCAAGCCGCCTCGTAGGAAATCGTGCGATACCCGCGGACGACTCTGACGGCCATCGCCCTCTGCGGTCTGCGCAGAATGGCTAGAGTGCTGGCCGCCAGGTCCATCGCCCACACAGGGGCCCCATATAGGGCCATGGACCGCACGATTCCCACGTACAACCGCCTACAGGCGGCGCTCGGGCCCCCCATGTTAGGAAGCAACGTTGACAGCGCGCCCGCTGCACCCATCAGCTTGGGCACCAGCCGCCGGAAGTGGGGGCCGAATTCCCATCGGCTGTCGAGCACCAATCCCAGATACTTCATGGTGGACTCGACAGCTATCCGGGCTCCACCGACCACGATGTGTGATCCCGACGGCGGCGCGCGTCGGGGGCCATGAAACACCATGGCCTCCGACTTGTTGAGGGCCACCTCCAGGCCCAGGCGCCGGATGCGGTTCACCACCTGTGACACCGCAGCCGTGGCTATCAACGCTGCTTCCCTGTGCGAGCTCCCCCGGGCAGTGACAAGCGTGTCGTCCGCATAACACGTCAAGTCGGCGCCCGACGGGAGTTCGCCTCTCAGCACCCAATCGTAACCGATGTTCCACAGGAGCGGCCCCAGCACCGATCCCTGTGGAACACCGCACGTCATGAGGTGCCGACCGGCACCGTCATGTCCCCGATATGTGACGCATCTACCTTCTAGGTAGGCCCCTACTGTGCGACGGAGGTAGGGAGGCACGCGGTGATATCTCAGTGCCTCCCGAATACAGCTCCAGGGCAGGGTGTTGAACGCGTTGGAGATGTCTAAAGACACCGCCAACACCACCCCACCCTGGGACACCGTCTCCTCCGCCAGGGCTCTCACGCGCATTATGGCGTCTACGGTGGAGCGCCCGCGACGAAAACCAAACTGGTTGTCGTCCAGGTCCGGCCCCTCTCTGCACAAGTGGCTGACGAGGCGATCTGCGATGACACGCTCAAAGAGTTTGCCCGCCTCGTCGAGCAGCACTATGGGCCGGTACGCGGACGGCGAGTCCGCGGGGCGCCCCTCCTTCCTGAGCAGGACCAGCCTCCCCTCCTTCCACACACTGGGAAACTGACCCTGCTCGAGACATGCCGTGAAGAGCCCTCTCAGCTGGGGCTCTAGCTCCTTCAGAGCCAGGACGAGAGCTCGGCCAGGAACTCCGTCGGGTCCGGGCGCCGTGTTCTTAGCCCGGAGCCGCGACACGGCCGCTCTCGTCTCTGCTTGCGTCACCTCGGGGACATCGGTGCTCTCCTCTTCGGGAGAGTCTGTGGCCGAGGGTGAAGCCATCGTCGGGGGAACGTGTCCCGCTCGCTCAGGGAAGAGCGCCAATACGACCGCCCCTAGCAGCTGGGGCTGCATGCTCTGCACCAGTGGAGGCGCCCATGCACGCAGCTTGCCCCGTACCCAACGGTAGGGGCGGCCCCACGGATCCCGATCCAGGGACCCCAGCAGCTCCTCCCTGGCACGCGACTTAGAATCGCCGATGGCCAGCCACAGAGTCTCCTTGGACGCGCTGTACACCTCATACAGCGCGTCCTCCTCGGCGGAAACCCGTCGACGTCGTCTCCGGTATCGTGTGTACTGGCGGCGAGCCGCAACGCACGCGATGCGCAACTGCGCAATCTCGGCGGTCCACCAGTACACCTGGCGCCTTGCGGACTGTTGGCGGACGCGGGGCATGGACGCGTCGCAGATCTGCGTCATCGCCCCGCGAAACCGCAGCGCCACCGCTTCGACGTCGACGGGGCCGTCCGTCGCCGACTCCCAAATCCAGGACTGGACTAAGGCAGCTTCCTCGAGCAGTTCCTTGTCGATGCACTTAAGCGCCCAGCGCGGGCCGTCGTTGATCGGGGCTGTTGGATGGCGGCCGCTCGCGGTCTGGGCAGAGACGTCGAACCGGATATACCTGTGGTCCGACAGCGTCTCCACCTCCACGGCGACACGCCAGTCGCGGACTCGGCTGGCGACAGAGGGGCTAGCGAACGAGACGTCCACTATCGACCCGCCCCGCTGCCGCACGCACGTGTATTCCGAGCCCCGATTCAGGACGACCAGACCGGTCGTCACCGCCCACTCTTCCAGCACCTCGCCCCGAGGGTCAGTGACCGGAGATCCCCACGCCGATGACTTGGCGTTGAGATCCCCGAGCACCAGAACGGGGCGAGGGTGATGGCGGCCTACGACGGCGCCCAACTCGACAAGGAAACCCTCGAAGTCGGCGAGACTCTTGTTGGGGGAGAAATACGCCCCCACAATGACGATGCCGCCCGAGACCGCAGCAACCCAGCCACGGCCCCGAGACGGGTCGGTCAGAGTCCCGCCAATAATGGCCACCAAACCGTCAGCGCACCCCAGCCAGTTGTCACGGGCGGGGATGAAGTACGGCTCGGCGACCACAGCCACGTCAATCGACCACTCTGCCATGCTCTGGAGGAGAAGATCCTGAGCTCTGGCACAGTGGTTGATGTTGCCCTGGAGGAAATGGAGGTGCCCTATTATTGACACTCCATTCCCTCGGCAACGGTCCTGGGCCGGGAGTCGGCCGCGGAGCTACTGGCCTGCGGGGGGGGGGGGGGTGGCGAGGTTTCCCCGGCAGGCTTAGAGCCCCTCTTCTTTTTCTTGGCCTTGCTGGCAGGCGCGCCACAGGCCCCTCCGCCCACTTTGTGTCCCGCTGGCTTCCCCACAGCCGAACACAAGCAGCAGTTTGGCGCCGCGGAACACTGGGCCGCCTTGTGGCCGGGCTGACCGCAACGATAACAGAGGTCGCTGCGGTCAATCTCGGCGGTGCATTTTGCCCGGACGTGCCCCTTCTCCAGGCACCGGAAGCACCGCAAAGCCCGGGGCTGCAGGAGTTTCACCCTCGCTGCAACCCAGCCAACCAGCAATCTGCCACTATCGGCGATCTTTTTCGCCGACGCTACAGGGCACCGAACCCAGACTACGCCGAGTCCGGTAGCGTCAACGCGTATGTCGCCGGCCCGCACCTTGTCCGGCGGACACTCTCCGCCACGAGCAACGGCCGCCGCCACCTCCTCAGAGGTCACGGAGTCGTCCAGGCCAGCAATCCGCACTTCTGCGGTTTTCATTGGCCTGGAGACCCGGACGTCCTCTGGGTTGAGGACCTCCTTCATTTTGGCGGCCAGAGCGTCCGCCTTCTCGACGCTGTCGCTCGCAGCACCAGCCACCTCAAACAGCCGCGCACCCGTGGCAGCCTGCCTGAGGGTGACGGACTGGAGGCCAAGATCTGCCAATTTTATCTTGGCCTTGGCCTCGGCAATCACCGACTGGTACGTAACGCCGCGCTCCGCAGCTCCGGGCTGGAGCGTTAGCGTAACAGCCTCAGAACGAGGCGCACGTATCGCCGGCGCATTGCGACCGCCGGTCTTTTTGGCAGTCCGTCGCGCAGGCTGCGCAACTGCGGCGCGCGCTGCTGCTGGTGCCGCGGCCTTTTTGGCGGCTTTGCGGGCCTTCTTGCGGCCCACGACTTTCGCCCAGGTCTCACCCTTGGACCCGGCAGTCGTGGGCTGAACACTCGACGGGGTTCCCTCCACGGGCTAACCTAACCTAACCTAACCTAACCTAACCCAGTCTGCTGGCAGCCACGACCGCGAGCGCCACGTTTTTACCACGCTCCGCGACTAAAAATCCGAAAAATAGGTTTTTTCGCGCAAACATATAAGTGCTACATATCAGTGTACGCGTCTCAGTGAGGAGAACACGACTGTGAAAACCGCGCGGAAATTGGAGAAAGTGAGAGAAAGTTGTGCTCAAAAAACGTGATTTTTCAAAGTTTTTGTGAAACGCTGCACGAACGCGATCGACGACCCCCCATTTTTTTGGGGTCAAAATACTCGTCTCAGCGGGTTCTATCTTCTGGATTCTTTCCCGGATTTTTCCGGTGAAAATTTGCCGACATAATCTCGGAAAACTCGTCAACACGTGCCACCTGCTTCGACTTCCAGCACACCTGGAAAGGTGTGCTATACATCAAAAGAAGCGCCTTGACAAGACGAGTCTCCTGACACCTCGACCAGGAAGATCGGACATCCCTGGACGGAGCTGCAGCCCTTCAAAGGTCGGCAAAATTGTGGTTTTCTTTGGTGACATTTTTCCAAAAAAGTAAATCGATAACCCCCCATTTTTTAAATTTGCTTAGATAAAATAACACCTTTACCCTATTATCCCACATTTTTAGATTTTTTCGCGAAGTAGTTTTTTCAAAATTTCCATTTTAAAACACAGTGTAGAATCAAAACTTTTCAATTGTTAAATTAACCCCCAAAATTATTAAAAATATTATCACTTCTTGTGCATTTATTATAGCCTGATAGTGACCTTATCGTTCATAATTGTCAAAATCCACCTTAATTTAAATTTAATATTAAAACAAGGGCCTTTGCGGTCAGAGTGGGAAAGTGTCACCAAGATAACCCCTCAGAAGAGGGTGAAAACATCCCTGCGCGCAGACGAAACTTACACAAATAGTTAGCTTAGGCCTTAGCAAATAAGTTAGTGTTTAAATCGTAATTTTCCAAGCGAAATTCGGGTCGTGGTACTTGTTAACGTGTTTGTAAACAAACGGTCTAAACCGCATAACAACGTTAAGAACGAGATCGCGATCCGAAAATCGACTTTGTAAATATCAAACAATTTGTGATTTTGACACCGGGATACGATAGGACGTGGTTAAAAACCACCCCCTACGTTTTTAAACACTCAAAAAATCCCCTGGAACAGGGAATAAAACAAACAAAAACTTTTGTAAACAACAAAAAATTAACTTCGCTCTAGGGGTAGAAATTTAAAAACTAGCTGGTGTAAATTGAAGGGGGCACCTATATAGGTTATTTTAGTACCCTTGAACCGACCTCAACACACGCTAGCCTAAACCACACCCTAAAAACCGAAATTTTCATAACTAATTTAAGGGTAGTTATTAAGGGATGAAATATTTTGGGCGCATTCAAGGTGCACCATAAGCGTCTCGACGAGAGCTTCAAAACAAGCCCACCCACATCAAAATCGGTCCAGGAGAAGTCGAGTTATTTTTGTTTACAAATTTTAAATTTACCCGACATAGCAGGCAGTGACAAAAAGGGAGGTTATGCTTTTTATAACATCATATCTCATAAACCAGGGGAGATAGACGATTTTGGACTTCAAATCCGGCCTTTGTGGTGTCGAAGACACCACGGTTAAAGTCGGGTATAAAACGTCCATCCCCCCTGGTTTGGACCCCCTCCCCCGCACACCCTAAAATAACTTCTTTCAAAATACGATATCTCGGAAACTAAGGGAGATAGCTGGATTTCGACCTCAAATCCTGCCTTTGTGGTGTCGAAGACACCACGGCAGAAGTCCTATAAGAGGAACCCCCCCCATATATTGGACCCCCCCCCCCCCTAAAAAATTTACTTATTATTTTTATTATTTTTACTTTGTTGCCATATCTTGTTAAATCTTTAAACAGAGCTAAGACCTAAGTAAAGCCCTAAAAACAGTAGATTAAGCAGCAATCTACATTCATTTAACATTATACTGACTTATATATTGTTTACATATACACTCACTGACTCTGACCCCTCTATACAGGGTCAGACTAACTATTGACAACGTTCCCCGTCTCACTCACTAAGCCTAGCGCACACGTACACTATACATACACACAACCCGCATAACAACAAATACACGTTGTACATAACAACATATAACGTTATAATGACGTGTAAAAGTGATGTAATGTCCAACTTGCAAAATAAACGATTTCATTTCATTTCATTTCATTTCATTTCATTTCATTTCATTTCACACATTACACACGCAACACAATGTACCGCACACCGACGACCTCCGGCGCAGGTGAACAAAACCAGTCACCCCCAGCCCCTCTGCAACTACAACTGCATCGGCACCAGCACAGGATGCCGCCAAAACCTTCATCCGGAGACCAGACCGGAAAAGGAGATCACTGGATAATATGGCGGTATACCAGACGCAAACAGAGGACTACGCAACAAAAAGCACGAACACACTCCTTCAGGAAGTCATGAAAACCTTTGAGGACATTCCCTCAAAGGTCAAAGAATATCCTCAAATGAGGAAAGATATCAAGACCTTCCTGGAGGTACAGTCTGACAGGGGCCTCCGCGTCCTGTTTGAGCTGAGCAAGCGGGTAACAAGCTTGGAAACAGCGGCAACCAGGACGCGGGCGCCTAGTACTGCCGGACTGCCAGATAAAGATGTCCGCATCATTGAAAGGCTGGAGGATGTCGAGACTCAGCTGCAAATGCGGCTGAACAAGCTCGAAGAGAAGATGGTGCTGTGCTTCGACCAACAGACAGCTCTTCGAGACGATGGCGGGTCCGACATCATTGACAAGATCGTCGATAAAATCGACGAGGCTAAGGCGGCCATCAACCAGACGACGCAAGGCGTCATGGTGGTGAGCCGCACTCAGATTACCCTCGACGAGAAGCTCGACGGTATTGCTGATGATGTCGCTTCAGCCAAAGCAACGCTGACTGAAGTCGCAAAGCAAGACAAGCAGCCATCCGAGCCTAGGTCGTACGCGAGCGTCGCAGCAGCCAAACCCGGGTACCGGCCGGCACTTCACTCGATGGCGGTCACTCTCGAAGGCAATCAGGAGACTGCCGACGAAGTGCTCGAGCGAGTGAAGAAGGCGGTCGATGCCCGGGGTACTGGCCTAAAAATTAATAAGGTGCGAAAAGCAAAAAATCAAACCGTCATCTTAGGGTGCGACACAAGAGAAGAACTAAACAAGGTGAAACAAAGGATTGAAAGTCAGGGTGAAGGTTTGATTGTATCAAATATGAAAAATAAAAATCCGCTCGTCATTCTAAAGGACGTCTTCCTGCCCAGCGACGACGAGGACATAACCAGGGCGCTACATATCCAGAATGAGGAGATATTCAGAGATCTCTCTCAAGAAGACAGGGAAACAATGATTAAATTTAAAAAACGGACAAGAAACCCTAAAACCGCGCACGTCATTATCCAGGTTGGTCCCGTGGTATGGCGGAGGATGACGGAGGCCGGAGCCCTCTACCTGGACCTGCAAAGGGTCAGAGTGGAGGACCAGTCCCCGCTCATCCAATGCACGAAATGCTTGGCATTCGGGCACGGCCGGAAATTTTGCACGGAAAGTGCGGACAGGTGCAGCCACTGCGGCGGCCCGCATCTGCGCGAGAAATGTGCAGATTTTATGGCAGGCAACGAACCGCGGTGCTGCAACTGCTCGCACTCCAGGCTGCAGAACACTGAGCACAATGCCTTCAGTGCTGATTGCCCCGTTCGCAAAAAATGGGACTACCTGGCTCGTGCAACAACAATGTACGTTTGACTCACCACACATCACCCACACAATTACACACATAAACACACAAACCACATACAATTACACAAACCGGGAGTACAAAAGACACTGGAACACAATAGTGGTTAAAACAGAGACATGGAAACCGGACAAACAAAAAACAATTAAAACACGATATGAAAAATATATAGTGAATATATATACACATATCAAAAACACACAGAAACACCTGACACATACCCCAACAAAGACAAAAAAGTTCCAAAAATAATAACAGTCAAAGAAAAGTGAATAAATATATATAAAATGAGTTTATATATATATTATTAATACAAATGAATAGAGCAAGTAAACATAAAAGTAAATACATGTGAGCAAACTACAAAAGAATATACATAAGACCATAACCCTAGGGTTGCATCCAATTATAGCTACGTATGAAAAATTATAACTATGTAAGGTATAAACACAAAAACACTACAAAAATATGAAATATTAGGTAACGAAACTTAAAAGAAATGCAAAATTAAAACTTTTTCCACGAAAAATTTAAAATTAAAATTGTAAGTAGAATAAGAAAGAAATAAGAATACCATCATATAACTAGAGTATACTAATGAATAAAAAATTAAGTACCCACCCAGACACTAAAACATAAAAGCGCCCAAAACCACCTCCCTGTCACTGCGACAGGAAGCGCGCCCAGGAATACCTAATTTTGTAACAGCAATGTAAAAGTTGTCATGTCATCACACGCTAGAAATTATATTTCAAATGTGTAAATAAGATAGCAAGTAAAGTGTCAAATAGCTTAATGTAACCAAGTAGTACCTAGATTGTAAGAACAAAAATGTTAAATTAAGAAAAATAGAAAGTAAGTATCCAAACTATTGTTATGTTATCATAAGCTAAAAGTACAGTGTAAAACCATCTGTAAGCAATATAAAAATACAAAATAAGTTGCAAATGTCGTATAATTAAGATAACTAGTAATACTAAGAACATAAGGATGTGAAATGACAAACTGCTGTCAAGAGATAAAAAATTAGAGTAAAAGTTTATGTAAGAAAAAAATAGATGTTAAGATGCAATTGTAAAAAAGTTTCATAAAATACTGTTGAAAGAACATAGAATAAGGATAAAAAAAAAAAAAAAAAATGTAAAATTAGAAAACTGTAAGAAACTGTGTGTAATAATAATATAGTGTCATAATCTTTATTTGAAATAAAAGCCAGAACCCGAATATTAATCCCTGAATAAAATAAATAGTAGAGATTAGCGGGAATCCCACCCGGCAAGGAATAAAAGATGACGAATGAATGAGTAAAGTATGCGGCTTGAAAGTGCGAGAGGCATATATGCGAGAACTGGTATGAATGAGACTCTAGAATGATAAGATCCTGCTGTTCTTATGAGCGGGGAAAAGCAGAAAAAAAAAAAAAAAAAAAAAAAAAAAAAAAAAAAAAAAAAAAAACCTAACCTAACCTAACCTAACCTTTTTTTTTTTTTTTTTTTTTTTTTTACTCGGGGGGAAATCCTCATGGACTTCCTCCGCCTGGGGAGAGGCGGAGGGGTGTGCCGGACTCTTACCGGCTAAAACCCCCCTGTGTCCTCCTTACACGTGGGCGCGGGGCCGCGGGAATCCAAATTCTTCCGCAGCCCCGCACTGGTGCTGGCCCGCCTTGCGGGCCTCGCCTCGGGCACGGGGGGGTGAGGTGTTAAACTCCCCCGTGCAACGCCTCAGAGGCGCGCGTCGACACCCGCGCGCGCCTCCGCCTCGGGTCCGTTGAATAGGGGGCGGGGACTTCCCCAAGTCCTTCGCCCCTGGACCCGTTCATGGGGGGCGGAAGAGGGCGTTGTCTGCCCTCCTCCGGCGCCCGGAGCGCCTGCTGCGGGCGGGATCGGCAGTTGAAATCTCCCTCTCCCGTTCCGCAGCTTCCTTCTGCGACATCACGTCCTCGCAGAAGGACACCACTGCGTCCCACGACTCTGCGCTGCCGACCATCTTCCGTACCACGGCCGGCAGCGACAGATCGCCTCCTACTTCATTTGTGAGGACACGGCGCTGCTCCTCCCAAGCAACACACTGAACGAACGTGTGTTGCGCCGTGTCCTCCCCGCCATGGACGCAGTGGTGGCACCGAGCGTCCGGCTCCCTGCCTATGCGACACAGGTACTTGCCGAAGCAGCCGTGCCCCGACAGCACCTGCGTCACCCTGAACGACAGGGAGCCGTGCCTTCTCCCGAGCCAGTCGTCGAGCACTGGCCGGATCGCCTCGACGGTGGCGAGGCCGGCGGTAGGGCGCAGAAGCCTCTGCCGCCATTCCGCCACCAAGACCTGACGGAGCTCTGCTCGGCGCTGCGCTATCTGCCGCTGCACCGGCCTCGAGTCCCGTGCCCGCTCTTCCTCGCGCCACCGATACAGCGACGCGAGTACTTTAGCCTCTAGGTCCCAGGGCGGGGATCCGGCCAGGACGCAAGCCGCCTCGTAGGAAATCGTGCGATACCCGCGGACGACTCTGACGGCCATCGCCCTCTGCGGTCTGCGCAGAATGGCTAGAGTGCTGGCCGCCAGGTCCATCGCCCACACAGGGGCCCCATATAGGGCCATGGACCGCACGATTCCCACGTACAACCGCCTACAGGCGGCGCTCGGGCCCCCCATGTTAGGAAGCAACGTTGACAGCGCGCCCGCTGCACCCATCAGCTTGGGCACCAGCCGCCGGAAGTGGGGGCCGAATTCCCATCGGCTGTCGAGCACCAATCCCAGATACTTCATGGTGGACTCGACAGCTATCCGGGCTCCACCGACCACGATGTGTGATCCCGACGGCGGCGCGCGTCGGGGGCCATGAAACACCATGGCCTCCGACTTGTTGAGGGCCACCTCCAGGCCCAGGCGCCGGATGCGGTTCACCACCTGTGACACCGCAGCCGTGGCTATCAACGCTGCTTCCCTGTGCGAGCTCCCCCGGGCAGTGACAAGCGTGTCGTCCGCATAACACGTCAAGTCGGCGCCCGACGGGAGTTCGCCTCTCAGCACCCAATCGTAACCGATGTTCCACAGGAGCGGCCCCAGCACCGATCCCTGTGGAACACCGCACGTCATGAGGTGCCGACCGGCACCGTCATGTCCCCGATATGTGACGCATCTACCTTCTAGGTAGGCCCCTACTGTGCGACGGAGGTAGGGAGGCACGCGGTGATATCTCAGTGCCTCCCGAATACAGCTCCAGGGCAGGGTGTTGAACGCGTTGGAGATGTCTAAAGACACCGCCAACACCACCCCACCCTGGGACACCGTCTCCTCCGCCAGGGCTCTCACGCGCATTATGGCGTCTACGGTGGAGCGCCCGCGACGAAAACCAAACTGGTTGTCGTCCAGGTCCGGCCCCTCTCTGCACAAGTGGCTGACGAGGCGATCTGCGATGACACGCTCAAAGAGTTTGCCCGCCTCGTCGAGCAGCACTATGGGCCGGTACGCGGACGGCGAGTCCGCGGGGCGCCCCTCCTTCCTGAGCAGGACCAGCCTCCCCTCCTTCCACACACTGGGAAACTGACCCTGCTCGAGACATGCCGTGAAGAGCCCTCTCAGCTGGGGCTCTAGCTCCTTCAGAGCCAGGACGAGAGCTCGGCCAGGAACTCCGTCGGGTCCGGGCGCCGTGTTCTTAGCCCGGAGCCGCGACACGGCCGCTCTCGTCTCTGCTTGCGTCACCTCGGGGACATCGGTGCTCTCCTCTTCGGGAGAGTCTGTGGCCGAGGGTGAAGCCATCGTCGGGGGAACGTGTCCCGCTCGCTCAGGGAAGAGCGCCAATACGACCGCCCCTAGCAGCTGGGGCTGCATGCTCTGCACCAGTGGAGGCGCCCATGCACGCAGCTTGCCCCGTACCCAACGGTAGGGGCGGCCCCACGGATCCCGATCCAGGGACCCCAGCAGCTCCTCCCTGGCACGCGACTTAGAATCGCCGATGGCCAGCCACAGAGTCTCCTTGGACGCGCTGTACACCTCATACAGCGCGTCCTCCTCGGCGGAAACCCGTCGACGTCGTCTCCGGTATCGTGTGTACTGGCGGCGAGCCGCAACGCACGCGATGCGCAACTGCGCAATCTCGGCGGTCCACCAGTACACCTGGCGCCTTGCGGACTGTTGGCGGACGCGGGGCATGGACGCGTCGCAGATCTGCGTCATCGCCCCGCGAAACCGCAGCGCCACCGCTTCGACGTCGACGGGGCCGTCCGTCGCCGACTCCCAAATCCAGGACTGGACTAAGGCAGCTTCCTCGAGCAGTTCCTTGTCGATGCACTTAAGCGCCCAGCGCGGGCCGTCGTTGATCGGGGCTGTTGGATGGCGGCCGCTCGCGGTCTGGGCAGAGACGTCGAACCGGATATACCTGTGGTCCGACAGCGTCTCCACCTCCACGGCGACACGCCAGTCGCGGACTCGGCTGGCGACAGAGGGGCTAGCGAACGAGACGTCCACTATCGACCCGCCCCGCTGCCGCACGCACGTGTATTCCGAGCCCCGATTCAGGACGACCAGACCGGTCGTCACCGCCCACTCTTCCAGCACCTCGCCCCGAGGGTCAGTGACCGGAGATCCCCACGCCGATGACTTGGCGTTGAGATCCCCGAGCACCAGAACGGGGCGAGGGTGATGGCGGCCTACGACGGCGCCCAACTCGACAAGGAAACCCTCGAAGTCGGCGAGACTCTTGTTGGGGGAGAAATACGCCCCCACAATGACGATGCCGCCCGAGACCGCAGCAACCCAGCCACGGCCCCGAGACGGGTCGGTCAGAGTCCCGCCAATAATGGCCACCAAACCGTCAGCGCACCCCAGCCAGTTGTCACGGGCGGGGATGAAGTACGGCTCGGCGACCACAGCCACGTCAATCGACCACTCTGCCATGCTCTGGAGGAGAAGATCCTGAGCTCTGGCACAGTGGTTGATGTTGCCCTGGAGGAAATGGAGGTGCCCTATTATTGACACTCCATTCCCTCGGCAACGGTCCTGGGCCGGGAGTCGGCCGCGGAGCTACTGGCCTGCGGGGGTGGCGAGGTTTCCCCGGCAGGCTTAGAGCTCCTCTTCTTTTTCTTGGCCTTGCTGGCAGGCGCGCCACAGGCCCCTCCGCCCACTTTGTGTCCCGCTGGCTTCCCCACAGCCGAACACAAGCAGCAGTTTGGCGCCGCGGAACACTGGGCCGCCTTGTGGCCGGGCTGAAACCTAACCTAACCTAACCTAACCTAACCTAACCTAACCTAACCTAACCTAACCTAACCTAACCTAACCTAACCTAACCTAACCTAACCTAACCAGTCACGCGGAAACCCCCCGCCGCGAGAACACGTGTGCAAGCGAACCTCCGCGCAAAAATTCGCTTCAAAAATTGCCAAAAGTGGTATTTTTTTCGCGTACCATATAGTGTGGCACATCAAATTGTGCGGAAAAATTAGACCTACATGCGAGTACAAGTGTGGTGGAAGTCGGTGCAGTGACCGAGGAAAAAAGTGAAAAATTGTGAGATTTTCAGAAAAATTTTACCTTTAAAAATTAACGCTGCCCGATCTACCGCGGTGACACATCCCTTTTTTAGTACCAATTTGAAGCCGGGACTGCGCTCTACATTCCGGACATCATTGCCGATTTTTTCCGCCCACGTGGGCGGAAATAAAAACAAAAAATCAGTTACCACGTGGTCACCGAGCCACGCATCCAGTGGTGTTGGGAGAATACTATCCAGCCAGCATTGAAGGCCCTGCTGGGAGCTCTCACCAGCCGTTTGAAGCTTGAAGATAGGTGCTTTAGTTTTTAAGATATTGAATTTTAAATTTTTTGCAAAATTTCAAAAAATCGTATTTCCAAATCTGTCGCGACGACCCCCAGTTTTTTAAATTTTTTTCTATAGGTTTAAGTTAGGTCTACAATATACCAAAATTTCAAATTTTTATTCCATTAGGTTTTTAAGTTATACATTTTTTAAATTTAAGGGGTGACACGAGGGTTACTTTTTACAACCCCTAGTAAAAAATTGTGATTGCCAAAAAACTGGATAAATAAATTTAAACACATGGGAATTTTTTTGGAAATTTTTATTCTCATAGTTAAAATTTTACACTCTTTTTTGTATAAAATTATCGATTTTTCTTAAAATTTAATTAAGGGTTGATACAAAAATTCCTTTTAGTAATTCCATTAGATAGTCCTTTAAAAGACCTGTTCGGCGAGCTAAAGAGCGTGTCTCTGCGACGTCTAGAACTCGAGAAATCGACTGTTGAAGTTTTGGGCGGAAATTGTTGCGAGGGCGTTGAGGTACCGCCCAATTCCGCCCAAACTTTCTTATTGCGATAACTTCGGTTCGGGACGTCGTACGAACTTGCGGTTTCTTTCGTTGACCTTCCGCCATCCTTCTGCAGCCCCCCCACCTCTTCCCCATTGGCCACATCACATGTGGTCTTGATCCTAATTCCTGTCCCAGATTCACATAGAGAAGTCGGAGGGAAGAACGGCGAGCCCTCACACGCTCCTGAGAGACGTTTTGTTCCGGAGATATTGAGGTCCAAAACCTGGCAGCCATTTTGACGGCCATCTTGTTTTTATAAAACACGTCATATCTCCGGAACCAGAAGTCGCAGAGCGTTGCGGTTTTCTTTGCTGACCTTCCCTCAGTAGTCTCCATCCCCCCCACTACCTTTCGGAAATAAGTAATCATCAAAATTTTTGGTACCACTAAAAAATATTTATAGACACAGTATACCACCACATAGTTAGACAGTTTTTTCTGTATCTCTGCGACACCCGAAAGCTTATAAAATTGACTTTTGTGCTGATGGTCTGCCATCTTGGATAAACTAATTCTAGGATAACTAGGCAACCGTTGGTCGTAGAAAGACGCAGTCTCCGGCACTTGACTACGCCTGTGGTGTTCTTTACTTTAATTAAGTAAGTGTCTCTACAGTGTATTATAAATAGAGCCATATTCTATATTGTAGCATCGTCTCTTGATGCTTAAATTTATTTTTCTTTTTCCTGTTTCTTGACCCAGGCATTGTTTTGCTTATTCAGGACGCCGTACACCGTGTTTTTTGACCGGTGCACTTAGAGTAAATTGATATTGTAAGTCCAAAGGACTTAAAACCTTTACTAATTAAGACTTTTATTAATTATTCACATTATTTACATTCAACGCAGTAGACAGACAAACTTTTAGCAATGTCTGCTACAGTTAGGACACCCGCCAAAAAGCCCCCAACAACCCCCCAAACCTCCACAATGGACACAGAGAAGGCTGGACCTTCCCCACAAAAAATGACACAAGCCTCCAACGTGAGGCGTAGTATTGGAGAATGGGAAGCGGTGACAGACATACACTCACAACAACTATGTCCTTCACAAATACACCCACATTCACCGAAAACGACAGACAAATTGCTGGTACCGGTGTCGCCAAGAAAAACAAAACAGAAAATTCCACCACCTTCTGTTAAAAGAGTTTCTGGTGATGCTTCCGGTGATTTTTCCGGGACGTCACCGGTTTCAAGACAGGCACCTGCTAACAACACCAACCGAGTATCTCAGGCACGAAGCTGGCTCCAGAAAGTCAAATACTGCGTTGGCGAATCTCGCAATCTAAGGACAGACCTTAAGGCTGGGATTATTGCGGGAGTGGATAACCTGTACCAACTAGTTAAGGATGCCACGGCAGAGGCAACAACATCAGCAAAGACAGGAACAGCAACAGCCAAACCGAAGCTACCTGAAACAAAAGAAATGGGTGTTAATACAATTGAAGTAGAAAGGGATATAGAGTCAGGGACGGTGAAAGTAGACCAGATGCAAGAAAATATTGAAGGCAAAGAATTAATAAAATTGATTAAAGAACAAAACGAAAAAATTGACATTACATTTAGGGAAATGGAAAAGATAAAGGACAAACTTTCAGACATTCCTAAGGCCCTCCCCAAAACCACAACTACTAGCGAAAAACTCCCACACACACGGAGCGCATTGCACTCAATTGTCGTGGCATCGAAAGACGGAAATGAAACCGGAGACGAAGTTCTGGACCGGGTGAGGAAAGCCGTCGATGCAAAGGAAGGATGGGTTAAGGTAGAGCGAGTGAGGAAGGCAAAAGATAGGAAGATCATAATGGGCTTTGAAACAACACAAGAAAGAAGCAAAATTAAGGAAAGACTAGAAAAAGAAGGAATCAACCTTGCAGTCGAGGAAGTGAATAATAGGGACCCGTTATTGATTCTGAAAGACGTACTCCTGATACACACTGACGAGGAAGTATTAAAAGCGGTTAAAAATCAAAATCGGGAGATTTTTGATGGCCTCGATAGTGAGGATCAGAGGATGAATATAAGATACAGAAGGAAGACGCGCAACCCACATTTAACTCACATTGTACTCAGTGTGTCCCCTACAATTTGGAGGAGAGCCTTAGATGTAGAGAAGCTCCGAATAGACTTGCAGAGAGTGCGTGTGGAAGACCAGACGCCGTTAGTGCAGTGTACCCGGTGTCTAGGATACGGCCACGGCAAACGCCTATGTAAAGAGCCAGAAGACCTTTGTAGCCACTGTGGTGGACCGCACTTGAGAGCAAAATGTGCCGACTGGCTTGCAGCTGAACCACCTTCGTGTCGAAACTGCCAGAGGGCCAAGTTGGACGTGGTCAACCACAACGCATTCAGTGTTGAGTGCCCTGTTCGTATAAAATGGGATAACTTAGCGAGATCCACCGTAGCGTACTGCTAAGGTTGCCCCAGTTGAAAATACAGACAATGGCTACCAGTATCGCGCAATTCAGGCAAACTTACAAAGATGTCGCCAAGCAACAGAGGAACTCGTGATGGAAGCAACAAAACGAAGAATTGCTTTTGCCATGCTCCAAGAACCATACACAGGATCCTCAAAAAAGCTCAAGTGTTTTCAAGGCACACGAACGATACAGTGCGAAAAGGGCTCAGACAAGACCAACAAGTCCGCCATTGTGTTGTTTGACAGTAACATTGATGTGACCCAATGCCCAACGCTAACAACGGAAAATATAGTAGTAGCACGACTAAAAACGAAGGCTTGGGAAATTACTGCTATCTCAGTGTACCTCGAAGGAGATGGAAACATAGAGGCTGACATTGAGCATATCCACAAGATAATAAATTCAGTAGGAGGGAAGCGCGCGATACTAGGTGGGGACGTTAACGCCTGGAACATCTGGTGGGGAAGCAGGGAGACAAATCAAAGAGGTAAAGAGTTGGCAGGTGCACTAGACCAAATGGAACTCCATATCCTGAATAGCGGAACCGAACCTACATTCGATTACCACAGAGGAGGCAGACGGTTTGCAAGCTGCGTAGATATAACAGTCTGTACTGAAGACATGCTGACCAAGATAGTCAAATGGAGACTTGACGGAGATGTTACTGTTTCTGACCACAAGGCAATCCTGTTCGAAGTGAAACTCAAAAAGTCAGTAGGAGTAGAAATAAAAAGAACAACCAGGAAATACAATACAAGAAAAGCGAACTGGGCGGAGTTTCGCAAAGAACTCAACCAGTTATGGACAAACAAGGGACTAAATGAAGAAGAAATACACAAAATTGAAACTAAGGAAAATCTAGACCGGACAATAGAAGAATACACGAAAGCAATAATAGAAGTAAGTGAAAAACATATCCCAAAAATAAAAGACAAGAACCGAGCAGAGTTGCCTTGGTGGACAGAGGAGTTAACAAAAAAGAAACAGGAAGTCAAGACACATAAAAGACGACTGAAAAATGCAGCACCAGTGCGCCGAGATGCAGTCCTACAAAAATATCTCTCTGTTAAAGAAGAGTACCAACAGCTCATGAACAACACAAGGACTGACAGCTGGAAGACCTTCTGCCAAAAGCAAGACAGAGAAGGTATGTGGGAAGGGATCTATAGGGTAATAGGCCGCACAACATCAAGGCAAGAAGACATTCCATTGGTCCTAAACAACAAAGTTCTGGAAGAAGAAAAATCTGCAAAGGCATTGGCAGAGACCTTCTATCCGGAAGATGAAGCTCAAGAGGACAACGCAGCCCATATGATGACCAGAGAAAATGCAAACCGTGTGAATGAAGGTGAAGATGATGAATCATCCGATCCCCCATTTACGTTAGAAGAACTCAAATGGGCTGCGGACAGCTTTAATCCAAAAAAGGCACCCGGAAAGGATGGACTCACAGCGGGAATATGCAGAAAAGCTATTGCTTGTACCCCAGAGCTATTCTTAGCTCTTTTGAATAAGTGCTTGAGCCTCTCCCACTTCCCTACAATATGGAAGGAGGCAGTCGTGGTAATCTTGCGCAAACCAGGTAAGGAGGACTACACCAAACCCAAATCATACCGACCGATTGGCCTTTTGCCGGTGCTAGGAAAGGTTTGGGAGAAAATGTTGATAAGAAGAGTTAGATGGCACACACAAGAAGGAGCGAACCAAAAACAATATGGGTTTACACCACAGCGCGGCACCGAGGACTCCCTCTATGATCTCGTGAGACATATTAGACAAAAGCTGTCACAAAAGAAATTGGTTGTTGTTGTGTCTCTGGATATAGAGGGAGCCTTCGATAGCGCTTGGTGGCCCGCAATTCGATGTAGACTTGCGGATACGAAATGCCCAAAGAACATTCGAAAAGTCCTCGACAGTTACTTGTCACATCGTAAAGTCCAGGTAAGATATGCAGGCGCAATGTACGAGAAGGCTACGACAAAAGGATGTGTCCAGGGTTCTATAGGGGGTCCCACCTTCTGGAACCTGCTGTTGGATCCTCTGCTGAATAGTCTGGAAAAAGAGGAGACTATTGTCAGGCGTTTGCAGATGATATCGTTTTGGTCTTCTCAGGCGAAACAGCACTCGAAATCCAAAGACAGGCAAACTCGACACTGAGTCATGTCCAGGAGTGGGGAGGAGCGAATAAGCTTAAATTTGCACCTCACAAAACTAAAGCGATGCTCATTACAAAGAAGCTTAAGCACGACACGCCACTCCTGAGCATGGGGGGGGGTGGAGATTGCCATGTCAAAGGACATTAAAATACTAGGGCTGACAATAGATAACAAACTAACGTTTAACGCACATGTAGCAAATGTTTGCCGCAAAGCGCTGAACATTTACAAACAGTTAGCGAGGGCAGCTAAAGTAGAATGGGGAATCTCGCCGGAGATAACCAAAACGATATATGTAGCAGTGATAGAGCCCATAATTATGTACGCTGCAAGTGCTTGGGCACCGGCGGCGGACAAAGTAATGACCCAAAAATATCTAAACGAGGTCCAAAGAGGGTTCGCACAAAAAATTATAAAAGCGTACAGGACCACGTCCTTAAACTCTGCCCTTATACTCTCCGGACTGCTTCCACTGGATATGAGGATCAGAGAAGCAGCCTCTCTTTTTGAAATAAAGAAAGGACATTCCCGAAGAGTAATAGGGGATAGGGACGTTGAGACACCGGTACCCTACACCACAACACCTCACCCACATACACAAACCACAATTGAATTCGGCCAAATTAAGGACGATGCAGAACTGACCCAGTTAGAAGACAATGATTACGCACTCTTCACAGACGGTAGCAAAATAGAGGGGAAGGTAGGTGCAGCACTATCCTTATGGAGAGGTGGCACTGAAATCAAAACCCACAAATACAAACTTGAACAGTTCTGCACCGTGTTTCAGGCCGAGTTACTAGCTTTAGCTAAAGCAACTGAAATTACCCGGAGTCATAAGTCTGGAAATCACTTCGCGATTTGTAGTGATTCTAGATCTGCTTTGGAAGCGGTCACTCGAGGCGTTTCTCTCCATCCTCTGGTCGTGGAAACTAGGACAAACATCCAGGAAGCAGCAAAGCGTGGGAAAACCATAAAGCTTTTCTGGATTAAAGCCCACGCAGGAATGGAGGGAAACGAGCGAGCAGATTGCTTAGCAAAAGATGCAGCACTATATAAAAAGACGAAACCAGACTATGACCGGTGTCCCATTTCATTCATAAAGCGTCAAATCCGAGAGGAAACGCTCGGTGAGTGGGACACAAGGTACAAAGTGGGACAAACTGGGTCAACCACTAAAGTGTTCCTACCAAGTGCCAGAGAAGCGCATCATACGGTTAGGAAAATAAAATTAGATCCGTTGCTGGTGCAAGTGTTGACGGGCCACGGCGGATTCTCTGAGTACCTGAACCGGTTCAAGTGCAAGGAGAGTCCGGCGTGCCCCTGCGGCACAGGGGACTCTGAAAGTGTAATGCACGTCCTGACAGATTGCCAAATCTATGCAAAACAACGCTATGATCTGGAACAGGAAATCGAAAACAAAATAAGCACAGAAAATATGGCTGAAATTCTATCCAATAAAAGAGTGCGTAGCAAATTTATAAAATACTGTATAGCTATAGCAAAAATTGTAAATAATAAGAACAAGACCCGATAAAATTGTATAACTATATTATATAGTGAGTATATAATCTATAGTTTACAGAAATACATGCTGAATAAAATATAGGTATAGGCAGTAAGATAAGGCAAAATGTGGCAAAAGATGGCCATTAAATAAATAGATTATACATAAAAGTAAGATTAAGGAACTTAGGGCTGGAAGTGTAGTAAGATAATATATGAATATAAGAAAACTAATTATAGTACTGTAAATATAAAATAAATGTATAAGAAAATATTGTAACCACAACAGATTAGATATAAGTGAAATATAGATGTAAGAAGAAATGTAACAACAAGTAGTAATGTAAACTAACATTTTGTACTAATAAAGGCACTGGTCTATATTCGCCAGTGGAAAAACCGTAATGCCCTGTGATGGCGGGTGCATCCAAAAAAAAAAAAAAAAAAACCTAACCTAACCTAACCTAACCTAACCTTTTTTTTTTTTTTTTTTTTTTGGGAGGGGAAATCCTCATGGACTTCCTCCGCCTGGGGAGAGGCGGAGGGGTATGCCGGACTCTTACCGGCTAAAACCCCCCTTGTGTCCTCCTTGCACGTGTGCGCGGGGCCGCGGGAATCCAGATTCTTCCGCAGCCCCACACTAGTGCTGGCCCTCGCACGGGCCTCGTCTCTTGCACGGGGTAGTGAGGTGTTCGCCTACCCCGTGCATCGCCTCAGGGGCACGCGCCGACACACGCGCGTGCCACCGCCTCGGGTCCACTGAGTAGGGGCGGGAACTTCCCCAAGTCCCTCGCCCTTGAACCCATTCATGGGGGGCGGAAGAGGGCGTTGTCCGCCCTTCTCCTGCGCCCGGTGCGCCTTCTGCGACCGGGGAAGGGAGTCAAAATCTCCCTCTCCCGTTCCGCAGATTCCTTCCGCGACATCACGTCCTCGCAAAAGGAAACCACCGCGTCCCACGACTCTGCACTGCCGACCATCCTCCGCACCACAGCCGGCAGCGACAGATCGTCTCCGATTTCGTTTGTGAGGACACGGCGCTGCTCCTCCCAAGCTACACACTCAGCGAGCGTGTGTTGCGCCGTGTCCTCCCCGCAATGGACGCAGTGGTGACACCGAGCGTCCGGCTCCCTGTCTAAGCGACACAGGAACTTGCCGAAGCACCCATGCCCCGACAGCACCTGCGTCACCCTGAATGACAGGGAGCCGTGCCCTCTCCCGAGCTAGTCGTCGAGAACTGGCCGGATCGCCTCGACGGTAGCAAGGCCGGCGGTAGGGCGCATCAGCCTTTGCCGCCATTCCGCCACTAGGACTCGGCGGAGCTCCTCTCGGCGCAGCTCGATCTCCCGCTGCACCGGCCTCGAGCCCCGTACCCGCTCTTCCTCGCGCCATCGGTATAATGACGCGAGTACTTTCGCCTCTAGGTCCCAGGGCGGGGATCCGGCCAGGACACAAGCCGCCTCGTAGGAAATCGTGCGGTACCCTCGGATGACTCTGACGGCCATCGCCCTCTGCGGTTTGCGCAGGATGGCGAGCGTACCGGCCGTCATGTCCATCGCCCACACGGGGGCCCCATACAGGGCCATGGACCGCACGATTCCCACGTACAACCGCCTACAGGCGGCGCTCGGTCCCCCCAAGTTGGGAAGCAACGATGATAGCGCGCCCGCAGCGCCCATCAGCTTGGGCGTCAGCCGCCGGAAGTGAGGCCCGAATTCCCATCGGCTGTCGAGCACCAAGCCCAGGTACTTCATGGTGGGGCCGACAGCGATCCGGGCCCCGCTGACCACGATGTGTGATCCCGGCGGCGGCGCACGTCGGGGACCATGGAATACGATGGCCTCCGACTTGTTTAGGGCCACCTCCAGGCCCAGGCGCCGGATGCGGTTCACCACCTGAGATACCGCAGCTGTGGCTATCAACGTCGCTTCCCTGTGCGAGCTCCCCCGGGCAGTGACAAGCGTGTCGTCCGCATAACACGTCATGTCGGCGCCCGGTGTGAGCTCACCCCTTAGCACCCAGTCGTAGCCGATGTTCCACAGGAGGGGTCCCAAGACCGATCCCTGCGGAACACCGCACGACATAAGGTGCCGACCGGCACCGTCACGTCCCCGAAAACTGACGCATCTGCCCTCCAGGTAGGCCCCTACTATACGGCGGAGGTAGGGAGGAACTCGATGGTATTTGAGAGCCTCCCGAATGCAACTCCAGGGAAGGGTGTTAAATGCGTTGGAGATGTCTAAGGACACCGCCAGCACCACCCCACCCCGGGACACAGTCTCCTCCGCCAGGGCCCTCACGCGCATGATGGCGTCTATGGTGGAGCGCCCCCGACGAAAACCGAATTGGTTGTCGTCCAGATCCGGCCCCTCTCTGCACAAGTGGCTGACGAGGCGATCTGCTATGATGCGCTCAAAGAGTTTTCCCGCCTCGTCGAGCAGCACTATGGGCCGATACGCGGACGGCGAGTCCGCGGGGCGCCCCTCCTTCCTGAGCAGCACCAGCCTCCCCTCCTTCCACACATTGGGAAACTGACCCTGCTCGAGACAAGCCGTGAAGAGCCCCCTCAGCTGGGGCTCCAGCTCCTTCAGGGCCAGGACGAGAGCTCGACCAGGAACTCCGTCGGGTCCCGGCGCTGTGTTCTTAGCCCGAAGTCGCGACACGGCCGCTCTCGTCTCTGCTTGCGTCACCTCGGGGACATCGGTGTTCTCCTCTTCTGAAGAACCTGTGGCTGGGGGCGACACCATCGCCGGGGGAACGTGTTCCGCTCTCTCAGGGAAGAGGGCCGCTACCACCGCCTCTAGCAACTGGGGTTGCATACTTTGTACCAGTGGAGGCGCCCAGGGCCGTAGCTTGCCGCGTACCCATCGGTAAGGGCGCCCCCACGGGTCCCGGTCTAGGGACCCCAGCAGCTCCTCCCTGGCACGCGACTTAGAGTCGCCGATGGCCAGCCACAGAGTCTCCTTGGACGCGCGGTACACCTCATACAGCGCGTCTTCTTCGACGGGATTCCTTCGACGTCGTCTCCGGTATCGTGTGTACTCGCGGCGAGCCGCAACGCACTCGACACGCAGCCGTGCGATTTCATCAGTCCACCAGTACACCTGGCGCCTTGCGGACTGTTGGCGGGCACGGGGCATGGAAGCGTCGCAGATCTGCGTCATCGCCCCGCGAAACCGCAGCGCCACCGCGTCGACGTCGATGGGGCCGTCCGTCGTCGACTCCCAAATCCAGGACTGGACTAAGGCAGCTTCCTCGAGTAGTTCCTTGTCAATGCGCTTAAGCGCCCAACGCGGGCCGTCGCTAATCGGGGTTGTTGGATGGCGGCCGTTTACGGTCTGGGCAGAGACGTCGAACCGGATATACCGATGGTCCGACAGCGTCTCCACCTCCACGGCGACATGCCAGTCGCGGACTCGGCTGGCGACAGAGGGGCTCGCAAACGAGACATCCACTATCGACCCGCCCCGCTGCCGCACGCACGTGTATTCTGAACCCCGATTCAGGACGACCAGACCAGTCGTCACCGCCCACTCTTCTAGAACCTCGCCCCGAGGGTCAGTGACCGGAGATCCCCACGCCGATGACTTGGCGTTGAAATCCCCGAGCACCAGTGCGGGACGCGGGTGATAGCGGCCTACGACGGCGCCCAACTCGACAAGGAAACCCTCAAACCTAACCTAACCTAACCTAACCTAACCTAACCTAACCTAACCTAACCTAACCTAACCTAACCTAACCTAACCTAACCTTTTTTTTTTTTTTTTTTTTTTTTTTTTTTTTTTTTTTTTTTTTTTTTTTTTTTTTTTTTTTTTTTTTTTTTTGGGAGGGGGAAATCCTCATGGACTTCCTCCGCCTGGGGAGAGGCGGAGGGGTATGCCGGACTCTTACCGGCTAAAACCCCCCTTGTGTCCTCCTTGCACGTGTGCGCGGGGCCGCGGGAATCCAGATTCTTCCGCAGCCCCACACTAGTGCTGGCCCTCGCACGGGCCTCGTCTCTTGCACGGGGTAGTGAGGTGTTCGCCTACCCCGTGCATCGCCTCAGGGGCACGCGCCGACACACGCGCGTGCCACCGCCTCGGGTCCACTGAGTAGGGGCGGGAACTTCCCCAAGTCCCTCGCCCTTGAACCCATTCATGGGGGGCGGAAGAGGGCGTTGTCCGCCCTTCTCCTGCGCCCGGTGCGCCTTCTGCGACCGGGGAAGGGAGTCAAAATCTCCCTCTCCCGTTCCGCAGATTCCTTCCGCGACATCACGTCCTCGCAAAAGGAAACCACCGCGTCCCACGACTCTGCACTGCCGACCATCCTCCGCACCACAGCCGGCAGCGACAGATCGTCTCCGATTTCGTTTGTGAGGACACGGCGCTGCTCCTCCCAAGCTACACACTCAGCGAGCGTGTGTTGCGCCGTGTCCTCCCCGCAATGGACGCAGTGGTGACACCGAGCGTCCGGCTCCCTGTCTAAGCGACACAGGAACTTGCCGAAGCACCCATGCCCCGACAGCACCTGCGTCACCCTGAATGACAGGGAGCCGTGCCCTCTCCCGAGCCAGTCGTCGAGAACTGGCCGGATCGCCTCGACGGTAGCAAGGCCGGCGGTAGGGCGCATCAGCCTTTGCCGCCATTCCGCCACTAGGACTCGGCGGAGCTCCTCTCGGCGCAGCTCGATCTCCCGCTGCACCGGCCTCGAGCCCCGTACCCGCTCTTCCTCGCGCCATCGGTATAATGACGCGAGTACTTTCGCCTCTAGGTCCCAGGGCGGGGATCCGGCCAGGACACAAGCCGCCTCATAGGAAATCGTGCGGTACCCTCGGATGACTCTGACGGCCATCGCCCTCTGCGGTTTGCGCAGGATGGCGAGCGTACCGGCCGTCATGTCCATCGCCCACACGGGGGCCCCATACAGGGCCATGGACCGCACGATTCCCACGTACAACCGCCTACAGGCGGCGCTCGGTCCCCCCAAGTTGGGAAGCAACGATGATAGCGCGCCCGCAGCGCCCATCAGCTTGGGCGTCAGCCGCCGGAAGTGAGGCCCGAATTCCCATCGGCTGTCGAGCACCAAGCCCAGGTACTTCATGGTGGGGCCGACAGCGATCCGGGCCCCGCTGACCACGATGTGTGATCCCGGCGGCGGCGCACGTCGGGGACCATGGAATACGATGGCCTCCGACTTGTTTAGGGCCACCTCCAGGCCCAGGCGCCGGATGCGGTTCACCACCTGAGATACCGCAGCTGTGGCTATCAACGTCGCTTCCCTGTGCGAGCTCCCCCGGGCAGTGACAAGCGTGTCGTCCGCATAACACGTCATGTCGGCGCCCGGTGTGAGCTCACCCCTTAGCACCCACCTAACCTAACCTAACCTAACCTAACCTAACCTAACCTAACCTAACCTAGGAAAACCTAACTTTGAGCAACCTAACGTAAGCAAACAAATAGTTTTTTTTTATATTAAATAAATAAATAAGAAATGGGTGAAGTTTTGTACTATGGGTGAAGTTGTGTACCATGGGTGAAGTTGTGTACAATGGGGGAAGTGGTGTGCAATGGGTGAAGTTGTGTGCAATGGGTGAAGTTGTGTACTATGGGTGAAGTTGTGTCCTACGGGGGAAGTAGTGTCCTACGGGGGAAGTAGGTTACTCAAAGTTAGATTTCACTACGTTGGGTTGCTCTAAGCTAGGTTTCACTAGGTTAGGATACTTAAAGTTAGGTTTCGCTTCGTTAGATTGCTTAAAGTTAGGTTTCACTATGTTGGGTTACTCAAAGCTAGGTTTTACTAGGTTAGGTTGCTCAAAGGTAGCAATGGAATGCAACAAAAAAAATCTTGTCCACGTTAGTTTACTCAAAATTAGGTGTCACTGCGTTTGGTTACACAAAGTTTGGTTTGACTACGTCAGATTGCTGGAAGTTAGTTTTCGATAGGTTGGGTTGCTCAATAGTAGGTTTCGCTACGATAGGTAGCTCAAAATTAGGTTTCGCTTCATTAGGTTGCGCAAAGTTAGGTTTCACTATGTTGGATTGCTCAAAGCTAGGTTTCACTCGGTTAGGTTACTCAAAGTTAGGTTTCGTTATGTTGCGTTGCTCGAAGTTAGGTTTTGCTACGTTGGCTTGCTCAAAGGAAGTTTTTACTACTTTAGGTTGCTCAAAGTTGTGTTCGAATATTGTACGTTGCTCAAAATTAGATTGCTGGAAGTCCATAACTTTGCATTATGTTTGGTTTCAGGACGTTAGGTTTTACTTCTTGAGGTTCCAGTAGGTGAAGGTAAGGTTTTAGATGTCATTAGTTTGTATGTAAGAAGGTAAGACCATTGTAGAGAACGGCATATTGCTATTATGTATTTAACATTATGTTTAACTACCTACTTTTGAAAGCTTATGAGTCATAAAATTGAGTTAGTTTCACTCTGATAGTTAATTAGTGACAAAACATGTGCTTTCTTATCGGGCCAATGGAGTGCGACTTTTGTGTACCAATTTCGGCAAACCATACATTATTCTGTGAGTATTTTTGACACTTTTAGGTAAAATCAGTTTTTCGACCAAATCTTTGAAGTTTTGTTCTATACCTACTCTCAAACACATACCATTGGATAGCCCTCGCTGAGACGCTTCTTTTGACACCGCTCACGATACGATAACTTTTACGAAACGTCAAAAAATGCCCCGCCCACCCACCCGGTGTGTACAGGGCAGGTGAACTTTGCCTCAAGGTCATGTTGTCATTATCCTGTTTTTGATGAAATTTCTGCTCGAAAACGCTTACAGTTGTCTGTACAAACAATGTTTGTTCCAACAAAATACTCATATTCGTACCAGGGAGTGCCACTGCGACTTTCAGTGCATATTTTTTAGTAGCGATTGTATCGACTCGACAAATATAGTAAACACGATATTCATTTACTTAATAATAGTTATTTGTTATACAAGAGTGCAAAGTTGCTTTTTAACCGCGGGCTCAATTTTGATGACCGAGCAAGCGAAGGATTCTAAAATTAAAACACGAGCGTAGCGAGTGTTTCAATAATTAGAATCCTGAGCGATAGCGAGGGAATCAAAAGAGCACAAGGTGAAAAATCTTTGCACTCGAGTGCAACACGTAACTTTTCATCCCACCTCATCGAGGAAATTTCTAAACCCAAAAAAAAAAGAAAATGGCACGCACGTCACACATGGCAAATTTAAAAGATGTAGGTACCTATTATTTATTTATGCAAAAACTCAGTTTAAAAATGTAATGAGGTTTAAAATCGACCTCATTAATGGATGTCTAATGGATGTAACTAAGTTTATTTCGCCACCGACTTCTAGGCTGATGCACCTAAGAATAGTTTTTTTTTTGCTTTTCAGTGTTTTTGGGAGTCGGTTTTATTTTTTTGTACAAAGTTTTTATTTTTAGCTTTTCAGTGACAAGCATAGTTGTCACTATCCGCATAAGTGGAAAGTTCTCATCAATACGAACAATATAAGCCCAAACACGAAGTAGTTTACATATTCAATTGTCGAGTTCGCTCGACCTTCGCTGGTCTCCATCATCAGGTCAGCTTCAAACCTTTACTGTTGCAGAGGTCTCGTCAATACGAACAAAATAAGCCCAATCACGAGGTAGTTTACACATTCATTGTTCAAGTTCCCTCGAACTTCTCTGGTCTTCATCATCAGGTCAGCTCCAAACCTTCACCATTGCATAGTGTTATCAGACATACGCCTTCATCATCATCATCATCAGCCTATCGCAGTCCACTGCTGGACATAGGCCCCTCCAAGCGCACGCCACTGAGATCGATCTTCGACATACGCCTTAGTGTCAAGTTTTTACCCTACGTATGCCTACAATTTTCGAAAGTTGTCCTCGATTTCTCAGGGTTTCCATCATTAGATCCTGACCTGGTGACTATGGGACCACCTGGGAGGTAAACCCTATCAAACAAAAAAAAAAAACAATTTTGCAAATCGGTCCAGGCGTCTCCGAGTAATCGGTGAACATACATAAAAAAAAAAAAAAAGATCCCGACGAATTGAGAACCTCCTCCTTTTTGGGACGTCGGTTAAAAAGGAGGAGGTTCTCAATTCGGCCGGTATGTTTTTTTTTTTTTTTTCTTTGTATGTACATCGATTACTCCGAGGTTTATTGGCCGATTTACGTGATTCTTTTTTTGTTCGACGCGGAATAGCTGCCAGTTGGTCCCATAGTCATCAGGTCAGGATCTGATGATGGAAACCCTGAGAAATCGAGGGCAACCTTCGAAAGTTGTAGGCATACATAGGGTAAAAACTTGACACTCAGGTGTATGCCTGAAAGCACTATTCAACAGTGAAGGTTTGGAGCTGACCTGATGATGGAGACCAAGGAGGGTTGAGGGAACTCGACAACGTTCAATAAAACGATTGGGTAAACTCAGTTTATTTTTTATTACAACAACTTTCATTTTACAACCTTTACAAACAAAATACTCAATTCTATACCACTCATAAAACGTACAAAATTCACACGAGTCAACATTATTTACATAAAATACAATATTTACAAGATAGCGATCTACATCGTACAACAATAAATAGTCAGTGTGGCACAGTCGGTCAGGCACTGGCGGGCTGGCGGGCTAGACGAGCACGGTGAGGCGCTCGGGCGGCGGGTGGCGCGCGGGCGGCGGCTCGGGCGGCGGCAGCGCGCGCTTGGTGAGCTCCTTGTCGCGCGGCGGCGTGTCGTTGCGCGCGTCCGCGTTCTGCGCCTTGTACAGCGCGCGCGGCAGCTCCTCCCGCGCCGCGCCTGCGCCGCCGCCGTGCAGCGGGTTGGCGTAGCGCCGCAGGTTCTCTTCGTTCTGCAGGTTGTTGGACTTCTCCTCGTCGCAGCGGCGCGAGCGCTCCGCGGCCGCGGCCAGGCGGCGCCGGCGCACCAGCAGCGCCGCGCCCGCGCCCGCGCCCAGCAGCGCCAGCAGCGCCAGCGCCGCCAGCGTGAGCGCGAGCGTCGGCGCCGGCGCCGCGGGCTCCGACACCGGCGCCGGCGCCGCCGCGTGCGGCACCCGCAGGCGCAGCGCCGCGCCCAGCAGCGCGTGGTGCGCGAGGCGGCGCCGCGAAACCAGCTCGCTGAGCGCGCGTACGGCGGCGCCCAGCGCCTCGGCGCGCTCCGTGCCGTCCGTGCCCACCTCGTCCCCGATCCACTGTTGAAAGCAAAATTCGTTGAGGACTCCACGGTGCGACAGATGAGTAGAACGCTCGCAAGCACAGTGTGTGACGCACCAGGGCCAGGTCGAGCGCGTCGTCGTCGTCGGGCGCCAGGTCGCAGAGCAGCGCGAGCGGTGGCGCGGGCGGTGCGCGGGCGGCGAGCGCGGCGGCGAGCGCGCGGCGCAGCGCGGCACAGGCGCGCTCCACGTGCGCGCCGCGCGCCAGACGCTCGCGCGCGAGCTGCAGCGAGGCGCGTGCGCAGCCGGGCGGCAGCCGCGCGTCGCGCGCGCCGGGCCAGCAGGCGGGCGGCGCGGGCAGCGCGGGCGGCTCCACGCGGCGCCCCGCCACGCGCCGACACTCGCCGATGGGCGCGCAGGGCGCTCGCAGACAGAGCGCGGGCGCGGCCGGCACGCACACCTGAAGTATAGATGAGACAACATTGAAACAAAAGTTTTATGCACATTTTTATTCGACGCATATTGATATTATTATTTACACATTAATGAGTACGAATGGGAGTACAAAGGGATATGCACAAGTGAGTATATACTTAATATATAAGGCGGGGATCAGGCAATACATGGAGTTAGTGCATAAGACTCCTCATAGGTCGAGTATATAGGGTTACTTTCTACGCAGCTTGCCAAATGTTACTTAGTCTTCCGTTCTCGAAGTAGTGTATAGTGTATAATATAATGTAAAATAAATAGTGTATAATGAAAAAGTGTGTCACCTCGTCAGTGCGGCACGGCTGCGCGTTGGGCATGTGGCAGTCGGGCAGGCCGCACCACAGGCGCGTGCAGGCCGGCGCGCCCGCGTCGCACCAGCACGCGTTGCAGCCCCACCACCACGTGCCGTTGTCGGCGCCGCACGCGCCCGGCTCGCCCTCCGCGCCGCCCGCGCCCGCGCCCTCCGCCTCGCCACCCTCCGGGCCCTCGGCGCCGAGCCCCGCCAGCACTGCAACACAGGCCATGTTACACCGACACGTCTCACCTCGCCACCCGCCCCACCTGGCCGCGCGGTACTCACTCTCGAGGCAGCGGCGCGCGGCGCGCTGCGGCGGCGGCGGACACACGCAGCGCGCGGCGCGCTCGGGCCGCAGCGGGTCGGGCACGCAGGCGGCGGCGGGCGGGCACGCGGGCTCGCAGGCGGCGGGCGCGCGGGTGGCGCACGTGTCGCCCGTCCAGCCCGGCGCGCACTCGCACGCCCACCAGCCCGCGCCGCCCACGCAGCGCCCGCCGTTGCGGCACGGCGCCGACGCGCAGGGGTCGGCGGGCAGCTCGCAGCGCGCGCCCGTGCGGCCCTCGCGGCACGCGCACGCCCAGCCCGGCGCGCCCGCGCTCGGCACGCAGGCGCCGCCCGGCGCGCACGGGCACGCGGGCGCCGGCGCCAGCTCGCACGCCGCGCCCGCCCAGCCCGCGGCGCACGCGCAGCGCCAGCCGCCGCTGTCGCGCACGCACGTGCCTCCGTTGGCGCAAGTACCTTCAGGACATCGGTCGATAGCTTCGACGCGCACCGAACATGTTTTTCCTGCAGGGTTAGGAAAGGCAATTAAAATAATTTTAATTTTATTTTCTTTAGGAAACAAACAGTCACGTACAAAAAACTTAAGAAGAACAAGAAAACAATAGATTCAAAAAGACTTTGAGTTCTTATAGTGTAGCATTTGTACCTACCCACAATTTATTCTAAACATGCAGTCAAACATGAATTAAGTAGGTACATTATTTTACGGGGTATTTAAGAGTTGATTGCGCAATTTCATTTTATAAGATGCTAAAGTGTGGTTAAATATATCTATTTCATTAAATTTATTATTATAAGTGTTTGTGCTACGTCTGAAGAAGTTATTACTGGTGTAAACTGTTTTATGAAAAGGAACTGAAAATATTTTTTGTGAACGGGAACCAGGTCTGGGTACTTTTAAGGCAATTTCTTCCAAAATGTCAGGGGCGTCAATGAAATAATTCAAGATTTTATAAAGAAACACTTGGTCAAACATCATGCGTCGGTCGGCAAGAGTAGTAAGAGAGTGACGAGTAATTGAATCTACGTATGAAACATATTCATGATTTCCACGGTAATCTAATCTATACTAATATTATAAAGCTAAAGAGTTTGTTTGTTTGATTGTTTGTTTGTTTGTTTGTTTGAACGCGCTAATCTCAGGAACTACTGGTCCGATTTGAAAAATTCTTTCAGTGTTAGATAGCCCATTTATCGAGGAAGGCTATAGGCTACTTTTTATCCGGGTTCGTGCAGAGGTTCCCACGGGATGCGGGTGAAACCGCTGGCAGAAGCTAGTGATTTAATAAACTTCTTTTGCACTTTTTCAATGCGGTCAATATGACAAGCATAGTATGGACTCCAAACAGTACAATAATATGGATTTTATGAGATTCATAATTGATATCGATATTGAGCCACGGTAACTGCTCTCGAGGCGTAAATGCGCTATGACTGGCAATCGAATGGATAAAAGTATAGTAGATACCTGTCCAACCGTCGCGGCAGATGCACGTGAAGTCTGCGGCGCCAGCGACGCAGCTGCCGTTGTTGCGGCACGGGCTGGCCGCGCACGCGTCTGCCTCTGCAACACACAAAGCACGCGATGAGAGCACAGGAGTGGTTGGGAGAGGACAGCTTCACGGCTTGCGTGGGATGCGAGTGAACACTCACGTTCCCTGGCGGCGCGCTGCGTGCAGTTCTTGCCGGTCCAGCCGGGCGCGCAGTGGCAGTAGTAGTCGCTCTGCGCCGTGTAGCACGCCGCACCGTTGCCGCACGGCGAGCCCGCACAGTGGTCGCGGTCGTCCTGCCGACACCCGTTACCGTTAACACTCACTACTGTTGACTTGCCATGTACTGAACGACGCAGGTAAAGAGACAAACCCAATCAAACACTTTATGGAAATAAAGTTGCGTCAAATAGACTCACCGCACAGTAGCGTCCAGAACAGGAGGTCAGCTAAAAAAGCAGAAGACGGGTTAGTTGTAGTTAGTGGTAGCGCGACCGGTCCACCTGAGCGGGCGACGGATATTATTTGAAAGTTAATATTGATTAGTAGAAGTGAGAGCAGAGCAGAGCAGAGCAGAGGTCGTACTACCTCGCAGTTAGTGCCGGAGAAGCCGACGGGGCAGATGCAGCGGTAGGCGTTGAGCAGGTCGACGCACTCGCCGCCGTTCCTGCAGGGCCGCGGCGCGCAGTCGTCGATGTCGCGCGCGCACGTGCGGCCCGCGTATCCGGCCGCGCACGCGCAGTGGAAGTCGTCCACCAGGTCGATGCACGTGGCGCCGTTGAGGCACTGCCCGGTGCAGTCGTCTACGTTGGCCTCGCAGTCGCGGCCCGTCCAGCCGGCCAGGCAGGCGCACGAGTAGCCGCCCGAGGTGTTGTTGCACGCGGCGGCGTTCACGCACGGACCGAGAGCCCCCTCGGCGCCGCCGGCCGCACCTTCCGCAGCTTTCTGTTCGCACTCATTGATGTCTGCAGACAGTAGGAACAGATGTGGTCACTGGGCCCAATGGAGCAAGGCAGAATCGGGGCCGGGCGGCGTACCTTCGGCGCAGGTGGGCCCCGTCCAGCCGGGCGCGCAGTCGCAGACGAAGGCGTCGAGGCGGTCGCGGCAGGTGGCGCCGTTGCGGCAGGGCGCGCTGGCGCAGTCGTCCACGTCCAGGTCGCAGAGCGCGCCGGCCCAGCCGCGCTGGCAGGCGCAGGAGAAGCCGCGCGGCGTGCCCGCCAGCGCGCACTCGCCGTGCACGCAGGGCTGCGGCGCGCACGGGTTGTCCACGCGCTCGCAGTCCGTGCCGGAGAAGCCCTCGGCGCAGCGGCACAGGTACTGGTCCGGCGCCGTGTTCTCGCACGTGCCACCGTGCTGGCACGGCTCGTGTGTACCGCAGTAGTTCAGATCTAAATCATTTCAATTCACTTATTTTTTATTTTTGATCTGAAATAACTTCATCTAAAGTGCGTCTATATAGAGTTGCATGTTTTTAGACAGTTCAATAGATGAAACATTAGTGGTGTTCGGCTATAGAGTAAGCGGTGGTAGTACCTTGGTCGCAGAGGATGCCGCCCCAGTTGGTGTCGCAGGTGCAGTCCCACGAGGAGCCGTTGCAGTAGCCGTGCTTGCAGCCAGGGTACGGCTGGCACTGGGAGCACAGCTCGCCTCGCCAGCCCGGCCGGCAGCTGCAATGTAACCGCGCACACTCGTCATCATCTAGGTACCCATTATTAAGGACGCATTCTGAACAACAGTGCTTTGAACAATTTTAGAAAACCTACTTACTCGCAGTCACCAGGGCGATCGCAGCGACCGTGGGTCGGATGACAGCCTTCCTTACACACGGCTAAAAGCAAAGAAGAATATTATATTGATTGATAAAAGAAAAGACGATAAGACGTGTTAGTGTAAGTGAGGTAGGGATGCGACTCACGCTTCTCGCAGTTGTCGCCCTGCCAGCCGGGCAGGCAGCGCTTGTCGCCGTCGGGCGAGCACGAGTAGTGGCCGAACTTGTCGTCGCGCGGCCGGCAGAACGTGGTGCACGTGGTGTTGTAGTAGTTGGGCTGGCACAGCACGCGCACGCGGTACGCCACGGCGGCCGCGGCGCCCGCGTGCTGCAGCGCGTGCCACTCGGCGCTCGGCTCCACAATGCCCGACCACCACGCCTCCTCCACCAGCCCCGCGTCTGCGCACACACACCGTCACGCCTGTGTCCACATACACACACACACACACCACTCCCCGCTACTCACCCGGCTCGGGGTACTCGAAGTCGTCGTACGCCTGGAGTATCAACGTGAAGGATCTCTGTGAATCGATAATATTGACATAAGTAAAGAATAAACGGTCCAGTATTAAATATGTAAAAGTACATAATAGGCCAACAAAAAAGGTCAACAAAAAAATGTCATTGATAGTAGGAATAATTAGAAATTAAGATCGTGTGGTACCGTCCAGCGGAAAGAGAAGGGCAGCGCGAGCGTGTAGAGCGGCTCGGCGAGCGTGAAGGAGTCGGTGCCGAGCACGGGCGAGGCGGCGCGGCCGAAGGAGCAGGCGCCGGGAGCGGCCGCCGACTGGTACTCCTTGAGGCACAGCGAGAAGCGCGTGCGGCACGGCGCGGCGCAGGGCTGCTCGCGCGCGCCGCCGCCGCAGCAGGCGCCCGACGCTAGCGCCGCGCGGTGGTTCGAGAACTCTAGGATCTGCAGCTCGAACACGCCCGCCCCCGCCGCGCACTGCAACACAACCACATCATACACCCACCACTCAGGACCCATTCTATTCATCTATACTAATATTATAAAGCTGAAGAGTTTGTTTGTTTGTTTGTTTGAACGCGCTAATCTCAGGAACTACTGGTCCGATTTAAAAATTTCTTTCAGTGTTAGATAGCCCATTTATCGAGGAAGGCTATAGGCTACTTTTTATCCCGGTACGGGAAGTAGTTCCCACGGGATGCGGGTGAAACCGCTGGCAGAAGCTAGTAAACTAGATAGTTCAAGAGCACCGACTCCATTATTACACCCAATATTCCAATGACTGCGAAAACTCATTTCGTAACAAGAGATGGATAGATATTCGTCGTGACGGATAGATAAGTACTTATAAATTCCCAGTGGGAACTAGACTTCAATTGACGCAAACTAATAATCCCAGTACTCTGTTAGCAAGAACTCACGCCACCTTAATATTAAACGTGGTTTAAATAACTACCCGCTTTAATAATAGCTTTAGTCCACTGATTTTGTTCGGGACGGGGTAATTTAAAGGAGGTACAAAAGCTAGTAGATACTTTTTTAAAACCGCGTTTTATAATAAGGTGGACTGGGTCCTTTCTTATTGTTAGGGTGTACTTAATTATATTAGGTTGTAACATAATAATCTGATAATGTTTTAAGAAACTTTATTTTATTTTTTTGGTACAATTAAGCTTAACATTTTATTGAATGTATAGTCCATCATTATCTATGACCTCCTGCCAACGTTGGGGAAGCGACATAATACCATTCTCGTAAAACCTGGACTCACGAGAGTTAAAAAAATCTGTCAACCACTGTTCTAATGCATCTCGGTTATCAAAAGATTTTCCGCTAATGTGAGCCTGTAACGATCGGAACAAGTGGTAGTCAGATGGAGAAATGTCCGGCGAGTATGCAGGATGGGCTAAAGAAATCCAGCCTAGCTCCTTAATTTTTTTACAGGTCATCGATGAGGTGTGAGGTCGGGCATTGTCGTGGAGGAGATACACATTGCCATGTTTTCCTTTAAGATTATCGGCTACTTTATCCAACATAGCACAATAGCATTCACTATTTTATGGTCGTTCCCTGCGGTAATAGTTCCCAGTAGATAACTCCGTGCATGTTCCACCAAACACTCAACATAATCTTCTGCGTAGTCATTTTAGATTTAACCGTTGGTACTCCTCTTTGACCCGCGCTAAGCCACTGTCGCTTATTGTTATGATTAACATAAAGTAACCACTTCTCATCTCCAGTAACTAGATCACGAAGCCACGCAAAAGTACGATGTAAAGTCAGTAATTGTGTACAAATCGCTACTCGCATCATCCGTTGTCCCTCCGTTAATTCGTGGGGTACCCATTGACCGTGCCTGTATACTTTACCCATCGCTTTCAAATGTCGATCGATGGTAGTATGGGAGCATCCGAGTTCCTTTTCAAGTTGGCGAGTAGGCCTCCTTGGATCTTCCTCAATGAGCTGCAATAGGCGATGAACATCAACCTCAACTAGTCGCCCTTCGTGAGGTTTATCTTCAAGATCGAAGTCGCCATTCGAGAAACGTCGAAACCAATCTACTGCTGTATGATAAGAGACTGCATGTTCTCCCATACATTGACATATGTTTTGTGCCGCTTGCTTAGCTGTATGTTTCAAACAGAACTCGTAAAGTAGAAGGACGCGGATGTTTCGTCTTTTCAAATCAATTTTTTCCATAATGCCACTCGCTGCGTTGTCAATTATTGCACTGATGAACTGAGCGCGCTCAATTACTGTTTTTATACTCACAATCATAGAATTATCTCGAAGCTGTGAAAAAATCTAGAATGGTCTCGCAAAAATTGACAGATTATTATGTTACAACCTAATATTAACGATTTCCCATACCTACCATTTTAACAAATGTGTATTTTTATTTTCAGACGATACTCTCGGTTTTCAAATGTGTTTTTTATTGAATAAGTACAGGCACACGTTTGACTCTTTATCTATATATGTTACAGCCATAGTGATTAAATAGATATTATACATAATGACTACTTAGTCATTCATCATCAACCTCCGAGCCTTTTTCCCAACTATGTTGGGGTCGGCTTCCAGTCTAACCGGATGTAGCTGAGTACCAGTGCTTTACAAGAAGCGACTGCCTATCTGACCTCCTCAACCCAGTTACCAGGGCGATCCAATACCCCTTGGTTAGACTGGTGTCAGACTTACTGGCTTCTGACTACCCGTAACGACTGCCAAGGATGTTCAATGACAGCCGGGACCTACAGTTTAACGTGCCATCCGAAACACAGCCATTGGTGTCTAAGATATACTTAGAAAGTACATACAAACTTAGAAAAGTTGCATTGGTACTTGCCTGACCTGGAATCGAACCCGCGCCCTCATACTCGAGAGGCTGGTTCTTTGCCCACTAGGCCCGCTAACCCAAATATTTAGTTATAATATTAAAATTATTATAAAGTTAGTTAACGATCGGCCACCAACCAAGCCGCGTTTACTCATACCATTAACCATTACCATTTTAACAACCAATATACCATATTTCTACCATACGAGTTTTTACTATTTATTTGTTGGATTTACGCCCAACACACTTTATCTGGATATAATTCATAATAGCTGGTCAAAGTTAGCCAAAGTAATAAATCCCTACCTCCCTACTAATATTATAAATGCGAAAGTAACTCTGTCTGTCTGTTACGCTTTCACGTCTAAAACTCTGAATTTAATAAAATTTGGTACAGAGATAGAGTTGACCTTGAGAAAGAACATAGGATAGTTTTTATCCCAGACTTTTGAAGAATTCTATTGGAAACGCGATATAACCGAACTCTACGCGTCAAAAATTCTTTTTTTATTTGAAAGGGTAAGCTTGTCATTTGGTCCCATCGTCATCAGATCAGAATCTGATGGTGGAAACCCTGAGAAATCGAGGGCATCTCTTGAAAATTGTAGACGAGCATGGGGTAAAAACTTTATATTTATGTGTATATCTGATGAGACTACAATACTATGGAGGTTTAGGGCAGATCTGATGATGGAGACGACAGAGGATCGAGGGAACTCCTAAACGGCACATCTTAACTACTTCGTGTTTGGGCTTATATTATTCGTATTGATGAGACCTCTGCAACAGTGAAGGTTTGGAGCTGACCTGATGATGGAGACCAGAGAAGGTCGAGGGAACTCGACAACCGAATATGTAAACTACCTCGTATTTCATCATCATCATCAGCCTATCGCAGTCCACTGCTGGACATAGGCCTCTCCAAGTGCACGCCACTGAGATCGATTTTCGGCTTCTCGCATCCAGCTCCTGCCAGCCGTCTTGCGCAAGTCATCACTCCACCGTGCCTGAGGACGTCCTACACTACGTTTGCCGAGGCGTGGTCTCCACTCTAGAACTCGTTTACCCCAACGGTTATCGGTTCTTCGGCTAATATGGCCAGCCCACTGCCACTTCAGCTTGCTGATTCGGTGGGCTATGTCGATGACCTTGGTTCTCTGACGGATTACCTCATTTCTGATGCGATCTCTCAGAGAAATACCGAGCATAGCCCTTTCCATAGCCCGCTGAGCGCTAACTATTCTTATCACTGAAAAGCTAAAAATAAAAAAACTTTTTACCAAAAAATATAACTGACTTCTTGAAAATATAAATTTTTTTTTTTTAGCTTTTTAGTGTTTTTGGCAGTCGGTTTTTTGTATCTTTTAAAGCGTGTTTTTTAGTTTTTAAACATTTATTTATTGTTATATATTATTAATTTGATACAAGCGCGCGCCATTTTCTTTCTTTGAATTTAGCAAAATCTTTTATGGGAGTCGAGTCTAGAGTGACCAGGTTTTTGTAGGCAAGCGTGCTCCGCCTTACACCACGTCATCGCTAACCATCCGGGTGAGATCAATCAAAACAAAAATCAAAAGTCATTTATTCAAATTAGGCTGCAAAACAGCACTCTTTGAACGCCAGAAATTTAAAAAAGACAGTCTCCAAAACGCACACCCTTCACCACTTCCTATGTGTTTTTGCTGGGAAGAAGAAGTGGCGCAACAAACTTCCCAGTAACACATGTCTGTCTGTAAGTTAGAAGAACCTTTTAACAATTTATAATACATAAATGTGTATACTGCAGTAGTGTATATGTTAAAGCGAAAGTAATAAGTCTGGATATTATATATGTTATATAGCTGTTACAGCCAAAGTAATAAGTCCACATATTATATATATTATCTAGTTATTATTTATAATATCTACTCAATTTGGATAAAGTGATAATTGACACAGAATTAATCACATTAACTAGCAATTTTATATAATATCTCCATAGACTTAGATAATGTAATAAAACAAGTAGGTAAAGATTATTATTTCATGTTAACTAACTAAAGTGCCTGGTAGCTGACCTTAATATAATTCGAAAAAGGCTAGTTAGCACAGTGCACCCATAATAGTAGCGAAAAGTCCCCTCTTTGAAGTGTGGCTCGGGCCACTGTACCGACGGCCCGGAGTGTGCCCTGCCCGGGAAGGGCACCGCCGTGTCCTCGTCGAGGCAGTCGGCAGCGGCGACCTCTCGCACCCGGCCCTGGTTCAAGCCAAGGTCCGGGGCGAGAGGTACTGGGATGCCATCGTCTCCTTCTGTGTGGCCGAGAGACGACTCCCAGCCACCGTAGACGTGAGCCTGTGCGATGAGTTCGGGTGCCTTATCGGCCTTTCGTCTCCTGGGAGACACGGACCCGTCTCGGCGGTGCGCGTTGTTCAACGTCTGGGTTTAAGCCACTAACAGTCTGACCTCACGCTGCACGCTCACGCTCACGCTCTCTGAGTCCCTCACGCTGCTCTCCCACAGTGGGAGGAATCATTTGATGATTTATCATAAAAAGAGTCGATAATAACTTGAGCCGTTTCTAAGAATTAGTAAGTAGTCAGACGATTATACCATATTTATTACTTTGGCTCACTTTGACCAGCTATTATGAATTAGATCCAGATAAAGTGATTAATCTATCACACTGTCTAGTCAATTTGGGTATTATATACAATGACCAGTCCTTATGTATAATATATATTTAATCACTTTGGCTGTAACATAGCCATTATTTTATAATGTCTACTCAATTTAGATAAAGTGATAATTGACACAGAATTAATCACATTAACTAGCAATTTTATATAGTATTTTCATCAAAGACTTGGATAATGTACCTAATAAAACAAGAAGGTGAAGATTATAATTTCATGTTAACTGACTAACAGCCAGTTTCTTCATCAAAAGTAAAAGCCAAAGTAATATCATAAAGTAAAAGTAACGGTCAAATTCGTTTTTTTCCGATTTTTCGCGCTTTTATTTACATTTTTTATACTTAATTACTTTATGACTTTACTTAATTTTACTTTATTCCACACGTGGGTTTAAGTCACTAACTACTGACACTCCCTCACGCTGCTCTCCCACAGGCAGCGGGCGGGAGGAGTCATTTGATGATTTATCATTAAAAAAAATGTTGATAATAACTTGAGCCGTTTTTAAGTAGTAGTAGTTTAGTAAGTAGTCAGACGTCTTTGAGAAATCGAGTAACAAACATAAAAAAAAAATATAGCCGAATTGAGAACCTCCTCTTTTTTGAAGTCGGTTGAAAAAGGACATTTAATTAGATTAAAGAAAGCGTGGAGCATTTATAATCTTTACTCTTTTTGGATAAATGCTGCACGCTTTCTTTGGAGGATGATTGTAGGAAGCCAAGACCCACAAAGAATTGTAGAGCCAACGGAAGAAGAAGAGTAATTTGTAGAAAACTAGATAGGTTATATATGTTGGATTTTCGGTGGCAATTTTGGATCGCGTGAACCGATTTTAATATGTAATTATTTTTTTATTTGAAACAGGATATTTTAAAGATTATAAAATAAATATACATATGTAAACTCAGTTTAAAAAACGCTTGTAACGATTAAATTACAAACACAGTCTTTTTAACAAAAAAGACTTTGTTAGGAGTAGGTCCCGGATTACTATGCAAATACATATCTTTAATTGGGAAATTATAATAATATAAAAATAAAAATTAATAATATAAAATAAAAATTGAAGTTAGTGACGAAAACGAATCGCTGCAAAACCGACTCCACGTAGTCTTGTCTGCCCTACCCCTAGAGTGCAATTCAAAACCGCGTAGGCGCGGAGGGGCGAGGCGGCCTGCGAGCTGAGGCGCAGGTAGCATCTGCGATGATAAGCTCGCATGGGACCGCCGGAGCCCCGCAGCGCCGAAGCCGTGACAGAAGCCATGCTTGCTGCATGTTGCTTGCTTACATTTTAAACGTACTAAGTTAAAAAATTAGAAGCTAAATAAATATATTTTATGATGTCATTTAATATTATTTTAGAAGTTTACTGTTAGAATGCATGCTACAAATTTAGATGCTAAAAAATAACCATCATGCTGAGTTGTATTTAAAGTGGTTTACTTAGAAGGTAACTAGTGGCTAAGATAGTATTATTTAGATGCTCGTTAATTGTGACTGACTTAGTAACTTAGAAGGCAACATATATTTTTGGGGGCGAATAATGATATTAAAAAGAAGCCTGTTTAATTAGCACCCTTTTTAATTTACGCGATTTGGTCTAGAATGTGTTTTCTACATCGATCATCATATTTTAGACTGTGAAAAACCAAGTTTTATTTTCCATATTTGAAAGTTCAGTTAAAGTAGTAAAAGTACAATTAAGGAAACTGGTTTCCTTAATAAAAGTACAATTTAGGAAACCAGTTTCCTTTATTGTACTTTTTCAGAGTTTTAAGGTATCCTAAATTGTACTTCATATTCTAAATGAGATTCAAGTGCTTCTTGTTAACTAAAACACATAGTACAAACATCTTTATGAAAAATATTACTCAAATAGGTATGAATATTCATTAGGTATGTAGTAAAGTACCTACTCCAAATAAAATACGAAAATGTGTTTGGAATCCTATTTTTTTCAGCAAAATCATAAACCAGTTTTCTAACATCCATAAGTAACTGTAAGCCGAAAACGTACGCTTTTCTATGTTCAACAAATGCGACACAAGCTCTTGGTCAACATCATAGTGAAAAACTTTTTTACAAAAAAAATATAACCGACTTCCAAAAACACTAAAAAGCAAAAAAAAAAACTAATTTTAGGAGCATCGGCCTAGAAGTCGGTGTCTAATGGATGTCCCTATGTTAATTTTGCCACCGACTTCTAGGCCGATGCTCCTAAAATTAGTTTTTTTTTGCTTTTTAGTGTTTTTGGAAGTCGGTTATATTTTTTTTGTAAAAAAGTTTTATTTTCAGCTTTTTAGTGATACGAATAAGTCACTATCCACATAACTGGAAAGTTCTCATTAATACGAATTAAATAAGCCCAAACTGTAGTTTTCATTTTCAGTTGTCGAGCTCCGTCGACCTTCTCTGGTCTCCATCACCAGGGCAGCTCCAAACCTTCACTGTTGCAAAGGTCTCGTCAATACGAATAATATAAGCCCAAACACGAAGTAGTTTACATATTAAGTTGTCGAGTTCCCTCGACCTTCTCTGGTCTCCATCATCAGGTCAGCTCCAAACCTTCACTGTTGCAAAGTTCTCGTCAATACAAATAATATAAACCCAAACACGAGGTAGTTTACATATTCAGCTGTCGAGTTCCCTCGACCTTCTTTGGTCTCCATCATCAGGTCAGCTCCAAACCTTCACTGTTAAATAGTGCTATCAGGCATACATATGAGTGTCAAGGTTTAACCCTGTGTATGCCAGGTCAGGTCAGGGTTTCCATCATCAGATCCTGACCTGATGACTATGGGACCATTTGGCAACTATTCCGCGTCGAACAAAAAAAGAATCACGTAAATCGGTCTATAAACCTCGGCGTAATCGATGTACATACATAGAAAAAAAAAAAAAAAACATACCGGCCGAATTGAGAACCTCCTCCTTTTTGGGAAGTCGGTTAAAAACAGTGTGCTTGCCTTTGGAAATAGTATTTTCTTTGGTATATTTTAGGGGTACCACAGCTGGTACAAATTAGGCAACACTAAGTTTTATTCTTATGTGAGCCGGCAATAACCTCGAAATGCTAAAAATAAAACTACTTATAGTCTCAAAAAGGTCACTAATAGGCCTACTTTCCAAAAACATACATGATAGTTGCAGTGTATTTACCGTTGCTACGAGAAATCCTTAGGTAAACACCCATGAAATAATACTAGAACGCCGCAAAAAATATTTTTGTTTATTACAGTTTACTCTGTTGTGTTATCGAATCCAAAATGCTAGCGGTTACGTTATGTTGGTACTGCTTTTTACTGTCGACAATTTAAAACTAAACATTACAGTTTAGTAGATTTTGAGGTGGTACAAATTACGAGCCTGTCCAATTGATGCAACTCGACTACTTATTTATAGAATTTACGGTCCAGCTATCACACGGCTGTGCGTATTTCGTTATACCTTTTTTTATCTTTGCGGAAGTTTTAAGGTTCATACAGGCTGCCTTACACAATTACCGACTTATGCGTGTTTACCCTATGTACCTATGCACCCGTCACATCATGTGACATTTCAGACCAAATCGTCAGAGTTTTTAATTTTGATAATATGTAATTGCAACCAATTTCATAAGGCTAATGTAATTGGTTTAGCCACAGGAGTCATTTTCGTTTTTATAATTTACAACATCATGTGTAAAGCAGAGATAAAGTAAGGAGTAGGTACCGAATGTTTTGACCAGTTGACAGCTGTCAGTTTTCAAGGGAGAACTTCTGTCGTTTGTGATGACTGATTCTTATATGGTGTTCTAATTCTCGCACGCTTTTATTCTATTTGCTTTGTTTGAAGAAAAAAAATATTTATACTTATGTTTTTTTTCCTTTGTGCTAATCGACATAGGTATATTAACCAGTAAGACATATATAATTTAATGTGATTAGGTACAACACACTTTGTATATGTTTAATTACGAAAGGTATTGTTATCTTATACTCAATTTCTTTTCCATATTTTAGATTTTTTTATACACATTTATCCGGGTCCTAAGTAGTTACGACATATTATAAAAAAAGTCGTAACATTATAGTTTTTAACGCTGCAGGAGACTCGTTGCAGAAGCCACTTATGAACATCTTCACAACCCGAGTATGACAACACTGATGACGCATCGACATCATATTTATAAAGACTGATCTTAACGTGCAATTATTACCAAAATGTTATAAAGAGATTTTCAAACAAAATATGACCTATTTTTGATTGAAATTCTAAAACTCCTGAGATTTCATGATGTTTGCAGAATCCAGCCGCAATCCTGAGGAGCCTCCAAAAATCCTGCGATCTCGGGACAAATCCTGAGATCCTGAGAGACTCTTCCCATCTTTTTAAAACAGTTTAGGGAACATATACATTTTATGTTAGTGCGACAAATCGTTTGATCTCTATTTATATGCATTTGAGGAATATTCATATAGGTACTAAGTAAAAAGCTTTTGCTATACAGAGAGCTTAGACGGCTTAAGTATTGTACAATCGGCACGTTAAGCCCCGGCGAGTGGGCGGGGCGGTGCGCGTGCGCCGGAGCTTTGTTTACATCGTCGCGTTGTGTTTGTGCAGCGGCGGCAGGCGGCGCCTCCCGGGTGCGCCCCGCCCCCACGCCGGCACGCCTCCCGCGCACGCCCACTGCTCTGCGTTAGTGGGAAGAGCTTTGATAAAGCAGTAGTAGCAGATCATTGACGTGGTAACATATGCATCAGCTAGGTATCATTGACCAGCCTCACTGCGACTTGTTGCCGGAAGGTGGAAGACGATGAGAGGCCGTTGTATATTTTGGATGTTTCAATGCAAAGATCACCGACAACTTAAGAGATCAGATAGTTTTAAACCATTGTTTACATTGAATTTACACGTTCAAGTTTTTAAGTATTTGAACAGTTGTTTTAAGGAAAACAGACGTTTATGTTTAACGAGTGAGAGGTCGATGGTGTATCTTTGTGTACATACATTTTCACGCAACATCTACAAAAAAAATGAGCCTCTAAATTTTGAGGAATAATTTAAAAAAATGAATTAAGAGCATCTCAAACGTAGAACTTTATAAACTTTATAAGCTTGATTGGTTGAGCAATTTTAGAAGAATTGAAAATTTTTATAATTTGATTTTTTATCTGATTAGGAAAACAAACAGTTTTACAAGCACCACTTAAACTACAATTTATAATACCTAGAAACCAATCACATGTTTTTGCATATTAACCTAGACAGCTTGTCTGCTTAAAATTAAACCAAACACTGAAAAGTTACACTCACACAAACACATCAAACCAGTGCTTAGAAAGAGTTCTTGTGAATACCTGTGGATCAGTGGCAAATAGTTAGATCAAGTTCCGAATAGTCTGTACTGCTCTGACAAAGTATGAACTTTGTCGATAATTAATACTGCAATGAGGGATATTAATGTTAAGAGCCGGTATTCTAGGCGACCTTTTAGGAACGCGTAATCCAATGTTAGAGAGAAGGGTAGGCGAGTCAATATGTGATTGAGCCAATTTAACAAGAAACGTAACATCTGCTATCATCCTCCTCCCTTTGAGGTGAAATCCTTTGCATCTGGATATGTAATTGCAATCATTTGTGCCACATTTATATTGGAGATATCTGGTAAAGTTTTTAAACTTAAATAGGTAATATCTGAACTAAATAAAATATAAATGAAATAAAAATAAGTGGAAAATACCGTTGTTTTAAGAAAACTGACGTTTATGTTGTGGGCGAACTTAGGCCTGAGGGAATTTACTCCAAGACAATCTACCTACTTTTTACAAATTAGTAACCCAGTTTCACGAGAGATGTCGCTGTAGTGTGTTACTTCGCGATGTTAAGATTTATTTTGTACTAGCTTCCGCCAGCGGCTTCGCCCGCATGGTGTGTTGATAAAAAGTAGCCTATGTGTTAATCCAGGGTATCACCTATCTACATACCAAATTTCAATCAAATCGGTCCAGCCGTTTTTGCGTGATTGAATAACAAACATACTTCCATACATTCTCACAAACTTTCACATTTATAATATAAGTAGGATGAGCTATAATCGTAAAACTACGGAACTCAACTCTGAGCGGGACGTCATTACTATTATGATGCTTTAGTTAGAATTAAAATCTATTTCTATGAATATCAGTAGAAAACATTTTTTGCTCTTTAAGATTGGTATATCTCCAAATCCAATTCTGTGTTCTGGACTTCGATTCATCGTCTAATAATAATTATCTACAAGAAAACTTTTCACTCAGACCTACAGTTTAACATGCCCTCCGAAACACAGTTATTGATGTCCAAGATATAATTAGAAAGTATATACAAACTTAGAAAAGTTGTATTGGTACTTGCCTGACCTGGAATCGAACCTACACACTGATACCTACTTTATGGGTTCTTTACTCACCAGGCCATCACGACTGTTTATAATAATAAAATAATGGCCTCATTTATTGATTTAAAAAATAGAAGATGTGACAGAGTAAGTAGAATTAAGTAATATCTACAGACAAGCTAAGGAAGATCGTTCATATATAAGCTAAGAACAGATGTGGACCCAGTATTGAGCCCTGGGGAAAAGCTGTTCCTGAAGATTCAATAATTATTTTTTTTGTGATCTGTTTATTAAGCAGTAGGTAAAGACAAGTGTTGTGTGACTTGAATTTCACAGTGACGGCTTACAAATAATATCTTAATCTAATATTTAGACCTGCAAGGTCGATCCAAAAAATCTATGAATAAATATTTTCAAACGCGAGACATTCTAACCCTTAAGTTGAATTTAAGGGTTCTTCAAAGGGTTAAGGGTAGCTTCAGCCGGCCGCTTAGATTTATATCTATTATAGATTTAGATTCATAAGAATTTATATCTATATAAGCTACCCATGACCCAATTTCTTATATTTATTAGGACAACGAATTAGCATTGCGATCCAATGTGGCTACGTCGTGTCTTAGGCATATTTTTAAAACTTTGTAACATCTAAATTGTCAGTTGGAGATCTGAGGATTCAAGCAAACTGAAACTAGGGCTTGTTTTCAAAAGTAAGAATAATAAAGATATAATCATCAAACCCACTCAAGAATCGACGAGGATATTGGCACACGAACAATGAACAACCGAATTGAGATAGATCTCAGTTGGATGTACCTACGTCGGAACACTGATAGTAACGGTAATCATGCTTAAGTCACAGGAAAGCGTAAATCCTTTCTTATATGTAGACGTCTATTACACTGTTGTATCGAGCACACTGTGATATTCTACCCAAGTGGCCTCCATGTAATCTAATTTAAGAGAATTCTTTGTATTTTGTCTGAAAGGTGTCTTCAGAATGACATACGGACTTAAATTGTGACTATAGGAAGAGGTTCGGCCTTAGACAAATTAATGTTGGTATCGGATTCTGGACAGATTTCCATTTTTGTTTTTGGAATCAAATGTCTGAGATGAAACTCTCGAGTAGGAAATTGTCCATCAAATATGTATACGTCGGTGCAGGCGAATGGGCCGCACCGGTTGGATGCGACTCCTTATTTGTTTATTAATAATTATTTTCAATTTTTGTACACACACATAATAATGAGAGAGTACAGGAAAGAAATCATTTACAAAGGTAATGCCGTGGGTAATGCTTATTTCTAAAGCAATCTCTTCCAGCATACCTGCTCTTTCTGTCCCCTCCTGACCTGAACCTTCATGCTTCTTCTGAAGTCTTTGCAGTGATTTTTAGTTGTTTTGGATAGTTATATAGTTGCTTCGAGACAATACAAGTTATACCTAGTTATAGTATAGTTTGGAAATATTGCTACTTTACTGCGTTAACGGTTTTCTTATGGTATACTCGGTTAATATGGGTTGACCGGCACTTTAGTGAATGGATTGCTAAACAAAAACTTTAACCTAAAGGCTTCCGTTTATTTAAAATTGGTACATAGAGACATAGTGTATGTCACCATCGTTAGTCAAGGCGCACAGCTGCCACGAGCCAGGGAGTGCACCGATACTCAGCTTTTGTCAATAAACGAGTACTTCACGTAAATGCAAACAAGGAATGTTAGGCTATCACATGCTTTTAATACTATATTAAGCTTTAAGACGATTACCATTCCTTTGCACGTACAAGAGCGTAAGAAGACAAGTTATGTCATCTCTCACTGCAACTGTACAGTCTAGGATTGGGATAGTATTGTTATTTTAAATAGCTACTTAAAATAAGTTTGGAATTTGAAAAACAAGTACCTACTGTAACTCGATAAAAAAATTTTTGCTCAATTTGTATGTACTGTCCTGATGATTTGTTCCTACGCCTTTTGTCCCATCTCCAATAGTTCAGTCAAGTGTTGTTACATACCTACATATCTTGGAAGAAGAATGAACAATTCCCTGCCTTGGGGACTTGTCTCAAATCTTTCTGGATCGTACACGTGATCAAAATTATGATGAAAAGTCAATCTACATTTGGTAAAGAATCAGCACTCCATTGAAATGTAGAAAACCTTTTCTTTTGCAGAGCTGTTTCTCTCGTGACAATCATTAAGATGGGCAAATATTGTATGGTGCCTATCTAGTGGTCCAGACTTGCAAGACTCAACCGCTGAGAGTAAAGATACAAACTTTAGAGACCAAGGACCCTCTTTAAACTGAGTTTAAGTGTACGGTAGGTGCACTTAATGCGTTGGGATAGTTTTCTTGATCTTCAGAACTGAATACTATTTCTGACAGTGGTTCTTAACTTTCGAGAATTTAAGAATCGGGATTAATGAAATTGACAAATCCATTGCAATAAATGGAGCATATATACCTACTGTAACTATAAAACCAACAAAATATTTCGCACGTCTTGTGTTGCTGGGAGTTGACAGCCCGGAAACAGGGAGAGTATGTAGATGTTATAAAGTAGGACCTAGTCTAGTCTCATAGAGGATGTCTCGTTTGACTTTATTTATTTTCGCATTTCTCGGGCGTCCAAGAATCTGTCAGTTTTTTCATTGCGATAAAATACGCGAGCCAGTCATAGTTTGTCAGAACTGCACTGCTCGATGGTCAAATGTCAAGTGATTTGATTTGGAATACTATTTACGATCAGCGAAAAAAACTAGTTTGTGAGTGAACCTGTCTACTACGAGTTAATTAGAATTTCTTTAAGTTCCGATAAATCTTTAGAGGTCTTTGACATCTTCAATGACATATTATGACAGCTTCAACCATCTCGTTGGTGAATAATAGCCAATGTCCCAGTAATACGTGTATCACTAGACGGATTCAATCGTATAGAATGTGGAACGGTAACGTTTATCAAAGTGATAAGAGGGAAGATGTCGGTGGCAGGGCTCGCGTGACGTGAGCTGGCTGTCGATGCCGCATCAGTATGTGTGTCACGCGCGGCGCCGCTCACATACCGCAGCCCGCAGCACCGCTCACATCGGTCATCCATCACTGATATTTGCCATGTTATTGCCACACGCCGCGTCTCACACCACCGGATGCTTATAATATTCATTTGAATTGGTGATAGGAGAGAAGGCAGACTCTAGGAATTGGAGCAATGGATAAATCTGTTAGGTGTCTAAATAGGTAGAAGTTCCCTAGCTGAACTAGTTAGTCGGAGAGTGTTTATTGAACAACAGTGGAGTCGGTGGTCTGTCGGTGAGCAGTCGGGAGCTAGGGAGAGACACGTACGCGCAGCAGGCAGGCGAGGGCGAGGGCGAGCAGCAGCGGCGTGTGCCGCGGAGGCTGGCGGCGCATCGGGTCAGCGCAGCGCCGGGCGCCGCCGGGGCGCGCGCGCCCGCATGCCGCCACTCGCGACGTCGCACTGTGCGCCGGATCCGGCACCACTTCACTCACTGCACTGGACACTGCGGACACTGCGGGCACTGACTCGCGTGCGCTCGCTGCGGGGCTTGGCGCGCGACTGCCGGCGGCGGCCGCCCCTCGCCCCGCCAGCGTGCCCCCGGCATCCCCCCGGCACCCCGCGCCCTCCCCGCGCCCCGGAGCTTTTAATCCGGCGCAGCACTGATTTACTTTTATTGCAACGCTCGCTGGCCGGTCCCTCCCGGCCGCTGCGCCTGCGCCGCGCTGCACGCTCTTTTCTCTTGCAATTTCATACTGTGTGACCTATTAAGTGACCTACACACATAGTTTGTATGTTACTTTAGATGTAAATCCTTGACAGTTTTTGGATACTAATATATTTTTTTCTTATTGTAGGTATATGTATTTATATTATTGGACGTAAATTAAGTATTTTGTGCATTTTTATTGCCAAGTAAGTAGTTTTATTAAGTATTAAGTGCATCTTAATGTAAATAATCGGCGGTGATTTAGTCGATATGTGTAATTGTGTATGTATGTATATACATACCTATGTAGCTAATTAATCGCGAGCAAGTAACCTATCAGCGGAATACAATCTGTTGTTCAGCGTGGGGCAGGCAGGGCCCCTGCAGCCCCCAGCGCTGGCGACGCGCTAACGAGCGCTATTGTGCCGCAATCAGTAGTGCGCAAGCGTGACGTGACCGACCGATGCACCAGGTGTTACTGGCGACTGGACATTCACATGACACACGAAATGCATTGTCTGCGGCGCGGGCGGTGCGGACTCAGACGTGCCAGATAAATGGGCGGAAGCTGCGCGATGTTATCCCGCGGCTCGCGAACGAGACACATCCGTCGCCCGTGATAGCGCATCGACAGCGTGCAACTGTGCGCCTAGAAGCGCCTACTCGCGTGGGGCACATCACCAGGCCTCTTCTAATATAGGCACCTAATTTAAAAAAGAATGAGCACTAATCACCACATTTGCTCAAAACTGATTGCCAAATGTGTATTCCGTTGGATTGTTGCACTCCCATATTTCTGTAGAGTTCAACGAAAACCGACAAATGCTTGCGAGATCGTTAGTCAGCTGCACTCAAACTTGTGTTTTAACACTTTCTTCAAAAGCGCATTTCAGACGTCATCCACATTGCTTATTCATGGTACAGTCATGCATGTTTGGACTGGAAAAGAGACTATGACATATTGTTTGCTTCGGCGTTTCTTCTCATGGTAGGTACCTACTCTGATAGGAAATACCAACTTCATCCCGCTTTCAAAGATAATTTGAACTGTAAACAGAGAAGTATATACTTAGGTAGGTCCTATCAGATACACTTTATGTTATCCTATTGCGACCTTCGTTTGTTACAAACCTTAGCTAGGATCCTCGTCCCTGCGGCATGAATTACTTTGAAAGCCTGCTGCTATGGAGTAATTAAATGATTTAGGTGAGCAGAGCACGTGCTCGTGCGCAGTTCTCACGCAAATTACGCGCACTTGACACTGCGCAGACACGCACACACGCGCGCGCTCTACTGTGCAGTACACGCCGAATCTATTGTCAGTATATCGCCGAAGTTCCCGACGTGATGATTATGTCGACTCGCAATAATAACGTTTGCGACAGCACAGAACAGACTCGGAGTGCTGAATGGAAGAGGTGGAGTGTGCACACGTGCGTACGCGCAGCCCCGGGCCGCACAGGTGCGCGTGCGCCCCATAGCCCGCGGCGAGCTGCGCGCGCTGCCGGGACACTTATTATCGGGATAACTTCTCCCTACCGCTACAAGCTGGAACTCGTTGCAGGATAGCGGCTTTCTTGGATGAAGTCTATTATGTGATGTTGCGCCGCTTGCATTTGGGCGTCGTCGGTTTCCTCAGTGGTCGCGACGCTCTGCATGGCGGCAGTCCTGACATAGTGTCGCGGTGAAGGATGTCCGCGGTGTATGATATCGTGAGATATGTTGGACGGAGTGTGAGCGCTCGCGCTGGAACCGGTCGCCGCGCCGGTATGTGCACCTGAGATTGGTGCACCTTGCGCGAAGTGCACCGCGTCGCCCGACCCGCCAGGACTAGTTGGCGCCCGATAGACACGCCAGCCTTCTATTCTACTAAAAGGCCTGAAATATTAATATATTATTATGTAGGTATGCGTAGGTACCTACTATACAAACTCCATAAAGACTCCGTGATTGGCTTTATGTAAGAATAGGATATAGCGACTAACCCGCGTGCGGAGAGGTACGGCGACCGGTTTAATGAGTGCCTGCAGTATCGCTCCCCCCCCTCCCCCTGCAGCACCCTCACCCGGCGCCCGGCAGCGGGAGCGGGATAAAATCTCAGCTGTGGCACAACGTGTCCTGCTTATTTTTAACCAACAGGTTGCGTCGAATCTGCAGGCATCTGTGCCGCGCCCCGGCACGTCGCCTTTCCTGATAAGTTAACCTATTGGTACAATATAATTAAATAATGAGGTATGTACAATAACATGTACAGTATTATGCGAGGAATTCGTAGAAGTGCAGTGACAACTTTAGTAGGTACCTAACTTTGCTGTTTATAAACCTGTGTTTATGTGCCATAATATCTCGCCGGGGCACCTAACTTCTATATAGTAGGTACTCGTACTTGCCATCTAGGTGTACTTCGGCGGGTAAAGTGCACGCACACACGCGAGCGGTACTGTGGGCGGCGCGGGCGCAGTCCGCACAGGTGGTGAGGCACCACTGTTTGCATACGCTGCACAAGAAAAACTAGATTCCAATTAACGCATCCCCAAACTTTGTTGTTAGAAAAAAGTGGTCGTAGTTAGAAAAACAAGATTGGTCCAGGTGTGCGCGGCGCAAACACGTCCCCCCCCCGCGCCACGCCGCCCGCGTCCCGCAGCCCGCGAGCTGTGTGTCCGCCAGCCAACAAATATTATTGGATGATGATAGGCCATTTACACGCCGACGAGCATTGTCGATGTAATTGACACCGGCCGCGACGCTCGCGGGTATCAACGAGACGCAACTCAGCTAGATCTTGTGTGTATCCTTCGTTAACTAGGTAGGTATTTGTTTTTGTTTTTTTTTACAAAAATTATATGAAGAAGATATGAAAAAACACACGAAAATAATGTGCATATTTATTTTCTGAAAATAAAAAGTACCTATATAGTAAATAAGTTATCTATACTAATATTATAAAGCTGAAGAGTTTGTTTGTTTGAACGCGCTAATCTCAGGAACTACTGGTCCGATTTGAAAAATTCTTTCAGTGTTAGATAGCCCATTTATCGAGGAAGGCTATAAGCTACTTTTTATCCAGGTCCGTGCCGAGGTTCCCACGGGATGCGGGTGAAACCGCTGGCAGAAGCTAGTAACTTTATAAGTTGGCCTATCTACACATACCCCCAAGGTGCCATCGTAATTGAGGGACCTCCTGATAAGCAAGTTTCCTCACAGCGTCTGCGATACTTGCAGAGACTAGTGACCCGACACCCTGTGCCGCAATACGCAGTTGCGCAGGCGCAACCCTAGTTTACCGGATGATATGGAAGGTTACAAGTAGCGCTAGCTTGTATGGCGTTGTTAGTGAACATCAATGTATTGAACAAGTTCACAACAGAGCGGAGTCTCGCCTTATGCCAGCTCTGAACGCTGCTTGCAGTCGGGGTGAACTAGTGAACTTAGCATTGATTCAGTTCATCGATCAAATATAAGAGTACCCTGTCTAGCATAGCCGCTTATTTTTTATAAAAAATACAGTTATGAACGCAGCGGTGACATTATGTTAACCCCTATGATTATTTTGTATGTGTCTTCCAGACGACGGGACTATAGAGTCCTAAGATTTCTTTACTGCTGTTAAAACTGAGCTTTTTTAATTTGTATTCGTACATGTTGAACTATGTTTTTAACCAACTTCCCAAAAAGGAGGAGGTTCTCAATTCGTCGGGATCTTTTTTTTTTTTTTTAATTTTTTATGTATGTTCACCGATTACTCGGAGACGCCTGGACCGATTTGCAAAATTTTTTTTTTGTTTGATAGGGTTTACCTCCCAGGTGGTCCGATAGTCACCAGGTCAGGATCTGATGATGGAAACCCTGAGAAATCGAGGGCAACTTTCGAAAATTGTAGGCATACGTAGGGTAAAAACTTGACGCTAAGGCGTATGTCTGATAACACTATGCAACAGTAAAGGTTTGAAGCTGACCTGATGATGGAGACCAGCGAAGGTCGAGGGAACTCGACAATTGAATATGTAAACTACTTCGTGTTTGGGCTTATATTGTTCGTATTGATGAGAACTTTCCACTTATGCGGATATTGACAACTATGCTTGTCACTGAAAAGCTAAAAATAAAAAACTTTTTACAAAAAAATAAAACCGACTCCCAAAAACACTGAAAAGCAAAAAAAAACTATTCTTAGGTGCATCGGCCTAGAAGTCGGTGGCGAAATAAACATAGTTACATCCATTAGACACTGACTTCTAGGCCGATGCACCTAAGAATAGTTTTTTTTTGCTTTTCAGTGTTTTTGGGAGTCGGTTTTATTTTTTTAATAAATTTATTTATTTATGTTAACATTCGGTGGATTTCAATAATCTAACAGTTGATTTGCTAGCAAGGGATAGGAATTTGACATTAATTGAATCACATGTCGAAGTATCTCAGCTCAGCAAATCCATAGACAGAGAGATTGTTAACATTACCTCAGTAACATAGTAAGTACCCCATAATCCCAACATCATAACAGAAGTAACAAGATGAGGCACAGTCCATTAGCACCCCGTCATAATAGCCCAAGTAGTTTTGTTTAAGTTTACGTACTAATTTGGAAAAACAGCGAAATGATTGTGCGATGTGCCACATCCCTATCGCAGCTATTCCACCCCTACCTCTTTCTGCTTCCGCAGACTGTCGACCGTCTGTCCGAACGTTATGTACCTCTATATTTATTGTATAAACTATTATTCTATTCTATTCTATATAAAACTGTTGCTGGAAGTTTTTCAAATCACTCGATCATTTGCGCCGGCTCACTAAAATAGGGTGCTAATTAAACAGGCTTCTTTTTAATATCATTATTCGCCCCCAAAAATGTATATTGCCTTCTAAATTACTAAGTCAGCCACAATTAATAAAGCGTCGAGCATCTTAATAATACTATCTTAGCCACTTGCTATCTTCCACTCTAAATACAACTCAGCATGATGGTTATTTTTTGCATCTAAATTTGTAGCATGCATTCTAACATTAAACTACTTAAATACTATTAGATGACATCAGAATATATTTATTTAGCTTCTAATTTTTTAACTCGTACTGAGTTTTTTGTTTAAAATATAACACATCCCATATTAATTGACCCAGCATGGAAGTAAGCATGCAACATGCAGCAAGCATGGCTTCTGTCACGGCTCCGGCGCTGCGGGGCTCCGGCGGTCCCATGCGAGCTTATCATCGCAGATGCTACCTGCGCCTCAGCTCGCAGGCCGCCTCGCCCCTCCGCGCCTACGCGGTTTTGAATTGCACTCTAGGGGTAGGGCAGACAAGACTACGTGGAGTCGGTTTTACAGCGATTCGTTTTCGTCACTAACTTCAGTTTTTAATACAATGTTTTTAAATTGAAGGTTATAAATGGCAATATGCTAAATAAAATGAATCCAAATTAAATTCTACCATCAAAAAAAAACGAGCCAAGAAAAACGTTGATCTCGTTTTTCTTGGCTCGTTTTTGTAAAAATGAGGCCGAGTTAGTAAAGTAGATGACAATGTATAAATAAGAAGGACAAGTTACAATAATTGATGATCTTTTATTGAAGCTTTCTAGTAGTTGGCGTTGTAAAAAAGACGAATTAGTTTATTAGAAGGCTATGTCATTTCCCCGTTGCTTAGTTATAAAATTACAAGTTTAATCATGTGTCCAATAAATAATTTTGTGGCTAGACTTATAATTTCCCACTAAAATATACCTAATCAAACATTATATAAACGCGACATCCTAGAACAAACAAAAGGTGTCGTGTGTGAAGTGAACCAGGCGAGCAGAGTCGCAGTGAGTACCTAGCACAAAGCAGCCCAGAGTTTGGAAGTTGGTGATTGACAGGGCCGTCTTAACACATATTGCAGGGTGTGCGAATAACCCGGGCGCCTCGGTCTCAGGGGCGCCGCAGGACACCCCACCAGCAGAAAATTTCGATGTAATTACACCCGTTTGATAAGGAAGGTCCACATTGTATCATGATACTGACCAGCAAAGTTTCTACGAAATGAAGATTATGCCAACTGTTGGTATGCAAAATAAGATTATGACATAAAAAGTTCTGCCATAAAGGGGGGACCCCAAAAAATAAACTAAAATTGTCGCGAGCGGATCGAGCGCAAAATTTTTTGACTATTGGGATATTAAAGTAGCTAAACGTAAAATAAAATACAGTGTTTAAAAACAGAAGCCGCGAGAGGAGCAAGCGCGAAAACTTTTGAGTTTTGGGACATAAAAGTACCTGAACAAGTAATAAAAAATGCCACTGGAAACTGCAGAGCTTAGCGAGTGAGATTTTTTTTTAAATTGTTTGTTTGAGGACTCTCAAATTAAATTCGGAATTAATCACGAATAAAAAGAAACCGTGATTGGATCGACAGCCAGTTGTTTTTGTCAATTCAGTGCTACAACTTTTTGTTATATTGAGAACTCAAAAAGTAAACGCAGAATAAGTCAGAAATAAAGAAAAAACCGCGAGCGTAGCGAGCGCATTTTTTTTTCTTCGACTTCTGCCATTTTGCTTGTCTATTTGTAATTTTACAAGGCAAGCAATCTCACGTATATTATGTTTTCAACTCGTAGTTGACGAAGGCGAGGCAGGTTAGGAATTGGCTTGGTTGGTGGATTTAACTATTGTTATTGAAAAACCTGTTTGACTTCTTATCCTCTCACATCGACTGATCGTCCTCTGAAATCTGCTGCCCCTAGGCCTGCATGGTCTTTGAACAAATCTAACACGCCCGGCATTACACGACAATACATTAATTTCATTCAAATTTCCTGATCCAGGGGCTGCGGCGCCCCTGAGCGCCCGGCGCCCGGTTTATTCGCACATCCTCCACTATGGGTTAAGCTGGACCTGTGAAAAGTGTCCGGGTTTTCCCCGGACACTTCTTGAAACCCCGCCCGGACGGCCCCCGGACGGTCTCCAAACGAGGATAAATCCGGGGAAACCCGGACGGATGGCAGCCCTACTCACTACAGATCAGACAGAGACGCACTGAGGATATTTCCGGCGTGATGCGAGCGCCGCCGCTCAGTTGCTGTAGCGATAACGAGTTGACTGTGTTACGACGATAGTGCGAGCGTGTCTGCTGAGGATAGGCGTCTGCAGATAGCCTAGTGGCAAAGCAGCCGCATACACAATGCCGTTTCACACTATTTGATGAGCTCCAGCATGACACAGGAACTAAGACGACATCATGTAAATACTAGTAAGTACCTACTTTTCCCGAAGAAACTTCTTCCTGTGTTCGGGTCCAGAGAAACCTATAAACCTGTGCAGGGTGCATATCTCAGCACTAGTTAGTTCGACCGGAGTCATTGCGAGGACGGACTGGCGTCACCCGGCGTGTGCTGGGGGACCATCAATACCTACCGTGTACACAACTCGAAGTGACTAATTTTGTAAAATGGTCACAATATTTGTGACCAAATTTAGATTTGTCATTATCAGTAGGTAGAGCGGCACGCGCGGCGCACAGCGATGATAAGCTGCGTGTGCGCACGCGCGCCTTATCAGCGCATTGGGCAACACGCGCGGATGCAGATAGCGGCGTCCGGCGGCTAACCGACGCTAATCTGGCGTACTGCCCACCAGCTGCCAACCCGCTGGACCCCGCATGACCCCGCTGGACCTGGCTGGACTTCGCTGGACGCCGCTAGACAATGGGCACTGTTCACTAACTAGAGCTACCATCCACGCGGGACGCTGAGCGCCACATGCTGGAGCAGGCAATCAGCGATACTCAATGCTGATGACGCGCGAGGTTTTTAACTTCGAGTACATATTATTTATGTCGCTGCTTAGTTTGGCAAGTTTCATCCAAGTAGGATCCAAATCAATAGGGTTGTTTCCTAGTATTCATTTAGTTAAAAATAAATGAATGCACCGAAAGTTCAGAAAACTAGAAACACGATAAGCTATATCATATTATTTATAACTGACCATATAATTTTTAATTAATTTATGAAATTAAATTTACAGCCTATGACGTCACGCCATTAAAAACGACGAGTAGAGAGTAGAGACCGATGTCGTCATTCTTTCTATATTTGACAATGACAAGTATTTGACAGTGACAGATATATAATATAACCCGAAATAACCTCAGAATTAATGTTTTGTTTATTTGCTTCTGTGAAGTTCTGTATGTTAATTGCATTTAAGTGATAAACTGATAAAGAGTTATGGAGAAAAGATTTATGAAAGCTGATAGTTCCAATCTGCCAAGAATAGGCTCTTTTATGGTCGCTCAATTCTTTTCCAATAACCAAGATTTTTATTCAGCGGAACGTGGATGAACAGTTTATTTGGAACACTAATGGTCGTATTTCCACAGCCTCGCACAACACAAACCTTGTAGGTATTCATTTTATTTAAGTTTTTTGAAACAGCATCAAATCTTTTCAAACGCCGACACAAACATAACCTCAATATAAATAAACACAAACTTTACGTTTCTTTGCACCGTTTTACCGCGTACACAACTCAAAACATTTGAGGTATTTTATTTTTGTGCTAAATGTATAAAAGTAATTAACATGTATATAAAATATTATAGTTTTTGTAGCTATTTTATAAAATACATTATTAAAATTAAGAAATCAATTAGTTGGTATGTTAGTTTTTCTCGTTAGATGTGCTTTAAAATGTAATGAATATTATACAATGACGTCACAGTCACGTGATCTAGCGTTTTCTGAGCAATATTTGAAGAAAAATAGAAAAAAATGTAATACATAAAAAATAAAAAGATTTGAGACGAAAAATGAAAGAGAGGGTGATCTTAAAATTATTTAGAAGCTATCTAAATAGATTTCCGAACATTGGAAACAACCCTATTGTTAATTTTAGCAAAATTTTGGTCATAAATGGAGTTATGCAATTTTCCCGTTTTTTTTTTTATTTACTTATTATTCTTATTTTATTCAAGCTAATATATTTGCAGCATATTTTTAAATTTGAATAAATAAAACATTTAAAAATAAAAATCTTTAAAAACAAGCTTTATTTAAATGCGCTAAAAAGAAAAAAAATAACTTTTACTGTCAACTTATAACGACATTTCAAATTTAACATATTTGACACAATTTATACGTTTTAAAAGCTTGTCGCGAGATTTAAGTAGGTACTCGTATTTACTTTCTTAGGAAAATCGCGACAAGCTTTTAAAACATATAAATTGTGTCAAATATGTTAAAGGACATTGTCAAAACTCGCCTATGAACCGACACGCATGAAACATTTACTATAATTACTAGCTCTTTTAATAATTTACATGTATATAATAAAATAGAACGGACACTTCTTAATTTCGAAAACATTTTAAAAAGTATTCGCTTCCGTCCTTAGCTTCCGTCTTGATAGGTCTATTAATTTTTGGTTTGGTTTGGTTGGTAATATTATCTCAAAACAAATGCGAGGCCGATCGGCGGTAGAGCGGGCGCAGGCTCCCGCGACAAAAACCCGTAGAGCAGCAGATATGTGCGGAGCGGGAGCGGGTTATGTCAGACCAAACCAGTCAGGTGTTATGTCAGAGAGGCGCGGGGCCACACCGCCGGCACGCGCAGAAGATCCACTGCAGACACGCGGCGCGCGGTGCGGGGCCCGCCTCGTCGCGCGCCCAGCAGCAGCGCCGGCACGCAGGCGGCTGCTGCACGGGGTAATCGCATCAGCCCCGGCGGCCACAGTGCGTGCAGCTTGCTTGTCCCGGCTTGTTCACAGTGAAGCTTCTGCGTGCACGTGCGTGTGCGCCGGCACCTGCACGCTGCGCGGCCGTCGACCCCGCGCCCCCGCCCCGTGCGCCCCACTCCGCTCTCTGTCACTTGGAGAAGCATCCTGCGCCGGCGCCGGGAGCCTGCGCGTCCCGACCTGCGCCCGTGCACCCAACATTTATGAGTCCTCGCCAAAACGGTTTCAACCAAATACCTGCATTATCGATAAAATGCATGACTTACACGTTAAACCTAAGCAGCATCTGCTAATAGACTGAAAGCTGAACTCAACCTAGTTGGCAAAACACTAGGCGGATGATGATAATGATGACATCATTATTATCATCTGTATTTAGTTTGAATGCTATTTATATTTATCTAAGTACCTATGTAATCTGTTGGATGTTTGTTATTCTATCAGTTTCTATTTATTAAATAATTTGTAACATGCTGTTTAAACATAGATGTTTCTTTCTTCTTTGTAACATGAAGGTATATGTGTGGCACTGGGGCGAGTTTTGAAAAGAGTGTCTATGGAGTTTCTAACCGGTTCTTCTCCAAAAGAGATATGACCCAAGGAGAGGGTCCTTGGGATCGTGCACATAGCTATTGACGTTACGAACGTGTCTGTATGAAAAACCTTTGACTTTGACTTCGAGGCAGCAGTGCCACTACCAGGCACCGCTGCTGCAGCCAGAATACACTCACGTCCACCACAAAAAGGCACTTTAATTAAATTTATTTTTTGTAGCAAGTATACTTAAAGCTATAAATTCAATTGGAAATGGCGAAGCATGACTCGATATAAAACGTATCGAGTCGATGATCCGCTCGTAAAACATGGAGATTTAATTTGTTCCCGCGTCGCGGTGGCGGCGGGACTAACAAAAACGCGTCATAGTGCGTGACGCGGCGCGGCGCGGGGCGGCGGCACAACGCGCCGTGTAATCCAATTCATTAGCGCGGAGTGGCGATGTCACACTCACGCGCACTCCTTCGCTGCCGAACAAAAACTGTCTCTATTGTGCCCAGTAAAACTGTAGTACTGTAAACTGGCCGCACTGATAGACACATTCCTGGCACCAGGTGCTGGAGCATCGCACGTCACGTCACGGGCACTAGTCTCACTCGGCGTCTCTTCAAGTAACGGAACAACAACAAATATCTTCGAAAACAATTTAAATTTGGGTCGTCGGAGCGCTGCGAGTGCGCGATAAGAGAATTCTCATTAAGATTAGTTATAATAATAAATGGGTCCCAGCGGGCGGTCATCACACCGGCTTGCAATTTACCCCGGACCTGAACAAAAATAGAAGCCTTCGAGCGGAGCGTGACCCCGGGGCACGGCGGGCGGCGCGGGGGCGGCGCGGGACGGAGGGGGGGAAGGGGCAGCAATTTACACGGCGCGGTGCGCGGCCGCAGAGTAAATGACCGCGATCGTAACGAACCATCAGTCGCGGCTCGCTCACATGCTCCGCACTGCGGCTGCGAGCTGCAGGGGTCTTGCTGGTCAGCCACTGACTGTGCAGTAAGTAGCGATGTAGTTGTGACATTAACGACAACACGGATTGGCTACAACAACGGCATGACGACGCAGTGTCTGCGGCGCCTGCGCACTGACCGAGCTGGCTGCGGCTCTTACTGCTGAGTTGCAGCTACAGTATGGCGCCTTTTTGTATTATTGTTTACATTTGTTGATGTTCGTTGGCCGGCACCTAGTCGCTGTCACCACTCGGTACTGCTGATGCTGCGTGACGTCACTCCCCCTGCGGGGGGGGGGGGTGATAGCATCTGATCTGCGCCCCGTATCAAAATGCAGATGAGGGGCGGCTTCCGCGTGCGTGCGCGCAGGAAGCGGTGTCTATTAGTGAAGCGATACGAGCCGATAGTGTCACACTAGGGAACAGTGTGCTACCGATCAGAGACACTAATTAACAGCTATGATCTCCATTGATAAGTAACGAACAGCTATTCGAACACTAAACGAGTTTATTTGGCTTTCATTGAAGCATTGTTGAGGGTTGTGGTGGCGGCTGCAACGTGTGTCATCAGGAATGCAGATCTATTCGCGTCGCGGTGAGCCGATCGCGGCGCCCGCGCATAACGCAAATCGGGCGGATAATCGCGCGTGCGCCGACGTAATTAATACCCAGCAAAAACGATGGAAAAAACGTGTGTGCAAGCATGATGCGCGGGCGCAGCCGAGCGGGTTAGTGGCAGTGCCACAACGCAGCGGCTACAGAAGGCCAACGGGTCGCGTCGCATCAGGCTGTGGAGTGCGGCGTGCAGCGCTGGCGCACACAGGTGTGACCATGCGAAGCTCTGCTGACTGTCACCTAGTGAGGCAGGTAGCAGGCAGGACTGGTCGGTGCGCGCAGTGCGCGGAGTGCGCCTACTGGCGGCGCGTGCGCACGGCGTGAGTCAGTTTTTGTGCGCGTCGCACATCACGGTCATTAGACTAGCCGCCCCGGGCGCGACACTTGTCGCCTGTTTGTCTGTCTGTCACACGCGAGTGACGCGTCACACGAGTCCCGTGCTGTTTGCTTACGATATTGCCTCAAAGACAAGCACAATAACACTATATGCAGGCATATGCACATTGCTCACACGTGTGTCAGCACTGTCGACACGTGTGTCAGCACCTTGCAATGATGCACATGCCGTTGTGATGGTTATTATTCAGATCATTTCTCCATCAAGCACATTTTCAACTGAATTCTGAAGGCATTAGGTAAGTATGTGATCTAGACACACGGCAGTGTGTCCGCCAAGTTCGAGCAAAAAAGCGACACACCGGCCGTGGGTTATATTACACGAACCATTTCGGGCCAAATTCGACCCCCCTATAACTCAAAATCTATTTTATTTACGCATATCAAATTTCTAGTATCTGTTGAGACCCCCTCACTTATCTAAAATACAAAATTTCATTAATATACCTATTGTAGGTCTTGAGATATTGACATCAGAAAATCGCTATTTTTACTATACACTCACTGACTGACTGACTGACTGACTGACTCACTCATCAAAAACCTAGACCACTTCCAATGGTCGTATTGACTTGAAATTTGGCATGGAGGTAGGTCTTTATGTCAAGGTAAAGGAAAAAATCTGAAAATGGCCAAGTGTGAGTCGGTTTCAAAATAATGAAGGTGTAAAATACTCAGTGTAAATTTATACCCCTAAGGAACTGAAACGAACTAAATTTATCTATATTTATATAATATATCTTCGAATGGTCGTACCGATCTGAAATTCGTTACAAAGGTTTGTATTTAGTCAAAGTAAAAATCTGAAAACGGCCAAGTGTGAGTCACTTTCGAAAATAACGAATGTGTAGCTTTGATCCACGAACATAATATATGATAACATGTCATGTCAGTCAATTGGTAAATCTAATCCATTTAGTTAATCTAGTTCATTTCTTTGTAAGAAGCATAGTGCATATTCAAAAATCTGAAAGATAGTATAAATGAGACATTTCCTTTACTAACTTAATCATAAGAAAAAAATAAAATAAACAACCTTACAAAAATAAATGAAATCCCACCCAAAACAAAAATGTGAAAGGCTGCCAAGTTCGATAATATGGAAATCCTTCGCCTATAAAAGAAGTGAGATCTGAATAAGTACCAAGTTCCATACATATACCTCAGTTAAAAATAGTTACTTTTTAATAATGTTACTTGGCAAGTTTTAATAGAAAATTAAATACTTGATTCATTGCGTTTAGTAGGTTTATAACAAGGTGTGTGAAAACTTGCCAAGTAACATCATTAAAAAGTAACTATTTTTAACTGAGGTATGTGTATGGAACTTGGTACTTATTCAGATCTCACTTCTTTTATAGGCGAAGGATTTCCATATTATCGAACTTGGCACCCTTTCACATTTTTGTTTTGGGTGGGTCATAATAACTCATCACATCGAGACCTTCGGGAATGGTGTCGTCTATCGGAGGTTCTGAGGAAGGCTACGCGACACCTCGCAGCGTAACGTTTAACGCGCTTGTTTGTTTGAACGCGCTAAACTTAGAAAGTACTGGTCCAATTTGAAAAATGATTTCAGTGGTAGATAGCCAATTTATCGTTAAAGGCTATATATAGGCTATTTATATCATTACTAATGTTATTATTTTTATGTATGTAGGTATTGTATTTTCTACGGGCCTTAGATGTCTGATACAAATTAATAAATAAATTATGGCAAATCTGATTATTATTTCAACATCATAAAGATTATAATCATAGTAATATGTATACAACTATATACCACAAGTGGTACTGGTCTTATTCACATTAGCCGTGTGCAGCGAGCGAGCACTGCCGGCGCAACTGGAGCAACATCGTGCGGGAATTGGATAATTAGCAATACGTAATTACGCATAATAATCTCCGAACAACATTGCATCACACGCAGTGACGACTCGCTCACTTCGCTCACTTCGCTCGGACGCGGCGCGGTGCGCAGGCGCAGCCTGGTCGAGTTTTTCCAGTGAGTTAATTAGCGCGGGTTTCTCACGAGCGCTAACATCGTCCTTTATTAAACTGCGCTCGCGATTCTGTTTTAGGTATTTTAATGAGCCGGTTACCTCTGTCGTTCCCCTCCCCCTCTGTCCCCCTACCCCCGGGCCGCTCCGCAAATCAGACAGTTGCAGGATTTATGTGTGCCGGCGCAGATTCGGCAAAAAGGCGCCACCGCCGGAACCGGCTCGTACTCCCGTCATACAGCGCTCCGAAATCACTGACTTATTGAACAACAGATGTGATACGCAGAACCAAAAACAGCCTTATTTTTACTGTAATACAACAATACCGCTAATACGATGCTTAAACCAAATTCTAAATAACATTGAGTAAGATCGGTGATGAGACAAGCGAGTATTAGTGGGTGCGTGCGCGCGGATCTCGCGATGTGTTGTCCGCGGCTCGGCTTACTGCACCCCAATACCGCGTTAACTTTTACAGCTTTAAGAAACAAACAAAACTCGGCGTGCATGAGGAATTGGCTCGCGTCGCCCGGATGAGTGGCAGCGGCGCGGTTCACACGCCACCACTGGTGTCATATTTTCATTAAGCGCAGTTTTATTCGGCGAGCGACCGGTGCAGGCGCAGCTCGTAAACACGCGCGTGTGCGTGAGGCGAGCTGACGAGCCCGTGTCCGCGACACTCGCACTGGCTGCGCTGTAAAAGACATCAACGCGTGCGCTATACGGTGCTGTAATTTGATTTTGAAGCATATGTGTCGGTAGCATGTCACTGGGCTAGTGCGGGCAGGTCGCGGGGCAGTACTAGTGCAGGCTACACCGCGGCGATGGTATCGCGGGGCTCCCAGCGACTGCTGCTGATATCATCGCATCGCTGCCCTCACTAAATCTTTTGGGACACGTTTATGGGAATGTTTTGTTGTTTTATTCGCTTTTAACGGCTCGCATAGATTTAAATTAATTAGCGCTATTGAATGCGATGTGCGCGCGATACTGCGCCGGCGGCGCAGCGGTGAGACATGCGGGCCGCTGCGCGTGCGCACAGAACCGCGCTCACACGCTCCGGGAACCTCACATAGCTCGCATAATTGTTGGAAATATTTTTCTTATTGACTTGACTTGGGATTGGAATTAATCACAAAAGTGTGGTATTTCTTGAAAGGCACATTAAATGTTTCCCCCGATAAATAACGAGCACCGTCACCGGTGCGGGGGCGACGGCGTGACGTCACAGCTACCTCTTCCTGCAATCGGCTAACCGGCGGCACATCAAGGTGACGTGACTCTGAACATTAAAACCTGATATCCGTAATTAATGAATTAAACCAAGGATCACAGGAATGCCTTAATTGACGGCTAATTACCAGCGCAATGTTGGCAGCACAAGGGGTTCCCGCCACACAAGCTCCACGCAACAAAAACGCAGCCGACACGCAGCGACGCCGCCGGTCGTCGAGTGCGTCATCCACACCGACACTAATTAACAACACGTACATGAGTCAAATTAATTTATTGAAATAAGGCTTATCAAATACTTAGTTGTGTTTATACGCACAAGTTGAGAACGTTTGTCAAGTGACATGATATAAGGTAAGTGTGAGGGCACACAGGCGACGCGATGTCTGCGGTGGACTCGTCGTCCTCACATTACTCTCCGCTTCTCCTCACAGCTTTCTTGACGCGACAGTTCAGCGATCATCGACATTTATGCTTTTGGTTGTCCTTGGTCATAGTATGAATGCTTGGCTTCGCAGCGCATCACTTGTTGTGCCCCGAGCGAGGCACGCGCATGCGCACGAGCTGCACCCACGTGTGAGTATCTTGCGCTAAGTTATGCGCTTGTAAGTGATCCTCTTAATTGTTTGCGGTGACGCGGCATGTGCGCATCTCTTCTACTAATGTACGGATTATGTTAAACTTGCAGCTAATGCCGATCCGATGCCAACGATAACGATTCTCGATAAAAAGTGACATTTTATTTTCACAGCGCCTCGTAAACTCACTGAAGTAGCGAGTTGTTTCAATTCCGGAGATCGTTCACATTACACGCGTCAGCATAAACGCGCCACTTCACGCAGCAGTTTATATGCAGTATCATGTAGATGACGGAGATACACGCGTCACATGTCTAGCAGGGGATGATAACGTAAGTACCCGAGTCAGGGGGGGGACAGTTCCCTTGACTGAGCGTTGTCGTAAAGAAAGTAGCGCCATCTTATAAATGAGACGTGAAAACATGCCATATTGCTAACTATTTCACGATAGATGTCTCTGTAAGTAGATTAAAAATTAATTATTTTACTTTATTATACAAAAATACGAGAGTATTTCAATAATTAGAAGATGATTTAAATTACGAATTCTAGTTAAATTTGGTTTTTAAGAATTCTCAATCTGAAAACCTTATCTGACCTTTTTGTTAATTAGTAATAGTTACGTAGTAACTATTATATAATCTGTGGTAATAGTAACACATCATGCTTCACAAGATGACCGCCATCATAACTTGCGTGTACGCTTGTCTGTGTATTTTGGTCATTTTTGTGTAATTCCTAGCAAATAAATATTTGATTCTAGTAGACCCGCTTTCCAGTAAAAAGTATTTTGTTTAATTTTCCTGTTGTAATGTATTTCAAAGCATAACAACAAGAAAATTAAACATAACTTGTTACCGGCGAACGGGTATTATATTGGGAACTATGCTTATGTTTATAAATATATTATAGGTACGTATATGTATGTATAGCACACATATACTTCTCGTCGCAAACTCCAGATGGCGCTTCAAAGTTGCTTGCATAAAAACTTCGCGAGAGGGCTCTCTTTTTCCATAGTATTATTTTACTCTTTGACCCGAGTGATCTATAACGCGCTATTCTAACAAACAATTACACCCGTGCGGTGCGTGTTGTACATGTGAGCGTGTGCCACGCGCATGTGTGCGAGCCCGTCACGGCTGTCGCAACTGACAGCGACAGTATTGACGTAATTGCTATACCAATGTACACCTTAACACAATGGCATAAGCACTGTAGTCGTGCAACAACAACCTTGTCCTTTGTTGCTCACAACTGAAAGTTTAGCTGAGTTTGCGACAAGAGCCCGGCGCTGCACAGCCGACGCATCAACACCAGCAGCAACAAACGCTTGCTGACTCTCTGGGCTGGCCACAGACCTGCTCTAAACCATAATTTGTTGCCACAAAACAAATGCGTCATGAAATTTGTAAGTTACCTACATATAAAACATATGAAAAGAAACTGTAGATGTATATCTTAGTGGTTATACATACATAGATTACCAGTGTATGATGAGAATACCGGAGCTTCACAAAGACACGTAGCATGCATACTGTCATTTAGTCAGATCTGTGACTGTCCACAGTAAACTCACTTCATTGAAACAGTAACAGTTGTTCTCAAGTCAGATATTTGAAAGTATTGCTTTTGTTCGAATTTGTTCGATTGCTTGCAGAAGGTAACTGCAATGTTAAACTCAGTTACTCTTGTCGGAGGCAATAAAAGTTCTTGCTTGGGCTGTGCTCAGGCGGCAGGAGGCCCAGCCAGACCTACACATGCAGGTCGTGAGAGGGGAAGGAGGGGGGGATGTGCGCAAGCGCATAACTTAATGCGTGCATTTAACGCAGATTTATGTAGTGCGTGTTATTAGTTTACGGTTTATGGCGGAGCAGTATTTTATCTCAGCGAGCATAAGTTATTAAAACAAGAATATCAATCAGTTTTACGAGGTTGTTTCGTGTGGCGGGTACCAGGGCATCAGCGCCGGGTAGTGTTGCTGGTCGGGCGTCCTCACTGCAGGAGCGTCTGAGCTCGTCGCCAGATTATATTTTTGTAATAAAAAGTTTCATGTAATCCGTATCCTCATTCGCGCTATGTAACCGGTACATTCTGTGGGATGGTCGCGGATGCCTCCGACGGATTCCTCCGGGAGCGGCTAATGAGTGCAGCGTCCTCCTCCCCCCGCGCCCCGCGTACCCCGCGTCCCTCGCTCCGCGGCCGCTTCCCTCGCTTATTAGTTTTTATGTGAGGACCACCTGTTGCGCTGCGCTCGCGCATACTCGCGTGATACACGCATATTGTGTGCTGTGTGTTGTGCAACACGATTGATGAATGGCCGATATTAATTAGCTGAGGAGCATTGTGTAGCTAATATTGACAATTGTTGAGTAGACAGAGTACGACACGACGCTCACATCCGCGGTTATGCTTCATTGACTGGTGGCGCAAAAGTATTCATCCGCACAGTTGCTGCTCTACACTTGTCGTCACTGTCCCGTTGAGCACTGCTGAGCTTTCCTGGTGCGCATGCGCAGTAGGCGAGCGCGCTGCGAGTGGTTCTCACGGGGCTGCGGGGGGAGGAGGGGGGAGTCAGGACATTCATCGTAATTAATCAGGCGGCGCGTCACACGCACGTTCGCGTAATTACTGCTAATTAACAGCGCACGTATTAACTGAGTCAGCTATACTGAGCACTCTCTACTGACCAGTGCAGCACGTCACGGGTCACTCCAGCTAATCGCACAAACTATTGTTGTCCGTACTAAGAGTTAACACGCCTGGAGTAATAATAATGATATGTAAATATGTACCTATATAAAAATGAATCCTGATATCCGTTGGTCACGCCATCACGCGTGAGCGGCTGGACCGGTTAGAGGGGAGATAGCTTAGACCCGGGAGAAGGACATAGAATAGTTTTTTTGTCACCATCCAGCTACGGGGAGTAGTTAAGTCGGGACGCGGGTAAAACCGCGGGTAGAAGCTAATTAATTATGAAAGATTATTACATACTAAGGTAGGTATATTTTTCTTAATAAACTATTGTACCGCAATGAATCGTTCCGATATCGACTCCAAGATCTTACACTATATAAAAATCTGTAAAAAAACTTTTAAGTAAAGGTTTTATCTTATGTGCACTGAAAACTATAAAATAAAAAAAAATTGTTACTTACCTATCAACCTACGTAGGTGGTCCCGGTCATATTAGACTAAAATAAAAACGTGGGGCCCATTAACTATTGCTGTAATACTTTCTTCTAGAGGTATAATCGACTTACTATAATCTTAACTGGAGATTTTGAAAATCAATAATCAGCCGTACCGGCTTCACCAGCGAACGCCGAGCTCATGATCTACCAAAGTATAAAGATATGCTTTGCCATAGGTAGGATTTCACAGGGCCCCACGTTTTTATTTTAGTCTAATATGACCGGGACCACCTAAGTAGGTTGATAGGTAAGTAACAATTTTTTTTATTTTCTAGTTTTCAGTGCACATAAGATAAAACCGTTTTACTTAAAAGTTTTTTTACAGATTTTTTATTTTCTAGTTTTTAGTATTTAATCAAAATGCCTACCGAATATTCCTAATTTTTTTATCTAATTCATTAAGTGCATCATACCTATTACATGGTCTCTTACCTGATAATTTATTACAATCTAATTCCTCAATACATAATTTATTACAAAAAGTCTTTGGAAGGGCCAAAGACTTTTTTTTTAACGACGCCAAAAGTCATCAAATGACCCGGTGAGGGAGTGCCAGACTCTTACTGACTAAAAACCGTAGTGTTCCGTCGTAGGCCTTTTATGTACCAGGCCTTGCATGTAGCTCTTTCAAACAATCCCGCAGCCCAGGCAGGCCTTGGCCCTGTTGGGCGGGCCGGGGTTGCTGGTATTCTACTGGTTGAGCACTTTCATTTGATACTCATATTGATGGGATTGATAAAACCTACGTTATCCGCCATTTTGTAGCGGCCGCCATCTTGGATTTAAATTTTTTATGGTATATTGTATTCTGCTTGTTGAGCCCTTTCATTTGATACCCATATTGATGGGATTGATAAAACCTACGTTATCCGCCATTTTGTAGTGGCCGCCATCTTGGATTTCAATTTTTTATAATATATTGTATTCTGCTTGTTGAGCCCTTTCATTTGATACCCATATTGGTGGGATTAATAAAATATAAATTATCCGCCATTTTGTAGCGGCGGCCATCTTGAATTTATAATGATAATAAATAATAAACATAATTGTATTGTCACCAAAATCCAAGGTGTATACAAAATTTCAGATTAATCGGTTGACAGGAAGAGGGTGTGAATTACTAAATTTGACCCAAGAATAAATAATAATAAAACAAACGGGGTGAGCTAAATAAAACCGTTTAAAACTCGTTTAATAAAACCGTTTAAAAAAACAATAAGATAAACGTGGTTCGAAACGAGCCGAATAACGCGACAGTTGTAATAAGTTACCAGGATATCAGACATCGCAGGAATGTGCGACAGCGAGCTAATGAAGCGCGCAGGTAAAGCGCCAGACAATACCGTGGGTCCGTGCGTCACATTATACTGTAAACACTCTTGTCACCCAGCTATGGAGGACTTGTAAATCAGGTTGATGACATCGTTTCTGAAGCGGTTTACAGAGCACCAGTAGGACAGTGTAAGCAGGACGTCGGCAGTATATATGCACAAGTGCCACAAGTGCTGTAATCTCTGCAGCGGATTATGTGAAGGGAGATTAGGCGGCGATAACGAATGGCCGCCGCCCAGTCCACAGATTATGTTTGGTGAAAGCTTAACAATACTATGAGTTATGTTTTATGGAGTTTTAATAGCATATGATCGTGTCAGAGGCGAGCTCAGTGATAGCCGCGCTCGCGATGTGCACGCGATGTGCACGCGACGTGCACGCGGGGCACGCCAGTACAAGCTACACCTGCGCTTACACTACGCAATGTTACTACAAATCGTGATGAGTAGAGAAGCGCACAACCAACAGGGACACTGAGTCGAGGACGCCGCGTGCTGTCTGCCGGTGCGTGCGGCGTGTTGTACGCAATGCATTACCCTCAACATCAAGTTGATATCTTTAGCGCGAAACTAGCGAAGCAGAAGAACGTTCATTTTTCTATTTTCAGTTTCTAATCAAGTAGCCTACTAAAGTTTCTTGTTGATTACCAAACATATGAGTAATCGTAAAGTTTTTTCATGCACAATAGGAAGGCCGAGCGCCAACACCTTAATTATGTTAATAAGAGATCGGTTAGATTTAATCCGCCTATCTCCATTCCTTATTCCTCTTCTAACTATAGGCGAAACTCATACATGGTGCGAGCGAGTAAAGACTTTAATGTTCTTTGTAAGGACTTCTCATTTGACCCGTTTACCACTAAAACTTATACTGCGCGCACTCAGCTGAATGCGGACTTTTTCAAAAGTGCGGATTGTGTGCCAAGTGATATTTTGTTATAATCTTATTATTTTTTTTTTATCGTGCTTGTTAGTGATCCTAAGTTGTCTGTTACTTTTTCAGTTTCTACCCGTGAGAATCTATAATTGGCTTACTATATCATATAGAATTGTTATCCCTTTGTTACAGCTGTTGATTCTCCTTCTAGTAAATAAATAAATAAATAATGCTTCCTTCACAGATAGTATCGGAATGTGATAAAGATCAGTACATCGATAAGATGAATGTCACGCAGTGTTCTCATGACCTCTCTCGCTAATATTGATAATAATCGTCCTCAATAATCACATTTACATACCGCTTTTGCAATGAGTGGTCAGTTGTGGTGGTGTTCGGTACCTACCATTTGCTGGGGTTGCTATAATGTTCCTGTTTGATGGCACCTGAGTGAGGTCGGCAGTGCTGCCCCGGCGAAGCACAGCTATGCAGCAGTTCTTAACTATAGGGTATCTGGCGGCACGGTGGCATGGGCGTCAGTTAGTAATGTGAACCTATAAGTTAATCTGTTAGAGCATGTCGCGTGTAATACCACAGCTCACAGCAGCCGCGTGACGTGACGCGGGGCACGGCGCGCACTGTCGGACACATCGCATGTAGCGGAAGAGTGCTCTACTGACACTACTCGCTGTCAAGGGCCACTGCTTACATAGTCTCACCAGTGGCTTGTTAAAGAGTTGCGTCACTAACAGGCACAGCGGATTTAGCAGCTGTGTATTATGACTCGGTTTACTTCTCGTTGTATTCCAGGACTCAGTGTTGCTCTGCGCTAGCGGATGTAAAGTAATTGTCCAAGCTTGGCAGGAGCACTTTCTGTCTACAGATTATTAAGTTTGCAATAGTCAAATAAATAATGAAGAATATAAATCATTCCGACCGAAACTAATCAGTGCAGTAATAATTGCTAAAAGAACAAAACAGTTTGAACAAGTTTCCTGTAGCTGCGTTTGTTTTCGCGCGAGGCTGCGGGTCGCTGCATCGGGCGCAGAGCGTCGCAGGCGCAAGACAAATGATGTTGAGTGCGCGCGCGCATCAACCTGACAGATATTAATAGAGAGCACGCAAGCTAATGAATAGTGCGCGAGAGCTGCGCCGACGTTCACAAATCACGGAGCAGCAGCCGCCATTAGCCGCCGCTAATCTAATTCATTAGTTTAATTAAGTTAATGCCGCGCGCACGCCGCGCCGCACGACGCCGCGCCGCGCCGCGCCGCACGACCAGATACATCGTCCCGATCTAGGAAAAAACGCTGTAATAAATCTTATTGCGAATTGCGCTTGATTTCTCCCGAGTGGAATGATATAATTACATGATTGCGCCGCGGCCGCGGTCGGCAACCGCCGCCAGTCCCCCCTCCCCACCCCACCCGGCAGCGCAGGGGGGGGGACGCATTCCCCGGCCCATTCTTTTTGCAAGCAGTTTACAATGACAGATATGTAATTATATAAAACATGTAACGCTCTCGATGTTCGTTCGCTCTTGCTGCAGGTACCTCGAATCGTTTTTTTTTGTTTGGAATGAAATCCGCAGCATTAGACGCGGGTGAGGGGGCGGGATACACCGACCAGCCAGTTTATTAACTTTTAAACAAGGTGATTAACCTCAAAACTGACACCTTTATTGCTTAGAAACATAGTTTTAACAAAAACATACAGTAATGAACGACGCTAGCGTGGTCGGCGGGTAGCAGTGGTGCCCGGTGGAGGCTGCGGCCGGTCGTCTGCCGCGCGTCGACGTGACGACAGCGCGTCCGACGCAAACGATGTCCACGCCTTATCTACAAATAAATATCTCAAATTGTCAGACAACAAATTTGAAAGTCCTGTTCGAGCTCACACAAAGATAATCTCTAAATTATGATCGGACGCATCTATCTTTAATTAACATCGCAGGGCCCGGCCCGCGGCCCCGGTCCGGCCCGGCTCGCGGCCCCGGTCCGGTCACAACTGCTGCTATTTAAGAAACTCTATCATACAGATACATGCTTAGAGCAAACTAGTAGGGCACACTGTGTTCAATGTAATCTTCAGTGTAGTCTGTGTGCCAGCTGCTTCATCCGCAGCTCACACACTCCTATATATGTTGTAATCTTCAGTGTAGTCTGTGTGCCAGCTGCTTCATCCGCAGCTCACACACTCCTATAGATGTTGTAATCTTCAGTGTAGTCTGTGTGCCAGCTGCTTCATCCGCAGCTCACACACTCCTATATATGTTGTAATCTTCAGTGTAGTCTGTGTGCCAGCTGCTTCATCCGCAGCTCACACACTCCTATAGATGTTGTAATCTTCAGTGTAGTCTGTGTGCCAGCTGCTTCATCCGCAGCTCACACACTCCTATATATGTTGTAATCTTCAGTGTAGTCTGTGTGCCAGCTGCTTCATCCGCAGCTCACACACTCCTATAGATGTTGTAATCTTCAGTGTAGTCTGTGTGCCAGCTGCTTCATCCGCAGCTCACACACTCCTATATATGTTGTAATCTTCAGTGTAGTCTGTGTGCCAGCTGCTTCATCCGCAGCTCACACACTCCTATAGATGTTGTAATCTTCAGTGTAGTCTGTGTGCCAGCTGCTTCATCCGCAGCTCACACACTCCTATAGATGTTGTATTCGGGTGCATTGTCAAGTTGTTCCGCGTGATTGCACTGGTTTCATATGTCGCCTGCTATTAGCTCAGTCTCGTGACCGACGCATCAGAGAACAATAAACATTAATAAACAAAACCATTGATTATTGAACACGTGTTCTTACAAAAACCCCGCAGTGCTTCATTTTAAACAAAACTAGATGAGAGTGATTTAGCTAATCGTGTGAACAGAACATGCGACATCATTATGTGTGTCTATTGAGGAAACAATTAAGTTCGGCAGCGCAGTTGTGCGGCGCGGGCGCATTGTCCGGCGCGGCTAGCGCGGGGGTCGCTAATTGTGAACAATAAGTGATTAGTGCGGTCGGCTTAAGTCGGGGTCGCGTCATCGATGGGGTCGTCAGATTAGTAAAGCTATATGTATAGCCTTATAGATCACTTTAACAAATATTAAACTGTTCTAGGTATTGGACCAAATGCCAAAGTTTGAAAGATACTTGTGGTAATCTATGCATCAAATTTGTTTTCCAAACTAGTCGTATTAGTAATGTGACATTTCAAGGCCTTAGAGTGTGCTGGTCCTGTCGGCAGTAGTGTCGGCAGTCTGGTCAGCAGTGGCATCGGCAGTAGTGTTGGCAGTGTTGCAGGTGGTGGTGTCGCGACGTGCTCAGCTGATCAGATGAGTTGCAAGTCGCTGTAGCTGCTGCAGTGCACTCGTAGCTGGATACAACATATTAACTAGCTTACTTAATTACACGTAACGACTTCAATTAGAGCAATCACCCGCGAGCTGCACCCGCCTTCATTAGCAGCTGCGCTCACTGTGCTGCAGCGCTCTTGTGAAGCTGTGCCTCGCGTATGTACTCATCATGATGTGTCAAACCGTGTGCGTAATTGTTATTGTTGTGAACTTAATACGTAGTTGGTTGTTATTATATTAGGAGCTGTGACGGCGCCATAGATGTAATGCCAGCATGAAAAAATGTTATGATCAACAGTTTTGTGTACCCAAAAAAACAATTGAATCAGTTATATTTTTATCTTATTTTAATAATTGTAAGTCAACAAATTAATAACAATCGCATTTATTCTGCCTAGTGGGCAAAGAACCATCCTCTCGAGTATGAGGGTGCGGGTTCGATTCCAGGTCAGGCAAGTACCAATGCAACTTTTCTAAGTTTGTATGTACTTTCTAAGTATATCTTAGACACCAATGACTGTGTTTCGGATGGCACGTTAAACTGTAGGTCCCGGCTGTCATTGAACATCCTTGGCAGTCGTTACGGGTAGTCAGAAGCCAGTAAGTCTGACACCAGTCTAACCAAGGGGTATTGGGTTGCCCGGGTAACTGGGTTGAGGGGGTCAGATAGGGCAGTCGCTCCTTGTAAAGCACTGGTACTCAGCTACATCCGGTTAGACTGGAAGCCGACCCCAACATAGTTTGGGAAAAAGGCTCGGAGGATGATGATGCATTTATTCTTCAAACATAAAGTACCTAGTTGCTTTTTTTTTTTCTAGTGGTAACTCCGAACATTATTGGCGCGTATTTAGCATTTAAAATTTTTAGAGTTATGTATTCAGACGCTTGCGTTTATTTTAAAAATAGAAACAGTTGTTATAATAAATTATCTGTACAGAGTATCATACAACATTGTGTAGACAAAAATAATTCTGTATCAGAACTTACAATAAAGCGTATTCATGGTAAACTTTTGTTTAAACAGAGCTGCATCAACATGATGCTTGGTTGCTGACAATACTGCGTGTTGTTGTACACAGTTGATAATAATAGTGAAAGTGCAATTGTTTACAGCAACACTCTTGTTGCTCATCAACAATGTTGCTAAACAAATGATTATAATGAATACTTTAGCTTCCAAATGACATAAAGAGAATCTTGCTAGTTAGTGTACCGCTATATTGAAAGTAGGTAATAAGTAGACATCGGATTTTATGCACTATCAAAATGCCAAAATATGCATGCAAATATGCACTAAAAAAGAGCGAAATATGCACAAAATATGCACAATTAAAAAACCACTATTAGAATTAACTTTTATTTTCACAACATATATTTAAATATACATATAGGTACTATTAGTTGTAATTCTTGTGACAATATACAGTTACATATTTTTCAAGGTTTTCTGCCGCAAATTTGTATACAAAACAGCATTTAATTTGCCACGAACATTTTCTGAAAGTGAATTCGGAAGGGCGTTACTCTGTTCAATCATTTTGTCTAATATTTCCAAGGACTTACACAGAGGAAGGTTTTTAGTTTCTAGTCTCTCAATGGCATCGGGTATATTGTTGAAGCGTGTTGCAATAAGAGCAATATTTTGTTTAATTGAAGAATCCTCAAATGCCTGCTGGCTTGAATTAATTGCAATGGCTTCTGAACTGTCAAATTGTGCAACTACTTCTTTTATGGCTTCTAAATTCTCAGCATAAAATAGTACAGATTTCAAACAAGTTCCCCAACGTGTTAATATTGGTTCTGGAGGTAGTGGTAGGTTTGGCAGTCGCTCCTTATACAGTGCAGTCAGTGCGCTTTCGCAGTGCGTGCCAGGCAGATGTGTTGACGTGTGGTGTGGGATGGCGTAGTACAACACGTCTAACACGTATAAATACTGAAATAAGCACTATCATTTCAAAAGTACCAAAATATGCAATAACGCTAAAATAATAGCATAATATGCATTTGCATATGCAAACATGCAAATGCATATAATCCGATGTCTAGTAATAAGTTTAATATCTGTGGACCGACTCGACATAATGTATGACAACCTACTACAGCAGCTATCCATAAAACGAAAGCTATAAATACATAAATACTAACAAATATTTTTCATTTTAGCGTCGTTGGTGATGGTCAGCTTATTCAGGACTCAAAAGTTTTCATCCTGAGCAAGCAATAGTCAGCACAACAGCGAGTGAGTCGCAGTGAGTGACACGTGACGTAGCGCAGGCGCAGGCGAGCTTGTCTCTTTATAGCCGTAATATCTTACACGGCATAACTTATAGCAGCAATTACTGTGAGACCGATGGCCGATCGGTTTGATCGCCGCGATAATTAAATAGAAATATCGAGGCGTTGTCGACAAATAGGCGTCGGAGCGAGACGGTGATGGAGTGTGATCATCAGACGCGTGATAACGTCGCCGCCCGGTGTTGCCGCGAACACGTGTTGCCTATGAATTTCAAACTCGTTTTTTTGTTAATTCTACCCTTTAATAGTTAGCATGGTTGTCCGCATACATATAGTGCCTGCGTCGGGTATCACGAAGGCAGGCAGTGCAACATGTCGCACTAACAGAGACAGATGCTTGGGCGGGCGTCGCGCGGCGCGGACGGATGACATCATCAGCGCGACACGACCGACGGACGCGCGCCCTGAGGGAAACGACCAGCACCGCTCACCTGTCACCGGCGCGCACGCACCACTGCTGTACCCGTGCTCACACTCACAACATAGCCTGAGCCTGAGCCAATCAGAGCGTGCCTTACATTCCGCCTTTCCTAGTTAAATCACTCTGTTCAGGGGCCCGATTCTACTAATTTTAATTAAGCGACATACGATTCACATTCGACTGCGATCCAATCACGACTCGATTACGATTGAAGCGTATGTGGCATTCCGCTGTTTTTTCTTTGAAATAAACGTTTTTATTTCTTTTACCTTTTCTGTCATACAGTAATGAATTATTTTGTCTGCAAATGATTTACGATTGCAATATGATTGTAGAGCAAACTACCGTATATACCAAAATCACCAAAATAGCAGACCAATCGCAAACCAATCGAAAGTTTTGGAATACGATTGGTCTTAAATTAGTAGCAGAATGCCCGATATGGTTAAAACTGCTATTGCGATCATATTGCGATTCGATTTCTAATCAATTTTGACATTATTAATGTACTGTAAGTTCAATCGATGGACTTGAAAAAAATCATCCCACGAAGTACTCATTTTCCTTCTAGATTATTATTTATTTATCACGAAGAAAACATTTTGTACTTGATACATAACATGGGCAGACACATTACACTTATTTCTTATAATGTTATTATAAATGGGCACGTGAAGTAATTAGGTGTGCAATAAGGGCTATCTGACAAAAGGGTTCAGTATCAGTGGCGCGATAGGGTGCGGAGGCTGCGCAGGCGCAGGCGAGATACTCGATAGCGAGCTATTATGTTGTCGCGGCTCCCGGGGGCCCCTCGTCTCCCGGGCCCCAGGCCCCGGACATCAACACACATTACATACAGAAGATCCAGTTACAAGTTTTGGGTAATATTGTTACGTCATTTAGTGAGGGTTCATAACTTTAAACATATAAATTGTGTCGAATATGTTAAATTTGAAATGTCGTTATAAGTTGGCAGTAAAGTTACAGTAAAAGTTTATTTTTTTATTTTTAGCGCATTTAAATAAAAGCTTGTTTTTAAAGATTTTTTTACCTCAATTTATTTTATACTTTTTAGTTTTCACCTGGTAAGTTCCTAAGTCTAAATTCTGTAGCGGCGGTCATCTTAGATTTTGATTTGGTAAAGTGCACTTTATTCTACTTGTCAAGCCCTGTCATTGGATACCCATATGGATGGGATTGAAAAAATAGGTTATTCACCATTTTCTAGCGGTGGCCATCATGGATTTTTATTTCGTAAAGTGCAACGTGTTCTACTTGTCAATCATTTTCATTTGATACCCATATTGTATAGGTACCTTAAAAATAACTAGTCCGCCATCTTGTATATTTAGCCATGTTGGATTTAGGATGACGTCACATAGCTTAACATGCATTGTCATCCAAACTAAACATGTATGCAAAATTTCAGCTCAATCGGTTGAGGGCAAGTGCCTTAAAATTGAGTTGTAAAATTCCACCCGAACACACATAGTTACATACATACATACATTGCAAGTTAAATAAAAGCTTGTAAAATGGACCCATATCTCATGTCACTAACTTTGTTTTCCTCCGTCTTTCGCTGTGATCTAGATCATAACTTAATCATATTATTGAGTTCAAAATCAAAATATAGGTAATAGGTATTCTTACTGACCTTAAAGTTAATGCTAAGTCAATTATGTTCTCAAGTTCCTTTTTATTTCTGCTGCCCTGGTAATTTAAAGAATAAAATAATATTTTTACTTTGCTTGCTGTCGATTTTCAGCGAAAGGAATCCAGCTTCAGCACTCTAAATTCGACAATCAAGAACGTACATTTCTATTCATTTTGTAGAATTTTATCAAGATATTATGACAGTGTATGACAGATCATTATTGATAAACTACAGAAACACTAAAATATAGCATATGTGTAAGATACGCTTAGTTTATGATCAACAATTTTGTTTTTAAATGTATACCCGACATCCAATGATAAAATTGTTAAGATCCAATGAGCCTTTCTTAAATTTTCTTGAATGTTAATGAAACGAAAATATTAAAAAAACAATATTTGTGTAATCCAAAACTACAAATAAAAAAATAAGATCCAAACTATTGGATCCATCGAGGATGATTGTTAATTGTTATTGATCTGTAAACAATAGAATGTCGTGAATCAGGGCAAGGGCAGTAGTTCTTCTGCGAGCTCCCTACATGGTGCGAGCACTAATGGCCCCGCGCCCACGGTAATTGCCCATTGATTCGGTAGTGCCTCCCCCCCCTGCACCGCGACCCGCGCTAGAACAGTAGCGGGCTACTGTCCCATAGAGGTCATTGTGAGAGCAGACACAATGTGCAGCGATAACTTTATTACATGACAAATGGACGCACTTAGCCGCACCAATACTTGAGTCAACCGGGAGCACGCGGCGCGCCTTCGCTGTACCGCGCCACAGTGCTACAGTGCGCTACAGCCTCGGACTCAGTTCAATGGCAGCAGGCGTCACGGTGGTGGCGCGACGCGAATGCGGAATCCAACATGGTGGAGCTTTTCAAGTTTCAGATTTCAGCAGCATTGTGTGAAGCAGCGCGTGCAGAGGCGACCAATGGTGCGCGCGCGCATCGCTCCCGACGCGCGATTGGTCGCCATTGTCCGGCAACCGATTGTAATCGATTTCGCGGTCAATTTGTTCCGCGATCGGCGATAGCGACTATCTGTGCAATTACGACGTCGCTACTTAATTGAGCTGCGCCTGCGCCGCCCGGCCAGCGCACAATACTGCGAGAACAATGGACAGCTCCCAGACTAGATTACGATACGCTTTGAACAAGATTAACTAATTTGTATAAATAGAGGTAGGCAATCGTAACTATTAGGCTCAAGCTCTCGAGAAACCAAGCAGTTATTTCTCAATAACCCATTTGAGTTTCGTCTTGGTAAGAGCGCTCTTAATACACATTTTTAACAGTCAATTGTTACTTAAAACATTTTTATGATTCCTTTATGTTATTGGCGAGCAGTCGAAGTGGAATGTGTCAGCGCGTGCGCAGCGAGCGACTGCACAAACAAATCAACGTCACGCGCGGATATCGGAACATAAATCATTGCTTTTTACTAAACGAATTAAATTTGCTTCACAACACAAACCTCATTATAAAGCAACGGTGAAAGCTTAAGAAAATGGTGTCTCAAACTTAAGATAATTTATAAAGCTCCCCCCTCCGTGGCGGGTCAGGGGTGTCGTGTGAACGAGCTGCCCCCCGCCCCGCGCCCCGCACGTCTCTACGTCAACCGGGAACACGTCACAGTGTGTTTGTTCAAGCTGCTGATCGCGTTAGGTGCGCAGTGGCAGCTCGTTACTGCGCATGCGTCCCTGTATCCGACAATAATAGGGGTTTAATTAAAACAGTCAGGTCGTCAGACAAGCGTGCGCGCGCGCATTGTCCGCGGACGATTTAATTAGCGGTGGATCACCGACGGGTTAATGAGCAATCCTGCGCTGAATGGCTGCGCGGGCGCACACAATGGTTGATTGATTGTGTGTACATTGTGTGTGTATTGAGAGGCGTTCGGCGTGCATAACGTGGTCAATAGCGAGTGCCTCACGATGTGATGAGCCGGAACCAATCGCGCCGACTGCTCACAGCTCCATTAGCTCACGGAGAGCGACGTCTGTGCACTGCATGCATGCAGGTATTCCTCAAATGTTCAATTGATCTCATATTTCAAAACAACTAAATGCCAATAATATCCTAATCGGGTTGAACTCCTGGCATGGCAAACATAAACTGTGGCATAGCGGCAAACACTTTTATTGCTTACTAGCTTTTGCCCGCAACTTCGTTCGCGTGGAATAGTGACTACCAGCAGATTTTTGATTTGACCAATAGATGGCGCTATATGTCCGGAATAATTTTATTTTTATTTTTTTTTGTAATAAAAACTATCCTATGTCCTTTCTCAAGTTTCAAACTATGTCTGTACCAAATTTCACACAAATCGGTTCAGTAGTTTAGGCCTGAAGAAAAGACAGACAGACAGACAGACAGACAGACAGACAGACAGACAGAGTTACTTTCGCATTTATAATATTAGTTTGGATTTTGTGACATTCTTCCAGGAGTAGTACTTATGCTGTTGTTGTTCCAGAAATCCAGACTGTGAAACGTGGCTCAACTTTCAGTTACTGGAGTGCAGATGCTCGAAGTAAGACACATGGGCGTCGCGGAGGCGGCGCGAGTGTCGCGGTGTGGTCCGGCCAGTTTCACGGCATTTCCGTCACTCATCAAGTTTTTGTGTCGCGTGTCGCCGGTGGTCCGTCCCGCCGGTGTCGCGGCCCCGGAGCGGCCCCGGCGCGACCCCGGCACGGCGCCGTGACGAACGCGTGACCCTGTGTTACTCGGGAAGCTTTTCAATGGTGAAAGAAATTTTTTAAATCAAAATAGGTCAGGTTCAATAGTTTCGGAGCCTTTACACTTTTAACAAAACAATGTTTCCTCTTTATAACATCAGTCAGTAAAGATAGATTTATTATTGCGAATATGATCAGTTATACAAATGACATGACACTGTAGTCTCACACACAGATAACAGTATCAGGGGCCCGATTCTCCTAATTTTACTTAAGCGACATACGATTCACATTCGACGATTACGATTGAAGCGTATGTGGCATTCCGCTATTTTTTCTTTGAAATAAACGTTTTTATTCTTTTCTGTCATTCAATAATGAATCATTTTGTCTGCAAATTATTTACGATTGCAATATGATTGTAGAGCAAACTACCATATAGATCAAAATCACCAAAATAGCAGACCAATCGAATGTCGTTGGCATACGATTCTGCTATTGCGATCATATTGCGATTCGATTTCTATTCAATTTTGACATTATTAACTTAGGAGAATAGGGCCCCTGGTCAGACGCACGCGTAATGACGAGTCGACAGATCAACACACAAGTTTTTAAACTCACAGAATAAGTGTTGACTAAACGCCGCTATTACCGTTTTATATTCATCTCGTTTTCCTGCAGATAAGCTGTGTGTGTGTGCAGTGTCTGGACAGGAGCTGTGCATGTGTGCGCGGGGTCATCGGCCACTCATTAGCGCGGCGGAACATTTGCAGTTGGGTGGTGATTGCGGAGCGCGAATTAAGCAGCGCGGGCGCAGCGCAACTGTGCGCACTGCACTCACTGCTCACTGCGCCGCGGCTGTCGGAGATAACGACATCATTTAATTTTCATGGTACATCAAATACTAGTGTCATAACACTTGTGCCTTGGGAAGGCGACTACGATGTTGAAAAATGAATGCAGTACAGTAAGTATGATCATACCATTACAGCCACTTGCTACATTTTAATTATAACCTATTTTAGTAAAAAAAACATAACATGTACACATGGGCGTAGCCAGCTTTGGGCTCAGGGTGGGGCAGCAGTCAACCTATCCCTCCGATTTTTTGTATCTTGAGCCGTTAATTTCAAACTTGTTTATCTCTTAATTTGAGAGGTACAGAAAATAAACAATCACACACAGGACAAAAGCCAAAAGCAAGGGCATTTAGTTTCTAAATACGCGAGCGAAGCGAGCGCGAAATTTTTATCGTACTTAAACCACATATTACGTAAAATTTAGCCCAAACGTACTTAAATTTTTTGTTTCTTGACAATTACAAAAATAGTATAGTTTCTGAACACGCGAGCGAAGCGAGCGCGAAATTTTAATTATTTTTTAAGACTCAAAACCAAAAACTACGTAAAATGTCGCCCAAATATACATTTTCATGAATGGGGGGACTAGGTACGACACACCCGATTTACGTCCATACGAAAACCCCCTCGCTCGCATAGAAAAGTCGATAAAAATTAAGTTTAATAAAGTATAGCAACGTCGCGCAGATAAGCTTCGCGGACCACTTCGCGGAATGCCTCCATTGGTCCGCGGACCGCCGGTTAAGAACCACTGTGCTAAACGATCGTTCTATTGTACAGGTCATACACGGCTGGGCAAGCAAAATAGCGAGCGCGGTTTTTACACTAGGATAAAATTGCATTTCCGAAATTTGATCACATCTACCAGTTCCATCTCCTTCAATGCATTATTTTCTGGATTAGATGGACGGCTCGGCTCGCTACGCCACATAGCACCTATTCTTTTAGGGAATACGGCTCGCTTTCAAATGACGCGCGCCCCGCGCACGTTCAGGAACTCGAGCGTGCATTTTGTTTTGATCGCGCTCTTTTCATTTCAAGTCGACATTTTTTTTTGTGCAATAACTTACGGATAGTACGTATGATTGTTGATATTGTTAGTTAGAGTTAGTAAAAAAAACATTGTTTAATCAGACACCTTATAGGTCAGAGCCAGGGCCCAGGGTGGGGCAAGTGCCCCAGCTTGCCCCAGTGTGGCTACGCCCATGGATGCATATCTATCTTTTCTTTTCAATGACACATTTTGCCCATGTCTAATGCCTCGCCTCTCGCGGCTCTCGCTCGCTCGACCCGCATCCCGCTCAGGGGGGGGCAGCTGCCCCTCCCTGCCCGTACCTCGCTACGCCCATGCATGTACATAGATAACATTAATGTAAACTTTACACTGCTACTTTGAGGCGAGGAAGACTAACCACTCTTGATAGTTTGTTTACTAATACGAGGGGCAGGCTGATCAGTCCAAGAGCAACCACAAAAATTGTTAGGACTTTTGGATTTAATACATAGGTATGTTGCTGTTATGTAAGGTGGTAATGTTCATTGATAATATTGCGGCTAACACACGGTCTGCGCTCGCCGGAGCTCGCATAATGTCCAATTTGGCGTTCTTTGCTTCCTAGCGCGAGTGAATTAAACCTGAGCTGTGTAGTTGATGGCGCACGACGCATGCGCAGCTAATACACGCCACCTGCAATCTGCGCAGATTGGCAACCTCACCCACTTGATGTAACCGCTGCCTGCACTCACTTCCCCGACCTCATTTGGTATTACTCAGAGGAAGATGAGCCACTCATTAGAGCCGGAAAATTAAGGTTTCCAAGAGTGTTCAGCGCACAAAAAAAACTTCAGGTTCGAAAAAATAACATTAGAAATGAAAATAACTTGTGTTAATTAATTCATAATTCAGTATTTATGCCAAGTGCAGCACAAGGCAAGGGACAAACAAAAACGTAATGAGCACGATGTGACGCGCGGTGCGGCGCCGCCCCCGGGGCGCTAATGAGCGCGCGCGCATGTCCCCGCGTGACGTCACGCCCGCGCACGCGCACTCGCACCTAATTGTCACGAACTTCAGGAAAAAACGTTTTCCCTGCTCCGAGCAGAATGTGTGGACACACACGGTCAGGCGTGACCACGCCACCTGCCGCGCACGCGCACGGGACACAACCGCCTTAGGAGGTGGCCGACAAGTTACTTATTAAGTGTCCTTACGATAATGTCAACAATATTAATCGGTACAGCATGTTTGCCTACTCTTTCTAATCACCCAAAATCACTGAAAACCTCATGATTTGCATACAGTACAAGAAATCCTCCAAATAAAGTTCTTTTGAAGTTCACATTAGTTGCATACGGTCCCACAGATGGGTCCACAGATGGATGAAGCAGTACCAGCAAGTTTGATGTTTGAATCAAAACTATAATTGTAACAATCGAGAGCATGCAAGAGGAGCATACAACCGAATGTTTGGACATCCCGTGGAGTCGCTGAGATCACTGCTCAAGAGCTTTAGTAAAGCGAGAGCCAAGATAAGAGCGGACGGAGGACCGGGATACTTCACATGTATAGACATTCATGAGTTCTCTCAGCAGAAAATGGGCCTTTATCATTTATTTCCTTGCTAATGGCGCATTTACTTAATTATCATCCTTTTTACCCTCAGAGTTCCGGAACTAATCTTTGTAATGTACATAGGTACTACTATTCATCTTCTTAGTTATTTACCAGCCAAACTAACTATCGGATGACTACAAGTTAAGCACATCTTAATTAGAGTTCCAAATATTTGTGCACTGTAAATTATTTTTGTATTTAGCAGATATTGAGATGTTCAAATGTCACGTCGCTGGAGGACAGAGGCCGATGCCTCTCGTGAGTGCTGCGCGCGCGCAGCGGACAGCTCGCACTAAACACTGTTTAATCGCTAAGCCCTCATGCTCGCCTTATTTTAATTGCAGTCAAATAAACCGACACAATGTTCTAAAACAGGCTTGATGTGGTAGTTACCTGTGTACGTCACAGCTGTGTGTCTGTGTGTGTGTGTGACACGTATGACACGGTCGTACGTCTCGCGTGCGACACGTATCGTGTCAACGACGCCGTAAGTGTAACGTTTTGGGCTCATTTGGGGCCATTACTGAGTGTCTCTGGACGACGTTAGTTTTAATTAATTTGAGACAAGTTCCAGCCACGACTCTCGTGTCATAATATTGTGAGATTTGTATTAACTATGAGCTCTGTATAAATAAGTTGCTGTTGAAGTACGGTCACTCATACAGGAGACAAAAAAGAACTAACTTTGATGGTCTTAGGCCTTTACTCCTCTCTATATAATACTGCAGTTGATTTCTGACATTTACGCAAATATTAGACATTTAAATAAAACTACTTTTACGGATTTTATCGCGGTTATATTAATATTATTTAATCCCGACGTTTCGTATCCTTTACAGGATCCATTGTCTAGTGACTATGGATAGAAAAAAAATATATAAAGTGGATAGGGCATAATTATAAGGTGATAAATAGTATGAGAATAGTTTAACCACATTCCAATCCGTACTGCCGTAGCTGGACTGGCCGTAGTTCGTCATGAGGTAGACGTGGCGGCACTCTCACGCACACGGAACATTTGAGCACAGCGCCTGTCACCGCGGGGTCACTCCTCTGTCCGTCTCGTCACGCCGGCATTGTTGCTTCCACACAGCTCACCGTGAGGGAATCAACAGAGGACTACCTGACGTCAGCCCGACATAGCCCGCGTGACGCATGCCTTGCTCCGGCGGCGGCGAGGGCGGCGCGGGCGCACGCTACCGAATGGGAACAAAAAAAGGGTTAGATCGACCCAGCGCCCTGTTTAACATCTGTTTGTTGTTGTTTGAAAACTAATGTATTAATTTGTTAGTGATGTGGCTCGTCTAGTGCTCTCGCAGTTACGCTGCTCCGATGTAACACTATATCCGACGCGCATTTGTATAATATGTTAGTGAAAATATATTTAGTGTTAGAAAATAGTTATTTGTTATACAAGAGTGCAAAGTTGCTTTTTAACCGCGGGCTCCATTTTGATGACCGAGCAAGCGAAGGATTCTAAAATTGAAACACGAGCGTAGCGAGTGTTTCAATAATTAGAATCCTGAGCGATAGCGAGGGAATCAAAAGAGCACAAGGTGAAAAATCTTTGCACTCGAGTGCAACACGTAACTTTTCATCCCACCTCTTCGAGGAAATTTCTAAACTCAAAAAAAGAAAATGGCACGCACGTCACACATGGCAAATTAAAAAGATGTAGGTACCTATTAAAATTTATTTATGCAAAAACTCAGTTTAAAAATGTAATGAGGTTTAAAATTGACCTCAAAACAATAAAAAATAATAATTTCATCCCACTTCATCGAGGAAATTACTAAATGCAAAAAAACAAAATGGCGCGCACATATGAGTATCAAATTAAAAAGAAGTGCCTATTAAAGTTCATTTATTTGAAACTCAGTCTAGAAATGAAACGAGGTTAAAAATCTATGTAAAAAAAAAAAAAAATTACTTAATTAATGTAATTACAATTTTAAGCAGTATTTTATTTGTTTACTATGTATTTGTTTGAAAAGTCTTATCAAGATTGTCACAAATGGAGTATTGCACACGAAGTTCTAAATTCAAATCACTTTGCCGCTCTAGAGGATAAAAACGGCTTTTGCGCTCAGATATCAAAGGGTAAAACTACTCTTTCCGAGATGGTGGGATGAAAAAAACTTTTTATAATATCTGAGCGCAAAAGCCGTTTTTATTCTCTAGAGCGGCAAAGTGATTTGAATTTAGAACATCGTGTGCAATACTCCATTTGTGACAATCTTGATAAGACTTTTCAAACAAATACATATTAAACAAATAAAATACTGCTAAAAATAATTATTCAATTAATTAAGTAATTTTTATTATTGTTTTTACATAGATTTTTAACCTCGTTTCATTTTTAAACTGAGTTTTCAAATAAATGAACTTTAATAGGTACTTTTTTTTAATTTGATAGGTATTCATATGTGCGCGCCATTTCGTTTTTTGGCATTTAGTAATTTCCTCGATGAAGTGGGATGAAATTATTATTTTTTATTGTTTTGAGGTCGATTTTAAACCTCATTACATTTTTAAACTGAGTTTTTGCATAAATAAATTTTAATAGGTACATCTTTTTAATTTGCCATGTGTGACGTGCGTGCCATTTTTTCTTTTTTGAGTTTAAAAATTTCCTCGATGAGGTGGGATGAAAAGTTACGTGTTGCACTCGAGTGCAAAGATTTTTCACCTTGTGCTCTTTTGATTTCCTCGCTATCGCTCAGGATTCTAATTATTAAAACACTCGCTACGCTCGTGTTTCAATTTTAGAATCCTTCGCTTGCTCGGTCATCAAAATTGAGCCCGCGGTTAAAAAGCAACTTTACACTCTTGTATAACAAATAACTATTTGTGAATGATAGATATAAACTGAATGAGATGTGAGCCACAACACATATTGGAGCTGTCACTTCTCAACTACAACAGGAGATATCGAGATAAGCGCGTGATGCTGAGTGCCGCGTGACTTTGTGCGGTTACACATTACACTCAAAGGCACACAAAAAACACACGGCTGATGCGAAGCTTTTAAGATAGACATCGAGTGCGCGCGCGCATCGCCCCGTGCATTAGCAGAGCGCGTTACGACACGCAGCTCCGACGGGAACTCTAATGTGTGTCACTCATGATGTAAAGTAGAGCTTTGTGCCATCTCATGTATCGGCACCACTTGACGGCCGGCCGCGGCACACAACCCGGACACGGCTGCACCATGACAACAACAACAGGACATCACGCAGGAGCAGGCGTCCTGCAGCGTCACGTCGCTGTAGCTCATGGCTATCACCCACCAACATGACTGCATACTGCAGAATCTTCGATGTTGGGTCGCGGTGGAATGTGTCCGCGGTATGGTAATGTCGCAGCAATAACTTTCATCTGGAGTGTTGCTGAACGCGACCAGACGCTCATGCTAATCGCGCTCCGTTCTCTAACATTATCTACCCCAGTGTTGCACAATACCTGTGTACAGAGTGCACTCACTGCACAGACTGCACACTCATGTCATGGATATTGTAATCGCGCACTAAGAATTTATCCACGATCAACTAAAGCAGGGTTTCCCAACCTTTATTTCACTGAGCCTCCCCAATACAAAAATGATATTCTCATGCCCCTTAAGTTTAAAAACACACAATTTTTTTTTACAACTATATTATTTATTTGAATTAAAATTAAAAACAAAAAGATCCATACGTTAGATATAATATAGATAGATGATTATATCATAGATGTTCTAAGGATCTACTACGAGAAGATATATGTATCTACACTTGAAAACCATTAATTACTTTCACATTTAGGTAAATATGCTAGTTTTATTTTAATTATTAAATACTAATAAGATACTTGAGCTTGCATCTTCTGTACCAGTATGTCGATTCTGGGTTCAGTCTTTGCTAGAGCAATGGTTAAATCGCTATCGACGGCAAGACGATTTCGCTGTTTAGTTTTTATTATAACCAAAGCCGAAAAACCTGTGTCACATAAATATGTGGTCTAAAATGGAATAATTATTCTTAAAGCATGTGAAGCAATTTTGGGAATTACAAGAAATCGTTTGACCCAAAATTTCTCTAATGTCAAGAGATGGAAGTCATCTTTCATGGTCGAGTCAGCCTTCATTTCTAGAAATTCTTCCTGAACATCTTCAGGCAAATCTGAGACTTCGACAACAAATGGGTTTCTGGTCATGCGCCATATTGGTTATTAACTTACTATTAATTACTAAGAAACTTACCTTTTATTAAAGTGAAGACACAATTTAACTTCTAAATATCTCACAAACAACTGTGATGTTGGGCTTGCCAACCTTCCGACAGGCAGGGTCCTTAGGTGTTGATGAGGGTAGACGTGTTAATAAAACAACAGAACTACATATCTAGGTATAGTCAAGGCAACCAATACCTACTAAGAAGTGCACCCCTTTATTGAGTATACTACGCTATTTATACATAGGAAAAGCTACGTGCTTATCTTAACTAATTACTATCTTATTAAATATCTTATTCTGTACGAGGCATTCCTATCGTCTACTTATCTTAACATTATCAATACTAACTAATCACTACGTGATCATAGACCACACCACACAACAATTTTACGCAAATGTTCCGAATTGTTTTACGAGTGATAGATGGATGCAAGCGGGAAGGTACGGCGGGGGTACGCGTGAGTGTCGTGTTATGACTTGTCCAAACTTGTATATGTAGAGCGCAATACACACTGAGTCCGCCGGGCCGACGATAGGTATATGTCGGCAACTTTTTGTCTTTGATTTGATTCTTTTCACTATTTTGTACTATTTCCGAAAATTAAACGTACCGATTACGCCCCCCCTGGTATTCCACTACGCCCCCCAAGGGGGGCATGCCCCCCTGGTTGGGAACTCCTGAACTAAAGAGAGAACATGGAATATACTCGCAATTAATTGTGCTTACCTAATAGAGCTAAGCACTATCATTATCTAGATATTGGTAAAGTTTCAGTAAACTTAATTGGACTCAAATAGAAGAGATCGAGGAATTAAATTGATTGTAAATAAGAGACAATAAGAAAGTTAGGTATGAGTGTTTGAGACAGAGGATGATTACTATCAAGACTATCGGACAGGCGTGAGGCTTGGTCGTCTGATCTCTAACGACGATGCACAGCGTGGCAGGCTCACTCAATCATATCTGTGCGGTAGATAGTTAACGCGTCAGATCACTACAGGCAGCAATTAAAGTGATTGCGCCACTGTTGCGCCACAGCTCGCAGATAACAACGCGTGATTACACCGCGCCGGTCTACACTGCACCCGGCTATTAATTAAACATTAGCAATTAAACAGCCGCGAGATAGATCGCGACCACCGCTACGAACCACAACCGGCTTATTTAGAGAAAACCATGACACATCTTGGAAAACAGATAAAAATACTTAAAATACCAGTTGGTGTATTACGACCTTACCAAGATCTCTGACTAAAAAACCTCTTCAATCGTGTCACAGAGATCAACCTCAGGACATACTGATGTATGTACACAGCACAGCGCAGCCTAATAGTGACACGTAGGTACATCACACGAGTATCACTCGCGGCCACACTGCCTCCACCATTAATCACCAAAACCCGAGTGATCGCCGATCACAACTCCATCTCGACATTATTGTCCAATTGAGTCGCGACCGCATCAGATACCGTGATGACGGTTTCCGATCAAAATGGTGATTACATCGATGTTATAATTGACTCATTAAACGTCACCGCCTGCACATTACTGACTCAATTATCGATATGAATTCATTAAGTAATTGAGAAGACATTATGAAAGCATTCACATTACAGTCGGCACTCATTAACAGTGAAATTCACAGAATAATATTAATTTATAGCGTCGTACGTTGTAATGAACATTAATATGATTATATTTTGGAGACTTGCAGAGAAGTTGGCTGGGAAACATTCTGACTGAAACTTTGTCTTGTTTGTACCCAAAGCATCGTCATTCATAGAAGGTGCACAGACGGCATGAGTCCATACCCGGCGAGGTTTAACAAAAAACATCTTCCCGGCGTCCGCAGCTCAATGTGTCACTCTGATGGGTGTGTCGCGTCGCGGCGCCTCTGTGTCGCCATATCCGGAGGGAAACCTTGCCCCGCACGCTTGAACTTTAACTTGTTCGCGTGGAGCGTCACCACTGCGCGTCAGCACTGCGCCATCCCAATGGTTGCCATGCGTGGCGGGAGTTTAGTCCCCAGCCGCGTGTAGTGCAGCCCGAGGACATGGAAGTCATAAAGCTTAGTTATGTTGTCCGAGATTGATTTGTGAAAGCGGGCGATGCCTGCGGGACACGTCACAACATTGACAATTACACGTTGCGCATGCGCATGGTCGCGGGAGGAGTATCGTGCGGTGCGGTAATGGCCGGTATCACGGCGGTAATTATGAGCTGTGCTCGTCACTCGGTAATTTGATAATAGCAGCGTCGGTCGCGTGCGCCGACACTCCCGCGCCGAGTGACCACTGTGCCGCTCTACTACACGCTGACAAGTCATTTTATATTTACTGATATTCTGGCGGAACAAGTTCTCATCACGATTTTGAACATTTATATTCTGTGTGAATATTATTTTGAATATGAAGATGATATTAAACATGTGAGTAGTATAGCTCGATGTGTAGCGGTCGCGTGCACGTCGGGTGCGTGCTACTCCGGGCTGAGTGATGCGCAGGCGCAGGGCGCGCGGGCCGCCGCCGGCGCAGCTCCAATCAATACAATTATCGTAATGTAACGGATGAGCGCGCTCGTCGCCTGCAGCAGCGACACGCAGCCGAACTCAATGACTAACCCTTGCACTAACACTATGTATTCCTCATAGATAAACCGATTATATTATCATGAGCACTCTCGTCAAGTATAAACTGGTCGTTTTGTTAAGCTGATCAAGGGATTACTGCATTGGTCTACCGCAGGCTTCGAGACTCAGAAAATAAAAAGTTAATTCGCAATTTCTCAGTAAGTATAAAACTATCAATCAACACGCATTAACGTTTAGACAGGCCCAGGCTGAGTTGATTGATCGCTCAGCAGATAACACACAGCGCTATACATCACACAGGATATAAACCCCCACGCTAAAAGTTTCTCAGACGCAACAAACCAATTCAACTGGAAGCTTCTTAAACAAGTAATAACAACAATTAAAGAAATAATCTCCGGCTGTATTGATATTATCTGAAATCGATGTGTCGATCAAACGGTCGCGCCTACACTACGGCAAGATGGCGGCCATTCATTAGCTCACATCCATCATCACCGCACCGCACACGCCGAGCTTCTCTAAACGTAGCAAACCGGGTAAGTACCTAGCTGGTTGCCTTCAGAATTATACATTCTTTTGCAATAGTTACCTTTATTATTGAATCAATCAGTATCCTTGGTTCAGGATTCTGATACAAATGATACAAATGAATGGAATAAAGTATCTACTCGTTCGTAAAAAAGTCGTGGTGGCCTAGTGGGTAAAGAACCAACCTCTTGAGTATGATTGTGTGGGTTCGATTCCAGTTCAGGCAAGTACCAATGCAACTTTTCTAAGTTTGTATGTACTTTCTAAGTATATCTTAGACACCAATGGCTGAAAAAAGGTGAAGGAAAACATCTTGAGGAAACCTGGGGCCCGATTCTCCTAATTTTATTTAAGCGACATACGATTCACATCCGACTGCGATCCAATCACGACTCGATTACGATTGAAGCGTATGTGGCATTCCACTATTTTTTCTTTGAAATAAACGTTTTTATCCTTTTCTGTCATTCAATAATGAATCATTTTGTCTGAAAATGATTTACGATTGCAATATGATTGTAGAGCAAACTACCGTATAGACCAAAATCACCAAAATAGCAGACCAATCGCAAACCAATCGAATGTCGTTGGAATACGATTGGTCTTATATTAGGAGCAGAATGCCCGATATGGTTAAAACTGCTATTGCGATCATACTGCGATTCGATTTCTATTCAATTTTGACATTATTAACTTAGGAGAATCGGGCCCCTGGACTATATAATCTGAAATCACCAACCCGCATTGAGCAAGCGTGGTGATTAATGCTCAATCCTTCTCATGTGAGAGGAGGCCTGAGCCCAGCAGTGGGACGATAAAAAGGTTGTAACAGTAACATCTACTCGTTGCCTTCTAAACTTCTGGGCATTGAGGGTCATATTGCACATTCAGCGGGGGGTAACAGCGAAGCGGTGTACGAGCGACTTAAACAGTGTTATGGCAGTCATTGACGCCCTGTGTCGCTAAGCCTAGTGTCTTTATTTATTCAAGTCTTGAGGTGTAAGATTCACCTCCTCCCCCCCGGTGTCGCCGCGGTGACAAGGTGACCTTTTCTAAAAAACTTTTTTACAAAAAAATATAACCGACTTCCCAAAACACTAAAAAGCAAAAAAAAACTAATTTTAGGTGCATCGGCCTAGAAGTCGGTGTCTAATGGATGTCCCTGAGTTAATTTTGCCACCGACTTCTAGGCCGATGCACCTAAAATTAGTTTTTTTTTGCTTTTTAGTGTTTTGGGAAGTCGGTTATATTTTTTTGTAAAAAAGTTTTTTATTTTCAGCTTTTCAGTGAAACGAATAAGGTCACTATTCACATAACTGGAAAGTTCTCATTGATACCAAGAATATAAGCCCAAACACGAGGTAGTTTTCATTTTCAGTTGTCGAGCTCCCTCGACCTTCTCTGGTCTCCATCATCAGGTCAGCTCCAAACCTTCACTGTTGCAAAGGTCTCGTCAATACGAATAATATAAGCCCAAACACGAGGTAGTTTACAGACTCAGTTGTCGAGTTCCCTCGATCTTCTTTGGTCTCCATCATCAGGTCAGCTCCAAACCTTCACTGTTGAATAGTGCTATCAGACATACATATGAGTGTCAAGGTTTAACCCTATGTATGCTTACAACTTTCGAAAGTTGCCCTCGATTTCTCAGGGTTTCCATCATCAGATCCCTGACCTGATGACTATGGGACCAACTGGCAGCTATTCCGCGTCGAACAAAAAAAGAATCACGTAAATCGGTCTATAAACCTCGGCGTAATCGATGTACATACATAGAAAAAAAAAAAAAACATACCGGCCGAATTGAGAACCTCCTCCTTTTTGGGAAGTCGGTTAAAAATCGGCCAGTGACATGTATTTAAATATTTTTGATTGCAAAGTAGTGATGTCCAATAACCGGCGTATATACACGAGTCATCCTTAACTGGGTTTCATGTTAGCTATCGGCATCATCTGCGCGCGCGCATACGGGCGGCGGTGCGCGATCGACCCGGACTCCAGTCAGGATCCAGTCAGGTTGCATCAAGATAGCATAACGTGCGGTTACTATGTGCATAGTTGAACATGCATGCATGCAATATGACGCGTTGCACGAGTGTGTGAGGAGCATGCGTGGCGCGCTCAGCAGTTCACATCTTCACCAAAGTTACTTCACAAGACAAGTTCTCAAATTATTGTAAAATAGTAAAGCACTTGAACTGGGCTTGTTGGACTGAGTACACAAAGCTGAGCAACGTTTGTTTTTATTGGACATCAGATCAAACAGTGGTGTTTGCGTGCGCATGCGATCCATTGGCGGATGTAGATCTATGCAAACACCGCGCGGATCAAACATATCATGATTGGGCGACGTCAGCGCTCCACCGTCACCTCAGTACACGCAGTGGTTGTTGAATATTTTATTGAACTGCTAAAGTGGAAATCATTGATCATGCATGACAGACGCCAATAAACCTCAGACCTCTGTAGACTCGTCGACGAACTTACTAGCCGTATACGTACCTATTGTTCGGGTTCGCAAACCACAAGAGGCTTCAGTAAAGGGCTAAAAGCTATCTACATCTCTCTACAAACTACTTCAGATTCCTATTGTAGGTACCTCTTTGTACTTTACAATTTTTTGTCATAGGTATTACTAGTAGCAAACGTTGAAGCCTTTCGATAAGTTACTTGTTTGCGCATGCGCAGGCGCTTGTCCACGTAATACAGCGCTGCGGTTGTAAAGCAAATAGCGAACAGTTAATATCTGGCATTTTGCAGCATTTTCATAAAACAAGCGGGATTTGAATACAATGTCAACATTATTGTGCATCCATAATGCATGCGCGTGGTGCACCTGCGCTGCGCCGATAGCGGCTGATAGCGCGCATAATGCGGCACGCTGCGCCCGCGCCGCCGCACTGCCGCGCCGCCGCACCGCGCATGCGCACCGCAGATACCGCGCCGCTGATTGCCCACATACGCAGGGATATCATCGTGTTCTATTTCTGATGCGTCGCCTAGTTTACGTATTGACTTCAACTAAAGCGACCAACTTGTTAACACAACCCCTTGTGAAGCCTAATAGTTTTATTTTGTGAATTTAGTTTAAAAGTGTCATGAAAAAAAAACTATTTTTGTTTAATTAAGTACAATTAAATTAAATAGTATTATTTTGTAAATATTGTGATACAATTACCTAGTTTTAAGTTGATTTGCTGCGCCCTAACAGGGTAATGTATACCTAGGCTAAGGATGCATCTGTATACATTTTTTGCAATAAATAAATAAATAAATAAAATAAATACAATGTTTTTCTTATCAGAGTCAGAAAAACCCAATAAAAGCGACCTGCAAGGTCAAACAAATACCAAGGAATAGAGATCCGACATACATGTTAAATATGTTTTGTACCTCTATAAAACAGATATCGCTCTATAATAAATACTTAAGTAATATGTATGTGCAGGCATGCTAGAATTGAAAATAACGCATTACGTCAATTCCTTTCGGTTGACAGTATCAGCATCGTGCAGATTAGCTAAACCGTTCTGTGCGTAACGCAATGTCGCAGCTCAGTCTGACAAAGATACTGAATTCAATTACAATAAGCGCCGATAATGTTATGATAGCACATGATCAGCTGCAAGTGAACGGCAACCGCAGACACGATCACTCAAGTGCTCCAACAAATATTTCTCATCGTCGTCGCTATCATCCGGTCGATATTGTGGCAAAAACGTAACGACCACATCGACATGGCGGCCACTTCTTGTGACCAACAAACAACCTGAAATATATCCCATAAAAATGTATCGAGGAACTGCGACCATTACATTTCATAATATGATATTATGTGAAACAAAAAGCTCGGAGGACGTCCCGTCCCGCCGCCGTCCCGCCGCGTCGGCCCGCAGCCTCCGTTATCCACTGAGAGCTGTCTGTGAACAGTACGCGTGTGAAGTGGTTACATGCATGCCACCTGAACTATGTCACATAGTGACTGACAATACACACTCCAGCACCTGGGTTTTCTTGTGTTTAGCCATTTCTCGACTATGTAGGGTATTGTCAGTGTGCCACATGTAGCGACGCCTGTCTGACCTGCTGGACCTAGCTCCGGACTTCTTGGAACTGCGAACTGTTGTACAGCCACTAAAGACAAGTTAGTTCCACTGAAGTATTCTGAGTAGAGGACACAATGACAAGACACAGGAGCGGTACAGAGGCGACACCGACTCGGCAGCGCTGCGTCCGTGTGAAACCTATGGACACGTCCGCCACATACATTATACATAGCCTGTGCCTGCGCCAGCCATCGCTGCACCGATCACTGATCGACACTGATACACATTCATGCTCCCGGAGAAATCGCCAACAAACGAAAGTTTAGAATTAATGTTTACATATGTTAATGTTAGATCGACACTCTTCTAGGCAACTTCCTTCTTCTACTACAATCTGCCAAGTTTCCAATTTGGGATTGGCGCAACATTATACGTTTGTATGCAGGCACTATCGCATCTACCGTAGTGGATACTGTGGGCAAGCCCGCAACCTTAATTCACCTATAACTTCACGCTTATTTATTCATTTTTTTATATGTACTGTTGCTATACACTCTACTACATATTATTGTACTCCAAAGTCAAAGTCAAAAACGTTTATTGAAAATAGGCTAGTTTTTAGCACTTTTTCACGTCAAATAATACAAAAGGACAACACCCCAAAAACGCCCCCCTTTCACCACTTCCTAGTGTTATGGCTGGAAAGAAGAAGTGGTGAAGAACAAACTCCCTGTAGGTATATTACACTGTATATTATTGTACTCCCTACTGTATATACCTAATGTACGTTTGTGTATTTTGACCAATATCTCATAGATAAGCATACAATCTTCTTTGAGTGCTCGATCCGCTCTGAACTTAGGACCTACTCATGTATTATTTTGAATGCGATCTTGCTATATTTTCTTTAGGGGAGAGGTAGACTCCCCTTCGATCACCCAGATTCGTACTTAAGGCATTGAACATATTTGTATCTTAAATCTCTTTGCATAGATATTTCACAGTTTCACCCCTAGTGAACTTTAAATAAAAAACCTGGTGCAACGTGCATACTGGTAACTAATGCAATGCACGATTCGTGTTGGTGTCGGTGCAGTAAATATAACGCAGTAACGAACTCGATCAGCTGCTAATCTGAGCAGCTATCTGGACGATTAACCTGTGTTCCGAGCTCCGGCACTATCGCACGCTTTGGGATATCAAAACAAAACAACTCGCTAAATTGCTTCCCCACTAATCACGAGTATCATGCCGGCCATTTCATCTGTGCCACGATTATTGCCAACGTAACACGATACCTACTCTGACAACGGTGCAATTTTACTTTCAACCGCCACCTGGCATCCGACCACTTCCTGAAATCCACTTTTAACTGAAATAGTAATATTGTGTTTAGTTTTACAACTAAATTACTATTGTGTAATACAACGACTATGATGATCTTTATCGGCACTGGCTGAAGCAGAGAGCGGCGCCTGCGCAGCAGATAGCGTCGCCGTGTGGCTATCGGTTATTGGTGTCCAGTTTGTCGCACAACTCACAATGTTGCGGCAGTGCGACACTATCGCCACTAATGTTACACATCACAGCTGCTTCAGTTTGAGTGCGCCGCCATTCCCGCGAGTGTACCGCAGCAGATAACGCGCATGCGTCATTGCACAACTGCTGACTGCTCTGTTGTTGTCCTTCTACACTTGAAGAACTTCTTTTATTTGGCCTGTCGAAGATCATCGTTAACGTTCAACATAATCAAGTGAAACTTTAGAACGACTACATGATTTTGTCCGTGTTATGTTCCGTAGACTGTGTGTCTGCTGTTACCAGCGGGAGGTTACACTCATACAGGTGATATTGTCATTCGTATGCACACCGCGGTGCAGTCACTGATGGGGTTAATTCAATTATATGGAACAGTGTAGTTATGCTTTATGTAGTTTTTATGTTCCATGTGGGAATACGTTGCGTGCGTCGTCCCAGGGCGCATGGACGCCGCAGGACGCGGTGCGCATGCGCGCGCATACATCAGCCGCGCTAATTGAATAACGGCGCATGTGTGCCGGCGACGCATGCGCAGGCGCGACTCAACACCGTTTATATTGCCATTTCCATAGCACGGCCGAGCAGGCCACAATGCGCGTCTCGCCGGATATACAATATGTATGCGGTGCGATGCGGAGCCGTGTAATTGAATAGGCGCGCATCTATTTAGAAGTGCGTCGTAAACGCTGGTTAGATTTGGTTCTTATTCATGATATGCCATGCTAACGATGTCTCGCTTTATGACGCGCTTGACGAGAGCACGAACAAGTTCTAAATCAAAATGTTAATAGTTTTCAATCAATTGTTAGCGGAATGTCATGTTCCGGGTTCGCGGCGCCCTAGCTGGCCGGGGTCAGCAGGCGGGCTGCGCACACGCACAGTGCGGAGCGGGAGCCGCTCATTACGCTGACATGCCGTCAAGTACATACATACTTGTCAAAGCGAAGTCATGTTCGAATGAAAACACGTGGGCAGGTGTAGTGTTGTTGCATGCGTCAGCGCACACCACGCGTCATAAGCGAGACGTCAGCAATAGAGTCGCAGGGATGCGGCGCGCCTTATCTCATTGCATTTGTAGCACTTGATTATTCTACTTCCTAAACTTTTAATAATTCCTGCATAGTTACTGAAGAAATATCAAAATGAAATCGTGAGTATATCTGCTCGCAGCAGTCGTACCGCAGTCTCACAAATGAGCCAACAGAAACAGCATAGTGATGGAATTATGCGGCGCTATTATCATAACAACTTCGATAACTGTGGTATACATTGTATGAGCACCAGCAGGATTTACATACCTAGCGAGCTGCGACATCACAGGCACTCTCACGTGATGCATGGCCAGATAGCACCCTAGCTCGCACCTCACTACCTGCAGGGATGGTAAGGTGAATGGTGACGTGGTGTGTGAGACTGTCAGAAGTACTATACTACTGTACTTTGTTTGTGGCGAGCCTCCTTGGTTTGTCACCCCTGACAGGTGCGTCGACGGGCCGGGCCACTGGCCGCTCGAGAGCGCCACTCGACGCTGGCAGCCACCACGGCCACTCCACAGCCACTCCACAACCACTCGACACTGTGGCGACGTGTTTGCTGTAAACATCGCGTGGTTCGAGTGCCACCAAACAAATCAATTGAGCTTCAGATAAAATACTTATTAAATAAACAATCGTAAATCAAGACTGCGCTTGAATGTGAATGTGAAGTGTCGCAGCAGGGCTGCAGCAGGGCTGGCCAGTCTCACGGCGCTCTGTTGGAAGTGCTGTTCAATACACCATCATTTTTACTTATTGGGATTTCATTGCTTCTACACTAATTATGAAATCCACCTATTTAAGTATTGAAACAAAAGTTGAACACGTCAAGTACGGCTGTTTATTATTCTGGCTGTTTCATATCGATTATATTTATCACATGCAATTTCACATCATCATCATCATCATCAGCCTATCGCAGTCCACTGCTGGACATAGGTCTCTCCAAGTGCACGCCACTGAGATCGATTTTCGGCTTCTCGCATCCAGCTCCTGCCAGCCATCAATTTCACATAGCAGGGGTTTAAAGTTTAGTAGCAGCACTAAAACACATTGAATTCCAATTTGTTAGTTCTTATAATAAGGTAGTGGTGGTGCAGCCTGCAGCCCTGCGCGTGTGCAATACGCGATGCATTTGTAGCGAATAGCGCGCACTTGTGATTGCACGCCTCACCTTATACACTACATTAATATTACTTATATAATCTATTTGCCACCGAGTGTGATTGTGTCGCTATTTGTAGCAGTTATTCATTTTTGCACTGTTTTAACAGCTAGTTTGTATGCAAAAATCACGATTTTAAAGGCAATCAATCCATAGAGTGCATTCGATTGAAGGTTCCTTTGTGTACAGTGAATAATGTTGGCGTTGCTGCCCACAGCGGCGAACACACGCCAGCATACATACACATACATATGCATCCGTGCCAGCTCTCCTGCACGGCGCACCTGGAACATCACACTTGTTGGGAAGCATTATGAAAAGTAAGTAATCGTACTAATGGAATATTGTCACCGGTTGCCGGTAGTTACCACTCTCACCAACTAGACCTATGTAATCTTTCAGCATTGCCTCGAGGGAGAGGATTGTATAACAAATGACTGTCACACTGTATTGGCGAGATGATATTGAGTGTGTGTGAGATCGTGCAGGGTACGGACATTAATCTCGCGTGTCGCAAGCGTTACCAATCATAAGCTCTAACGTTGTAATTACTAACCCAATTAAGAAAACCGATTACACACTACACTTCATAACTGCCGTACATACGTGTCCGGCAGCAAGGCGGCAGTAGTGCGGCAGAGCAGCCGGCAGGGCAGGAAGCGCCGGCAGACGTATTAATTGAAGCTGCATTAGCTATTAGCAATAAAGTACCGCGATCGTGCGCCCGCGCAGCGCGCTATTTATTGTAGCAACGTTTAATCACGCAGAGGAAATGCAATCTGTGCCGACCGATATACTATGTGATTGGATTCCATTCTACACCATACATATACCATACAAACCGGACAAAGAATTGAGTATGAAGAGATAGACACTAATTAGGGCATGCGATTCCGGTAAAATAAAAATTACCGGTAAAAATTCGGTAATTAAATTATTTTTACCGGTAAACCGGTAAAACGGTAATTTATGTATTTTTTTTAAATGTGATATTATATCAATAAGATTGGGTAGTCTAAAATAAAAAAATAATTAAAAATACAAGGTATAAGGTGGTAAACATTTTTTGTGACGTGGGCCGTAAAAAAAATACATGTTAGTACCATCCGAACGCGATGTCGTCGACAAAATGCAAGAGAAACGGCTGCGATGGTTCGGCCATATAAAAAGGAGACCACCTGAATTCATCGCCAATGTTGTGTACTCAATCTCAATATACCCGGTCAAAGGCGCAGAGGCAGGCCGAAACGGTGGTGGTGGAGTGTCGTAATGAATGACATGAAAATCTACGAACTCGAAGAGGAAGATGTCCTGGATAGAGCGAAGTGGAAGAAGAAGATACGGAAAGCGGACCCCGTCACAAGACGGGATAAACGCTAAGAATTACCGTGAAAAAAAAAAACATTTTTTTCATTGAAGTGAAAGCCCTTTTTTATGGTAAATCGTGGGCATTTTATGGACCAGGGTCGCGGTAATTCTTTCGAACAATCCCGCAGCCCCGGCAGGTTTTGGCCCTGCGCGTGGAACATCTCAGGCCGCCGACACGGGTCTGTTGTCTATGTAGACGGAGAAACGATGAGCCACCCGAACTCACCGTCCACAGACCGTCGCCTACGGTGGCCGGGAGTCGTCTCTCGACACTCGGCGCCCGTGGTGTCTTCGGTCCACTACAGCGGTTGGGATGAGAGGTGCGAACTCGCAGGCGCTCCACCGTCTCCTTCTCGAGCTGACTGGGAGAGACTGAGAATGACTGTTCCGCAGAAGGAGGCGACGGCTTCCCATTCCTTCTCGCTTCGGACCATGGCTTGAACCAGGGCCGGACGCGAGAGGTCGTCGCTGCCTATTGGCTCGACGACGACACCGCGGTACCCTTCCCAGGCAGTGCACACCTAGACTGTGTGCTCCACCGTGTCCTCAGAGCTGTCCGCATGGTGGTGAAGTAAAAGCCTTTGCTCAATAAGGTCATAGAGTAGGTAAAATAAGCATAAGCTACATTTTTACCTAATAGGAACTGACAGCTATGAGGAAATTCAGATTAACCGAATGAAAAAAATTTGTTTAGATATTATAAATTAAGTTGAGAATGAAGATTTGTGAACCTAGAGATAGTTAAGGAGCCACATAAGTTTACTTTCCTAAAAAACAGCAACTTTAACACTCTTACAATATGTAATGTATGCAATATTACATTATGTTCAGGCTACATAATGAAGATTTGACGTTAAATGAACAATTGCTATATATTATCACAAAAACGTAAAAACCGGTAAATTACCGGTTACATATTATTTTTACCGGTAAATTAAAAATCGCGAAAATGGGCGGTTTTACCGGTAAAACCGAAACCGGTAAACCGGTATTGCATGCCCTAACACTAATATTATAACCATTGATGTACATATTATACCCATTATAACTGATTTCATTTAACTTGAATAGACCCGAAGGAGTAAAAAAATACCCTCATTTTTTTTATTACAAGCTTTTATTTAACTTGCAATGTATGTATGTATGTATGTATTTATGTATGTATGTATGTATGTAACTATGTGTTTGGGTGGAATTTTACAACTCAATTTTAAGGCACTTGCCCTCAACCGATTGAGCTGAAATTTTGCATACATGTTTAGTTTGGATGACAATGCATGTTAAGCTATGTGACGTCATCCTAAATCCGACATGGCTAAATATACAAGATGGCGGACTAGTTATTTTTAAGGTACCTATACAATATGGGTATCAAATGAAAGGGATTGACAAATAGAACAACAGTACACATTACGAAATAAAAATCCAAGATGGCCGCCGCTACAAAATGGTGAATAACCTATTTTTTCCAATCCCATCCATATGGGCATCCAATGGCAGGGCTTGACAAGTAGAATAAAGTGCACTTTACCCAATCAAAATCTAAGATGACCGCCGCTACAGAATTCAGACTTAGGAACTTACTAGGTAAAAACTAAAAAGTAAAAATAAATTGAAGTAAAAAAATCTTTAAAAACAAGCTTTTATTTAAATGCGCTAAAAATAAAAAAATAAACTTTTACTGTTACTTTACTATCAACTTATAACGACATTTCAAAGGGAAATGCCCATTTGATAAAGAAGGTTTGGCCAAGTAATGCCCAAGAAAGAAACAAGTTGTAGGCATTAGAGTTGACATCGTAGATAACGAAATAACTAAAAATGTTTACATAGAACTTGGTGGAACATCACAAACTGTAAACAGAAAATAATGCTAAAAATACATACATATATTTTTTAAGTTTTTATTCAATCCAATACTTAAAAAATATCCAGTACTGAATCCAATGTAAAGCCAAGGTCGTCATCGGGGGCGGGTACGGGGTCCATAATCGTAAACATTCGTCGAAATATCAGAAACGCAGTAAGAAAAGATACAAGTCGTAAGAGCACAGCACAAACCAAATTGTGAAATACGAAACGTCAACGATAAACGTCAACAAACAAGAGCATTAGGGATGGGACGTAGGATCAATTTATCGAAAAATCTATATTTGTCATAAACCGAAAACACGGAATCCTTGAAAGGAGTCGCATAAAATCGTGTTTAAAGGTACATCAATCACCAAACATTTTGTTTAATGATAACAATACAATGAATATATATTTACAAATATTTTTTTTAGTTTATTAGAAAATATTTAAAGAAAATCGATTTTCAAGAACCGGTTTTTAATAAATCGACTTTTTCAATATGGGTTTCAATCCCTAATTCTCTATTTTGACAAGACTGTCATGATCGTTACAGCGGAAGCGGAAGTATTTTAACAACTGAGTTCTGAATAATTTCATCTTTTTTTTTCCGGGGTTTTTTATCAGATAAATACTCGCAATATTTAAATTAATTATTTAGTACTAGCTTCTGCCCGCGACTTCGTACGCGGATCCTGTCCCTTATGCCAGCGACTACGGGGTCAGCAAAATTAAAGATCTGAATCGTCTGATGTTGAATTTTAATTCAACATGAATTCTATATAATTAAACGTCTGAAGTTGAATTTTAATTCAACATCAGACGATTTTAATTCTCGTTGACGGGAAAACAACGGGATACGCAAAATCATTCGAAACGTTCCATATATTTAACTTTTGTACGTCAACGGCAAAATCACAGCAGACTAAACAAAACGCTAAGAACTAAAGCGCAATAGGCGTGACCATAGGGATAAAAATAGTGATTCTAATTAGTCCGCATTTAAGTGGTCTTTCTGAACGGACCCTTAGATAACAAAGTAGTGGTGACCTAGTATTTAGAGAACCAATCTCTCAAGTATGGGTGTGTGACTCCGATTCCAGGTCTGGCAAGTACCTGCCAATGCAACTTTTCTTAGTTCGTATGTACTTTCTCAGTATATTTTGGACACCAATGACCGGTTTTTGGAGGAGCTGTCATTCCCAGTGTGTCCCAGCTGTCAATGAACATCCTTGGCAGTCGTTATAGGTAGTCAGAAGCCAGTAAGTGTGACCAGTTTTACCAAGAGGTATTGAGCCGGGTTGTGGAGGTCAGATCGGACAGGAGGCAGTCGTTTCTTGTAAAACACTGGTAGTCAGTTGCATCGAAGCCAACCTTAACATAGTTGGGGAAAAGGCTCTTGAGGTAATAACAATAATAACAATGAGATTTAACGCAACAAATTCGAATAGTGGGGGCTCGTGACGTCACGTCTATTTAAAATTCGTACTAAGAAGTGACTTAACACAAAATTCAAGCGTGTTGTGTCTTCGTTGCTATTTGTTTGTGAAAGAAAAGAAAAAATACTCGTCCATTATAATAGGGTTATCTAAAAGACGGACTAATTACTTTCTTTGATTCACCATGCTTATTTTGTATCAGTGAACGTCTCCGACTCGCGAGACAATGCGTAGCATATTCTTTACTTGAGAAGTTCTCTAGAGATATGGATGTAGATGCGTAAATATGCCAATGACGGAGGCGCGCTTCGCGATCCGATGAGATTTCCTCGGAGCAAGTTGCAGACTGATGTTCTCGAACAGCATCAAGTCCTTCCAAACGTTCTTCGGTAGGTATATTTTTGGGATCTTATGATTCTCTCCCTAGGAACATTGGAAAAGATTCGACCTCTTTCTAGCCATCGTAATAGTTTTATTGTGAAGAAGATACCTGATCAATTAAAATCTAGCTGACTGCCCCCTCGCCCCCCACGTTACTGAGTAGGCTACCGTGTCACGAAGATAAATGGAAAAGAATACAACACTCAAATAGCATTAAAACTCGAACATTAATTCTATAACGTTTTGGGTCAATAGAGTAAAATTGACGATAATATTCCATCATCATTGAAAGTCTGTCCTAAACTATTACCACCTTCACCGCTTGGAGCTACTTCCAGCTTATTATATGATTATACAGTGAAATTAGTGATAGCTTTCATTTCCAAATCAGTTGTTTCTGATCTTCGATTCTCATAAGTCAACAGGAAATGTCAAAGATCGAACAACTTCTGCTAAAATGTCATTACTATACATTTCAAGTGTGGTAGGGCACTTGGAGTTCCACATCAGGTGTTCCAGATCTTCGATTTTTATAAGTCAACAGAGAGTGCTTATTAGATTGAACAACTTTTGCTAAAACGTCATACCTTTATATGCTATAGTCTAGCTGGGCTTCTGGAGTTCCACATCAGGTGTTTTAGATCTTCAATTTTTATAAATCAACAGAGAGTGCTTATCAGATTGAACAACTTTTGCTAAAACGTCCTACCCGTATATGCTACAGAGTAGCTGGGCTCTTGGGGTTCCACATCAGGTGTTCCAGATCTTCAAATTTATTCTCTCAGCCGAAAATGCTCATCACGTGGAACAATTTTTGCCATGGCACCATTTTTGTATCTCTTATAGTTTTGTTGGTCTGTTGCAGTTCTGCATCAGGTCTTCAAGTTTCGAAGATAAATTATAGCCTATATGTTGCCCAGACTTTATACCGATCCAACAAAGAAAAAATCATTGAAATCCGTCCAGTAGTTCCGAAGATTAGCGTGTACAAACAAACAGACATACAGACATACAGACATACAGACAAACAGACAGAATTTTTTTTTTGGATTTGTGCTCTATTACTGTTTCTGAACCCCACTCAATTATTATTTTTTTATTATATTCAATGTACAGACAAAGTTTTTTTACAGATTTATTATATGTATAGATTTTTATTGTATTTATTTATCACATAGATGGGCAAGTACTTGGCCAAGAATGGGCATTTCCCTTTAACTATTTGACACTATTTTTATGTTTTAAAAGCTTCTCGCGCGTCGCGATTTTACTAAGAAAGTAAATACGAGTACCTAAATCTCGCGACAAGCTTTTAAAACGTATAAATTGTGTCAAATATGTTATGTTATAAAAGCTTGTTTTTAAGATTTTTTTACCTCAATTTTTAGTAGTTTCTAATAGTGAACTGTTAGAAGTTAAACTCGCGTCGTATTGAACTAAATAAGTAAACTTAGTGCCGCGTGTATGCGAGTCCTCTAGATCTCAGCACTGAGTGATGTAGGAGTGAGTACTAACGAGTCGCACTCCAGGAAGCTGCGCCGCTATCTACCAAAACATCTAAAAGGATATTCAAATCTCGGAGCGGCGGACGTTTTTATATTCCCAGGCATACCTCGAGCCGGCCGACTTCATTAATGTTGCAAAAATCACTCGGCGAGTAACTGTGCCACTAACAATCTGACTGCATAATTTCATCGATGTAGATACAGTTGAGGCAGAACATTTGCATGCACGAATAAATAATAATAAATCAGCAGAGAACGCATAACTCTCGCCGGCGACGTCGGTTAATTGAGGCGTTAATAGCAACCCTCAGGACGCTGTTATTGCTCCAAGCCGCGAGACCAGCAAGTCTACTGCACACAGCTGTGCAACCTGAGGATACATCGAGCGACACTTCGCTCTCACACTCACTTGTCACTCTCTTTGTGTTACAGGGCAATGCTCCACTTGTACGACTAACAATTAGTGTCAGATTTCGACATTAATATCACTTGCTTCAATTACACCACAGTCTGCAAGTTGTTGTTGATTAACTAGATGCCAGTCAACGTCAAAATACTGGTGACTTAGTAAAGTTTGCAAGACTTCTGTGTGTGACTTCTGTGATGCCACGCAGTGCGCGTGAGGAACACTCGCGATACATTTGAAGCGGCTGTCAACCTGCACTGAACGTGAACTGATATTTACGCGCTTAGCGCAAGCTCCATATTGCATGGAAATCAAACTACATTTTGCAGCAGGTTTCCTCGTTGTATTTATTTATTTTAACGGAGCAAACAACAAAACAGTACTATCACTTCGGCGTACGGTACGGTACGAGCTCGTTTACTGGTATTATGAGTTTACTTACGAATAGCGACAATATCATCAGTAATTATGTAAAAATAGCACATGCACTGTGGGTGGCACGGCCCGCGTGTATCGAGGGCACAACGAGCTCGCTATGGGCAGTCGGCTAGTTATCGTCGATGTTCAATGGCTCGTAAGTTGAGCAAAGCTCTGTAATACTCCTAATTATGATAAAGAATCTCTTACGATGTTGCAGTAATGTGGAGGCGCAGGCGCATGCTTCAATGTGCGCTCCTCGAGACGTGTATATAGGTATATACCGCGGTGAGGTATAACCGCAGTCGCGAGTTCAACTGGTAGTTAAATGAGTTCCAGCAGTAAAACTAAGCTTTCAATTAGTGAGGCAAATATCCTCCGAGGCTTATTCACGTTTACGGCCCAATGTTGAACTCAACTTCTTTAACTGCTAATGAGGAATTCCACTAGTTTCAAACCAAAGAAAAAATATAAGAATCTTAAGTAACAAACATACTTACTTACCCACTTCCATAGATTGTTCCAAACTATCGCATGAATAGTACGAGCATCAGCAGGACGGCTATCAGCAGACGCAGACCACACAGTCGGCAGATTACTTGTGATTCCTCGCTACAGATCACAATATAATATCTAAATGGCTACGTGCCTGTACTTGTTGTTTACTCAACCGGTATTTAATTACAGTCGACGAAGGGTATTCAATATCTGGTATGCACATTATTAGTTGTCGGAGGAGCAGGTACGCGCGGGTCGCGGGTTCAATCCCTGGTTGCGGTAAGCATGGGCCATTACACGTTTATACCATAATAACAGAAATCCCTTGAGCTATGTGTCTGCATGTGTGACGTAGTTAAGTTTAATGAGGATCAGACAAGCGATGTAATCACAATATTATCTTCTGTAATGTTATCGTTGACAACTTTATGAATATTTACGTAGAGGACCATAAACTTATAGATGTCGTCTTAATTTAATTTTATAGATCTTGGGTTCGATTAGTTTTAACGAGGACATATTCAAACAGATTTTAACGTATGCCGTGTCGATAATATTGAACGTATTTATGAAGATTAGCAGTTCTCGAAGATGCCAATGTTCACCCCAATGTACGTAGGTATACATTCAGTTCTATGCAGTGAACTATAAAATCATACATTCCATCAGCAGCAGAGTGTATGTCTGTCTGTGAAGCTATACTTCGTGGAGATAATAACACAGATAATACAATAAAAGTGAAAGCGGCTATTAATTGGTAGGTAATTGCGCGGGAGCGATGTTACCACTAGTGAGGTGCGCGCGCGCATCTTCACGCAAGATATATCAATAGAATATTCTTCACGTTTACTCTAAAGATATGAACCCTTAGAATTCATATCATATCTCGTGATTTAAATATTCATCTGCATATCTCGTGCGTCTAGTTGCGTTGTCTTAATTGATTGCGGTTGTCGGGCGCACTGCACACTGCGCAGGCGCGTCCACTCGACAGATTTATGACTGCGACATGCATTCCTGCAGAACAATGCTAGTATTGTGATCTATGGGGCACACTCCCGCGACACTTGATCGACATCTAGACATGCATCCGACTGGACACTGAGCTCAGACTCAGCCACTCACAATTATCCTCTGTGAGAGCTAATAGTAATATACCGCATTATTGTGTGCGGCTTACTACACATTACATAGATAAGTATTCGTTATGCGCAGTATATCAATGAGATGCTTTTACATTCCTGAGATGAAGAGCATCATAAAGAATAGCGTGTCACTGCAAGCTCGCCGGTACATATGTCTGAGTTATAACTGTATTAGTAGGGATTAGTTAAAAGGTCACGTTAGAAAGCCCCGCGCGCTGTCACTTAGGCTTAGCCGGAGATATATGAGTGTAGATGTGCGCATGCGCCGCGTGACGAGCGCTGCGACAGCTGACGACCGTCGCGACATGTTTATGCGCACGTTACGTATGCGCCCGCGCCGGCCCCCAGTGCGGCGGCGGGCGTGGAGCAATCGCCGCACATCTTAGATTACAAGATAAGATGGCTATCTGTACCGACATCAGCATGCGACCTCAAACATTTGCTAATATTTTCATATTTGGTTTGACCTGTAAGATTGTGCAACTAAGAACACTTAAAATGTTTGGCCATATCATCCGCAATGAAGACTCAATGGAACGATTAGTTGTGCAAGGGAGAATAGAAGGACAGCGACCTCGTGGACGATCGCCAACCAGATGGACAGACCTCATAAAATCTGTAACATCAAGCTCAATTGTGGAGTGCGCACGGAACGCCACCAGCAGGGAGAAGTGGAGAGAAATCGCAAGGGCAGCCACCAGAGACAATCCATGATCACGACCACTCTGCCAAGAGTGTCCGATTAAGAAGAAGAAGAAGTAAGATTATATTATTGTCAAGGCATATCCTGTATGTATGTAGGTCTGTGAAATCTGTGGCATTTCATTTTTGGCCATTCTGGTAACGAGTTCCGCAAAGCTGCTAGAGTCTGATATAATAATGAATATGGATTTGTTTTCAATCTACAAATAATTTAAAATCTTTACAAACAAACTTTACTTTAGAGCCCTTGTAGTCGTGAAGCTCATCAACGTGTGGATCACTGTTGTGTGGTGTCCCATCCCTAGTGGTCGGTCACGCTACCGCGTAGGGCTGGCCGGCGCCGGCCGCGCATGCGCGTAATAACATAATTGCGGAGTGCGCGCGATGCTCGGCCGATGCTCGCGTGTTTGTTGTGTATAATGACTGGTGAGCACTGGGAGCAGGTCTGCCAGCAGTGGTTGCTGACACACGCCACGCTAGTACATTGTGAAGCAGCATGACGGTGTAAAGTTTTCCTTAACTTCAACCTAGGCGTACCCTCGTGAGAACTGATACAAACCGTGTCATCTTGGGTACACTCCGTAGGGTCGTCTGTGCTGTACAGACCTACTATATAATATGAACTCATTTTAAAATGTATGGATAGATATAGCCTAAGGTTACGTTATTTTAATGTAGGACGAGATAATACGTTAATTATTCGCAAAACGCCAAAAAATATTTCTTGTAAGTGACACGCGACCTCTAGGACAGCGCCATATTCCAATTATAATGAGGCCTTAGATATTATCAGCTGCAGATGATCTCTGCCGATAGCAGGCAATATATTTGGAAATCATCTCGATTTACAAGCAATAGCACGCGGCCTTGTTCCTGCGTTATCTCGCCACAGCATCTGTGTCGCGATAATTAAATATTATAAGGAAAAATCTAAACATTTTTTTTTATTTTGATATGAATTACAAATTATGTTATCCGCTTTGCGCGCAAATATTTTCTCAATAGTATTTTTATGACAAGCTCTGCTGAACACAGGGCTCCTCTCACACAGAAGGATTGAGTATGGGATGACATGCGCCTCATACGAAGCCCAAATTATACTTGTGTATAGTGATTGGTGGTAAGCCTGACGTCTGACATGATCCCAGGAGTCCCAGTGTATCTGTAACACTCAGCGAGCTGGATCAGTTAACTTCACCACATTCAGTAGTCGCCGTTACTTTCAACACTCTCCTGTACATAAATCAACGTTTCTTCATCCCACACCTGCCGGTCTGTGTGTGCCGTGGGATAATATTACTCTAATACTTGTCTAATTTGCAAGATTCAAATGTAAAATGATTTTCGGTTTCATTTCTTTTAGAAACTGCGATTACGTCATGGGATTTTCTTAGTTTAATTAAGTCACGGTCCATCCACATGTACGAAATCATTTTGGTGTCAAAATTCACAAGTTATCGGCTCGTCTGATATGAGTGAGTGTCTGTACATATAAGTACGTTTAATGTATTTGATTATACACAAGTTATTAATGCGCTGGAAGATAAACAGTGTAATCAATTGATCGCGACTCAGAGAAACATCATCATGACCCGCGGCTACTGGACGACAACAGTGGTGCAACAGTTAGACAACTATTTCAATTAGTGGTGTTGGTGTGAGCTAGCCCCGAGCCCCGAGCCCCGGGACACAGGCCGTCGAATATATTACAAGTAACGTGTAATGCATGCATTCTGGAGTCAGCGGCGAGGCTCGTGTTACGCAGGAAATTGACCCACTGAGTTATGTTACGAGCCGCGACGGTTAACTTTCAATTAAATACTACCGTTCCACTAACCGAACTTCTGTCTGTTACACAACCAACATATTATTGATTTGTTACAGCCCAAATAATAATGTGCTTCATATACGTAGACTAAGGAAAGCGACGCAGCAGTAATATCTTCACACCTCAGTGATGCGAGCGAGGTAGTCCCGGGACAATACAGGCTCTAGAAAGAACATTTGAGATGGGTTGTAGGTAAGTAAAATCTAACACTCCCTTCTGCCTCGCACGGAATATTACTTTGACCGTGATATATTTAGTGAAGGAATTCCTCATTGGCCACAGTCCTGCGCCGGCGCACTCGGGCATTGTTCTTGTAGTTAGACTACCACAGAAGAAAAGTCGTCTGTTTCTATTAGCAGCTGCGACACTAAATCTTTGTGTTAATTTGAGTAAAACTATTATTTTCAGATTCAGATCATTTGAATAATAATGTTGGTTTATTGCATAAAAATACTAAAGTTTACATAAATACTTTCACATGAACAATAATACTCGCAACTCTGAACTGTGCTCGTTACCTATATGCAGACACAAGTTTATGGACATATTACAGACAGTCGCCACAAACTGTAAATAATAAAAATAAACTAACAACTAATATGATCGGGATGACACACTGCTCACACAAATCTGAATAATGCGTCGTTTAAGTAAACGATGCAAATCTACGACATAAACACATAGAGTCGATAAACCGCCGGCTCTACCGCATTACACTGTGTTTATGTACCTACTTATAAATGTAAATGCGGGTAGAGCTGCTCTCTACCTGCGCCTAATTATGATAATGTATTTGTAGTAAATCTGTCTCTATATTGTGTAGAGTTTGTTCAATAACACGCCATTAGCCGCCAGTATAAACACGGGATATTGCTTACCGTCATGAATATTTTACAAATAATCATTAAATTCGTGATTAAACACACTCATGTGATGGATATAAATGCTGGAATGTTGTGTATTACAATTATTTCTGATGAATAGATAATAATGAAAAACCGTTTGATGCTTTCTACGAAGGCAAGCTGCGCTCGCTAGAAACATATGAACATCATCTGGTTCGCGTGTCCAGTTCAGCAGATCAGAGTCATAATGGACATCTACAATACATTACCGTGAGGCACTGTTTGTTTGTCTTAATGAGTCGTAAACAGTGAACAGTTACCTGGTCTCTAAATGTTCAGTATACTATTCATCTATCTTCAGCGAGTGTCCATGTAATGAGTATATTGTATGTACCTACATATGTGAATATGAAGTGCGTGTTGTGTAATGTATGTAATGTCATTATACGGGAGTGTTAAAGTGACACCTGAAGTGATAGGAAATCAGGAATACGTTGAGTCGATATTGAAATGTGTAATCTACAACATGGCGCTTATCAAGATCGTCATAACTATTATACTTCTTGTTTTTAAAGTAACATCATGTGCGCCATATCCGATGACAGAAATACAAACACAGCTTGTCGTTATTCAGTAGATATACATATTTCTTTTAATATAGTCTTAGAATGGTTAAGTTTAATTTAAATTCCTGTAATAATTGGTTTTAAGAACCTGTCCCACAACATTTTCTCCTGCGAACGAGGCATTAATGAGGGTTTAAATTAGAATGCAACATATTTGGAACATTAATTTATGCAATAAAAGTAAAACCAGAAACTGTAACTAACGAGCAGAGCCGACGAGTGTCGACGAGTGCCGACCAGTGGCGACACTCGCACGGAACTGAATCGTCGAGCAGAATATATGAAGATTGTCGGAGGCGTCACATTCTACTATATTTCAAGTTCCTAATTAATACGAATTCCTGATCTGAGCGGAGATTAGGAAGGATTTGAGCGCGGGATTGAACCTAGGACTTGTTCGTTTTGTGGCCGAATTCCTCGAGCCGCCCTCACCGCCCGGTTATTTATAAATTAAAATAATAATGTGTGAATGAACCGCTGAGGAGGCTACCTGCGCGCGCGCACTACGCTAGCTCAGAAGTACCACTCTGTTACCGTATATCTGTACGATGTATTTGTTACTTTGCTGGTGTCTCGCGTCAGTGCCTAGCGACCTACACATAAATTAAATTAGTAAATACAAAGACTTGGAAGGGTGGTGCCCCTGAAATGATAGAACAATCACCCGCCCTGTGTTTATGGGAACTACTTTATAAGACGTACCAACAACAAGAGACAAGAGCTTCGATCCTCACAAGTAGATCTTCTTAAGGTTGTTTAGTAAGTGCGCGCGCGCATCATTAGGGCGCATGACTTGCGCGCGCGCACCCCGCGTGAGAACCCGCGGGTAATTCCTCGAATAATCGGATTACTGCATCAATAAGTACTCGACAGGTCCGAATTACCGCGTCAAGCGTGAGCCACGTCACCACACAAATGATCCCAATGTCGTGGAATTTATCTTATTTGAATGTGTTGTGAGGACATGTGAGGCGCGGGAGTTAATCCTGATCAATGTGTATATGAACTGCTTGCTTTGGCAATACATTATCGCTAAGGTTTCGCCCCGGACAGGCTCGCCGGGTGGATGCACAACTTGCACGCTACTGTTATTTATGTCGTGGGATTAGAATAACATCACTACATGTGAGTCACAACAGTCGAATAATAACTGCTCAATTTATCGTTTGTATCGATTTAGGTGACTTGTCAGTGTGTGGCGGTGTTGCATAATGCCCACTAATGTCGTACAGTCGGGTACTGTTTCCATGCTAGCGTCAGCACACATGCTCGAGAGGACTTGTAGTTAACTAGTAAGTATAGCTTTCTCTAGCCACAGTTATTGGTAGTTAACAGGCCGATGATGAGTGCGTTTTATGAGGCAATATTTGTAGAGTGCGTTCCCAGCGCGGCGAGCACTCGAGCGCATGCATAATGAGTGATAATTAGTGGCGATACAGTTACCGCGCGATTGTTACACTTCACTGCCAAATACCGGCGCACTGTGGGAACAGCTCCACACTTTGCCATCACACACCATCTCAATTTTACATCTATTTATCGATAAGTGGTAGTTATGGACTTGTGTTCATATTCAGAACAATAAGTCATAAGAAAACATATGACTGAACTCATTGTATGCATACCTAATTAGTTACAAAACTGAAACAACATGTGAAATCGTCAAAGTAATTTGAAAGCATCATGCTCTCTACTTACAAACCTATTGTCCTACCTAATGTTATTAATCTCGATAGCCATAGAGTTGTTATCACGGCTGATGTTCTGGTCATCGGCAATTAGCGACACATTCCCGCAGTCGGCGACAACTGGCAATAACTTCGCGCCGCACTAATTGATCCGACGTGTCTCACACTGCCACGCCGCACTGTCCCACACTGACACGACGCGGTCCAATTGCTTTAGTTCCGAATTCCTGCGCAGTGACTACACGAGTGACAAATATCATCTGTCTACCTACTTCTCGGTAACGGACGATGTTATGGGAAAATGTTTTAATTAGGTGGATGTTAATTGCGTTGTTTATCAACCAGTTTGTGGGGTAAAGCTATTTCATCATATTATACTTACGGTAACATATTGTAGGTAGGTCCACTTCGAAAAACTTCTTCAACCCTACATGTAGGTACTTAGATTCGGTAATACTTGTGGAGGTCGACTCAATAAAGAGAAGTAATCAAATGTGCAAATGTGCAAATCAAAAAATGTATTCGCATGTTATTGTGACTAATCCCTCATTATAGTTTACCGCATCATCCACTTGACCAGCATTTACACCTTATGGCTAAGCTTGCACCGTTCCCAGTGAATGTAACGGCTGCAGTGGCTGCGCCCGCGCCGGTGAGGCGCGCGCATAACAAGCCACATGGAAATGTGCGCATGCGCATGCTGCATGAACACAGCGTCGACGCGGTAGTTACGAGAAATTAAACTATTAAAGAGGAACATGAGATACTTGTAATATGAGGGATAAATATTTACTTCGCCAATAGGGTTGTTTCCTAGTATTCAATCAATTAAAAATAGGTATATGCACCGAAAGTTCACAAAACTAGAAACACGATAAGCTATATTATATTATTTATAACTGACCACATAATTTTTAAATCATTTATGAATTTTAAAGTTATCGTCTATTACGTCACGCCCTTGAAAACGGCGAATCGAGTCCGATGTCGTCACTTTACATTGACAATGACAAGTATTTGACAGTGACAGTCTATGACAGGTATAACCTGAGATATTATGTGTTGTTTTCTTCAGTTTTTATTTGTATTTGAGCGAAAAAAAGTTAGGAAATAATTATGGAGAAAGGATTTATGAAAGCTGATAGTTTTATTGTCGCTCAATTCTTTGCTAATAACCAAGATGACACAAACATAACCTCAATAACAAACACAAACTTTACGTTCCTTTGCAGCTTTATTTTACCGCGTACACAACTCAACACATTACAGGTATTATCTTTTGTGCCCAATGTTTAAAAATAATTTAAATGTTTCAAATATTTGTTTTTGTATCTATATTATAAGGTTATAAGAATACATTATTAAAATTTAAAAATCAATGAGTTCTTTCTAATTAGTTACTTCTCTTTAGATGTGCGTTAAAGTGTAAAGGAACACATAGTACATGTTGACGTCACAGTCACGTGATCGAGCGTTTTCTGGGCAATGTTTTAAGAAAAATAGAAAAAAATCGAATACATAAAAAGTAAAGAGATTTAAGACGCAAAATTATAGTGGGGGTGATCTTTAAATTATTTAGAAGCTATTTAAATAGATTTTCGAAAATTGGAAACAACCCTATTATTGAGACAGTCATAAACATCATTGCAAAGTGGAGTTGCATAACTGCCTAAACATCAATAGGAAAGATGGACGTTATAAACAAGGACCAATACAGTTGTTTAGTTTAACAAAGAAGTAAATTCATAACGATTTCAGAATTAATAGAAGTCATGGGAACTTTTATTTTCAAGTATTTACATAATATTTACATTAATTTTAAAAAGTTTAAATAAACTTATATATATATGTATATACAACTTAAAACTAATACAGTGCATCAAAAAATTGCTTCTCATCGCTGTCACCGGGTAATGTACCCAAAAGGCTGGCAGCATTGCCACGTTGGATGGCAATGCTCAACCTCTGTGCGAAATAAAAGCCAGCCCTTGGGTCACGAGAAGTGTCAACAAGGCGCTTAGAAATTTCCTTCGCAAGCGCGTGAGCACTCGGACCCCACGGCCCGAGAGTTTCAACCCCAAACGGCTCAAACATGTAATTCCCGATAAGGCTACTATATTTGCGCCGTTTGAGGTCCTTTGCTTGTGAAGCGGCGGAGCCAACACAACACGCAGTTCTAGGAAGATGGGATGGCGCAAGAGTGTCGACGCAGGTCGCGTCCCACACTAAAGTCCTACCCATCTTCCACGGAAATAGCGACATGCCGTCTGGTCTCTTGCCATCGTCGCGTGCCAAACCATTTGGTTCAAGTACGGATCACGTCGTTGATATTCGCATGTCGTGGTATGCGGCCCGCACTCCGACTGCACGACAGGCCGTGGTGACCGAGGCTGCTGACCGCTTCCCCGCAGTGGCAGCGGTGAGGAGTGCAGCACGAAGCACCCAGACGCAGGCAGACAGCGAGTCTGAAAGTGGTGTCGTCAAACATGGTGCCTATGTTTGCCGACGGAAATGCGTGAAGCCAAAGACCTGACTCCCATTCACCCACAGCCAGTAGGCGTGCTCGCTCCGCAGAAGTAATTGACGTATCAATGAGATTTTTCCGTATTACTCTGCAGAGCGGCTCATCCCACTGTCTCTGGGAGGATGGGTTGGCGGGTGGATCTGTATTCGGGCATGTGACTTTCCAAGCATTAATAGCCTCCGCCAGGCATGGCACCTCAAAATTGATCAGTGTAATAGGTAGGATTTTCCTGATCAATTTGTCAGTGCCATGGACGGAGGAAATAAATGCCGGTAAACTAATACTGGAAATTTTGCGGACGCCAAGCCCTCCCATACGAATGGGATATACGCTTTGTCGTCCAAGGCCACATTTAAAATTGATGAAAGTGTATGTCGAATTATTTTATCAATTTGATCCAAAAGGTTGATGTGCTTCCATAAATGAGAAGCACGCAAGATGTAGGTTAATTTGGGGCCAAAGCAGCAGTATCGTAGGATGGTGATGGCTGAATGTATATTAATTTTGAATAACCTTTCCGAAATATCATTAAAATTTTGAATTTTGTTCTCAATAAAATCCGAAAATGACTCTTCCAGTATTGGTGACCCCACTTTTGTCTATTATTTTTATGCCATCGGCTACTGCGTTAAAATTTTGGAGTGTCGTCTGTCTGTCGGTTGTGTCAGATATAAAGAGTTCGCATTTGGAAATGTTTAGGTCAAGGCCAATGTTATGGAGTTTGTCTCTTAGGAAAATGAAATCATTAAGTACGGTATCTCTGTTGCCTCCCAGGGTCCCATCGTCGAGATACCAGACGTTAAATTCTGAATTTAGTTGCCGAATTATTGGGTTAATTGCCAAACTAAATATCACAGGCCCGAGGGGATCACCTTGTTGACAGCCAACAGCGGATTCTAATAGGTTGTCCCGATAAAGTAATTTTGTTGGATGTCTATAACACTGCCAGAGGAAACTGAAAATTTGGGGTATAGAAGTCATGAGATTTTCCTCAACGCCTCGCTATCTCCTGGCATGGTGTCCAGGGCGTCCTGCTACAGTTGCATAACGAGGTCCCGCGGATATGTATGCGATGCGGGACATCGCATACATTACCGCCACACTCACTTGCCCACTGTGCGGCGCGCGGTATCCACCATTACCATTCAACTGGTCACCAGCTAGCTAGCCGGATCCAATTCCCACCAAAATCTTAGTCACATGCCTGGCCTCTATGAGAATTGCTCACTATTTGCGAGGGTCATAATTAAATAGCTGTCAACTTGTGGACATTTGACGAAACCCGTGAGTAATCGGTCAAGAGGTCAATTACATCAGTCGTCACGCAGTTGGATCCGCTCTGATACCCGATTACTGACATAGTCGTGAAAATGGTGACGCATTTTCTTGCTCATCTCGAACTGCGATGTGGATAGATAACCATTTGTGTTTGTCTTAGTGACTACTTGGGCTTTCTCATTGAAGTTGAGCAGAGCTTACCAAATGTGCGCTAACGCAACAGCAGCACGCAGCGGCTGTCGCTGTCAGTGCGCAACGTTCCCGCGCATTACTCACGCGCAGCGGACAGTCCGCGCACCGGCCTGCGCCCGCGCAGCGCTGCCGCCCCGGAAGGTATAAATACTTCGAGCTGAACATTGACGAGTCCGCAGCCATCAGGTGCAGGCATTAGAATCAGACCATGCTTCATTGTCAGACGCACTGCTAACAAATGGACTGGTTATTTGGGCCAATAATGTTACCTACATATGTACAGTTTATTCTCCAAAAATGGCGACTTATTTATTTATTTAAACTTTATGCAACAAAAAATATTACATAGACGGCCTTAATGCCATAGGCATTCTTTTCAGTCAACCTTAGGGTGATGCAGAGAAAACATGGTAGGTGCAATTAGCCAATAAGACGAAAACTTAATAATGAATAAAACACTAAATACTAATTAAATCTATACTTAATATTATAAAGCGGAAGAGTTTGTTTGTTTGTTTGTTTGTTTGTTTGTTTGTTTGTTTGAACGCGATAATCTCCGAAACTACTGGTTCGAATTGAATAATTCTTTTTGTGTTGGATAGTCCAGTTATCGAGGAAGGCTATAGGCTATATAACATCACGCTACGACCAATAGGAGCAAAGATATAGTGGTAAATGTGTAAAAAACGGGAGAAATTATTTCATCTTTGAAGCCTTCCGTTGCGTGCGCCGTGAAAACGGTTCAAGATACACAAAAAATATGTATTAAGGAATAATAGCTCTTTTAATGATCTAAAAAACAGTCCGCGACAGTGTATGTCTATCTTTTAAGATTAACTCACAAAAACCGTTTTTATGGTACCTAATTTGGTCGAAATAATTTGTTTAAGTTGTATCAACATAATAATATTAATCTTTATTCAAATAAATATGTTGTTGGTTAAGAGTACTAAATTGTGAATAAAATTGTCTTTGACATAACTTAATTTCAACAAAAAACTTTAAAGATTACAATGATAAATAACTCCGAAACAAAACCAACTCGCTCTCTGCGCTGGCCGGCGCGGCGGGAGAGAGGCGGTGCTTACAGGCAAGCCGGGAGGGGGGTGTAGCTCAGGTCGGCTCCCTACTAAACGGTTGAATGCAGCGCTAATTTGTTTATGCGATATAATTATCATCGTAATATTACTTTTTAAACACAGTTTCATTTTGTAGTTGTTTTCTATATAGTAGGTACTTTGTTTGTTTTAGGATAGTATTTAGTTACACAATAATAACACTTTTTTGTTTTCATGTACCTACATTATCTATATATATAAAAGAAAGTCGTGTTAGTTACTCCACTTATAACTCAAGAACGGCTGAACCGATTTAGCTGAAAACTGGCAGGGAGGTAGTTTAGAGCCAGGAAAAGGACATAGGATGGTTTTTATTACAAAAAATAAAAAATACAAAATTGTATTTATCCGGAATAAATATTCCGGACATACAGCGCCATCTATTGTTTAAACCAAAAATCTGCCGGATGCCACTATTCCACGCGAACGAAGTCGCGGGCAAAAGCTAGTACATTAATATAAATACAAATACACACAATAACAATTATATAAATAAATACATGTATACATATAATATACCAATAAATTATTGTGATGATGATTCTACCAACGATTTCTTAAGCAAGTACTTCCGCACAGCATTTTTAAAAGATTGTTTGCTGGTGGACTTCCTGGTTTCTGAGGGCAGCGCATTCCACAGAAGAATAGCTTGAAATTGACTTAGTGTCTGCTATCGATCAAAATGTACAATATTGTTGTAGTTGGACGAAAAACTGAAAGAACAAGTAAATAGGCAATCAAATGTCATGTTTGACAGCGAGAGTTGTGAACCTGTTACATTGTTACCCCATTAATATGTTTAACAAGCACCAGCAGTACTTGCCAGAGCTACTAGCGCACAGTGAGGGACCCGCGCGTAGTGCCCGTGTTGGCAAATATTCAGGCGCGCTCCGCATAATGTCGGTCAAGCTCTCGCATGTATTTAAACTAATTCCTTGTATAACTCGCCAGTTCCCAGCATTAAAGCAACTAGCTGAATTAACAAGAAACTCGGAACATTGCCTGATATACCGCAGGGCTGTATAATAAGTTCGGTCGAACGATCAATTGCCAATAAAAAGCAAATCTGCGCGGACGCCGTGTTGACGTGACCGCTACACAACGCTTTATAATATCGCGTTGTTCTGTATGCGCAGGAGCATTTTGGACTGCAACCATATGGTGGGTTCTGTAGGGCTTTTAAAAATCAGATGTCAAGATCGCAATTGTATTAGATTTGCAAGTATTCAGAATACATTGATTATACTTTTCATTTTATTTTATACAAAAAAAAATATTGGTATGTCTTAAAATCCTCATCCTCATTTACCTTAAGACAGGTAATTTCAATTAGCCTTGACGTCCCGGAAATCTCTTCCTCAATCCTGTGAGGACCATTACAGTAATGTGAGCGCGATGTGTGGCGGTGCGCGCGCGGCGCAGGTGGGCCCGGGAGGCAGCGCGAGTGGTTCCCGCGATGTCTCTCGAAAAATACACAAAAACTTGAATGAGACGTCCGACCGTGTACAAGCAGCTGTTTACAGAAAACAGGCTAATTACACGCGCAAAACAATACCTTTGTGCCAGTAACGTCATTATACTTCTTGTTCGGTATCAGTTACGATGTCGGCGTGTTTTGCCATCATAATAACTGAAATCTCGTAACTGGATATCAGGTTAATTGACCATTGTGTTTAAAGTGGAAACATTTCTTTGTCATTGATATACTGGAGATGTGTGAGGAACTCTAAACGATATGCGCAGACGCATGGTTGCGGTGCGACCACAAGCGTCGGGCGCGGCATCAGCGGGTGCATGTGATGCTGCGCGGATGTCGGGAGGCAATCAGCGGCAACACGAGAGATGCTGCATGTTGTGGTCACTGCGGTGCCGCTCTGTGCCGCTCCACGGTGTTTAACTAAATGATCCGAACCGACCGCTCAACGATGGGGGCATTGTGACTTTTTAGGCATTGCGGTTACGATTGCAGGCAGTTTCCTTAAATACATAGGTATGTATTTACCGTAACGATATTACTCCCAGCACCTCGCCGGACGTAAGGTCTCAATCCCCGCGCTACAAGTTAGAGGCGACGGCTACACGCCGAGGGACAAGCCCGGCGCGTGTACTGACATCGATACAATGCGCAAGCGCAGCACATACTGTACAGGACGGGCTCAGAAGAGCCAGGATCTGGACAAAATAACCGACTCTAATATACTTAAATGATGATACTGTGTGTGTGTGGTCATCATCTTAGCTTTTCCACATAATGTTCTGATAGCAATTTTAATGAAAAACTGTCTGCCTCTGACACTTGTCTGAAAGACTGGGTGAAAAACAATATTCCTTAACTCTGAAGGCTCAATGAGATTTTTATTCAAAATTCAGTGTAGTAACAATAAATTCTGACCTGAAGAGTGAGCCTTCTGCGCCACCCCCCGAGCTGGCAGCACGAAGCAGTGATGGAAGGCAGTGCGCACACGCCGCGACTCACTCACATTACTCGGCGCTCGAGTGTTCGCGTTATTCCCACAAATTGGATTTACGACGAACACGCTGACATTAACATATTTGTAACAGCTACCTTGTTAATTTAATGCTGTGTTAATATCACTGAATAACACCTTTTTAATGACAAAAAAAATACTTTCTAGAGTACACCCTCATCATCATCATCATCATCAGCCTATCGCAGTCCACTGCTGGACATAGGCCTCTCCAAGTGCACGCCACTGAGATCGATTTTCGGCTTCTCGCATCCAGCTCCTGCCAGCCGTCTTGCGCAAGTCATCACTCCACCGTGCCTGAGGACGTCCTACACTACGCTTGCCGAGGCGCGGTCTCCACTCTAGAACTCGTTTACCCCAACGGTTATCGGTTCTTCGGCTAATATGGCCTGCCCACTGCCACTTCAGCTTGCTGATTCGGTGGGCTATGTCGATGACCTTGGTTCTCTGACGGATTACCTCATTTCTGATGCGATCCCTCAGAGAAATGCCGAGCATAGCCCTTTCCATAGCCCGCTGAGCGACTTTAAACTTGTGAACCAGCCGTACCGACAGTGTCCATGTTTCGGCTCCGTAAGTCATGACAGGTAGGACGCACTGATTGAAGACTTTTGTCTTTAGGCACTGTGGGATCGACGATGTTAGGACTCGACGTAGCTTCCCAAATGCAGCCCAACCCAACTGAATTCTCCTATTCACCTCGTCCTCAAAGTTGTTTCTACCTAACTGCAATGTCTGCCCGAGGTATACATATTTCCGAACAACTTCGAGAACGGCGCCGTGTATCGCAATCGGTTCCGGTAGAACATGTTCATTGAACATGACCTTGGTTTTGTCCAAGTTCATCCGTAGGCCGATGCGTAGAGAAGATTCAGCCAGGTCGTTCAGCATCTGTTGTAGGTCCTGCAGCGTTTCCGCCATGATGACGATATCGTCAGCAAATCGCAAGTGAGAGATGTGTTCGCCATTGATGTTGATGCCTCGCCCTTTCCAGTTCAGCGTCTTGAACATATCCTCCATTGCATTAGTGAACAGTTTCGGGGAAATAACATCCCCTTGTCTCACTCCTCGATGCAACGGTATGGGCCTTGTTTGCTGATTCTGTACTTGGACGGACATTGTAGCGGCTTCGTAGAGACATCTCATCACTTGGATGTATCGCCAATCTACTTGACAACGCTGCAGGGACTCCAGAACAGACCAGATTTCAACCGAGTCAAAGGCCTTCTCATAGTCCACAAATGCTAGACACAGGGGCTGATTATACTCTTCGGTCTTCTGTATAATCTGCCGCACTGTGTGGATGTGGTCTATGGTGCCGTATCCGCTCCGAAACCCGGCCTGCTCCGGTGGTTGGAATTCGTCGAGTCTTCGCGCAAGTCGGTTCGTGATCACTCTTGAGAACAGCTTATAGACGTGGCTTAGGAGGGAAATGGGTCGATAGTTCTTCAGCTGGGTTTTGTCTCCCTTCTTGAAGAACAGGACGACAACACTCCTACTCCACGCCTCTGGAGTTCTCCCTTCAAACAGGACGGCATTAAAAAGCTTCTGGAGCTCCCCCAGTACGGGCTTTCCTCCTGCTTTTAAAAGCTCTGTTGTAATGCCATCCTCGCCAGGGGCTTTTCCATTTTTGAGCTGTCTCAGAGCGATCTCGATTTCGCCACTGCTGACTTCTGGCAGGTCTTCGGTGAAATGGCGTGTTAATGTGGCTCTAGAATCCTCATTTCCGGGATCAGGTCGAGATGCATGCGATGCGTATAGCCCGCCATAGAAATTTTCCACTTCCGAAAGGACTGCCGGCACCGAAGAAACGACTTCTCCACTTGTTGTGGTCAACTTCGTCAAGTGGCTTCTTCCAAGAGATTGTACGAACACCTTTGACCCCCGATTTAGCTCAATTGCTCTTTCAATGTCAAGAGTATTGGAGCACCGGAGGTCGCGTCGTACGTACACCCTCGCCATATCAAAATATCGTTTTACCGTCCTGTGTACTGCATGTAATCTAGATCCCTGATCTAAATCTACCGGTATTCTATGATCAATATTACATCGTAGATAAATAAAGGAATCAAACAAATAATTTATTATCCGCGCCTATCTATTTGATATCCGAAACAGTATCCGCACCTTCGCGGCGTAAATCCATCGCGCGGACATCTGAACAGTCGCGGGTGAGAGCGCGCTATTTCTTGCGCCTGCGCACACCGCACACGTAAATCAGGAACGCGTGAACACCATGCAACGCCATAACTTATACCCTGCTGTACGCCACTGTAAAATAGACTGTTCGTGTTCTTGAATAGAGTTGAAAAGTGAAATAATTTTGGTTTCAGTAAAATATATCATAGGCAATAGTAATGAAAGGCGTAATGCGATCAAGCACTCGTGGTGCGCGAGCGCAGCCGGGGCGCGATGATGTATGCGCGGGCGCGTGACGCTGCCGACGCCTGCGCAGATTTACCGCGCACCGGTGATCTATTCAGATGCGCTGATGTTGAGATACTGCTCCGGCCGGGCTGAAATAGCTGCTAGTTGCCACTCACATCATCCATTTTCTTCCATCGTATCGACACGAAGTCATGCTGTAGCATTTGTACTTATAAGGTGTCCACATACATGTACACTGTACATTGGCCATCAGGGTTTACCCATTAAACGTGATAAAATTGAAATTCCAATATGATAAGATTGTAATAAAATCTTATTTCCATCAGGAATGGTGTTGACCTGCAGTTTACACACTCTACATTATTAGCATGCACAAATGTGGCAACAAAGTACAAAACATTCTAAGCAAATTGCGCGTTTAGTCGCGTCGTATGCGCGGGCGCATATCACGCATTACCATAAACACTTAGTGCGCAGTTCTCGGAAGCGCTCGGCCGTCTCCGCCGCCGCTCGAACTCACTCGGGGACGACGCTGGACTCTTGGGAACAAAAGGTCAATTTATAAATTATCTGATAAGAATCGAAGAAGGATAATTGTTATTGGACATTTGCTTCTCCAGGTAGGCATGGGACGAATGTGAGGTTTCAGGGTTGAACATGTAAAGGAAAGAGAAACACACACAATTGTCATAATAAAAAATACACGTAAATTAGGAACAGGCCATGTTGTGTAGTATTAGCAGTAGGTAATCAATTTCGTACATAGAGTCCCGCCTCACTGATATTGTGATAAATATTCTCGATTCAGTCGTAACCCATAACTATATTATTAATAGTAGGTACCTAGTCACAGATCACATAATATGAACATTCTGGAAAGCCAACAGTTTGGTGTGACAAATGGTTCCATGTTGCGCTCTGTTGCAACACACAACTTCAATGTTTGCTTATTGAAAGTGGCTTCAACCTGCGATCTTTCAATAAATTATTAACGCAAGCGAACAGAGCCGCGCGTCACAACGAGTGCTGTTATATTGTTATATAATGACGAAGGTTTGTGAGGAGTGTCGGGTGTCGTGTTGCCCAATTATTTGGGAATCGGTTATTGAATATAGTGCGTGTGACCCGCGGCGGTGACACCCATACGTTATGTCCCGCGCATGCGCTCGTGTGCCCTGAGAGACTTACGAGGGAGTTATCGCGAGGTCGCTAAGTGTTGCCAGATAACACCACGTGCTGCAGGTGACTGTCCCCAACAACAAGTATATAATTGTTGCCAGCATATCGCTGATGGCTTCTTCTGTAATGTGACGCAATCCGATTGAATGCCGTTCAATTAGCGCACTGCGGTGGATATGAGAATTTAACGCGACAAAGCTATTAAATGATTAAGATTATGGGATCTGTATAAATATAAATGGTCTCCATTGTAACCTACACAAATATATATAACATACAAGATGTAAAGTTTAATCAAGAATAAAGTTCTTTGATAGCTCCATCGCATCATACTTACAACATTCTTACAAAACTTGTCGCATTTAGAGAGTTCTAACTAGACTTGCATATAAAAGTAGTACCTACTATCGGACATTTCAGCTAGTATACCTGTATGACAGTCCGGAGCACCCTGCGAGGCGCGCGAGGTCGGCGCGACCCCTCACCGCGAGGCCTTGGCGCTCCCACTCGTCACACGAGTCCCGCGGCCGACACCTGACATTGTTCTCAGGCTATTTGTTACCGATCACAGTCACATTGCCGAGTCGGAGGGGACACGCGAAGAAATAGATTGGACCTAAGGGTAAGATTCAAGTGTGTTTTAATGTTATTGGATAGATGTTCATATCCACTTAATAAGGAGAAAAGCTATCATGTCGTTATGGGCAAAATAAGATTAACATATACTGCAGCACACCATTTTGTTGATATATAAGTGTTCCTACACATGTGCACATTTTGTGGTCACCGCCGCATCGCGGAGTGCGATGTCATCATCATCCTCCGAGCCTTTTTCCCAAACTATGTTGGGGTCGGCTTCCAGTCTAACCGGATTCAGCTGAGTACCAGTGCTTTACAAGAAGCGACTACCTATCTGACCTCCTCAACCCAGTTACCCGGGCAACCCGATACCCCTTAGTTAGACTGGTGTCAGACTTACTGGCTTCTGACTACCCGTAACGACTGCCAAGGATGTTCAATGACAGCCGCGGAGTGCGATGTCGTGCGATATAATTTCGGTACTTTAATGACACGTCGCCACATTTAGTGGCAATAAACACTTTAACCGCTGATCACCTCCGCCGGCTGTACCGTGAATTGCCCGTTTTATATTCCTGCTACACTTTAAAACGTTTTAACAGTTGTAATGTTCGAGCCGCGTCACAACTGAAGTACCAATAAATGTCATCGTACCAAAACACCAACACTTACCAAATACATGAGTTCGTAATGAGACCGCAAAGGTCATCAACCGGCCATCGAAGCTGCACTAACAGTTCAGAAGCCTTATAGTGGTAATCTCGGCAGCATCTAAACGGGCACTATTAAGTGTCACCGCTACCTTTATTTCGTACATAAATGGTGGCCTGTACCGCGCGACTCCGCGCCGTCGTCGTCCCGAACAATAACGCGCGGCTGACAGCCCGGCGCACTTTGTAACCATTAGATCGCTCGATACTACAAATATTCAATCTTGTTTATTGTTCAATAAATAAAAATGACAAAACTCTTAATAAATACGTACAAAGTAAGCTTTTAACGCAACAATAAATCTATCAATATCGGATAGCGACCGCGGCTGATGCGTATCATGATGCATGAGGCCGACATATCTCCCGATTGTTTTAGCGTACAAGTCGGAATCAATTACTGCAGTCGGACGGACGGACGAGGGTCAAGAGTGCGCCCGAGCGCCGCCGGACGCGCCCGATCTCCGCCGAAGATACGCTCACTCGCGCGATTTATTTATAACGCGCGAGTGATCGATTGCCCTTCGTTTAATAAGCCGGATCTGTATCCGCCTGTACCCGCCTGAGTCCACCCGTGTCCGCCCGTGCCCGGCAGTGTCCGCGTGTGTCCGGCGGATAGACAGACACACACGCGGGGCTCAGGTTTATGAGCTTTTGTTCGGCGGAATATGTCGGAGCGTCATGTCGCAAGTGGTTTTGTGTAATCGCTTGTCCGTCGATGATATTTCCACTTGAGGAATTACACTTTTTATGAGAACGTCGGTTTGTTCAAGGAGAATTTCAATTTAATATCTCTACGACATGGGTGCAAAAGTTTATCTTGATTGTTTGTTTGTTATTTCAGATGTTGAGCTGATGACTTGTGACGACTGCGAAGTTCTCGAGAAGACTGACACTGCAAAGTGATTGAAATTATCCGATATTTTTTTTTTTCAACTAGGTCGCATTCCTAAAATAAAATGATTCATTGGTTTGACCGCCAACAGCTGAGATTGCGAGCGGAGTCACAGTTCACACCGAGCGCGGCTACTCCGGAGTGCCGCCTGCGTGCAATTCGGCAGAAGGATCAATAATAACAACACGCAGTCAGTTTAGACAAGTGTTGCTATGTATGTACCATAGACCTTATAAAAACCACTAGGTTTTAGCTGTCCACATGTGACTATCTTGAGATTGCATATAAAGACGCTTGAAATGCAGCTTGAAAGAGAGGAACTCGGGTGACTATTTTACTTTTACGAAAAGAGCTTTTTCAGCCCATATCTTGCCCATTTCTTCATTTTGCTTCAATCACTTGCAGATTTTACCTCTGCTGTATAAAAATGACACGCATTATTCTTCTTATGCCTCTCTGCATCGCTGGCGGCTGGCGGTTGGAGTGGGTTCGAGGCCGCTCCCGACGCCGGCACCGCGTGACCTTCAGCGCGCACCGGCGCAGGCGCAGATATATTGCACCGCAAAGACTTCATAATATCGCGAGTAATGGAGCTACATTAACCACAGACGCAGTGCACAATGCACCGACTGCAACTGCAGCCAGGAACACTCGCTCACTGTCCTATCGGTAACTAGAACTATAAGTTTCAGAAAGCTTAGTTTGAAATGTAACTACATATTGGTTTGAAGGTCTTACAATAGTAAAAACAATCCTATTCGAATTGTGAATAACTATACATGTAGTGGCTTCATCTTGTATCGCTCGACAGTACTTAGCTAGTGATGAAGTGGTGTGATGTTCACGAGACGGGTTCGAACCCGATACGGTCTGCTAATGTATGTTCCGCTAATTTATTAACTGTTGACATGCAATCTTTCAAATACAGCTCTGACTGCAGCTATACATAATAATATGACAACAAGTAGACAGAACAAACTACCACATCCCCTCATATGTTACATATAAGTTCTTATCATAGTACCCACATTGTTCACCTACACTAGTGCAGTGACAAAACGCATCGTTAAGTTAATGAAGTCCATCGCCGTAACCTGATAGCGACGGCACTGTCGGACGCTCTGTCCGTCACTACGTAATGTGCGTCACTACGTAATGTGCGTCACTACGTAATGTCCGTCACTACGTAATGTCCGTCACTACGTAATGTGCGTGTTGCTCTGTCAACATCACTGATTAGGTTACAACGACTCTTTATTGCTGTTTATATTTCAAATAACTTTCATTATTGATTGTCAATGGAGACTATAGTCTATGATCATCTCCAACGTTTTCTTAAGTATTGAAGTGATGCTGTACCTGCATTGCGTACCTTTTATTATATCTTTGTTCAGAGTATTTTTAGGCTACAGAAGACGTATATTTGCGCGCATCGTTCGTGTACCACTTATAAATCAATTATCTGAAGTTATACTTAAAGCGCAAATGCAAATGGAACAGTTGAGCACAAACCATAAACAAGAGCGGCTGAATGATCTCGTTCTACAACACAAATAAAAACTTACACAAATTGTCGATGGGCTGCGCGTACACCGTGCAGCGAACATTTCAGTAATTAATGTGACGAGCTGGGCGAGCTCGTAAACCAAATAATACCTACTGCCTTATAATTTACATAAAGACCAACAGTAAAACTTAATTAAATGGTCATCGCAGGATATATTATGAACACATACAAGTGAATCTGCTCGATGTATCTCGTTCAGTTTAACTGGCTATCACATAAAGGCTGCGGAACTAGGCCGGAATCTTTGTGATTCAATCAATTACTTTAAAAGACAATAAAATACTAGGGTTTATTTCATTTCTTCGTAGTCGCACGAAATTATATATATCGGCACTTTTTACGAGGTCGGCAATAAACCGGAGCCCGCTGAGTCAGCGCATGCGCGGTGCGAACACGCGGGACACGCTGGCGTGACACGTGTGTCTGTGTGAGTGCTCGCCAATATACAGCTTGTTACGTACTACGTTGTTATCCTCTTCAGTTCACTCAGCGAGAGTATGATGATGAGAAAAGTTCTTAAAAACAACGTTGGTTTTTATTTGCATAAGCCTAAATACTGAACTATTGAGACAGGAATTTTAATAAACAGCTCATAGCAATATATTGTCCTATCTGGCAGATCTGCTGGCTATTTATGAGCCTCAAATGTTGTGTAAGTAAGCGATTCACTAACCTCGTATTTCCGGCGGCAAGTCGTTTGACAATAATTAATACAGTTTCTGAGAAGGCGCATGACACACGGACGGACGGCGATGGTATCGCGGTGTTTGGACTAATGCGTTTAGTTCCACCGAGCGATCTGTTTGGCCAATTGAGAGATAGCGATAACATCTACAATACGAGCCGAGAATCACGGCTAACCTCATCCGCACAGTCGGGTAAGCCGACGTGACGGACAGACACTAATATTATTGTGTTATATGTAGCTAATGGGTAAGATCAGGCCGTTCTCATGCTGCGGCACTGAGCAGAATGTCATGGCTGCAACCTTACTCAGCACGTGTACACGATACATATCTTATGCAATCTATTATGTTTTTACGAGAAATTATAAGATAACTGGAATGGTTCAGTTGACAGTAGTTATCTCACCAGCCTGTAGTTACAGCACGTTCAGGCCCGGCGTGACGAAACGCTCCGAAGTAACAACTATTCTCCGAAATGAATCATAAAATCGAATAGATAACGGTCGAAATAAACTCAATTCCCGAACGAACTTCACGGCTTTAACTCGTTCATAATTTACCGTAACTTTACGAACTTAACCAAATGTATTCTGTTACACTTTAAACTCCGATTTAATTGTTAAATCAGCGTGGCGAACTGTGACGCGTGTGGCAATACATAGTTTGTACGTATTTATGTATGTTTGTATGTATGTTGGTAGATTGGTCACGGTGTCTGCGGTAATTACTGGTGTTTGTGTCTGTGTGTGTTCGCGGTAATCGGATTAATGTGGCGGCACTACAAAGCGCTGGATCATGCGCCCGCGCATAGCACGGCGTGGCGCACTAGTGCCCTCACGTGGCTTCGCTCGCATTACAATACCAATACGAGTAATTGTTTGTCGACGGGATGTTATTAAATAACATTTAAAGTGAAGACAACTGGCTGGTGTGACGGAATCTGGTGGCGGTGTCTCTTTGTTATTCATTAACCTGTGCATCTTAACTTGGTGTTCGTTACTCAACAATGCAGTCAGAATTCGCAAAGCAACGATACCGAACATTACTTCGATAAATGAATTCCTAAAAAGATTCACTTAAATACAATACAATACTATTTACCTGCGTTTATCGATCCGCTCTTACTGTAATTACGTCCGAACAAATATTTCGGATATTATTGTATATACAAAGTAATTAGTCAAACGTTACAGTAAAACTACATAATCGTATTGGAAGCACATGATCGTATCAACTTGTTTCTATTAAATCAATAAATTTAATCTTATTTCAAAACATAGTGTACATAAGTCAGTCTCGATTCTGTCTGTGATTTAGTTCTGCAAATCTGAATGTGTAGCAATATATCAATAAACAGACAGTATATATATATCTAGCTAGAAGTAATGTAGCCTGCAGTTCGCCTGTCAGCCTCCGATTAGCCTCGATACGAGGAAATTATATATTTGTCCAAGTATAAGTAAGAGCTTAAGTTAGGATTAAGTTTTTACAAGTCTAGCTTGAAACGCGACCGGTAAGTACGTGTGCGATAATTACTGTGTACCTAACTATGTCGTTAGTCTGAGTCTAGACTGACTGATAGATAGATAATCGGCTTAGTTCAGAACAATAATAAGATTAATTATTTGTAAAGGATTAAGGTAATTTGAAATGATAGCTTTGTTCTCAGGATGGGATGAAGTGTTCACGCTGCATACAAAGCGGAACTGTATTGAGTGCAACAAAGTTGCATAATTTGAAGCTTCGTGAATATAGTGCGTCTTTTGTTGCTGCACTTATATTTTATTTAAACTTTGATTTTCAATGAACATTAACCTTTTTACTTCTCATACTTATTAAACCTTTCATTGTGAGCGATTGTATGAGTAACTCAAAAACATAGAATACTTATTCTTCAACCCTTGTATATAATTCGGAAATTTGTTAAAAAGATTCACGAAAGTAGTGTTTTCTTTGTGTATCTGGAGGCTGTGCTTCCCTGCGCCGGCGGCGGAATCTGAACCGCATTAAAGCTATTTAAAGAGCTTCGGACAAACTGTTACTGCGCACGCGCACCAGAAGTACCACCCACCGACCTGTTAGTAGCTTGCTAACAGTTGTTCATATCTAGTTGTATACAACAGTCCTTCACTATATAAATATATTAATTTGGTCACTGAATCTCAATCTGAATCATTTCTCCACTAGTCTATAGCTGTATAAGGAAATCGCTGCAATCATTCATCACTTCGGCAACTATGTATCTATCTTTTTGAAATACTCCTCTCCCATTAAAAACCAATATTTATTTAAATAGGTTGTAAAACTAAGCAATACAGACTTGCAATGTGTTCCCCGAAACCCGACTGGATCTTCTGGTTGCGCGTGTATAGTGTTGCGCGGGCGCAGAGCTCGGTGCGCATGCGCCGATCTCAATTATAGATAGCGGTAGTTACATACAGCGGCGAGCGCTGGTACTGCCGGCCACAAGTCTACATACTGCCTTATTGATCGGAACTATATATTTATTGTTATAGACATACCTACATACATTAGCAATTATAGTAATAACATATTTGTAAAGTATTTAACAATTTTAACTTCCATACCTGAAATCCAATTAAAATCCTTTGTAAGGCAACAGATTAATAAATAAGTTAGCGACCGAAACAGAACAAAACGTCTCGTCTGTTCCCGAGAGAGGCAAACAAAACAAAACATAGCGAGTTCACAGGAGCGAACACGACGAGCGGTAATAATAAAACATTACAACCGTTGTTCTCGAATAACATGCGAATATGTAGCTATTATACCTATTCATTTGTAAAAACATTAAACTGTATTTTTTTTTTAACTATGAAAAAATCGTAGAAACTTTTCTATCCGACAGTACTGAGTTAGAGAGCGCGGCTGCACCCCACAGCGCGGCCCGTGACCCCGCACCGCGGCCCCCGGGCCCCGCGCCGGCCCCCGGGCCCCGCGCCGGCCCCCGGGCCCCGCACCGCCACTATTCGGGGGCCAGCAAGGTCTCCGCAACAGGATGCTAGAGAATGTGGAGCAATGTATCGACTCGCCTGTAAAAGACATCAACGCGCTCATTGTTTGTTCACTGCAAGCGTTTGTTTGAAAGTATTGAGTTTGAATGTCACGATGTTATCGCAGACATTACTTTTATCGAACAATTTATAATATAGAAGTATTTTTATTATTCCTGCAGAGAACGAGTACTGTAGGTACACAATATATAGGTATAGGTCACACCGCGATGTGACAAAGGATGCTATCTCTCGATATGTATCGATAATGTGAGAATTCCGCGTCAATAGTTTGTCAACCTACCCACAAACTGATGTTAAACCTCGTGTTGTACAAATCACTATAAAAGTGGAACGATCACAAAAACTCGTGTTCTTGTGTCGTCGCTTGTGGTCCTTAACGCGGCGTTGAATGACGCTTGACTCTACGTAGAGCCGTGACGTGCCTCGGCCGGACGCGATTACACGCCGCGTAGAGTCGCACAGAAGCCTTCCCCGAACACTCGACACCTAACACCGTGGAAATTCAGACATTTGTAGAGTCGTAGAGCCGTGTTACAGGATTTTATGGTGGCATAGAGACTAATTGAGAATCATGATGGGTGGCGGCCGAACCAAGGTTTTGGTTTCTTTTCAATTCTAAAGTTACAAATACATTATATCTAACTATATACAACTACGTAGGTTGAACAAGTCTTTCGACATATTATTTTGCAGGGTAAAATGTAATGAATTTCAGAGTGTTTGATAGAGGCCGGTGCGAGAACAATAACTGCGGGTTATTAACTGTGTCGAACAGTTCTATCTCGAGGGAAACTAAAAAAGCCTCGTAAAGCGAAGCCTCCTCCTGAAGCAAGGAAGAGACACTCTCGTTACGCGAAATTAGCGATAAATAAGGCTCTGCGTTTGCTCTACCTGTCAAACATATACAGAAGGATCACGATAGTATATCGTACTAATTGTTCCTTGTTGAAAAGTAACCAAATCATATAATTTGATCATTTATATCTAACTTGCTTTTGCCCGCGACTTCGTTCGCATGGAATAGTGACTTCCGGCATATTTTTGGTTTGACCAATAGATGGCGCACCGGACATATAGTCCGGAATAAATTTTATTTTTATATTTTTTTTTTAAATAAAAACTATCCTATGTCCTTTCTCAAGTTCCAAACTATGTCTGTACCAAATTTCACACAAATCGGTTCAGTAGTTTAGGCGTGAAGAAAAGACAGACAGACAGACAGACAGACAGACAGACAGAGTTACTTTCACATTTATAATATTAGTAAGGATAAGGATTAAACTATACATTGTTACAAGTACGTCACTTAATTTCTTGAAGGCTGATATAGTTTGTCACATGTTATTAACGGAGAGCTTACCGAGATAAAATTTTAAACTACACGAAACCGACCAAAAAACCGCATTCTCAACAATTTATTTCAAGAAAGATATTACTTCTGGCATTGTTATATGTATAATTAACAATCGTTCGAGAGCTATCCTTCTGCCCGCGTAGATCGCGCTTCACCTGCGCGGGCGCAGAACAAAGCGCTCGCAATTAACTACAATTAGCTTTACAATTAACTACAAGTCGTGGTGGCCTAGTGGGTAAAGGACCAACCTCTCAAGTATGAGGGCGCGGGTTCGATCCCAGGTCAGGCGGGTCTTTCGTCATCTCAACACACTTAACTCATCACGAATGTGTTCAGTTGGTGAAACTTAAATTATTCACTTTTATGTTTTCACCAACTCAACACGTTTTATAATTTAACCCGATTTCAAATAAAAAGTACAGTCAACAAATGAATGTATTCATTTTCTGTGTCACAAACATCATCGGCCACTCATCATCATCATCCTCCTGCCCTTATCCCAATTTTATTTGGGGTCGGCGCAGCATGTTTTCTTCTTCCATACTCTTCTATCTGCCGTCATCTCACAAGTAACATTCTTTCTTACCATATCTACTTTCACACAATCCATCCATCGTTTCTTTGGTCTTCCTCTTCCACTATATCCGTCCACGTTCATACTCATCACCATCCTCACAACATGACTCTCATTCCTCCGCATCACATGCCCATACCACGACAGCCGGTTTCCACTCAGTTTTTCTGATACCGGCGCTACTTTCAAACTTCCTCTTATATAGGTACTCATTCCTCACTCTATCCATTCGCGTAACGCCACACATACATCATCGGCCACTGAACGTCAGCTTAGCAAACGCGAACATGGACTCCCAAACTACTTAGTACAAGTACTAGGAAATCATAAGTGCATTGAAGACAGATGCATTAGCAACTTTTAATAATTTTCTACAATAAAATAATGGTATTGAAATCGAATCATTGTTTGTCACAAATACTAGGGTAACAGAACTGAACAGAAGATATTCTATCTTCAATATTAATCGGATTGCTAAGTAATGCACATATCTGTTTTTCTACAATTTATCGACAGAAGACTTTTCAAGTACTGTCTGTAATTCATAATACTTTGTTTTTATTTGAGTTTTACTGAAAATCGCCAACTGTTTGATTTTCATTATTCCTTACGTACTATGTTCGTTTTCTTTCTCACTATGGTCTACTACTGCCATTCCGTTTGCTTGTCAGGTTCATAATCGCAATCGTAATAATATCACAATCATTTAACTAAGACTAAGGTAAATAATAACTACAGAGGTCAATAAAAATTAAATCTTCTGTTCAGTTCTGTTACCCTAGTACTTGTGACAAACAATGATTCGATTTCAATACCATTATTTTATTGTAGAAAATTATTAAAAGTTGCTAATGCATCTGTCTTCAATGCACTTATGATTTCCTAGTACTTGTACTAAGTAGTTTGGGAGTCCATGTTCGCGTTTGCTAAGCTGACGTTCAGTGACCGATGATGTTTGTGACACAGAAAATGAATACATTCATTTGTTGACTGTACTTTTTATTTGAAATCGGGTTAAATTATAAAACGTGTTGAGTTGGTGAAAACATAAAAGTGAATAATTTAAGTTTCACCAACTGAACACATTCGTGATGAGTTAAGTGTGTTGAGATGACGAAAGACCCGGTCAGGCAAGTACAAATGCAACTTTTCTAAGTTTGTTTGTACTTTCTAAGTATATCTTAGACACCAATGGCTGATAAAAAGGTGAAGGAAAACATCTTGAGGAAACCTGGAGTATAAAGTCTGAAATCACCAACCCGCATTGAGCAAGCGTGGTGATTAATGCTCAATCCTTCTCCGTGTGAGAGGAGGCCGCAGCCCAGCAGTGGGACGATAAAAAGGCTGTAACAGTAACAGCTATCTACTGATGAGCACGCACACACACACGCACATGCACACACACAGACACACAGACATGTGCGCACGCGCCGACACCGTGTAATACACGGTGATGAGTAAAAACTCGCAAAAGAAATAACGTTTAGCGAAGAAATCGCTTCAGGATAGATGTTTATAACTTTATAGTTTATACCTACCAGCTGCAGAGATTACCTCTATAGGTTGGGTTATAATAATATGTTATATTATATGTCGGAGCTACATCAGGATGGCACTATTGTCCGACAGCAGCTAGGGTAATCGTACAAAGAGATTCAAATTAGTCAGAACAAAAGACAGCCCCAAACCGCCCGCCCTTCGCCACTTCCTATGTGTTCTGGCTGGGGAGAAGTGGCGCAACAAACTCCCCAGCAACACATGTCTGTCTGTTAGGTTAGAAGAACCATACCATACGATAGACGTTACAATTTAATTTCACAAGACACTTAACAATAAGCTTAGGTACTACAACGCTAGGCAATAACACTAGGTACACTAGACGTGACGTAGCAGTTCCGTGAATTGTGCAAAGCGACGACTCCACGAAGACTCGGCGAAGACTCTGGGTAGACTGAGCTCCGCGGACGCCACGCTGACCACCACGACTCTGACAAGCGCGCCAAAAATGTTGTTTCACCGGAAACGCCACCAGAGGGCGCGCTTGCGTCTCGTTTAGTGTCCGTACTAATGACCGTCCCCGACGTATATGTTAACGGAAAGGTATGCAATCCGTCATTGTATGCAATTCCTAGGAAATCTATGTAATTCCTAAATAGTAATCGGAAATGTATATTTAAGATATCAAGGGGTAAGCGGGAGATAGCGGAGCGAGGGTATTGCATTATCCGATCGGGCGCAATGTTACCTGATTGAAGCGAAGCATGCAGGAAGATATGCAGCATGGAAATAAACATGCAACATGCAGCAAGCATGGCTTCTGTCACGGCTCCGGCGCTGCGGGGCTCCGGCGGTCCCATGCGAGCTTATCGTCGCAGATGGTTTTCACGCTCACCACCGCAGCTTCGGCTTGCGCCTCAGCTCGCAGGCCGCCTCGCCCCTCCGCGCCTACGCGGTTTTGAATTGCACTCTAGGGGTAGGGCAGACAAGACTACGTGGAGTCGGTTTTGCAGCGATTCGTTTTCGTCATTAACTTCAATTAACTTCAATTTTTAATACAACGTGTTTTCATTGAAGGTTATAAATGGCAATATGCTAAATAAAATGAATACAAATGAAATTCTACCATCTTCATAGTACGCCAATTCTCCCAGATAGAAGGAACCCGACAGAAACCATTGTTCTTATACATTTCCTAAAACGATATTGTAATTTTATACGCGACCATTTCATGAAATGCTCGAGCTTTTCATGAAGTGGTCAAATCTACGATATGGCTACGACATATAGATTTCCCAGAATATGTATGTATAAAATAATGATTGAGGGTGAATTTCAACAGGTCCAATAAAATCTTCATTTCCGTGGATTTTTTATTCTTCAACTTTAGAACAAGAAAAAATAGTGTTTACTCAAGTTTTTGATAAGATATGTATTCTTACTTAATATCTAGTGGATAGCTTAAAAAACTAACGAGAAATACAAGATTAAAATTTTCATGCCACGTCGATGAAACATGCATGCACGGCAATGAAACATGCGTCCATGGCAATGAAAGAACTTTTCACGTCGGTTTTTTTCAGACAATCTTTTCTTTCCTTTCTTCCGATAGTTTCAGTTTAGGCATCTTGGCTTTCTAGAAAGAATCAATCCATTATTATGTTTATAATTAGACTGTAGTATATGTGAGTGAGTGAGTAAGTGAGTGTTGTGAGTGTGTATGTGGAGGTGTGTACGTGTGTATGTTCGTGTGAGTCCGTGTGCATGTGTGAGATGGTGCGTGTGTGCGTGTTTGAATGTCTATCGTGTGATGGAGTGTTAAATGACAGAGAAAGTCGAGTGGTGTGTGTGTAAGTTTATCATTTTGTGAGGTGAACGTGGAAATATCTTTTTGTAGTTGACTGTATAGTACAAATTGATTTTTTTCTTAATCATGCCGTGGCGATGAAAACATAAGTCACGGTAATGAAACATGTGGCCACGGCAATGAAACGAAATTGTTTTACAAGGCATGGCAATGAAAATTTTTTCATTTCCATGTATTTTTTTTCATTGCCATAGCAAATTTTGACCACGGAAACCACGGAAATGAGAGCGCGGCGATGAATATCAAGGCTAAAACATCAAAATACCAAAAATCTGTTCATAATTCACAGTAATTAACACGTCACAAATAAACATAAGATAAATGGCATTGTACCGAATGATCAATTAAGAGGACAAACTTATTCAAATAGAAGTTAGACCTATCCACGGCGATGAAAGAAAAAATGTCCAGTAGTAAAAAAATTGAATACTTACATTTATGGCGCGAAAACGCAGGCACTTGCACAGGTGATTCCACGTTGAACACTTGACGTCCACTAATATGCAACATTTAGCGCACAGCGGGAGGGAGGCAAAACGTTAGAAAAAGCAATATTCTCAAATATGTTTAGGACATGGCGATGAATGGTAGTTCTGGGACAAACTATTTTTTATTTACCATTTGTTGTATTGTTTAAATATTTGAACAAATGTAGTCCGTAACAATACTTTAACTATTCACGAATCAAATAAAAGTAGGTTTTAATATATATAACTAATACATTTTTATCAATAAGGTCTAGTACACATCAAGGTGACGTGTGGACAGACACGGCAATGAAAGATTTTGAGGTTAAATTTTTTTTTTTGGAGAACCAATTAATCCTATTAACAAAATATTTAGTGCTACACATAGATTACTATGTCACCTACTTAGAAAAAAATATTAGAATATTATAACCATGATTTTTAGTACCGATTTCATCGATGCCACGCAATTTTTGGTCCCGGGAAATTCACCCTTGAAAGAATATTGTATACATTTCCTACATAGCTTCGGAATTGTATATATTTCCTAGGAGCTGTGTACAATTCCTAGACTTCATACATTTCCGGTAACATTACATTTATATGTTACGTATTAAGAGCTACATCGGTTGACGGAGTTTCTTTATCTACATGTCTCTAACTATTTCGGCAATAGAACAATATGACTTGCTATCGGCGAACATAAACAAATTAAATAATTAATATACTGCCGTGAACTACGGACACAAAAATATTTGTTCCAAAAACTATTAAAATTCCATAAAAGACTCTACCAGCTATAAATAACCGTAGAGCGAGGTTTTTACTCAACGCGTAGAGTTAAGCATGAAATATGTATCTGACTCTACAATGCTCTGACGTAGAGTCGCGATAAACATGTCAGCGGCTACTGAGCGTTATTAATAGTATTACCTATTAATATTATGTGTTTCATACAACCAAACTACCGTTTATAATATTATTCTCAAAATATATCGAATTTTGAAATTATTCTACACTAGCTTTTGTCCGCGACTTCGTTCGCGTGGAATCGTGACTTCTGGCAGATTTTTTGGTTTGACCAATAGATGGCGCTATATGTCCGGAATACTTTTTATTTTTATATTTTTTTGTAATAAAAACTATCCTATGTCCTTTCTCAAGTTCCTAACTATGTCTGTACCAAATTTCACACAAATCGGTTCAGTAGTTTAGGCGTGAAGAAAAGACAGACAGACAGACAGAAAGACAGACAGACAGACAGACAGAGTTACTTTCACATTTATAATATTAGTTAGGATAACTACATTTTTTTTATACTTAAATTTTTTGGTCTCTCTGCGCTTATTTGGGTAGGTATGTTAAAAAACCTTTCCTGCAGGTAGTTATCCATGGATAGCAGGATCCAATCCTCAGATGTTGAGATAAACCCACGTGTTTAGAAGATCAGTTATCTTTGAACCCGCGAGTCTCACATAGTTGTCATTGTTCTAAACCTGTTATATCCTCTAATTTGTACGACAAGAAAGTCAAAAAAAAAGTCAAGTCAAATCATTTATTTCCTTTAGGCCTTTACAAGCACTTATGAACGTCAAAATTATAACTAAGTTTGATTCTAGTTGCCCATTCCAAAAGTAGCTTCCTATGGAGAAGAACGGGCAAGAAACTCCATGGTTACTCTTTTTAAAAATAATGGTATTACAGTTTTTATGTATTGATACATACAGTAACAGCATGCGAAGATCATGTAGAATCGCAAAGACAAATGAGGATAAAATGACAATGAAAATGCTACATGGTGTTCACATTTACAAATTGGTTTATATTTTGGTACAAAGTTACAAACAAATAATCAAAAGATGAATACAATTTTACTTGCTGGTGTAATTTTAATTTGTTAATTAATTAGATATTGTCAGTATGTCCTATGGAGCAGGACCAGCATGTTTCCAATCATTTTTATCTTGAATGTAATCTTCTTATTTATAATATGCTTGCTTACAAAGTGTGGCTTTTATATCGACGAGTCACGGATTACCTTAACTTTCAAACAAACACACAGACAAAACTGCTTCACATATAGACAGTCACAATTTATATCACTGCAGTACAATTGTTAATTAAAATCTAAATAAATAAGCTTTGGCATGTATATCATTAAACAGGATCCGACGCTCAATTTCATTACTAATAGATTAATCAATATTAATCTCGCTCCATCAGTTAACGGTTCGCCAATAAAATCCATTCCGATTCACGACCGGTCCGAGTACGCTCCATTACACGCGGTCTCAGCGGACGCCAATATTATGACAATTACTCTCGACAGATTTATCGACGTCGGCTAATCCCCGCTCTAATGTCGACGAAATCATTCGCACTCGAAATAAATGGCCGACATGATACGAGTTCCTAATCAAAATAGTAATATCAGTTTCCAATTAAGGCTCGTATATCTCCCGGCGGACATGTTAGAAAAGTTCGCGACGTTACTCACTCGACAGTGAATATAATTGAGCTGCGATTATCTGAGCACTCATAAATACAGTCGAATAGTGTTGCGACACTTGCACAATAGTGCTGCGCCGGCCGGGCGTGTCGATGTGATCGATGTGTCCCGCACTAGCCCGCGGCGCAACACTAGCGTGTGAACCTCACTACCAGCCCATTTGGAACACTCAAATTATACTGTTTTTGGTTTAGCAATTTGTTTGAATCATGATCTCGTCCAAAGCGAGCGTTGTTGCACAACGCGCAAATATTTGATTAGATTACATCTCGCATCGCACTGCGCCCGCGCCGCCCGCGCCGCCCGCTCCGGTACAACGGTGCCAACACAACAACACACACTTATATTATACAACTCGGATCGAGCAATGTGAATTATCTGTAGAGGAATTTAATTAAAATTACAATGAGCCCCTTACAGTTTACTGCAGCGATTAATGAACTAAATAGCGGGTTTTTAGAATTAATCAATTCCCAGCGCGCTTATAGTTTAAATTCCTATTTTATGGGTGAATAAAATCCACGTGTATGGCGATAATGTCTTATCGATAATCGATGTGAGCTTAATCTGCTATTAATTCAAATCAATGCATCGCGGCATCGGTAGCATCGCCGCGGGTAAACAAACAGTCGGCTGCGCGGGCGCAGGCGTGAGTCGGCCGCGGGACATTTGCTTATAATATAAATTACAGTGTTTGTGTGTGGTTATGTGCGGTAACCGTCAATAAACAATGCGCTCAGTGTCGATAATGCGGCGGTGAGGGGTTTCCGCGCATGCGCAGTGGCACACCCCCGGGGAGGCCGCGGCCGGAGCGCGAGCGCACTCCGCGCACGACGCCTGCAGGGCACCCTGTAATGGCCCGCGCACCACCATACTACTGCGAACAACTACAGCAATGTAACATCGTCCATCGCTGTTTATGCTTCAATTGATAAACAACAAACTATAGAGAAGCTGCAATGTACGCGACACGACGCGGTGCGTGAGACATACCGCGCTGCAGGGAGGAGGGAAAATATAGGATTGTATGTTATCCATTAGCGCGCGTAATGAATGATGTCTGCAGGGCGACACTTTATGAAGACATTCTTCACGCTAATGAGATAATAAAAGTGTTCGCACAAGCTCTTGTTTCTTTTTCATATTATAATGTTCAGAAAAAACTGAAGTACGCGCCTGCTCGGCCGCACACCGCCGTGAGAACGAGACACACGACGCGATACACTCGAGTTTAACGATTCAGTAGCCATTTTAAATTAGAAACGAATCATGTGTAGTTGTAAGAAATGGTAAAAATAACAAAATTAACATTCAGTATTTGAGCATGCATGACATTAGCGCGGTGTGCGCGGGCGCAGACAGGTGTCGGGACTTGTTTACATACTCGAGTGTGCATCCATTAACTAAATGAGCCGATTGGCATGCCGCCGATACCGACTCACATTGCTGCGCTGAAGATTTAATTCATGCAAAAAACAAACGTACTTAACATGAATACCTTGATGAAACCCGTCAATGAAATTGATCAGATTATCAACGAGAATCCAGTAAATTTTAAAAGCTTTTTCAAATATTAACCAATCTACTTTTTTCTCACGAAATGATGTGAAACAAAGACTAAGCGTGTGTGACATTGACGCTGTGAAAGTAAAGCATTTGAGATCAGTGCTCCTATTAGCCGAGCCGATCATACGAGCTCGTAAAATATAATGATAGTCACAAAGTTGTTCAATACCGTGCGCCCACGCAGCGGTGACCATGATGCGGCACGGGCGTACGAGATTGTCCCATAAAAGTTATGATCTACTTATTTCTATAAAGGTTAATAAGCTTTTAAAGTGTACAATAATAGTTTTTTTATATAGTATATTGGTTGGTCTTTGGAACCACATCCTTCAAGTCTTAGTAAATAGCAAGGTTTGAACAAAGAATTTAAAAGTTCACTGTTGGAGATTTCCCAGATTATTATGCAAAAACTGACATTACATTTTTTTGTAACTCTTCTACAATTGACACTCAATAATTTCTATTCAACTTCTCTGTAGAATGAACAGCATGGCGACCCTACTTGTTTCAGATCCAAAACACTTACTTCCACATAAGCCTCTAATATCTCCGCCCACCGTCATACTGCGTGTGCGCATATCAGGGTCATATGTCAGACATTACGCGCTTATTGAGCTGGTAACAGTGACCCGCGTGTCCGCGCGGCTGAGCGACCAGAGCCAGCGGAGCCAGGAGATGGGATTATCCCTCATTGTACTATGATGTGTGACTTTATTACGAGTGCTCTCTGTTGACAGCGATGTAAAGGAAAACTGTGGGATTAGTCTAATGTATGAACGAGGCATATTCAATGGAGAGATGAAAGCATTGACGCCATAGTTGTCGCCTTCAAACTGGTTCAATCCAGATATATTGTGTTCTTACACAAATATGTATGTTATGGTAGATGTTCTTGTTACTTAAGTGTTTACCTCTGAGTACAAATCATAGCGAACAGTATTCCCTACAAATAGGTCTGTCGAGCAATTTGTCAAGAATGCAGCCTGTGCCACTCTGAAGGCATAAACATGGCAACACCGGCCAGTGTTGCCAGCGTGCAATTTGCACAAATCATTGTCCGCCGCGTGCAGCCCACATGCGTCTGCGCAATGTTACCACTCGTGTGAGCCAAAACACTGATCTATATTGATCCTATGACAAGTGATGTAAAGAAGCAAAACTAAGTAATACCTAAGCTAACTATGTATAATGTTTAATTGCCATAGACAAGCTATGTACCAACATAGTTGGGAAAAAGGCATGGCAAGGCATATCATGTGATAATGATATTTTTATTTGACTTTTTTTGTATACATTCTGGTTCTTCAAACCTTACAGACAGACATGTGTTGCTGGGGAGTTTGTTGCGCCACTTCTTCTTCCCAGCAAAAATACATAGGAAGTGGTGAAGGGCGGGCGTTTTGGGGGCTGTCTTTTGTTTTTGACGTTCGAAAAGTGCTGATTTATCAGCCTAATTTGAATAAACGATTTTGAGTTTGAGTTTGAGAGGCTCGGAGGATGGAGGATGATGACAAGCTATGTGCCTAAAGTTCTTCCTAAGGAGTTAACACTGGGTTGCATAATTTCATGGTGAGGTGTGAACGTTGCGATACTGTAGTTCGGTCAGATTGTGCTGTGAGCAGTAATCGCCGATAAATTACTTTGATGGATGTGTGCAAATTACACGCTCTGTGCTGCTTGATCAATGTTACGCGAACCGTGCTATTGTAACTGTGTGGCGATACATTGAGGGGAAAAACGTGAACTAAACCAAAATGAATCGACTGATTCACATTTAATAACGAAAAAAGCCCACATTAATCCGTTTCATTAAATAAATTCAGCATAATAAGAGTGTATTGAAAGTCATGGCATCGTGACGGCGCGTCATCGCGTCCGCATTAATTACTTCACTGCCGAAATCCTCGACTCCTTTATATCGGTGGCAGCCATGAGCCACATAAAGAGCATGACTCTCACAATAATATAATCAATGAGTGGTTCTTAAAATTAATTTATTCAACAATGTTTGATAAAAACTCCACAGCGCAGCGGTTTGCTATAATTGCCGGTAATCTTCGTAATCTCGGTAGCCGCCGCCACCGCACACCGTGAACAGAAGTCCCAGTTCCCTATGCTTTTGGAATTTAGTTTTTTTGGGATTGCAACATAACAGTAGGTTATTTCCATAGATTCAGAGCACAGTTTATGTATGCAGAGCATTAGATGCTGCTACTTCCACTTTGAAGTTAACACAGCAACGTCAACGCAAGCAACTTTGCTTCAATACACGCAGACAGTCAAAAGAGTGACACAGGGAGCGACTCTAATTTGGAGATTTTAAAATATTATACCAGCAATGTTGATATGTATAAACAGTGTGTTAGAACTTCTGCTCGTTCACTGAGGGCTGCGCGCGCGCACGTTATAGGCGATTAATTCGGGTCCGCCATTAGCGCGCATGACTTGACGCTACCGCACCGCGCCGCTAGGGATGTGCCCACCTATTACCTCATTTATCGGTAATTATACTAAACTAAGGGGTACAATCAGTGTTTAAATCATTCCAATTTAAAGAAAAAAAGTGGAAATAAAAGCGTCGAATAACAAATTACATCAACTACAGCTTTTAATTAGGTAAGATAAGTAACCACGCTACATAAATATAATCTCATATTTATTTACTCCGCGTGACTTCTCACCTCATATTTCAAAAGAAAGTTACTCATTCCGAATAGGAAACATATAAAATCCTGCTCCCATTTAATAACTGGACAAATGGACATAAAATATATTTTGACAGCAACAATTTACGAATTAACATCTATTTGTAATAATAGCTGCCTTCAGCCTGATGCTCGCGCTCGTCACTAGCCGCCGGGCCCCGGGGGGCACGTGGGGGCCCGGGGGGGCACGGACCCCGAGGGCACAAAAACGTGGCCCGCCTCCGAAACTCATCTCATTTAACGCTTCTATCCCAATTTAATTTCACTATTACGTGCTTTAGAAAACCAACTCACACTTCTTACAAGTTAAGCAATCATAACCTTTATATTGAAGAGCATACGATTCACAGAGACCGCACAAAGTATCCTTAAAGTAGTTATGCGAATATCGCCCTTAAATCTAAGCCGCTACAGCTTACGGACTAGTATCGGATTATGTCGTGTTCGGGTCAGCAGCCGCGCGGGCAATGGACCGATGTCTAATTGATGTTAATTGTGTAATTGTAAGGAGACGCGTGACGTCATCGCCTGTATTGCCTTGTTTATGTCACGTTGCTGATCCTCGGCTGACATACTGCGACACTCACACTTCAGCAAACAACTCTTCAATCCTATTTAATGCAACCCGCAAGCATTTCTTGAACAATAATAACCTAGTTGCGTATTCACCCGGGGTGGTCGGGTGTAACCCTGCCCAGGTATCGCAGGTTTTATTTATACAAACAATTACACATGCTGCTGATTATGTAGCAGCAATCACATTGATTATGAGCTCATTGCAATATTCACGTGGAGCGGCACTTCAGTGAACAACGCGGTGAGTACTAACGATGACAGACGAACAAACACAAGCGGTTAATGAATCGAATAACGATCGAATATGCAAAACAGATAATTTGCATAAGTAAACTTCATTAGCTCAACATTTACATACAAAATTATAATATCTTTACACGAATGCTGAATTTATTAGCTTAGCGACAGAATCCGAACTAGTTCCAACTTGTGAACTTATTCACAGCCCTCTAGTAACTATAAACTAGAGAAACTATAATTATTTATTATCTGTCAGTTGGTTTTAGGACAAGTCAATCCTAACTAATATTATAAATGTGAAAGTAACTCTGTCTGTCTGTCTTTCTGTCTGTCTGTCTGTCTGTCTGTCTTTTCTTCACGCCTAAACTACTGAACCGATTTGTGTGAAATTTGGTACAGACATAGTATGGAACTTGAGAAAGGATATAGGATAGTTTTTATTACAAAAAATATAAAAATAATAAAATTTAATCCGGACATATAGCGCCATCTATTGGTCAAACCAAAAATCTGCCGGAAGTCACTATTCCACGCGAACGAAGTCGCGGGCAAAAGCTAGTGAGTTTCATATAAGAAGTTGATTTCAATTAAATATTTTCGTGTCATCATAGAAGATGTTTTTGATTTATAGTCAAGGCATTGAAATAACTAATCGGATTAAGTAAAAGACTTAGTTATAAATCTGTAAGTATGGAGACGGTGACAGTAATGATATTTAGAGCTAAGTGTGACGACACGGATGACACGGTCAATATACTCGGTTTAGAGAAAGATATATGAAGATCTAAATGAACTGAAATATGATATCTCATACAACCATCTAATAAGTCACAGCTCTAGTATTAGCCAGAGATAAGACACATCTATGAACAATATTAGGGTATCAGAGTTCCAAGAGATGGAGTAGCAAAGTAAGGTCGATAACGGCTGCGGTTTCTGTCTGTGCGGTGTCTGTGTGTGTGTTTTCTGTGTTTACAGTTCTATTTTTCCTAACAAATCGTATGTGGTTCAAGAACCTTCAGCTTCATTATACCTAGAAACTTTAACAATCTCCTAGCTGCTAGCTAGTGCAGTAGCAAATCAGTCAGTGCAGTGTTACGCTGGCGGCTTCTCTCAGGTAATGAATGTTTGTGAGGTGCAAACTATTCTCATTGGCAGCTCGTTACGTGCGCTCCGCGTGGAATACGTTACACTACTGCGACGTTTTTGCTCAACGCAAATGAACGCAAACGTGCGCCTGCGCAGCCTCACCAGCTCTGACGCGCATCACAAGCAGGGTAGAGGAAATGGAAAAACAAAGCTAGTGTTTTATTGATACAATTCGCGAGGTTGCACAATCAGGAAGATAAATAATGGAATTCAATATTTTGTGTCACTGTACCTACTGTGAGCAATTAAAGTTAAATGGATTACATACAAAATATAAAGAACTACATACTACCATATTAATGTCAGAAAACACTGGTTTTACAATGTTAGGAAAAAGAATGCTGGTAGCCCACTTGAATGTTGTATGTGTATCACCACCGTATAGAACAGGACGGCAGGTCATTTACTGCTTTCTCGAAGGTAATTCATTCATCCTATTTCCTATTAAAGTTTACCGTTCAATAGATTCTCCTAGACTTTCCCTGAAGGCACGAAAATCCGTGAAGCAGTGGCGTCTCGGCTGGTGGTCGTCGCGGCGGTGATGGATGCGCGTGCGCGTAATTGACAGCGACATGCGCGGGCGCAGGCGGCATCAATCACGGCGCGTCACCCGCCGGCCGGCGCGGGCGCACCGCCACCCATGGGAAATGCTCGCGTAATTAGCTGCAAGCCTAGCGACCCGGAATTACGCGAACACTATCCACCACCATGCAGGAACAGCCACTTCATTACCCGCCGGAGAAACATGCCAGTTAATAATTCATTTCAACTTGATCCCGTCCCCAGTGACGCAAAATTATACCTAAAGAACATAAACGGATAAGACATCGAATGGGACACAATCTCATCCAATCTCAACGAGTCAGTTACCTGTAACGTTCCAAAAGGTTTATTTCGTATTTCCCTGTCAGTATTGTGGTGTAAGTCCTGCGTAAATCTGCGGTGCGCAGGCGCAGCGGTGTGTGAATGCGCGGCGGGGCACCGACAAGTACCGCGGAGTGCAACACTTGCGCACACGCCGCGAGGGAGATATAGACGTGCCACGGTACATTACTGTACTATCCTGCTTACAGTGGGACAACTTGAAACCTGCCTTGATTTCCTCCTACTTATTCAGATCTATGAAGCGTGGATATTCTGCATGGCTTAGATGAAATGGGCAAAATAAAAAAACTTGAACAGGTATTGCCCGGTGCATCGTACAACATATATCAAATGCCTGACGGTATTAAGCCATTTATTTGTATGAATTATAATATTATTAAATTTACTGCTGCATGTCTGTCAGTGCAACACGCGACGCGCAGTAAGCTGGCGATAACTTCACTTCAAATTATACTTTAACATTCAAGTTTAATTCCACAGCAGTAAACTAATCCCAATTAATTGAATATGAGCGATCACCAACAAAACTTGACATGAAGGTATTTAACATGAGAATACATGACCCTCACACTGCAGATTTAAATTAAATCCCTGATTATGTTGATGCGCGAGCGTAGTAGCTACTATACATGTAAATATTTACATAATAACTGTATAGTAATCTATTCAAATGTTAAAAAATGTGAAACACTTAAAACATTCAGCAGTAGAAGGCTGCATACTCCTGAATTCTTCAGACTGCATTTTATATTACTTCAAGAGGAACACCGTCCGGAGTATGGTTACATCCGCATGCTACATGTTATGTACACAACCGTATGTTCCTCCTCAACAGTGAGGATTATCATCCGCGCTAATCTCCTGACATCCATTGAGGACACCACCAGCTCTTAGAAATGAGGATTTCTATAAGATGTGCAGTGCACACAGCGGGGAGCGTCACAAATGTATTTAAATCAGAATGATGTGTGAACGGGGTTTTACAAATCTAGCGTTACGGTAACCAACCGTTTCATGTCATTTGAGACAGTTATAACTTCATCAACAGTTATGTTACAGGAATACCATCCGAAAAGGAACATAACACTCACAAATTACTTATTCAACAATTTGGAACCTTCATGTAAATGAGCCCTTGAAAGTGTCATTGCGCGGAAAAAGCATTACAGTGGTGCGACGAGTGGCGCGGTATGAATAGCGCGCATATCATGGCAGTTGTGTAGTACTTGAGTGCGCTGCAGGTCGGCGCTTGCGCATTGTGCGCAGCTCAGCGTGATGCATGGGCCGCGAGGGTGACAACTAATCATAATTTATTCGTAATTTATGCTTCACTCCGGCGAGTTATCCAATGTGTTGATTTGTATCACAAAGATGTGTTTCTGGACATGAATCAGGCTTATGGAGCTTTCAGCCATGTTGTATATCTGTGCGAACACTCGCTGTCAGGACTTTGTAAACTATTTTAATATGAATTAGCATAAACTCCTGTGATACGCGAGACATATGATATATGTGTTTGTAACACGATGACAAGTGGCCGCCAACACTACTGTGAGAGATGTATGAGGGAATTGACTTACAGTTTATGGTATTTTAAAACATCGCGAATCACTTCGAGGAAATGGATAAACTGAAGAGAGCTATTCTGAAGTGCCCGATAAATATAAAATACCCGCAAGACTCTCTGTCGGAACGTTGTCAAGTCGTAAAGTGTAAAACTGTATTCACTTCGAGAATATCCACTTATGGGTGTAATGTGTCATAATTGTTTAACGGTTAACATTTTGTGAGCTATCCGTAGGAATGTACCTGTGCTAGAGACAAATAACACACAACTAGGCCAATTTGACGCTGCAATCATCTGTAATTATCGTTATTTGTATGTTTCAATGGCTGAAAGACAAACCCTGTTAACACGACCACCGTAAGTAACCCTCGCGTCTCACAGTGTCACGTACAACATCGCACTAGTTCCACTTCACAGCGAGTAAATCTGTCGCCTATCAGATCCCTCACAGCCTAACAAATGCCTGAGCATGTTGCGCTGTACTGCAGCACTATACAGCATCAGCCTATCGGCGCATCTAACGCATGCTGCACGATACCACGTCACGGCTCCGCCAATCAGATCGCCGTAAATAACATTAGGAGCAATGGCTGGTGTTTTCACTTCCAAATGTGCTGGTCTGTGCGATGGTATCGAGAAATATCGGGTGTCAGACACCGCGGACACTGCAGACACCGATATCGGCAGATCAGTAGATGTGGCGACGGTGTCCCAACTCTAATGTTAGCAAGTGTAATGCGGAGGTGAATAGAATACTAAGATGGCGGCGACCGCGCTCACCTCGTCTTTAGCAATAAATCCATGAGTTTAGAGTGCTTAGTGCTTTATCACTATTTAACGCGTTTGACACTAAATTAGCAGGCCGCTACAACCGTTTTCCTCCTAACAGTATCTTTATACATAATACATTTCCTCAATTATTTAATGTAGCTTGGCACTTTATAAAACCATGGCCATGAATGAAAATACTGTTCTGAATCTAGTAACCCAGTTCCTGCAGCTTCACGCCCACACCGTGCTGCTGCTGTGACGTGGACAGGGCGCTGCTGTGGCGGCTGCGGACACTACGGGGGCTATACGTTAGCCACCGACGTCTCATTACAACGCCTAAACCAGCACTGACTCAGATTTATTACCAGCGAGTGTACACGGCGGCTGTTTGTTACCCATAACTGTGTAAGTGTAACATTGCTTGTTTACCGTAATGTCGGCTGTAAAGGGTAAGCCGCGATACGCTCCCAGATAACGCCGAGGTTATGCAGTTGTTAGCTAACACTAATCCAATTGTTCACTTGCAATTCTGATAAATCTTCTGAGATGTGGTGTAGCTGCGACAGTTTAGAATTATATATAGAAGTTACACATTACCATCATTATACAGATATATGAAGATCAGTAAATAAAGAAACTGCCTCACTAGGGAAGCAAACGTGCGAACTGCGTACGCTCAGTATACATGAGGCGACATTTTAATAGAAAGCGCAGAAGTATGATCCTGTTGCGCGCCCGATAGCATCGTACACGAGTACTGCAGTCACTGCAGGCTGCACTAATGTCGCATTTACTGCAGGTTTATGTGCTGCACTTGTTGTAATGTGCCTGTCCTGCATACCTGTGCACAAACTACGCATACTTGGATTGGAAACTTATATCGACAATGTGTATTTATTTTGTGCTCCTTGTGTATGACTTTAAACTGCAGACTTATATGTTTTAAAAAATTGTGAAAGTTAGCACGTAGTTTCTCGAGTTATAACTTTTAGCAATAGATCCCTGCCCGCAGGTTCTGTCCTGAGCGTAGAAATTATGTGACATAGTGGAGGCAACGCCTCGCGTCTTGTCAGCCTGTAATCGATTCCCCGATACAGAAGCAAATTACAGCGATAACTCTGCGCGGGCGCACTTTGTTCGTCACCCGGTGGATCTCTCGCGCTGCCGTAAAACGTGGCAAACATGTGAAGTGGGGTGACAATAAAGAAGAGAATTGAGTGCGACAAGTGATTGCGTAGGCGCACCGTTACAAGGATTTACTGCGATCGATAGCGGGCGGTAGTAGCCGCGCCAAGTAGGGGCGCGCGCGCCGCTGGCCGCCGCCTAATGCGCGACACTCGTGAAATGTTAGCCGCTAGACACGTCGCCGAGTCGCCGCGATTTGTGTGGGAAGCCGCTACTGCACTATTTTTACCGACGTCATCCATGTGCAGGAAGAGGTATATCCACGTCTGTCAGGCGTTCAGTGAAACTGCACGTGATTAAGACGTTTCCGTGGCTTTGAGGGAGCTCCGGCTAGGTTTATTGACAGGCCAGTCGCGAAATTAGCGGTGAACTGAAGTAATATTTAATTGATGATTACACAAACACGGCATTGCTTGTCTGATCACGAATATCTGCTGAAGTTTAATTAAGTATTATCTATCTGATGTTACATAAATAATAATACCTACCTACTAGCCGAAATATAAAAATATGGTCGTAAAAGTGCACAGAAGTAGGCCGATGGTATAACGGCTGGACATTGATCGCCACATAATCATTGTAATGATAATCCGCGAGCCCCCCCCCCCCCCCCCCTCACCCCGTCACCCCTCGCGTCGGTCACGAACTGCAGTAATTGTGGTTAATCGCCCACGCCGCTGCGCCACTTATTAGGGCTCCGTAGAACAAACCAAACATGGAAAGCCTCCAGGATTCATTGCCGCTAGATAATCTTTGATGTACTACTTTGACTTTCGCCAATCCGCTGCTCTGAGGAAGTGCAGTTTTGTTCAATTTAATAGTCTATATTACCTACTCTCAGAAAATTACTACGATAGATTGAAAAATAAGAACTTTAAACTGTTTACGGAACCGTGGTTATCAAAAGGCAATTCATACTGGTTGTATATTGGGAGCCTCCCCGTAATCCGGTCAATAACTAGATCGGCTTCGTATCTGACTACTTTCTAACTCAATTATAGTTTGAGCAGTAACGTATATCTACGATCTAATTATTATTGTTCACCGTTCTCAAATTGATATGCCAGTAAAAGTGCTCGTGCAAAAAATCTTCAGTTTAATAATATGTTAGAAATACTTGAGCTTATAGCTAAGCTCCTAGATTGAGATCTGCACAAACGGCAGGTACCTATGTATTGCTCAATTGCCCACTATTAATGCTCAACTGTAAGAAGACGTGGTGCTATGATAATGAACAATCTAATTGAAACAAAAGGTACTGAATACCAACTACCTACTGAAGGAAAATGAGTGTAAGTATTAGTTTAAGAAAAACTTTCAAATTGTGTTTATAGAGCTGGTTTTTACCTTCTTAAATACTGGCAAAGTATAATCGTGGGCATTAACAGTAGTAAGTACATGTGCTGTAATGTAGGCAAGTAATTCGGGTCACCGCCCGCTCGCAACACTACCAATGTGTCAAATTAATATCACCACTATACAGATACACGCAGAAGTTTCGTTTCCTGACGTATTTGGACGTTAGTGGACTGCCACTAACAGAAACTAAAGACGCAACAGGCAAGAAGCCTGAGGGCTGAGGTTATGCCAGCATGAGATAATATCATAATGGCCATTCTTTGCAGATAATAAATAAAAATAGGTGATAATATTGCGCTGAAGACTGTAGCCTATGATGCGTCACCTCCCTTTTCAGTTGTGCAAAGAATGAAACTTGTCTCTGCTTGTGCTAACTCTGCAGTCGTATTCACTGTCATTTAGAATTCTCCTTCTAGGCAGCATGTCTCTGTGGTGGCTGATGTGTGCATGTGTGAGTGATAAATTAAAAACGCAATAAAATGGTATGCGTAGGAGTGTCGACCGCGAATTAGTCTCGTTTAGCAGCCATTAGCCGCCGTGGGAACTGGAGCTGCTGATGAATCTTCACACTCATACACAATGACGAATCGCTTCACGCTCCTATTATGCTATACGAATAACATTTGTATTAACGCAGAGACTTGTTGAACTGTCTCTTATCTGTACTTTCCCAGAATATTCTTCAGATAATAATCAGCTTGAAAAGTACGACATAACACGTAAACTGTTCCTAACATCATACATAACAGACTCATTTAGTTATATTATAATTATTTTATTAATTATTAATTATTTTCGTGTCGGATTGCCGTCCCATCGGGTTATGAGAGTGAAGGAATAGGGAGTGCACCTGTGTCTGCGCAAATGCTCGTGCACTATAATATGTCCTGCGCAGCTGGCTGATTTCCTTAAGTGAGAACAGCCGCCGTAGCCGAAATCGGCCGTGGATGCCATTATTATAATTATTTACGCACGAATAATATTGGTAATAAAGCTTACAGACGCTAACGATATTTCTAGTTCACGGTAACACGCAGCCTCTGTAGCAACAGTGACTGCACAACGTCTATGGTTCACAGCATTCCCAGACAGGCAGCTCTCGTGCTTGGCTATAAGTCAGGGTCTCTCATCAGGCAGTAATTAGCCGCGAGATGACGCAGGAGGTCACCCGCTTCCCAGACAACTGGACCGCCCAGGTAATTGATCCACATTCAGAAATGTAACAAACATATCTAGTTTGAAAGTGAAACGTCAATAAATTCCGTAAGTAAATACAGTAACGCAATGTGGGGCTTCACTTCCGCTGAAGTTTGTTGATTAGTTACGAAGTCTAATATATATTGAGGAAATCAATCCGAGATCCATCTGCACGTGCAAAGCATTTCACATTTACAACATAGCTCAATTAATTAATGTAAGAATTTAAGACACATTGATACAGGAAACATTGAGAAAAAATAATGGTTGCCAAGAATCATTGTGCAATCTTTACTATTAATTCAACGTGGTCAATAACTTTGCACAATTCGTAATAATGCTAATTGATCTGCCCCTGAAACGTAAAACAACACAAAAAAGAACGTAGCTTGAAACATCCGTCAATAAGATGCATGATGTAAACAAGCAGGACCGGCGCTCACTCAGCATCAGCACCCGGTGATTATCACATCCACAACTATTATCATCTGTATGTATAATTGTCACTCAGCGTACACGCTTCTATGAACAAGCTTTACATAAATATCACTTAATGACCCCCTGCGCTGACTTGTGAAGGACCCACAAATGTCGGAGGTCGACAAAACGTTGACATTGCATTTTGCCTGCCAATTTCCCTGTAGACAGTGCGTGTTACTGTGAAAACGTTCAAGAAGAATGGTGAATTAAGGGACAACATAATCTTATGATATTGGACACTAAAGAATTTATTACAAGACAGTTTTTTTACTCTTTAAGCAATTCCATATGGTGTTTCCATATTGGTTATATCCCGCCTCGGGCAGCGGACAGCCACGCTACGCATCCAGCTCAATTATCCCGATCGATGTGAACTTACTTATATCCCAAAACAAGCTAGGCAATACTACTAAGGCATACATATGATTAGTTGTAGATAAAAGTGCGAGCACTAGCAAGTGACACGGCGAGGGCGGGTCGAGATGCGCGCGCGCATCATTACCGACCGTTACACTCGCGGATACAGATAACCAGCGGATAACTAGGCGAGCAATTAAGCAGTAATTGCGGATATGATTTATGTACTTTACTATTTATTCGTTATATTCATTACTCAGAAACAGAATGAAATCTCGTTTTAATTGAGAAATTAACACTAATGCCAGCTTATGTTTAATGAGAAAGTTTGTGACGATAACTAGATGTTTTATTAGTTTTACAGGAGAAACTCTTAAAAGATAGATAATGTACCGTTGTACTGACCAATATGACACAATGAAACTAATGTGCTAATTAATCTATACGTATTTCACATACATGCTAGTTCTAAGGTGAGCGCCCTCACTAAGCTATCTCGAAACTTATCTTACCTAATCAACCTTAATGATGGGATTTCAGCGGAGCTTCAAATAACAGGAAAAGCAAATAGGCAAAGTATGAAAGCATGTAGATGCGCAAGAGTCGCAACTAACTCCGTACCGCTACGTGACCGCGGCCTGCGCGCGCTGCTGGGCGGCTAGCGATGATCATGGCACAGTGTGGCTATCAACAGTGTTACAATTCCGTACAGCTTTCTAATCAGTCCAGTTTTAGCTTAAGGATTATCCCAAACATTTGCTTGATCTCTCATGCTATTTAGACGCTCATGACTCGGTGTATTTAATTGTCTAATCTACAGAAATCATTATACACATGGTGGAAACGTCTTGATCGTGAGACCCCAAGAAAAGCAATTCTGTTAATGATAAGTGGACATAATATTTCTTTTCCTCTAACAGTTTACAAACGATCTCAATAGGAAGTGAAAAGCTAGATATGTATGTAAATGTAGTTGTAGTTCAAGACTTCTGCTCACGTTAGTGCGGTTATCTCGACGACGTCAGTTCGTCGTGCGCTGATCAGTATGCTGCGCGCGCGCAACCCGCTTTCAGCTTATCTGCGTCTCGTCAACCCCCGACAAATACCCTCCCCCCGCCCGCCCCGCCCCGCCGCGGCCGGTACCCCTCCCGGCCCACGCGTGTGTCACAGCACTAACGGATTATACGGAGATATGCCGGCAATATGCAGAAGTAGCATTCTGAACATAACAGACATAGATGCGGTCAAACATCTGTGAAACCAGCTAATGTTGGTATAAGGTAGGCACGTTATAGACAGATTGAATGGAATCTCTAATGGTCATATTCAAATCCACTTATGCCACTTCTGATAAAACTAAAACTGTATATTTGTATTAGTTAACTAAGACGTTGTTGGACCTTCTCCTCATATGCCTGTCTTGTGGCATGCCTACATAAAGTGAATGAGATCAAAAACAGTCTTTGCTCACGACACTTGTGAAAGCGGTAATCTCCTGAGATAAATCTGTGCTCTGCGCAGGCGCATGATTTGAATACTTGTCACAAAAATTAATGACGCGCTCTGTTGTTCGGCAGAGGAAGGTTCGCCGTAAATCAGAGATTAGTATCAATTGTAATTAACTAGTCAATATTAACATATTGTTAACAGCATCCGCTACTCGCGCGCTTCAATATTGTTGATTAATAAAAATAATTCAATATTTAATCAGCGGAGAGTTATTGCGTAGCTGTAATGGTTTTGTGTTGGAGTTATTTCTAACTTGACTTTGAGGTCAGAGTGTCCACGACATTACATTCAGAGGTATTTCAATTAATTGCATTAGTGTTTGAATGATTTTATCTGTAAACGTACGGAGAGTACCACTTATCGCACGGATTTAAAAACTAGCCTATTCAATCAGGTATTGCTAATAACTGGGGAAGGTAAGTATCACACAATTACAGATAGGATTTAAGGTAAATATGTAAATTCCCATGTAAACAGAGTATCCCTGTCATGACGTAGAAGGAACAGACAAGGCCAGTATTACGGCATTAATGTAACGGAGCCTAAACACAGTACGCAGCCGCGGCCCGCGCCTTCTAGTTAGTTATCTATGAAGGACCGAGCTTCAAGTTACCGACAACATATACCTACATACGTCTGTTTTCCTTAAGACAACCGTTTTCATGGTTAACTGATGTTTGAAGAAAAACTACACCTAATTAAATGCACTGTTATGTTATCTGTTATATACTTACTTCTTTCTCATGCAAATTCCAGGATATTCAGAGAATTAGTAAAATTACATTGAACAATTCTGAGAGTGGGAGAGTTGTCCATTGATTTTACGTTAAAAGACATGATTCACGAAGCAATCTCAAGCGCAGTCACTGCTGCAACTTCGTTGACATAATAGTCACAGGCATAGTCCACCAAATTGACAATTATTGACGACGTGCATTTTACGAGAAAAGTTTGCAAGCATAGGAGCAAATAGCCTCTATATTAATGAAAACGGTGTCACAATACGGGATAATGACAGGTTTTCCTCATCGACAAGCCAGCTGACCTCAACCCTGCCCACCCGGCACACGGCCACGGGTACCGTGCATACAGTGCAGCAGTAATTAACATTATTTATCGGCATATTCACATAAACCTCTACATGGATGCATCAACATCGGCACAGCTTTATGTATCCGTGACACAGAGGAGATAGGAAATGGAGACATCATTTGATTAGCGCTCGTGTGAACTCTTAGAAAGTCTGGACCACTTGCCGACGGGTATGTTATCTATATATCTATATCTTCTTATATATAAAAATGAATTGCTGTTCGTTAGTCTCATTAAAACTCGAGAATGGCTGAACCGATTTGGCTTATTTTGATTTTAAAATGTTTGTAGAGGTCCAGGGAAGGTTTAAACGATACGAAGTTTGTTGGGTCAGCTAGTATATAAATAAAAATGAATTGTTGTTCGTTAGTCTGATTAAAACTCGAGAACGACTGGGCCGATTGAGCTGATTTTGGTTTTAAAATGTTTGTAGAGGTCCAAGGAAGGTTTAAACGATACGAAGTTCGCGGGATCAGCTAGTCTGAAATAATATTGAGATCTTACCTCTATATTTTAAAGAGGTAAATCGCAGCTACTATAAGACATGTAAGTGTGATGTAATGAATTTGATTTTCTTCTTTATTAATCTTGATATTGAACTTTATTGAAAGTTCATCGTACTATATAAAATCCAGGATATAGATATTAACATTACATCAACTGTCTATAATCTATTCTACGAAAAAAACATTATTTTTGTTTCTGCTATCAGGAAATGAAATGGCATTCCACTATTTTATGATCCTTCAACCACGCATCCCGGTTTGATGCGGAGATGCGCGCGCAGCCGTCACCGGGAGGATGCAGTAAAGCTGCGCCGGCGCAGTTTACAGCATGTTTTACGACGCTGATAGCATCGATAGCGATCACATCACTGGCCGCATGGTAATGTCTTGATATCGATGCAGATATAAGATAGACGAACTGCATACATGCTGCGTGCCGCAACTTGTTGCACATTGCGGAACTCAGAATCTTTGCTTTTGAATTGTATGGGTTAGCGAAGATAGCATGACGCAATATTCTTCTACAGTGGATCAGTCAAACCAGTCCCGATTATGATCTTTTCATGTCAGTAGATACCATCCAAATATTAACAGCGATATTCCAAATTCAATTCTTACATCAGTTGAATACAATTTTACCAATTTGTCGAATAGCTCACAAAACCACAAATAAATAAATAAACTGATAAAATAAATAAACTGATAAAGCATAAGACAAATGCTGACAACATTATCTGCAGGTCAGCTCTCAGCTGGAAGCTGTTACTCATCAGCCGAGCCATCGCCCGCGGGAACGCCACGCGCCGACTGTTCCCAAATGTATAGTTACCGTCCATTCGTATGCGCAGGCGCTCAGGACAGCACGACTCCTCGTTAAAATATTACACAAATGTGCAAAATTATAATAAATGTGCCCTGCCGCGCCTTTATCGCTCGATCGTTACAATAATCATTTGTACGTATGTATTGATAAACATCTCGCTCACATCTCACAGTGATGCTGTGACACCTGCCGTCACGCGCTCATTATACGCGCCAAGTATCCGCTCTCAAGCGATTTCTTTCATTCGGTTAATATATGGCAGCGAACGCTTCGTTAAGTGAAAATGTGTTGCTCTTAAACCTGATACGTTATTGCAGTAACTCGTTTAATGTACTTTATCATCAAATAAATGGCTTTTGGATTTCAAGCTGCCATCGCAACCGTTATGGGTGTTTAAAGTTTTACGTACTAAAAACAAACTTGTTGACGTATTCGCAATACTAAGCAAATAGGTAAACGTAGACTGATATTCCCATATCAAGAGTTAAATGAAGCTGCTCTTATACATTTCACTGTACCGACAAGCTGGACTTGTATTCCTCTACCGTATCTGCATATAGCGCGCAATATATCTTTCTATCACTAGTTAAATCGTGTAAATCAGTATTTATCACCGTTTCTCGGGAACGCTGCGGCGCACGGTTATCACAAGTCGTTGCGCGGGCGCCGCTCAGGCATCGAACCCGCAACCCCATCATTCAGGCACATCACGACTGCCGCGGCACGGAGTTAGGCCCCCTTCACACTGAATACATTCCGCTAAGATATCAATGATGCATTAAAGCTATTTTTTGGCATCGTTCAGTAAAGTAACTTCTTATAAAAATACCTACTTGACTTTTTTAAGAAACAACTGCAAACTTATAGCAAGCTAGTTTTGTTTTTGAAAACAATACTTAGTCATACAAAATCAATCCACTCACATCATGTAGGTCCTTGTTCAATAGCTTGTTATTGTTGATCCTAATCATGATTTTGCTCATAAGACCCTTGAGGAGCCGACTATAGAACAGATCCCAACACTCCAAAGTATCTATTCTTAGTGTTAGTATTTTAGTACATATGCGTGTTGTGTACATAACTCGAGGGCTTGTATTGCAGGCAAGTATTTCGTCTAAACATCAGTGCGCTGTAATCTGCTAGATAACATCACCTCTCTTCTGTCTGTTCGTGCATCCTATCCTCCATATATCGATACACAGGCACCACTAGCAATACTTACAGAAATTCCATCTTAATAATAATTTTCTCTTAACTTTTAGCTAATCCATGATTGTCAAATAGATATAAAAGTTCATCAAATTTATTAGTCATCCAGCTAAAACTAGTTGTGCCTCCTTGATTAGTCATAAACATCTCAGGTAGGTAATTTATAACAGTGGTCTAGCCTTTTACTCAATTATATTTATCGTTATTTGTTTGAGCATGACTAATGTTGTAACTTTGCTATCAATGCGTGAGAAATAATAGTTATTTGTTATACAAGAGTGCAAAGTTGCTTTTTAACCGCGGGCTCAATTTTGATGACCGAGCAAGCGAAGGATTCTAAAATTGAAACACGAGCGTAGCGAGTGTTTCAATAATTAGAATCCTGAGCGATAGCGAGGGAATCAAAAGAGCACAAGGTGAAAAATCTTTGCACTCGAGTGCAACACGTAACTTTTCATCCCACCTCATCGAGGAAATTTCTAAACTCAAAAAAAGAAAATGGCACGCACGCCACACATGGCAAATTAAAAAGATGTAGGTGATATAAAAGATGATAGTAAAAAGATATACCTATTAAAGTTTTTTTATGCAAAAACTCAGTTTAAAAATGTAATGAGGTTTAAAATCGACCTCAAAACAATAAAAAATAATAATTTCATCCCAATTCATCGAGGAAATTACTAAATGCAAAAAAACAAAATGGCGCGCACATATGAGTATCAATATAAAAAAAGGTAGGATTAAAGTTCATTTATTTGAAAACTCAGTTTAAAAATGAAACGAGGTTAAAAATCTATGTAAAAATAATAATAAAAATTACTTAATTAATGTAATAATTATTTTAAGCAGTATTTTATTTGTTTAATATGTATTTGTTTGAAAAGTCTTATCAAGATTGTCACAAATGGAGTATGTTCACGATGTTCTAAATTCAAATCACTTTGCCGCTCTAGAGGATAAAAACGGCTTTTGTCCTCAGATATCAAAGGGTAAAACTACTCTTTCCGAGATGGTGGGATGAAATAGTTATTTGTTATACAAGAGTGCAAAGTTGCTTTTTAACCGCGGGCTCAATTTTGATGACCGAGCAAGCGAAGGATTCTAAAATTGAAACACGAGCGTAGCGAGTGTTTCAATAATTAGAATCCTGAGCGATAGCGAGGGAATCAAAAGAGCACAAGGTGAAAAATCTTTGCACTCGAGTGCAACACGTAACTTTTCATCCCACCTCATCGAGGAAATTTTTAAACTCAAAAAAAGAAAATGGCACGCATGTCACACATGACAAATTAAAAAGATGTACTTATTAAAATTTATTTATGCAAAAACTCAGTTTAAAAATGTAATGAGGTTTAAAATCGACCTCAAAACAATACAAAATAATAATTTCATCCCACTTCATCGAGGAAATTACTAAATGCCAAAAAACAAAATGGCGCGCACATATGAATACCTATCAAATTAAAAAGAAGTACCTATTAAAGTTCATTTATTTGAAAACTCAGTTTAAAAATGAAACAAGGGTAAAAATTTATGTAAAAACAATAATAAAAATTACTTAATTAATTGAATAATTATTTTAAGCAGTATTTTATTTCTTTAATATGTATTTGTTTGAAAAGTCTTATCAATATTGTCACAAATGGAGTATTGCACACGATGTTCTAAATTCAAATCACTTTGCCGCTCTAGAGAATAAAAACGGCTTTTGCGCTCAGATATCAAAGGGTAAAACTACTCTTTCCGAGATGGTGGGATGAAAAATAAATTATTGCGTCAAATAGAAATTAATAAGTGTTGAGATAGTGCGGATGTCGTCCTTGCACAGTTCACTGACTTGACCCCTCGACATATTAGCATAAAGTTGGTGTTAGCGACCATTCAGTAGTACCTGACGCGTCGCATAGCCTCGCGCCCCGACTGCACCTGTAGCGTGATTTGTGAGTCTGCTCGTCCTCCCAACGTCGGCTAGCTTCGGAACACTTCGTGCGAACTCGTGTCGGATCGCATGCTCCACGACGCGTATTTACGAGGTGTCGACTGCGCCGGCGCACCGTGCACATACATGAGAAGATTTTATAGATAAAAGAGGATTCCGTTAATGCAGATTACATCGGCTAGGTAACTATTGCTTTTCACGGCTTTAAGACGATTTTCTTCTAGACAAAGACTTACCCATTCAATTATATGAGTTTATGGCTAAAATATTCTAAACCTCAAAGGAATGTAAACCATGAAATTAAATAAGTGTTCAGTCAGCTGGGCATGTCGTCATTTACCGTGGTGACCGCAAGCGCTGCGCCCGCGCCGACCACAACACACAACGCACAAAAAGATGACTTACTCCTGACAACGGGAGATGAAACATATTCACTGGGTAACCACAAATGTAACATGCTTCCTTGCATTGTACCGACATGTCTGTGGAAGAGGTTCATCTATATAATTTGCTTTACATCCTTTCCATGGAAACAAATCAGTCGTTTTCAATCGACACTTACGTATACTGAACTCAGCAAAGATTTCAACAACTCTCAATAGACACAGACAGGTAGGTTCAATATCATTAAACGCAGGTGATCAAGCTTGTTAAATGTATCGTTATCAGTGACATCCACTCGAAAAATAAACCCTTATCGATTTAGCGATGGTTAATTTTGAAGCCACACCCCTACCGCGAGGTCAGCTCTCACGGACACCCTGCACCGATGCGCTTGCGCATTGCTACAGCTTGTACCGACTGTACGCGAACAACTTGTGTACCTGATAGTACAGGGGGAACTGATGTCCGCGACTGTACGTGTGAGATCTACGATTCTGTCTATGGATCGTAAGACAGAACAAAGATCGACAAGCAATATCTAAATAGTATTAAACCTTCTCTACTTCTTATATTATTTTCTCTATGAACGAATGCTCCTGTTAATGTCTTTTGTAAGTCCTGCCCCGTATCAGGCATTTTCCACCGTCTCTTTTGAAACTCCTGGGGCCCGATTCTCCTAAGTTAATAATGACAAAATCGAATAGAAATTGAATCGCAATATGATCGCAATAGCAGTTTTAACCATATCGGGCATTCTGCTACTAATATAAGACCAATCGTATTCCAACGACATCTGATTGGTTTGCGATTGGTCTGCCATTTTGGTGATTTTGTACGGTAGTTTGCTCTACAATCATGTTGCAATCGTAAATCATTTGCAGACAAAATTATTCATTATTGAATGACAGAAAATTATAAAAAAACGTTTATTTCAAAGAAAAAATTGCGGAATGCCACAAACGCTTCAATCGTAATTGAGTCGGGATTGGATCTCAGTCGAATGTGAATCGTATGTCGCTTAAGTAAAATTAGGAGAATCGGGCCCCTGCCCTTCATTGTATTGAACCTAGTGGAATTAGCAGTAACAATATAAAATATCATCAATACAAATTATATTGATTTCAGCTACTGATACCATCTCCCGATCACAGTGCGTTGTGGGACTTGCGCGTACGCACACAGTACCGTAGCGTCGGCACAAGTATTACCAATACCTGTTGTATTAAGGCAATATAACCGCTCATAATATGCTTTACATTCTTTCTAAAACCGACAATTAAATAGAACATGTCTATTAGTATTCATTAGTCTGCTTTACTTTAGATCAGGCCGCTAATTATGATTGGCTGTAAACCCGCTAATGACGCGGTTTATGTACGTGACGGCGCGGTTAACTGTCAATATAAACTCTTTTACAACTAATTAGCGGTAATAAGTAACATAGGTATTCGTTATTTGTCAGAAGTTAGATCCCTCGAAAAAGTTGCTTTAGTTATTGAATTACATATTGGCATTGGTATACCTATGGATGACATAGTATTACATACATGCACAGTCCATTGATATTCATACATTCATTACCAAAATAATATTTGCACGGGCAACAAGATTTAATCCTCGCAGCAGCCATTGCTCAGCCTAAACAAATAAACAGCTTATTAATTACAATTGTATGCAATTTCTAATTAACTTTTGCGGGAGGAATCCTCACCGTGGGGTAAAGGGCACGCCACACGACCGCGCGTTTATCACGCTATGTGCCGTCTGTACATGCTTTATTTACTACTGATACATTCACCGATAACCATCTTCACGTGAGATTCGTACAAACACACATACTAGCCGACAATTTAATGCTGTATAAACTAACTTGTATGTGGAGAAATTGGAATATTTGTCCAAGTAAAGTGTTTATGGCGGATAGCAAACAAGTCAAATTCATTAAGCAATCAACTGAAAGAGATTTCTCCCAATATTGAGGTAATGAAGTCGACGATGATCATTATTTTGACTACAAACATCAAGTCGACCATTGATGACCACGCTTCGGTAACATCCGTTAGTCCAGATACCCTGACGATGTTATTCTTGGCAAACCAACACGGAGGACCAGTGCCGAGGGCTGGTCCAACATTAAAAGCCCATTACAAACACTGCGGTGGAGTGGCGGCCGCTGTTTTCACTCAGCTATAATAACAAGCTGGTTGTTATTGTAAGGCACACACAGACACGCAGACAGACACGCAGACAGACACGCGGAGAGACAGAGCGGAGCAGTTCGACAAACACGATGCGTTTCCGAGCGGTGACTGCGCAAACGATGCACCTGCTAGGGATGTCACGACTTCGCTAACATACGGTGAAGTTGAGATGAGTTCAATGTAGGTACAGACCCAAGATATATCTATAGTTAATAAGTAGCTGATATACGGTACATAGTTGTTTAGATAATAATAACGAAAAAACAAAACACTACCAATCTAACGAATACACGTAGTAAATGGTAAATGCTTCATGGAAGCTATCAAATCTCAGAAATGTGAACGATTCTAACATTCTGTTGAGTGTAACAGTGGAGCCCTGCGGCATGCGTGTGCGCAGCGTGGGCGGACCCGGCGTGTTTGCTCCTAATACTCGGCTAAACACGTCGGACAACCATTAACTGTGCACTTTATTGGGCACTTGTTTGAACGTATCCCCTCACCCCTCACCCCTCGCCCCCGCTGTCTCCTCACTAGACCACGTCACATACGATGCAAACAAAGAGAAATAGAAGATCTACCTTATCGTGGAAAGATATGTAACTGAATATTTTATAGAGTTGAGAGCTTAGGACACCTCGCTGTCTGCAGTTCCAGTTGCCAGTTCATGAATGGACTCATAGTAAAATAACTCGAGCATTTGTGACGACAATATTATATTGAATTGCGTAATAAGTGATGAACCAATGCATATTACCGGCTCTATGGCGTCGACTACGAAACGTATTGAGATAACGATTATTTAGGAAATAAAATATAAATAGTGGAACTTTCCACGAAAGTATCTGTCGGTTAAGATGCCGTATATCAAACGTAACACCTGCGAGAAACAGTCGCCACCAAATTAAAATCAATGAAACACAAGATGTTTCCCCTCATAGATCACAATAATGTAAACAATCGATGACTACCGATGATAAGTAACAACTACATAAATATACCATTCACGTTGCGACTTACTCGCCGCCATCAAATAGCAGCACCGTGTACAGCAGTCGGAACCAGCTCGGTCAGGCCCACTGCCCACTGCTGGGCATAAATAACTGAGTTACACACATTATTAATGCCGCGACAACGCCGACAAATTGGAATAAACACTATCTACAAGTAGAGATCTTAAATAGAAAACGGTAATGTCACCACGAAATTAATTGAAACACCTCTCAGTTATGCAGCTAACTATTAGCCCAAACGCTCACAAATCAACTTCGAACTGTTCATGTAACATTATTTATGACGATGGGTGTATTCCGTAACAGCACACTCGCACTCACAATATCATCATCCTGCGTTTATCCCATCCCATTTTCTCAACAGGCCTTCTCTTTTCACCGACTTTTCGCGACTTTGGTTTGAGTGACACTGAAGCAATGATCCTTATGAGGAAGCATCGATATATGTAGAGAAGAAGGCTATCTGGAGATCGAGCTTAGTGGAAGGACGTGGAGGACATAATTAAATTGATCACCAATGTGCTAAATAATAGCAACATTTGAGTGTCCATTTATCAAAATAACTGAAGACCATACGTACACCTAACTTTATTAAAATATGGAACATTGGTACTTTGGTAAACAAGGCACCAAACTATGTGGTAAGCACATTCCCACAGCTACCTGTATGTATGCGTATTTAATCACAAGTATAATGTATATGGTCACATATTATCCAATATCATAGAAATATTGTCACCACGTATATTTATGATGTGGCAACGCGTTTGTGTCCACGCGTACAAACAGTCGGCGCCTGCGCATCATGCGACTAGAATAGCAATTAAATGTCCTCACATCATCTGATGAAACCACATAACTCAAATGTATTTTTTTTTTTTTTTTTTTTTTTTTTTTTTTTTTTTTTTTTTAAAGTCATTTATTCAAAGTAGGCTGAAAATCAGCACTTTTTGAACGTCAAATCTACAAAAGACAGCCCCCAAAACGCCCGCCCTTCACCACTTCCTATGTGTTTTTGCTGGGAAGAAGAAGTGGTGGAACAAACTCCCCAGCAACACAATTCTGTCTGTATGGTTTGAAGAACCGTATACAAAAAAAAAATAAATAAAAATATCACTCAAATTATACACATAAATTTGTATAAAAAAAAAGCAAGTAAACATGTAATCATGTTAGCTAGTACACACCTTACCCAGGGGCGTATTTAAAGATTGCGCGCCCTGGGCTCCTGTAGTTTACCGCCCCATCAAGGAATGAAAGAAAACAAAAAAATATATATTTTACATTTTTTTTTCTGTGTACAAAATTCTTAACAAACTTGTTTATTACATCATCGTAATCAATTTTATTACTTAAATCAGCTTCAATGTTCAAAATTGCCAAATTATTCAGCCTTTTTTCGATAAGACTCGATCTTAAATAGTTTTTTATTCTTTTTAAAACTGAAAATGAGCGTTCTGCACTACAGTTTGTCACTGCAGTACTAAGAAATATACGCATCGCAATTTGGATACTTATAAGGAAATGCCACTTTTAAATCATTTTTAGGGTTCCGTACCTCAAAAGGAAAAAACGGAACCCTTATAGGTTCACTTTGTTGTCCGTCTGTCTGTCTGTCTGTCAAGACCCTTTATCTCAAGAACGCGTGGACGTATTGATTGTTAAGTGAAATTCACATGAAATACTCAGGTCTATTGTCCCTTTAAGCCAGTGGTTCTTAACCTTTTTGGCATGAGGGACCACTTTACCAAAATTTTGTCTTGCCGGGGACCACCACATTGGTTTACCTAAATTGAGGGTTTTTTGATAAAGAATACAAGCACACTTTATAATTAGCACTCATTTCTTTATTATTTAGCTAAAAACAAAAATGTACAGATTTTAATGTAATGAGATTTTTGTGATAAACAATCGTCTATATTAGTTTCCAAAAGCGCGAGCGAAGCGAGCGCGAAATTTTTTTTCGGTCTCAAACCAAAAATTACGTAAAATGGGGTACGTTTGGGACGTACTTAACTTTTTGTTTGTTGACAAATGCAAATATAAGGGCACATAGTTTCTGAATACGCGAGCGAAGCGAGCGCGAAATTTTAATTATTTTTTAAGACTCAAAGCCAAAATTACTTAAAATGTAGCCCAAACATATATATTTTTTTTTTCTGTTAGACAAGTAAGATGGATATCTTATATACGTCCATTCGAAAACCCCTGTTTGCATAGATAAGTCGTTAAAAATAAAGTTAGACAACGTATAGCAACGTCGCGAAGCAATGCTTCGCGGACCACTTAGAATGCCTCCAGGGACCACCAGTGGTCCGCGGACCACCGGTTAAGAACCACTGCTTTAAGCAGTGAAAAAATTAAACTTCTAAGTTAAGGCGATCAAAAGATACAGCAGTTTATACCGACACCTTAGCCGAATTTCCGTCACACGCTAGGGAATCAAAACCTACAAGGTACTTCCCGTGAACTCAGAATCTTGAAATTCGGCACGAAGCAACGTTATATAGTACAGATAAAGGAAAAATTGCGAAAATGATAAATTTGAAGTTACATAAAATATTAGAATATTTTTTTTGGCTTACATGACATAAAATATTTTTTTAATAAATATAAATTTACTACCTACCCTTTTTCACATGAACGCGTAGAGATATTAAAGTTCAATATATGACATGTCATCGACACGAAAGAAGAAGAAGTTGAAATTCATATCAAACACTTCTTAAATATAATTGCCTTTAAACTGTAAAAAAATCTAAATCATTCAAAGGTCATTGGGCACCTTAGTATGGAAACCATACCCACGGCGGACACGAACGAAATATAGCCCAGTATAATGATATAAGGCTCTGATTTACTATGACATTAGTCGCATCAATGTGAACCATTAGAGAAAATCAGGTTTAAACATCAAATATTTTCCTAATTTCAATGGGGAATTTAAACGACCAAGTTTGACGGATTTGAGAAATCATTTCTTTGTAGTGAAAGAGTATACTTGCCGTTTATTTCCATTGTCATCAGGTCAGGATCTGATTATGGAAATCCTGAGAAATCGAGGGCAACTATCAGAAATTGTAGGCATGCATAGGGTTAAAACTTGATTCTCAGATGTATGTCTGATGATACTATCAAACAGTGAAGGTTTAGAGCTTACCTGATGATGGACGTGAGAAAGTCGAGAGAACTCTTCAACGGTATGTTTTAGTTACGTCGTGTTACGACTTCTAGACCGATGCACCTAACATCTTCTTCCTTTCTTTCTTGTTTTTGTTTTCTTGTTACTTTTTTATATGTTTGAAGTTGGATTTGTTTGTAAAATGCTTTTTAAATTCATTTTGATAAAGACCATTATGACCATTACGATCCACCATTACAAGTTACGACTGGGAATGTGGGTATTGAGATATATAAGTAAACTAAATGAGAACTATTTACAAAATAAAATAAAGCCGACTTTATAAGACAAAGGAAGGGACAGAATTACACTTTTGTCAAGGCTCTAGAAACGGAAAGCCTGCAGCCCCGAATCCTACTCTCTAGCAGTCGTTGTTACAATTCGACAGTTACAAGTCGTCAGGCGGTTTCGAAAAAAACCTGATAGGTACTGGGGCTCGTTAGGTGATTAATCCCTCAAAAATAAAAGATCCCATTCCTGCAATGGCTGCTTTAACCCAAGTTAGTAGTGAATTCTTATCACCTAAAATAAAATAAGCTTGTGTTGGACACAAGGTTACTGCTATAAATTGTAAAGGAGTTCCCATAACTATATCTGATCTTTGCTATCGATCCCGCAATGGCAGTCAAACCTATCTATGTGGAAAGTCTTCGCCAATACGAATTAAATAAGCCCAAAACACGTGGTAGTTGCAACATAGCGTTCAGGAGTTCCCTCGACTCTATGTGGTCTCCATAATCAAATCAGCTCCAAACCTTCACTGTTTACCAGTACCCTCAAAATTACACTCACATGTCTGGTTTTGACTTGATGCGTGCCTACAATATTCAAGAGTTGCCCTCTTTATCAGGGTTTCCAGATCCTCATCAGATCCTGGTCATCCGAATTGGCATCTCCTTCTTTATGAAAAGTCTTTAACAATAAAAACTAGCATTGCAACCTTTACATAGTACAATCCTCTGAAACTGCTTGTCTTTTGTATTTTTTTAACTACCTATCCTGGACATTCGTCTCCATGGAATTTTAATTAAATATTTATATTCAAAGAAACGTCATACTATTTTAAAACTACTTGTTTTACTACTCCACAATTTAAAACTACTTTGATTCATGTCCGCCACTTTTTGCAAAGCGGGTCAGATGTGCCCAATTACCTTTAAGGCATAATTAGTTATTTTCAATCAGATTTCTGAATGATGACTATAAAATGTTGTAAATAAATAACTTTAATGAAAAAACTTTTACAAGGTACTGGCCTACTATTCTGGTTACATTATAAAATAAAAAATATTAACTATTTTGACACTCACGAAATTGCCACTATGATTGTTCTAAACTGAGCGGTTTGCGCGAAAGTCACTTTTTATTTATACAGGATTTGTACGGAACCCTCGGTGCGCGAGCCCGACTCGCACTTGGCCGGTTTTTTTTTCTTTAGATTTCCTTCAAAAAAATACCGAGGCGGAAAAAGATTAGACTATTCCACCGGTTCAGAAAAGAACAAAGGCCGGCTTTCATACTTTAAATCCTTAAGACATGAAATCAACATGTGGAAAGATGGCTCAGGGCCGTTCTAGGCTTACGTCCTAAAATATTGTTCTGTACTTTTTTAATCCTCCAACCTAAAGCCCAAGGGCGGCCTGCCGGCCGCCCCTGGGCCGCCCTTCGCCGCCTGCCGCCCCGGGCTGTAGCCCCTTTAGCCCTAGGGTAAATACGCCCCTGACCTTACCCATACCTATTGCTCAAGCAGCTACAAAAAAAAAATGTATATAAAAAAAAAAAAAGAGAGATTTTAAGAAGATACTAGGAAATTATTATTTTGCAACAATAACTTTACAGAATTTTTATTTTTTTTACAATACCAAGATAAACTGAGAAGAAAATCATTATTGAAAATTAGTTGGGAATTTTCCATTTCCCCTGTCGCATCATGAATAGTGCTCCTTACCCAAACTCTAAAGTATTTAAAAACGGCATCCGATAAGGCAGACAGTCGACAATTTAGTGCGACACACAGCTGCGACCGCGACACTGCCACAGATAACTAATTGTCGATACATACGATTTATTGTCTCACGGCGTCCAACCTGTGTCCCCTTGTGTATTGTTACATATCTCGCGAGATAATTGGGAGGCTGCCTTATCGGCTTTTACCGTAACACTTCCTTCGACTTGTAAAGATAAATGAATGTGGAGATTACACGAGAGCTTGCCACACAAATAATGTTTCTGAACTTGAAATATATCAGCTTAAGCTGGGTATGGAAGATGGTACATGGACTTTGTTTTGATCATTAAAAGTAGACCCTCTCTTATGCTCCTAACTAACGGTCACGTACTACGCAATAATTTTAACTCCCCGTATGTAAGACTAGTTCATCCTAGTTCCCCTTTAAATAAATAATTAGCAGAGCAACAAGGACGCCGTCTCCCAGTAACGGTAACAGATCGCAACCTAATTAGTGAAGTCCGTTGGTAGTGCGCGTACGCACCCTCAATATGATCGCAATCTTAATGGATTTAGTGTTGCGCTGGCGCATACAGCGCGGCTAGTTTAGAGCACGAGGAAGCGCACAATTAGCCGATACCATCGCCAGGGTTAATGAAATGCCCCCGGCCAAGGATACAGTTGCGCCTTTAATTACTAACGTATCATATTTAGTGAGTTATTCGCTGGGAGGATTGTTTGACCCTCAGGAGTGCGAGTCTGCTGGATGCGGGTAATTGTTTGCCGACCAGCACGCCGCGCTGATGAAATCTCTTAGAATTAATAAAGGTTCTGTTCTATCCACTTGAACCTGTATGTGCTAGCAGTGTACCGGTATTCTTGTCAAAACAACTAATCTTGAGACTACTTCAAAATGGTTTTAATGAATTACGACCACGTACTTGTTAATGAAAACACAAATACCAGATTTCTTGTTAACAATCTTCACATGAATAGGGACAAAGGCAGAAGAATGATGATGAATCTTCACGTAAATATATAAAGAGGATAGTTAGCAAGATTGCGGAATTAACTTTAGTGCAGGCCAACCCAAAGCATTCTATCAATAACCAGCTTTACATAGAACACTCATTACTTGCGATGTTCACCGAGTTTACTCTCAATGTTGATCTTACGGTCAGTAATAACAGCCGCGTGGTTATCCCGATTACGCAATAACCACGATAACTACTGATTACTTATTAATTAAGTACTTACATGGAGTAAGTCTTGTAACAATATTACGACTGTTATTACTTTATAGTTATTAGTTCCGCAACTGTGGGAACTGGACGAATACCTTGTACATATTTCCGAAACTTAAACTATTTCAACCCTTTTACAATGATACGTAATCAACGCAAATAGTTAGTGTTAAGGACTGTGTTGAGCTTTCAAGTTATACAGCTAAATAGAGGACGCAGATATGAAGTGTTCTTACTTAAATTCAATCCAATCTATAGAACATTTTTTGAATGGCCTAAGCTTCGCTGATTTAAGAAAACTGTATATGATCCACGGTCCATCGCTGTATTTTTAAATAAACAATGATATTTATGGTAAGAAATTAACAGTAACAGGGTTTAAAGATTACACTAAATATAACGGTTACAAATAGCTGATCTGACATGGTCAGCAAAGTTTCCGGTACATTGACTAATACTCTAAAAGCCGCCTAATCGTTAGTGTGAAGAACATGGTCAGCGACAAAATACGAGCAACCTTCCACCTCGCGCTATCTCTTAACTTATTTATCACTTAACAAACATCGCACAGCTATGCTGCTAACATCAGCTTTACATTTTTACTTCACCCACAAAAACTTTAACCCGTGATCCGCGGCTCTAAATATGCGCAGACGCAGCGCGAGCTGTGGGCGTCACTACAAACATATCTGTCTGAACTATTAGTGCAACAATTAATTGGTCGCGTATCGAGGCGCAGGCGCAGGGTTACCTGATATACTGCGCTACAGTTAAGATGGCCGATGGATGTTACGATAAAATGGAGATATTCAAGTGATTCTGGTGTTGTCGTGGAACTGTATACAGTTGCTGTGAATAATTTAATTGAGCGGCCGCTGACCTGCGACCCCGGCCACTCGTATATTATATAATATTTGGTTATAGTTGTGACGGTGGAATGTGACAGCTTCTGGAGTATTTGTGTGCTCGTGGAATTTGGCCTAACGAACTTCAGATATACATCTGCCATTTTATGTTTAAAAACGAGAATTAATCAGTGTCTCAACGGTCAACGGATTTATGAAGCTTTAAACGCGATGAAGAACATAAACACAACTTAATATAAAATACAGTCTTCGACTTTGTCCAAAACAAAAATTAATCACATAATTTCCTCAAGTCGTTGATCATTATATGTAACATGAACCTCGCCAGATGTACGATGATTCATGATTTTTTCCAACGTATCGGATCAATTAGTCTGCATGTTTTAGCGTCCCAATAAAATGGGTTCCCAAACTGGACCAAATACTAGTTTATTAGTACCAATAAATATAATGTCCAAATATATTGTACAGTTAAGAATGTTTAATAAAGTCAGACAGTTATCTTGCTATCCTAACTCAATTGAATTAAAATCTTATTAACTATCGAGTGTAGAGGCATATATTTTAGATATTTATCTCCACACACGAACACATACAAATGGGCACGATTGCCCAAAATGAATTAATAGTCTAATCTAGCCACAAGTAAACTAACATAAATATAGTGAGCCAACAGTAATAAATGCTGTATCGATACAGATGAGTGTATCTACACATATAGATAAGGCTGTCGTCTAATTTAAATAAAACACAGTGCAGTGCGCACGCGCAGGGGGCAGCGATGCCGAATTTATTGGAAGCAGTTGACGGGCCGCGCCGGGCGGCAAGCTATTTACATGTCACAGTCGTTTGTCATACGAGAATTAGTTAAACGTTGTGTATGTAGGCGGAACACGCCCGAGGAATGCAAGAGCAGGGAAAATATACAAAAACAAAAGCCACAAATAAGCCTCCATATGAAGTTACTTTTCAGAAGCAATGCTGATGAGTAAGCAGTTTAATTTTGCATGTAAAAAACAACAATGAAGGCGTATAAGTAAAAGAGTAACCAAGACTACGATGTATGGACTGTTACAGGATTACGTTCATAATACTCAAATGAACTAAAATAACATTAAATTCCTCATGAAGTCAGTGACTCCTTATACAGCCTCAAATGAAGAAAAAAAATCTTTAATAAGTGTTAAATTAAATTGATACGGATATTAAATATTTTCGTTTCGTCGGCTTAATGGATAATATTTTATGCAAAAAGACAAATTGATTTATGCAAAACGGCAAACAAAATACGCAGACGTATCATCGCGCACAAACTACACATTAATTGGCAGAAATTACATTAAATAAGTATTTTGCCATAATAAACTACATGTCCGGCACTAATTTAAGTAATTTTATTAATTCACTACCTGCTTGATCTAGTGGCAACAAGTGGGCCTCTAGACAATTACTAGAACTCGAATCTTGAGTCGGAAATACTCGAAATGCAATTTCATTTATCTACTAAAGGCCAAAGGCTAAAATACCTAAATATAAAACAGTGTGTGAAACTTTCAACTAGAACGAAACATATATTTTTTTAACTTAAGAGCATAATAATTAACCAGAGCAGTATCGAGTTCCTTTATTTTGCAAATCAAGGTAAAAAAGTATTTTGTCCTAAAAATGTTGAATCTTGTGCAAACGTTTAAACAAATTCTGTGTTGACCTGTACAAACATTTAAACAGGTCCTAATCGATCCCCGCAGTACATCTCTCTCGGCTTTATCCTGTTATTTATACTCACGCACGTTCATTTCTTATCCGGGACATATTTATTAAGCCAATTATACATTCGGAGGAGGTCGGCTGACTTCGGCCGAGTTCGGGCGACTTCGGCCCAAATATTCGGATTATGCAGATCAGTCGAGTGGCCTGTGACCCGGGTATCGCGGGACAGTTGTGAAGCGGTTCTAAATGGGAGCCATGGATTATTCATGATCTACTTACTTACTGTTGGTTTATATTAGTTACGTAATGTTGAGTATCTAGAAGTTGGAGTCAAACTGTCAACATAACTTCTTCATTGAGTTAACAATTTGGTGATAAAAACCTCCTTTCTTCTTGAACTAGATATTTTTATAAATGCTAAGGTATATCTTTTGCAAAATCTAGTTAAAATGTTGGTTTTAATTTCCTTAATCATGGCGTTTTGTTTTAATGAAACCGCTTTACAGGCCATTATAGGAAACAGGTGTGAACAACATTAATTCCGTTATGTTGCCTGTTAGTAGCGAATAAAGAAATAAATTAATATTTATACGTTTGTCGTGTTTGGAGAAGATGTCCCAATAACATATTGTTGTATTATTTGCAATTAATTACACGCTCATCTATATTCACAATACTTCAGACATGAGCATATAATGAACTGGGCTGAGACTACTTAATGTAGTTTTTATCAATTTCATAATTTATTGCATCAGTTAGTCATTTCCGAAATATTTGTGTTTAACATAACAAGTTTCCATTTAAGCTGGAAATAGACTATTATATTAGTTTATCGATCCTGTAGTACTAATACTACTATAAAGCAGAGTGCTTGTAAAGGCTGTTGACTCGCGGGGACTTTAACCTTTCTGTCAATAAATATCGATAGCTTATACGACTTTTTATTTGTATTAGTGTTCATAGTTGAATGTTGATGGAACCGGATGAAATCATTGCTTGCCCCTGAGCCTCTTACACCTCAAGCTTTGCAAATTCTTGTGAACAGAATATAATACTTTGATTTTCACATTATGTGTCGGCCAGTTTCAATCCAAAGCAAATTGACTTGCCACACCCTAGTTTTGTACCTGCAGACCCCCAATAATTAGATGCGATTGGAAAGTAAACACAGTAACTATTGGCTAAACTTTCGTATCTTTCAATTCACTCCATTTATAGCACTCTGCGGGTTGACCTTTATAGCTTCTTGTATAACCTTCTGTAGTCTGACTTCACATAATGTTCCCGGACAATAGTTATACATTCTTTATGGTTTAAAGACACCACATTTTGAAACCAATAAAATGAAGGACCTCCTCGAATGGTACAATTACTTACTTGACCATAGATTTAACAAGGTGCAGGTTTGTCAATACAGCACTAAGAATTTATACACATCAAAAACCACTCAAACACCAAATATACACACACAAGAAAAATATGCATACTTATTTGAATTTGTGCACGCCAAGGAGAAGAAGATAGGTAATTAAAGACAAACAGATGAAGTGTAATTCACCGAGCAATCGTTACACCGTGCTTATTTAAAGTAAGGGAATCAAATAGTTTATTAGCTTATTAAACTCAGTAAGTCACGCGACATTACCGACGAGACGGTTATAAATAGTACTTATCGAGTATATCTCGATTATATTATTAAGATACGGATGATACTTAACAGATTAACATAAGTTAAATATTTGTTTTCATTACGATCACGTTATCTAAATAAAATATGTCTCTTAATTGTGTGTATTTTTTGTTTCTAGCGCCATTTATCTGGCGGGATTAACCTGCGGGTTACAGGTACACTGAGCTTTACATTAATATTAGCTTAACAAGCTGTTACTCGTTTAATTTACGCAATTTATTATAATATCGTTTAAAGTATCTATTTCAGTAGAACATTCAAGAAGGATGACATTTGACCTGTTCAATTACATTGATTAGTTTGTAGTTATCAGATTGCAGCTTCTTCAAATAAATCAGGTGTTTTAACAACCAGAAGCTGTAGGGATGGGCCAAGTGGACTACCACACGAGGCCTCAGCAATATTGTAACGAACTTAGATAATGAGTTCGTGACTGCGCCTCAATCCATTATGTAAATAAGCCGAAACAAAGTAAAGCACTGTGTGTTATCACGCGGCCGTCCCTGATCGCCTTACACGAGACACGCTCATTATACCGACCAGAGGGATCAATTAAGATTGCGCGCGCATCTTACGCGGTGGCCTGCGCCCGCGCATGCTGCACACTCCGTAGGAATGTTAGAGAAGGTGTACTACTCATAGAAAAGCTTAGGTAACGAATTGCAAGAGATTTGATGACAAAGCAGTGCCTCAGCCAATTTAATATGGTGCATGGAAAGTAATACATGCGCAACAATACGCAATTAGTACAAAGATAGAACTCGTTAACAAGTTATTTGAAATATAGTAAAATACCGGTCATGATGTTGACTAAACTTTTGGAAGATGAATAAATTATTTCATGCTGTAAAATTCTCTTGTTAAAAGTGTCCCTTTTGCCCTACCCTGCCTACACAGTGGACCCTGGCTGGACGCTATTAATACACAAGTTATGTGCCCGTCGCCGGCGCATTTAGATTGAGATTTTAGTTTTATTGAGCATCAGCTTCTCGGCGTAACGCTCTATTCATTGGCTCTGTGAATGGGACTTGTCCGAGGATATAGTTATTCTAATGGGATATTAAGTTATCTTCGACATCAACAGCCTGTTTACAGCACGAGATGTAATGGCGGGGTTGTCTTTGATGGCACAATTGCTACCCACAACAAATGTGGTCAAAACTTGTTCAGTTTAATTTGAGTGTAATTGTTCTTGAAAACGAAAGACGTTGTAATTCAATTAAAGATAGGATGCCTTTGATAATATTCCGTATAATATTTTTCTTTAAATTCTTCCCGTTATAAAATCCAGCATGTATGTAGGTACATCAATAAGAAACTGGTTTAATAGAATCGAGTGCATCACTTGCAAGTCTGTCACGTAACCAGCAGTTAGTAACCACAAGTGAGTAGAATGAATCGCGTGCGCAGACGCAATCACTGATCGACCGCAAGCGACTGATTTGTGGTCAAACAGATCGGATACAGTTACTTCTAGTTTATTAACTCAAGCTATTTCACCTCGCAATTAGCATTCATTGCATAAATCTTGTCACCCAGAACATTGCCACTAAGAATTAAATTAGCTAGCAATCTAGCAATAATGAATTGAGTGTTGTCGGCGTTCGATCAAATCTGTCAAAATGTTCTAATTGGGATGAACAATAGCAAGTCTAACACTGAATCTAATCGATTCTGGACTCGATTACATTCAAAAAGCTTCGAGTATCAAGAATGAAAATCACACACCTAAAATAAACGATAATCTATAAAAGCCAATAGAATTTCGTTACTAGGCAAACTTCCGCGTACAGGGCTAGATGCGCACGCGCACCGCTCGGCCACCGCTGATTGGCGCGTCGTGTCGGGTTGTCATAACAACCGCTCGTCATCGTAAGCGTGTGCTGTACTGTTTGAAGATGATGACTACGTGCCACGTCTACTCGTCAAGTCGAATAGCATAGCTTAAAAATAACATTTACAATGTATTTCCTTATAATAGTTATGAAAGTAAATAACATTACTTAAGAAAAATTACAAATGCATTCAATCATTTGAAAACTGTAATGTAACTGTAACCGGAAAGTTTTAACAGAGTTACCTTTAGTTTTCTTGTTATTGGTATTTTCATACAGGTAAGTGGATATAAATGTAGTGCATTGATGAACTTATATTGTGGGCAACATTCTCAAACTATACAGTCTGTCAGTCTATTGAATTGGTCTCGTACAGAAATCCATCTAGGATAAATTATATCTTCGGCGCGATTTAATACCTGAAGCACTAAACACATTGTCACAGTACCTCATGTTGCGACATCTTAGAAATCATAGTCAATACAAATCGCGCCATTGTTACATCATAACGCATAAATCGAACCCGGGACCCACCGCGACGCTCTCGTGTTACTCCTGATAGCTTTACCACCTAACCACGGGGCTCATGGTGCTAAGTTATGGCTGTTTACCCGACAATATACGAAAACCTATCGGATCGGATCTCGGAAGTATCGACACGTATCGGATGGTATCGAGTGGTCACACGTGTCGATGCGGGTGTTCCGTTTAACTTAGAATTGAGTCGTTGTTTATAGTCGATTAGTTAATGCTTGTGTAATGTGGGGCGGAGCCCTGCGCCGGACATCGCGTGAAACTCCGACTATCTGTTCGCTTTGTGAGTTATTGATCTATCATACAAGTATACAAGCATGAAAGAGCTATGGTGCCATTGAGCTGAATAACGAACCAAGGTTTTTTGAAAGTAGTTCCTCGATAAAACCTGCTGCCTGATCTCCTCCTCTGTGAAGATTAGTATTGTAACTACAAATTGGTTTTGCACCCACAAAAACTAATTGAAGTTCAATACAACACTAACCGGATCACACAATGTAACTGTGAACGCTAATATTGATTTCAATAAAGATTAACGAGCTCACACCAAATGAGTCACCGTCCCGGACGTGAACCTGGGCCTTCAACTATTGAACTATTGTCGCTTCAGATACGCATCTCAATTGCAAGCATTATGTTCAACATTATTTTCGAAATGTATTGACTGTTGCTCAAAAGAAATATCGTAGATACTTCACAGATAACCGGCCAGTTAATGAGGCGGTTACCAAACAACGGACAATGGTAACAAAGAAACATTAAAGTTAACCGGCCGATGGTTATCGACAGTTGACGGGAACACGGACGACGCAGCAAGTGGAGAGAGCTCAAACTACATGACCCCTTAGTGAATTCCATCTGCCGTGATCTGAATGGCTTCTGACGTGACTTAATGACCAGTTTTCGCTATGGGCAGCGCGAACTTCTAAATTATTACATATTTTTTGAAGTCTTTGTTTTCCTTTTCTTTAAAAAAAACCAATAAAATACCTCGTATATGGAACCCGAATACATACAAAAGCGTCGGTAACTTTCGTCTTCTATTGACTGGGTCCTCCATGTGTTATCTCATCCGTCGCACATGATCAGCGATACTCGGGCTATTGACAACAATGGTCAATCTTTGTGACCTGCGAACTGCACGGTACTCACTCTGTGACGGGATGAGCGAGCTGACTCAATTGCTAGTACCAATATTTATATTTTTAAGACACTATGAATACCTACCTGAATAGATAAGTCTAAAAGTCAAAAGATTTAGAAAATAAACTGGTCAACAATTTTGATTAATTTCTTGACTTTTTTATTCATCATGAGCTCCGGCTTAATCAATATTAATTAAAACGTTCGTATGATTAGTATATATTCAATAAAAGTATTTTAAAAGAAACTTGTCTTGTTACCAATTATAAATTAATTGGTACTGTCAGTTTTGCAAATCACACCAACACAGATGTGTCCATCTCAACTCCAATAAAAACTCCCAACCGCTGAACATTCCTATTGCGAGTATCACACACACACACACACACATCATATACCTTGTCCTAAGAGGCATCACCGTCTGTTTGTCCGACTGCACAAACATTTGTGTAGGCCATAAAAACACCGTGTAAACGCCATAAGCGGGACAATGGCGGGCTTCACGGGAACAGCGTGTGTCAACAATTAATATTCGATTACTGGTCGCTTGGAGCTGTCTCAAGTGCATCCCTCGCTGCTCCGCTGGGAGAATATTCCACATTGATCTCAAGACTGCTCTACAAACCTGTTCCTAAAATATCTTTGTTTTTTTTTTCTAAATGCTTGAGGGGTGAGCTTGTTTATCGATTTTTTATTTGTGGGAAGACTCCAAAGTTTTTTTGTTAATCCAACCTTTATGAAGTTTATCGCAGTCAATTTATCAGTGTCTAAAGTATCGACTTATTAATTAAAACGGAAAATGTTTTGTAGCAAATTGATTGACCGTTAAAGTTCTTTAAAAGCAAAGCAGAAGATTGATTGATCGTAGATGACCATTTGACCATACATAGTTGAGCTGTGTTCAGATACTTAGAAATATCCACACTTATTCACTTTAATCGTAAAGACTAAGCTTTCTATAAAAAAACTTCACTTTAACATCAATTACAATAAGTTAGATATAAATGACTACTTATTACAATATATTGCTCAATAGCCACCCGGTAGGTACATGATATCGATATGCAATAAGTCGATTACTGCAACAGTCGCTGCACTCGAGGATGCTCTAATTCTCGACGTCATTTAACATGTCAAACCTTGTAAAACCATCAGCCGGAGCCGATCGATTGATCTTCTTTATTATCCAGTTGCGCGGGCGCATCATACAGGGCTGACCAACTAGACAAACGAGTTTCTATGAAGGATAAAATCATTGGAATACAGTCTTAGATGTATACAGGTTTTAAAGAAGCATTTCTGTAAACTGATGTTCAGTTAAATCTGAATTCAATTCTTCTGAACATGTGTAATACATGTTCAGAAGAATTAATCTCAGTTATTTTAAGTTTTAATATTTCAGTATTAAATATGAAGAAAGAAAACCCCGCTAAAGCACCAATTAGAATGTGTATCAGCCCTGCACTAGTTGTGCTCAATTAGATGGCTTGCTATATATCGCGGCTACAGAGGCAGGGCTGCGGCGCTGCAGGGCTCCGGTACCGCAGGGCTGCGGCACTCCGCAATCGGGAAGTCACGGAGACGACCCAATAAGACAATAACAACAACGTAATCTAATTACTAACAATGACTGCTGCAGATTTGTACAATAGCATCGGAAACTATTGGTGTCATTAATCACAGAGGCTTTATAGAATAGTTTCATAATTCTTGGTATATTCACATAAAGAAGATAGAAATAAAGGAAATGTTCAAGAAACTACCTATTTGCGGAAATAGTACCCAACTTGTACGAACGGACAATTTAGCAAATACTAGTTGAATGGTACACAAACGTGAGCGCATGACGTGTGCATGCATGTCGAACACGTAACATCTTAATGTATTGACGAATTACGTACAATTTAGTATTTAGTAGCCGCAGCACTCGCACGACTTAACAACTCATTGTGTAAAGCGTGTGAACTGACAATAACTCTGTATTAGTGCATACAATTGCCGCGCTATAACTCCTACTGTCGTAATATTTAACGTTTACTTAGCGAATTTATTCTCAATTAAACAGAGCATTAGCTGACACGATTAACATTAAGTTTCCGCACTTGCAGCGTTATAGTGCGACACGCTGCGACACGCGGCGACCACGCTGCGGCGCGGCGACACGCTGTCGACGCGAGTGTGCGGGGAACCAGCGACTTATGTTGGAGGGAAGTGTGCAGTATTTTATTGGGAATTATGTGTGAAACTCGGTAATAAAGATCATTTAAATGCTTCTGTGCTAATATTACCTGCTTGTTTGTTTACCTTTTGAACACAAATTACTATTGATTACTATAGATATGCGTGCTTAAATTATTTTCAGGACTTGTTTATGTAAATACCAAATCAAATGTAACAGCGAGTTAGTGTCAAGCATTACAATGAGTGAAATATGAATGTTTTCCTGCGCCTGAGTTATTCGTGGTTTCCTATTTAACTTCCTGCTCGTGGACTAATAAGCATTTAACATAATGAGCTGATCCATAAATAAAGCTGCTCGCTACAGAATATTCTCATCTGAGAACTATTTCGTGACTACAGCCATCCAATTAGGCGCAGCCGATGCACGTTACTAATAGCTGCAATAATTTGCGCGCGCGCACGTCCGCCCCGCGCGGCGCGCATGCGCGGACTGGCCGCCATATTTCTTTCTGGAAAAGGACGCGGCAACGTTTGTAAGGTCGTGTATTAAACTATTAAGGCGTTGTTCACCTTAGCGGAGGGTATTTACATCATTATTATCGGTAATGCATCGTTTTTGTGGGTAGTTACAATGTTCCCGAGTAGAGACTCGCGCAGAGACACGAAGCGGATGCACTGAATAATGCAACGCGATGAAGCATCGCCGCAATATCGTGTCGACAGATGATGCGTCTGTACGAGATGCTCATGAATGAACAACTCCTGTATTCAATAAAAACTTGTTATAAAACACTTCACATGGATGAGTTGTGTGAACGATCATAATGCTTCGATATACTTCACCACTCATCCCTACTATATAATATTATAAATGTGAAAGTAACTCTGTCTGTCTGTCTGTCTGTCTGTCTTTTCTTCAAGCCTTAACTACTGAATCGATTTGTGTGAAATTTGGTACAGACATAGTTTGGACCTTGAGAAAGGACATAGGATAGCTTTTATTACAAAAAATAAAATTTATTCCGGACATACAGCGCCATCTATTGGTCAAACCAAAAATCTGCCGGAAGTCACTATTCCACGCGAACGAAGTCGCGGGCAATAAGCTAGTATAAAATAAAACACACATTGAAGAAAAATAAGAGTAGTCACTTTCTATGAGTCTATCGATTGCATTACCTGGGGCCCGATTCTCCTAAGTTAATAATGACAAAATCGAATAGAAATTGAATCGCAATAGCAGTTTTAACCATATCGGGCATTCTGCTACTAATATAAGACCAATCGTATTCCAACGACATTCGATTGGTTTGCGATTGGTCTGCTATTTTGGTGGTTTTGGTCTATACGGTAGTTTGCTCTACAATCGTATTGCAATCGTAAATCATTTGCAGACAAAATGATTCATTATTGAATGACAGAAAAGGATAAAAACGTTTATTTGAAAGAAAAAATAGTGGAATGCCACATACGCTTCAATCGTAATTGAGTCGGGATTAGATGTCAGTCGAATGTGAATCGTAAGTCGCTTAAGTAAAATTAGGAGAATCGGGCCCCTGTAGGTTTTATAACCGCAATGTTAGGCCATAGTCGGCAGGACTCCACTTCTCCCCTTTGTATTTAATTCTTTCAATACTTAGTTTATTAGTTTATCGGTTATACCACCCTCCTACATATAGTACTTATTACAATGCATGATGCCCTTCTTTCCTATTCTAACTGCCCTTCTTTCCTATTCACACAAAGTGCATTAACATGACAAAGCAATGAAGATTCCTCCCGAGTCTTACTAAGCAACTGTTTAAGTGTTATTTCTAATACTGAAGCAGTTTACAGCATCATTTGAATGTATCGACAGTGAACACTTTTAATCCTTATTCCGGCGAGAGTTAAATATTAACTTATCTCAATGATTGCGTGTAATAATATGCGTTATTGTGTTATTATCGCGGTTAATTATTTCAGTAAGTGTAAAGTAGTGTTGTGGTTATTTAAGTGTGGTGTGGAGTTAAGTGGCGAAATAATAATAAACATTTGAGATAAGCCGCGGACGCGGAGGCTGCGCCAGCGCATTAAACGCAGTGTCATGTGTTATCAAATTATACAAACTAAGTGTTGGATAACATGAAGGAATGCAACAATTATGTATAATGTTTAAAACAGGTTACTAATGATTTAGAAACTAAAAGTTTTCCACAAGAACTTCCAATTAATCTTAACCTTTTAAACTGAAAGCGGTTACTCTTTCAACTATTTGAGATAAGTACTTTATATCGCGTTAGATAAATCTCGCCCGTGATAACATCCATCAACATCCTGAGAGTTACACTGCAGCATACATCAGTATGAAGCTGATAAGTATTGCAAATCAAACGGTTTATCAGCAGCGGTGGGACATGCGTCTGCGCATATCTCGCGGCGATCGGCCGCGTGACGCGCGTTGCAGCCGCGACGGCCGCTAATGGCCGCACTCCGGCGCATCCTAATGAAAGCGTCTCAATTTCAACCGGAGATGTTGTTTTTTTTTTATCATTATACGATAAGTGGTTTGGTTACTCACTATTTATTAAGGTAATTTGAATTAATGGAGGCTCGTACTCCTTCCCATAAGTATGATGAAAGATGTTCTGCGAGGTCACAGGACACAGTAGAATGTTTACCAATGTAGCGGCCACAACAACAACCCGTAGCAACAGCAACGCATCACCCATCCGCGCATCATATGTGACTCTCATCTATACTAATATTATAAAGCTGAAGAGTTTGTTTGTTTGAACGCGCTAATCTCAGGAACTACTGGTCCGATTTGAAAATTTCTTTCAGTGTTAGATAGCCCATTTATCGAGGAAGGCTATAGGCTACTTTTTATCCCGGTACGGGAAGTAGTTCCCACGGGATGCGGGTGTAACCGCTGGCAGAAGCTAGTGTATATCATATATCATGAGTACACTATAGTGTTATCAGTAATGTACATGATCAAAATATCAATCCATCATTACCTGACCTGAAAAATCGAAACCTTACTTTTAAGCTCACAGCAAATTCATGAATATTGTCCTCAAAGTACAATGTAGGTAACATTCAGACTTGACTTGACTTGATGGCTGTCAAAGTGTCACCACACGCAAAAGTGCTCTCGAAGTTTTTTGTGTTTTTTGTCTGCAAATCTGCATATTGGTGCGTGGAAGTACTATAGAAACAATCTTAATACAGTGATTGTTATGTGACATTGTTGGTAACTCATAGTGTTTGGTGATTTGAACGGAAAAAGTGACTAAAGTTACGAAGTGACAATAGTTCTTCGAATCGTTCTTCACCTACCTACATATTTTTGTACTATTTCTCATAATTCTTGTTTATGACATATCGTCGTATTGTCATGTCATCTGACAGTTGGAAAAATGTTGCCATAGTAGAATTTTGAAATCTACCTAAATTCGAATCAATAATTACTTTCGCCTTCTAGCGTGAGGACACTGCACTAAAATGTCAACCTCCAAACTACAAGCAAACTCGACAAACAATAACATCCCAAAGAGGGCAGCACAGGTAGTCTGCTACAAATGTAAAAATACTGTTGATGTTAGAAGTACAGCATTGTGCTGCGTTTGTAATAATAGATTTGAGCCAGATTGCGATGGATATCCAGGACAAACATATAGATTAATGAGTCAGGAGTCTAAGAAGAAATGGCAATGTAAGTTGTGCACTAAGAAAACTGTCTCAAAGAATACAGAGTCATCTAATATAACTGTGAGAAAAAAACCTAAACCAACCAACCAGTCTCCGCCTGAACAAAACACCGAAAATAAAGGCAAATCGTCCATCACAAACGACTCCCATATTCTAACAGATAGCGAAACATCATACGAAACTGACACCTCTCCGAACAAATTATCAAAAAGCTTAGATGGTACAACAATTAATATCTCAGCAACAGAAATGCAAGATACGATAGATCAATTAACCGTCAAATTGAAAAGTACAGAGAATGAGTTAGAAAATATTATATTGGATAACAATAGTCTACAAGAACAAGTTAAAAAATTAACTGCGGAAATTAAAATATTGAAATCTCTGTGTACCTCATCTGCACTCATGGAAAGCCCAACATGTACGACTAGAAAGAAAAGGAGCTCATTCTTGTTCCAAGATGTATCCTGCTCATCAACACCGTCTAGACATACATCAAAGTTAACAAGTGATTTCAACAACAAAACGACATGTTTTAACCTGCAAAAAAATATCGAAGCGTTACAAAAAGATTTGAAAGATGCTGAACATGAAATAGCAACTCTCAATAGAAAAATACATGACCTGACTGCAACAATCAATGAAAATCATGCAGCTTCAAGAAAAAAAAAAACCTATAAATAAATTAACACAAAAAGTTATTTGTAAAAGTCCAGAGAAGAATCCGAAGCCGACAGTAAATTTTCACGATTATGTCAATCAGCAAACAAGTGAACGTAGGAAAATACATATCCTGGGTGGACAACAATGCGTCGGCTTGGCTGCAGCAATTTCAGACTCTAGAAAAATAACAAAGTACGCAAATTACGAAGTTTATGCTGAAACTAAATCGCACGCTCCAACCCATGAAATATTGAAAAATTATAGAAATATCACTCTAAAGCGGGAGGACAAACTCGTTATATGCGTAGGTGAACACGATCAGAATATTCAACTAGTACTAACGCAATTGCAAAATGTTTTAAATGAATTCCATAATAATACCGTTATCGTGATAAATGTAATAAACAATGAAATGCTGAATGTAACTAATTTAAATAATAGTATTCAATATTTGTGTAAAAATTATAAAAAATGTCACTTTGTAGATTATAAATATTGCAATGTTTTCAAAATTTGTAAATTGATAAATTACTTCATTGACTGTAACGATTACGAGGAGAAGTATCTGAAGCCTGTAGAAATTAAAAAAATCGTAACGCGTAGTAATCCAACTTCTATGTTAGATAAAAAATCTAATGAACCAAAAAAGGGAACTATACCCTTTTATTTTAATCGTCCTGATACTGCAATACAAAGAAATTACAGCACTGAACCACCAATACAACATAGCTTTAAAAAAGGCACTATACCTTATTACTTCCGCGTACAACAAAAAGGTGAGCAGTTTTTTCGACGCTAAGACATCTAATTCTATTGATTCCTGTAACTTTAAAATTCTTCACCAGAATATTGCTAGTATCATGTCAAAACGAGAGATATTAGAACTAACAATACAAGAACTTGAAGAAGCAAAACTTGACCCAGAAGTAATTTGCTTAACGGAAACTTTTATAAAAAAGGGTCATGAAAACTATGTAAAAATACATGACTATGTTATGGCCACAAATTTTTGTCGAGAAAAACAAAGAGGTGGAAGTTGTATCCTAGTCAAAAGAAGTTTAACATTCGAAGAACTATTATTTGTAAAAGGTTATGCAGCGCAAAACACATTTGAAGTTTGTGGTGTTCAATTAATGTCTAATAAATTATTGATCATTTGCATATATAGGACACCAAAATCGGACCCAACTCAATTTTTAAACAGGCTTAATGAATTATTGCACTGTATAAACAAAAAGTACAAATCAGGCACGCGTATAGTCCTTGCCGGGGACTTTTACATAAATACACTAAAAAACAATACAATTACAAATCAACTGAAGGACTTAACTTACAATTACGGTATGAAAATTCACATTACGGAGCCTACAAGAAAAATGTCGTGCATTGATTTAATCATTAGCAATATTCCATATGCATATGCTAAAATATTGCCACTACATCTTTCCGACCATGATACGGCACAAATTCTGATCTTTCCGTTAAAGACTGTATCACAGAGACAAGCAATTTATTACATTTATAAAAGAGACTATAGCTTAGAAAACATTATTAAGTTTAAGGAATGCTTGAAAAACTTATCATGGGCGGAAACTTACTTACACACAAAGGGAAATGCCCATTTGATAAAGAAGGTTTGGCCAAGTAATGCCCAAGAAAGAAACAAGTTGTAGGCATTAGAGTTGACATCGTAGATAACGAAATAACTAAAAATGTTTACATAGAACTTGGTGGAACATCACAAACTGTAAACAGAAAATAATGCTAAAAATACATACATATATTTTTTAAGTTTTTATTCAATCCAATACTTAAAAAATATCCAGTACTGAATCCAATGTAAAGCCAAGGTCGTCATCGGGGGCGGGTACGGGGTCCATAATCGTAAACATTCGTCGAAATATCAGAAACGCAGTAAGAAAAGATACAAGTCGTAAGAGCACAGCACAAACCAAATTGTGAAATACGAAACGTCAACGATAAACGTCAACAAACAAGAGCATTAGGGATGGGACGTAGGATCAATTTATCGAAAAATCTATATTTGTCATAAACCGAAAACACGGAATCCTTGAAAGGAGTCGCATAAAATCGTGTTTAAAGGTACATCAATCACCAAACATTTTGTTTAATGATAACAATACAATGAATATATATTTACAAATATTTTTTTTAGTTTATTAGAAAATATTTAAAGAAAATCGATTTTCAAGAACCGGTTTTTAATAAATCGACTTTTTCAATATGGGTTTCAATCCCTAATTCTCTATTTTGACAAGACTGTCATGATCGTTACAGCGGAAGCGGAAGTATTTTAACAACTGAGTTCTGAATAATTTCATCTTTTTTTTCCGGGGTTTTTTATCAGATAAATACTCGCAATATTTAAATTAATTATTTAGTATTTTTATTGTATTTATCACATAGATGGGCAAGTACTTGGCCAAGAATGGGCATTTCCCTTTTAATACTGCGTTTAACAGCTTTTACGAATTCTATTGCATATTATATAAACTTTGTTTTCCAAAAAAAAGAATAAAAATCAATCTAAATAATAAAAGCAAAAAAGCTTGGATCACAAAAGGTCTAAGAGTCAGCTGCAAAAGTAAACGTACTCTACGATATCAATACTATAAAAGTAAAAATTTGAATAACAAACTTAAATATTTGTCGTACTCTAACACCTTAAAAAAATGCATCCAAATTTCCAGAAAGAATGCTAATATTAATTTTATCAATCGAACTGAAAATAAATGTAAGGCTACGTGGACGGTTATTAAAAATGAAATAAATCATACATGCCCTAAAAATAATATTGATAATCTTAAAATTAATAATACGTTAATAACTAACCCCGCTGAAATAGCCTCCGCTTTTAATAACTATTACATCGATTCTACAAACATAACCACGCATGGAACTGCGGGTAAATATAATATAATAAGTAAAATGAATAATTCCATGTTTCTCAAACCAATGACTGAAAGTGAGGTAAAAAATGAAATAATGTCGCTACGAAATACGAGCTCAGAGGGCTATGACGAAATAAATACCAAAATAATATAAAAAACTTTTTACAAAAAAATAAAACCGACTCCCAAAAACACTGAAAAGCAAAAAAAAAACTATTCTTAGGTGCATCGGCCTAGAAGTCAGTGTCTAATGGATGTTCCAGAGTTTATACGCCACCGACTTCTAGGCCGATGCACCTAAGAATAGTTTTTTTTTGCTTTTCAGTGTTTTTGGGAGTCGGTTTTATTTTTTTGTAAAAAGTTTTTTATTTTTGGCTTTTCAGTGACAAGCATAGTTGTCACTATCCGCATTTGTGGAAAGTTCTCATCAATACGAATAATATAAGCCCAAACACGAGGTAGTTTACATATTCAGTTGTCGAGTTCCCTCGACCTTCACCAGTCTCCATCATCAGATCAGCTCCAAACCTTCACAGTTGCAAAGGTCTCGTCAATACAAATAATATAAGCCCAAACACGATGTAGTTTACATATTCAGTTGTCGAGTTCCCTCGACCTTCTCTCGTCTCCATCATCAGGTCAGCTCCAAACCTTCACTGTTGCATAGTGTTATCAGACATACACCTCATCGTCAAGTTTTTAACCTATGCACGCCTACAATTTTCGAAAGTTGCCCTCGATTTCTCAGGGTTTCCACCATCAGATCCTGACCTGGTGATTATGGGACCACCTGGAAGGTATACCCTATCCAACAAAAAAAAATTTTGCAAATCGGTCCAGGCGTCTTCGAGTAATCGGTGAACATACATAAAAAATAAAAAAAAAAAAAAAAAAAAAAAGATCCCGACGAATTGAGAACCTCCTCCTTTTTGGGAAGTCGGTTAAAAAGCATCTGCCGACGAAATAACAAAAATCTTAACGTACTTAATTAATTTATCGTTTTCTTGCGGAACTTTCCCCGATGCGCTAAAGCTTTCAGTTGTTAAACCAATATTCAAAAAAGGATCAAAACACGAAATTAGTAACTATCGCCCAATAACCTTAATACCCATAATATCGAAGATATTTGAGAAGTGTATGCATAAAAGATTGATAGATTTCTGCAGCAAATTTAACATTCTAAAAAGTGAGCAACATGGTTACCAAAAACATAAATCAACCACTCTAGCCATCTTTTCTTTAATAAAACTCATATTAACGAATATCAATAATAAACATTTAACAACTGGACTATTCTTTGATATGTCAAAAGCATTTGACTACGTCTCCCACGATTTGTTATTAACGAAACTAGAATCCATGGGAATCCGGGGACATGCATTACAGTGGATATCTTCGTACTTAAGTGATAGACAACAATGTGTGACAATTACAAAAATAAATGATAAAAAAGATATGATACCTTACTACTCCCAATATAGACACAACAAATACGGTGTACCACAGGGAAGTGTACTAGGTCCTGTATTATTCCTATTGTATATAAATGATATTGTTGATAATATTCATCACAATTGTATTTTGTTTGCAGATGATGTATCTATTATAGTTGCTTCTGACAAAATCAATAATAGCTTTATTAATCATGAGACTGAAATAAATAATACAATCGAAATATTAATTAAATGGCTTGCCATAAATAATTTAAATATAAATCTAGATAAATCTGTATATATTCAATTCAATAAGTTTACCAATAAAAATAATTTTAAAATAAATGTACCAAAAATAAATGAAGTGATGCAAACAAAGTTTCTAGGTTTAATGATAGATAAGGAAGTAAATTGGAAGGTACATATAGATGGCGTGACTAATAGAATAAACAGATTTGTTTATGCATTGAGACAGGTCAAAAAAGTTACTAACGCCAAAACAGCTATAATGTCCTACCATGCATATGTAGAGTCAGTGCTGCGATATGGCATTTTGTTGTGGGGTAATAGTACAGATGTCAATAGAGCGTTTGTTGCACAAAAAAAGTGTATTAGGGCCATATGTGGACTACAGATGGACGAATCTTGTCAACCTAAATTCAAGGAACTTGGATTATTACCGTTACCATGTCTTTATATTTATGAAGTAAGCATGTTTGTAAGAAAGCATAAAGAGCTATTTAATACAATTAATGATATTAATCCTCGGAATCGCAGAAACCCAGACAGGCTTGTACTAAGTGATATCCCAAGACTAACACAATACAATAAAAGTTGTTTAGCCATGTGTGTGAGAATTTATAATAAGTTACCAGGTCAAATTAAAACTTTAAATACAAGACAGTTCAAAATAAAACTTCACAAATGGTTGAATGAGAATAATTTCTATAGTGTCAAAGAATTTCTGGAATTACCGATATAAAATGTAAAATATATATATTTTTTTTTTTTTTCAATTCAAGAACAATTTTGCATGCTACATTATTTTAGCTAAACATGTGATCAAATTGTACTACTACTGTAACACCTTTTTATACCATGTTTTTATGCAAATAAATATTCTTATTCTTATTCTTATTGACTGATGCTGCAATACCTATGTATATCCCAAGTACGTTACATACATACATAGCGAACTGTCCAGACGTTACATTGCTCTTAATCAGCGAGCTAATCAAATTAACTGCCCCGTGGCCCCGCCCCCGTCACGCGCGTCACGCGCATGCGCGGGGGACGCTTATCGCACATAATATTATACTTACTGCACTATCATCACTGTGGCATCGCACTGTCTGTCAGTCTCGACAGTTTCGCCTGATTTGCTTGTTGGAAACTGTTGAGGAAGCAGACATATATTACGTGAACTGTATTTCGAAGTTTCAGTGAGATATTGTTGGGATTAAAAAGTGATTTCTTTAAAAAATACTGTCACAGATTTATGTAAAGAAGATCGTTGCTTATACAAACTTTACTTTTTCGTTGATGTCAGTCCATAGTGAAAGCAGGCCTAGATTAGTTTAGATTTCCTTCACGCCATCCCTTGTTTAGTACTCGTACAATACCCACTTAAAGCATTTTCAGTTTCATGCAAAAAAACGCAGGGCCTTTCTTTTACAATCTGCTGAGTATGTTGCGCCACTTCTACTTCCTAGCAATAACAGGTAGGAAGTGGTGAAGGGTGGGTGTTTTGGGGACTGTCCTATCAAAATGTTGACACACAAGACTTGCTCTTTAACAGCCAAGTTTGAACAAATGAATTTAAGTTTTTTTGAGAAATCATTTCTTTTGATTGTTTGTTTTCTTATGAAATAAACCTTTTAAAATAATTTTTTTTGGGGTTCCGTACCCAAAGGATAAAACGGGACCCTATTGTTTTCGCTCCTCTGTCCGTCCGTCCGTCCGTCCGCCCGTCCGTCTATTACCAGGCTGTATCTCATGAACCGTGATAGTTAGAGAGCGGAATTTTCACAGATGATGTATTTTTGTTGCCGCTATAACAACAAATACTGAAAACTAGAATTAAATAAATATTTTGGGCTGCTCCCATACAACTAACGTGATTTCTTAGTCAGTTTTATAAATAATGGTACAGAACCCTTCGTGCGCGAGTCCGACTCACACTTGGCCGTTTTTTTTTTGCTCATTTTTGCTCGATTTAGATAAATATATCTATATATATAGAATATTAGTTTGGATGGAACGGAACCCTTCGTGCGCGAGTTCGACTCGCACGTGGCCGGTTTTTTATCTTAAACTCTTTACCAGACTACTCAAAAAGAGTATTCCGGACATAATATCTGTGTGTACCCTCAATACGCCAACATTACCGGCAGTTAGTATGCGGTGGGCGGCGCGTCGCGGATCATGCGCGGGCGCACTGCACTCACGTACTTAATTGTTGAGTAACTGTACTCGCGACCGATCATCAGAGTTGTACAAATTATGATTCATATGGGAACTGATTCGTCGACTGAAATTTTGAAAAAAAATGTCAGCCTCTGAATAGGCTTCCTCAAGTTATTTCAAATAGCGTGAACTATAATGTATGTTTGGAGAGTAAATAAAAAAAAAAAAATAATAATATTGAAGAAATTTGAGGAAGCCTAGCACAGGCTGATTTTTCTGCAGTTTATACTTCAGACTTTACTGAAAAAAAAACATGACAAAATTCCATTTTCAGGCAGTAAGCTTGGTTTTCTTTTGAACAAGAACTTTACGTTCAGCTGTCGTACCTACTTGCAATCACTGGTCTATCTCGAAATCTATTTGATTGTACTTTTTCGCTTCCAATTTCAGAAAGCTTTGAATGTACTCTATTATGAGTAAGTATATCATAACACAGAATCCTGTCTTCTCTGCGATGGTACTTAATACTAATAGACATTCATGACTTCCGGCTCAGATATGTAATTGCAGTCATAAGCAATAAATCTCGAAAGATTGATGCTTCCTTTATATCATACATACTCTTAACGTGTGGTTAGCGTGATTTACAGCCTCAGGTGAACTACCTGCGGGTACCGGATGTGCCAATCATAGAATTAGGCGAGTTAACCTTCACAATTTATATCAACTTTGACCCCGAAACATTTCCCCGGCAGTTTAACTACTTGTGAGTTTTGCTTATATTCGTGTGTCACATTTAGCACCTACTTCGGCCGATCCCAATATCCTACCTATCTATTGATTGCCTACTAGAGATTAATTTTGACATTACATACAAATAATGTAAGTACATACTTGAACATAAAGTAAAGGACTTGAATGTTACTTGAATGCAGTTGATGATCGCGTAGCACAGTACAAAAGACATCAACGAACCACACATATAAACATAGTTATTCATAAAATTTATTTATTTTCTAAATAAGTTTCATCCATTGCCGTGTATTGTTTTCATGTCGATCTGTTCAGCAATCTCAAGTTTACCGAAAGTATCAGACGAAGTGTGGTGGCGAGTTAGCAGTTTTGTTAAAAACCTTTACTAAGCACTGCGAGGCGTGGAAAAGTACGTAGGCCTACCATAATGTATTTCATTTCATCTTTCTCGAACATAATTTAAAAAATCAGTGCAAGTAAGATTGCGCTGTTTATTGTTATAATCTGGGCTCAGGTTACATAACGTGGCAGTGCTCAAACAATCACAAGTTGATGTCGTACCGCGGTAACTGGTCCAAGTGAATTAATCAGCGTTTCCTCTAGCAGCAATAACAAGATCGCCGCGCATCGCCTGCAATACTAACGCAACAATCGTAAAAACACCCCTCCCTGCCCCCCGCACCGCCCCGCGCCGCCCCGCACCGCGCCGCGCCGCGTCGTGCCGCGCCGTGCGTCGCCGGCCGCTCAGCAATTTTAATCGCTGCAAAGAAAAAGCGTGCGCCGCAACATCCTCTCATGTTACCACAAAAAACAAACAAGTTACAATGAGCCACTCTGGTTGCGCCACGTCGTGCAATTGAAACGGGAACAGAACCCGCGACCCCGCGGTCACGTTTCACTCCATTGTTTACGTTCTCCGGCATTGTTTAAGGAGTTGACCATCAAATCGCTAATAAAGCGCAGTGAATGCGCGTGCGCCTTTCTAACAGCCGGCCAATGGCGGCGCGGTGCAGCCACGCCCCCTCCCCCCGCCCGGCCCCGCCCCGCGCTAGGCTAGACCTCCCCATGACCTGCGCCTGCGCCGCTGCTCGCTGCAGCCAGCGATGCTTTATTAGCGGAGCAGCGCGGGGTCACACGATCGATCCCCGTCTGGTGTAGTCGTGAAATCGGACCGAGCCAACACCTCACACAGACACACAGTAACGGTAACTACTCTAACACTACGAACTGAAGGAAACTGCCAGACTAGTACTAACTAAACAAATGCTCCTCTCATGCACTCACCGACAAGTATCGATAGCCATCACCGCGCAAATGTGCTCGCCAGTCGGAAAACTTCCACGATTGCATCTCTGCTTCACGTGTACCTACCTACTTAAATCCAGACGAGCGGAACATTATAGTAAACATCTTTCTTACCCCTGTACCACAACCATTTATGTACACACCGCAAACAATCATTTGAAATGGCATAATACAATTCTGGGCAAAGGTACTGCTTATTTTTTTTTTAAATAACTGCCAGCAGACCCGCGAAAGAGATAGAAGGATATCTGCCCTTCTCAATAACATGACTAAACACAACAAATGCTGCGAAATAAATCCGCCACATTATTATAGATCTGACAGCAACATACATCGAATGTATCGAGCAACATTAACAAATGGTTCCATTCCCCATAAGTGATGGGATCTATGATTACCGGCTACTACTGCAGCTTTAAATCATAGTGATACACTAACCGCCACTTATATCCACTCGATTCGCAAAAACTCCACAAACATAATTAGGAGTTTGGATCGAGAACAACGATCACATTAGATTTGCGAACCGTTAATTTAATTCGTGATGTTCATTGAACCTGCAGATTAGACGAGCTATAAACTAGTCTGGGAGTTATCTTGTAATTAATGATTTTGTTGTTACCGAGTTGCTTTGTCATGTCGGGAAAATGGTTTTAACAATCGTGGTTTGGGTTCGATATGTGCACATATTTACTTACATATATAGCCCATAAAGCTTATATTATCCTCCGAGCCTTTTTCCCAACTATGTTGGGGTCGGCTTCCAGTCTAACCGGATTCAGCTGAGTACCAGTGCTTTACAAGGAGCGACTGCCTATCTGACCTCCTCAACCCAGTGTTACCCGGGCAACCCAATACCCCTTGGTTAGACTGGTGTCAGACTTACTAGCTTCTGACTACCCGTAACTGCCAAGGATGTTCAATGACAGCCGGGACCTACAGTTTAATGTGCCATCCGAAACACAGTCAATGGTGTCAGATATACTTAGAAAGTACATACGAACTTAGAAAAGTTGCATTGGTACTTGCCTGACCTAGGATCAAAACCCGCGCCCTCATACTTGAGAGGTTGGTCCTTTACCCACTAGGCCACCACGACTATTAAGCCCATAAAGCTTATATCGACTAATTTTGAAAAAATCGGTGGGTTTGCTGGAGAGTGGGAATTTGACAACCAATTGATTTTGTGTCCTCGACCATCTCTCCGAGAAAATATCGCATACCTAATTTTGAAATTCCTGAAGGATACGACCCATTTTCAACCACTCGCTACAGCCTTTAAGCAACATTGAATAAGATGGCACGTAATTTATAATTTCGCGATACTCAGTTATAATTTGCCTAACATCCTCGGAAATGCACCAGGCGTTACACATCGCTGTCGACAGGCGCTACCACTCGCCGCGCGCAGCCTCCGTCTGATAACTGCTATCTGTCTGATCTATGCGCGAGATTACACGCTTCATTACAGCCGTGAATGATTGCACTTATTTCAGGCACGAATATACCTAACACCACTCCAAGTTATTGCTGGGCCAGGATGTTATTTACACATTTTACGTAGAGAGAACCACGTTTTTTGTGCTGAAAACTTTCAGCACCGTATTTCAATAATTGCTAGAGAAATAGCAAAACACATTAAGTTGTTAGTATCTCCTTGTATAGACGTACATAATAGTCACTTAAAGCGACCATTGCGAAAGAAAAATCATTAGCGAGTAATTGCATCCTATAAAGCAGATAGGATCGAACGTGCTAACCTTAACAACAAATACAGTTACAACAATAGCAATATTTACGAGCTGTTGGAACAATAAATTGCGTCATTGTGTTCGCGAGCGTGTTGCGATACAGCCTCCTTGTTCCGCGCTATCGGCTCATCGGCGCGGACGACCAATCGCCGGCCGCCGGATAAAGACATGCGCTCACTAATGGAATATGTTGCGCAATGCTATTGACGACTGCCATCAAACATTGACAGTTAAAGCTGTTTAGATACTCGACGTCTTTGGACACGCCGTACATGCTTATCGACTGATTGCACAGAGATTGAAGATAGTTACTGTGTAGACTACTGGCCAAAACCTTGGCTACTATTTTACTAACATAGACGCCAACGCAACACAATTGACTCAATTTAGTGAAACCTCAAATTTTGTGAATGTGATGTATTCTACGTATTGACACTTGGGGCATATTTTTGACTCATTTTGATGAGTACCTACTTTATGTTCCTAGTACGTGCTGCCAAGGTGTGCCCTATCCTTTAGGGTAGCTGAGCGTGGCGTGCGCTGGACGTGTGAGCGGCGTGGTATCGCGCATCTCGCGCGTGTACCAATCAGAGCAGCGCGTATCGTGCCCCGCGCAGGACAAACGACGCGCGCGCACGCCACCGCCCGCCGAACACGTCCACCATGATGAGATGATGATACTGATATAATTAGACTCCACCAGGGGCCCAATTCTCCTAATTTTACTTAAGCGACATACGATTCACGTTCGACTCGATTCGACTGAGATCCAATCCCGACTCGATTACGATTGAAGCGTATGTGGCATTCCGCTATTTTTTCTTTGAAATAAACGTTTTTATCCTTTTCTATCATTCAATAATGAATAATTTTGTCTGCAAATGATTTACGATTGCAAAATGATTGTACAGCAAACTACACAACACGTATAGAGCAAAATCACCAAAATAGCAGACCAATCGCACACCAATCAAATGTCAATCGAATACGATTGGTCTTTTATTAGTAGCAGAATGCCCGATATGGTTAAAACTGCTATTGCGATCATATTGCGATTCGATTTCTATTCGATTTTGACATTATTAACTTGGGAGAATCGGGCCCCAGGGCAAGGGAGCACTGGCAAGAGCATTTCCTGAATACAAAATTAACAATTTCAATATGACTGTGAACTTGTTAGTGTAAGATTTGCAAGTAGCTCTGCTGCGATGTTCGAGCTACCGCGACTCTGGGACTTAAAGGTTTATGTAACTAGGAATGCGGGTGAGTTTTATTCAGTAAAGTCTGAAACTCCAGCTCACTTCAGCTACACTGTAGGCTTTTATGATTTCTCTTATTGAAAAAAAACCTCGATGTTAACCTACGTATTCTCTCAATCTTGGCTGATCAGGCAGCCGATAGATATTCTATATAAAAAAAAGACTAGAACTACCTGAAGAAAATTTCTTGGAACAAACAAATGTAAAATTAAGTAAAAAACCCAGTGTCGTTAATGGCCATTGAAATGCCTTCGAAGAGTACAAGTGCAAAATACATTAAATTAAATCGGTCCAGCGATGTGAATGGCGATAGTGAATCCTATTTAATAATCCCGAGCATATCGTAAACGGGGTAAAAATATTGTAGATATAAAAGTAATTTATCCACGTATCACGGCGCTGTCCATCGATTTATCCCTATTAATCAGCATAAACATAGAGGCTGCGACCACCACGCAGCCGCTTTCAGAAAGCCAACTCTAAACTAATCGCTATAGTTTATAGATAAAGCGATGATACATCACCCATCGGCATAAGTATTGTGATATACAATTATGTATGTATTGTATTTTCTATGGGCCCTAGTTGCCTGATGCCAACAAATAAATAAAAAATAAAATAAAATAAATATACTGCAGCAATAAAACTCATGTCATGTCCTAGCTTGTGAATTGAATCACGCATACCCATACCTATATTATTTTGTCCTCGTTTCGATATGTCGATGTTAATGGTCGATGGTTTTTCTATCCTATCAGAAAAACGGAACGAACCGTGCCCGACACAACTAAATTGCCTGTAATACTTATTGCTTGGTTGCTTTCAGATCTTCGCCTGCAACATGGTCAACTTCAGCTAACTCTTTCGGAGTGAAAAGTCTTTAATAGTTGAAGGGCGTTGATGAACTCCTCTAGGTTTTGCGCTCTGTAGGTACAACTGCCTTAACTAGCCTTAATTACCTTGAACTTCATCAACCGTCAAAGTAAGACTACAAAAGAGCGAGTGTCATATCTTTCCAAGATATCATAAGTTCACTAGAACTTCTGCGTGTACCCTGCGTTCTTGCTTGGGTCGTGCTCCGGCGCGCGCAGGGCACGTCACGCGCCGCCATTGCGCCGATAATTTATGAACGACGCCACTTTTTCATTGTGCGCGCTGCCTGTTGCCGGCGCGACCGTGAGTTGTCTGTAGAGAACCTCGCTATTGTGACGATTAGTGGATACTCCCAGAACTAGATAGATATTAGATAAGGAGATTTCGGCATTAATGTTTCGTGATCAAATGGTTCAGCCAGATACATTGTGGGTGGTATAATCAATTTTAAACAAAGAGTCGATTGCTTGCACTTGAAGAGCAGTCAACTGTGGTCAATAGCAAACATTTTTCTTATAGTTTTGCATGTCTTCAGCAGACATTCATACTAAGAACTATTTCGAAATCACTGTCTTCCTTCATTTCAGTTGACTGCATAACGACCCTGACAATCTTCTAGGAACGATTGCAATGTCCTAATATAAATTCCATGAAACAATATCCCAGGTTAGGATCTAGGCTAGTTGAGGCGGTCACCCTACAGTTGGGACGTGCGCAGCCGGCAGAGGTCGCTCGGCTGCAATCTATCTGTCACGCTGCGCTCGCGCACGGACATGCTCCCACCGCTCCGCCGCGCCGCTCCCACCGCTCGCTCTCTGACGAGTAGCTAGACAACTACTTACAGGTCCTTACTCCTGATCGCTCTTGTACAGCGGCTGTGTTCGCGAAGAAATCGACAATATCCTGTGGAATTTAGACTACCTACCTCGAGAACTTGGTACGAACTCACTTGCTTAGATCTAGGACTGCACCCGTTCAACACGATAGTCTAAATTTCGAATTGAGACTGACTAAAACGTCTAAACTGACCTAGGTTTTGAATCATTATGCAAAAGATTTGGGAAGTCGTTGATGAACGCAGTGCTCAGTATCCAATTGATAATGCAGCTGTTACAAAAGATTTATCGCCTCGCTTTAACAGACGACATCCGCATTTCACAGGGCTTTCTTAGTTTTTAGGTAACTATTTATATAGCTGTCCAATTTCATACGAGTTAGGTACCTGAAGCAATTCTATAATTGAACCGAAACGTCTTCACTTCCTCTTTTCTTTTTTAAAACATCACTATTTCAAGCTCAACCCGGACTCTTCAGAGATAAGAATTCATCCATCGGAATTTTCTGTGGCCATTATCCTTATTGAAAAGTTATTTTGAGCATTACTTTGTCTGCAAGAATTTCAATAGGTACCTATAGGAAAGGCACACGTAAATCAGTAATTACAATATTAATAGCGGCACGATGAGCGGCCGCCAGCCGGCACTCCCACTCCTGTGCTCGATATTCTTTCATCCCTAAATAGCAGAATATTGCAGAATGTGGTACATGCAGTCAGCGTTAAACACTGTGATTCATGCGCCCACTATTTAAAATGTTTTGTACTCGATAATTTTGTTGTGAAGTCGTGTTGTCCTATTTGTGCGCAGGCGCACGCAACGGGGCAAGGGACTGCAACTGCAGCACTCGGATGCGCACATATTTTGTTTTTCTCGTGAACAAGCTGCAATATGAATTATGTGTTGTGAGTGCACCTGTAGCGACGACCGACTTAGATTTAATTCCATGAGAAAATTGAACTGATAACGTACTTCGATTGTAAACCCGTTTTATGATCAACAATCGATCAATATGTAACAAAATCTAAGCATAAAATGCAGTAATATTGTTAGAGTTGGTTTATTCCATATATTTGATTCTCAAACGAAACAGATTTGGCTCACATGCATCCCAAAGATCGAGATTCTTGTGCAAGTTTTGTGAAATATTCTTATAACATGAAAAAAACACCACTTCGATAAAATGACGTAAACAAAATATGTATAGCTCAAGAATATAACGAGCACATCACAGCTATAAATTACAAAGTTGATAGGCACCAACATCTTCACAATATTAAGAATTTTATGGGAAATCATCGACAATGACCAAAAATATAACTTTATAACCCAATCACCTAATTTCGGCCCACATGACGTGAGAGGATCCATCGCGCCTGCATGGCCGGCCGGGTGTGAACACTGCGTGGGCGCATATCCACGGATGTCGTAATGTGGCGCGCTGTAAACGACCACTATTATATGAAGCCACAAGTATGGCGCGTCTTATTTGTGTGACGATCCTTACTCATAATCCTTACATTTATACTTATCTGTACTGTGTCTGGATGTTTGTTTGTCCACTTATTGTAAAGTAGGACTAGTAACAAGTTAATGTTTTATTTTTTTTTATCCGCGGGAGTGCATTTTTTTTTCTGGTTGCTAATACAGAGATGATTTATTGCTATAGGTTTGTTTTGATTATAAAATGAAATAGTAAACTGAAGAAAGTGGTGGTCTTCACGTACAACATAACGAATAAGTAAATGGGACTTAGATACAGTATGTAGGTACCTACTGAAATTGGGAGCATGCGCCAGGCGAACCCTCGGTCCTGAGCTAGTAACAACAGCGTCGATAGAAGCCATAACGAGAGGTAATCTATGTGGAGTATCGGCGCCATGACGCGGTAATAGCCATAATAGTGAGATGTTACACGGATACCGGCCAAATCACGTGTAACTACAGTCCTATTCATAACGCTGTGGTTTATGGGGGTCAGCAGAACTCTGCTGGCTTACTAACTGAGAGGTCCACTTTCATATTTGTTACCGTATTTGGATTATAGATAACTTTGGAAAAGTGTTTTTAAACCCCTCCAGATAACACACACAAACAAACAAGTTTTACATAGAAATTGCCCTTTCCAGCATTTAAAAAGAAATCGTCAAGGAATACGTACTTAAAGCAATTCCGCATAATGGTGGGCACCGGACGATGTACATATGTGCCTACAGAGCGGAGGTTCCGTGTCCCCTGACCGTGCTATGTAAATGTGACTCCAGCCCGACACCGCGACACGCCACACTTCGCTAATTAGCCTGCGCCCGCGCACTAAACACGACCAGTAACGATTCTTTTTACTGAAATAAATGGAGGAAATGCTTGAAACATTATTTAAACAGTTGATTTCGGTTTTATTTCTATAGGTACCTAAGTGCTCATGAATATTTAGTTCGATTTCTACGATTGTTCGAAAGAGTTACCCCGGTCCTGCTACTTAAAGAAAGGGCTCCAGAAGGAACAAAGATAGGTTTTAGTCAGTGTATATCTGACCCTCTGCAGTCACAACAGGCAGCGTCACCTCATATTCTGTCTCAAAAAAGATACCTATTATTTTAAAGACTGACTAAAATGTCGGATACCTATATCGTGTTACAAAGTAGTATGGTAACGTTATACTGAATGTTCTCTAATTAATAGGTAATTCAGTTAATTCATGGCGTATCTGGCCGCAGTCCTTATCACATCAGTCTTCGACGTCCCCTGCTTAGTTATCAGACCTCCCGCGTCAGCCCGTCACCGCCGCATCTATTCCTTCTAATTAAAATGTAAATGAGCTGCGCGCGCGCACCGCGTGTCATCAGGCCCTCCCATTACCTGCCCATACTTATTTATTACTTATCAACCACAATTAAAATGTCTACAATTCGATCCGGTGACTCTCAACTTTCCTATAAAGTATCAAATTAGATTAGATAACTCCAAATGAGCTTTTATCGTAGATTGAGTATGTGCACCGATGTAGGTGCCAGATTCAAATGATAATGAAATTGATATGATTTCTCCATGTTTTTGATAGAGTCCCACTGTATTAGAATTAAGATTAAAGAAGTATTTTTATGTTGAAAGTCAGAATTATGATGTAAGCTGGGATTTTATGTTTAATTCATTTAATAATGTCCCCTGATTGGGTGTTGCACGAATTACAGAAAGCTGCTCGAAGTAAGTACTTAAGTATACTACTTGTTAAAAATAAACTATCGATACGTTAATTTTCTGTGCGTATTTTCAGGAATATTGCCTAACATGAAACGAGTAGGTACTTTCAGGCAACATGTAAGGAGTTCCGTTAGGCGAGCACACAGGCGGTCAGCGTCGCACTAATAAGCAATAAAAGCTATTAGATAGGACACGCGGGTTGTGAGCAGGAGGGCAGTGCGCCGGCGCAGCCTAATTAGCGCGGCGTGTAGCGTCGTCGCGGAAGCGGCCGACGCGCGACACGACGACGCGCACGACGTGGACGATGGACGCTCAAAACTCGCGTCAGGATGCAACTGATAGAACACAACGCTAATTATTGACAACGATAAGGAACTAAATCCTATTGGAATACTAAATAAATAAAAAAATGCTTTTGTACCTAATTTTACAATAACTTACTTAATTCTAAATGAATGTATATTGTATCATTTCCCTGAACTAACGGAGACTAGCATGAATCTACGGTTCATTGAGATTTTCTTTACTATTTATTTGAGTTTGTACGGCGACATCAAGCGTTATACCAGCCATTGGTTTCATAAAATATTGCATTTGTTTGTACCATACGTATTTGAACAAGAACCCTCATCATGTGAAACGAAACAAAGAATATAAATTCAGAGACATTAGCAATGTGATCATGTAAATACCACGTTAACAGCACCGACGCATTTAAAAACGCAGCAGAAGTGAACTGCGATATTTCCGCATTACAATTACAGTAAGTTCAGCAAACGAATGTAAGCAGTTGCTTATTACTTCAGCAGGCAAGTGCGCAGGCGCACGACGCGGCGCGGCATTATGCAGCTAATAGCTGATACATTATTTATTCAGGACATAATAAAGTTGGCTAACGAGAGCTAACGGAACTAATGAGCACCGTGCTCCGTGCGTGCCGCGCCGCGTCGTGCCGCGTCGTGTCGCGTTGAGCCACGACAACCGTTATGTTGCACATGCTGGGGACATTGTCTGGATCTTTTTGTTATCTTATTGCTAGGTTCAAATGAGTAGAGTGAAAAATCCGGGTGTTAAATCCTGCTTACATAGTGGTAGTTAGTAATTGAATCATTATCCCGAAGCTTCTCATTGTTGCAAATATCGCTCAAACGAAATATTCAACTTCTGACATAGACACAGAGGTGACTTCCTCAAACGTGCTTAGCCAGGAAACATTCTCTAGAATACATGATGGATTTACATAGCCCAAGCATTTAATCCTAATTTGTCGTTCTTATAATTGCGAGTCAAGTTAGAGGACTGGGCTGGGCACAGCGAACGTAGATTAGCTATCAAATGCACAACACCGTTACTTTGTCTTGTTAGTTTAACTGTTGTGTTGCATCAGCGAGCTGCAGTTCTTTACTGCAGTCGGTGTGTCCTGGCGAGTGAAATAATGAGAGCGTGACGATCGGAGGTGATCGCGTCACCGCATCGACACAGTGTCGGTCGCATGTCGCACGCGAGCCGCACCGCGGGGCAATGGCCACAGCTTACACCATCACACGTTGCCAAACAACTCATTAACAACATGACAACAAATGCCCGCTTCCCATTCTACATAAATCTTCAAAATCCAATTACATAAACGGTAGCCGCCTCCCGAACGAAACGATTCGATACGATTGTTCATAAAATATTCTAACGGTAGCCGTAATCGTTTACAATAATAATTATCAATTATTGATAATCTATAAACTATTCGCTCCATACGTATCGCTCATCAATACGATTTCACGCCACGATGCACGGTTAAATACCGTAATCGTTGTAATGGGTAAAAAAGATATAATTCGCGAGGGGATCTATTACCGCAGGGGAAAAACATTAGATGCAAATTAAAAGCGCGACTTTTTAAAACCACCCTTGTTTCGCACGACAGAAGGTCGAATTTTAATGTTTGGAACTGCATAGTTTACAAAAAGTGTAATAAATAATTGAATAGGATAGTTTAATCGTATTTTGTGACAATAGGTTCACTTGCGCAGCTGACATCATAAAAACCTGTGCTCTTGATGCGGTATTGTGATCCCCTCGCGAGGGGTCGCACAATGCCGACATTTTTTGTGTTTGGAATAATGATGTTACAACAAGTGGGCAATCAGGAGTCTGTGCACGTTTGCACAAATGTTAGTGAGCTCAGGATTACCCAGATGGAGGCGATGTGGCCGAGTACGGGACCGGTGTCAGCTCGCCATGACCTGAAACGGAGCTTGAATGACTAATGAGCCAACATTTTCTCTGAAGCTCGTTAATTGCATCGTTCCGCTTGGAGCATGCCTGCCGCTATATACACAGCTATAAATATAGGTAGGGATATTATACTTAGGGATAAGACACTGCTTTAGTTAAGGACACATCCACATAATCTTCAAAATAACTTTAGAAGATTATCTAATGAAGTATTAGATAATCTTCTAAAGTTATCCTAAGATTCCTGCCTGCTACTGCTTACCCCGATGTTAAGTTTCTCTCTTTTGATAGCCGTAAGTTGTGTTAACTAAAGCACTTGTGGATAAGAAACCTGACCCCATCCAGCCTAATCAATATCACAATGTTCTGAATGCCAAATGCAGAACACACTACAAACATTTACAATTCCAAAAAACACCTTTAGTGCCGTACTCCTACCTAGGAATAGAAACAACAAGATTCACAAAACAATGGCTGAAGGGATTAGTTTGGAAATGTGTCGGTTTAGCATTGCATTAGCGCGGTGGGGTCGTGATGTCGGATGGCGCGACCCGGCGGCCGTGTCGCACCTCCGCACCGCTTCATTAGCCGCCACTTAATGGCGCTGTTAGCCGCTAGATAGTGGCGCACTTGCATAGCTATGGCACTTGTGGCGAACTGTTTAACGGTGCAGGTTTCAAACCTCGTAACTTCGTCTATTGTTCCCACTGTTGTTACCTAAATATACGTCTTAATTAGTCATTATTAAAAAAAAAGAACATTGGGTTCACCATATCATAACAGTAAAATCCATAAATGAAACTGATAATAACCAGTAACTAATATTGACGCAAGCCACGAGAGTAGATCGCGAATCATCACAGACGGCAATAAATAACATAATCACATAAACCGCGACATATGGCTGGCCCCCAAACGATTGTATCTCGTCGTTGGTATTGTCAGGCGGGCGGACAAGGGAGGCGCGCCGTGTTACACTGACGACACGACAAACGTGCCATATGAATACAATAAAAAAGTCGTGCCATATGAGAATACAATTATGCTATTCAAATAAATATTTTGGGGTTGAATAGGCACAGACCTCTCAACATTAATTAAAATCACATGTTGTGGTGTTATAAAATATATAGGTTGCTTGTCAAGGGTTTCATATTTTCCACTATTCATAAAATTGTGCACCATGAGGGCTGACCTGTTCTATTACGTGATTTAAAGTCCAAGCGATAAAGTAAATAGTTAAAAATAACAGTACAATAAAAATACCAAAGAACAGCCGTGATCTTTAACCTATGCACCTTGTGCAACCTCTACAATTTTGTATGTGTGTGTGCAAGTCTGACCAAATGCTGCAGAACATCAGAACAAATGAAACATCACATTATAATCTATTTTCATTGATTTAATAGACATGTAGGATTACATATACATATTTTATTTCATCATAAAACTATATTATATGCATTAATTTAGTCAGCTAACGTGTTCTAATAGTGATCGGTGAACAGACAACAAATATAGGTATTACGAGGACGTACTCGTCGGGCCGACGCTTTGGGGACCAGCTGAGCTACAAAACGAATAGCTTATTTTCCAATTGATTTCTGCCAGTAGTAAAAATATTATTACTGAATAAATTCCGTAGTATGTGAGTAACAAGCAGACTGCATAAGGCGGTAACATCTAGAAGTTCAGCGAGGGTCCCGCAAGCTTCGGCCGAGGGTACCGTCACAATCCAACAGATCTCATACTCTTCGTGTTAGCTACAAATAATTAACACAAACTATACGTACGCCTGTCGCAATGTCATCTACACTCCGCTACACAATTCACAAATACATTCGAAACAATCAGATCACAATAAGAAGATATAAACACCGAGTTCTTATAATTAAGGGTCAAAGCACCCATCAGGACGTTTCAATATTCGATTCAATTTACTTGTCACTCCACCAACAATAAAACAATGTTAAGCAGGCGAGTAGTGCTCATGTGAGTCCTTGCCACCCTCCCTCCCTGCCACACAAGCACCACTGGCCTTTGTTAAAACAATAAAAAATATTGTATTTAAACCATTTCAATTCGAAGTTTTTAACAAAATCACGTGAATGCACGAGGCATCGATCTATTTCCATTTAAATTAGCAATAAATAAACTGACATAAGGTAATATACCTAAACACAAGTCACAAAATAATGCGCGTGAAGAGATTCAGAAACAATCAGATGGAGAGTAGAGGACATTGCGCCACAATAATACAAAACATTATATTTCCCAGCAAACTGTTACCTACATCTGTATTTACTGGCAAGACAATAAATATGTATTCCAACTAATAGACAACAAAATAAGGGCTTTCAGCCGATTTGTACAAATATTAAACCACTCTTTGGCTATATAACACCTCTGGGAAGCGTAAAATATATTTTATTTTATTTATAAGCATTCCAAAATTAGTCCAAAATAACTTATGGTACTCGCGCCGTCTACTTGCAATCCGCGCCAACTCTTTGTTTGTTCATGACACGTAGTGGCGGACAAACAAGCCTAAAGTATCATACTTAAAAATATTGTGCAGAAGAATATTGTAAAATTTAAGTTGAAACCCTTAAATAGTGAACGTAACTTACTGTAAATAAGTGTTTTGAAATATTTATATTATTGGTTAATTTCTTTGGCCGCCATTACATCTCAGTGGAACCCGCTTCAGATTAGCCACATGTTAGTGTCGAGGATTGCAAGCAGGCGACGTTCTCATAAATAATGCGCTATGTTTGACACAGTACATATTGGTACTAAATAGATCACGGACTGAATGCGCCGGCGCAGCGCTGCGCCCGCCGCACGGCCGGTGCCGCGGGCGCAGGCACCTGCCCGCGGACGTCATATGAATATATAGATAACAAATAATAATACAGCGTGATATGTCAAGTTACAGCTAGCGTTAATATGGCTTATGTTACAAAATGGCATTAAACAGTGTAACACTATTACGTTTCGTTTCTGTTACTGGACAGACGAGCGACTTCTCTGCACGCGCGCCACTGAGTCGGGCAATACGACTTATAATTCATTGGTATGATGTTGCATCTTTGTTTAAAATATATTGCTCTATAGCTAATATAATTTGTTTTATACTTTATACTATTCTAGTGTAAGGCAATGTGTTGTAGTTTTGCAGGTACTATTTACATGGTCAGTACATTTATGTCGAAAAGAGGGAAGTCATCAGTATACATCTGGAAATTTAGGCCAATCAAGAACTTTTTTCAGAAGAGGAAATTTGATAGTTCATGATAGGTATTTAGCATTTATCTTGCCAGAGGGTAGGGCCTGAATTTTAGAGGAATATTTAGTTATGAGATAAAATATGAGAGTACTAGATGGAAAGTCTTTATTGCCTAACTCAGCTTGTAGCCGGCGTGACATCCCATGTGATCTGCAGGTACTTGTGCCGCCGTCATTGTGTTGGAATATATTGTAGGGTCGGTGAGTAGCTTCGTCATGTGGGATGTCAGGTCGGCTTCATAGCGCAACATATTCGCACTAAGCTGTGAGAACAAGCTATTTATAACAGATGTAGTGGAGTGCAGCGGTGGGTCGCCAGCACGAGTCCTTACATAAAGTACAAAGTTCGCGTTACATTGAGGTTGCCGAGATTGTTCACAGATGTTCACTAATGAGTATGAGTACTCCGCTAGCGACCCACCTCTGCCTGACAGGTCACCTGTTAAACACGAGGGATACTTTGGCACAGTCGGTGACAGACAGACAAAATAAATAAGCGTCATATTTTCATTAATATTATTTAAGGAGGTAATTCTTTCGATAGGTATTAATATAAGATTTAGAATCAACGTTTGGAAGGCAAACTAGACAGACATGACAAGCAGTAACTGAACCATTTACTCAATTTTTGTTTAGCTTTCATTAGTAGTATATCGCAGAGGAACTCACTTACTGCTCATCCCCATACAATTCAGCAAAAAGGCAAATCTCAAAGGTTTGCTGTCACCAAGTCTAGTAAATCTATGGTATCTAGAATAAAAATATGTTCTCGTAAATAATAGTTATCTATCTACATGTGGTATGTGCTCAACTCTATATAAATAGCTTTATTTAGTGCTCGGTCATCATGTTTGTACATAACACTTAGCGACTGCAGTACGCTCACACTACACTTTAAATTGTACTACGTTTTAATTATCAGCTATTACGTCATATTCATAAATTTATATCTCCAACAAACAATATAACATTTGACGAATCCCACAATAAAATTAAAGTAATCGTGTAAATTTTCAAAAAATCAAAAAACCATTTTCAAAAATGTTTGATCATAATTGTTAAGTTTTGTTGCAATAAGGTCGGAAATGAGAACACATGTGCGTCAGAAACAAACAGTACATATGAATAGCAACGTAATCACAGCTAAAGTTACCGGCCGCGTGCACTCGCCTACGGGGACTCGCCACGCTTGTCACGTTACAAGCTATGTGAACAAATCATTTCAATCAAGTTGAAGGGTATCCTGTACAAAGCCAGGTTCCTGTCATTGTGGTAAGATGTCCTTTACAGACAAACATTGTTATAGTGTAGACAACTGAGCAGCAGTTGACGTGGCGGTCCCGCCGACAGTAAGTGCACGCGACACGACGCGCCGCCCGCCGCCGCCTGCGACACCACACTCACTGCACTACGCCGACATAACCTGGCGAGTCTGAACTTAGCCCGTTAAATGCGCAGCTAAAAGGCTAACTCCAGCCTCGGCAAGTGTGTCCTGGCGCAGTGCAGGCGCTGCCGGCGGCGCCGGCGACGCGCTCCTACACACACACGCGCACGCACACATCCACACACAGCGTACGAATAAAAAACCACAATGTGAACAACACACAACTATGAAATATTTACGAATAAATTAATAACATGACCAGTGCCGACCCGGGCCGACACGCGTAACATACCACTATTATACTCTATAAACTATTTAATTTATTTTATATTAGTATGATTCACATCAAAAATGAATTCTCCACATACATTTAAGTTATCTAGGTAACAGATGGCGTCGCGGCGGACTGACCGGCCGCGCGACGCGAGCGCTGCCGCGTGCTCGCACGGCACGTGTCGCAGTCACACGGCACGTGTCGCAGTCACACGCGCGTGTCACTGCAACAGCTGCACGCGCGTGTCACTGCAACAGCTGCACGCGCGTGTCACTGCAACAGCTGCACGCGCGTGTCACTGCAACAGCTGCACGCGCGTGTCACTGCAACAGCTGCACGCGCGTGTCACTGCAACAGCTGCACGCGCGTGTCACTGCAACAGCTGCACGCGCGTGTCACTGCAACAGCTGCACGCGCGTGTCACTGCAACAGCTGCACGCGCGTGTCACTGCAACAGCTGCACGCGCGTGTCACTGCAACAGCTGCACGCGCGTGTCACTGCAACAGCTGCACGCGCGTGTCACTGCAACAGCTGCACGCGCGTGTCACTGCAACAGCTGCACGCGCGTGTCACTGCAACAGCTGCACGCGCGTGTCACTGCAACAGCTGCACGCGCGTGTCACTGCAACAGCTGCACGCGCGTGTCACTGCAACAGCTGCACGCGCGTGTCACTGCAACAGCTGCACGCGCGTGTCACTGCAACAGCTGCACGCGCGTGTCACTGCAACAGCTGCACGCGCGTGTCACTGCAACAGTTGCACGCGCGTGTCACTGCGCACGTTGCGCTGCGAGCGGCGTGACAGCGCTCGGTTGCTCACTTATAACGGTTTATGTAACTGCCGACAAGTTACCGACTGGATACTTGTGAGTGTAATAAATAACTAACAAATCCCTGTCAATACTGAATAACTCCAGATACTTCTCAAAGTAAATGACAATTCCTGCAGGTATTTGTCACAAAAATATTTAAGACAATATTGCACGTATCCAACCGATAGCTTGTCGGCGACCTAAAAATAAAATGGCCACGAAATAAAAAGAAACCTTAACGAGGTAAAGTAAGCTTTAGTACGCAGACAATAAGACGCAACCAGTGTGACCGAGTCGCCGGCGACACGCCACTCCACGCACCCGACGGAAACATAAACACGATACTTATATAGCAATAATAACGGGAACACGTACAGAGATTTATAATTTAATATATTTATATTATTTTATAATATTATACACTAACAACTACATAAAGCAATACGTTTGTGCTGTCGCTCTCGGGGCGTGAGTGTCCGCACAACATAACTAGCGAGCTCAACTTAACACAACTTCATTAAACTATTAAACTTAAACCTTTGGTATTACATCCAACTAACAACTAATAAAATAATACTTAAATCAGAATACTGTCGCGATGCGTGACAGGCACCGGACACACACTCAGCTCGCGTCACCACAACAATCCGCCCGCCGTAAGTACCAACTAGTAATAAAACAGTGGCGGTCGCTGAGTATGTTTCCAGTTCAAATGTGATGTCAAATATAAAATCTCTATTATAATGTTGTCTGTGATAAAATATTGATTTATAAATAATGACCTACTTGATTACTAAAGTAAACAAGGCGTGAATATAAATACACAGACAACAATAAAAATAACGTATTATGTACTTAGAGTACGACAAAAATATATTTAAAAATACTTTATAAAAAATCTAACAAAATATGATGTAAAGAGAATCTCAACTAAATGGTAAATGCTCGCGCTGCATTTGTATGTAAACTATTAAATATATTTATCTATTTGACCGAATAGTTATAATTATGTTAACGCTTTGGTTTGACTGTCGCTTCGTGTTTACGCACAGATGCAGCGCGAGGCGTAAGATCACGAAATACTGGTGTAACACAAGTGATGAGTATTGGAGGAGACGCTTCGCGGGACTATCGCGGGACTAGAAGCAACTGTACTTGTTCGTCACTGGCAGCGCTCGGGGCCACCACAGATATACACGACATCAGTACTGCAACGTGTTAGACATCACTTCATGTATTATGAAGCTGAGCCCTCTTCCCTTATCAATATATGACGAAACATCTAACGTCTTCTTTTATTATTTTAAGCTTCACAAAATATTATCTGACAAAACTAAGTTGGATAATCTATTGTGATGTCTAAAATAACTTTGAAAGAATATTCAGAATATTCGTAGTACTACAGAATATATCTGTCTGATGTATATTTGTGGTTCAAAGTTTGTCATTGCCTTGGAATTATAATCCAGCCGATTTTTTAAATTGTAATAGCTTAGAAAAAATTGAAGTTATTTAGCCCCTGAATGCATATGAAATATGCTAACATTGTAAATAAATAATACACTCTATAACGGTAAAATATCGCAGATTTTCTTAACAAAATTATTATTAATGTAGTAAATATTATGCACGTTCGACTAACAACCGAAACTCTTGAAAATAATATAATCTGAACGATGACAGTGCACAAAAGGAGTAGCCTGTACGAACACAACACCCAATCATTACAAAAACATCAAGTTTAATTTCAAAGCACCGATTACTAGGTACGTCGTAACTTTAATAAAAAGAATGATCTTTGCAGCTATCTCTCGTCCACAGTCGTCCACACACAGCCGCACACACACACGCCACAGTACACACACACACGCAATATAACACTCTACTACGCATATGGGGTTTACAGCTTCCTCCGCGCCGCACGTGTGGCGGTGCTGCACTCGCACTCGCACTCGCACGTGGCAGGCTGCACACGTGCGCGGCACTGCACGCGCGGCGCTTACTATGTATTGTTCAATATTTACAACAATCGATAATTGCTCTATATCTTCAATATAGGACTCAATGGAAAATATACTCATCGAATCAACAAAGACGTTATTTTTTTTTATAATTTATATATTCATTTATTTGATGCGAAGTGATTGATGAACGAGCGAGATTTGTGCGATCGGCCGGGTCCGCGCGACACTCGCTAGTCGGTAGTTCACGCATATGTACACAAGAAGAACTCGGCACGTCCCGGCCTGCTCGATAAGTAACCGTCGAATGAACTAGTGGACAGAAACGATCATAAGAAAACCGTGTTTCAACTCAAGTTTGGCAACGTCTGTACAATGTTACGAGGTATTTAAAGCTGGTGTTCCACGAGAGCCACGAGTACGGCCTGTAGTCACTCAACCTGCACTTGCCTAGTGTGCGTTACACGAGCTAGCGTATATTCATGGTAACTTTAGATCAGCTCGCATAATCACCAAGCAGTTTGTTGAGATATTCCTTTTAAAATTGTCACACTCGGCAGACGTACCGCGGGAATGATAGACGTATCATCAGTAATATTGCTTGGATACCTGGAGGTTGTGCCCCGCGGCAGCCGCCGGCGCCGGTGACGTCACGAGCCGAGAGACTCGACGCTCCTACACTAACATACACTAAAAGACAGACGACGTACATTCAAAAAACGTACAAAATAAAAACATAATAAAAAATAATACTTCGACCGACGTCGATACTAAAAATCGTCGCGCGCTACTACTAGAATTAAAATAAAAACAGCGTTTGCGCTTAAATTACGCATCGTCATGACTAGACAGATGTTGGCATTGCACTTAAAATATGTAAAAAATGAGAGTGTCGGCGCGTGGGCTGCAGCCCGCAGCCCGCAGCCCGCAGCCGCAGCCCGTAGCCCGCGACCCGCAGCCCGCAGGCCGCAGCCCCGGGCGCCCGCAGGCCGCAGCCCTCAGGCCTGCGGCGGCTTCTCCACGGCGGGCGCGGGGTTGAAGTCCTTGTTGACGAAGGAGAAGCCGCGGAACTCCTCCTGCAACACGACAAGCCGCGTCAGTAGAAGCATGCAGCAAGCATATATCAGTATAATGTGAACACATAAGTATCAGAATGTGCATGCACCTGGTTGATGGCGCGGACGACGTCGTTGGGCACGGGCGTGAGGACGGGCTCCTCCTTCGTGAACTCCGCGTCGAAGTTGGCCGCCTCGCGCTTGCTCTTCTTTAACACAGACAACACACATTTTCATATCCATACATTAATATCATATAATACCTACAGTACAGAAGGAATGTTGCAATAAGTTTAGAATTTAAACTTTGTGAGTAAAAATGTATACAGAACAGAACTTATTATACAGATATCCATGAATATATTTTCATTTTTAAGTATTATTAGAAAAAAATAATAAAAACAGAAATATTTAAAACATTTTTTTTATTGTCAAAAAAATATTGATATAAAAATATTGCGACAGCAGTAAAATACTTAAATAATAAATGAGCAGTACAGTTAGCAGTGTATATAGAGTATGTGTATACTGACGACTTTGGGTCGGAAGGGCGGGCGCAGGCGGCGCTGCGCCAGCGCGTCCCAGTCCATGTCCTTGAAGAACACGTGCGCGCGGATGCCGCCCGCGCCGCCCAGCACGCCCAGCCGCCGCGCCGGGTTCTTCGTCATGAAGCCTGCGCCCACAACCACACCTCAACTACTCACCACTTATGTGCATTTCATTTTTTGAGGTTTGTTTGACAAAAACATTATCAACGAAATGCCCAATGCATAATTTCAAAAATTCCACTCTAACTTGGTCATGGCTAGAGATGTAAAGTGACCGTCACGTTATATGTGACCGATTAATCTGACCGAGCATATTGGACATTTATCCAATTTGACCGGTCACTTATTGTCATTTATTGTCAGCAACGTCAGAATCGTTTTTTTTTGTATATAAATAGAATTTATTAGAAATAAACGTTTTTTCTTTCTTTATTTTATAAAACTACGGAAGTTTTAGAATCATCGAAGCTAACCAAATGTCATTCATCGATCTTTAAGATAAGATCTCGCCCGGCGAGAGATGTCGTGCTGTGTTCCGCAGGGGTCGGTTCTGGGGCGGCTCTTGTGGAACATCGGCTACGATTAGGTGCTGCGCGCCGACCTCCCTAGGGGCGTCAGCGTGGTCTGCTACGCTGACGACACGCTGGTTCTGGCACAAGGGAGGTCGCACCAGGAGGCGGGCGATATAATGACGCGCGGGGTTGCGACGATCATCGAGAGGATCTAGCTGCTGGGCCTGGAGGTAGCCTTGCACAAATCCGAGGCCATGTACTTTCATGGGCTTCGGAACGCGCCACCTTCAGGCTCCCAAGTCACGGTGGGGGGTGGGGGTTCCCATCGGCGTCGAGAGGGCGATGAAGTACCTAGGACTCGTCCTCGACAGCCGACAACTTCGTTGAGCATTTCCGACGTTTGGGCCCCAAACTGGAGAAGGCGAAGGAAGGTGCTGCCTTCAAACGGCTCCTGCCCAATCTGGGAGGCCCAAAGGCTCCCTGCCGTAAACTCTACGCGGGGGTCATGCGGTCCATGGCCCTTTACGGGGCCCCGGTAGTGGCACGTTCGGTACAGCCGCGGGCTGTACACTACTTGAACGTGCCCCAAAAGGTGATAGCCATTAGGCTAATCCGGGGGTACGATCTCCCGCGAAGCAGCTGGCCTACTTGCTGGACTGCCACCGTGGGATCTGGAGGCGAGAGTCTTCTTGCGCCTGTACGACTGGCGCGAGGAGACACTGCGCCGGGGGGAAACTCCGCTGCCGCGGCAAGTTGTCGCGCAGCGGGCGGAGCTCCAGCGCGATCTCATGGTGGCCTGGAGGGAGCGACTGTCGCAACCCAGTGCAGGGCACGCCACCATCGTGGCGGTAAGTCCCCTCTTTGAGGAGTGGCTCGGGAGGAGTCATGGCGCCCTCACGTACCGCATGACGCAGGTCCTCACCGGACACGGTTGTTTCGGGAGGTACCTGCACCGAATCGGTCGTGAGGAGGCGCGCGTGTCACCACTGTGCGGACAGCCCCGAGGACACGGTGGACCACACAGTCCAGGTGTGCCCCGCATGGGAAGGGCACCGCCGGGTCCTCGTCGAGGCTTTAGGCTGCGGCGACCTCTCGCGTCCGGCCCTGATCCAGGCCATGGTCCGGGGCGAGAGGGAATGGGATGCCGTCGCCTCCTTCTGCGAAGCAATCATGCTCGAGAAGGAGGAGGCGGAACGCCGGAGAGTTCGCACCTCTCATCCCAGCCGCCGTGCTGGACCAGGTAGACACCACGGGCGCCGGGTGTCGCGAGATGACTCCCGGCCACCGTAGGTGTGGGTCTATGGGCGGTGAGTTCGGGTGGCTCATCGTCCCTCTGTCTACTTAGACGACAGACCCGTGTCGACGGCGCGCGTTGCTCCACGCGCTCCTCAAAGAGATGTCAGCAACCCCAGAGGTGCCCAGTTGGGCCAAGGCCTGCCGGGGCTGCGGGTTGTTCGAAAGAGTTACCGCGGCTCTGGTACATAAAAGGCCTACGACGGAACACGACGGTTTTTAGTCAGTAAGAGTCTGACACTCCCTCACCGCTGCTAACCCACAGCGGGAGGGGTCATTTGATGATTTTTAACGTCGATAAAAAAAAAAAAATTTCGCCGACACTATGATTAATGATTTGTCAGTATACATCAATAAAAATAAATACGTACTTGAGAGTCTATCTTTTTAAAAGGTTATCTATGCACTATGTTGGTTTAGAAAGGCAATAGGTATTATTTCACATGTTTTTAATTTGCTTGAGACGAAAATAATAACTGTACCAAGTAAAAAATACTTATTTAATATACCTGACCAGTCTGACAATAAATGTCCAATGTGACCGGTCATTTAATATTAAATGACGGTCACTTATCGTATGTGACCGTCAGTTTACAACACTAGTCATGGCTAAAATATCAGTAAACAGTATAAAACAAAGTCGCTTTTTCTGTCCCTATATCCTTTTATACGCTTAAATCTTCAAAACAACGCAACCGATTTTCATGCGTTTTTTTTTTTAAATAAATACAATGATTAAAGGAGGACGGTTTATATCTAATAATAATAGCGTCCACGACCGATTTCGGCCACGGCGGCTGTTCTCATTTAAGGAGATCAGCCAGCTGTGCAGGACATATTATAGTGCACAAGCATTTGCGCAGACACAGGTGCACTCCCTATTCCTTCACTCTCATAACCCGATGGGACGGCAATCCGACACGACCGGAAAGAGATCAGGCGCAGGACCGACATTTACGTGCTCTCCGATGCACGGGTGAATTAATCACCAACTTCCAGACTACAAAGCGATTTCGGCCCGACCCGGGAATCGAACCCGAGACCTCGGGTACAGCGGCCGCGCTTGCGACCACCAGACCAACGAGGCAGTCTAAACTAATATTATAAAGCGGAAGAGTTTGTTTGTTTGAACGCGCTAATCTCAGGAACTACTGGTCCGATTAGAAAATTTCTTTCAGTGTTAGATAGCCCATTTATCGAGGGATGCGGGTGAAACCGCTGGCAGAAGCTAGTATTTAATAGTGGGGAAATACTGTTATCAAATACGAAACCGGGTCGGGTGGCTAGTGTATGTATATGGTAGTATTTGCCGCACTGTACCTTTGAGTATGGAGACGGCCTCCTTGGAGAGCCAGACGGGGTAGAGCACGTCGTCGTGCAGGATGGACTCGAACAGGTCGTCCTCGTTGTCGGCCTCGAAGGGCGGCTGCCCCGCCAGCATCTCGTACAGCAGCACCCCCAGCGCCCACCAGTCCACCGACGGCCCGTACTCCAGCTCTTGCAGGATCTGCCAGACGAATACACGAGTGTCAACATTCATCATCAAGCAATAATGAAACTGCGTATAATGAAACCAAAAGTTACCCAATGGGTGCCTAGTTCAATTTCAATATTTCACGTGTACAGTCGGGAATAAGAAAGCCTAATTTATTATAGACAACGAAATCATTTCTTTTGCTAACTGTCAATAGCTACTGTCAATAGCTCGCTTATTGTTATCTACATGAGATCACGGCGTCAGCGGGGCCCAGCAGGGCCAAGGCCTGCCGGGGCTGCGGGATTGTCCGAAAGAGTTACCGCGGCCCTGGTACATAAAAGGCCTATGACGGAACACGACGGTTTTTAGTCAGTAAGAGTCTGACACTCCCTCACCGCTGCTAATATGCTAGATGATTTTTGAGGTCATTAAAAAAAAGATCACGGCGTGCACTAATAATAAACTTTAGCGTGACTTACCTCCGGCGCGATGTAGTCAGGTGTCCCGCAGAAAGTGGTGGTTGTGGTGCCCTCTGAAACAAACAGGTCATTACTGGCAACACTGACCACGTGTGACGTGTCATATGACTACACAACGAGTGCAGTGAGCCCTCAGATCTCATAATCTGATAGTCACGGGGCAGCCCCGCCTGCCGGTCACATAACTAACCGGGATCGGTCCCCCTCCAAGCGCTTTTTTTCGTCATTGGGCGATTTCACTACTCAATTTTTTATTCATATACCTATTATAGGTAACGAAGCTTCAAAAGGTATTTGAAGTAATTTTATAACTGTTTATAGTTAAAAGCCTATGATTATCGTAAGTGACACATCTGCAATAGCACAGAGCAACAAGACAAGGTTTTGTCTAAGTTAGCACTGACCGAGTATGCCTTCCTTGCACATGCCGAAGTCAGCGAGCTTGCAGTGTCCGTCGCTGTCCAGCAGGATGTTGTCCAGCTTGAGGTCGCGGTAGATGACGCCGTGCGAGTGCAGGAACTGCAGAGCGAGCGTCACCTCCGCGGCGTAGAACCTGTGACACAAATCATGTTAAAGTTGTCGGGGTCTTCGACATGAGCCATAAGTAGCAAAGCGTTTTTATGTACTTTGAATTGCATAACATATTTACCATTTTTCTATTATTTTATTTTTATTGAAATTAATCCTAATTCTTGACTTGTATTATCATCATAATTTTATGGTATCTAGTTTCAAACTAATTTGTACACCAGCCACGGTCAAACACGTCGAGTCAAAGATGACTATGAAGCACGAAACCTATGAAGCACCATACTATTTATTTACATATAGTATCTATACATATGAGTTAGCCGCCATGTACTGTGTAAGTGCAGCGTACCTGGCGCGGGGCTCGTCGAACTTGCGCGCGCGCTGGATCTGGAACATGAGGTCGCCGCCGTCCACGTACTCCATGACGAAGAACAGGCGCTCGCGCGTCTGGAAGGCGGAGTGCAGCGCCGTGAGGAAGGGGTGCCGCGCCGCCAGCGCCAGCACGCGCCGCTCCGTCAGCGTGCACTCCACGTCGTCGTCCTGGATGATGGCGTCCTTCTTCAGCACCTTCACCGCGTACACCTGCCACCACGGATATACATGCTCACTAAAACATTACAATATATTCCATTCCAAATGAAATGCCACCTATTTCTCTAAAATAAAATAACTTCATATTTTTGAAACTTGAATTAACATCTTTTACTTTATCGACTTAAGTAATTATTATTTGTTAATTAATATCTTGTGTAACATATAAACTTCTATAAGATATAAAATATTGTAAGTGTAGAATATACACTGCTGCAAAACGGAATAAAAGAGACAGAACATAAGCTATAACTTGCTACCTCAATCTTCGATTACAAAATTCACAATCTCATTGAAATAATTCCAACATGAGAATATAATATATTATTGCCATTAGTCGTATTATGTCATTAGTCGTACCTCATCGGTGCCCTTCTTCTCCGCCAGCATGACCTTCCCGAAGGAGCCCTTGCCGAGCACCTTGATGAAGTGGAAGTCGTCCAGCGACACCTTGTCCTGCCCGCCCGCGCCCGACCCGCCTGCACATACCATTACTTATAATGCCATCGTTACATATTAAACGCAATGCGCACCTAGCTGCGAGACCCAAAACCCCTTTACACAGTCATAATAGGTAGAATAGGGTTGTTTCCAATTTTCGAAAATCTATTTAAATAGCTTCTAAATAATTTAAAGATCACCCCTCCTATAATTTTGCGTCTTAAATCTCTTTACTTTTTATGTATTCGATTTTTTTATATTTTTCTTAAAACATTGCCCAGAAAACGCTCGATCACGTGACTGTGACGTCATATTGTACTATGTGTTCCTTTACACTTTAACACACATCTAAAGAGAAGAAACTAATTAGATAGAACTCATTGATTTTTAAATTTTAATAATGTATTCTTATTTTATAGATACAAAAACAAATGTTTTAAACATTTAAATTATTTTTAAACATTGGGCACAAAAGAAAATACCTGTAATGTTTTGAGTTGTGTACGCGGTAAAATAAAACTGTGCAAAGGAACGTAAAGTTTGTGTTTGTTATTGAGGTTATATTTATGTCATCTTGGTTATTAGTAAAGAATTGAGCGACAATAAAACTATCAGCTTTCATAAATCCTTTCTCCATAATTCTTTCCTAACTTTCTTTCGCTCAAATACAAATAAAAACTGAAGAAAACAACACATCAATTCTCAGGTTATACCTGTCATAGACTGTCACTGTCAAATACTTGTCATTGTCAATGTAAAGTGACGACATCGGACTCGATTCGCCGTTTTCAAGGGCGTGACGTAATAGACGATAAATTTAAAATTCATAAATTATTTTAAAAGTATGTGGTTAGTTATAAATAATATAATATAGCTTATCGTGTTTCTAGTTTTGTGAACTTTCGGTGCATATACCTATTTTTAATTGACTGAATACTAGGAAACAACCCTATGGGAACAAATCATCAATAACAAGTCAAAAAAAAAAATTGAAATAACATGTAATTTCTACCCGAGAAAAAATATCAACAACAACACTTCAAAATAATAATGACGCCCGATTCGGCGTACAAGGCAACGGCAATTATTCCTAGACGGCAATATTTCCTATTGAGAACGCGCGATTTAATGACTGTGTATAAGGCAACTTTATGTAGTAAGTTACTCTTATGAGTCGCAGTTAGGAGACATCGCGTGTTTAGGTAAATGCCTGGAAGTGGAAGCCAGTTTCAAAGTACACTATTAGGAGTAAGCTTTTCGTGAAACCAAAGTAAGCAGACTGTGAAAGTCTCTTGAAAATTAATATCACCATCACAGATATACCAAATTAGAAGAAACAGTTACTTGTGCTGAAAATGCTATTGTAGTAAACCGTTACAGGCCCAGAGTGTAAGAAGTTGTTAAAAGCTCCACTCATGCGCAAGTCCGCATTGTTGCTGTAGTATAAAGCCGTAGATCTGAGTTAACAAGTCCCGTAATACATAGAGTAGAGATTTAGCCGTCACCAGCAATACAAATCACTTCAGCTACAAAGATATAAATACAATAAACAATACTTATATTACTGACAACGCTCACATCCAAATCTGGTGTTTCACGACAAAGCGTAGCTAAGTGCCAACTCTTTTACCAAACAATATAATGTACTATGTTAAAACCACGTAATAGTTACTTAATACACTGAATAATTTGTAATTACATTTATCCCTTGGCACCACAAGATACCCGTCATACTTACCTCGCACCACAATCTAGGCCAACAATACATATATGCACAACATACAAAGCGAGATAGTTGTAGAGGGCAGTATAACTAGACAACATAAGGCAAGCCCTAAGGGACACACACAGCACCTTCGTAGCACGTGAATATCTCCTCCAGCTCGTCCCAGTGCGAGCGCCAGCCGCCCGCCAGGTGTACTCCTGTGCCCCACACGCAACGCAACAGAAAACAAACGTCAACTAAAACATCTATGTGGGTGTTTCTATTAAAAAAAAATAGGGGATTTTTTTTTTTCAGTCTTACGTAATGTTGTTTCATGCTGTTCAAACGTAATTGAAACAACAAAAAGTAAAGGAAAGCTTTATTGGAACAAAACAAATAAATATACATGGGTATAAAAATATAAAATAAGCGGTACTGGTATATAACAGTAACAAACACACAGTGCAACAACAGTAGCGTAATAATGGACTACTGGTAAACTATGCGTACGTAGCGAGCTGACTACACGAGTCTAAATTGTACCTTATTGCAAAAAAAATAAAATCTATTTTCCCATAATACTCGAGAAACTTTTTTGAGATGTTTAATTGCCAACTATGATCATCCTATAATTGTCACAAATATTTTTCTTTACTATTTACTACCCTCCTCGTGTAATCAACCTACAGCATAAAGTGAACACTCACAAAAGCCTATGATATCACACAGCTATAAAATATAGGTATATCTCTTACGTCTACATAAATACATTGTACTGGGATATATCGCAAAACTCTACTGGACGGTAGATAATATAAAAAAAATCTAGCAAGCAAATATCTGATTAAATACTACAACCACTTCGATATACTGGATGACTTGTCATTGTGTGGATACATGTACATTCAGTAATGCCATATGTAACATGTGAAATCTTATTTTTTCCTTTTTATTACCATGTTAACATACCGTCGTACCACAAAAACTTTAAAACATCTGTTGGACCCTTGTTTAAAATAATGTCAGATTATGACGTTGAAATAAGGTCAGTTTTGAAACCACGCTTTTGTAGACAAGTGTTCAACAGATGTTTAAGTTTTTGTGGTAAGGCTAATAGTGTTTTGATTCTGTGTACCTAAAGATTGAGTTTTGTTTGGGGACTTCCTCAGCTTAAACACCGAGAAATTGTATTTTAGATTGAACTAGCTATTGCCCGCGACTTCGTTCGCGTGGAATAGTGATTTTTGGTTTGACCAATAGATGGCGCTATATGTCCGAAATAAATTTTATTTTTATTTTTATATTTTTTTGTAATAAAAACTATCCTATGTCCTTTCTCAAGTTCCAAACTATGTCTGTACCAAATTTCACACAAATCGGTTCAGTAGTATAGGCGTGAAGAAAAGACAGACAGACAGACAGAAAGACAGACAGACAGACAGAAAGACAGACAGACAGAGTTACTTTCACATTTATAATATTATAGTTATAGTTAGGATAACTGGTTGATTGTATGGCACAAGACAAGTGAGCCAGTAGTCTCGTGGTGGGCTAGTCGTCGTCGTCAATATACTTGAGGTTACCTTTGTCGTCGTCCTTCCCGGGCTCCTTGTCCGCCTCGCCGCCCGCCGCCAGCTCCGCGCCGCCCTCCATCAGCGTCGCGTTCAGGTACTGACACAAGACATAAATAATGTAAATAGGACAATATAAGTGAGTGTAATCAAATAAATAGGTCATTTACAAAATAAACTTCAGTTTCCTTATAACTAAGTCCAAAATAACTGTTTACTATGAATTTCCATGTTCAAGTTTCAAACTAAACAGTTTTAAGAAAAACTGACGAAGTTGGGTCTTAAATGTATTTACTACTTTATTAGATACGCAGAAAAAATACGTAGGAATGTTTTGGAATGTCTATTGTACAGTAGATGTTGAACAAGTTCAGATACTATGCCTAAGTTAAATGTAAGTATAAGGTTTCGTATGTAGTTTCATAATTTTATGTAAGTTACCACATGTGCTGTTTTATCAATGTACAATATAGCAAAATTTGTACATTTAAATCCAAAGTAAGGATCCAAATACAAGATGTTGATTTGCATCCGTGCCATAGTCAAGGACGTAATTATACTAATGATTCTCAACCCAAATCAACAAAAAAATTGGCACGAAAATTTTTTTTTTTTTTCTGAAATCCGTCAATGTCACCTACCCGTTTTTAAACTCGGCGCGTGTGTTACTGGCCTCAAAACCGTGCTGCGCTCTCACACTAACGTAAACACAAAGCATACGCAACGATCACTCATAAATTTCATTCATAAAATTGGGTTATTTCTGAAATACTATGACATTACAATGACCAAAAAAAAGCAGCGAATATTAACTATTTCCGTTTACTGTAATTCCAATCGATTATTTACGTATTTTATGTCAACCTCCCAAAATATGGCACAGATGCAAATCAACACCTTGTATATGGAACTTCACATTTGTCAGATTTTATTTTAAAAGACTAAAACCTTCAACAAGCCTAAAATCTAGGTTAAGTCAAGTCCGGAGTAGGAATTACCGCATTTAATCAAGACAGATTTATAACATAATATGTGAATTTTTCATGGATAATACAATAACCACGCAGGATGGTCCTGCAGTGTAGTGAAGGTAGCTCACCTTGGAAGGTCTGGGTCGTGGGTTCTTGTCGGGCGAGATGCCCATCTCGTTGAGGATCTCGGCCATCATCTTGGTGTTGATGCCGCAGTTGTTCGCCACGTTCTTGTGACACCGCTTGTGCACGTTCATCGAACATACTACAATACAAATGTTTTTTTGTGATATATTTAATAAGCATTTCGACTGCCTCGTTGATCTAGTGGTCGCAAGCTCGACTGCTGTGCACGAGGTCTCGTGTTCGATTCCCGTTTCGGGCCGAAATCGCTTTGTGGGTTTTAGAAACTTTCATAAAGTGGTCTGTAGTCTGAAAGATGGTGATTGATACACCCGTGTATCGGAGAACACTTAAGTGTCGGTCCTGCGCCTGATCTCTCTCCGGTCGTGTCGGATTGCCGTCCCACCGGGTCATGAGAGTGAAGGAATAGTGAGTGCACCTGTGTCTGCGCAATTGCTCGTGCACTGATGTCCTACGCTGCTAGCTGATCTCCTTACACGAAAACAGCCACAGTGGCCGAAGTCGGTCGTGGACGCCATCATTATTATATAACTAGCTTCCGCCAGCGGCTTCGCCCGCGTGGTGTGTTGATAAAAAGTAGCCTATGTGTTAATCCAGGGTATCACCTATTTACATACCAAATTTGAATCAAATCGGTGCAGCCGTTTTTGCGTGATTGAATAACAAACATACATCCATACATTCTCACAAACTTTCACATTTATAATATAAGTAGGATAAGCATTATTTTAGTTATTTTGATAAGTATTCGCTAGTAGATGTAGGTGTATGCTTACCTTCGCACTGCAGGCCCTGCTTGATGAGGCCGTAGAGCAGCGAGCCGCAGTGGTCGCAGAAGGTGAAGCGCTTGTAGGAGTGCACGACGAAGCGATGCGGCACGTTCACGTTGAAGCGCTGCCCGCCCGACACACCCACCGCGCTCTGTTGCTGCACAACACAACCCAAACACTTAGCAACCAATTTATTAAGGTGTCCCAATTTGATTGGTGCAACCATAAACACGGACAAAAGCGACTGACATTGCAGAATTGATATTGAATTGGTGTCTCATCAAGTTACCAATGACAAGCTTTTTAATTATGATTTTAAAGAAACACAAAATATGAACGTGGTCACAAATATGAAGGAATGCTGATGAAATGACAGTTAGGGCTAACATCTGAACATCATGATAGAAAAACAATGACGAACAGTTGATGGTTAAAAATAAAATTGGAGCTAAAGTGTTGATATTTAATGACTTTGCACTTGGTTTTTCAATTTGTTACTCATCATCATCATCATAAGCCTATCGCAGTCCACTGCTGGACATAGGCCTCTCCAGGTGAACGCCACTGAGATCGATTTTCGGCTTCTCGCATCCAGCTCCTGCCAGCCGTCTTGCGCAAGTCATCACTCCACCGTGCCTGAGGACGTCCTACACTACGTTTGCCGAGGCGTGGTCTCCACTCTAGAACTCGTTTACCCCAACGGTTATCGGTTCTTCGGCTAATATGGCCAGCCCACTGCCACTTCAGCTTGCTGATTCGGTTTACTTTACTCACGGTTCGGTTACTCACAAACTAGTAACTTTGCATTTATTGCGTAAACACTTAAAATGACTCAAAACTGAAATTATGTATTATTAACGGCAACATCAGCGTGACCAGCAATAGTGTAAACATTAAAGTGTAAGTATAATACAGTGATTGGTTTACTTACTCTTACCTCTTCCTTCATGCCGGGGCACTTGGTGACGACGCTGGAGTGGCAGCGCTTGTGCACCACGCACGTGCACACTACCGGAGGAACACCAGTATTAGAGGAGAGATCTTACGGTGGGACATGTTGTGAGGGAGATATTGTGGGAGAACTTACCTTGGCACTGGTATCCCTGTTTACCCAGACCCCTGTGGAAAAGAATCAGTGTCAAAAATATGTAATGAAGCAATTTAAACTGTTAAGTAGGGAAAAAATAAGTTTGGATTGATGTTAGATTCCTTGGAAGCTTTATGATTTTATTCAGTAACTTTCAGTTATAAGAAGCTGAATCAATGCGTATTTAGTCTTCAACGTTCAGAATAAAGGGTGAATGACTCTGTCCTCGGACCTGTGTTTAGGCTCAGTTGTTACAAGTGGTGGAAAGGTAATTAAGTGAACAGATTCATCAGTCATCAAGAAGCACAAGTAGAAGCACCGTATGAGTAAAGAATAATGTTACCAGATGAACTCGCGGCAGTGGCTGCAGAAGGTGGGCTGGCGCAGGAAGGTGGCCATGAACTTGTGTCCGTTGACCTGGTGCACGCGGCGGCGCATCGCCCCGCGGCGCCGCGCGAACCCCGCGCCCTCCTTGAACTCGCGCCCCCCCGCGCCCGCGCCCGCCCCGCCCCGCGGCGCCTCCACGCCCGCTACACATTACACTCAGCTGGTTAGCTTGGCATCAACCCTCATCTTGTCTATACTAACAGCTAATAATTCATCTATTGTTTTTGTTGCTGTTACTGCTTTATTACCGCCTACTTTCAATAAACGCTTTTGGATTTTGACAGAACAGCTTTTCAAATCACTCGTCTTACTACTAATGTACATAAATATGTATTTTTACCCACGACGGAACGGAGCAGGTATATGCGTTTAGGGTGAGAGATGTGCGTTTGTGTGTTTGTGTGTTTGTGTGTGCGTTTGTGCAAAGTAATGTTCCCACATATCTTCTAAACTAATGATCTGATTTTGATGCGGTTTTCTATAAAGGGTTTGTGTTCGATGAGTTCATGTTCTTAGATAGGTGTCATGGCTGTAACTCGATAGGGGGCGCCACAATATTAGTCCAAACAGCAAAGTAATGTTCCCACATATCTTCTATACTAATGATCTGATTTAGATGCGGTTTTCAATAAAGGGTTTGTGTTTGATGAGTTCATGTTCTTAGATAGGTGTCATGGCTGTAACTCACTAGGGGGCGCCACAATATTAGTCCAAACAGCAAAGGAATGTTCCCACCTACCTTCTAAGCTAATGATCCGATTTTGATGCGGTTTTCAATAACGTTTTTGTGTTCAATGAGTTCATGTTCTTAGATAGGTGTCATGGCTGTAACTCACTAGGGGGCGCCACAATATTAGTGCAAAAGAGCAAAGTAATGTTCCCACCTACCTTCTAAACTAATGATCCGATTTTGATGCGGTTTTCAATAAAGGGTTTGTGTTTGATGAGTTCATGTTCTTAGACAGGTGTCATGGCTGTAACTCACTAGGGGGCGCCACAATATTAGTCCAAACAGCAAAGGAATGTTCCCACCTACCTTCTAAGCTAATGATCCGATTTTGATGCGGTTTTCAATAACGTTTTTGTGTTCAATGAGTTCATGTTCTTAGATAGGTGTCATGGCTGTAACTAACTAGGGGGCGCCACAATATTAGTGCAAAAGAGCAAAGTAATGTTCCCACCTACCTTCTAAACTAATGGTCCGATTTTGATGCGGTTTTCAATAACGGTTTTGTGTTCGATGAGTTCATGTTCTTAGATAGGTGTCATGGCTATTAATCACTAGGGGGCGCCACAATATTAGTGCCAAACAATGTTACAATATAATCAAAACGTCCGATTACAATTCTGTTTTCATCAGCAATGTGTACGTGCTTAATGCATGTTCCCAAATAATAAAAATTACGCCTGTAACTCACTAGAGGGCGCTACAATATCGGTGCAAAATAATATTGCAATAACATATTATATAGACTATAATTCGTATATGTTCTCTAAAAAGTCTGAAATAAAATTAAGCAAAATTAAAAATTTTGAAAAAACCCCCGACGGTAAAAATGTTATTGAAAAATAATAAAATAACTCAAAACCCCCGACTTAACCCAATTATATAGGAATTACCGTCGGGGGCTGCCTTTTCTATATGAAATTTCAACAATAAATTAATTGAGTGTATTTTATGTCATCGTTAAACATCTACAATTCTTCAATAATTGTATTCACGACACTAGAATCCTTTAGCTGGTTTAATGGCAGCTCCCGACGGATATTCCTATATAATTGGGTTAAGTCGGGGGTTTTGAGTTATTTTATTATTTTTCAATAACATTTTTATATCTGTCTCGCTGGTCTAGCTGTCGCATAATGCGACTACTGTGCAAGAGGTCTCGGGTTCGATTCCCGAGAAGGGCTGAAATCGCTTTGCAAAAACAACAAACACAAAGCATTCTGCAGTCTGGAAGTTGGTGATTGATACACCCGTGCGTCGGAGGGCACGTAACTGTCGGTCCTGCGCCTGATTTATCTCCGGTCGTGTCGGATTGCCGTCCCATCGGGTATGAGAGTGAAGGAATAGTGAGTGCACCTGTGCTAATGCTAGTGCACTATAATATGTCCTGCAAGCTGGCTGGTCTACTTATGTATAATGAGAACAGCTGCCGTGGCCGAAAATCGTCTAGGGCTTCATTATTAACATACAAAATGAATAGGACATAAACTCACCTTGAGAATTCCATTTCAGATCTATCTTGAGATGCAGTTTTCCCTGAGGTTCTAGGTCCACCTACAAACATTCCACATTATGTTATTTAAATTTTTTATCCCAAAAGGACAAATCTTTATAAATTAGGAACTTTTTGACCTCATTTTTGGCATAGTTGCCAACAAAAAATGTTGAAAGGAAAAATAATGAACATATTATTTATCTTGTGTTAGTTGAACTATTCTATTACTATGCAAAAGTTTCCTGTTAGTGTTGAAAAATTGTAAAATTGACAAAATATAATGAATCTTGAAAACAGAATCTATCTTGGTGTGTATTATGATTGCTTTACCATGAGGAAAGTTAAATCCCAGTACATATCAACACTATCATCATTGACACAACTCAGACAATATGAGTGAATCATATCACATCTCAGAAACAAGTCAAGAATAGCTAGTTAAATCATTCAATGTACCCACACAATTACATAAATACTAGCAGCATGACCCTCGCAAACCAGGAAACTCAATGAACATTACTGATTCACAGATCAACAATCTCCAGACAAACAAACAAGCATAAAAATACACCTCTTCCTGCAGATGTACATATTTAGGGTCCGGACATGAAAATCTTCTCTTAAAATTATTCATCTCGGTACACTGAGACTCAAGAGTAAGCAGCACATACTAACCGTGTAGAGTTACTAAAATGGCTTATCAAACAAAACAAATATTATGTCAGTTGTTGATAACAAGCTTGCAAGACAAATATGGAACTCTATATCTTATCTGTGGATTACACTAGATAAACACCACTGATCTAAAGATCTTGCTAATCAGTCTTGCGGTGAATTTTTATCAAACTGGTAGTTTGGTGTTTTTATGTCAAAAGTTTATTACTGCCATATAATTCTAGTTTGAAACATTCCTCAAGTGTTGGAACAGTGACAAAATAAATGTTTAGATTCTTACATCTCAATTCCAAATACAAATATTGAAAAAGTTTGATAGTCAGCCAGCTGACTAGCTCAAGTGCTTGCAAATATTTCCAGTCGAAGGAAGTGGGGCTACTTAGGTACACAGTGATCAGGTAACAAGATGCACTCACCCAAAAGTCTGTGGCGTCCTTGTCCCGGTGCATAAGATCTTCAAATGGAATAGTGCAGTTGGCAACAAAGTCATCTGGAGGTATTGCAGCATCGTGGAACACTGTGATCCCCAAACTATGCCAAACCATACAATCATCAACTGTTACATATAGATAATGTGTTATTGTTTTATACAACTATAGGGTTTGATTCCCATATGAGTCATAACATGATGTCATTGTCAGAAGTTTTACATTCCAATAAGAATTATTTTGGTCATGTTTGATAATTTCAGCTGTTCACAGTTTAAACTTTATAAATTACCTTTCATCTACCTAAATAATACAATTACTGTGACAGCACAAAACAAAAGTAAATTAAACAATAAATTGTTGTTTATTTTAGATTTCTTAAAACAAAACTTCACCCAATTGATATTCTACAATCAAATAGGAATAACATGTCAAACAAGTAATCAATGGGATGATAACATACCTGCCAACATTATGGACTTCGTGAATGAAGGTCTCATTCCACACAGGGTCGAATGTCTTGGGCTTGGTGCTGGAACGGTCTAGATGGTGCTCGTCGGCGTCTATCGACACGTACGGATCTATCGGCTGGTCGTCTGCAACCATACCCCGTATTTACATATTAACACCAACACCCATCTCGGTAAACACGCTACACCTACTTAATACATAAAATTACGTCTAAATCATATTTCTATGTCAAAAATCTCTGCATAATCATCCGCAATGATATATTGGGGAGGCACCCGAGTCGTTAGATGAGGCTCACCTGGCTTCCCGAAGGTCATGTTATGCCGTTTCTGAAAGTCGGTCGGCCTAAGACCCGTCGCCTCGCAAACCCGTACTCGCACCGTGCCACTGAACATGGTGCTGCCGGCCAACGAGCAGTATCACCGAGACCGCGCCGCCACACGATCACTTCCACACTATAAACCCACTTAAAATCATTGAAGGTGCTTCATAATAGAAACAGAAATTAAATAAAAGTCTTGACAGCGACAAAATCGGCCATGGATGGATATTTTACTCTATGGTTACTAATGGATTCCAATTTCGATTTCCTGAAGAATGTTATGGGATTTGACTATGGTATCTACAGATAAAACAAAAGGATAACACTCCCATTTTAAATCATGTTATCAGCTTATCAGTATATTTCTTTTCAAAAAATATCATATCGATGTTTATAATAGCTTCGAAGAGCTTATGAATGTAATTTTGATGTTTTAAAAATTAAATAGTATCCAAATATAAATTGAGTTCATACTTAATTATTTATTTCCAGGCTATAATAAATAAAAACTGAAATCTTGAAAACATTTAATGATTGCATTAATAACATCGTAAGGTTTTAGAATTGATAAATATAAATATTTTTAATAATATAAAATTAAAATTATGTTATCTACTAATATCGCGAATAAAAAATAAATAAATGTCAACTTGTCAAGAATGCGAGTGAATTGTTGTTGTCGATTTAATATGAAATAAATAATTGCTGTTGCTGTAAATCATAGTCAAACACTATGGGGTTCTTAACAATATTGAAGAAGTTACGGCAGAAGGAGAAGGAGATGAGAATACTCATGTTGTATCCTTTTACAACCAGATATCATTTTAACCTCATTGTTCCATCTTCATTGTTTGAGATTTCCTTAGCTTTATTCCTCAGAGGTTTAGATAATGCCGGTAAGACAACGATACTGAAGCGTTTTAACGGTGAGCCCATCGACACCATATCTCCGACACTGGGGTTCAACATCAAGACATTGGAACACCGCGGGTATAAACTCAATATTTGGGACGTCGGAGGACAAAAATCTTTGAGGTAGGCCCGTACTTCCTATATTCTTTGGTTAGAACTCTTATTTCTGTTTGATAACTAAAAAATAATATTTGTAAACATTTCGCACCACCAGCTGATTGTCATTGTACCTAAACTCGTACCATCTGGTTTTGGGTTCCCCTCTGGCTGAGTACCTAACCAATGCCTCTAAGACTTGTAACTCTAAGTTAACTCGAGTGTGATACTTTAATTAAAGCAATATCCTGTAATTTTTGTAACTACTACTTTCTTGATTAGCCTAAAAGCATCTAAGAAATCCGAAACAGCTTGGGGCTATATCTAGTGGTGCTTAAATTGTAATTTATCGCCATTTCAACTCTTTGTACTAATCTAAAAAGACTATGGAGGTCTGATTAGTTTATATTACATAGTATGCAGTGTAGTTTGATGAAACTTTTGAACTTTGCTTTTCAAGCCAAGAACTTTCCAGAATATTTTTTATTCACCTGAGTAATCTACTACCTGTGGCAACATACCAGTAGATTTATCTTTATTAGTTCAGCTGTTATACCATTGATTGTTCACCATGTTTCAGGTCGTACTGGAAGAACTACTTTGAGAGCACAGATGGAGTGGCGTGGGTGGTGGACAGTGCTGACGCGCGGCGCCTGTGGGACTGCGCGCGGGAGCTACACTCCCTGCTGCGAGAGGAGAGGCTGGCCGGAGCCACCCTGTTGGTGCTAGCTAACAAATCTGACCTCCCTGGAGCACTCACATCTCAGGAAATTAGAGAGGTAACAGACTTAAGCCCTAATTAAAAAACCTTGAATAAATTAAGACTAAACAACTGACTTTCCATGAATAGCTAGGCAAAGAGTATATTTTGGGTCCAATATTAAAATAGTAAACTATGAATTAGCAATCCCAAATTCTAAACTAAAAGGAATGCCCAAAAAAAAAAAGTTTTGTTATTTATTCAACCAGTGTTTTTGAATAAATAACAAAACTTTTTTTTAAGTTAGATAATCATTTTTTTTAAACACTACTACTATCTTCCATGAATGTTCAGGCATTAGACCTGGACAGCATCAAGACGCACCACTGGCGCATCGTGCGTTGTTCCGCCGTCACCGGAGAGAACCTTCTGGAAGGCATGGACTGGATGCTCGATGACATTGCCTCCAGGATCTTCACGCTCGACTAGCACTTACTAATATTCTATTTATATTGAAAGAAAACGGAAAGCAAGGAAAAAACAAAAAGGTGCATAGCAGGATATAGAATGCTTGTTTTAATAAAAGTTAATTAATAGCTTTTGTTTGATGGAGTGAATATCTCCCTGCTGCTGATGAAGTTGCATAAGACAGACTCATGTCTAAAATAGAACTGAATTTAAGGTAATTGCATCTGTGCTATGAAATGCTGTCTATAAAAATAGCTCCTTCTTAAGAAAGTTATAACTTGCTAATCCTTACTAATATTATAAATCGGAAAGTGAGTTTGTTTGTTTGTTTGTTCCGCTTTCACGCCGTAACTACTGAACCGATTGCTTTGAAATTTTGCAGACGTAAAGTTAGAAGTCCGGATTAAATAATAGGGTACTTTTTATCCCGAAAAAAATAGATATTCCCGAGGGAAAACAAAAATATTGTTTGCTTAATGGATGGATTGTAGATGGCGCTGTGTGTCGTTTAAAACAAGACAATATTGCAAACGAATATAAACATGTAAATTTAGAAGCTAAATGATACGATAATGAATCCCCGAAAATGAGGAATTCCCGACGGATGATGTACAATTTGTTTAATCGTCTAAACTGTTTTTTTTTTACATCTACTTATATATTGCAAACGAATATGAACATATAAATGTAGGAGCTAAATGATACGATAATGAATCCTCGAAAATGAGGAATTCCCGAGGGATGACGTATAATTTGTTTTATCGTCTTAACTGTTTTTTTTTAACCGAATTCCACGCGGGCGAAGCCGCGGGCGGAAAGCTAGTTATTTTAATATATAATCTTACATAATCTAGAATTAATCTATTCTTTTTTTAAATAATAAATTAGACTGATTATAGAAATATTCGTAATGTTCAAGCATCTCAATATTTGTATTGTTAGTCTCTTATTTTGTATTTGCTTGCTAAGATTATTTAGAAAATGCCTAAAAAGTATGTATTTCATTCCAAACTGCACTCGCTTCGTAATCTAAAGCAAATAAAACTGTGATGTTTTTGTAAATTATTAAGTTTATAATTACCTATAAACTTTTTTAACCAACACATTGTTTTATTTCATGCCTATACTTGTGGAACTGTAAAATATCATTTGTATCACTATTCCTTTATGAGTACACACCACACGACCTAGGAGATGTATCAACATTGTGATGCCGCGAATATCTTCGTGAAGTTTACGTCGGAATGTTTACGCGTAACGTATCGCAATCCCCTAGAACGTATGTTGAGTTGTAAGGCGACGCGTTGACTTGTAGAACTGCATTATACATCTCAGTAAAATAAAGCTTTTTTTTTTCATTTTGTTTATTGGTTTGGTGTTGGTCCGTACAGATCAAGTCAACGCGCTCGGCCACTTCGGCCACGCCATTATCTTTCAAGTTATACAGAAGTACACATGGACGGGCACTCATATACTTCTCTCATTATGGAACAAGTGATAGCTTTGGTGTTTCAGTTTTATTACATTATGTAGGTGTATTGCAATACCAATGTTTACCTACTTAATTTTTAAGATCCATACAATACTAAAATATCATAATCTTAACACAATAAACACACATTCTAATGTTATTTTGCAGCGTTTTTGATCAATGTCAATATAGCTGTTTCTCAATTGACTATTACTTACTATTAAACCCTAACGATGTTAGAACCTACAAATGGTTCTAATTTCGATTGGTATTTGAATAACAGTAATGAGAAATGTTCAATTGTAGTTGTTACTATTACCAAAACCCCTTACTAGACATGCACACCAACAAACATGATCATGGTCTCACAAGCCGTACAGTAAGCAAGACTGTCCACACGAGGTGTGTGCTGCAGCCGGTATAACTTGAGACACAGGCGCGAGGCGCGGGGCTGTCGCGTTAGGAATGGTTCTGTGTGTCGAGGGTTGCTTGAGTGTCATTCAGGGTAGTCTCTAGGGATAGCTGGCTGCTGTCATTTGCAACTTCTGTGTCCATTGTTGTATTCTGTACTGTGTTTGTTTCTACTTTGATTTCTTCTGTTTCTGAAAATGTAAAATTAACTTTTAAACTTACAAGAACACTGTCAAAAGAAGAATAATACAAAAGAAACATTTAACTTTTCCATTTCTAAGAAAGTTTTGTAAGTGTTAATAGTTACCCATCTGTTGTGGAGGCTCTGGCTGTTTATCTTTAGTCTCCTCATCATGTCTGTCATCACCATCACTGTCCTCCTTCTCATCAACATCAGCTGCGAACTTGTCTCGCTTCTTCTTCTCATCCTTATTTGCCATATCAACATCCTTCTGGTCCTCTGCATCATGATTGTCAGGGTCATTCTCCTTGGTGCCAGGTCCTCGTGGCCGGAGACACCTCTGCTCTATCCGTTGGAGTTCTTCCTGGAGTTCTTGACGCTTCTTCACCATGCATTCTGTGGAGTATATTTGGTCAATATAATCTGCAATGTTTCAGAGCAGGTGTGTTCTCATTTAGACAAGCTCCAGACATCAGATTCTATGAGAAATGAAACTATGTAGATGGGACTTTTTAAGTTTTCTGTTTGCACATTTTGCGGGTTTGTAAACCTGTAGAACCTACCTTTAGCTGAAAGAAAAGTTTGTTTTGTTGAATAATATAAAGCAAATATATCTTTAAACTACTCACTGCGATACAATGGACCATATTTTGCTGTAAATTGTAAATTTATATGAGTTTCATACTAAACATAAGTCTAATGCTACGTTCACATGCGCGCCGCGCAACCCGGCGGGCTGCCTGGCGGGCTGCGCGGCATGCAGCCCGTCCCGGGCCGGCGGACATTCAAGCTGTTCACACGCGCGCCGTCGTGTCAGTCAGTGCAAGAATGGCGAGCAGCGAGGATCTCGGTGTTGTTGCTGTCATAGCCTTTGGCTTAACTTATTTTTATTGGAAAAAGAAACAAAATGATGAACGACGTTGACCATTCCACCATGTTGTAATCTCCGATCGTAGCGTCTTTCATAGAACGTTGAATGAAGATCCACTCGTCGCGAAAGCGCAGGAGAGACTGACTGCCCGCGCGCGTGTAAACAGTCGCCGGGCGCCCGCACATTCATCCTTTGAACTTTGCCAAAAAACCGACACTCGCCCAATTCGCGGCATTCACGGGCACGGGCGCGTTCACGGGCTCGGGCGTACAGTTTACACGCTCGTGAACGTGACTGTGCCCGTTGAATGTCGATTTGAACGCGCGCGTGTGAACGTACCATAATAAAGAAAAACCTTGAATTATTAATTGTAGTTATTAGGTATCTCTATTTGTACCACTAGTCTATTATATTAAAGCATGACAATAAAACTCACTCTCATGATACTTTCTACTTGATTCTAATTTCTCATTAGCCTTATCGGACATCTTTTTGGGCAGCCAGTATACGTGAGGCTTAGCCTTGGTCAGGATGAAGTTAGCGAGGCTCTTCTGTGACTCCTCCCACTTCTCAAACTCCTGAACTCGCGCCATTTTGGCTTCTAATGCTTTAATTGTTGCCTTTTTATGTTCTCTCTCAGCAAATAAAGTCTTTCTTTCTTTCTGTTCTCTTTCCTTCTCTAGTCTGGCTTGTTCTTCTATTTTACGTTCCACTTGAGCTTTTTTATCTTCCTGTAAAAGAGAAACAAACAATATGATATCCATGAGTCCCTTAAACAAAATGTACAAAACATCTGAGTATATATTTTTTATATTAACCTTAGTTTGTAGTACAATTTCTTCCTGCTTGAATTTCTGTAATGTTCCGAGGAGTGATCCAAATATGCGTCTGTTCCGTGTTCTAGCCTGCTCATCGTCACCCTGGGCCCGTAACACTGCAGCCCTAGTGGGCAGCTCTCTGCACACAGCTGAAGGAACCCGGGCTCTTTTGGCTCCAGGCCCGTCATCTTCTCCATCACTGTCATGTACACGGGCTGATAATCTGGAAACACAGAAAGAATTCTATTAGATTTCACAACATACTTTTTAATAACAAGAAGTTTACATAGAAACTAGGTGCAATTGCCTAATATTCATCAATATTAAATACTACTTATCATTCTTCATAACACAAGAACATTATGAATATTGTAAAGAAATAACAACTAAAACATACTTTATCATCAGCGAACAGTAAGATAGTATGTTGCTAAGGAACCACTTCACGTATATTCCTCAGATTCATCATACTCTGCCTATTAATACCCTTACAAAGGGGAAAAATGGTTTAAAAATTAGTAAAGCTTGACGTAGTTACAAAAGATACGGAATATTAACCGAAAACGTGCACTTTATGTGACGTGAACTAAAGATCAAGATTCCGATTGCACACGAGTTGTAACATTACGTAACTTTAATGCAACGCTAGAGCGCAATGTTGATTACTTGCCGTGGCCAATTAGTCACACAAAACAATCTCTATACCTGCTGAAAACTGTTTTGGTCTCATGTTTTCGTTTTGCAAACTGATCATCATTTTTGAAGTTGTTCCCTCCATCTGGGAAAGCGTTTCGGCCGCCTGTACGATTGTTACCTCGAGGATATTCACCCGTAGAATTAAATCTAGAAAAACATGTCGAGTTAATAACATAAACACAATATTAAACATTTACATTCAAGGTGATTGCTAACCTATCATTGAATCTTCCGGTGGTTTGAACTATTTTTTTTATGTTTTCGTCTATTTTAAACAAGCTGCTTTTCTCATTTTCTAGTTGAGCACGTAAAGAACTAAACGATATAGCTACTTCTGTCCCCATTTTACTGTTTAATAATGGAAAAATACAATATTCATTTAGCACTCGGGCTTTTTTAATTTAATCGCTTTAACAGCGTTCCACAGATTAGAAATAATTGCGTTTAGTTTAGTCCATCATGGTGTCAATCTTCACCAAATTGCAATAATAATTAAATTGCAATATCAACTTATAATTTTATTATCAACTTTACAAAATTCAATGCAATATCATAAAAATCCTGTTAATTGTATAAGTGACGAAGAAGTTTTTATTTTAAATCTACGAAATCTATGAAAAACAGATGGCCCTAACTCTGATACTCAGCTACTCGATACTAGAGGTCACTACTGGTTTGAAAAAAGGCAATCCCAAGAGTAAGAATGAATCCATACCCATAAGGAAAAAAATAATTCTTATTTCAGTGTGTTAGAATGAAGGTTTACTTGTGATGTAGATTGCTCATTATCACGAAATATTTTTTTTGCATTTATTTTATACAATGTACACACTATACATATATACAAACTTAAACTACTTATCTTTATACAAAACTAAAAATAAAATACTATATACAAAATATATATAAACATAAAACATAATATAAAAGAGCATCGATCAGGCGTCGAAGTATTCCTCCGCATCACTGTCTTCCGGAAACGTGCCCAGGGGCCCGATTCTCCTAATTTTACTTAAGCGACGATCGATCGACGTTCGACTCGATTCGACTGAGATCCAATCCCGACTCGATTACGATTGAAGCGTATGTGGCATTCCGCTATTTTTTCTTTGAAATAAACGTTTTTATCCTTTTCTATCATTCAATAATGAATCATTTTGTCTGCAAATGATTTACGATTGCAAAATGATTGTACAGCAAACTACCGTATAGACCAAAATCACCAAAATAGCAGACCAATCGCACACCCATCAAATGTCAATCGAATACGATTGGTCTTTTATTAGTAGCAGAATGCCCGATATGGTTAAAACTGCTATTGCGATCATATTGCAATTCGATTTCTATTCGATTTTGACATTATTAACTTAGGAGAATCGGGCCCCAGAAGACTGGCTGCATTGCCAGTAATTGCCACGTTGAATGGCAATGCTAATTCTTTGTCCAAAGAATAAGCCAGCCCTCTGGTCACGCGAAGCGTCGACAGGCCTTTTCGCGATGTCCTTGTAAAGTAACCGCGAACTCGGGCCCCATGGTCCGAGCGTTTCGACCCCAAACGGCTCAAAAGTATAGTTCCCAATAAGGTTACTATACTTGCGCCGCTTGGTGGTCTCTGCAGAAGCAGCAGCCGCACCAGCATGACCTGCCGTGCAGGGAAGATTTTTTTTGCAGATTTTTTGCGGATTTGCAGATAAATCAAAGTATAGCAACTAATAATTTTACATGAAACAAAATAAAACAAAGTGGAATGCAGGAAGGTGAGGTCGGTTTCTCCTGAGAGAACTCCGTCTAATTCGCACAACAGTTTTCAAGATCCATAATGTATCTCCCAAAAAGGAGGAGGTTCTCAATTCGGAGACATGTGTTTTATTATTTTCAGTTTCTTGCAATCAACATGTTGTAAACTTTACTTTTGACCAATATTATTCCATAGTACTCTTTGCTCTTTTTAGAAGTTCTTGAAAAACGTACTTAATCAGTTTATAAAATAATCTAGTTTCTGTTTAGAATTAAATTAATGTGTAAAGAAATCGAACAAAAACGAAATGTTCTCGAGATAAGAGCAGTAGTTGCCTACAGCACGTGCAGGTTTATTATATCTACTTATGTGATTATGCACTTGCAGGATTGTGGATTACCTGCACTAAGGTGGGTCGAAAGGCATAACTCTGGACATTTAAAACTTAGTTGTCTTTACATGTTTCAGTTCACCTTGTTGAATGTCCTGTTATAGAGCTCTTTGAAATTGGAAATCAATCATAGGCACACATAAGTGTTATTTTACAAAGCTATCGAGAAAACGACACGACATACTGAATGGTCCACGGATATGTACTTAGGTGTCACTTGACCATGTATTTTGACGGACATTTTATTAGGGTCCCATATCTGCAGGACACTATATCTCTATATTTTGTACAGGAGTCAGTTAGTATCAAAACCTTACTCGTCTTAGCGTAATCATGTATTTTTTTTTGTTTCAGCCTTTTTATCGTTCCACTGTTGGGCTGCGGCCTCCTCTCACACGAAGAAGGATTGAACATTAATCACCACCCTTGTTCAATGCGGGTTGGTGATTTCAGACTAAATAGTCCATCCAGGTTTCCTCAAGATGTTTTTCTTCACCTTTTTATCAGCCATTGGTGTCCAAGATAGGTATACTTAGGAAGTTCATACAAACTTAGAAAAGTTGCATTGATACTTCCTTGACCTGGAATCGAACCCACACCCTCATACTCTAGAGGTTGGTTCTTTACCCACTAGGCCACCACGACCTATGTTCTATTTAAATATATGTATATTTAAGTAACTCAACACAACTGACAGTAGGTAAGTGTATCTACATATTATACTTAATGTGTATTACATATACCTAATAATGTTTTATATGTGAATTGTAAATATTGAAAATAAAAAAGGAACTCAACTCTACAAGTTTTTATCATCTTAATATTTCTAAAATTCCATCACATCAAGTGAAATATCCCATGTTTGGTAAAGCCAGTAGAATCCGATAGTTTTCCCTACAAGTCGACATCTTACGTCCCATACCGATCGCGAGTGCATCACGCTCCGCGACGCGTGCATCCTCCCTGCGCCGGCGCTTCGGACCTATTATGAAAAAAGCAATTAGCTAAAATGCAGTCTTAGGGATGCCACGTTAATTTGGTTTGGGGAACATGATTTTTTTTTAAGGTAATAGGCGTTCGGTTTTATTTTTATAAAAAAAATATCCCTACACAAGATGACAATTTTTTTGAATTTATTATTAAATATGTAAACAAAATATGAATCTGTTTCGTCTAAAATTCCACTTCGAATCTGCAAGAAAATTTAACCAAAAGATACACAAACTTTACATGAATGAAGAATATTTCCTACTCTGAAATCCGTGCCTTTCCCCAAAGGGCCCTTGTGGCAGCCCTGCAGCGTGTCTGAGCTGTAGTTTCGTCTAAATCCGTCGCGTTCGGCCGAGCGTTCACGCGTGATATGAAAAATGGTCGGCGCACTTACTGGGGACACTCGCGCGCATCCTACGCCATCAGGAATTGATTTTAATTATACTTTCAGCTTTGATGTCATTACAAATACATTCGGTTCGCGTGAAATCTTATGGTTATTTTGAGTGGTGATATGCTGTTTAGAATTTAATTAGAAAAAATCTTGTGTATATGGGTGGTATCTAATAGCTACAAGATTTTATTGTCAAAGTTTGTAATTTTTTTTTTATATAAAGTGTCAAAAGTTTTATTTCTCATAAAACAAATAGATATAACGTTAATTTAACAAACGGTTTTTAAGGAACTGTTTAAGTTTTAGTTATTAGCTTTAAAACTTTGTTTAATGCCGTAACAAATATTTTTAATAGAGGTGTGTAAATATCTAATTAATAACAAAAAGTAAAAATATCTTGTTCCATTTGACAACGTAGCAAATTAAGTCACGGTTCGCTGCGCTTACGTCGTAGACCTCGTAGGACCTGGTCGTAGCGCGTAGCCACGCCGCTACGAGCGTAGCATTGTGAGGTCCAAACTTTCTAAAGGGGCACATAGAAAACTATTATATACTGTCTCATAAAAAAGTGCAGTCTACATATAAATATTTTAAGCTCCAGATACCTCAGTTTACCCAAAAAAACAGTTGAAATCGCCTGCCGACGTATCACTTGCGCATGCGCATGTACGGTGCTTTTCAGTTGTTTGTGTAGGATCACACATTTTTGTGTCGTCCCGCCACGCTTGCTTACAGTAATTGATGGTCACCAGCTCGTCTACCCTCGCTGCTATTTGTACTCCAAAACAAAGGACAAAGGACTCATGCTTCCGGTTGTTTGACTCTCACTCGTGTCTCCTATTTGAGTTTATGTCGTTATTCGAAAGAAAGAAAAATTTAATTAACTTTTACGCAGACAAATATATTTTGGAAATATCTGAGCCTTAAACGACAAAAATACTTTATAGCTTTAAGTTTCCTAATGAGCTTAAAGAGTCCATTGAAATCAACTTTGTGAAGTAGATGTAAGCAGATAGCTGGTTACGATCGATCACATAGTATGTAGGTATATAGTTAGGTAGGCACAGATGTCAGCACCTTTGTATCTGTCAGTAATGTTGGTCTGTCTGCCCAAATAATTAGTAACGAGGTAGGACAGTTAGCTCGCCATGAATCAGGGCGGCTCGACGTGCGCGATCAAAGCGCCGCCGCCGCCATTTACTTCGGTTCCCGCCAAAACGAGCGCCGCCATCTTGTTGTTCGTGCGCTGTCAGTCGGCGCGACGTATTTGGCGGAACAGAGCATGCGCACGATGCCCAGCTAATAAAACACTTATGCTGATTAATTGCGACGCACATTACGAATAACTCCGGCCGTCTGCCACGGTTTGTCTGTTAATATCTTTAGAACGGCGCTGAAAATGAAAAAATGTGTGCTAAGAACAGGCCCAGAACTAAAATGTTTTAGTGTGATAAGTGAGGCGTACCGCGGAACGAAACGTATTTTTAATTCAAGTCTATCGGAACGAATTAAATAAATCTTTGAGGTGTAAAACAGAAATTAAATAGTTCTAATACCTTCGTAATGTAATGAGTAATCGTGTTGATTTTTGAAAGAATTTTCTCGTCTTGTTTTACGAGTTTTTTCACCTAATGGTCTCATTATTACCTATTTATTTATAATTAGCTACTGGGAAACGAGTACACAATATAGCAATGGCTAGACGTAGTGTGTACATTAGTGTCATGGAAACACATTTCCAATTAATCGTATACCTACTCGTAGTCATTAGACTAAATCATGGTCCTGCTTTATTTGTTTTTTAATTTCAGCTCATACAAAGTTCCAGATCTGACCAATCTCTGTGCGCGGAAATTTCAGATGTCAGTGGTATGATTTAGGAGTGGCACAGAAGTGGCAACTTATCAACGTCACGTTTGGACAATCAGGCATCACGCAATACGTTTGTGCGGCAATGAGGCATCGGCCGGCAGGTACGCTACATGTGGCGGCAACAAGGTGTAACTGCGCACGCGCAATGGCTCGCAGCCACTCGCAGCGAGTCGCAGCGGAGCGCGGACCTGCGCGCGCGCTGCACGCACTTAGCGAGCTAATTGGACGTGCTGGGCTCATTGTGCTCATCATAGTTGGCTCTGCAACTAATTTATGATAGGAACATTAATTTTTATCCGAGTAGGTGCTGCTTGGTGTGGTCGGAAATTGACTGTCTCACAAGATTTCATTTTATGTGAATGAGCTTGTAAGGAGTCGGCTACGTACCAGCATTGCAATATATGACCCTGTAAACATTTGTATTCAGCCCTTGCTTGGACACCAACGATTGTCTGATAGCAAAATCTACAAAGTATAAAATCAATTCCCTCCGTAATGGTCCGATGCACACCATCCTCCATTATGACACTGTATTGCTGAAAGCGAATTAGGTAGACATTTCCGTGTTTACATTGCTTGCTAGAAAAGTATAGGTTAATTAGCGTTCCCACTAATACACACATCAGATGAGCTGACTAACCTTACATAACGGCAGTCATGTGTTTTCCTCAAACTCGATTTTCCCCGCGCTGTAAACTTACACTTATCTGGAAAAACACGAGTTAACGTTGCGTACCCAATTACATTTTGGCAAGCTGTGAGCATTATATCATAAATCAGTAGATGAACGTCGTCGTATGAATGGCTGTTCCGCGTACACACGCGACTTGAAAGCGCGCTTCCCAGAACCTACGCTCGGACGGACGCGGTTACGCGCGGCTGGGAACCGCTAGCTCTAGTGTGCGGCCTGCTTTATTTATACTTATGTTATTTATTAATGTTATGTTATTTATAATAATGATTTGATTCATTGACAATATGGCTCTGTATTTTAGATTATTTGGATTGATTCATAAGTTAGAAAATGCAAAAATATCATTCTGTGAAAATAATTTCTTTAATTTGGTGAACTTGAACAATGGTAAACTTGAGTAGCCCTTCTCCGGATTAGTGGCTGCGCGAGCGCATCGCTGGCTGGCAGATTTACGAGGCGTCACTTCAAATGCTTCGACAGACAGACGGAGACGCGGGACGAAGTAGTGTAGTGTACAGAAGGGTGCAGGCTTATGACCCCTGCGGTCATAAATCCAGTATAGAGAATTGATAATTTCAGTATATAGTAGCTCAGCGAAGTGAAAATTCACACAAATGTCATATTTTAGAGAAATGTACAACAACGAAGACCATTTGTAACCGAACACAAAGTTGGAACCTTGTATATTGAACTTTTAAAATTTTTCAAGTTAATACTTAGTATTCATTATCAAGTTTCGATAAAGTTATAATTTTCAGCCGATGTTACGGCCGAACATGTATCAGCAGGTAGGTGTGTAATACTTGTATGTATCAATCATTCCATATTCCAAGAAAATAAATAATCATAATAGGTATACATTTTGCGCGAACAACTAAAGATGAAGTTGTTTCAAGAAAGTACCTAATAACTAGCTGGTACCACAGTAGTAACTTTAGATACTTACCTACTGGTTCATGCCGTAAACAAATAACATAATAATTCTTGCACTAACTAACGTAATGATTGCTGTTTACGACAATATTAAATCAAAATAGTTTTACAGATGTTTCACGGATTATTAACTTTTAAGCTTTCCGTAAGTTTTCAGCACTTTTCGTGCCGCCGTCAAATACTTTGGCCTATAAATAAAAGGGTATTTTATAGGTACCACTCTGTTCACAGCTTAATACTGCTGCAAAACAACTAAATCTTACATAAATAAAAAAATCGCAATTATTTAACCGAATTAAAAGTGTAGCAGATAAAGCGCGGGCGCAGAGGTGCGTCGGCGCGCGGCCGACCGCAGCCGAGGGCGACCGGAGGCGGCCGAGTGAGGCGGCACGCTCGCCGGTCGGCAAATACCGACCCTCAAACATTTGCTCAAGCAAGTAGCCCGTGTTTGTGCTCGGGAAAGCTTCGCTAACTGTTTTTCCACAGTCATCCTACATTAACTTCTTTTATTGAATTATTGATCATCAATGATTACAGCTACTGAGCCGACGCTTCTTCCAAGCTCCCGATTAGAGTTTACTTTAACCATGTTTTCATAAGTAAAGCAATGTTCATGCTTTGAGTTTTGTGGAATTTAAGGAGTAGAATTACACAAGGAAACTAAGTAGCCCGGAATTTAAGTAAAAAGGTTAACAAGAGACGCGACAGTTAGTTTGTGGCTGAAACACAACACTTAGACACAGCAGTTACAGGGAGCAGTTAATGAACATCACATGACGACTGTGACATCAGATCCACTTACAGGGCTGCCAGTCTACTATCTGCTGCAGCATGACAGCATGATAGAATGGGGGGAATTTTTAATTTGTGTACCAATAAGTTATGATCATAATTGCTGGTCAGCTCTCAGAATTACAAGTACCTACTTAGATAGAATTTTTATATCCAAACATTATAACGCTGAGTTTGTTTCATTTGTTTGACCATACTCATCTCAAGAATTCCTGATCTGATTTCAGAAATTGTTTCAGTAGGTATTATAATATAGCGCATACTTCGAGGTCACAGGCTTTGGATTGCCAGCTTCAGTCGTGCAAACGAATAAATATCGATTCTATAACATCGGAAGTCCTACAAATTATTTTCACTGTATCGAACGGCTCTTCCTTGAGATTTCAGGAAGCGATTCTCTGGTAACCCTGTGACATGAACATGGTGGGAAGGGCGGCGCCTTTGATATCGATACCGCAAGGGCTGTCACATCTACACATTGCGACATGTCCCTATGTGTTACACGTGTCTGTCTGTCTGTATGTATGTATGTCTGTGTGTATGTCTGTGTGCCGACAAGTTTGACGTGCGTGTCGTCAGCGTGACGGCTGCGGCGTTTTGTTATGAAAAACGGATTTGTCTCGTGTTTGTTCGTGGCGCCCTTTTAATTGGCCGTTGGTAAATAATTTCATAACAACAGCTTATAAAGTCGGTGGGGTGCTAAGATATTCTTATTTTTTTAACCAATGACTACTGAAATTATTCATAAGGTTACGCATGCATATAAACTGGGCCTAAAATGTAACTAGACTGGGACTGACACGCAGCACATAATTCTTTCGATCAAAACTGCTTTATTAACGAAGAACCAAAACTCCTACTCTATCAAAAGGGTCAGCGATGCTCTAATCGTAAAGTTTGTTGAATCGATAGGCTATTCTCGGCAGGTATCGCTTTTGTACTCCTCGACACTAAACTTGTTTCTTAGTATGTACCTACCTATTGCATTTCTTAGGTACATACATACATTACAGTTCATACTAATGGTCAATTAAACCCAACGAGTTTATATCCTAATGATGAAGAGAAGACCTTTATTCTTTACTCCTCCTGTTTTCATTCCTCACTGCTACATAACTACGAGGTATAAACATTAACAAAGACACATGACTGCTGAACACAAATTGATGATCCAATTATCGCTTTAGGCAACTGTTGGTTTAATTAAATATCTAATTAAAGGCACAGATACCATCTACACTGCTTCCGTTGTTTTACGCCCTTCAAACTTTAACAATTGAAAAACGACCTTAAAATCAGAAGTAGAACGTTCAAGATCTGAAAGCATCTGAACATATTGACTACCCAATAGTAGGAGGCTAATTAAAATGAACTATATTCCCTACAGCATAAGGTTCGTTTTATGATAGAGGTATTCCTGTAAGGGGTAAGGTAGGCGGCCCGATTACCGCTGGCGGTGGAGCGTGGCGCCCGCCGCTGAGATCTGAGGCGCATGGGAAGCGCCCGCGCATATTAATAGTGCGCAAGATACTGCGCAAGCGCACGCTGACGGTAATAATATTGTGCGGGGGTTTTAGTACAGGGGGTGTAGCGTCTACCAGCAGAAGGACCCATACAGAAGAGTAGTAAGTAAGATAGGGACTATCGAACCTTGTCTGGTGAGAGGTAAACAGGGTTGAACAGCATGATCAAATTAAATTATTAGGTTATAAGGCATAACTGAATAATTAACTGATCACCAGCACCACTGTATTCTTGTCTAAAGAATAACAATCGAATCCTAACGAATCCTAACGAATTGGCTTACCACTACCTACCTAAATTATCAGATATTTTCAGATTATTTTATTAGATTTAAATGTCAGTTTATATTTATGAAACATTTGCTGAGTCTTAAGATTTGTCACGAATGAGAACCTTTGCCGTTACCGCCCCAGCAGCCCAACAAAGGAGTGACTATCTCAACGTGTTACTTACTATAGAGGTAGATAGGTACTGATCATGGAGCGCCCACTGGGTGTCACCCTTCGCCGCGTCACTCCTCCTCATTACAATCCTGTCCTCACACAACAGACAGCTTTCAGCCACACAGTTAGATGCAAACATTGGGACCAACTACATACAGAAGTACAACTTATGAACAATTCTCGACAATCTTTCAACTTCTCGAAATTTTAGAACAGTCATAAAAGTTACTCTGTAAGTCTAAGAAGTGAGGATTCCGTTTCGTTGTACACTGATGATTTCGCTCATACAAGAACCAAAAGTAGGTACTACAAGTACCTACATAACAAAAGACTTCCCTTATATATGTCCGTCGTTCTGCCCCTCGAAACAGTAGGGGCATTCAAGAATGTAAACATTATTGCAGTTAGACGTGGTAGATAAATAAGCAGTTTTTGAAAAAAATTCTGTTACCGCTTGATCAAATACCTTTGAAAACTAATCACGGTGCCTTTTTCTAGTCTTTCTAGATTCCCCCATGAGTCCGCAATAACTCGGATCTCGGCAGCAGGTAATACTTCTGTTAGCAACTCTTCGGTGGCTGGTAGCCACATAAAAGCCAGGTGTTCTATGAATAGCAGGCAGTGGTCGCGGTCGGCGGCGCGCGACCACGCTGATTAAAACAATCCTGCGCGCGCGCCGCCGCGTCTGCCTGACAGGCTATTAATACAGGTAGGTAGGATGTTGTCACAGTGCTGTCATTGTTGGGTATTCTCGACTAAACTGCTGAACATACATAAAATCCATGGCCTTAGCAACGTCATTTACCCGTTACTTCAGCTAGCATGAGCAAGACTGCTTCGTAGCCTCGTAGCGAACAAATCACGTTTGCGTTCTGCGTGGACGATTTTTGATTCTCATAATGAAGCTTTGTACTGACTTCTATATCGTACACCTGAAACCTCCTACGTAAATCGTATGCGTTTTCTAAATGCCTATTGAAACACTCAGATAAATAAATGAGGTAATCTCGAACCACTTCCAAGCACAGTATCGATTCTTCCAGAGTTAACACAATTTGCATCAGACCACAGGCAGTTATTACCAACGTTGGCAGATTAGCATGACAATCAAATAAATATGTCTAAAAGATCATAAAAATAAATAAAACATCTCGTCACAAATTGATTTAATATCGACATGCGCATATTGGTGCCCCTTCACTTCACTTAGATATCACTTCTCGTACGTTATGGCTATGTCGCAGATATCAAAACAAACCAGTCATTGACTCGTATACCTAGTTTGTACACGACTATGCTGAAGGAGTTGTATTCAACTAGCAATGGTAATCATTTACTTTAAACTTCTCAGACTGTAATTATGAAGTTGGGTAAAAATGTAGTAACAGTTAGAATTGTGAAATGTCAAGCAGAAAAACCTAAGTGTACTTACAACAAGATATTTGAGCATGATTCTAGGTATACCATGAACAACCTGAATTTGAACATTCCTGCAACATTAAATTAATATACCAGTGGTATCTGAGTGTTTGTATGTTTTTCAGCATGAGCATGGGTATGTTACTTTTTAATGAACGATAACTTTAACAAAACTATCTAATTTTCAATTTGAAAACTGACTGGTAATTTGGAAATCTCGTCCTCATTTTTAAGCAGTAGGTACGACGGAGCAGCTAAATGCTTACTGAAAACTAGTTAATAGTTAAGTGAAAAACTTGAATTAAAGTTATATTTGATCGCCAGATATATCCAACAAACGTTACCCCGATATGATTGTAAGAGTCGAGGATTGAAGAGACCACTGTAGTATTTGTTCACCAGTAATCACGGAGCCACAAGCCAAACCAAAGACAATTCCAGTATAAACTATAAAAATGGCGAAACATAAAAAGCGTAAAGCTATGAAGTGGCATGTTTTATATTCTATGATAAAGAGTAATCATTTGAAGGCGAGAGCGATATCTTCACGGGCTGATATTAAAATCTGTTACGTTCCGCACCACCTTTGCTAATCTGAACTAAACATTTAATTTTCGTGAAAAATGCAGCTTTAACGACTGCTATAAATATGAGCTATAGAAAAGATAAAAGCTGAACAATGCTGCGTGGGGATTATAAATGGTGGTTGAGTCGGGCCTGAGACAATCGAGTATTATCCACGCCGGCTGACCGAGAACAATGCGCTTTATAGGTTATTTATTAAGGTTGTAACGTGCGCGGCCGCAGCCACCGAAACTCTTGTAATATTCTACGATATAATTTCATACAAACGAGCTTGTTATTGATATTTTATTTGAGTTATATATTTACTTATAGAAATTATTTTGTTTAATTCTTGACTCTGATCTTAGCGTTTTATGCTGTCATTTTTTAAAATTATTTTTTATGTTTTTTTTTTCATCTTTCAAGGCTCGTTAAATATGCGCCTACGTGTACTTTATTTATAAAGCTAGATACTTATTTATATTAGGATGCCTTTTCATTCCCCAACCCTCGTGATGCCTACGTCACTACCCCCGCTTTCCCTATCACAAAAGTACAATTTAACATAAAAAATATTATCTCATTTGCAAAGCTTCCCATCAGTATCAAAGTAAGTTTGTGTTCGCCAGTACGAGGTGCGAAGTGCACAGATTACGTAAAGTGTACAATGGGCACCCTGTGAGCAACGCCTGCTAGGCTAGTTTTCCATAAGTTAGTGTTTCTATAGGAAGGAAGCGCTGACGTGGTCGCATTTCTCGCATTCTTTAGCAGTCGCACACAGGATCTTCAGCATCATAGGTATAAGTAGCTATCCTTGTTTAAAAAGAGTTATGTTTTTATAGTTCTGTCTTAATACACTATATTTATACTTAGTTTTGATAGTAAGAGACTAGTATGTACGGTCTGTTTCACGTTTCAAGAGCTTTTAGAGGCCTATTTAAAGCAGCCAAAATATTTTTCGTCTACCACAAAAAAGCTTCTAAAGCGTGAATCCAATGTCACTTTATGCGAATTGCGGATTAGGTACTTACTTACTGCAATACTTCTTGATAGAGTACATTCTACGCAGTTAGTTGAACTAAATTGTCAATTTTGAAAAGAATGGTAATATGGAAGTATTAGTGCGTTGTTTCCAAGTGAAGCAAATCTGTACAGAGAAGTGTAAATTGAAGCGATTGCTGTGTTATCACGTTATTATGTAATTCTGTTCGTTCACGCCATTTTGTGCACTCGATATTTCTACAAATAAATTAAAATCCGTGAAACCTTGTTATAAAAGAATTTATGTATTTATAAAAGACACTCACCAACGCGGCGATTTTCTTTTTCCCAAAATCAATCACCACTAAGAGTCATAATTAGTTTTTTGAATAAACTACTTATAAATAAAACTACTTTTACACGGGCAGACCCGTGACCATGGATGCTGTAAAGGATCCGAAACGTCGGGATTAAATAATATTAATATAACCGCGATAAAATCCGTAAAAGTAGTTTTATTTAAATGTCTAATATTCGCGTAAGTGTCAGAAATCAATATAATAAACTACTTAATCAACTTTCAGTTTTCGTAATCAATTATGGTGGGTCCCAACGAAGGACCGAAAGAGTACCCGCATACTGTAGACTAAACAGTAGGCCCACGCCCCACAGGTGACAAATTAAGATCGGCAATTATTTTTTTAATGAAATTTTGATTGCACTCCCAGTTTCCAGTCTGTCTGATACTGGGTAAATACTGTGCTTTTTACCATACATCTTCATGTCATACTGATTTCTGACTGCAGACTAAAGGTTTGCAGTGTGAGGGGTACTCTTAACTTTGGGTCAAAATTATTTACAATGCTCATGCCCCTCAAATAATTAATAACAATTTGATATAAATTAATGCTTTTTAAAGATCTGGCAAAGCGACTTGCTGACACTTCAAGAGACCCAAAGGCTGGTTTTTATTTTGGCCAGCCTCTTGGGTAATTGTTTTTAGTTGTATTTATAAATAAGTTTATTTTTAGGTCATGTAAATCATCATCCTCCGAGCCTTTTTCCCAATCCTGTTGGGGTCGGCTTCCAGTCTAACCGGATTCAGCTGAGTACCAGTGCTTTACAAGAAGCGACTGCCTATCTGACCTCCTCAACCCAGTTCCCCGGGCAACCCGATACCCCTTGGTTAGACTGGTGTCAGACTTACTGGCTTCTGACTACCCTTCTGTCAAGGATGTTCAATGACAGCCGGGACCTACAGTTTAACGTGCCATCCGAAACACAGTCAATGGTGTCTAAGATATACTTAGAAAGTACATACAAACTTAGAAAAGTTGCATTGGTACTTGCCTGACCTGGGATCGAACCCGCGCCCTCATACTTGAGAGGTTGGTCCTTTACCCACTAGGCCACCACGACTTCAGGTTTTAGGTCATGTAAATATGTACATATAATTCTTTATTACATTTGATATAAATAGTACCTGCAACATTATTTTGTTATTACTTATCTAGCAGGAGTATTTTCTTATATGAGCTTTTCGTAACAAAAGCATTTTCTGAAAGTGCTACCCTATATATTTCAGATAGACATGGATTCGTGTACCTATAGGTAGTTCGTGTATATACCAAGAGGCATGTCCACTTACCCCAGTAGGCACATAGTGATGACTCTAGTCCATGAACCCACTCGGCATCAGATGAATCAGAACAAAGCCAACAGTTCTGTCCGTCGGCGCGTCTGTGCGCGCGCGCCGCATCATTTGCGCGCGCCAATTTGCTCCCATCCGCTGCGCCCGCGCACGCAGCGGCGAATCAAAGCAAACCACCGGTTTTACACAAATAAGCGACATATTTGGGGTAATTAACAGACAAGGGCGGTGTCTCACAAGGTCCCATGACGTCATCACACGTGATCTCATGAATTTGATTTCTGCCATGTGTTTCCGACTTACGCCAGTTTTACGAGTATTTCAAGAATTTTTCAGTTTTAATTGGCTTTTGAGCGACGTTTTTCTAAAATAATTAGCTTCTCACTTACAAAAACATAGTTTTGGCAGCGTCTTCTGTGTTTTTGAGTAGGTGCGGTTAGTTTTTGATTTTTTTGTAAATTTTATACTTACAACTAAGTAGTTTTCTAATTTCCGTAATGTTTTTTATAAGTAGGTAAGTAGGTAGAAACCTTTTATGTAAAATAGAGTAGAAAGGCAGATGATAGATATTTTGTAGGTTGATCTGATGGGATTACCCAACATCAAAAGGAATAATGCGGAGCTCGATCCATGAATTAAGTCCACCTAAGTAGGATATAACTTACACCCTATGGTCTGAGGTACAAACAAATACAGCTGATATACCCTCACGCTGCACAGGTGGGCTAGGTGTACCTATGTGTTGGTATACTTTGGTACCTACTTGCCTAGGCATTCCGATAACGTAGCTAACTAAACCGCCATTTATTATCCGTAACGACTTTAGATAAAGAACAGTAGTAGTACCTACCTATCCAACGAATTTTCGTATTTATTTTAGACACTTATCAAAATTGGCGATGCGCAATTATCATTATTTATTCGGTTCTAGCATTAGGTACATCAAAGTCATCATCTCTCTATGTAAGTACCTACCTAAATCATTTGCTTGTCTGGCAAGCATTTAAATTTTCAGCAACACATAGTGAACAATTAATTAAGTTCTTATCAGATGGGAGTGAGGCGAGCGCGCGACCGATAGCTCCGCGCTGCGCTGAGTTCAACTGATTAATTGTGAACCTACAGCCGAGTAACGGCTCCACTTCAGCCTAATTAAAATAAAATACACAAACAACACCAACACAATAAATCATTACGTGTGTCGAGTGTTTGCGTATATCGGCGTATCAGTTCCTCGTATCATTGTCAGTCACAGAACATTAGTTAGCAACACGAATTAACGAACATAAAAAATATCAATTACAAAGAGCGTACATACTTAGTACATAAAGCCGTGTCGAACAGCGCATACATAGCGGCGCTCCCACCAGCACAGCCAGCCTACTCGAGCGGCACGCATTTTCCTCGGCTCTCGTCTCGCTCGCTGCCCGAGCGCATCCGACCGAACGGGAAAACAGACATATTTCTGCACAACCTCACGACCTAATCTCAACGCTACCTCCAACAGATAAGGTTGAATTTCGACCACTACAAAGTAAAGATGCATCAACACGCTTCAAATAGAACGCGACATGGAAAAAGGAAAGCGTTCGAAATGAAGCGCAGCGATTGGCCGGTGCGGGCCAATGGCGGCGGGGGGCGGGGCGGGTGGCGGCTGGCGGCGCGGCGGCGGCGCGCGCGCACATGTGGCGGCGAAGCGTCGCGCGACGAACGTGAGTGCCGCGGTGTCCATGTGAAGTGAAGTGACAACTGACATGATGCTGGGCGGCATGGACGGCAAGGAGTACGGGGCGCTGCACGCCGCAGCCGCAGCCGCGGGATATGCTATGGAAACCGGTGAGTCCACATCCTCGCTACTCGTTTCTATAAATAAATAGTTTTACTCTCTTCAGCAAAATATGTAAATTCAGCTTTCAAAAATTCTACAGAAAAATAAGCTGTTCACGTAGGCACATTTATGGCATAATATAAATAAACCTGAATTATACCATTCACCGCAGCGTAGGTAGTTGCCTGCCATCCAGTTAGGCCTTTCTTAATATCATCGCTCGCTGGTTCAAACGATAAATAAATAAACCTAATATTATAATAAGTATACATTTGCGAATTGGTACGTAAATAATAATGCAAAAGCAAAGGAGTTAATTTAAATATAAGAAAATCCTTTATTTCAAGATGGTTGACAAATTGCTTCAGGTATGTACACAGTCTTATGAGGGAGTAGATTATTTCCAGTAAATATGATGTAACAAAAACAATAATAAGTAGGCTTCTTAGATACAACTTGTACGTTGAAACAGGCTGGTAAAGAGGCTAATTATGAATAAAAATCGCAAACAAAATCTCTTTATCTTCGCTAATCTAATCAAATTATATTGCACTTCCGTTATCTTTGAAAAATGTATTCAAATAATTGTTATTAGTTCGTACCTTTGTGATCCAGCTCCATATTTCATTTATCAAGCCGATTCATAAACTGTGGGAATTCCCAAGAATTAACACACCAATACTTTTGTCTTACAATAAAGATTACAATTAATAGTTTTAATCAATGTTGTCTTATCACAATATTTGCCAAACGACTGCTTTAACCAACTATGCATGATTTCTTGCTTGACAATGATTAAGTACTCACTATAACTAGAAACTTTTTAGTTGAAGCGCTCTTAGCGAGCAAAATCAGTCTGCAGGATTTTCCTGCAGACTGATTTTGGGTCATGGCGACTGATCTTGAAAGAGATCAGCCAACTTCGCAATCGCATAACGCATTTATAAATATATAATGTAACAAGCGTATGTGCAAAACAGGTGCAGCGTCCATTATTTCACTCATATTCCGATCTGACGGCAATTCGACAGACAGAGATCAGCCGAAAGACCAACGGCCTATCTTGCTCTCCAAGTTACGGGACTGGCTCTTTCAACCCTTAACTCCGAAAACTCGAATGGATGGATTAATTAAGTTAAAACCAAAACCAGCAGGGTTTGCATCGTCAACTCTCTCTCATTCCGACAGTTTTCTTAATAAATTAAGCGATATCCCTCATACCTCGGAGAGCAGAAGCCGGTCAGTGCTCTTATCGATAGAAACGGGTTAAGTACCTACATTTCCTCAAAAGTTTATCGGGAAAATGACCATAACATTAATCTCCTGGGCACCAGCCGGTGAACCTGATAAAACCTACTTTTGGACGATCTGATTGCTTATTATTGATAAACAATAAATTAGTTATAAAACAAGAAAACAGCATGTATATAGTGGTGGTTGTTATTTACCTGACTTGTAACACTCAGTAACGACGGCCTGTTAAGTGAGCACTTAGACTACCTAATGTGCCACCTTAGTAAAACAAGTAATTAAATTGAAACAATATTCGTCAAACAAACCTAAAACATTCGTTCTGAAATACGTAGTTAGTTAACGAAGAAATTACAGAATTTCTGTGTATTTTTTAATGGACTGATATTTCAAAGTGTTTCTTAAGAATTCTGTAAATTAAAATGTCTGTAAGTTTGAACAATGAGTGATGGAAGCTGAGAACAAATATAGGTATTTAGGTAGGTAAATAGGACCATTCTTGAATTGAAAATCATATTTAAATGACTAAAAAAATTAGAAAGAATATCGTAACAATGCGGAACACTATTTTGGGATCCATCGATGTAAGTAATAAAACATTCACAATTTCTCTCTGTTATATCCTACTTATTAGAAGGTACCTAAGGGTGAGCTACACCATGTAAATATGACGATAACCCATGTCTACATGTTACCCATGTTACAACTCACCCTAAGAATTTCAATTGTCTGTGTGAGCAATGGAGAGGCCTTAAACTAGGAAATTACGTGAACTAGTACGATTAAAATGTGTTTATTGCGTAACTTTGTCTTATTTTAATTGTAGTGCTCGCAAAGATCGCCAGTTTCAAGTCGGTTACCAGATAACATCGCGCTATATACTGGTTTAATCTGGAAAACTAGCGCCCGACGACAATATTATATACAAACCTATATAATTATTATTTCATCAGTAGCCTTTTCACTGAAAAGGTTAAATGTCAGATGTACAATTTTGATGAGCAGACTAGACATATTTCAAGTACATATTGGCTAAAGTAGAGTCATTTATCCTCTCGCTATACATAAAATGAATAGGTCCGAGAATCTAACCTTGGATAACTCCTCAGGCAATAATTTTCAGAAGTTTGTCTAAAATATATTTCATTAAAAAATGTTGGTTGTCTGTTTGTTATAAACTAGATAGATAAATATACATAAGGGGGTAACTATAGTCTACAGCTTAAACCCTCGGATACTAGCTTGAATGAATCAAATGCGTCGTGAAAGTTAAAATCATAAATTAGATATAACTGATGGATGGCTTAAAATGTACTTGCCTGATCGTTGCCAAAAGAGCTCGTCAAGCTTCAAAAACTAAATCTTAACTAAGGTTTTATACTACAAAACGTATCTCGGCTGTTTGATGAGCCCTAGGATCTTCATTATTTATTTTATACTTGGCACTTACTATAGGCTGGGACAGATAGTCGTGATATTTTTTTTGTAGGAACTCTGACTTGGATGTCCTGACCGGCTTTTTCTAGGACGTGTGCATTATTTTCAGTGTGTTCTATTTTTCTCCTACAAAAAATCGGACGTGGGCGGGCAACCCCAAAGTTTATTTGACGGATTTGATGTCACGCGACAGAAAGTCATTTTTAATTACCTACTATTATTTGCCGCTACTCGTGACCTAAGTGCAAACTGTCCAGCTGACTTGTGACTATAACAGATTGTGCGATGAACCGATGACGTCCTATCAGCTGATGCAGTACACTATGCAGCGAGATAAATCCTAATGTTTATTGTCCTGATAAAGAACAACACATGTTTACCAATATTAGCACAATTAATTAGCGCCGCAGTATAATAGATAGTGATGTGACGCAAACTGTCGATAACTCAGGTCGAGCTCGATAAAGGGTCAACATCTTACGGTGAGACATGAATGGCACTGCATAATAGAGGTGTGATCGGATATTGACGGAATTCTCTCACCGTTGTTTCAGGAAACCGGAATCATGAGGCTTCCATTTGTCGTATTCCCGCCCCCTAATGTTTGATTCTCCTAATCTTGTATCGTAGTTGCATTAGTTGTTACTCGATAACTCCCAATCTACACCTACATATACCTATTTGTATTCAGGACGTGTCACCCTACTGTTTTAAAAAGGGCGGTCCTAGTGGCTGTATATCTATACGTTCCCCTAATTTGTTCGTTTTGATCTTCAGTTAGTTCATGTTCATTTTTGAGTGTGTACAGTTTATTTCCACCCCTGATGCTTCCTAATATTGCGATTTATTCTGAAGCAATTTAGTTCTAATCATACCTAGATGCATGGGTATAGTCCATTTAACACTAAAATTGCCCAAGTAAATAATTCTTGTTTAACTTGGAATTTTGTTTATCTTTCTAAAACAACATTGCGCAACGTCTTGTTATACTTAACCGTTTAATTGTTATTATTACTGCATAACTTTACATAATTATTACTTCAATCTCTGAGTAAGACATGGTTTCTAACTTAGTAAGCAGGTTTTGCCTCTATTATTTTCTGTAGAAACGATCATCATTGACATCCCATATCACCCTTATATCTGGACAACGCACCTCACCTCATTAGCCTAGCCTGCGTCATGCAAGAGCAATACGTTAACATGTTGTCCATTGACGTTCCTGTCTATCTTTATAAATAAATTGTATTAATTAGCTATCTTCGCACATTTGTTATCTGCCGTGCGTGTGCTCGTTACCCGCACGTCATAAGACAGGCTGGAGCCGAGCTTGTGGGATTAGATTATAAAAGACCAAATGGTCTTTATGAAATCCTCTGTTGTTGGTTAATTTACTTAATTTTGCAATTATGAATAGTTTAAGTATATGAGAACTTATTTTAGTTCTTATTGTGATACTGCAATGCATGGTGACATACTTGAATGAAGCTTCTTGGGTCTACACGGCGTTTATGAATCTCATTTGATGATTTTAAATGTGTTGTTAGTTCTTTGTTCGATACTTAAACTCTTCTTGATCCGTTATCTATCTGGAAAATTAACACTAAACACAAAACTGTATATTACATATCAACCAGCTAGATAAACCTTATATCTAGCTAGAATACCCAAAACTTGAAAGAATCTTAAAAATGTTGGTAAATGAATAATCGGTAGTACGTAGAGTGAGATAACGTACTACGACATTAACCAGTAGGTATTCTGATACCTACTAGGTATTCTTAGATTTCTCATCAAATTCGTAATTAATGATATATTTTTGCATTTGTCTGTTTGTATATTCGAATACCTAATGTTTTTATAACATTGATCAGCAAATCCATATTTTAAGATTTCTTTCACTTTAATTGGATTTTCCGTTGAATGAAATTAATTTCGTAAATTATAGTGGGCTCTGACATCTAGGCTAAAATCTCACGTTCAACCTGGATGGCTGAAAATTTTTCGATAGCCGATTTGGAATTCAGTGAATAGGTGCCTATACAAAACAATCAAGGCGTTAAACTGGTACGTCGGATTTCAGAATATTCTATAGAAAATTCCAATTTGTTGATTAAAAAAGCTGGCGATCGAGTTGAAAGTCTTTTTATTGTTGTTACTGTTCGTCACCACACGATTTTCAACTACATAAAAATGTGTCAAAAGTAACATTAAATTAATTAAGCAGCATGTTATCGCGTTAAAAAACTAACAGTTAATTACCTGGTTTAGTTAAAATCGGCACAACAGCGGCGCAGACGCAGCGCCACACTAAACGCGAGCGGTTTATCGACATGTCAGAGGGCGTTAAGGGTTATCGATAACTGCGATAAAACGGGACCATTGCGCGTCACTAAGCTTATTGTATAACTTTATGCTTTACTAAAAATCAGTTTATACATTACGCAAAATTTTTGATGCGTAGTTTGTAGTTTGTAGACTCTGCACAAAATGTACCTACATAAAACAATTCGAAAAAAATCTTGAAACTCATCTTTTACAGTTTTACATAAGAAAATCGGCTGTAAGTTTTACTAGAAAAGTTCAAAGCGGCAGTGCAAAGGCAAACAATGGTAAAACAGGCAGTAGAGACGGATTTCAGAAGGGCAGCTGCACCAACCCCTATATACTTTTTACATACTAATTTAAAGTAGAACATAAAATGTATGGTGAAGTATATAGATATAGGATTACCCAAAAGACCGATGCAAATTTCCATACTGCTACATATTTGCATATGCATAATTGCATAGGCCCTCGACATCCCTAAATCTCCTGGCACTGGCAGCCCTACAACAAGGCGTTAGTGATGTGAACGTTAGCAAAAGGTATCGACATCGGTCGCACGGCGCCGTATCGGGAGGGGTCGCCGATAATCGGCCGGTTATCGCGGGGTTATCCGACGCGCGTTAAACAGCACGAGCCACGCACACACTTCGCTGTTAAACTTCATTTTAATTACACATATTTTATTTATTTATGTCGTTTATGGTCTTCAACTTATATAGTAACAAAACAAAAAACTTTTTTTAAGTCATGTTCCTTATATGATACGACGTAATGGAACGTGTATGGTTTAGTGACGTGAAAAGTACTTAGGTATGTGAGCAAGTACCAAACTTCCTAGGTAACGGTATTTTAATTTGGAAATAACTCAACGCACAGTACGCAACGCCTAATAAGGAAAAGCGAACTGAAGTTCCACAATGTTCACAAACATTCAGTCGACTGTTCAGGTGTAGGCAGTAGGTAACTTGCACGTACGACAAATACGTTATTTTTTTACCAATATTGACCAAATATTATTAAACATATAAAAAATTACATTCAGATTTTCAGATTCTTTGTGAAGTACATAAATAAAATCTCCTACCGAAGTTTAGCTTTTTTGCCAGTAAATAGTGGCTCAAACTATATTTCGTCCGGAATTTGTAACTACCACACATCCGTCAGTACATGTCACAAGACACATAAACAAAATAAATAATGTAACCACATGATTTTAATAGCAATAAATTAAAAGGTTTTAAGACTGTTGTGACGTCACGCGGGTCTGAAGATATTATTAATATCGCGCCGGAAACTCTTGTAGGCCAAAAGTTTATAAAATAATGTTTTCCTGTTGTAACCTGACTGAAAGTGTACGCAATGTAGGCACGAGGCGGAGCTTCAGACATTACCTACATGTTAGCTGAAATATTAGGTACATGAACAATATTGTGAAATATACTATATTTATATATAATAGACTGAAACCAATCTAGAAAATTATGATTATTTTATCTCGATTTCTAACAGCACGAAAAGGTACACCTAATGACAAAATGAACACCGAAAAATCCCAAAACTTTAACGACTACTTACCTAACGGTACATCTAATGAAATAAGCCTATCTAGCAAAACGCTAGTACAATAAATATTCGGTAGTTGTTCTCTAATAGGTCAAACAGTGCGTGTTTGAGCGCGGAGCCGGCTGTTTGTGCGGCGCGACGGCGCGGGCGCACCTCAAACAACGCTACTGGACCAAGATGGCGTGGGATTGGGGACGGCTTCGACTTCGAGATAATAATCATACGGCTCCCGTAAAGAATAGTTTGCTGTACTTTGTAAGCCGGTGTCCGTCTAGTCTGTGTTTACTCTCTGCCTACTAAGCCTTTGCCGTCGGCATCGGTTACCAAGAGCTATTCAGTGCCTAGACACAGATTTCACGCATATCAGAAATTTTTAAAATACGTAAACTGCTCGTGATGAATTCTCAGTACAAGATTTAAACTCCATTACCTAATTACTCATTATGAGAGCAACAAGACTGAGATTAACGGAGATGCGACTCTTCGATGCATTGTTTGTTATATTTCTTCTGTATCTGATTTATGCATTTTCTTCCATTCAGCAATGCAATACAGTGTGGCGAAAAGAACTTTCAGTTCAAATTTTCTTAGAATGCAAATGACATTCTTGGACAAACCAGCTTCACCAAGCACTCACATACCGATAAACTTCAGAAGCAAAACCAATTTCGATTCGTAACTTAAAACTAAACAGAAGTCTAAGCTCTCGCGCAAACAGAGAATAATGTTACAATTTCCTGTCAATTACCTTTGTTTGTCCATTCTGATTCTCTCCTGTTGCTCCAGGCTCTTGTAAAATGAACTTTACTGACCTTGCAATAAGGGTGTTTGGTCGTAGTTTATTTGGGGAGTTAATAAAAGGATAAGTACTGTCGCCCGATTTGTACATTTGCTGAAGGTGTTCGGTTACATGTGGGGGTCCAGGGCAGTTTGTACAGACGTGTACGCAAACAATTGGCGAGACTGGTGGGACCTAGTTTACATAGGGCTTAAGGTTTGTGTAGATATTAAACTAATATAAATAAGTAATATTGGGTCCGAAAATAATGATGATCAAGCCGCTAGTGACGTGATTGGTGTTTTACTTCTCTGTTACTATAGGTAGTAGGTGTAATCTGTAAATTGGTATGTAAATTGGTGTTCTAAATGCAATCGCCTGTGCTAGGTAATCATAAGTAATATTGAAAGCCATGTAAGTGGTTTCTTAAATAAGCGATGTCATTAAATAGTGGTGTAGTTAAGTATACTTTACTAAACATCTCTTCACCATCGAACTTCATCCTCCGAGTCTTTTTCCCAACTATGTTGGGCTCAGCTTCCAGTCTAACCGGATGTAGCTGAGTACCAGTGCTTTACAAGAAGCGACTGCCCTATCTGACCATGTACCTATTTAAAGCGGCATAATATAAGATTTTTCTTGATAAGCTTATTGCATTCCTTTGAAATTATTCAAAGTTACATAGACGATAGTTAATTCGTTCTCACAGTTTTACTAAATTAGTAAACAGTGCAACGACACTCCTCTTCCGATGGATGATCATTAAGTCATGCGCGGGCGCACCCAGCTACCGAAACCAAACACTTTTACACCGAATATCGATAAAACGTGATCGCACCACTATTTGATTTGACAATTCCGGTGCAGCTCTATTTGTTCTACAATTTGTAGGCTGTTCTTTAGCTTGACAATGAATGGCAACATCCGGCTCTTCAAATTATTAATGAAGTTAAAATTATAATACACTTCCGGCATGATTATAATTTTTTTAAATAGAATTATTTGAACAATAATGATTCAGCTGTCAATTATTTTTGCTGCACTTGAAACGGAATCAGATTCAGGATCTATAGTTGGTTACTTACTTATTAAGTACTTAATTATCATGTTCAAAATTCCAGTGTGTCGTCATTTGCTGGAAATCTCACTACACCATGTTTCGTTTTGTGTAAATGATTACATGACCATCCATCTCATTTCACGCATACAAGTAGGTAACTAAAATAACGGCGAACCCCTTGTAATTAATTGTACAATGTTTGATTACAAGGGAGCCATTAGGATTTGCTGATCGATCGAAATAAAAAAAAGCTTAATCTTCAGAAGTTCAAAAATGTATTGTCACCACCGCGCCTTCTTGAGCAAAGTGGATGTTATCCTGACCAAGGGATGAGCTAACATCTCACTGGATTTCTTTTCCCAGAACAAAGGATCCTCAAAAGGTTCTATCACCTCTTTTGAAGCAATTCTGGGCAGCTAATGATTGAAGTGTATCTGTTTCGCCAGTCAGCCAGGCCAAGTGACAGTCATTGTTTGCGCACGCATTAGCCGCCCGCCTCGTGTCAACAGAGTAATGGCGGCAAACAGTACCCCTCCCCCCTCCCTGCCTCGTCACCCCCCCGCAAGGCTACTGAGTTGACAGATGCCCCGGCGCAACGGGACCGCCGTCTGACGTGTTCCGTTGAGAATGTAAAGATATGAACTTATTGATTTCAACTGGAAAGTACAGATTTTCTGGACAAGTAAAACAGTTCTTATAAGCGATAGTTGAGCAATGTTAAAGGGAGAATGAGCTTTTCAATGTATCGATGCCAAAATAGTGTCTGCCTGTAGGTAATCATAATATAATTGACTAGCCGAAATAAATCAGGATTGTCAAGTTCCCGAGCCAAACTCGGTATCCATTCTCATATTGTTGCACTTTCTGATGAAATTGTGAATCACTCAAGACCCAATTCAGTTGCGAGAGGTAGCGAAACAAACTCAGAGGTAAGCTACTAGTTATCAAAAAGTAATATTTAAACCAGTGAACAGTGAGTGCAGCGTATTACGTTATTGTACGAGGCACCGCATTACAGTCGCCCAGCGAGAAATTAATAGCTTTGCGATTACAATGTTGCCCTTCGTCTGATGCTGTTTAATCTATATTTCCATTATTCGATACTTATTGAGAAATGCGCATTTCATATTGTATACCTAGACTATTGCAAACTGCACTATTTTATTTGTAAATCTATGGAGGCTTCTCGAATTGTTTTCATCATTTCTGAGAGTTGTGACCTAAATCCTATGAGAACAAGTGTTATGATTACAATAATGGATAATCATAGACATTCAAAAAGCATCCATGCACGACCGCGTGCTGTTAAGGTGAAGATCTTTACATTTGAGTGAGAAGAAGGAAATTGTCAGGAAAACAACTGATTTGAAACCAGACAATATCAGCAAACACCGTCAAAATTCCTCATGTTCCCACCCAGCACGAGGTCCAGCTGACACGTGCGGATATACAGAAATAGCGCCAACAAATGAAAATCACAACACTGCCACAGGATAACTAATAGTCCCGCAGCGAGATGGGCACGCTGGTCCCGCCCGGAGGAAATGTACCGTGTGTTGCGCCTCTGTGGCACGCGCCGGCCCAATAATTAGCTACAGTGACTTATGGGATATGGGAGAATACTTTGACAGTGTTTATAGAGGTTAATAAGGGGCAGATGATGTCTTGCCAATGCCATTACTGCGCCGGAATGTCAATGATGTTTGACTAGATACATGTTCGACTATATTTAGACTACAAATACCTCATTTTGATTGGGCTTGACTTTAACATGGCTTTTGTAGTGTTTGTCGTTATTACTATGTTAATTAATGCGGTTAGTTAGTTTGTAAACGTGACTCGATTTTTTAATGTCTCATCTGAATAAAATTTTCCAGAGCATCTGACTTCATTATTTCGTGGTGTCAAAGTTCAAGTACAGTAGGTGCATGGTATCCCTAAAACCTCTGGGTGCAAAGTATAAACAATCGCTGCTATTCAAACCTGTGAGATAAAAGATACCCTGATGTAGAATACGATAAAGTTTAATTTAACAACTTCTAAATAAGTTTATCCGTTCTTACATATGACGTGGATAAAACCAAAGATGAGCAATACAGACCACCGCACCGGTCTTTACGGTACGCATCTAATTCAAAACAAAACGCAGTGCAAACACTAGCCCGAGGCTACCGCATTAACCGGGCTGTCCTCTCGACAGTAAGGCCTCTTCAGACGAGCTACGTGCGCCGCGGCCCGCAGTAGCGCGTGTTTGCATAGCGGCCTGTTTGTCGGCCCCCTGTCGCCCTGTGTGGTCTCCGGGGACACTTCAATTACGGAAAACATCATAGATAAATATATTGTGATCGCCTAGTTCAGGTCACGCTGGATGGATATAAGTATAAGCCGTGACTTGGACTGTTAGAACCCTTGTTACAAGAGCAATTATTCAGTTTATAGAGTCAACATTACATTTATAACTAACGGTTTAAACTTTGTAAGCTATGCTTATCATATAAACCTGGTACAGTTTGCATAGCGGTATGACTAAAGTTGGTACATAAAGGTACTTAACTATTTTACGAAGCAAAACAGTTTGAATGTCATCCGTGACCGTAGCCATCAACATAAAGCAGCAATATTGGAAATGTGTTCTGTACTCAATTTATTTTTATTTAGTTAATCCAGATATCCGCTGTCCCTAAAATTACCACTTTCTCAAAATTACGATGACTATTTCTTTCAGAACAGCTCCTATTCTTATCCTGATAACAACGAGAAAACAATGTTTAGTATGTAAACTGACAGACATTCAGTAATGGCACGAGTGACGCTGGTGGGTGGTAAGTGCTGACGGCAGCTGTCACGGCAAGTCGCGAATTGTGACAGACATGTGTCAGCTGGTACACGCTCGCACAATTTACAGACCAGAATACCTGAGTGTGAAGTTGAGGTAATTTAAAAAGAATCTCTGACCACCACAATATAATTCAGAATTACTTAATTTCGGCAGAATTATATAAAAACATTAGTATCTAATGGTACGTAATGCTCTCTCTAATCCCAATGATTCTCACACAGATAAGACAGCACAGCTATTTTATCTTTTGAGAATCGAAAATGAAATAAGTTATTCAGTAAACGTGGCAATATCGACGGTTAAAGTATGTCAAGGATCACCATAACCGTGTCGAGTAAATATTCACTTATCAAACAACATTACATGCTACGAATATCAAAACAAGCTATAATGAAATCGCACCGAAGTGTGTGTACCTCTGGGAGGGTTTTGCTAACGACGCGCTCTGATTGGTCAGCTGGAACAGGTTATACGAAGGGAGAGTTAAGCAACATTTGGTTATTTGGACTGCAATGTCAAAAGTTTATTGACTCATGTTGTGTTAATAAAACCTATTTGGTAGTTTCAATCGATCCTAAATAAACCAAGTGCACATGAAAGCAAAAAGAAATCAAACAGTTTATAAAAATGACAAAGATAGAGAGATTTGGCTACGGAAGAATAAGCAACGTGAAATAGTATAACCCAAATTATGCAACAACTTCTCAGTGCAAAAGAAAGCTTCTGAATAATTATTTAATCATAAATTGTAATAATACTGAATTATATCCGCATCAACGACTGTGGAGATACGAGCGTCGCGAATCTCACAACTAAATAAAGCGACTACAATGTCCTCGCGTACAGAAAACACGGAAAACTTTATCGCGTAAATCAAACGCGTATGTAATTACGCGAAGTACGCGATATGCGCGCCGTTACAGTACATCTGTAATAGAAAGTTGATTAGTATGCGCGCGCGCACCGAGCGCTGGCCGGTGATTGGCCGCGCCACTCGTAAAAGTGTTCGTAAACAGGCGCGTTCATCCGCCATCGCTCGTCGATAACGTTAACAAGGACGATGTTAAGCTTTGCTTAGTTTTGATTTTATTTAAATTGTTGTTGCTAGCAATATTATATGCTAAGAGCAACCAGGTTTTGCATTTTAATATATTTTGTTAGTAACTTTTACAGTTAACTGCAGCTAAGAAGGTCAATAATGGGCATGCTAACCCATGTGGCCAGTTATTACATCCGTGACCACGATTGTGGAAAAAAGTAACGATGGTAAAACTGCCAGAAATGCCAACAACCACTTTCCACAAAGTATTTTAACAACATAATGTATCAGTTTTATAACTTTCTCGATAAATACCTACATTACTTTGTCTGATTTAGCTACATAACCACATCTCAGTCCCTAGAGGATTTCTGAACATCATTTTGGCTTAATACGCGTCAAATGAATCCAAATACTCCACAGTCTCAACAACTATGTACTAGATATTTTTCCCAGCTAACTACTGGTTCCTAGAACCAATAACTTAGGTTGCTGATCGTAAACCAGTGCGAACTAAACGCAGTGTGAAGTGATGCGGTTACTCATTGTCCGCCTTTGAACTGTTCCTTGTAAAGTACTTACTGCTGAGCTGATACGCTCGTTTGTTCGCGTGGAATACGCCTGTGCTATCAAATTAGATGTTGGATAGACTGTGAATTATCGATGAGATGCGTATTGTTGAGGCGTATTGAATATTTCGGTGGAAACCCGCCTTTAATGTGCTTGACGGTCCGTTTGCTCCTGAGTTCCGTGAATTTCGTAATTGATATTTATTTAGAAGCATATGTGTCCTAAAAGTGTCCATTATACAGAGCCTAAACTTCAGTTACATGCTCAACTTAAGAGGCTTACGAATTTGAGAATAATGTGTATTGACTAGTCAAGAAAGAGCAGCTGTATGTAAAAAGGAACTAGCCACAATAGTTTTCAGCTGATTTCAGTACACAATTCTCTTTGATATTCTCACCGATGCAGCTATCTTCGCATAGGTCAGCTGACAAACGAATTGTTAATTTTCTCACCATCAAACACATTTACACGTAATATTACACAGATATTTCTTTTTAATATCAAAGCTTACCCAAAACAGTATCATAAAATACTTCGAGCGGCTTCAGCTCAAAGCTGCGGCTATTAATTAATCGCTATACTGAAGAGAACACGGAACGACGTGTATTTTTATATTTTACATTCAACACAAAGGGAGAAGCAGCCACATCGCAATTTTAACGAACCATTGCCGCCTTTGTTGTTGTGCGAAGTTCGGCAGTTCAAACGGAGAGAGCTATGTATTTCGAGCGATATTAAATTTGTGGGGTTTCGCTCAAATTAATGAATGCTTTACAGTCGCGTGGTACACAGTAACTGTCAGCGAGAGAACGTCAAAGGCGCGTCGTAAATTACCCGCCGAAAGAAAGATGTTTCCCGCCTTATGATACTCTATCCCCCTTCCACAAGTCACTACTCAAATGCCTTTGTCCCTTTTTAGAAGCAATTAGTAATATTTCAAAGAAACGATTCGATTTTATATGTGTAGTGTTGTGTTTTATTGATAGTTTCAGTTATCGGCGAGATACAATTGTAATTGTTTTTTTAATTTTTAATTATTTACCTCGGTGTATTTTCAATGTTTCAATTGAAAACTTAATTTATTTTATGAAAATGTATTGACCCTACTTGCGATTTTTGTAGATCTAGAAAAAGCCACAAAACAAGTTAAGTATCATAATCGTCGAGTACTTAACCTTTTGCCGAGAATTCTTGACGCCAGCAATTTTAAGTTCTGGGTGTCATCAGTTGTAGGTGGTTAGTAGACCTTTGAAAACTTTCATCAATTTGATGGTATTTATTGCCAATTTTAATTCGCTGTTTTAAATTGTAATAAAACTTGAGAATACAAAGATTTGTTTATGAAAAATATCAGTTACAACCATCGATACCGACAAATCATAACTCATCACTAGTGAACCTCTAATATGTAGATGCTCCCTCCCAGTTGTCGTAAACAGCGCGTCATTTTCCACCGAATTACCATCAATGCGACAATGTACAGCATGTTACATACATTGCGGGTCACACGCGTGTCGCCGCATTCGACACACGCACTTACCCGCCAATGTGCGCGCCGCTCTGCCAACTAATCGGTTATGGCGCAGAACTGATATTTGTGTCGCTTTCCCTTTACATTTGTTTCATGTGCGATGATTTTCCAGATTTTCCGGAGTGCTTTACCTGGGTTCATTACTTTCAGTTTAGGAACGCCTCTTTAAGGTAGTCCCAGTTTTAATTAAAGTTATGAAATTAAAGCTGCCACAGAGGTTACGTTTCCAATTACATACTTATCGCCTAATACCATTTGAATGTTGTACCCGAAAACTGAGTTTTGCAAATTATCACTCTTGAAAATTAGGTAAAATCGTGTTTTATAAGTCAATACTACATACGTATTTCGTAAAGCAAATAAATAGTCTAGCTTGTACTTTTTGACGAATAATTTTCTACGCCTGCTTATGTCCTTTTCTGCAACCAAACAAGTCGTAAGTTCTAGGATCATAAAATATCTCACAAAAAAGAAGCAAACCCACAAAGCAGGTTGATAGCGCGGTGTATGTGACATTGTGTACCCTTTGATGTGGCGTCAGCCGCCGACCGTGACGGACGTTCGCGGAACCAACAAAAACTGCACACACGTGCGCCTGCGCAGACGACATCGCGCTACAGTTTGGGTGGTATGACTGTAACAGAGTACTAAGTACTGAAGGTTAAGATGAATAAGTTTTAAAAATGTATAACTTTATTAACTGAATTAACTTAATTGTTCAACTGAAAATGACTGCTTTTTTTTATACAGGGTCATTCAATTGACAGAGTGGGAAAAGTATTTAGAAAATATCAAAAGGTTTTTCAGAAACCTGATCATTGGCATTCGCGAGCACTGTGTGCCTCCCAAGAAGAGCTCAGCTGCTACATTTGATCTGTTTCACTTGATCACATTATCGCTCATTTGTGACTTTCTTGCGAACAATCCACACTGCGCTAATAAATCACAAGCTATGGCAACATTCCTCAATAGCTAAAACAATACATCATATTTATCCATTGTGAACTGATGACAGTATACTCACACGTGTCGAGGCGTGACTGTCCCGCCCCTGAACCCGGATACCAGCTGATCAAGGCCTGTGTCGGCTTCTTGCATCTTCATAACTCAAGTAACCATCATATTGCTAGATATTCAAATCGCGATGAACATGAAAATTCTAAGAAAGACTCTTGAACATCGCAAAAACGATCGAGCAAAGAGAGATCTCTTTGCTAAAAATCTATTCAATTTAAACACGTAGGTACCTATGTACGGATAGCGCGTTTGTGTAAAGGTTTGAGAGTAAATAACACGACAATTGATGAGTAAACGTACTGGCCTTTATCAGAAGATAACATGGTTTTATATATTCTCCCTCACACCTACTAAGTAAGATTGAGGGTACCATCAAGTTTAAAAAAAGCTTTTTCCAAGTTTTTCTTTCCGAAAACTCTTCTTTAGAATCCATCATAACTTCTCCCAAACTCATATTTTAAACTTCTAAGTCAGTAGCTGCCCTACAGTCTACAGTCGGCACTTCAGTAACTTTGTGTAGCGACAAGTGCGACGCATGTGTCGAGGCGGAACCGGCCACGCCCCCTGCTTTGATGTGCCGCCATTGGCCGCCACATTGTAATTACGTGACCACGCCGTCACGGGTCGCAGGACCCCGGGGGCTGATGACCTTTGACGGTAGTTATTAAATCAATGCTAGATCTGTCTGTCTATTGGACTTTATTGATGGTGTCTGGAGTCATATTGAATATTGACCTTTGTTTGTCCACTGATTACAGTAATTATTCTTAGCTACCTACAGTAATATATGACTTAGTTCTTTTAAATATGAATGTTCACATGCTACCTTAATTAAGGATCGGGTCTTTATGTACATAATATGGAGTTTCTTGGTTCTTGTGTTAAGACAGACTTCACAGAAGTGCCACTAATGTCTTATACATTTGGTAAATAGTCTTGTGAATTAACAAACAATTAATTGGTACAAAATACTTACAATTAATTGGTGTAATAAGCAAGCAAGTGACAACTGCAATAAGTTTCTGAAATTCGAATAAAATTATTAATTTATGTGAGCAATCATCATCATCATCATCATCTCAGCCATAGGACGTCCACTGCTGAACATAGGCCTGTGTGTGATTGCATTGCTCAACATGTGAGCAATGCTGCTGATTTTTTTTAGCTGTTTTCGTTATTTTCATTCAAGACATCTCGTAGCAGCATGAGATATATCGATTCAGGCAATTTAAAATTTACTCATCCAGGTTTATTTGTTACAATGCAGTCGTGATGTTTAATGTCGTCATGTTAATGAAATGTAAGTGTAACCACTGCAGGGAAAAACTCTTATATCTAAGTGGATACTGCAATATTTAACCTGCTGAAAATATATCCTGACTTTTCCAACTTTCTTCAAGATTTAGGTAAAGCTATTGTAACTTTCAAAATGTGAAGCTCCAGTACCTAAGCATCTTTCCCAATTCATTTTATAGGTACCTAATTATATCCTTTAGACTATTACAATTAAGATACTTGCGTATAAGTGTAAACTACATCCGCCCATCCATGGACAGACCACGTCGCATGCAGCTTAACCTCGTATATCAATCGATCGGCACAGCCGTAATTCAGCGGCGAGGTGTACAGAAATAAGTGCACGCGTATAAATAATCTGGTGACGCGGTATTCCGTCAGTTGCGCCGCAATAAGACAGCGACGCGGGCGCACATTAGTCAAGCATTTTGTTCAGTGCTCCGCTAATTTGTAGCTCGACGAGCGAGGAGTGCTCGCTTTATTTGCTCTCCTGTAGTTTGTCACAGATATGCCCAGCGAGGATAAATAATGAACTCGCTTTTGGTCATTTTTGGTGTACCTATTTAGGTGTGGAGACTACACTGACGGTACTTACTTATCACATCTCTTGTTGATTGGTTTATTTTCTTCCTAGTATAAAACGTAATCGAAGGGATCTTACATTACCATTACAGTGCCTTTATAAGTGACAGCAGCAAGCTTTGATAATTAAGAATTCGTTGTAAAATTAAGAGACAGGATTAACATATTGCACAAATTAACTAATAACACGGACAGACAAATTACACTGCAAAAACGAACATCACATAAAACTTAACGAAACCACCTTTAATTAATAACCATTAACTAGCATCACTTGTATAAATCAGCAATACTTATCGTACCGTTATTTATAACCCCCTCGCAGCTGCCGTGATAAATGTTTTCACAAAACAGACTGAAAGTTATCATGAGCAGTGTAGGGTTACAGTCATTTGTTGTTGAGTGTCTCAGTGTCACCGCAACGTGACGGATCGAGTCCGTCAGGGTGACGTGACGGCCCGCGGTCTGACGTGACGTGACGTGTCGGACGGATGCAACGGGAGCTGCGCGTGAGCATGACAGCTGTAACTGAAATAGTTCGATGTTTGTTATTAAGTGTAATGCGATACGAATGTTATATTTCCTTAAAGTACATATTAAATGAGCTTTTAATGATTTATGGATCATGTTATTATTTTTGTTTATCGAGAAAAAATCTTTAAATACATTACATTTCTTTTTTTTGTGACGTCTGCAATCAGTCTTGTATAATTTAAGTAAGTATAAGTGACATTTTCCAAATATTTTTTGATAGGAATATGAAAATGAAAATTGAGGGACACTGTATTATTAGCAATGTAACTCTTTTTTTTTAAGTCCGATACATAGTTTTTTATTCACATTGTTTAGCTATAGATAACCACATAATATAATATCAAACGGAGTATAATATCTTAGAATTTAACAAGCTAACGTTTTACGACAGTGGTGCGCCCGCGCAGGTGTCAAGTGTCGACACAAAATGACGAGTGTCGGCGGTGGCGACATCAAAGTAGGTGTCGGGTGACACTCGACCCTTTGACTTCATTATGAGCTAGACGGGCTTAGGGTTATGTTGCTGAAACTATGGCTTACTGGGTGAAACTAATTAATATGTATTAATCAATGCAATAGAAAGTAAGATTTAACTCTTGCCAACCCCAAGTAAAATTTGGATAAAGTCATGACGATGATGATTTTTTGTTTTTTGCTGAAGTTGATGGGATGATGTATATCGAGTGTGTAAAACTTGTTTCTTAAAATAAATACAGCCTTACGCTACCTTGCAAAATGGCCATACTTTCTATAAGCGTTAGATTCTACAAGAAGAAGGGTGTAAATTAATCTCAATTAAGATCACAATACTGCAGACAGTAGTGTGAATATCAGATGTTTTATTTCGACACTCAAACAAAGTCATCTAAATATATGTCACATAGCAAATTGAGTCTAATTTGTTTTTTTTCTTATTTTATTCCTCATATAATTAACTCTTATCCCCTTGTCCACAGACCCCAGTGCCGCCGGCATGGGTAACCCCGGCGTGGCGGGCACGGGCACCCAGCAGTACGGCGAGGTGAACCAGCTGGGAGGGGTGTTTGTCAACGGAAGACCCCTGCCCAACGCCGTCAGGCTCAGGATAGTGGAGCTCGCTCAGCTGGGGATCAGGTGAGATGGAATGATAAATAATTTCTCCCTTTAAAACTGACAGCTGTCAACTGATCAAAACATTCGATACTCCTGACTTTATCTCTGCTTTGCACATGATGTGGCTAAACCATTGAATGGATTAAGTTATTTTTTTTACAATTCGCCATAGAATTACATAATGTAGGTACTTATTTGTGTTAGGATTTCATGTGATTAGATACGACACACCCGATATACCTACAACCGAGAGAATTGAGAGACACACTGCAGACTATTTAGTCGGCCCTTGATAGGAAAATTCTTGTCATAAAATCTTTCTGAATGTTTGAAAATCGCGAATTCGACAACAAATACCTTATCCTCGTTACGTGTCAAAGTCAAAGTCAAGAACGTTTATTGAAAGTGGTGTAGGTAGTTTTTGGCACTTTTTCACGTCAAAAGTGTGTACTTCCATTCATCTTCATATAGATTTATGAGCAAAAATCTACTATCTTTGTAGTGCACACGCGCTCTTAGTGTTATAGAAAAGTGTTCCTACTATGTAATACAATTTTAGTGAACTCAGATGTCCTGAAATTCGTCTTCCTAGCTTTTGGTTTTCATGTCTACGAGAGCGGGGAATCAACATTGATAAAATTATCTGTTTAGACTTGCAATCGCATATCAATGCGCCAATATGATACGCTCAATTTTCCCTTATAATTACTTCTTCCCGATAATTTACCGATTTAAATGTAATCTTTAAAACCACATTTTGGATTAGTTCGTCAATAGCGTGTTAGAGTTATCTTATCGCTTGATTATCAATCGCTTACTCTTTAATAAACTCTATTGTAATGTTTTAAAATTGAGTCTTATGACGAATACTGATTAAAGATACGGATTTTGAGTAACGCATAATAACAGTGAAATTGCATATTTAACTCGGCAACAGTAGGTATTTCCATAAAACTTTGTAATTTAGTAGATAGTGATATCTCTTAATGTTATGCGTTCACATTTTCTATTTTCGCTCTATCAGGAGATCAGCTATTATTTCTTATCTAAAGTTTAATAACATAAACTAATTCAGTGTTTATGTAACCTTTGATAATCTGGAATTAAACGATATAGTACTTAAGTAACGTTTCTCGATATAACGTACGTAAATGAAAATCCTGAATATGGGAGTAGTTATGTACCTTGATTTAAACCGTTTGGTTTTTCCTGAGAACTGACTACATTGAGTTGATATTTTACACTGTTTGATTTTTGGCATAACAACTGTGACTTCACTTTATCTTTACGGATGGAGGTTTGAAAAAGGCGACATAAAAATCTGTTGGTTCCATATTTTGATATGTATGTATACCTACACATTATAAGCAAAGTTTCTACTCCTCCCTCGGTCGTTTACTTTGTTAGAAATATAACACAATTGCATGCCCCCAGGCCATGTGACATCAGTCGACAGCTGCGCGTGTCTCACGGCTGCGTCTCCAAGATCCTGGCGCGTTACCACGAGACTGGCTCCATCCTGCCCGGCGCCATCGGCGGCTCCAAGCCCAGGGTCACCACGCCTAAGGTGAGTAACCTCTAAAGTCCAACTTTGGTGTTAGAAAATACTTCTTTGAATCATCTTCAGCTAGATCCGTCTAGAGGAGTTAAATTGGGATACTAGTAATCACCTCATTTTGTCATGAGTCATAATTTCTGAGGAATGGATTAAAACATGACTTTGTCGTAAGAATGCTCCAAAATTAGTAAACTTGACTATCTTGATTTCTGGGTCCAGTAGGCTATTGGGCTCTTAATGGTGACACTTCATTGAAAACTGGTTAGTTTTGCATATCAGGTTAGGCTATATTCGGGGGGTATACATAGGCCCACATATCTAAATGGATTTGTCGTTCCTAGGTGGTGTCATACATAAAGCAGCTAAAAGCGAAGGACCCGGGCATCTTCGCGTGGGAGATCCGCGACCGGCTGCTGGCGGACGGCGTGTGCGACAAGTACAACGTGCCGTCGGTGTCCAGCATCAGCCGCATCCTGCGCAACAAGCTCGGCGGGGGCGCGCTGTACCCCGTGCCGCCGCTCTACCCCGTGCCCCCGCAGCGATGCTGGCCGCTGCATCAGCCGTATGACTACTATGTTTATTTACAGGTAACGTGATATTATAATGTCAAAAAAAGACGGGTTATTATTCCTACAATTCACTATCGTAGTAACCGACTGAGTGGTTCCGTGTTATAGAAAAAGTAGTTTATCAATTGACTAGCGACCCGCTCCGGCTTCGCACGGGATAACAGTATTTCCCCACTATTTAATGGATGCTATTATATACATAAACCTTCCTCTTCAATCACTCTATCTATTAAAAAAACCTCATGAAAATCGGTTGCGTAGTTTTGAACATTCAAGCTACAAAGGGACATACTTAGGGATATAGGGACAGAAAAAGCGTCGTTGTACTATGTACTGAAGATTTGTGTAGTTACTTCCCTGTGTTATGTAAATCACAGTGGAAAGCTTTGAACTCTAATACTACCTACTTTTATTTTCAGTAGTTACGTCAAAACACAACCTGTTTCCTTATTATTCAACTTACTTCATCACAATGCTAACCATTTAGTTTCCTCCCCAGGGTCGGCAGCACACGGCAGGCAACCCTCACGCATTACCGCACCCTCACCAGCAGCCGCCGCCGCCGCACCATGCGCACGCGCACGCGCTCTGACACGCGCGCCTCGCCGCCAACCACGACCGGTGATCATCACGCCTGATCATCACCAGTGATGTGATACGTGGTACGTTTAGTGGTGACAGGACACTCGTGCGACTGAGATTAGTAGCGTAAGATAGTCATCACTGCACGACACAAAATGTTCAGTTAATAATAATAATGATGTGAATGTTCCGTATTTATGAGTTTTTGCGGAATGTTGTGGTTATGGAGTTTCTGAATAAGAAATTTGACCGAATCTGAAATAAGTGATACATTTATGAAAATATGTGTGAACATGAAAGATGCAGAAGCTCATAAATATGAAAATAAATCTCACAAAATATTCTGCATAATGACACAGCTGCTCAGAAAATATGAGTGTGATAAATGCAGTTTATAATTCAGTTGAAATCTCTCCAGTTAGAAGTGCAGAGTGATATAAAAGTGAAAACTGATCTTTTAGTGATAAATAATGATAGTGGTTGATAAAAAGTATTATATTATTATTGTAAATACGTTATCACGTGTAAGATACATAGATTTTATATTTTCACGCGAGGATTAATATCACAGATTTTGTTTAAAGAAGGCGGAGATAATGAACTAGTGGTAAGATTGTTGAATGTTTAGCTGAAGAGATAAGGATTAATTATGTCATGTAATGATTACATAATGTACTATAATCTGGTGAGATAAACAGAAATAGCGTGTGAGGTCACTGCAGTAAAGCGTCCGTCGGCAGCGGCACCGACGGATTAGCGTCTAGCTTGAGCCAAATTCTCAGTTTGTAGATTATATTAACGTCACAATGATGACCGCAAGCACTCGCTTTTATCAAAACTAATTAATCCCCGTCAATTATTTAATAAAAAAACAAGCAATATTTCACAGCATGATATTCGTTACACAACACATTCGTTCTCCGACGGAAAGCTATTGAAAACTGCGTGGTTGCCTTCTTGATATTATAGACCTGCATGTGCGTAGGTTTTGATGTTTTGATGTCCTCAATTACGCTTTCAGAACTGAACGGATTTTGATGAAAGTGGACACTTTAAAAACTGAATTATCATAATACTTAACACATAGCCTACTTTGTCCTGATGCGGCAAGTAGTTACCTCGGGGTATGGGTGGAAGCTGGTTACTCAATAATCTTTGTTATCTCTGAGTGACTTATAAATTTGTGATGTTAATCCTCCAGTGGTTGTAGATATTACATTAGTTAGGGAGTAAGCGAGCGATGTCAACTATTTATGTAAGTGTGGGCGCAATGATGTAAATATTCTCAATAATACGACACACATGTACTTATTCTTATACATACCCTATGATAATAGTACAGCATTTTTAATTTCTTCTTATAATATTCCACAACCAATTATTTAAAGTCAATAGTTTGATAAATAATCACTTTGTAAAAGCGGAACATTATTTGTAAGTGAATTTCAAGATTTTCTTTTGTTTTTGTATTCTGCAGCTGAATCCTTTTTCACCTAGAAGTAAAAATAATGCTGCAATAATGTCCACATCAGCCAATGTGTACCTAAACCTACTATTACTAAAACTCTGAAAACTAAAATTGTCTGCAATATTAACTGATCCACAGATTTTAAAAAATAAATCTCAAATACTACTTCTAATTTTATCTAACTTAAAGGCATTTGTTGAATCTGCTTGGGATCACAAGAAAGGAATTCGATTATTATATTCAAAATACCTCTAGTAAGATTTCATGTATGTAGTTGCATGCAGATTAAATAAATGTGCCATTGTGTCTTGGTACTGCCTTCATGTTAATATAGGTATTTATATAAATATAAATCTGTACAAACTAGTTGTTAAACTACTCGATATTATTTAAACATAGCTTTATTGGTCAAAGTATAGAAAATAAATTGGTTTGTTCATACAATATGTTGTCTTTTCTTATTTGTCCCCTTTCAGGAAACTATTTTGATTTCGTCCTGTACCTATGGTCTTTTTACGTTGTACTTGCTATTGTAATCTTAATTGAAAATAAACCAAAATAGAATATGAAATCAATAATGAACGTCGAGTGTAATATTTGAGCAAAAAGTCGTCCAAACAGCGTCCCTGCGTCCGTCATAAACCGTCCATTGATTAGAGCGCGCGCACACCGGCCGCCGCCACCGCCACAATGCCTCCGCAAATAAATCCTCTATTTTGAGTGGCGAGCTGCGGTTTAATTACGCCTGTACAACGTGATATTTCATTAAAAATTCAGTGGCTAATTGAATGGCGCGCACAATGCCGCCGCGCGACGCCCGCCGCGCGCTCTCGCCGCGTCCCGAATCGACTTTACAACCGAAAACAATAAACGAACGGATATTGGTCGCGTACAAATATTCGTATAGCGTCCCTTGGCCACGAATTACCAATTAAATCCCTGCTTTGTTTCGAATTTAATACTACCTAATCCGAAAATTTTACTGTATTAATAACAAAATTTTATGATCGCGCTCGAAAATGCGCGGGAGCAAAAAATATGATGGCGACGGGCGCGCTGTTAAAATGACATTTGACGCCGACCACGGCCGCGCACCGCCCGCCGCCTGCGCCTGCGCAGGGTCACACACAGCGAGCTCAATTATCGGAAGTCAGTTCTTGGTAAATGCTTTCAGAGCAAGACCCAATAAATAAATCCGCCAGCTTGGCAAAAATTTACAAATATCAAGAATGTGCAGCTGTTTTTCAACACCACTACGGATATAAAAGCAACTCCCTACTTTTTTTCAACCAAGAGTTAGGAAAAGAATTAGAACCGTTAAGAAGATAAATATATGGTAATTATCTACCTGTACAGTGTACCTACTTAGCAAATATGATGTGCCTATTTAGATTGCTCATTCCGTTGTGACACCCAGCGGGCTCTATAAAATCTAATAGGAAATAAGCAGACCGTAAACAATGAATGCTATTCACGTACCTGGGTATTTAGCTGAAACAGGATCTCCTTAGGTTATTTAGAGACCTGCCAGTTCTTCACTTAAAAGGCTGTCGGTTGTCAGCCCTGCAGCCGTCACGTGATGAGGTCAGAACGTAATTAAAACTGCAGCAACGTATGGCGGCGCCTTTGTGTTCACAGCGGTCACTATTGAGTCTTACCTATATTATAATGTGTATGCGCTGCCGTGAAATCCTGTCGCACAGTCGCTGTTCATGACTTTTATGCTAATACACTAGTGGTGAAAAATATGTAGGTAGGTATGATTCGAGTCTTCAAGAAAGCAGCGTAGTACACTCATATCATAAAATTACATTCTGTCTGTTTCCTTTCCATCCATCGTTTCTTTTAGTCTTTTTCAAAAACTCAACACTCTTCTTAAAACATGATCCAAGATCTTAAAAAAAAATCGGGTTCGGGTTCGGGTTGCCCGGGTAACTGGGTGAGGTCAGATAGGCAGTCGCTCCTTGTAAAGCACTGGTACTCAGCTGAATCCGGTTAGACTGGAAGCCGACCCCAACATAGTTTGGAAAAGGCTCGGAGGATGATGATGATGCACTTCAAAAAAAAAAACAAAGAATAACTACTTAATAAATGGCTCACAGTTTTCGTTGCCGTTTTAATTTTGTACTTAAATTATTGATAAAATGCGTATAGGGATCAGGTATAACTACTTATATGTGTTCGAATGGATCCTGTTAGATAAGCAAATCGGTAAATAATTGTCGAATTTTGGGGTAAGTTCACAAAAAAAAATCTATAATGGTGGCTTAACTTGTTGCTCTTGGGCCTTTCTATCAGCTACTTCCGAATATATACAATTTTTGTATAAGGGCCACTATGGCTGAAAGCACTATTGTAGAACATACCTACTTTCTTCCTAATATATTATATCATAGAATTGAATCGGAATCATAGCGCAATAACATGATGACTACAAACCAATTTACAATAGTATTTTTTCCTCAAGATAACGTTACCATCTCCACTAATAAGTACCTAATTGTACATAATATTAACTGATAGAGTTCATTCACAGTTTCTAAATTAAATCCACAGTTTAAAAAGGAAAAATCAAAACTCTTGTGCTTGGCACTGTACCTACAGACTACCTTTAAATAATATTTAAAGTCTTAATGTATTTTAAAATATATACAGGTACTTATTTAGTTATCTATATATATAAAAAAACCGGCCAAGTGCGAGTCGGACTCGTGCACGAAGGGTTCCGTAAATTACAGTTAAATCAACCTATCTCATAAACTATAAGAGATACTTTGATCAAACCAAAAATCGTTGAAAGAGTTAATTAGCATGCATCACCTCTATTTTTTTTAGAATTTTATACCCCGTAGTTATAAAAATAGAGGGGGGGGGACATACTTTTTACGACTTTGAGAGCTGATATCTCAAAAACCGTTCACTTTAAGAAAAATGTTTTTTAGAAAACTTTATATCATTTTAAAAGACCTTTCCATTGATACCCCACACGGGTATGTACATCGAAAAAAAAAATTTCATCCCTCAGTTACATGTATGGGGGGCCCCACCCCCAATTCTTTTTTTTACTATTTAGTGTCATATTTTTGTAGCGGTTCATACAACACATATTCCCATCAAATTTCATCACTGTAGTACTTATAGTTTCCGAGTAAATCGGCTGTGACAGACGGACAGACGGACAGACGGACATGACGAAACTATAAGGGTTCCGTTTTTGCCATTTTGGCTACGGAACCCTAAAAATGAAACCCGCTTTCCGTTGTCACGACATAACCTGAAAACGGCTTGACCGATTTGGCTGAAAATTAGAGGGGAGGTAACTTAGACCCGGGAGAAGGTTTTGGGATAGTTTTTGTCACCATTCGGCTACGGGACGCGGGTGAAACCGCGGGCGAAAGCTAGTCTATATATATAAAAATGAAACCCGCTTTCCGTTGTCACGACATATCATGAAAACGGCTTGACCGATTTGTCTGAAAATTAGAGGGAAGGTAACTTAGGTAACGGGAGAAGGTTTTAGGATAGTTTTTGTCACCATCCGGCTACGGGACGCGGGTGAAACCGCGGGCGAAAGCTAGTAAATTAATATTATAGGCCCTCATTTATTTAAAGTTTTATGACAAAATAAATTCAAGATGGTCAATGAAATTAATGTAACCTCCTTGGTTTTCCATAATTAAACTGAAACCCTGGCTGTCATTCGTGACGTCAATTTTGAAACGCCATTAGAGTTTTATTTTTAATTTATACGTTTTTATTTTAATGGCTTTTTATCTATTTTTTCTACCAAATCAACCAGTACTCATTCGTTGTTAAGTATTTATAGGACCTCTTTAGAGCAAATGTTATCTATATCTAAAAATAAGTAAGTATTTATTGACTGTTTTAAGGTTTTGCGGCAGTTAGAACGTTGTACAAATATTGACATGTCTCATTTTATGCTGGTATTGGCATGGTATGTAGAGGCAGTCTTTTTTCAAGGCTTCCTAGATCTTTGACACAATACAAAATGATCTGAATTTCCTACAGAACAAACTTATATCACCCCTCTTTTTACGTCAAGAAAAAATAATCCAAGACTCGGACGATGGATCCAAAAACAATAAATCTGAAGAGCAAATTAGCTGTTATAAGTAACAAGTGCAATCAATGTCTTCAAAATCTAATAATGTGCGGTTAATCCGTTGTCGAACAAGACGATTAGTTTAGCGATCACCTACAACTGAATCATTGTAGATAATATCATTGATAAGGGGCCTGCCACAACTTGATAATGACCCTTATTATAATGCTACATGTATTGTTTATATATCTTCTTATTTAATAGCTTTATCAGGACCACATTAAGCATGTAATGTGGTCGCATATTGAAAGTTTAACATTTAGTCGGAATGGTATACCTACACACACATATTAGGTAAAAGAATTGGTAGTTCCCTAGATTAAAAAACACTATACAAACATGACGTTTTATAAAATTAAAATACGTATGAGCAAAGCAAATAACTTCAAGTTTACAGATTTAAATATACTTGAATGAATGAATATATTACCTTTAAGTTCAACAGCTACAGTGCACTAATATATAGCGAGACTTTTTGAAACTTTCTTACTTATGTCATTCTTTGTCCTCCGTGACTATACCCAACTAAATTTTAATGCCACAGTTTATCTAAGACTCTTAATTTCTTAACTCTGGTCATATTTGTGGATATTTGTTATAGTTTTTGCGCTAGTGAGCGTGTCGAATGGTCAGATGTCGCGGCGCGCGGTGCGTTTGTAACACGACGCGGCGCAACTCGCCCTCGGCAGGGTCACTGGCGCCTCGGGGACGAGGACAAAAAACCTGGTGCAAGGTCGTGAGATCACGCCAAATTATGTCGGTCGGTGAAATAGCAGTCAGGGGTAAGGCCGGTCGCGTTAGATCTTTGCTAATTGTTGCCGGAATTTGGGTATGATGAAGACTTTCGTAATTGTCATTGTTGTTGATTACGATTACCTAATGTGGTAAAACCTTTTTGCACACGAGACTACAAATATTTGGTTAAATCCAACAATTTGGGAATGAGGGTGGAGAAATCCGACAAATCAAAAATACGGCAGGTTTCATCAAAATGAATTAAAATGTAGAGAGAACTGTGAGTCGAACCAAAAAGTTAAAATGAGATTGAGGATTTTGAAGTGCATTAGGTAGGTACCTATCTATCTACCTATGCAGCGAAATCTCTACTTCATTCAAACACTTTGGTAAAGCTATTTTATTTAGCCTAATAAGTTAATAGTAAGTGGAAATAGGATAATGTTGCTATTTCAGACGGTAGAAATTGGAACTGCAAAATAATTTGTTGATGGCGCATAAACAGAACAGTGAATCTTCAAGTAAGATTAGTTGGTAAACCGTAAACAGAAATGATTCTACGACTAGTGATTTAAAAAAAATACCTGTTTAAAATTTGTTTTGTATCTTTATATTATGTACTTTTCATTCATATCAAGATTGAGCATCTGCCTAATTCAAGAATTAACTACAGTACTATATTGAAGTGATGACGTATAATTACGTTTATTAAGAACTAGCTTCTGCCAGCGGTTTCACCCGCATCCCGTGGGAACTACTTCCCGTACCGGGATAAAAAGTAGCCCATAGCCTTCCTCGATAAATGGGCTATCTAGGTAACACTGAAAGAAATTTTCAAATCGGACCAGTAGTTCCTGAGATTAGCGCGTTCAAACAAACAAACAAACAAACTCTACAGCTTTATAGGTAATATTAGTATAGATAGATTTATATTCCCATCATGATAATTGTTATTTTTAATCCTTTTCAGCTAAAACTTCTATCTTATCTTATGCTTTCATAATTTTCAATCAAATTTCCGTCTTTAGTAATTTTTTTTTAGTAAAAATCATTGATGATATGCAGTGCGATGCGCGCTCGAGAACGGTCGCGTTTTCGCTGCACAGTACGAATATTATATTCGCGTTTTGCGCGGCAATAGCCGCTGCCCGTCTTAGTCGCGATGAGTTCTAAACCGCTCATCGCCAACGAAGTTTTGGCATTCATTAATCATGCCATCGATTACATGGATGAGGTCAGCATCGTGCAGATCTGCAGATCAGCCTACAAAGAGGACGAGGTTTGCAGTGCAAAGCTGCTGCTCTACAAGTCGCTCGGACAACTCGAGCAGATGCCATCCCGCCGAAGGGACGGTGGCGACAAGAGCCTGCAGGACATCATCTCCCTGCTGAAGAGGACGGATCCTGATGACGTACCTGAATTCGTGGCGAAGGACTTACATAAGCTGCCTCCCGTCACGTTTGATCACGTCGACGTCACCAGGCTGTTGAAAGACATAACGTGTCTTAAGGCAAGCCTGGAAGACATGAAGTCCAAGATGGAAGCGTCACAGGTTACTATCAATGACCTGCGTGGTGAAGTGGCGTTGTTGCGCAACGCTGTTTCTTTAAGTGGGTCATTAGATGTATTGAATGTGAACACTCGTCGCGGGGCGCAAAATGCGTCCGTCATCAGTTTCGAGTCGGCGAATTCGAGTGCGTCACCGATCGCCGATGTCGCTGACGATGCACCCCGCCCCGCCGCCGCCGCTGCTGCTGTGTCAACACCTGCGGCCGAACCTTGCGTAGGAACATCGACCCCTAAACGCGCCTACGCAGCAGTAGCAGCCACCAACAAGCCCGCTGTGACGCAAACAAAGCGGGCCAAAGCAAAAGGGGGTAAACAAACCCGTGGCACATCACAGCCACAGACTGGTCCTAAGAAGGACACGTGCGACAAGGATGGCTTCATTAAGGTAGAAAGGAGAAAAAAGAGGCCACCTTGTAGGAATCAGTGCGGTACCGCACAAACTGGACCCAACATCCTGCTGCGTCCTGCAGTACCAACGACGCAGCTGTACGTGTCCCGTCTACATCACACCACGACGGTGGAGCAGATCGTGGAGTATGTTCGATCCAAGACGAACTGGACCTTGAGGGTGGCGAAGTTGGACTCGCGTCACAATACGAACTTCAATTCGTTCATGGTGCGAGTTCCAACTCATCACATCGACACATTCCTTAAGGAAGAGTTTTGGCCGAAGGGTGTCGTCTATCGGAGGTTCCGAGGATGGCTACGCGACACCACGCAGCGTAACACGACGCCGACACTTCGTGTGCATTAGTTTTTAAGTTGTTTATATAAAATATGTATTAGTATATGATTTTTAATGTTATAATATTTATGTATTGTGTTTGCTATGGGCCTTGATGCCTGATTTAAATAAATAAAAAAAAAAAAAAAAAAAAATAAAAAAAAAAATTATTTAATTTTCTTTATCATTTCTGTAATAAATGTTGATGTTTTGCTCGCTAGAATAGTGTACAAGTACGTAGTAAGTTTCATCTTAACTAAGGAAACATAGCGCCATCTAGTGCCCAGCGGATAAATCGTAGACCGTGTGTGCCTTATCGCGTACCGCGCTGTTGCTACTCGACGCTAGATGTCGTCACCAGTACAAATGGATGCTATTATTTTCAAAACAATTTCAAAATTAATATGAAATTATTTCACAATAATCGAAACAGTTTTAGTATGTGTTTTCAAATTATTATCAATTCGCTATCGGCTTTAGTAAAGTAGCGAACCGGACTAGCAGCGCCTAGGTATGAGTCTATCGGTCAAATGCGATTGAGGAGCAATCTTGCGATATCATTGTTGTTGATTACAATTCATTTACGAAAGCCTTTTTGCACACGACACTACAAATATTGGTGCGGTGTGAACAAAACTTAAGGAGAAGCTTCTTGCTTTTGTCAAAATTAATGACATTGCGTTATTAGTAGTCAGTAGGTATCAGTAGACACGCACTAAGAATGCTCGGTCAACATATTTGGTACCCACATAAACAACTGGGACTCACAAGGACTGTTGTGTTTAGTGGTCTAATAAGTAAGGACCACGCCTGTGTCTGTGTGTGACCGAACCTACTCTGTGCAAACCACAATTACCAAAGGAAGAACCAGTTGCAAGTATTTCGTGACTGGAAAAAGCATAGAGCAAATGAAGGAAAGTGGAATGTAATAGAAGATAAATTATTTCATAATTATACTAAGATATCCCTTAACCAAAACTGTGGCAATAATTTAGTTGTAGGCGAATGCGAACAGTTCTTGAAAAATAGTTTTAAGAGAGGCATCTCCTTAAGTGTTTTGCGCGCGGCACTATTCGTTGAATTTATCAGTAGCTTTAGTATCAATTATTATCATTGATGGAGTAGGTGCGCGCGCGCCACTCGGGACGCGGCGGGTCGCCACGGCAACCTGCGTGCGCGGCTATCGCCCGTAATCTGCGCAAATCCGTTATAATCATGCTGAACAGATTATGACTAAATTAAATGAAATTTTAATAAAGAGAGATTGTGAAAATCCAAAAATGGGTACTTGGTACCTAAATGTCCCACTTGTTTCTCAAGCTTACTTCTAACAATATCGAAGTACCTACCTAATCAATGTTTCTTAACCCCCGTTTAAAATTGCATTTAATTGATAAGTTAACTGTCGTAAATAATGTCAATGTCAACTGAAATAACTAATGCATCCTTGTATCTAATCATATTTCTATCAAGTCGATTGATTATATTGCTAACTCTTCTCGTAATGCTGAAAGTCCAACATCAGGGGCCCGATTCTCCTAAGTTAATAATGTCAAAATGTTGTAATCGAATAGAAATCGAGTCGCAATATGATCGCAATAGCAGTTTTAACCATATCGGGCAGTCTGCTACTAACATAAGACCAATCGTATTCCAACGACATTCGATTGGTTTGCGATTGGTCTGCTATTTTGGTGATTTTGGTCTACTTATACGGTAGTTTGATCTATATTCATTTTGCAATCGTAAATCATTTGCAGACAAAATGATTCATTATTGAATGACAGAAAAGGATAAAACGTGTATTTCAAAGAAAAATAGCGGAATGCCACATACGCTTCAATCGTAATTGAGTCGGGATTGGATCTCAGTCGAATGTGAATCGTATGTCGCTTAAGTAAAATTAGGAGAATTGGGCCCCTGAAATCCAGTTGCCCACACTCGTTGGTATATACCAAAATTGACCCTGATATTATATATTAATAGGGAAGCTGTGAAAAAGTTGTTACAAAGAGCCCTTGTGTGAAGAGTAATGTGAGCTCTGGAATGCCAAGTTTAAGTAGATGACACTCATAAAGCTCCTATGTTATTTTAATATTGAGATCTTGTCTTGTTAATATTAATAGATACATAATGTACTTAGGCCACATAAGAAATCTGCCTCATTTGTCTTCACGACTCAACCCGCACATTTTTCCGTGTGAAACGCCGTCAAAATGTTGCAACGAAACTCTGTATGTCTGAAACTTCTGATTTGAGTAAGATGCGAGACTTTTACTCTTTATTAACATACCTATTTCATTACTTAAAACTAAACAAGTTAATTTATAGCGCATTAAAATTTGTTCGTTTGTCCTGTTCCCATTTATCGATATTGTCGTTAGAGCTGCGTGCATTGTAAACATTGCGCACGGCTGAGGTACCGCGGATATTTGCGCGTGCGCATCCTATCGACTTATCTCTCAAGCGTTCAGCTGTATCAGTACACTCATATTGTTTCAGTAATTACTTCATACTAATTAATAGTGTTGTTTGATAGAACTTTTTTTGAAAAGTACACCCTTAAGATACTACGGGACTATTATTAGTATGGTCAATAGTTGAAAAACTTAAAATGTGCTTAGTTGATTTCTGAACATTTATCACTTGAGAAGAAAAAGCAAGAGAATGTGAAGTCAGAGAAATCAAACTAGTTCTGTGCTTAAAAAAAATCTAGTGTTGGGTGAATTGGATTGCGTGTGAAGATGATTTGTGCAATACGTTCTTATAATGGTTTGTATATTGTATTATTTAAGTTTCTTTCAGAGGATTTTACAGGAAAGCTTAGAGGGTAATTTTGTTATATAATTACTTAGACGATAATAAAAATGAAATATTTTTTGTACTTAGGAAGTAAGTACTTTAGTGACGTATTAGCCACGTGACTGATATATCCTCTGACCTCAGCCAACGTGACTAGTGGGATTTTAAAGCTTAGTTTTCACAGTGAAATAATATTGAAAAAAAAATCTACGCCATTCACTCTTTGAAAATTTCTTCATGGTGCTTTTGTAGCCAAAATTTTGTGTCAAAATGAGTGTGACAGTACTGTTTTAATGGAAAACTCTCGCTGTACACACCGAATATAATGTGTTTACGATGTCGCAGTGTGAACCTAGCTTAAGTTGCCAATGCGTTGTCTGATTTTACCGAAATTAAACGCGTCAATTGGAATCAACTGCCAGTGCGAGCCAGTTAACACTTCAAACCTGTTAAATAAGGACTTACATTTAAAAGTAGTTTAAGATTGTTTATATATAGTGTACACATCAATACTTAATTGAATCTTACTATACATCCAGGACTTAGCTACTTAGAATCTGCGAATATATTTGAACGGTAAGTACTTGGTAACTTTACTTCTCATTCCCACCACTAACATATAACATTATAACGTCTACTTATTATTCTAGCACCTTATAAATAAGTGATATAAGATGACATCAATTCATACAGTTAACTTAAGACCTATATGTCATGATGCACATAAAGGTGACTGGTACTGGTGGCGGTGGATCATTCCGTAAAAAGCTTTTGGGTTCAGAAAGTCGTAGTGCTTCATAGAACAGACGATCGAAATAATGACATTGTTTGTGTTAAATATCGAATTTAAATCAAACCATAAATAACTCCCCTACGTGGCTAGAGCAAAAGGAATTGTCACTCTTACTGACAGAAACTTCAGGTTGTCCCAAAACCGTACTTTTATTCTTTCAGTCCATGAGGGTCATGCATGAAAAACAACTGATGTTTCCTCTTCCAGCAAGTCCGTGCCCAGGGTGGCTGGTATAGGTCCCTCAAATCCCCGCTGTCCTTGAGTGACTGTAGTGACGTCAGCCGTCACCTCCCTTGACTTTCAGATAACCTTTAACGATTAAAAAATAATATCTGCGTACTTTTATTATGTACATTCATTTATATTGCTGAAAATTATGTTAATAGGTATGTTCCTATTTTGTGGAAAATATTAGATCAGTAGGCTTTCTTTTACTAGTTTAGTATCAATGTTGCAGTTGCATGTTAGTTTGATAAAGTTCTCATAGTTATCACTTCCTCCCGGGGGAGTGCGGTTACTGCGGGGTTTCATTCCACCTAAACCTAACAAACATTGCAACATGGATAAGTAGGTACCTTTTTTGTAAAGATATGACAATAATTAAGCGTTTTTTATTTTTTTTACATAAACGCTCACACTTTTAGCAGTTCTATTGACGAGTTGCTCGCCAAGTTGTTTTGCAGGTCTATTGACTGTAAGTATTTACTTTGTCACCGACTTCTCTAGCGCCATGTCAAAAGTTTTATTTGGTCCCTTTCAGTGTGTCCCTAACAAAAGAAGCGATCATAAATTAGATATACGGGATTATTTTTTACTCAACAGAAATGTGGATGCTTTGATTCTTGGTGAGCAGTCATCAATAGAGTCGCTATGCAATTTTTTGTATCAATCTGTATCCTATATGCTCCTTTATCACAAAAGCGCTGATTGTCCATCCACCCCGCACCAGCACGTAGGCACAGTTAAAGTTTAACGACGTCGAGACAACATAACTCGTTGTGTTGTCGGTTAACATAGGTACTTATGCACTATCTGATTGCACTCACATCAAATTTTACGGTCGTTCCGATCAACGCAGCGGTTATACACTAGAGGTAAAGTCCGCAGTTTATGGTATAATTGAATCAAATTATTATTGGATTGATTTGTTCATTAGGATTGGCTAAATTAACGGCCAGTTTCTTCATCAAAAGTTAAAGTTAAAGTTATGGCTAAAGTAATGTCTAAAGTAAAAGTAACGGTTAAATTAAATTTTTCTATGAATTTTGCTGTCAGTTTAGCCTTGAAAAAACGAATTTGACCGTTACTTTTACTTTAGACATTACTTTAACTTTAACTTTTGATGAAGAAACTGGGCGAGGTTCATTAGAATATTTACATATCAATCAGTCATTCATAAATGATTTGTTTGATCTTTGACCATACTGATCCTCTGTGAATTGCCCTAAAATGTAATAACTCAAAGTGTTTTAATATTTTCAGAAATAATACAATTTTGACAAAAGTACAGTTAATAAAGCACAAAATTAGAGATCCGTAGCCCGTGACACGTGACTATTGTTAGTCAGCTGGACGCGCCAGTAAGTCTTGCGAACTGTCGGTATCTGCACAATTGATATAATTTATGCTAAATATCATCATATAATGTATGCGTAGAATTATGCATGTGCACCTGTTTCATCGGATTCTATGCTTCTCTCATGCCTACTTGAATAATTATAATAAAAGACAATGATCAATTAGACCAGTCACAATCTGGATAGGTACCTACTTTCCCATCCAGTGCTTAAAAGTTTCTTATCTTACAAATCAAATTGATAGGTAGATATAATTTTATATATAACGATTTCTTATGAGACGATTTTAGAATAGAATGTCATGCTGAGTTAGCTTACTATCTTATTACAATCGTATCACATCGTTGAAAGAGACGTGATCTGCGTCTGAAAAGCTCGCGTGCGTCAGATCTATCTCTTATCGTGTGGCACACTATAAAACAATACAAATGTACGCCAAATGTCTACGGAAATAAGTTTACTATAGGTATTCATAGTTTTCATAAGTCCTTACTGACTAAAACTAAGACAACAACGCAACGTCTGTATTTAAGCACCAATGTTGAATATTAATTTCGACGAATCTATTTTTGTAAATTGCACCACATTACATAACGAATTCAATTAATCTGAATACAAAGAGATCAATACATATTAATGTATGTTTCATGGGTTTTTTTGGCCTAAAAATAAAATATAATGAATAAACACTAATCCAAGTTCAGGAGATTGTCTGTTAGGAGTCAGGTCACGCGTGCGCAGTACGAGCCATATTTTAGCCTAGATTTATCTCAGCGGGCTATTTTAGATCATTGCAATGGTTGATTGGGAGTTTTGGACGTTTGTAATCAATTTATTCTTTGTTATCCAGTTTATGGTAGATGCTACCTCATGGTCACGGGTGGTCTCTAAGCAGTAAATATATTTGAAAAACTTCGCTCTGCTATGCGGTTGGAATAAAATAAAACTGCGAGAACGTGAAACGAATTTTCAATTAGAAAGAAAAGTTAATATTGTTCGTCCAGGCTCATTTGTTAGATAATTTGTGTTTTCTAATAAGGTCGACGTGGACGAATTGTAGATTCTGTCACTGGTATTTGGAGATAATTTCTTGTCGTAGAGAAGTCTAAAACAAAAACCTGTAAAAGTACATTGAAGAGCGTTATTTTGATATCCATGCTCCCCATCCACTATTTTCTTACAGTTTTTTAATGATTATCCGGTCAATCAGACTTCATAAGCACAAACAGTTTATAAATACTAGGTTTAATTAGGACAAGCATTTTGTACTGTCAATATCGTTCAAACATTTATTCACAAAGCAAATCTGGGAACATGTAATACGTTTTTATAGCCACTATAATCTATTTAATTAAGCGGAACAATCACATGACCAACCACTCACAGTACAATCATCAGAATTGACTGTCTCAGTGTACCTACTGAAGGAAGTTGAGTACGAGTCGTTTGTGCTCAGTAACGCTTCACTGCTAAAGATAGTGGTGTTCGATATATTAGTAGATTGGCAGAAGTCGGGTACAGTGCTCAGCAGTGTCAGTCCAGAGACCACGCCGAGTGGACGAGAGAACTACTGGACGGAAGGTAGGAATCACAGTTTACTATATGTCGGAATAGTTAGTGGTTTAGTGGACCAAAATGACAGGAATTAAGTGGCCCTTCATTTCATATAAGTAATTATTTATATTACTAATACTTAGTCTTATACCTTAACTATGGTTTTGTCGATCAGTAGCATCTGCAATATTATTACATCTTACCCTGAATCTGACCCGTCATGCTAAAACTTTATCGCTCTATCAGTGTTCAAATGATTCATTTACCTATATCAAATGTTTTGCTGAACTCTTAACATCCATGTCGGTGGCACAAAGATTCAGAAGTGGCGTTCAGGATATTCAAACCACAATGGGAAGACGAAATACTTGTCCTCTACGTTACAGTTAGAAGGAACCAGTAACACAACTTGCCTAATATGGAACTATTCTTCCACTAAACACTGAAGCATCTAATATATTATCTTTGTTTTCCTCCGACGGCTAACAGCTAGGAACAATAAGCAGCTTGTCCTAGATTGTGTCCTCGCCTCCCTAAGTTAACAATAATAACATTAAGTTGCTAAGACACTGCTTGATACAGTTGACACAAGTGTAGCAACCAGTCCAGGGTTCATTGTAATCTCATGATAAGCTATCTGACACCTACAGTTACCTGTTGAAATCTGTTGAAATATTTAATTTAAGTAAATGCTAAAAATTACAACCTCTGCAATAAATTGATTAAGTCGGACATAAATTACCTTATCTTCTTGAAGGACGGTTAAATTCGTACAGATGACAAAATATGAATCGATGATAAAGTTAAACTGCCTGATCAAATGATATTTATTTATTTATTTATTTATTTATTTGGATTTCCAACAAGGAATACACATTACAGACAAATTTTAGGAACAAATATAATTATCTTTTCTTGTGTTTCCTTAATTATAGGAAATCGCAGCATGCATTAAATTATAATAATAAAAGAAAACAATACGACATTATAAAAAAAAATCAATTAAAATTAGAATAATAGTACAAACAAATTAAAATAAAACAAAACAATGCAATTAAATAAAAAAATAATAAAATATTAAAAACACGACAATTAAACTAAATTCCAATTAAAATTAAATTATACACACATGAATAACGGCCAGTTTCTTCATCAAAAGTTAAAGTTAAAGTTATGGCTAAAGTAATGTCTAAAGTAAAAGTAACGGTTAAATTAAATTTTTCTATGAATTTTGCTGTCAGTTTAGCCTTGAAAAAACGAATTTGACCGTTACTTTTACTTTAGACATTACTTTAACTTTAACTTTTGATGAAGAAACTGGCCGTTAGACATTTAAAGTAAATTTGAATTATACAAAAACACAAAGTAAAGTAAATGAGATCAAATATAGAATTTAAAACAAAATGACAGTAAATTGCAAAATATTAAATTATAATTATTATATAAAAAAGAAAAAAAAAACAGAAATTTCAGTGACAAAAAAAATATATAAAAGTTTAACGCGTGTACGTCGACACTTACACTTTTAGGTGTTTCAATATTAACACCTTAAATTTATTTAATTTATTATGAAAGATGTCTATGTCCCCCGAGCATCTGGATAATTTATTATATTGATCCGACAGTCTAATAATGGGTGAGTGTTTGCCTAGGTTAGTACGATGTTGAGGAATACTGAACAGGGAGCACGGATAGCGCGGTGGTCTACGAGGTACGTTGATAGAGAACTTAAAGAGTAGATCAGGGCAGTCGATTTTACTATTAACTAGTTTGTAGAGAAAACTTTGGTCTAAGATTGTGCGTCGTGATTCAAGTGACCTTAGTTTAAAATACGAGAGTCTTTCCTCATATGACCTTAGGACGTGTTTGACTTTATATCTGTAGGCCAAATGACGAACGAATTTTCTTTGCACACTCTCAATTCTATTTGTATGGATTTGGTACGTTGGATTCCAGACCGTGCTACAGTACTCTAAACGACTACGCACAAAGCTGTTGTACAAAAGCACTGCAGTGGAGGAATTTTTAAATTCCTTTGAAGAACGAAGCACAAATCCAAGAGCTCGATATGCAGCGTTTATCATTTTGTTATAGTGGTCTGTAAATCGTAGTTGGTTATCTAAGAAAATACCTAAATCACGAATCATTGTAATTTCATTAATAGGATTATTCTCTATGGTATATGTCGTCATAATCTTCTGAAGTTTCCTAGTAAACTTAATGTGATAACATTTGCTACAATTAAGATACATTTTATTATTTGTACACCATTGATTAAGGCTGTCAATATCTTCTTGAAGTAATTGTGAATCATCTTCCTGGTTTATAATGCGAATTAATTTTAAGTCGTCTGCAAAAAGATAAGGCAAAGAGTGTTTGAAGATTTCGGAAATATCGTTAATAAAGATATTGAAAAATAATGGTCCTAAATTTGACCCCTGCGGTACCCCAGACGTAGCAATGTATGGAACTGATTCATCCCCATCCAATACAACTAAAGAAGGTCTATCGGAAAGGTAAGACTTGCACCAGCTTAGGGCATTATCAGTTATGCCTAATGATTGTAGCTTTCTTAGTAAAATGTTATGGTTGACTTTATCGAAAGCCTTGGAGAAATCTGTATAGACTGCATCGACTTGGTAGCCCTTGTCAACAGCTTCCGCCAATTTAGATATATAACTAACAAGGTTGGTGTTAGTTGACTTATTACTCATGAAACCATGTTGGTTTTCTGATAAATAGCTTTTGACGTGATTGTAAAATACTGGATAAACAAGTGACTCAAAAACTTTAGAAAAGGTTGAAAGAATGGAAATAGGTCGATAATTCGAAATCACTTCAGGTTTTCCGTTTTTAAATATTGGCACTATTCTAGCTTGTTTCCATTTGTCAGGGAAAACGCCAAATTTAATAGATGCGTTAAATATGTATTCTAATGGTACGGAGAGTTGACGCGCACAAATCGAACAAAATATAGGAGGAATATCATCGGGTCCAGCACCTTTTGTTACATTAAGTACCGAGAGCTTTTTACGTATTAATTCCCTGCTGATGTTAAAATTACTAATGTCCTGATTTATTAATTTCGATGCGTTATTAATATTTAAATTAGAATGATTGCCTGGTGGATCGTAAACTGAAGAAAATTGTTTAGCAAACAGGTTACATATATCCTTGGTATTATTTGCAGTCACGCTATCGAGAGTCATTTCCGACGGATAAGACGAGCCACCTTTACGAAGATTCCTTATGTGGGTCCAGAAAAACTTAGGATCCTTTCTTATTAACGTTTCAATGCTTCTTATATAGTTATTGTAGCAGATTTTAATGAGCAGTTCACATTCTCTACGTAGGTACGTGAATTCCAGTACATCTAATGGATTGTTGTACTTTTTAATCTTAATATGATAGATGTTCTACTTGCATTTCAAATCATAAAATGATAGATCGATTGATACCAAATGCAGGTTATTTGAAAACAATCTTCCATATTAGGTATGCAGTTGAAGTCATGATCCATTTGCAGTGAGCATGGCATTTGATGATCAAAGCGTGCGCGCCGGTTGATTGACGACTCGAGACTGCACCTCGATCGATAAGTCCTGAGTTACGATAGATGCTTGACGTGACTCGCCAACTTGGACAAATATTAACATTATACGAGAGATAGTGGCTTACTTATTGTGTTAACAATGATCATAAAATATTTAATTCGATAAAACAAAAATAGTACATATTAGGATTATTCAAATATTTATTATCATTTTCCTTCAAAATTGTCTTTCAAATAACCGAATAGATCCATTGTTTTATTTTCTGGTTAGTTTGCGTACTTATTTACATCTAAACACAGATTTTATCAACGGAATTCCAGGCCTCATTTAGTTACAAAAAATAAAAAATATTAATATTCTGACCGAGTACCTACCTAGTAACTTACATGTAAATCCGTAGCAATGCGCTAAAATTCGAAATAAATACAAAACAAATCCCATTAATTTTGGTATCGTCTTGACTGTGACATAATCTAGATCTCGCATAATGCTACACGGCGAGTTACGTCACTTCCCACAGCGCGCGCTCGTTAGCATGCGCGGGCGCAGCCTGCGAGTACGCTGCGCTTAACTTTAGTGGAGTCGATGTTGTTATCAGTAACGGTGAAGGATAAGTAACGGGAGAGGGCGTGATGACGATTATAAGTAAAGATTATTGTATTTACAAGGATATGATAACTCGGGGATTTTTAATTACACAATCAAAATTGATAACATAGAATGTGGAATTGTCGAATCCCTTTTGAACCACTCTCAGTTTTAATTATCAATTAAAATTAAAACTGAGAGTTAACCCTCGCTGCTTGCACAAAGGATGCAATTGATTTCAACTTTATCACACACCAGTGATATCAAAAACATGCTGCTGATGCTATGTGATTATTCTAAAAAACAAAATGTTTGACGTTGATAACTTCGTTCGTGGGAACACTAGTGCGAGTCTATGAGTCGTGAGATTCCGCGCAACAATCCGGTTTCCTTCCTTCCTGGATCTCGCTGAGTTATGCCCAATTCGTCATTTTAGTGATTTGGCATCCATAAAAAACGTGTCCCGATTTGTCATTCCATAAAATATTTTATTTTGCTTAGTCCCAATTGGTCATCCGTACTTTATTTTGTAAAAAGTACTGTCAACAAGAAAAGCTTTACAATATTGTAATATGTTTTTTTATTATTATTTATGTTGGTTATGTTTTTTTCCGAATATGGCAAGACGCTATTAACAAAATCGCGATTTCAACGGCGTCACATAACGCACGACCAAAACGAAGATACCAGGATCGCATAAATCAGATGAGTAATATACCAACCATCGAGTGTCCATGGAACTGCCCACCATGTACTAGGACCGCATAACTTACAGGAGTATAGCAGTCAAGAGTGTCAGGATTTTACATTTTATATACTAATTGTAGATAAAATACCAATTTATACCATGTCGATGAATTGTATTTTATGTATATCAACCAATTTTTTGAAAATCCCGGTATACTTAACTTATTTTATATATAAAATCAGGTAATAAAACAGAAGCCTTTTGTTTTCTAGAAAGAGACAAAATATAGAAGAAGGGGCAAAGTATGGTCCGGTTTCTATTGTTTTGTGTAAGTAAAAAAGTCGTGGTGGCCTAGTGGGTAAAGAGCCAACCTCTCAAGTATGAGGGTGTGGGTTCGATTCCAGGTCAGGCAAGTACCAATGCAACTTTTCTAAGTTTGTATGTACTTTCTAAGTATATCTTGGACACCAATGGCTGATTAAAAGGTGAAGGAAAACATCTTGAGGAAACCTGGACTATAGTATAGTCTGAAATCACCAACCCGCATTGAGCAAGCGTGGTGATTAATGCTCAATCCTTCTCCACGTGAGAGGAGGCCTGTGCCCAGCAGTGGGACGATACAAAGGCTGTAACAGTAACAGTAACTATTTACTATTATCGGTATTAGCAAAAAAACATGTGGTGCAGATGCATTATTAGTTGGTTGTTAAGCGCCCTTGAAGTGCATGCGAGTTTTTAAAAATGAATACCGGAAAAACAGTAATAGCACAATTTGGGACCAAAACTTAAGCACATATACATAAAGAAAATAAATATATTTTCTTAATCGTGTATGGATAGTAATAACAAGGAAGTTTAAGAGCGTGTATGTCAACCGCGCGCCATTTGGCCTAAAATGGTACGTTTCAAACCACTGTTTCTCATTAACTACTTATCCTATAACTATGTTAATTTTTAATAACGCAAGGTAATTTCACCGTCTATATAGTTAATTGAACATAAATTTCAATTTGTGTAGTTTAAATACTTAAAACCCATAGAACGTAACAGATGTTTTATAAAATTCCCGTTCAGCGTCTATTTCGAAGCTTAAATTCATGTGAAAACAGTGGCAAATCTAATCATATTTATTTTTTTACTCATAGACGAAATCCCCATGCCTATAGTTAATTGAAAACATTTTTTGATTTAAGTCTCTATCTTTCAGAAAAAAATATTTTAACAGTGTGAAAAATTGTGAATTTCAAATGCTTTTTTTACCTACCTTTCTTACTTAATTTAATATAACAATTCAAATCAAAATCAAAATCAAATCAAATCATTTATTCATTTTTATCAAAGTTCACATTAAACAACATTATTTCTTAAAATCTAGACATATGTGCAACATTATAATTGCTTGAACTAGGTTAAACCTGTGTCTCAAGCGAAAAGAGACCTTATTTGCTAATTTGACAATATAAATTGACAATCTAATATACAAAAAATTAAATAGCTAACATCGATTAAAATACATACTTTGCTTATACCTAATACTTATTTATTATTGTTTGCGTCTGCAGTTTCATTTACACACTGTAAGTAGGTCTTCCGTGTTATCATAAGACAGGCTTTGCAGATAATTACGAACACTTTTTCTGCATTTAAAGTAGTTAAGGCTATAAATGCTTAGTTCACTATTTAGTTTATTGTACAGAAATGAGCCTAAAAATCTAAAGAATCTATTCGTATACACATATTTGGAGGTGGAGTTTGAACTGCAAACTATATCATTACGTCTTTTGTTTGTTAAGTTAGGATTGTAGGAAAGCTGAGAGTGTTGTGTTAGTATTGCGTGAAAGATAAATAATTGTCTGACAGTTAAAACATTGCAAGATTTATATAGCTGATCTGTGGGAAAGAGGAAAGGACGAAAGTAAGCTACTTTTAAAAGTGCTCTCTGGGCTCGTTCGAGAGGAAGCATTGTAGTTTTTGGTGCTCCTCCCCAAGAAGTAATACAATACGTAAGGATGGATTGACAAAGGGCCAAATAAATTTGTGTTACTAGCTTATTGTCTGCGATTGTGCGTAGTTTTTTAAAAACAAACATTAATTTCCGTACTCTAGACACCAAGCTCTCGATGTGTTGTTTGAAGGAAAGAGTATCGTCAATTATAACGCCCAGGTATTTAATATTATTTGTTTTAAGGACTTTAGGACAGTGACATGAGTTGATTAAAGGATCACTACATTGATGTGCATATAGATGCGTGTTAGTATTTTTATTTTGACTTCTGCGCATAGAAAAGTGCATAAATTTAGTTTTATCAACATTTAGGGTTAGTAGATTGTTTTTAAGCCAGTTAGTGACAATATTAAAACCTTTTTGTGCGCTCTTGTAGAGTTCCTCAGTAGTTTTCGCAGTAAATATTAGCGCTGTGTCGTCGGCATAAGATATTATTTTTCCGTTTTCTATATCCAGATTACATAGGTCATTTATGTAGATAAGGAATAGGGTAGGGGCCAAAATGCTGCCTTGCGGAACACCAAAAGCATGGTTTTTTAGGTTATCACTTATGGTCGTCTCGATTCGAACGCATTGACTACGATTATTTAAGTAATCTGCTATTAGTTTTAGCTGTGTGCCTCGAATTCCTACCGCCTCTAGTTTGTATAAAAGCAGGGGAATTGATACAGTATCAAAAGCTTTTGCTAGGTCAATGAAGATTGCTATGCTTTGGTTCCCCTTGCCAAGTTCTTCTGTGACGTAGTCGGTCAGGCTATGTACCGCATTTGCTGTGGATAATTTAGATCTAAAGCCGAATTGCATAGGCGATAGTAAACCGTGTTTTTCCAAGTAGTTGACTAGTCTAGTGTTAATAATTTTTTCTAGTACTTTGGATATCGAAGGTAGTATTGATATTGGTCTATAATTACTTATCTGATCTTTGTTTCCTGATTTGAAAATAGGGATTACTACTGCCTTTTTTAGAAATTCAGGAAATACACCATTCGAGAGGCATAGACGAAATATATACGTTAAGGGGGGCACCAGAATATGCTTGAACCTTTTTAATATTTTATTGCTTATATTATCCCAGCCAACTGCAGTATCATCTTTCAATCCTGAAATAATTCGCGTGATTTCGTGTGTATCGGGGTCAAGCATACCAAAGGATTTATCACTCGTGGTTAAGTGTTGAATGCGCGATGCTTGTATGACCGTTGACTGTTTACTATAGTAATTATTTATAGTACTGTTTATTATAGTAATTATTTACTATAGTAATATAACTCTTCCTTTAAAACATAAACTTTATATTATAATTTAATCTCTCGTTTTAATTTTTTTATAAATTATTTAAAAACTACTATAAAACGCTGCACGCGAGTCAACTCAAACCAGACCGCCGCAAGGCTTCACAGAGAGAGGACGTGTCGCTCCGTTACATCGCGTAGGGTGAATAACCTCTGCCGTGGATACCGAGAATAGAGTACATTTCAAGCGCGACCAACAAATCTTGATACATTACTATTTTATTTAAAGCTCAATTTTGAAGCATATTTTTTTACAAGCTTTTATTTAACTTGCAATGTATGTATGTATGTATGTATGTATGTATGTATGTATGTATGTAACTGTGTGTGTGTTCGGGTGGAATTTTACAACTCAATTTTAAGGCACTTGCCCTCAACCGATTGAGCTGAAATTTTGCATACATGTTTAGTTTGGATGACAATGCATGTTAAGCTATGTGACGTCATCCTAAATCCAACATGGCTAAATATACAAGATGGCGGACTAGTTATTTTTAAGGTACCTATACAATATGGGTATCAAATGAAAGGGATTGACAATTAGAACACATTGCACTTTACGAAATAAAAATCCAAGATGGCCGCCGCTACAAAATGGTGAATAACCTATTTTTTTCAATCCCATCCATATAGGTATCCAATGACAGGGCTTGACAAGTAGAATAAAGTGCACTTTACCAAATCAAAATCTAAGATTACCGCCGCTACTGAATTTAGACTTAGGAACTTACCAGGTGAAAACTAAAAAGTATAAAATAAATTGAGGTAAAAAAATCTTTAAAAACAAGCTTTTATTTAAATGCGCTAAAAAGAAAAAAATAAACTTTTACTATAACTTTACTGTCAACTTATAACGACATTTCAAATTTAACATATTTGACACAATTTATATGTTTTAAAAGCTTATCGCGATTTTACTAAGAAAGTAAATACGAGTACTTAAATCTCGCGACAAGCTTTTAAAACATATAAATTGTGTCAAATATGTTAAATTTGAAATGTCGTTATAAGTTGACAATAAAGTTACAGTAAAATTTTATTTTTTTCTTTTTACCTCAATTTATTATCGATTGAGTTGAAATTTTTATTTGAACGGTCAGTTTTAATGACAATGTATGATTCTATATCCAATATGGCTGTATACCCAAGATGGAGAAAAAAAATGTTTTTAATGCATTCCTACGATATGGGTATCAGATGAAAGGGCTTGCTATGAATAACTCGAAAAAAAAATGTGTCACGAGTCTTAATCCAATATGGCGGACTCCTTAGGCTAGAAATCACTTATTGCAGATGTACGTTACCAATCGAGCTATAATTTTATTTATATGTTCATTTTGGATGAACCCAAATTTTGACTTTTGATCCCGAATAACTTTTGAAGCATATAGAAACGATGACTTAAAACTTTATTTGCAATGGTAAACGCAAGCTCTTCACCATTATTTAGCTTTCCGGCAATTGTTGTTATTTGAAGTTGTTTTAAACTAAGCATGATAGTTAAAGACAAAGCTGTGGATCATAGTCTGTTGCAGCAGGACTTAAATAATGCTATTAAGTGGAGTAAGGAGAACAAGTTATATTTCAATGTCAAAAAATGCTCGGTACTGTCCTTCACCCGTACACGTAACCCTAGTCACTGCCCGTATCAAATGGAGGGGCAACCCATACAACGTGTTACAGAGGTCAGAGATTTGGGAATTCACTTTACTGCAGATCTAACTTTCAGGAAGCATATTGTTGAAGTTTGTAAGAAAGCCTACCGTAATCTTGGATTCGTTTTACGTCAGGCCACTGATTTCACTAATGTCAGAGCTTTAAAAGCTTTGTACGAGGCATTAGTGAAAAGTCATTTGGAATGCAATGCGGCCATTTGGAGTCCAAGTGAAGCCAAGTACAAAACAATGTTGGAAAGAATTCAGAACAAGTTCGTAAGATTCCTTTACTTTAAATTACATAGTGTTTACCCAGGTTATCCGCTACTATATCCAACATTGTTTTTGCTTGGTATGGTGGGCTATTATAAACTAGGAGCTAGACGTGAAGTATCGCTGGCTACTTATTTATTTCAACTTTTACGTGGTAAAAATTGTAATCCAGCAATACTGGAAGAACTTCGTATGTGCGTGCCAGATGAGTATGTGGGACGGCGGCGGCGGCCGCGGCTGCTGGTGGTGCCAACAGCACGCACTAACCTCTTGCAGCAAGCGCCGATGTCGCGCGCGCTGCGCACGCTCAACGCGATCGCTGAGCATGTTGATTTGTTTTCCTGTTCGTTGAACGACTTCACAAGGATTGCATATAGGGTAGTATGTTACAAACTAGAACTTTAATTGTTAATTATATATATTTTTAGGGTTATGTTTCAATTTAGTTGATATATTTAGAATTTTTATTTACTTCTCTATCGCATTAGGTTAAGATCCTGTAAAGATAGATGTAAGTATGGAATATATAAAAAAAAAAAAAAAAAATTTCGGTCTGGATGGACTGGACCATTCATATAAACAATCAATTTTTCAAATCAGTCCAGGCGTCGTTGAGAAATTGTGAACAATCACAAAACAATCTAATTGAAACCTCCTCCTTTTTTTGAAATCGGTTAAAATACAGAAACTCTTAACATTGCCATTAATCATCAGTCGACTATTTAGTACTGTTGAAAATTGTATGTAGGTAATATACAGCAAGTCCTCAAAACCAAGGTTTTCATAGGTGCCCGATTTTTTTGCTAAAGAGTGTAAGTATTAACGACTTATTTTCATGTTTTCATATTTTAGTCATCCATAGACTTACACTATTTTCTCGCTATTAACTATTTACTAAATAATATATTTTTTGTTCTACCAATTTCACTCGAAAGGATCAAAATGGTTTGTGTGACTATACGTGAAGTATGATAGACACGCACACAGCCGCGAGTGGCCGCGACGCTAGTCTGCGTGATTTTTTGCGTTGAATTACCTAAAGTTGACATCGCGCGGCGAGCGTACACGCTCTTAAGAAGATAATTGAACTGAAACGTTATGTTTATACGAACAAGGTCCAATTAAAAAAGCACTGCAGTATGTGCAACACAACTGCTGACTAGATTCAAATTATTTTTGTTAATTAAATATATTTATTTTCTTGTTTGTGAATATTTTTATGTATACAATCTCTTTGCTAGTTATGGGCTCCTGGTACTTTTGTTACCGGTACAAAAAGTATCGAGTCACATTTTCGGGTTTATAAGTCTTCACCTGTGTTTTATTGTACATTTTATTATATTTATTACTAGCTTTTGCCCGCGACTTCGTTCGCGTGGAATAGTGACTTCACATAGTTCCCGATCTCGCGGGATTTTTGAGACGTTCCCGCTCCCGCAGGATTTTTGGGATAAAAACTATCCTATGTCGTTTCTCGAGTTCCAAACCAAACTATGTCTGTATCAAATCGACAAATACAACGGAACCAAATTAGAATTTACGAAACAGGACCAATCCACATAAACGACCATACAACCGACAATACAATTTTTCCACGACGGTACCGAAGCGCTCGGCCGATACCCAACCAAATGCGTGTAACGAAACCATAGCGCGATCTATTTCGATCCCAACGCCATCTATCGAGCATAGTGACAACTCGGATTATTTATCTATACTCCGTTCGGGCATTTTCTTTGTACTAAAAGTAGTATTATATTGTTATTATTTTTTTCATACCTTTTTACTATTTATTTACTTTTTTCCGATGAATTAAAACAACATGAACCGAACTCGTGTAACGATCGACACAATTGCGCGTAGTACTAATAGAATTATCTATACTCCGTTAGAGCATTTTCTTTGTAGTAAAACTTTTATTATATTAATATTAATTTTTTTACACCTTTTTACTGTTTATTTACATTTTTCTGATGGATTTTCCGATGAATTAAAACAATAACATGAACCGAACACGTGTAATGACACCATTGCGCGATTAACGCCATCTATCTACGGAGCATAGGAACAGCATTTCGACATTTGACCAATAGATGGCACTGCATGTCCGTAATAAATTTTATTTTTTATTTTTATTTTTTGTAATAAAAACTATCCTATGTCCTTTCTCAAGTTTCAAACTATGTCTGTACCAAATTTCACACAAATCGGTTCAGTAGTTTAGGCGTGAAGAAAAGACAGACAGACAGACAGAAAGACAGACAGACAGACAGACAGACAGACAGACAGAGTTACTTTCGCATTTATAATATTAGTTTGGATATGAGAGCTATTTAAACCTTTACCTACATCGAAGTGTTTCATTTAAAGGACAATGCTATTCTTTGTATGGAAGTTGGGCTCAAGAGTTGTCCACGGTAACTGCATAGTGTATTATGTTCCATAGGCTTATAATAGGTCCCAGAACGAAATATTTTGAAATCTATCCCAGGAGTCCTGAGAAAAACTGGTTTGACTCTTATTCAATATTACGAAAAATATGCTTACGAACTCTTAACTATTCCACTTTTATTATCTTAATTGAAATGCATTATAATATTAATCGACAAATACGAGGTATTGAACGAGAATTTTTTTTACCGACTTCAAAAAATGGAGGAGTTTCTCAGTTACTTTGTATTCTTTTTACGTTTGTACGTGCATAACTCCGTCGTTTACCAACCGATTTAAACAATCATTTTATTGTTTGAAAGGATTTACTTTCCAAATGGTTCCTTTGTTATTCGGTCCAGGGTCTGGTGATAGAAACCTTAAAACAATAGCGAACTCTCGGAAATTGTAAACACATATCGAATAAAAACTTGTCATTCGGGTATATATCTCCGACACCACAAAACAGTGGAGGTTAAAACCTGACCTGACGATGGAGACGACAGTGAGACGAGGGAACTCCTCAACGGTATCTATTTACTACCTCGTGTTCGAGCTTATTTTATTCGTCTTGACAAGATTTTTCCATTGCCATTACGGATATTAATTGCATGACGCTACACGAACTTAGGACTGATTTTGGTAGATAGAGACTGAAAAGCAAGAGAAACAACACTTTCCTTTAAACGACTATTCCTGTTTTTTTATCCTATTAACAGTGAAACCACTAACTATCTGAATGTTATTTCAAGAAAAGAGGTTGTTAGGTTTGTGGCTGCTTAAAATGGCTGGTTAACATTAGAACCGGTTTTTCTCGGGACCTCTGCGACCGATTTCCAAAATATTTGGATTTCGTGATAACAGTGAAGTAAAGAACCTATTCTAACCATTCCCACTACTGGGCAACTGGCTTGGGCTTTATAAAGTGACTGTTCAAGTTTAACATTTGAACCAATTTTTTTCGGGACCTCTGGGAGCGATTTCCAAAATATTTGGATTCCGCGTTAAGAGTGAAGTAAAGAACCTATTTTAACCATTCCCACTACAGGGCAAATGGCTCAGGCTTTGTAAAGTGACTATCTATGGAGAACATTTGAACCGATTTTTCTCGGGACCTCTGGGACCGATTTGAAAAATATTTGGATTCCGTCTTAAGAGTGAAGTAAAGAACCTATTTTAATCATTCCCACTACTGAGCAAATGGCTTGGGCTTTATAAAGTGACTGTTCAAGTTTGACATTAGAACCGGTTTTTCTCGAGACCTCTGGGACCGATTTCAAAAATTTTTGGATTCCGTGTTAAGAGTGAAGTAAAGAACCTATTTTAACCATTCCCACTACTGAGCAAATGGCTTGGGCTTTATAAAGTGACTGTTCAAGTTTAACATTAGAACCGGTTTTTCTCGGGACCTCTGGGACCGATTTCCAAAATATTTGGATTTAGTGTTAACAGTGCAGTAAAGAATCTATTTCGACCACTTTCACTACTGGGCAAATGGCTCAGGCTTTGTTAAGTGACTATCTATGGAGAACATTTGAACCGGTTTTTCTCGGGACCTCTGGGACCGATTTCAAAAATATTTGAATTACGTGTTCAGAGTGCACTATGGAACCCCCTGGAACTACTCCTACTGCTGGGCAAACTTTGAGCCCAGACCCTGGCATTGTCCTTTCTTCTAACACTTTTATTTCTGACGGTACTCTGCTGTGTGAAATTTTATGCGGGTGACGAAACGGAACTCAAAATTTAAATATTAAATTATTTATTTTGCTCGAATGACGAATTGGGAATTGATGTATGGAAAAAATAGTTGGTGACCAATCGGTACTAATGACAAATTGGGAATAACTCATCTCGCTCAGCTCATTACACACCTCTACCTCGGTTGCGACTAAAGTATTATTTTGATTTATCGTTTACAAATATTTTTATTGCCTTGCTATCAAAAATAAATACTATGTATCTTATCAATTGACCACTAATTGCCTGGATAATAGCGGCTGTATATTTTCTGGTGCAAGGTCATCTTGACTTCATTGATGTCAGCACTACCCATACCTACGCCCTTTGCGTCCACCGCAGAAACCACCACGTTTGGTCGCATACGCAATGAGGTGGAACAGATAACAAGTTGGTGTCGTAACTTGCAATCGCAGGCACAACTCGCGCCGAGCGCTGCGCCCGCGCCATTCAGCCACCGCTGCCCGCCAACCGCGGACGTTCGCGCCACTTTTTGACAGCTGTCAATTTTACCGCAACTTGTTATCGCGAGTGTATTGTATTGACATTTTTTGAAGAATCTCTATTATCTGTGATATCAAGTTTGTTGATTGTTTGGAGATTTTTTGGTGAGTTACTAACATAATGTAAAAATTATAAAAATTTAGTCACTGGTGCCCTTGCTAAAATCGTTGCTGTAATTTTGACAGCGAGCGCGGGTTTTATGTTCCACCTGTACGAAAATGATTGACTTTTTCTACGGTATAATTTATGGAATCAAATTGAATTGCAGTTTCAAGAATCAACCTCATCAATATTTAATAACTTTTGTGTAGGTCATGATCCTGAAAGTTCTTTTTTTTGGTAAATTATAAAAACACCAATTTTTTTGTAAATCAATACTTAAAAATATTTGTACCCATATACTTTGTTTTCATAAATTAATTTTGTACATCTACATTGAGTATTTAAGTTCCTCTTTTATTGTTTATATGCTGAGTATAATATACATACAGGTAAATATTAGTCCTTGAGGTTTTCAATTCACTTCAGCCTATATTAGCGATAATAAACAATCAGCCGAACCAACTATTCTACTTAAATTAAAGTTTTCCAAAACCAATCGATTTCATAGAGAGATGGTTACGTCCATTCGAAAATCGAACAAAACAAGTAATACGACGTGTGAAATTACATAAAGTGCATTACACAATGTCGGAGTTAGCGGCGACTAGTGAACGTAGCGTGACCTTTGGGGGCAACTCGCGGTACTTACTAGTTGTTAGCTAACATACTATACCGGTGCGATGGACACTACTACAGGTACACGCGTTTGTTTACAAACACACACACATGTACACCAAAATTGACCATTGAATAAGTGAGCGAAAGGATATTTTAAGATCATAACGATAAGACCTTCAGATTTACGTTTGCTAAAAGTTACAATTTCCTGACTATTTGGGAACTGGCCGCAATTGATACACATTTTATACAAAATATCCGAAATATTCTAAACCCCTTTATAAAAAAAAATAATAAGTAATTGAAATCTCAATTCAACTATGTAATCGAAATTCAATCCAATATCACCGACTAATTAACTTACTTAGGTACACAAAACATGTGACTGCGACTGCGTTTTGCATATATAGGAAATCTAAAATAATTACGAGACATTATGCTTCTGATTAATTTATATTCTAAATAAAAAAAAAGTATTTTACTCTATTAGGTATAATCTATGCGCCTCTCGCGAAACTTACAAGATCCCATTACCGGTAACGTTTTGCTAAATATCTTGTAAGTAACGTCACGTTATCACAACCTGAAATAACGTAACTATGCAACATGCATATTTAAGCTATTATTTGCATCGCGTGACTCAACTACATCCAAATAGTCTGATTAATTTACATGTTTGTATAAATACTACTGTTCGAGACGAGGTCGATCCTAATTTATTACCATTAAATTACCTTTTAATAGTTATTTATTCATTTACTAAGAAATAAATATAACAGAAAAATAATCTGCACGAAATGAAAATGTCGTCTAAATAAAGTAGGTAATATAGGTATTAGAACAATAAACTTTATATCAACACATCGTATTCAAAGATGTTTTTGATAAAAAAATATTTAGGTTTTGTTGGTTTATAATATAAGACTAATTTATGTTTTAGAACAGAATACGAGTTATAATATATAAAATCTTGTTGCTAATGTAAGTTGTGTTAACCTTGAGGCAGGTCAGTAGCGAATAGAACAAAGAACTGAAACCACAAGTATGCGTGTTGCTGCAGATGAGATATTAACTACCTACCTAACTGTAATACTACAAATGTAGAGCTAGCTAAATTACAGCTTAGCTTAAAACTGAACACGAGAGAGCCTGATTTACAACCATCTTCGAATTAAGTGGTTTTAGAATACTGGAAAAAAAACTCAATATGTAGAATTGTAGACCAAACTCAAAGTACAACTAGAGTCATCGTCAAAAATTTCCATTTAAATAACTAAGTCCTCGTGTAGGTATTTCAATAGATAACAGCACAATACTATTCATTATTATTTCTCTATATAAAAGTCCATTTCGACAAAGACAGGGGTTTTCTTTTAATAGCGCTATTAATATGCAAATGTTCTGACGTACAGAGCTCTTTGTCTACAAAACAATAATTTTATTCGATAGCTGTTCAAACTGAAGCAAAACTTAATAGAAATCGGTAAATGGCGCCCAATGATAGGTACCACAGTACATATTATTGCGTTGATTATAATCCCATTAATTAATTTAGTGTAGGTCAGTGCATTGTGTTTCTTGGATGAGATTGATTGATCTTTTTATGTTATGTATGAGAAGGTAGTCAGAATTAATAGCTTTATTTCTTCAAAAAGTTTTGGATAAATAATTGCTATATTTCTCACTTCTAAATTCAGTATGACTATGTTATTGCATACGTTCAAGATAAAACCAAATTCTATTTAATTATATAAAGAAAGAGAAGAACAAACAATTACTATTAGTGAACCATGAAGTCACAGGTACTCGTATCTATAGGTGACACAGGTTACACTTGGGACAGGTGTGAAATGAGGTGAGCCATTGTCAGAAATAATACATTCGTGACTCATCTGAAACATTTCACTGTGCTTTACCTAACTGCGGATTCCAATAACCTTTATACATATCTGTTAGTTTGCTTACTAGAGATAGACATTAGGTACTCGTATGGGGTTCAGATAAAATTTTATATTTAGTAAAAATAAAACACAAATAAATAGAATATTGAAATCCACTTTTAGCGATTACCTTACCAATAATACTTTAGCCATGGGTGTCTAAGCTACATAAGAAGCAAAAAGATAAGATTACATTTTAAGCTGTCGAAATAAAGGTCAACGTTCTTTACGAAAATACTGATATGAATATGTAGTTAGTATTAATGCTCAATCCTTCTCCGTGTGAGAGGAGGCCTGTGCCCAGCAGTGGGACGATAAAAAGGCTGTAACAGAATATGTAGTTAAATATATTTATATAACTGCCACCAGCGACAGTAATCCAAAAAAAACTTTACAACTGTCTCCAAATTCGGTTTATTTTCACCATAAATGGTACCAATTTACCAAGTCACAGTGTAACTTCTCTGAAGTTACAAAAAATCCTGAGGGATTATCTTTTAGCCCGCAAGCATCTTACTCTTGCACTCGACACTTTGCACCCAATCATCTCGGGCATACCTATATTTTGCACTAGCTCTAAAAAGTTCATGTGATAGGGAACAATATCTTTAACTGTCAAACTTATCGCGAATATCTCTGTTTGATTGATAAAGGAAACCTAAAGGTCTAGATCGTGTTTATTTACCTCTAGTATGCCTAATCGCTTAATAATACTTTGTGTGTCGTGTCTGGTGACATGACTCACCATTTTGCAACTACACTTAACATAATCGTAGTACTTATGTGTCAATGTAAATCCTTGCCTAAAAATTGTTAATTTACGTTTTTATAGACTTGGTTGTATGTAGATTTGTATATTAACTTAACTAGGACTTAAATCAATATCTTGCATCAAAAAAATTGCAAAGTAGAGTGTTCTTCTTTTCTAAAATTGTCTGAATGGTCTTAGTTATTCTCAGCTATAATTAAACATAAAATAAAACAAGTGCATACCGACTTCAAAAATTTGTGTAAAAGCACAGTTTAAAGGAAATGCCTGGCAAAGGTTCCCACGTAACACCATGGCTTGTAGAGTCTCTATCAACATGTTACATGACTTCCCATTATGTTTCCACGTGCACGGCCAGCGTCATAAACACGCCTGATATTTTCATAAACAGGATCTGCACATTCTTTTGTTTTTCGATCACTTCCCACGCAATTCCTAGATCTAGAAATTCCTTAGTCTGACGGCGGAATGATAACAAAGTGGCAATGTATTTCAATATGTAATCTTATGGTCTGTTCATCTTATATTTATTTGACGGCTATATTTATCCGCCTGTATTATGTTTATCGTATTAGTCTTACCAAGGGGTAAGTATCGGGGTGCTCATTTAACTGAGTTGAGGAGGTTACATAGACAATCGCTTCTTGTAAAACACTGGTACTCAGCTGCACCCAGTTGAGACTAGAAGCCGACTCAAACACAGTTTAGGAAAACGACAGACAGATGATTTATCTGCACATGGTTTCCCTCTTCAAACTCCAACTTGGTTTTGCGTTGTAGAAATTCCAGAATGTCTTCCCAGGCTAAGTGCAGATATCCGCGAGCGATGTCACAAATCTGTGACACGAAGATTGCCGACGACCGCCGATCGGGATCGGGAAGCTTTATTGTTTCAAATTAAACAAAATGGGCCACAGCAATCATGCGCACTCAACTCGCACTTGGACACTATAGCCGATAGAATATAATCACAAATGTACATATGTAAGAGAAGGCATTGGCAGGCCAGGCATAGCCTTTAGATTTCGGGAAACAAGTACCCTTGACCATAATAAAACATTAATAGATACAAATACATATAACAATAACAGAAATATGCCAAATAAGTCTTTATAGCGTTTAAAACAGATACTGTTTTATGTCATAACTGTATCTAAATGTTTGTTAGAACGGTTAACTCAACGGTTGATTTCGTATAAAATTGTTTTTATCACCGGGTACAAGTTGCCTCTTCGGCAGAAAATTCAGAATAATAATTGTATTATAAGGTGCAAATATCCCCAAATATCTACAACAATGCACCTTATAATACAATGCAATTATTCTAGGCAATTTGCACCCGGTGATAACTTGCAGATCGTATTTCCTTCAAGAGAGGTGGGTTTTCACACGATCTTTTATTTTTGGAGGCTACACAGTAAGATGTTTCTAAAATTGATAAAATATAGGTAACAGATAACATCTGATTGCATGTAGATATACTGACTACAACATACAAGATTATGTAGAGTGGTAATCGTGTTGTAATAATTCAGTGATCTACACACTGGGTGAGTGAATAGAACCCGCAAAATACAGTGAACTGTAAACTTATTAAAAACACCTACTTATTGATTACCGCAAGAATATTCATCTAAGTTTATCGTGTGTTTTCTGTTTAAGGTAAATACAACGGTTAACGTGAACCATTTTTAACCGACTTCCCAAAAAGGAGGAGGTTCTCAATTCGTCGGGATCTTTTTTTTTTTTTTTTATTTTTTTTTATTTTTTATGTATGTTCACCGATTACTCGAAGACGCCTGGACCGATTTGCAAAAATCTTTTTTTGTTTGATAGGGTATAGCTCACAGGTGGTCCCATAATCATCAGGTCAGGATCTGATGATGGAAACCCTGAGAAATCGAGAGCAACTTTCGAAAATTGTAGGAATGCATAGATTAAAAACTTGACAATGAGGTGTACCTCTGATAGCACTATGCAACAATGAAGGTTTAGAGCTGACCTGATGATGGAGACGAGAGAAGGTCGAGGGAACTCGACAACTGAATATGTAAACTACCTCGTGTTTGGGCTTATATTCTTTGTATTGATGAGACCTTTGTAACAGTGAAGGTTTGGAGCTGACCTGATGATGGAGACCAGAGAAGGTCGAGGGAACTCGTCAACTAAATATGTAAACTACCTTGTGTTTGGGCTTATATTATTCGTATTGATAAGAACTTTCTACTAATGCGGATAGTGACAACTATACTTGTCACTGAAAAGCAAAAAAAAAAAAAAAAAAACATACCGGCCGAATTGAGAACCTCCTCCTTTTTGGGAAGTCGGTTAAAAAATAAAAAACTTTTTACAAAAAAATAAAACCGACTCCCAAAAACACTGAAAAGCAAAAAAAAAACTATTCTTAGGTGCATCGGCCTAGAAGTCGGTGGCGAAATATATCATCATCCACTAGACACCGAATTCTAGGCCGATGCACCTAAGAATAGTTTTTTTTTGCTTTTCAGTGTTTTTGGGAGTCGGTTTTATTTTTTTGTAAAAAGTTTTTTAAGTATAACATTGTCTATCACAATACCATTTATTCCAGTAGCTAATATACAAAATAAAGGATTATGTCTCTAAAAATATTTCGGCTCCGATGGTGACATCATCAGGTGTCACCTCTGTTTACAAAACTCCTTAAATAGTACAAATCTTTCGATAGTTTACGATAATCATGTTCATCAAATTGCATCGTACTTATTACCAAATGCGTGTGCGATTGAGTCGAATGTTGCCAATGTTATCACTACTTAATTTATTTATTTATTTTAATTCATAATTTATTGTATTTATTTTATATATATATGCTGAGCAAGGGCCTTTTCGCGTGGATGTGACGCATATTTCCCACACTATTGTGTATTGCCTTCTGTAGTTCTATTTTATTATTAATTCGTTTTTGTTTGTATTATTGTTTGTATTTGTCTATGCGTTATGTCCATGTGAATAAATGTATTTTCTTTCTTTCTTTCTTTCTTTATTTAGTAGTTTAAGTTCGGATGTAAGTAGTAAGGACCAATTTAATTTAATTTTATATTTTTGACTTGGTTTTCGAATTAGGTTTTATTATATTTAATATTTCAACACAGAAGGATCTCATATCTGTATTATTTCTATTTAATTCAAAGATCTTAGAAACTAAGATATTTGAAACATTGAAAAATGTCCCGATCAAATAAGTGTAATATTTCCTCTAGATACAAGGAAGGATCTACATACAATACTAGGCACGTCACTAGTTAGTAAGCCGAGAGAATAGTCAGCAGGCCAGCAGGCTCGCCATAAACCCAAGATTCCGGTTCAACAAACAGGTTTGCGGATAGTTTTCCCTGTTACATCTACGACTGCGCTCCGATGCAGCGTTGCAATTGTTGTGCACTAGCAGCTATGCACTTAGTATTAATTTCATCTGTATTGCAACACAGACGTTTCAACACATTTATTCTAAATTACAGCAGATATAATTGAAGCTTTATCTCCTTAAAAATAAAATGTTTCACAAAACCACAACGTTAGGAAACTGGTGCTTGAACAACATTTAAATTCTTCTAAGATTTAAAATGATAAAAAACTGGTGAACCGTTTCATCAAACAGTATGTCTTATTGATAGCTTACTGTTATCTACTGATTGTATCAAAGATCAGTAACAGCCACTTTAGTTACGCCTGAATTTTGAACATTCATTTTAGAGCTAAACGTTCTTAAAAGTAATCTTAGCATTTCAAAACTGTTGGTTGGAGGTCTCAAAACCTTCTTGAGCCATCATCTCCCGGGCCTTTTCCCCAACTATGTTGGAGTCGGCCAGTTTAATCGGATGCAGCTAAGTACCAGTGTGTCACATGGAGCTACTGACTATCTGACCTCTTCAACCCAGTTACCCGGGCAACTCAATACCCCTCAGTAAGACTGATTGTCAGATTGCTTAAGGAAATAGAAATTGACCATAAAGTTGGAAATTGATTGGTATGTAACATTGTCTTACCTATATGGTGACTAATGTTCTCGCGTTATCACTTGTATGCCTATCAGCGCCTGCAGTCACGGTGCACGGTGCAATGCGTTCGTCACAGACACGCCAATTACTGACATCTTATTATACTTACTTAATGTTAATTTTTCAATGTTTATTATTTGTATTTTTTTTTTTTTTAATTAATTAGTCAATGAATTGAATGTCTTGTGTAGTTGACTGCTCCCTTTCATTTCGTAGTTATACTTTTCAATCGTAGAGTTTTAGTTTTCGATTTCATTTTAGTTTTTCAATTGTAGAGTTTTAATTTTACTCCATACGTCAGGAATAACAAGGTTTAGATTATATACGCCTACTGTAGGTTTTATTTTCATTCGTAAATTCATCGCATTTTCCAATTACCTACTGAAAATCAATCAACCTATAGGTACATAAGACTGATTTGTTCATCAAACCGCCATATTATACTTAGTCACATAGACTACTGTAAGTCTAGACTATGATTCAGTAAAACATTACCAAATGCTATGTCAACCAGAAGCGCCGGTAAATTAAAATAAAGGTCAACAGCACTTAACCGGATCGGTTGTGAAACTGACCTTGAATGTTGAGACATTGGAGTAATTTACTACTTTTCACTTGTAGTCCACTGTTGGCTCTGCAGGGCTTGTGGTCAAATTGCTCAAAAAAAACCGGTGGTGTACTCAAAAGTAGGGTATGCTTGCAATATTGTCCTTGATAAAGTAATATTATCTTACAGAAAATATTATATTACTGATTCGTTTATTAATACCGCTACAGATAGTTTAAAACTTTGATTACATTAAGCCATCGATCGGTCCCAATGTCAAACAAATAAAATTATATCTGTCAATTGGCTGAGGTCAATTATCGCTCTGTCCAGATTCAACTGGTAACGGCAATAATTACTTGTTACTATGGGACTTTACGATTTTGCAATGAAGGCAAAAAATACATTTAAAAACATCATAAATCTTCTTATCATTGTCAAAATAGTGTTTCAAGAAGTCCGGAAGAGTACCTAATACCTACTTACTTAGAAACCGGCTAGTTTTCACCCGCAGTTGTCGTAATGTCGGAACAATACAACACATTAGCTACGCCTCCCGACGTCACTCGCTGTGTCATCAACAGGCGTTAGGTAGTCTTATATAAATGGTAGAGACTTGGTAATTTGGTGGATTTCATATCTTTGCATTCTATCACATCACAAAAGAAAAACACTGTTTCAGTATCAATTCCAAACACAACGCCTGAGCACAACGCCTTAAATCTTGAAAATTGACAACCATTTGTCTGTCTCTTAACCAACACAACACTTTTGACAGCATTAGTCACTACATAAAAGAAAGTAAGTCATGTTGACATTGTTCATGTTATGAGTTGCACATCGCAACAGGTGGCCGGCAAAGGTCACTAGTATTTACAAAGCGATAGCCAGCAACAATAAAACAAACACTGACAATATCAAGCCAACCCACGGGGCGCAGTAGTAAACATCCGCTCTACTAGTAACTAGTAGTTTGGTAAACTGTGGATGACAGGTGTTGTGGAAATCGCGACTCATAGGTTAGTCCCGCACCTAAGCTTGTTTTAAGAAACAAAGTACTACCTAGATACCTACTTGAGTAATATCTATGTGTACGGTGTAGATACCCATGCATAAAAATAAACCCAGAACAAATAAAAATAGGAGAACACATGAGAACTGCCTGATGGAAAACGTAGTTGCAGCTTGACCGGCCTAAAATTGTATTCAGGAACTCAGAGATAGCCATCTCTCGTATTAAACTTACTATAGGTACCTAACACCTATATATGGAGCCATTACAACTGGAGCCATTTATGAGTAATATATTTTACCTACACTTTTCCTTTCAATGAAAGAAACAATTGATGATCGCGACCTTGCGATACATAATATGAAGTTTTTTCATTGTCTCACACTGGGTCAACATCGCTACAAATAATTGTACAGATATGTCCAATTACTTAACAGCGAGTTAAGTTTGGCTGCATCAACGGTCTCTTAAAATATTATGACTTTACAGTAGGCGGATGATATAGTTATTAGTAGTTTTATCAGCAAAAAAGAAATACCATAGAAATACTGTACCATAATATGCATGCTAAACTAAACCCGACACTAAGGTAAACGTCATTGTATAAATTAAGCTCGGATACTATCACAAAATCATATAATCTTACCGTAAACCCGTAACCAAAATAATTATGAATGGAATTTCATAACAATAATAAGGATCTACCCATATCATAAACCGTGACATTATTTTCATTTAACACATCTACTTCCAGTGGAAGTGTAGCATTTCATAACATTTTCTCGGATTTTGTATAAAAACAAAACCTCTCAGTTATCGAAACTGAAACCCAATCAGCTGCGCGGGCGCAGCGTCTCTAATTGTTCGCTGTTATTGCTTCAGTGAGCGATACGCTTTTATTAATATAAAAAGTAAATCATTTGTGTTTTTGTTTTACTTGAAAAGCATATAGATCTCTTAAAAATATGGCACAATGTCCGTACTACCATACATCTACATACTAATTTATGAGCAAAAACAATCGGCCGACTAAAAGTTTTCAGCGTGCGGGTACTCTACATCTAACGACTAATAAAAACTCTTTGTGTGCGCGCGATCTTAGCCTAAAATAACAGCACCGGTTTATTAAGAACTCCTCGGAAAAACCAATACAAATAACTAAACTATCCGACTGCAAAAACCAGCTTCTTGTACAAGTTCAGCGGGAATGTTATACGATGTGTTAGAAAACATGATCAGTAACAAATTAACTGTTTGCTTGCGATCGTTACTAGAGCATGAAACTAACTGCCGAAGTGCCGAACCCATCGGCTGTGAACGAACACAGATCACTTCATACTCCAAGAGAAGAAATAAACTTACCACGTAACTTAACTTAGATTTTATGTGAAAAAGTCTTGTTTTGTGACTAAACCATAACTTGGTATTTATTTTCAAAAAATTGTCTTTCCATTTGCGTAGGTACAAAAGGTAGCGATGACGTGTTCCTTAGCGGGAAAAGAGACATTCTTGTTATAGACTTGTGACTTTTAACCCTCGCCTTACTGGATTCCCAAAGAACTTAAATTACTCTTTTAAAACGGATAGACACCATAACAATGGGTTTTCTATTTATCGCCATCATAGGCAATTTTCTTGACATCATAATCGTAATAGTAGATTTTTTGCATTATTTTGACAGCAAAATGCAAAAAATCTACTCTAGATTATTACCTAAATCGCAGCAATTTTCTAGCGTAGCACCTGTGACAACCGCCATAACAACAACAATCACGAATTAATGTGTGTTTAGATTCAGCGCGTGCGCAGCTCATCCCGTCATGCGCCCACGCATCCTTGACACTGCACGACCGATAGACATTTGCAATTTGATTTATTAATCAATTATTGTTAGATGATAAATAATTTTATAGTTTGCTATGTTAAACCTAGGCTGATATTAAGTTATATAATGAAGATAAAAAAAATATTATTTTGATGCCCAAACTATGATGAATGATACAAGAATATATTTAAATAAATTGGAGCTGAGTAAAATACAAATATGACTTGCTCCATACGCAATTAGTTTGAGTAATATGTTTGGTTTCCACAAGCCGCGGGCCTTAGTAAAAATATTATTGTTTGACTTCAAGGTGGTTATGTAAGTGCCGCATGCCTAACGTGGATCACCTTGAGCGTTGGATGCGCGGGCGCACGCGGACTTGTACTACTAGTGGTACCTTCTTTGATTCGATTGTTTTGGACTTCTAAAACAGCTGTTGTTTGCTTCTGGATTTTTACTAGATAAGATTGTTTGCATTCTTGGTTTGTGTTTGTAATCATATGTCCATGCAAGCTTTTGGGTAATAGAACAAGGGAAGACTCTTCTTTTTTGACTTTCGGTTTCCATCACTGTCCGATTTATAGTTTGCTATAAGATCAACCTTAGTACCACTTTAACGTATTTAATTAAGTTGCGTCTATTAGATTGTCTAAAGGTTTTGTCCACCTGGGCCATGTCATGTCAACGTCCTAGTCTAGAAATATACTTTAGTCTATGGTGCTAGCATTATACGGGTCGTTGCACGGAGCCTTTCACCCGGAGACTAACTCGATGATCTCATATGCATGTAACCTTTAACTTTAACGGCTGTTTTACCTTTTGAAAAAGTCGTAAAACCCAAAACATGTTAAAACAAAGAAACAGAATTAAGACATTCGTTTAAAACGTAGTCACTCATCTCAAAAAATGGCTAGGTCACTTGAATGCACAACTATATGCAAAATAATATCATTTATTTATATGAAATATGGTACAAAATTTGAAGAAAGTCAATAACCGTGTCTGCAGCAAGGTGTCAACACCTTCAAAGTTACATCGCTGCATTTTTCCAAATATTAATTTGCTTGCAAACTTCTGGGAAGTGCACCCATTGTTGCATGTAATATCGGCCTCTGCGCACGTGTCTAACAATACTAATTCACAGGCGTGTGCGCAGGGTGTCAATACAGAACAACAGCCTTTCTGCTTTTAGGTTACTCTAGCTGTACCACAAATTAGAGGATAACTGTTAACTTGCTCTAAATCTATACATATAATAAATCTGTAAAAAAACTTTGTCTGTACATTGAATATAATAAAAAAATAATAATTGAGTGGGGTTCAGAAACAGTAATAGAGCACAAATCCAAAAAAAAAATTCTGTCTGTTTGTCTGTATGTCTGTATGTCTGTATGTCTGTTTGTTTGTACACGCTAATCTTCGGAACTACTGGACGGATTTCAATGATTTTTTCTTTGTTGGATCGGTATAAAGTCTGGGCAACATATAGGCTATAATTTATCTTCGAAACTTGAAGACCTGATGCAGAACTGCAACAGACCAACAAAACTATAAGAGATACAAAAATGGTACCATGGCAAAAATTGTTCCACGTGATGAGCATTTTCGGCTGAGAGAATAAATTTGAAGATCTGGAACACCTGATGTGGAACCCCAAGAGCCCAGCTACTCTGTAGCATATACGGGTAGGACGTTTTAGCAAAAGTTGTTCAATCTGATAAGCACTCTCTGTTGATTTATAAAAATTGAAGATCTAAAACACCTGATGTGGAACTCCAGAAACCCAGCTAGACTATAGCATATAAAGGTATGACGTTTTAGCAAAAGTTGTTCAATCTAATAAGCACTCTCTGTTGACTTATAAAAATCGAAGATCTGGAACACCTGATGTGGAACTCCAAGTGCCCTACCACACTTGAAATGTATAGTAATGACATTTTAGCAGAAGTTGTTCGATCTTTGACATTTCCTGTTGACTTATGAGAATCGAAGATCAGAAACATCTGATTTAGAAATGAAAGCTATCACTAATTTCACTGTATAATCATATAATAAGCTGGAAGTAGCTCCAAGCGGTGAAGGTGGTAATAGTTTAGGACAGACTTTCAATGATGATGGAATATTATCGTCAATTTTACTCTATTGACCCAAAACGTTATAGAATTAATGTTCGAGTTTTAATGCTATTTGAGTGTTGTATTCTTTTCCATTTATCTTCGTGACACGGTAGCCTACTCAGTAACGTGGGGGGCGAGGGGGCAGTCAGCTAGATTTTAATTGATCAGGTATCTTCTTCACAATAAAACTATTACGATGGCTAGAAAGAGGTCGAATCTTTTCCAATGTTCCTAGGGAGAGAATCATAAGATCCCAAAAATATACCTAACGAAGAACGTTTGGAAGGACTTGATGCTGTTCGAGAACATCAGTCTGCAACTTGCTCCGAGGAAATCTCATCGGATCGCGAAGCGCGCCTCCGTCATTGGCATATTTACGCATCTACATCCATATCTCTAGAGAACTTCTCAAGTAAAGAATATGCTACGCATTGTCTCGCGAGTCGGAGACGTTCACTGATACAAAATAAGCATGGTGAATCAAAGAAAGTAATTAGTCCGTCTTTTAGATAACCCTATTATAATGGACGAGTATTTTTTCTTTTCTTTCACAAACAAATAGCAACGAAGATACAACACGCTTGAATTTTGTGTTAAGTCACTTCTTAGTACGAATTTTAAATAGACGTGACGTCACGAACCCCCACTATTCGAATTTGTTGCGTTAAATCTCATTGTTATTATTGTTATTACCTCAAGAGTACTTAGTAACTAAGTAATTTTGGATACCAATAGGGGACGTTAAATTGTAGGTTCCGGCTGTCATTGAACATTCTTGGCAGTCGTTATGAGTAGTCAGAAGCCAGTAAGTCTGACCAGTTTTACCAAGGGGTGTTGGGTTGAGCGGGTAACCGGTTGTAAAACACTGGTACTCAGTTGCATCGTGACTGGAAGTCGATCCTAACATAATTGGGACAAAGGCTCTTGAGATAATAACGACAATAATAATGAGATATAAGCCCCGCAGGACATCTGAGGCTGATGACGGGGAGTAGCAACCCCGCGGAGCTATATATACCGAGTGCTCCAGGGAGAGTATACTGTCCCCCATCTCCGGCCGGCCGGAGTGAACCATGACGGGGTTAGGTCTCACGCCTCTGGCTTGCTTTCATTGGCCGTCCAGAGTGGAGTCGCTAGAGCAGGGTTAGTAGCCCTGCTCGGAGGGTAGGTGCCTCGTGGTAAGTGGCAAGTGGGCCGGTGATCTGCGTTTAAAGTCCACCGAGGTATCCTCACTATCCAAAATACTTAGTTTCCAGCAGTTGATAAGAACCATCGTACAGTGAACATACTTGAATGTTTGAAGCAAGTTACTTAGATATGCCATTCGTAAATTTTATGCTAATAATTCCTCTCGGTCCTGTAGCTAGGAGCAAAGCCGATATAACATAGTCAAAGTCAAAGTCAAAGTCAAAGTATTTATTATTTGTAAAACATAGGTAAAAAAATAAATGTAGATCTTAAAATTAAAATAGTGCGCTATGTTCTGTCTATGGTGAGACGTACAAATATGGTTTGGACTACGTAGGTACTAGAGTTAAAATAAGAAATTTTTTACAATTAAAACTAGAATTAAATGTCTAAATTAGTCATTAGAATTAAATGTCTAAATTAGTCAGGTTTAATTATTTATTTGATATTCTCACATCCAAACTGTCCTTAGGTAATTGTTGTCATTGACTGATTTCTTTTTCATTTCATCATTACGAATCCGCCAAAGGAAGAGCTTAATGTTGCCTGCAAAGCTTCAATCGAAACATACTCCCTGGTCAAATTAAAGTTATCACAATAAACCAAATTGTCCAACCTATATTCATATTCTTTCTATCAGGTATTAGTCTCCACGTTGGGCTAGTACATTAGTCAGCACAGTCGCTCCGCTGCGGGAACATTCGCGACTCGCCTCCACACAATTGCATGTATCCGGACAGGGTGTGGCCTCAGACACATGCAATGCTAAAATTAAAAATAACTGTATTTCTCTACTATTAAATGGATGTTATCTATACTTAATATTATAAAGCTAAAGAGTTTGTTTGTTTGTTTATTTGAACGCGCTAATCTCAGGAACTACTAGTCCGATTTGAAAATTTCTTTCAGTGTTAGATAGCCCATTTATCGAGGAAGGCTATAGGCTACTTTTTATCCGGGTGGGTGCCGAGGTTCCCATGGGATGCGGGTGAAACCGCTGGCAGAAGCTAGTCTATACTAATATTATAAAGCTGAAGAGTTTGTTTGTTTGTTTGAACGCGCTAATCTCAGGAACTACTGGTCCGATTTGAAAATTTCGTTCAGTGTTAGATAGCCCATTTATCGTGGAAGGCTATAGGCTACTTTTTATCCCGGTACGGGAAGTAGTTCCCACGGGATGCGGGTGAAACCGCTGGCAGAAGCTAGTTATACATATAAGCCTTTCTGTTCAATCAGTCTATCTATTAAAAAGAACCGCATCAAAAATCCGTTGCATAGTTTTAAAGATTTAAGCATACTTGTAGTGATTCATAGAACGGAATAAGTAAACTGTGCATATTATCCCCGCTGTGAGTGCGACTGCGCACCGCAGTGCACTCGACTGATTGTTCTAACTCCGCTGAGACGTGATAGCCGGCACAATTTAACCACTTCTAACTATGCATGTACAAACAGTTTGTATGTACATACGTTCACTACTACCGGGTGTTGATTACCTTCAGATAAACTAGTTTACTTTTTTTTCAAACATTGTTTAATTTTAATACATTTTTAAGCAGATCCTTGCTGTAAAGTTGCAGACAAAGGGAGAATAAAGTATTAAAAATTATTTATTATACCGGGTAAATATCGCAGTTTAGCTTTTTTCAATTAATAAATAAGAAAAGATGATTTTCGACGGTAATTGCTTAGATTATAATCAGTGCATTATCACAAACATTTTAATTAACCTTACCAAGCACATTTTTTTCTTCATAACTTGAAGTGTACTGCATGCCTTAATAAATATTACATGACCGTTACACGTTACCCAAGCGTTTCGCAACAAATCACAACAATGCTGAACAATCGTAAAATAACTGAAATTGCTATACTTTACATACATTTCGCTTATCGACAAAATCGGCAACGCGCCCGCGCACGGCTCACCAACATTTTATATAACTAGGTCGGTGAGTGTTAATTTGTTGTATTTGTTTAGGTATGTAAATAACTGCAAATATATTTAATGTCATTGACAACCTGCTGCGTTGAAATTCATTGTTTAATTCATTAATTGAAACGATAAAAATATACACTTAAAACGTACAGTAAAACGAAGCAAATTAAATAATGTTACTTGTCTGGTCGAGGAAAATCAGCCGCATGCAGGTAATAAACCTTAATAGGTAAAACCCAGATCACTGGAGTGACGTCCAAGCGCTTGTAATCGCTGGCATTAAATTCTTTTATTTGTCACTTTTTATGTGCATGCTTTTCGAAAGACTGTTTTGAAAATATACAGGTTTTATTCAAGACAGGATACATAATCTAATAGTTAATCACCAGTCAGACACTAGAATACAGAGTAGAGTGATCTAGTAAAAATAGGTACTAAAATTTGAGATTGATGCTAAATATTTAAATGTGACACTTCTCCATGTCACAGGGTCGTTAACCTCTGTAACATCAGACAAAATACTCCCAGCTTATTTTTCCAGATTATGCTAATTGGAAATCTGGGATCTGGGAAGTACATAGCATGATCTATCGGAGTCAAGGTGACGGTTTGCGCAACGGTTGCGCGCTGCCCTGCGCGAGCGCAGTGAAAGCCGATCTTGCACAACCATAGATCTCAGTGAACGTTCTCTTAAAGTAGGAATTGCACTTTATGCATAATTATTGGTCATTTATTTAATTTATGTATCAGAAGTAAGTACTTAGTGGTTTATTAGGTCGGGGAATTCAGATAGGCAGTCGCTCCGTGTAAACACTGGTTTCAGCTGCCTCCGGTTAAATAGGACGCCGCGCCGGCCTGAACGGTTCTAAAATTTAGAGAAATCAGGTTTTGGTTTAATGTTTTAGTTTATAGCCTCAGAACTCTTTAGAGACTACTTCAAGTCATGAAGACCTTCAACCAAACAGCTGAACACACTTAGGTACTAAAAATATAATTAATCAACTGTTTGCACTATTGTGTAATTTCCTTATCTTTGTTGACCGACTGCCGAAAGAGGGTAATGATTACTGCCATTAAAGAAAGACTTTAGAAACTTCAAATATGCTGGTAGAAGCATAGTAGCTCGTGGCATATTTTTTTTTTTAACTTTTTTTAAATTATGCTAAAACTTCAGTAAAATAATTATAAATTACTTAATTCTGGCACAGAATTATTATTTGATTGAAATACAAATACAAATATTTTCTTCATAAATACGCCTGTCCGTATTTCTTTTTGTTTGATTTGAAAACAAGGCGCGATTTCTATACCTAAGTTCGAAGTATTGTTCTCCTAAACATCTGTGTCCACAAGCTTGTAGGTTTAGCTGCAAATTATAAAGAGAAACAACTAAATACTGTGTATGTATGTTTGTGTGTAATATATTATTTATTACCTACGTTGTGAATGTGTTTCGTGTCGCTTGAAGTAGATGATTCATACAAAGCCACCGTTGGTCACCTCATACAGCAATTAATATGATCGTCTTAGACAACGGGAAATACTTACTTATTGGAAAATTGCAGGTGGGCTGGTAACGTCCATATACGTATTACGTGTAAACTGAACAATATGGTAATCTCTCTGACAGTATAATATTTCGGTAACAATAAGTAGTGTATCCGAGTAGGTACAATGACTCTTGCTAATAAATTGTGAACTTAACACTATTAAATTTTCTATTTCGTAATTAAGATAAACTGTGTCAGTATAGTAAACAAATACTTAGAAATTAGTCGTCTTCAAACTATCGACTGATAAGAATGTTTAAGCTATCTTATGTTGTATTCACGCGCATTAGTATAATTTTATAACGATAACCTAAATTACGATTGAGTTATCGATTATAAGTCATAAAGTTATTTCGAAATGACCTTTCGACAGGTAATTTCCCGATATTAAAACAAGATGGAGAATCAAACACTAAACTAAAAAAATACTGTTGAAACTCTTCTGACTTGTTTTGTTCGTATCATCACCGTCATCTGCCTTTTTTGTCCCACTAAACAGGCCGCACACATACAGAGAACGTAGAGAAATTAAAATATCAAATACATAATTGTTAGTTCTTTCCTATAAGGAAAGAAGAAACGAAGCCAAAAAAGTGGTTGCTGTTGAAAGATCAAAGGCTAACAAGGAACTTTACGACTCCCTCGAGACCAAAAATGGCCAAAAGCTTATCTTCAAACTGGCAAAGATGCGGAACCTGGCTACCAAAGATATAGCAAAATCTAAAATAGTGAAGAGCCAAGATGGAACACTACTATACCATGACAGTGATATCTTAGAAACATGGTACCAATATTATAACCACTTGCTTAACACAAACCGTTCCACTACGACCTCCTTGCCAGAGGCGAGCAAAAATCTGGGCCTTGTACCACCAATAACACCTCAGGAGGTTAAAGACTCGCTGAGAAAAATGGCAAATAAAAAGGCGATGGGTCCAGATGGCATTCCTATAGAGGTATGGAAGTGTTTGGGTAATGCAGGAGTTATAACACTGGCAAACTTTTTTAGCAAGTTGCTACTGGAAGCCACATGCATACCAGATGCTTGGAGGATGAGTACAATAGTCCCTCTCTATAAAGGCAAGGGAAGCCGGTATGAGTGTAACAGCTACAGGGGTATTAAATTGATGTGCCACACCATGAAGTTGTACGAGAGAGTGATAGATACCCGGTTGCGTATGGAATGCTCACTCTCCAAAAACCAGTATGGCTTCGTACCAGGCATTTCAACCATTGACCCAACGTTTGCAATGACCATGATCGCAGAAGAATACAGAGCAAAGATCCAACCCCTATATATATATCGCATTTCTTGACATGGAAAAGGCTTTTGATCGGGTGCCTCGAAGTACCATTTGGTGGAGTCTCAGGAGACGAAATGTCCCGGAAGCATACGTCTCAGTAATTGCCGACATGTACAGGAATGTTCGTTCGTTCATAAGAACTAATGTAGGAGTGACAAAATCCATCCCTGTCACAGAAGGGGTTCATCAAGGTTCGGTTTTGAGCCCATTCTTATTCAGCCTCGTGCTGGACACGCTCACCGAGGACGCTCAACAGAAAGCATCGTGGACTTTTGTATACGCGGATGATGTAGCAATCTGTACAACGACTCGTGAGGCTCTGGAAGACGCTCTGGAGGCATGGAAGAGGCAGCTGCAGGCAGGTGGCCTAGTTCTGAGCGTTTCGAAGACCCAGTATATGGAGTGCAATGTGCCTATCCCCCGTACTGACCCTATAGTGGTTGATGGACAAGTAGTTCAACAGTGCGAAGAGTATAAATACCTGGGTAGCATAATTGCCAAGTCCGGAAGCCTGGAAAATAACATTCAGAACCGAATATCAGCCGCCTGGCTTAAGTGGCGCGAGCTTACAGGAGTTACCTGCGACAGTCGAATGCGCATTAAACTGAAAGGGATTATTTACAAGTCTGTCATAAGACCAGTTCTCATTTATGGAAGCGAGACGTGGGCCGTAACAAAAAAGCATGTCAGTACCATCCATGTTGCCGAGATGAAGATGTTGCGGTGGATGTGCGGAGTAACGAGGCTCGATAAGATCCGTAACGAGTACGTACGCGGTAGCCTTGGAGTACGCGATGTCGCCGACAAAATACAAGAAAAACGGCTGCGATGGTACGGACATGTTAAAAGGAGACCACCTGAGTACATCGGCAATGCGACACTCAATCTCGATATACCCGGTCAAAGGCGCAGAGGCAGGCCAAAACTCCGGTGGTTGAGTGTCGTAAAGAAAGACATGGAAATCTGCGAACTCAAAGAGGAAGATGTCCAGGATAGAGCGAAGTGGAAGAAGAAGATAAGGAAAGCGGACCCCGTCACAAGATGGGATAAAGGCTAAGAAGAAGAAGATAATTGTTAGTTTAGTCAATGGTAATAAGTCAGTTAAATCAACAATATTACAGCCATTGATAGTCACCATTGTTGGCAAACGGAAACCACATAAAATCTGAAATTGAAAACATTATTCTCATGCAGTTTTCCTTAACGTAGTGACGATATAAGTATGTAGGTATGTACAATAGTAGGTAAGTAGCTATAGTGGTGGTTCATAACCGTCACGTTGACGACTATGGTTTTGTTTCATGAACACAATACCTAGTCAAATATTGTGGTTTTACACAATCGCCAATTTTCCTGGAAACTTAGTGCAAATAAAAATATCTCCCAAAGTGGCAAGTCAAAACAAACATATTTCGGTGTTATCATATCCCATATCAACTGGTATTCTTTCAAGAAGAGGAAAAAAATTGAAGGCGTACTTTATTTTATAACTAGCTTCTGCCAGCGGTTTCACCCGCATCCCGTGGGAACTACTTCCCGTACCGAGATAAAAAGTAGCCTATAGCCTTCCTCGATAAATGGGCTATCTAACACTGAAAGAAATTTTCAAATCGGACCAGTAGTTCCTGAGATTAGCGCGTTCAAACAAACAAACAAACAAACTCTTCAGCTTTATAATATTAGTATAGATAAGTAGGCCATATTTTTTACTACTTAAGTGTTTTCAAAATTCTAGCACTAACCACACCACTATCTCTAGAAAACCCCTACAACAACAAACCAATTGGAGGAAAATAGCGAGTCTCGTGAACAACATAATGCGTGTTATTAACTTGACAAGCGCAGCATTATGCTGAATGTACGTAATAGCACATTGTCACACTGTTCTCCAACTACACTGAATTACGAACAGAATGGTGTGTATAGTTGGTTCATACTTGTATGTGCTGTTGTTTGTACACAGAAACTACGCAATTAATACTGTATATTTTATTTACTTACTGAAAAATTGACACTGTTCGGTAGGCTGAACTTTTTTATTTCTCATCGTCCGCCTTTTTATCGTTCCACTGCTGGGTACAAGCCTCCTCTCACATGAAGAAAGATTGAGCGGTAATCACACACTTGCTACTGCTACTTTATTCTAAATTGAAAAAATAGTACCTAACTTTATTAAGTTAAAATGTTTGTAACTAATTACATCAAATTAGAGGCATTGTTTGCCACCTTTGTAGTGATCGGACACTACAATTATACTTACAAAGAAGTTATATGCCTATTAAAGCTTGTAACCCAGGTCCCCAAACTAAGCGCTGCCGTATCTTGGGGACCTGGGTTATAACGACATACAGTTAGATGTTATAAGTACTTATTTAATATTTATAGATCCATTTCTATATTCCAGTGATACGTAAGAGATGGCCCACATGGATCATATGGAGCACATGGACCACAGCGCGCACCACCACGTGCCGGACGACGCCGGGCACGACGACCCCTGCGCGCACGCAGGACACGGACACGCCATGGTGGTGAGTAGCTTTTGTACAATGGCCGTATACAGAAAGAAAGATGGTAGCCGGCACCAGCTTACCAGCGCTCATCGACGCTACTCCATTCTGTAACAGTTACATTTGCTTCACGTTGCGTCAATCTATAAATCTTCAATCCAATAGACCAGCTTCGATAAGCGCTGGTAGATCGGCGCCGGCTACTAGCTTTCTTTCTGTATACGGCCCAAGTCATGAAGTAGGCTTCACTAAATGAATTAAAAAGGACAATTTTTCGTTGCCAAGTTAATGCTGTCTAAATTAATTGCCTTTTTATACAGCTCAGTTTAAAATAGAAAATGTATATGAAATCTTGATGTTATGGTCTGGCAATAAGTACGTCTGTGAGTAGTAAATGTACAGAGTTTAGAATAGAATAGAATACTTAGGACAGTTCTCGTTGTATGGGCAGGAAAGCACGACTGAGGTCAGGGAGAAGATATGAAATTGATATACTTAGTTTTCAAAGAGTCGACCAAAATATTACGCTCCTCTAACTTCCTAGCCAAGCTCTTGCGACATGAACATGATCCATTACCTATCGTTATACAGTCGATAAGTTGCCAGTGTTGCTATCAGTTCCTTATCACCTGCGGTCTGCCACCGCTTTCCTATGCACGGAACACATGATGCGTGATAACTATAGCCAATGGTTTGCGGTGACCGGAACTCACCAAGTGTTTATTGTGATAAAAATCACGTTTACGTGTTGTTGTTAGAAAATACATAGTTATTTAACCTATTTTAACCTTGAGTTCTACACGTGTTGCCTTTATAATTTATATTCATAAAAATATCTAAGAAACGGTTGGTAACCTTAGTATTAGTTCATCTTCAAAAAGACACATTGAGGAAAGAAAATATTTTGCACAAACAAAATAACGGTAGAGCAACAACAACCTCGTGTGAATCAACACTAAATAAGTGCAAAATGATTCAATTTGGTTCATAACAAACATGCTCTATTTACGTCCCACTTTCCCCATAAGTACACGTAATTCTGAGAAGGAAAACTCTAAGCGTACATTTTCATTAATATTTTCCTGTTTCAAGTATTGCAAACCAATGTTAATTTATTCGTTTACAAGTGTCAGCTATCGCGAATTTCCCGGCGTGGTGAAAGAAGTCGGAATATGATAAACAGGTGCATTCCTTCACGGTAGTACCGAAACCGCGACATTTGTGTCTGTGTGTCAGCGTGTTTGCTTGTCGCTGCGCTTCCTGCGATATTGTTTGGCACCCGGTGATGCCTGTCTCCGATGCACATGTTTGGCATTCAGGTTATACAAGTGTCAACACTTGCATTCTTCAACGGAGAGGAATGCAGAGAATTGGGTGAAGCATCGCTTTTGTGGAAAGTTTTATGTGAGGTTCCATAAATTAATAAGTAGGTACCTAGCCGACGTATGTTGATCTTGAAATGAGAATCCTATTTAGGATTTTACGAATCTGAAACCAACGTCTACAGAGGTACCCTAAAACTAAGGTCTAACTAATATTTTAGCATGCATGCATTGTTGCTTTCAAAATAAACGCGATATCCTGTGTAGCTTGAAGTAACCTCATATCGTGGGAAACACGTTGATATGCTAAAATCGTAAAAGGAAACGTCCACGCGAACATTGATTAATGTCTCTTTGAGTTCGGACTCTCAATAAGTGCCCATAGAAAGTAAAACAAATGACCAACTACTGAACAACTGACTTGTAAAGAAACACGACTTTGTACGTGCGTCAGAAAATACTTATTATAATATTGTATCTACTTCGTGTTGAAAAGACGTACTCGCCTGTAGCTAGGAGCTTAAAATATGGTGTGAAGCAAGTTATATTTGGTATACGATTAGGTACACTAGAGACTTAATAATAAATAAAACAAACGGGGTGAGCTGAGTGAAAACCGTTTAATAAAACAGAGCGATTTACTGCCATTTACATTACCATGTTCCAAAAGAAAAATATCCCGACGTGATAATCGCTATAAAATTAACCATTCACCACGGTTTTCCAGTTCCACTCGGGGGTGTGCCAAGAGATCCTGTTCAGCGGATGGATGACCACGAACGCGCTGGAACTGTTCGGCTCAGCGCTGGCCATCTTCTTCGCAGGAGTGCTGTACGAGGGTCTCAAGTACTTCCGAGAGGCCCTGCACGCGAGGGCCTCGGCGTCTACCGGAGACTCCAGGGTTAACATCACGAAGAGCGAGTGCGGAGCCAACGGGCCTTGTGGAGGAACTGCTGTTGTCAAGTAAACATCTTATTATTGTTATTTAGGCTATAAATAGATATCACCTTGAAAAAGCTAGACTTTTTCAATGAAGGTCTTAGCATTGCAATTATTTTCCCATTAGAAACGATTATAATAATGTTATCTGTTGAATACATGATAGTAATCTTGGATCAACAAAATCATTTGACTTTGTAGAAACCATTTATTGAAAATGCTAGTAATTTGGGTGCCCAATGGCCCAATCGCCACTACGAGAGCAAATCAAAATGGCTTACGTTATAGTCGAGACGAGTTAATTACGCCTGATCTGATCTCGCGCGTGTTCCAATTGATTTAACAGGTTTTATTCAATGTGCTCCAGTTTCGTCCGACTCTTCTGGGTCAAATAATTTTACTGACAAACGTTACCAATTTATCATACCTGATAAAGATAAAGATAAAGATAAAGATTGTTTATTTGTTCAAAACATGAGTATGCAGTACAAACAGGTTTGCAAAGCAGGGTGTTACATGAAAATCAATGTTCTTGCATGTTTTGCCCATAAGGGCGTACAAAAGTTAAATAAAAGATAATGCTTACATTTCTAACAAAACAAATTTGAGATATAAAAATAATATAAAAAATGTGAAAAGTAAATTAAACTAAGTGTACATACAAACTAGATTACTTCACTTCTTTAAGAATTCGTTAACATTATAAAAACAGTTTTCTATTAAATATTTTTTTAAATGAAATTTAAATTTTGTAAGCGGTAACTGTTTAATAGATTTAGGTATTTTGTTGAATATTATGGGTGCCAGACAGAAAATACTTTTGTGCATGAGCGCAGTATTTGATCTTACTACGCACAGCCGATCATTGTCTCTCCGATTACGTACAACTACGTCTGAAAGGCGGCTGAATAAGTGTGAGTTAATTTTAACAAAAACGGCTACTTCATATATAAATAGGGAAGGCAATGACAATATTTTATATTTTATAAAATAGGGTTTACAACTATCAGTGGTTTTCAGTCTAAACATAGCTCTAATACATTTTTTTTGTGCTTTGAAAATTACTTCTTTACTGGTAGAGTTACCCCAAAACATCACTCCAAACCTTAAAATGGAACCTACAATGCCATGGTAAGCAGTAACAAGAGCGTCACAGTTTATTAGGGCTGCTAATTTTAAGAGTGCGTATGCTGAAGAGCTAATCCTCTTTGCAAGTCCATCTGCATGCGCTTTCCAGTTAAGATTTCTATCTATTGTAATGCCTAAAAATTTTGTTGTGTTAGCGGTGTTTAGTTCAGTCCCATGGAAGTTTAAATTAAAATTAGGGGTAGGTACGCGCTGACTAAACCACATTATTTTAGTTTTATCTAAATTAATTTTCAAATTATTATTATTCATCCATTGAATTAAGGAATGTAATGTATCGTTGATTTCTTTTTCATTTTTAGAGTGAATCGTTACAGTACTGTCATCGGCAAAGAGTGTCATGGGGTAGTTAGTTACTTTCGGTAAATCATTGATGTATATAATGAAAAGTAATGGTCCTAATACACTACCTTGGGGTACTCCGTACATAATTGTTCGTATATGAGACTTATACACTTCCTCCCTTTTTTTTAATGGATTAATTTTAGTAATTTCTGTATATTGTTTTCTGTCTTTTAAATAGGTTTCTATTAGTTGGAGCACATTTCCTCTTATACCGTAAGCTTCTAGTTTTTTTATTAAGATATCGTGACTAACATAGTCGAAAGCTTGAGTCATGTCGCAATATATGGAACAGACTGGCGTCTTTTTATCTATGTTTTTTATAATATTGTATAAGAAATCGTATAAAGCCATATTTATCGTCTTATTTCTGCGGAAGCCTTTTTGTTCGTTTACTAATATATTTTGTGTTTCTAGGTATCTATATATTTGATTATAAAAGTATTTCTCAAATATTTTCGAAAAAATTGATAAAAGCGCGATCGGCCTATAGCAATCCATTTGTAGCTTATCATTTTTTTTAAATAATGGTTTAATAACAGATATTTTTAGGTTTTTTGGGAATATTCCAGTAATGATGCATAAATTTATGATATGGCTAAGGTGTGTACAAATGGTTTCGGCTACATGTTTAATAATTTTAGTCGATACTCCGTCATGCCCTACACTGTCAGTGGTCTTCAAAGATTTTATAATTGTTAATATGTCATGAGGAGTGCTAGGTGCCATAAACATAGAGTTATTTTTTCTATCAATCATGGATGTAACTTGATTACTTGAACCTGGTATTGGTTTTATTTTGTCTATAAAAAAGTTATTAAACGCATCAGAGATTGCTTGTGGAGACGTTTCTATACGGTCTCCGATTTTTATCGAGGATATTGATTCTTTTGGGACGTTTATTTTAGATTTGTTTACAATCCCCCATGTAGTTTTAGATTTATTATTTGACTTCTTAATATTATAATTATTTTGAGCACGTTGTGTAAGTTTTATGATTTTTTTATATATGTTATTGTAATTCTTAAAATTAATTTTATTTTGTTCATTAGGTTTTAGTCTATAAGTCCAAAGTAATTCTCTCTTTTTTTTTGCTGCATGTTTTTATGCCACGCGATAGCCATTGTGGACGTTTTTTAATTTTAAAAATAATGTTTTTAAAGGGAAAGCAGAGATTGTATAATAATTTAAAATCATTTATGAATGAATTATACGCCTGGTTTGCGTCGTCAGTATCATAGATTTCAGAAAAAGTTAATTGTTGTAAATGGCTATAAAATTTTCTTATGTTTTCTTGGCTGTAATCGCGGCGTTTTATTTGCCATTGATTAACAATGTATAATTTATTAACAGCAAATGTTAGTAGTTGTGAAGTGTGATCCGAAATGGCAAAATCTATAACACTTGACTTGCATTTATTTCCTAAATTATGTGCGAAGTTATCAATGCAGGTTCCACTCGAAAGCCTGGTGGGCTGTTTTAGTTCCAATTTGAGGTTATTGTTCAGCAGTAAACATTCTAATTCTAATAATGTATTCGAGCGTTTTAGACAATCAATATTGAAATCACCGGCAATAATAACTTTACGTTTAGGTTTTTTCGTTATAAACTGCAACATTTTCTCGAGTTGTTCGAAGAACACATTCATATTATTGTTTTTTGGAACTCTATACAAGCATATTATTATTATCTTATAACTAACTAATTCTATGCCACAACATTCGAAAATACCACTTAGGGAGTATTTAGCAACTTCTGGAATGTCTACACACTGGTGTCCGTTTTTTACAAGAATGCATGTTCCGCCTCTTTTTGAATTTATTCTACTATAAATTGCTCCCAACTTATAATTGGGTAAAAATAGTAAATGTTCATATCCTGCCATTATAAAATGTTCTGTTACGCATATAATGTCAATTTCATTATTTTCTTCTCTTAGCTCTTCCAGACAGACTGTGAACTCATCTGATTTATTAATTAAGCCTGCAATATTTTGATGTAATATTGTTAGGTATTTGTTACAGAAAAAACTGATCTGTAACTTGCTTGTCTTCTTCAATGTTATAAGAACTTAACTCAGATATATATTGATCTATGTCGCTAAATATGACTTGCATGCCATTATTATTGATTACTCCTGTGTGATAATCAAACATAACGTAGTCGCATGAAAGGTTCCTGTTTGTATCTAGGAAGTACGCATGTTCGTGTGAGGTGATGTCCAGATGCAGGAGATTGTTGAATTGTTCTACTCGCCAATTATAGACCATCGAAAAGTTTGAGTATTTGTAAGTTGGCGCACAGAGTATAACATTCGTGTGTTTTATTTTACTGAGGTATTCTCTTATTGCTAATATCAGGCTAAAATAGTTTTTAGTTGTTTTGAAATCAGTTTCTCCAATTAAAATTATGCAATAGTCGTTCATTGTAAATTCCTTTAGCTTAACTTCTAGTCCATTTAGCATATTTTTTAGCCCCCAATTCGGTAACAGGTAGTGGCATATTTCAGACTCTTTTTTAATGGTATTTTTCGCCATCGAAATAATGTTGTTTTTCCGGTTTTCGCTAATAATGCATATCTTTGACTTTATTTTATGCGTAATGTCTGCATTATTCTGAGTGGATTTTAATTGTACAGATTTGATGTCAGCTGTTTCCGATCGCTGTGAGTCTTTATCGTGAACGTTCGCATTAAGCTGAAGTATCGAGTCATCTTTGTTTGGTGAAGATGTAGTCAATGTCGACGACTTTCTGCTGTTGCTTTTACGGGTTTTAGTTTTCTTAACTTTTCGATTGGGCGTGACAGCTTCCGTGAACGAAATTTTTTTATACATGGCTATTATATCATTACACTTTTGAAGGTCCTCTTTAAGCTGTTTAATTTCACCATGCATGTTATCAATCTCGTTATTAGCACTCATCAATTTTAAGTTTAATTCTCTTACTTGTAATAATGTTTCCTCGCAGCAGTTGTTAGACTGCACATTTATCTGTGATTATAATGTATTTCGATTAAATGCAGATTCCATTCGCTCAGGTGAATGGTATTCACATAGGAGTCATTCAGAGTCTTTCTAAGACAATTTCTGATGTTTTGGGTGTACCATCATTATAAACAAGTGTAGACTTAATGTCAATTCCTGAACTACATTTAATCCTAACATACGCGTTCCAGGTACACGATGCTGTCATCAGGCCACGTGATACAGACGCTGCTCCACTTCCTGCAGTCCACCGCGTCCTACACCCTCATGCTGGTGTTCATGACCTATAACGTGTGGCTGTGCCTGGCGCTGGTGCTCGGCCTGGCAGTCGGCTACTTCTTCTTCGGCTGGAGGAAGAACACCGTCGTCGACGTCAACGAGCACTGCCAATGATGCTCACCACCCAGGAGTGGCCCCAGACCTTCCCACATCAAGAGATTCTATCAAAAGCTGGTTGCACTCGACATTCCCCGTGAAGTCCGTCGTATAACTAAATTCAGTCGCGTGCGATTTAGTCGCAAACGTGTAGCCGGCCTTAGCATTGGTCTGTGCTTACTCTACTTAAGTACATATTTCTTCAAAACATGAGGGTGAATATATTACAGTACCTGCCTACAGGATAACGTATTATGTGTGTCTGAAAGAAATTGAATGAAAACAGAATTAGATTTGGCTTTTCAACTTTGTTCAATGTTATATTTAACAAGAGATGTTTTCTTTCCCTGCATTTGTCTATGCTGTCTATATATTCTGAGCTCTATGGTTACGTACAGAGTTCTGCATAGATAATATCGTTAAAATGACATTGTGTACGGTCCATTAGGTTAAGTTTTATTAGAGATATAAATTTAATTGACTTCGGCCCTAGACGAATGTGTTTCGTGTCCAACACAAGTTATAAAACTAATGTTGTGTCGTAATAGTTTTAAAAATATCGCCATCACGGCCTTTCCTACCCAATATGGCTGCTTTTTGTATCCATTTCTTTATTTGTATTCTCTATATTAGTATCTAAGTAATATAAATATTACTAAAATAGGATTTCACATATTTCATAATACGTATTACCGCTTTAAGTTAAGCGTCCACTTGTCGGTATCGTACGCAACGGACGTATCGCACGCAACGGATCGTAGTATTATTTATATAGAATGCGATGCCTACGATGCGGACAGGTGGACGCACTTGTTTGAGTTTCTATATAAATAATACTACGATCCGTTGCGTGCGATACGTCCGTAGCGTACCTACGATACCGACAAGTGGACGCTTAGCTTTAGGACACGTTATGTATGACACGACATAGGAACATTACTGAAAAGGTACCGAGAAAACTCCCTTAAAGCAGCTTATTTGATGTTTTTGTACAAATAAAATAAGGGATAGGTATATAAAAATGTTTGTAGGTATGTGATATTCAGTTAATTTATAGTGATAGAATTATAGTTATTTTATAATATTGTGATATGTTAAGTGGAAGTTAAGTTTAGTGATGCTCAAAATTTTATATTTATCCCTGTAAACCGATCCCTGAGGATATGTATTTTATTTATTCTTCAAAAATATGCAAGAAAATCTCGTAATCTACTTAGCTTGACCTTCGTGTAAGTAAGAGATATTGATTGTATTTTAGAAAATAAAATAAGACAATTACGTAAGTTATAATTACTATTTAAGCATCAATAGTTTCTTGCCATGTCTGGTTACACATTGAAATATAAATAATGACATAAAGGACAACTGTTTACTTATTTTCCTTTAAATTACCATACTTTTACCGATAGGTAATCATAGTGCCTGATATAAAATATCCCGCACTTACAAAAATGTGTCGAGGGTTTATGTTGTACCTACTTACTCGTACATTTTCTGTCCTTTTTCTTAAGCAGTGTAGTACTTACCAAAAACCGATTACGCCTACTGTTTTATAGAACAGCTTCAGTCAGAAATTTCGCCTTCATCATCACATCCTAGTCGCGGATATACCGTAGAAACTGTGAACATAACTATAATACGGACTCCACCTACATGCTTCCCCTCGCACCACCTGTGTACTCCCCCTACGGACTCCATCTATGTAGGTACACCACCTCGCTAGTGTACTCCACCTATATAAGTACATACCTACACCGTTTTGATTTGTTTTCTTATAAATAAGACAACTTCCACATAAGATCCGCATAAAAATTTGGATGCGATATTCATTAAGGATGGAACTTTTAATTATGCATAGTTGACTCGTAGAGCAAGAGAGCTCATTTGTAACTCAAACCCGTGTGTATATCTAAAGACATACCTGCTCTATTTTTAGATAACAACACGTAAAAAAACTAGAAAACAATTAAAACACAAATAAAAATAACTATGAAGAGCCTTGATACCCAATTTCATTCAACCAGGAATACACTAGATATTAAGAGCCTGATGAAAAAAGCAGAGTTACATGTCGCTCGTACTAGTAAAGTATGAATAAATTCACAGGGAATTTGGAAAGGACTGTCCCGATTTTTTTAAAGACACACTTTATTTTTGCTATAATTCTCTATAATCTCTGTATTTTATAATAAATCTTAAAACAAAATTTTAAAAGTGACTGCGTCGGTCTAGTAATCGCATGTCGCATAGCGTGACTATGCTATGCACGGGATCTTAGGTTTGATTCAACGAGGGTCGGGCAAAAATAGTTTTTTTTTTTTTAATGAAAACACCTCTGCAGCAAAACCTTTAAGGAAAACAGATAGTAGTAGGTACCCACTATAATAATACCGACCTACATGTTTGCGTGGTGGATATGTTAACAGTGGGTCATGATGACATAACTGAAGGAATAGGTACACCAGGAACTTCGCCAGCTAATCTGATAGGTAAACATTATTGTTTATAAATGGGGTCGCCAAAAACATCTGGCGTCCAGTTCTGGCGTCACATGATGATAGTAGTTGTGTATATAATCAGTAAATATAACACCAAATTCAAATTTTAAGTCCTGTTTGAGATAACTGTTTATTATTAGATAACGGATAGCGGACATAAGAAATGATTAATCGATTAACTCATCAATAAATACTAAAATAGTAGCTTATCATCAACGTAATGAATGAAAGTTACGTACAGTCCTACAGTCGTGTTTGTTACGTACTTGGTGTCTTGTTGTACGAGCCTCGAGTACGCATGTGTGTGTTGTGCACGCTTTTCTCAGTTCAAAAACTTTCATTGGATTCTTGTTGACAGTGGACGTAAAATAAGCCAACTAAGGCATAATAATCTTTAAAACGGAAGTGTAATTTTGAATAGAGGTGTATTATAATGCATTTAAAATTAAACAACGTGGGTTTTTCGGTCAATAAACCCGAAAGTCGAGAAAAAACATATTTTTATCGCATAAGTGAATTTCTGCGCCGAGTTTCCGAACGGAACTAATGTCAGTCAAGTCAAGTAAAATGTGACGGGTGCCCCATGTTTTGCCTTTTGTAATTTACTTGTTGATTTTATTATAAGAATTTAATGAGAATTTAGTGAACAATTGTTATATCACAGTGAGGACAGCTATGTTATAGTTTTACAAGTGCACACAGTGTTGGCAAGTCGACGTAACGCTTTCACGGCCGCCGATTGTTCAGGTAACGGTATTTACTTATGACAACGTCGATATTTTCTCGGAATCTTATACTTGTTTGGTTTTTATTGATTGTAATCTTATTATGTGACCTTTGACACGTTAATTAGTCGCTGTAGTTGCAAATAATCATGTTTGTGTATGTAGCGATTGCGTGGTCAAATATTTGGGCGACACTTGGGATTTCGCGAAGCGGAACTTGTATGTAATGACAAGTGCACGGCGGGCGCTTGACTGCTATTTGAATAATTCTCGACTTTGAATTGTAAATAAATTAAATTTCTTTATTCCCTTGAATTTAAGTAAGGTGAAGTACATATTATTTCCATTTGCCTAATATTTTACAACATTTATTTACATTGAGCAAGTGAGCACGCATTGACCTTATTACCTCTAACTTACAAATCAAGTACTTGCTAAACTAGACCTGGCCGTAAGCTTTTGACAAGAGTTTATTGATCTTCACCAGAGCCTTCAGCATCTTGTTGCACCTGAGCGAGTGGCTTGTAGAACCTGGTGTAGATGTTCTCTAAGAACAGCAGGCGTTGGTGATTAGGCGGCACGATGATCTTGACTGTGTCATCAAACTGTAGCAGCGGAACATCAGAAATGTGTAGGGGCTTTTGTAGAGGTTGCCAAATGAGCGGGATCAGTGTGCTTGTCAGTGGAGTTGGATCACTAAAACAAACATTTACATTATAATATTGCTCTTCTTTTTACTTTAAGTAAAAACTTGCCTATTTTTTTTAAATAAATTTAGAAAATGCAGTATTTTTGTAATATATAGACATTATATGTATAAATCTTAGAATTTGTTGCATCACATTGAGTACATTAAGGTTCCTTAAAAGGCAAATCTAATACATCTTATTACTTAATTAGCATATAAAGAATATACTGGCTACTTAAAACCTACCCTATCCTTATAAAGTTCCTCAGCAAAACCATCAACTTTTCTAGAACTATTTCGGTATGCTCTTCATCTTTATAAAAATAATCCAGCAGTGTGTCAAAGTTACCAGTTAATGATCCCTCCAGTGTCACAATTGTTTTCGTCAAATTAAATTTCATAACATACACGGGATATGAATTTTTATCTGCAAATACCATTGCCATTTTTATAGTAGGGTATGCAGTCAATATGTCATAAATATAATCAGCATAGCTCTGAGCCATGTTGGCTCGTGTGAAGTCCTTGGAGAAATAAAACTGTTTAATAATTTCCCCTACTCTATGTTTCACTTTATGGTCATCAAACTCTAAATTATTTGGTAGCAAAAACTCAAAAATTGCGGGTGGATTTTGAAATTTCTCCATTTCTTGTATAACTGATACAATCTCTTTTTCTGTGAATGTTATTAGCATTGGCACATTGTGGAAACGCCCATCTTTAAGTTTTGTTAGGGGATCCATGTCTATAATATTATGAATAGAGTCAGATGAGTTCTCAACACATGGTAGAAACATTTCAGTTATCCTGGACAAGTCGTCAGCTGAGGCTTGTACGTAGAAGTTGTACAGTTCTTCTGGCTCATTTGAGCCGTCATAACCCAAAGAAGTAGCTCCATTGTAAGCTACAGTAAGAGGGTCATATGCCATGGAAATAGGAGACAGCACAGAACCTGACTCAAGAATGACTTTATGCAGAAGTCCTTGCTCTAGTCCTGACAGTAGGAGAAGCTGTACTGCTTCTGCGCCAGCACCAGTGCCGTACACGGTGACGTCACGCGGGTTCCCGCCAAACTGTGCGATGTTCATGTGTACCCAGTAAAGCATTGCGATCTGGTCCTTCAACCCGGCATTCCCGGGGGCTTCTGGAATTCTCAGGCAGAGGAAGCCTAAAGCTCCGAGTCGGTAGTTGAAGGTGACGATTACAAAACCCTCCTCGAGTAGTCCTTGGGGGGGCTGATATGCTCCCCAGCTGCAATGAAATAGTTTCGTCAAAGGGGTGCAAGCTTTATTAAGCACTAAAGATTCGGGAATTATCTTTATCACATTTATCATTTTTCGTAAAACATAATAAGTATAATATATCATATTAAAATTATTATATCTCGTGTGACAATTTATACCATCCCATTTTAAAATAGGTCCTACCTAGGTAAATTTAATATCTGTCTCCCAACCGCAAATTGTATAAGACCACATTTTATCTAATATGTTTTACTTTGTGAAATCCCCAGTTAGTCATCAAGGCCGCTGCCTGAGACAGCCTACAGGTTTAAGCGACTTTTTGAAAAAATGCGTAGGTGCGGTTTATTATTTCATTATTAAGATAGATATTATGTCGTCCTAAATCGGAACCAATCGAATCGTTCCTGATTAGGTTACATATCGTCTTTCCGTTCCTTCATCGTAAGATTAAAAGATGCGCACAGTCTCGGGAATCATATCATTTGATATAAATAGTAACGTATTGAGACTAGCATCAACAAATTCTGTATTTATCACACCGTATCGTATCGCAACATGAAATCGCACATCTTTGCTGAATAATTTTATAGCGGTATACATTACCCGTTCTGATAGTATCCGTCGTGCACGAACACGAGCACTGGCAGCGATGCAGCGTCCTCCGGAGTGAACACATTCACCACCAGACAGTTTTCCTCGCCATCAGCGTTCACTTGAGGGCATTTGATTTCATGAGTGGCTTCGAAGATCCCATCCCACTTAGGAGGCGGGGTTGGATCCTGAATCAATGGACGATCACTTTTACATCTTCGATTTTCTCACAGACATGGTTTTCTCGAATTTTGTAAAATTTGTATTGGAAAAATAGTGTTGTTAAATACCATTTTTTATTTCACTTCCAAATCTAGAATTTGCTTCGCAAAGAGATAGCCAAATTAAATTGAAAAACTATCATGCACGTTCACCGATTATACTGAAGTAGACCGGGACCTTTACCAAACTAAGTAATTACATTATCAATAGCGGTAAATTTCCCGCGCGATAGCAATCTAATCAACATATTAGCAAATGGGATGTACGTGTATAAACAAATGGACCAGCTGACCTTAAAGCGGCCGGCGCGAGTGGGCGGGCTCGCGTAGGGGAGGCCGTAGTACGCGAAGTGGGGCGGCTGGGGGGTGAGGTAGCCGCGCACGATGCCCTGCGAGCTGGGCACGTCGCGGTGCGGCCGGGGCTCGGCCCGCGCCACCAGCGCGCACAGCGCCGCGCTCGCCGCCAACGCGGCCCAAGCAGCGCCGAGCATTCCGCGCCGCTCGTCCGCTTGCACTCCTCGTGCCGTGCCCAGTGGCCCAGTTTACGTGTCGCCAGACGCGGTTATCAAAACAGACGGCGACTAATCAAAACATTGACACGTGAAATGTTTAACTATTTGTGATTGTGACTCACTTCAGTTTTCCTAAACAGTTCAGTTTCTGTAGCTTGTAAGCTTGTGTACTCAGAGGTTAGAGTAAGATTTTTATTTTAAATCACTATCGTAGATAACAAATACAAATACAATGCAAAAAGTATTAATGATACAAACAATGATATTGTGTTCATAGTTTATTTCAAATATACCACTCACATTCTTGATAAAATACATGGCTGTTATACTAGTGACTAACTACTGTTAAACGTAAGATACGGTGAATAGAATTTAGAAGAAATGCCAAGCGTGTTTAAAGAAGGTGATGAAGAAGACTATCTGTAAGACGATGAGGGTGTAGACGCTGGCGGAGGTGCCGCAGGCGCGACTCTTCTCGATGAAGTGCGCGTCGTAGATGTCGCTCCAGATGTTGAGGCGCTCCACGTGCAAGCCCTTCTTCAAGCTTGGCTCTGTCTTGATCGACAACCACTGCTCTTCCCCCGGCTCTACCTCTTTCTCCAACTTTTTCCACTCGATGTTCCCGGCTGAAGGCGTTCTGTAATTTATTTATGGTATTTGAAATGCATTATCTTACACTCTCATACTTGAGAATAAATTCAGAAATCCTACCGATTATTGTAAAAGTTTTTCCTCAAACATGCTTAAAGTTATGTAGATTGGGGCCAAACTTCTATACAACTAACAATATATATGAACACGTTTTATCCGTGTGCGGGAATTCGTTCCCATCACAGCGTATCCTAGAGTTTAACCGCGGGCCTAAGTTTGTAGTAAAGAATGAATTATATGTGACATCATATAATCGTGGTAACAAACAGGCCAAGAAATAAGTTTTTTTTTTAATGAGAATCATTGTTAAAAGACAGATTTATTGTAGTGAATAGCAACTCACCCAGTCTTGAGGAAAGTAGTCCACAACTCAGTCAGTGTGTTAATCATTCCAATTTCTTTCGACCCTTCACTTAGTACTTTTCCATCTTGAGTGAACAAATACCCTATGATGTCTCCCCTCACTGCTCCGTCCAACGGCCTTTGAATAGCTTCCAACTCCCTGTTCAAGCTTCCTACAAATGCAAACTCATACAAGTATACCGTCGCCCCCGAGCCTACCAGCGGCCGCGCTGTACGAATCCCAGGACCTAGATATGCGGCGTCCGTAAAATACAGTGTTAGATTTTCGATATCGCATATGCCGACAGCAGTGTCCCCAAAATATGCCGCCCTGATCCGGTTCCCTGCTCTAGTTCTTTCTTCATTGGTTTTAAAGTGCAAGTCCTTGGGTAGCAGAAGACTGGAGTTAACATTAAATTGATGTATACTATCTCTCGTATGATTTAAAAATTCGTGTATGCCAGCGTACTGTGCTGAACCTATCATGAACGATAACTTAATTTCTTGATTTCTTAACATCGCAGAGGGTGTGAATTCCATGAAATGTGATATGTTGTCCGTGTTTCGTTCCAAGCATGGTCTCAAGACTATACCTCTTGCTGCTCTAACCAGCTGTTCTGCACCTACATTCTGCCATGATTGAAATCCATTGATATTTCTAACTACATCAGTAGCAGAATTAATAGGGTTCCTGTCTATTGCCCAGTATGAAAGAACCGATCCACTTTCTGTAATAACTTTGCTTATATTGTTTCTAGACATTGGAGATAAAGCTAAATAGCCAGCGAGAGCCCCTGCTGTCCCGTCCCCACTAACTGCGATATTTTCATGATTTCCACCAAATTTTGCAATGTTTTGCGTTATCCATCTCAAAGCCAAAGATAAATCCTTCAAAGCAGCATTTCCCGGAGCCGTTTCATTTTGAAGACACAGAAAACCAAGTGGTCCTAGTCTATAGTTCGGTAAAACCAGAATTATTCCTTTTGGGACCAAATATTCTGGTCCATAAATTTCAGGGTTTCCGCTTCCATTAATGAAATTGCCTTCATGGATGTGAACTAGAACTGCAGCATTGGAAGCATCAATTGGCCTAAAAATACTCAGTGTAAGACAGTCGATATTTCCGACGTATTGTTCACCCTGAAGCTGTGGACAGCGTTTGTTATGATCTTTTTCGTCATGAATAGTTTCCGAACTGTCTGCTGATACCGGGGCCTAAAAAGAAAAATAACACTTTATAAACTAACAAATGGCATAAGTCTGAATTGATAAGTTCCGTACTTACTTGTAACGGATTATTGATGGTTCCGTACTTTATATCAATATAGCCAATAATATTTTTGTTTTCTCGCCAGTGGTGTCCACGCACTCGACCCGATGTGGTTTCCACTTCGTATACTTGCTCTATGCCATTGTTGTCAGAGCTTTCATCTCCAACTTGGTTGTCGTCATCATTTCCATTGCCAGCTCCTCCTACTCCATTGTTATCAGAGCCATTGCCATTACCATCACCATCACTCTCGCCCGAGTTATCGTCAGATCCATTGCCATTACCCTCGTTTCCTCCGTTATCATCGGTTCCGGGGTCATTGCCGTTTCCTGATGCGTTATCGTCTGAGCCGTTGCCATCGTTTCCGTTGCCGTTGCCATCGTTTCCGTTACCGTTGCCTCCTGGGTTACCATCTCCGTTACCCTCAGAATCATTGTCAGAGTCGGGATTTACATTGGCAGATCCTCCATTTTCATTACTTCTCGATTCTCTATGTCCATTGGCATTTGTGTCCAGTGCATTTGGCATATTCAGTGAAGGGTTTTCGTTTGACGCTCTATTAAGTTGCTCTTGACTGACTACGTGAACTGCATCGTGTCTTGTGGATTGCTGTAGGCCAGGAGAGCTGGTACTGGAGTGATCACCCAGAAGGTCGTGTTCTATAGTGAGGTGAAGCGCTGAAGAGGTCACCACTAGCGCCGCACTTATCCATATTGTAGTCTGCCACCGCATTGTTTAAGTATTTTGCGGGGTGGTGAAGATCATTCCTAGAAGAAAAGCACTTTATTCACTAACTGTTCTATGAAGCTATTCAATCAATGGCTAAGTGCGTCTTTGTACTGAATAACCGAAGTATTTTAGTTATTAGAGCCTCGTATCTGCAAATACTAGCAAAATGTTGCGTAGTCTATCTGATCTAATAGTAGGTTAGGTTCGCGTTATCGCCGTTTCGTGTTCCAGGAGCGATACTACAATATTGTTATCCTGATTGATCACTTCTTACGCAATACTTCAAATAAGTCATGCAACATGTAAAACATGAGTTCTTTGTATTGTATAAATATTTGACAATCATATAAAATAACAAAATGGCAATAGCCAATTAAATTCTTACGACAATAGATTTTATTTAATTCATGTAAGCAGTCGTAGGTTCAAAAGTTCAATTCAAAATTATTATATAAATTCGCGTATGATAAAAACATTAAATAAATAATTAGTTAACCTAATAATTTAACTAACTAATATTTTAGCGTTAACTTCCTCTAGTGCGAGGCTCTGGTTTTCAAAAAATCTAAAGTTTTCTTTTGAACATATGTCTTGGACTGTATCATTCACTAATTGATATAAATTGTATTATATCTCAACGTTTCTAAATGAGGTGAAGGTGATAAAAAGTGACCAACTAACCTTTCAGTGTTAATATGTGGTTCGTCGCTGGCTCTTTCCAAATGAGTCTCGGACGGCGCACTGGCAGCGGCACAGCATAGGCTGTTACCCCAATCACGCGGTACAATCACTAACAAAACCTCATATTTACTGCAGTTTGAACTAACATCTGACTTAGGTCTTACGGAAATTAAAGAACCCCCAAGTAAAAAAGTTCATTAAAACCTTGTATTAAACGTGCAATATTTTTATTTTTGCCAGGAACAGAACTGACCATTTTCTTAATATCATGTCTTTTGAACAGTCCTTAAAATAAACAGTCCTTAAATCCTTAAATGAGATACTGAAATGTCATATCGCCACATTTGTCTCGAACAAACAATGCTAATTAATAATGTAATTAAAGTTAGTGTTTACAATACAGCCCATCGGATTAACTGTCCCTAGCGTGTTGTGTACATGCAACTCAACAGCCAATCACGTTAATGGGCTGAAGTGGACGGTGCCATGTTTTTAATTAAATTTCAGACAGCCCAAACGTATGTCCTTTTTATGTTCGCTGATGTGGACTCACTTGCAGCCAGATTTACTTTTTAACTTGATTTTTATCCTTCCTGTAGTTTAGAATATTTCGTGTCGTCTTTAAGTAACAGTGACAGCTGAATCTCATGTAATATGTGCATATGATATTTACAGGATTTTTTCATTAGCTTTTCGTATATTCTTAAGGTCTACGAGACTGGAATTGCTTCTACTCTATTGATTGCAAATAACACTTCCTGTTTCAGTCCAAGGTTATATATATTTTTGGAGTTATTATTTTGGTTTCGGCAGTACTCAGATTAGGGTACTTATCAGAGTTCAGTAATACCATGGCGTTATCAGGCCCTCGAGCTTTTGATAACAAAAGCTTTGCTGTTTATTTTGTCCTATATCACCTTTATTATATGAAAGGCAGAGAGAATTCTCTACGTGCTTAAAATGTCGACACCCTAATGTTTTTGCAAAAGGTCATTGATAACATGACAATAATTTGGTAATGTAGAGATTATTAATTTTATAAGGAAAACTAGCCATTGCATCACAACTTGCAAAAGCCAGACATGCTGTTAATACCTATACGAGTACAGACTAACTCAGAAGTACACAAAAAAGATAGGGACATAAATATAGTAACGCAAACATTGTACATAGAAACAGAACAGGAAAGCCTGAAATAATTTGAATCAAAGTTCGTATTGATCGTTGCCACGTGACTCCGAAATCGATCCTAGCTGTTGAACCTGTCATTACATTAATATATCATCTCTTTTGATGCAGGTAAGCAATCTTGTTGCCTCTACTACATCATCGATCCAAGGATTCGGTAAGTAAGGCTAAATAAATCAAACTACAACGAACTCGAAATATATTTTTAATTCAGTTAATAGTAATTTCATAACAATTTTAGTTTTCGTAGTCATCATTTAGTGTTATCTCAACATTTGTATGTAAGTGTTGTGTACTTCTACATATAAGATTTATTCACCATAAACAATGATGCATGTGTCATAACTAGCGTTCGTTTATAACTTGGGAATAAGTCGTTGAAGTATCTTATAAATAAATCTGTAAAATAATCTATATAAATAAAAATGAATTGTTGTTCGTTAGTGTGATTAAAACTCGAGAACGGCTGGGCCGATTGAGCTGATTTTGGTTTTAAAATGTTTGTAGAGGGCCAGGGAAGGTTTGAACGAAGACACAAAGTTCGCGGGATCAGCTAGTAAATAAATAAATCATGTAGTTTGCTTACGTAAATGATGCGAATGCGTCATAAATATTGCGTCTACGGTGACGCTTTTCAGCTTGTCCTGAAAAAAATTGAAGTCGTGATATTAATAAGGATTTTAATTAAAATCATGAAGTCTTAGTTACCGTGGCATTACCCGGCCATGACGTAGAGATTATCGTGAAATTGGAACATGTCTCGCTGGTCATCGGTGATGTTGATGTTGTTGATGTAGAGCGGCTCGTTGATTAGCTGGTAGTTCAGCCGCTCTTCGTCTACCGGAGGCCAATCCGACTGTTTCTCACATAGCGGGTGACTGCAACAGAACACGTGTACGGATTTGTGTGGAACAACTATTATTTTCAAAAACACCATCTAAAGAACATTCGTATAATCACCTGCATGTCATAAAATTGATCATGTACGTGGTCATCCAATGTTTCATCAGATCGTCTCTAGACAGGGGAGGGAAAGACCTTTGATCGGGGTCCATCATAGAGTTTACTCGCAACACAAAGGTCTGGTCTTCCACGTGGGCGCCTCCTCCTGTGTAGTTGAGCATCAGAGCATTCTTCACGACGTTGTAGTCGCTGTCGAACATGAACTGGTACATGAAGACCGGCTGCTGGCCTAGGGACGCCCTCCACTTCGCCAGCTTGAACGCTGGATACACGAAAAATGAATTCGTACAATAATCTAAGAACTTTTCCACTGTTGAATTCCCTTGGAAATACTTATTTTCAACCGTCTCCGACAACTTCAGTGTTTCCGTGCTAGACACAGAAAAAGTAATGTTCACAGGTAGCATTATTGTCGGATCTTCTTTGATTCGCGTGAGTAAGTTTAAATATCGAATTCTTCGCTCGAAAAAAACGCATTCTTTGGTCGTTGTGCCTACAATGGTAGGCAAGTTTCCACGGCCTTGTTTCACAAGATTAGAAGGATAGTCATCTAAGATCCTTGTGACATTAGGATGCTCAGATTCTACAACAGGAACGAATGATACGAGCCCAGTGTTGAATTGAATGATCCGGTTAGCTTCCATGATCTTCTCAAGCGACATTTGTATCAGTTGAGCATGAATTTCATCGGCATCAGTAGAATTAATTCCTAATTGTGTCAGGAACATCGTAGCTACGGTTTGGGCGTAGGCAGGTGAAGCTGTATAGAAACCTCCGTCACCTACACCGCTCATCAATATGATTCTGAAAAGTTGTTATCAGGTTATTGAACAGTCAACAAGAGATCTTAATAGATTTATAAAGTAAGGATCAGTACCGTTTCATCAATCCTGCAGATGCTTTAGATAGCGTGACTAAGTGCGCGGCCACTGAACCGCAGCTCTGGCCGCCTAGGGTGACATTATCAGGGTCTCCGCCGAAAGCTCGCGCATTTCTCTGCACCCATTTTAGTAATGTGATAACGTCACGGAGACCATTGTTACCGGGAATATCCGAAGAGTTCAGGGAAAGATAACCGAAAACGTTAAGCCTGTAAAGTTAGATGAACATGCATTGTAAACATTATAAAGAACTTCGTAGAACCGTGTTATAAAGCAATTACGCAACAGTGCAATTACCTGTAATTAAACGTGATAACAATGACACCTTTGCTGACTAAATACTCCGGACCGTGGATATCCGAATTACCCGAGCCCGTTTGAAAACCTCCGCCGTGTACAAACACCATGATAGGGAGCCCTGTTTCTTGGCAGATGAGCTTGCATTCAGCGCAGTAGGTTTGCAAAGGAACGTGGACGTTGGCGAAGATGCAGGACTCGCTCATGCCTACAGGCCTGGCCATCCGCCCGTATATTTCGTCATATTGCGGACATATTGGACCCTCTTCTGTAGCAATCAGAGTATTATTCCAAGGCTCTAAAGGCTGTAGTTCCTGATAATACAAGTAAATAAAGGTTTAATCAATTTAATGAAAGATTTTTAGAGGAAAAAAGTTCCACCGCTAGGAATCATCAAAGTGCAATTGATTGATCATATCACCAGATTTGCACGAAAATGTAAACAGGAAAATGGAACACTGTCAATGGTAGCTGTTATCGGCGTTGCCCTATTTATTTTGAGATATTTTGAATTATCTTTACGTTGCGTTAGCTTTCTGCCATCTCATCGCTGGTATTTAGAATATAACTTTTTTACAAGCTTATAATTAACTTGCAATGTATGTAACTATGTGTGTTCGGGTGGAATTTTACAACTCAATTTTAAGGCACTTGCCCTCAACCGATTGAGCTGCAATTTTGCATACATGTTTAGTTTGGATGACAATGCATGTTAAGCTATGTGACGTCATCCTAAATCCAACATGGCTAAATATACAAGATGGCGGACTAGTTATTTTTAAGGTACCTATACAATATGGATATCAAATGAAAGGGATTGACAAGTAGAACACATTGCACTTTACGAAATAAAAATCCAAGATGGCCGCCGCTACAAAAAGGTTAATTACCTATTTTTTTCAATCCCATCCATATGGGTATCCAATGACAGGGCTTCACAAGTAGAATAAAGTGCACTTTACCAAATCAAAATCTAAGATGACCGCCGCTACAGAATTTAGATTTAGGAACTTACCAGGTGGAAACTAAAAAGTATAAAATAAATTGAGGTAAAAAAATCTTTAAAAACAAGCTTTTATTTAAATGCGCTAAAAAGAAAAAAATAAACTTTTACTGTAACTTTACTGTCAACTTATAACGACATTTCAAATTTAACATATTTGACACAATTTATATGTTTTAAAAGCGTGTCGCAATTTTACTAAGAAAGTAAATACGAGTACTTAAATCTCGCGACAAGCTTTTAAAACATAAATTGTGTCAAATATGTTAAATTTGAAATGTCGTTATAAGTTGACAGTAAAGTTACAGTAAAAGTTTATTTTTTTTCTTTTTAGCGCATTTTTCACATCTAATGATATTAATCACTGTTATCTAATCGAGGATAAATTATAATATTAGAATGCACAAAAAAGAGTTCTCGCTGTTTTGTATTGAGGGCTTTTTTGATCTGTTATATGTAAAAAATTATAACCATCGCAAAAAACATGGAAAAAGGTGGTGTTCCCTAACTGGGTACGGGTTATACCTTGAACCTTAGTTCAGCGAGAGGCTGCTGAGCGTAGGGAATGCCTCTGAAGCTGGCATACTTGACGTGCTCCTCCGCGGTCCTGACGCGGCCGCAGACCTCTCCCGAGTCTATGCTCGTCAGCACGTCACACTGCAAGCTCTCGTCATCGTTCAGAGAGAACGACGGACTTTCTAAAATCAAAAATCATTTATTCAAACTTGGCTGCATAACAGCACTTTTTCTGGAATGTTCGTTGTAGGCTCGCAGTGGAAAAAATATAGGAAGTGTGATAATAACAATCTAGGTAGTTGTATGGAGACGTAGAAGTGCAGTATATGTTAGGTTAGGTACACGGCCACTAGTAGTAGAATTAATAAGCAAACGAATGGCTAAATACATTAAAGACAATAACCACTACTTGCTGAAAATCAGCGCTGAGGTTTTTGTCCTGTACAGGGTCTCAGCATTATGCTGAGCAAGGGCCGTTTCACGTGGGGTGTGACACATATTTTCCACTAGTTTTTTTTTAATTGTAATTCGTCTTTTCTTATGTTATTTATAACGACTGTTATTCTCTTTTTAATATTATTTTTGTTTATTGATTGTAAGGCTGTGTCACACGCGTGCGTGAATAAACGTATTTCTTTCTTTCTTCTTTCTTTCTTACTTCAAAGAAACAGGATTATCTGTATCTGAGTTCCTGGACGAAAATTCACTTAAGAAAAGACAGCAATTACGAGACGAAATGATAAAGGCAAGAAAGAAAGGTTTACATGCAGTAATAAGAAATAATAAACTGTATGTGGAAGGTAAAGCTACCGCAACAAGAGATGAAATGTGCAGAAACGAACTGATAAACACGCAAAATGAGATAATGCTTAACCAGAACACTACTTACGATACAGGCCACCTAGATTCAAGCTACAGAAACGAAGAAACTAACAACCATTCCTTTCGAAAGCACAGACCAACTATTTAAAATACTGTTTCAAAATATTCAAAGTCTTTATAATAAGCAACACATACTCGAGTCATTCATTGCAAACAACCCGATATATAATGCAATATGTATATCCGAAACTTGGCTATCGAAAGAAAAACTAAGCATAATACAATTTGATGGGTACAAAATAGCAGCGTCATACTGCCGCAGCACGCGAGGGGGAGGTGGCGTTTGCATCCTCCTACAAGATCATATCGACTTCACAGAGCGGGACGATATAACCAACATGTCCATAGAATATATTTTAGAAGTGTGTGCAATTGAGCTACCCAAAGAACCCCACCGAGGGGGTCCCCACGTTGTCGTCGTGGTGGGGCTTGCGTGCCTCAATGATCCTGAAGCTCTGCAGGTAGAGATACTCATGCCGGAAAGGTTCAGGGGAGAGGCCAGACAAAGAGGGACCCAGGGAGGGGCCGCTCCTGACCAGTCGACGCTAGTGGACATGGCAAGGATGCGGCCATACCCGCGGAGGTGCAGGCGCACTAAAGCGGTGGTCGTTTGCTCTTCGTACAACGAAGAGCAAACCTTTCGGCGGGTTTGCTGAGCCGGGCTGGCTGGACAGCAGACGGAGGCATGTATAATGCCGCCGCCGAGGGCTTGGCTTAATCGCCCGGCCCAGAGGAAGGACACCTCTTGATAAAAAACCACCCAATCCCAAGTTTCGGGAGCGCGGCGAGGGGATGAATGGCCGTGGGGGACACGGTCGTTAGCGCTCCCCCCTGTTGGGGCCAGCCGCCCCCAACAGTATGTAGGCTTGCCCCGGTATGAGGCCACTGCCGGGGTCGACGTTTAGATGCTCTCATAATCGTGGGAACTGTATGGATTCACTAAACTTAAAAAAAAAAAACCAACAACAAAAAAGACGAAAAGGAGTGGGATGAGGACTCGGAATCCGAGTCCGTGTCCAGCGAGGGGGATGCGGGGGGTTTTAAGCTCCCCCGCAACAAGAAGGACCACCGGGCCGACGCCTTCCTCAAGAGGAAGAAGGAAGACCCCGGGTCCTCTTCTAGTAGTCGCGGGGCCTCGGCCAAAAAGGTCGCCAGGAGGCCCGTCAGCGAAAGGTCCGCAGGGCCTTCTGGAGGTAGCGGAGGAGCGGCTCACATGAGCTCCTCCTCCGAGGAGGAGTCGGCCATCGGCCCCGACCTGGAGCGGAGGGCGGACTTCGAGAGGACGGTGGAGTCCGCCATCAGGCAGGTGGCCTTAAAAAGAAAAAAGGCCAGCAAGGACGACGCCATTGAGGCCGCCACCGCCTCCATCACCGCCGCAGCGGTAACCAACTTTGGCCGGGCTCCCGTGAGCGAGCTGGCCAAACTGCAGCAGGAGGTGGCTCGTCTGACGGCCGCCCTGGAGTCTCTCCTGGCGGAGAACAGGAGTCTCCGGGCGGACCTAAATAAGATGCGCGAGCAGGACGCTGAGCGCAGCGGGGCCGCCAGGCAACAGGCGCAGACTGCACCGGCGGACAACCAGATCCTGGCACTGGTCCGGCAGGAGATGGCGGCCTTCCAGGCCCGCTTCTCCGTCCTGGAGGGCAGGGTTCTGCGCCCCCCTCTCGCGGCGGCGAAGCCCCCAGCGGCCCAAAGGGCCTCCTATGCGGCTGCGGTTGCAGCGGCACCCCCACCCAGAAGGGGACCGCCGAGCAAGCCCCCTGTCGCGGCGCCGAACGGACCGACCAGGAGGGCGCCCGCTCAGCCAAAGCCCAAGACCGCAAGGGCGGTCCAGGCGCAGAGGCCCCCGGTGCCAACGTCAGCACCGGCTCCGTCGTCGGCACCAGTGGCGAAACGCCCTCCGAAGCCGACACCGTCAGCAGCCCCTACCTCTTCTGCCACTGAGCCTGAGTGGCAGGTGGTGGGGGAGAAGAAACAGAAACGGAGGGCGGCCAAAGCGGCCAAAAAGAAGGCCCAGAAACGGCGGCGCAGGGAGCGAGCCGCCGCGGCGAAACTCCGCGCCCCCAAAACCGCGGCTGTAGTAGTCACACTACAGCCGGACGCGGTCAAAAGGGGCGTGTCGTACCGCGACGTGCTCGCCCAAGCAAAGGAGGCGGTGAACCTGCAGGAGCTGGGTATCACCTCCGGCCTCCGGCTCAGGGTGACCGCAACGGGCGCCCGAATGCTGGAGGTCCCAGGAGCGGCCAGTGGGCCCGCCGCAGACGCTCTAGCCGAGAGGCTTAGGGCGTCCATAAGTGCGGACGACGCCCGAGTCTCCAGGCCCCACAAGTGCGCGGATCTGCGCATCATGGGCCTGGACGACTCAGCTACTGCGGAGGAGGTAGTGGCCGCCGTCGCTAGGACGGGTGGGTGCTCCGCCGACGAAGTCAAGGCGGGCACCATACGTCCCGACTTCAGGGGCACGTGCACCATCACGGTGAGCTGCCCCGTGACGGCGGCCAAGAACATGCGGCTGCTGGCAAGCCGGCCGAACACCGGGCGGGGAGCAAGACCTGTGCCCCACCCACCAAGTCGAGTAAGGGCAAGGGCCGGCCGTCCGTCGTTGCCACCGCCGCCACCTCCGCAGTGGCCACCACCGCAGCTCCTGCGGCCACCGCCGCCTCCAACGCTGCCGCCGCTGTCCACGCCGTCGCCACTGCTGCTGCCGCAGCGCCCGAATCTGCGTCTCAAGAGGAGGAAGACGTGATGGAGTGCTAGTCTGGCTCCATTACGCTTCCTCCAGGCGAATATCAACCACTGCGCCCGTGCCCAGGACCTGTTGCTCCAAAGCATGGCGCAGTGGTCGATCAACATCGCCGTGGTCGCTGAGCCGTACTTTGTCCTTCCCAGGGATGACTGGGTTAAGGACCTTAGCGGCTCAGTGACCATCATATCGTCGGCCGCCGCTGGTACTCCTTCCCTCGAAGGGGTGAAGAGTGGAAGGGGTTGCGTCGCAGCACGGTTCGGGGAGATAGTCGTCGTGGGGGTGTACTTCTCCCCGAGCCGAACTCTCGCCGAGTTCCACAACTCCCTCCTGGAGTTGTCCGTCGTCGTCGGAAGTTATTCCCTCCCTGTGCTAGTGTTAGGGGACTTCAACGCCAAGAATCTGGCCTGGGGTTCCCGACGCACAGATGCACGGGGTAGGATGGTGGAGGACTGGGCGCTGGAAGCAGGCCTGGTCGTCCTCAATCGGGGTTCTGCCCCCACGTGTGTACGGATGCGGGGCGAGTCAGTGGTGGATATCTCGTTCGCCAGCCCCGCTCTGCTGCCGCGTGTCTTTGACTGGCGCGTGGAGGAGAGGGTGGAGACCTACTCCGATCACCGGTACATCCGGTTTGACGTCTCCGCCCAGAACCCTAGCGCGCCGGTCCTGCAGACCCCGAGTGGTCCACGTTGGGCGCTGAAACATCTGGACCGGGAGCTTCTCCTGGAAGCCTCAGTCGTGCAGGCCTGGGTGTCATCACCGGACAGGCCCGCCGACATCAACGACGAGGCGGAGTGGTTCCGGGAGACCATGTCCGAAATTTGTGACGTGGCCATGCCCCGAGTCCCGCCAGGACGCGCCCGACGCCAGGTGTACTGGTGGTCTTGCGAAATCGCGGCCCTTCGAGAGGCGTGCGTCGCTGCGAGGCACCTGTACACCAGACACCGCAGGCTACGCATCCGCCCTCCGGATGCAGAAGCCAGGGAAGCAGAGCTGTACGAGGGATACAGAGCTGCGAAGACCGCCCTCCAATTGGCCATCATCCAGGCCAAGGAGGTGGCCAATGCGGAGCTGCTGGGGTCTCTGGACAGGGACCCGTGGGGGCGCCCGTACAAAATGGTGCGGGGCAAGCTCCGCCCATGGGCCCCCCCGCTGACCCAGAGTCTCCGGCCTCAGCTGGTGGAGGAGGTGGTGAGCGCTCTGTTCCCTTCGCGCGGGGAACACTCTCCCCCGCCCATGGCTCTGCAACCCGCGGTGTCAACGACGGACCACACTTCCGACGACGACGATGTCCCCGAGGTGACTGGGGTGGACCTGAGAGTGGCGGTGGCTAGGCTGAAAGCCAAAAACACCGCCCCAGGGCCTGACGGCCTGCCTGGCAAGGCCTGGGTCCTGGCCCTTGAGGCTCTCGGGCCTCGACTTAGGGGGCTTCTCAGCGCATGTTTGGAGAGGGGCCAGTTCCCACTTCGTTGGAAGACGGGGAAACTGGTCCTCATTCGGAAGCCGGGGCGCCCTGCGGACTCTCCGTCCGCATACCGGCCCATCGTGTTGCTCGACGAGGTGGGCAAGCTCTTTGAGCGAGTTGTCGCACACCGCCTCGTCGCGCACCTTGGGGGGATAGGGCCGGACCTTGCGGACCACCAGTTCGGATTCCGCAAGGGGCGCTCAACGGTGGACGCCATCATGCGCGTGAGAGCTCTCACGACGGGGGATGCTGTGTCCCGGGGGGGGGGTCGTCTTGGCGGTGTCTCTTGACATCGCCAACGCCTTCAACACCCTTCCCTGGAGTTGCATCAGGGAGGCACTCTGGTATCACCGGGTGCCGACCTACCTTCGTCGCGTGGTCGAGGCCTATCTGTCGGATAGGTCCATCATTTACCCTGGTCACAACGGGGAATGGAACCGGCGAGAGATGTCGTGCGGTGTTCCGCAGGGGTCGGTACTGGGGCCGCTCTTGTGGAACATCGGCTACGACTGGGTGCTGCGCGCCGACCTCCCTAGAGGCGTCAGCGTGGTCTGCTACGCTGACGACACGCTGGTTCTGGCACAAGGGAGGTCGCACCAGGAGGCGGCCGACTTAATGACGCGCGGGGTTGCGATAGTCATCGAGAGGATCCAGCTGCTGGGACTGGAGGTGGCCTTGCACAAATCCGAGGCCATGTGCTTTCATGGGCTTCGGAACGCGCCACCTTCAGGCTCCCAAGTCACGGTGGGGGGGGTTACCATCGGCGTCGAGAGGGCGATGAAGTACCTGGGACTCGTCCTCGACGGCCGGTGGAACTTCGTCGAGCATTTCCGACGTTTGGGCCCCAAACTGGAGAAGGCAGGTGCTGCATTCAAGCGGCTCCTGCCCAACCTGGGCGGCCCAAACGCCCCCTGCCGCAGACTCTACGCGGGGGTCATGCGGTCCATGGCCCTTTACGGGGCCCCGGTATGGGCACGTTCGGTACGGCCGCGGGCTGTACAATACCTGAACGTGCCCCAAAGGGTGATAGCCATCAGGCTAATCCGGGGGTACCGCACGATCTCCCGCGAAGCAGCTGGCCTACTTGCTGGACTGCCACCGTGGGATCTGGAGGCGAGGGTCTTCTTGCGCCTGTACGACTGGCGCGAGGAGGCTCAGCGCCGGGGGGAAACTCCGCTACCGCGGCAAGTTGTCGCGCAGCGGGCGGAGCTCCGGCGCGATCTCATGGTGACCTGGAGGGAGCGACTATCGCAACCCAGTGCAGGGCACGCCACCATCGTGGCGGTAAGTCCCCTCTTTGAGGAGTGGCTCGGGAGGAGTCACGGCGCCCTCACGTACCGCATGACGCAGGTCCTCACCGGACACGGTTGTTTCGGGAGGTACCTGCACCGCATCGGTCGTGAGGAGGCGCCCGGGTGTCACCACTGTGCGGACAGCCCCGAGGACACGGTGGACCACACAGTCCAGGTGTGCCCCGCATGGGAAGGGCACCGCCGGGTCCTCGTCGAGGCTTTGGGCGGCGGCGACCTCTCGCGTCCGGCCCTGGTTCAGGCCATGGTCCGGGGCGAGAGGGAATGGGATGCCGTCGCCTCCTTCTGCGAAGCGGTCATGCTCGAGAAGGAGGAGGCGGAACGCCAGAGAGTTCGCACCTCTCATCCCGGCCGCCGCGCTGGACCAGGTAGACACCATGGGCGCCGGGTGTCGCGAGATGACTCCCGGCCACCGTAGGCGTGGGTCTGTGGGCGGTGAGTTCGGGTGGCTCATCGTCCCTCTGTCTTTCTAGACGACAGACCCGTGTCGACGGCGCGCGTTGTTCCACGCGCTCCTCAAAGAGATGTCAGCAACCCCAGCGGGGCCCAGCAGGGCCAAGGCCTGCCGGGGCTGCGGGTTGTTCGAAAGAGATACCGCGGCCCTGGTACATAAAAGGCCTATGACGGAACACGACGATTTTAGTCAGTAAGAGTCTGACACTCCCTCACCGCTGCTAACCCACAGCGGGAGGGGTCATTTGATGATTTTACGTCGCTAAAAAAAAAAAAAAAAAAAAAGCTACCCAAAGAAAACATATTATTAATAATAATGTATTGGAATAGAAAAGAGGAAGACATATTTATTAAACAGTTAAAAAATATTGCTAACTATATAAATAATAAGTATTCTAAATTTAATATAATAATAGGCGGAGATTTTAATATTAATATCTTAGAGAGTAATATAAAGACTAGTCAATTTCTTGATCTCATGCTAGAATATAGACTTACACAACACATAAAAATACCTACGAGAATAACACAGAGCACATCTACATGCCTAGACTTAATATTTACAAACACTATCCCCAACAAAATACACACAACTGTAGAAGAATTAGGGTTTTCGGACCACAGCGGTACAATTATACACATTTCCACACCAGCACCACAGTTAGCTACACCTACAACTTGGTATATTAAAAAAAGATTATTCAATGAAGCGAATATCCTAAAGTTTAAGTCTAAACTGAAAGAACTCGACTGGAAAAAAATCTTACCTGAAAACAAAAATCTAAATGAAAACTATAAAGTTTTTCATGACACCTTAAGAAATATCCTAAACCTTTGTATACCAAACTGTAACGTAAAACTTAAAACAAAATTAAAAAAAAAATGGTTAACGAAAGGCATCAAAGTTTCCTGCAAAAACAAAAGACTATTAAAAATATTTACACTTAAAAATAAAAATCCAATAATTACGAACTATTATAAGAATTATGAAAAAATATTAAAAAATTTGGTCACAGTATCAAAAAAACTTCAATATGTAAATAAAATAAAAAAATCTAATAACACGGTAAAAACTATGTGGAGTATAATAAATGAGAAAACAAATAAAAAAACAAAAAAAGAACATAATAACATTAAACTACAAATAAATAACGATAATATAAGCGAACCTAAACAAATAGCCAACATTTTGGAGAAAGTAGCACAAGTCCATCTGGTACGAATATAGGGAATACCTCTGTACTAAATCCCACGGAGAACACGATGTTTCTTAGCCCAATAGACCCTTGGGAGGTAAACAAAATAATTAGAAACTTAAAAAATAAAAGCAGTCACGGAATTGATGAAATACCACCTATGCTCTTAAGACAATGCGCTAACGAACTTACCTTACCGTTTTACCTGCTCCTGAACCAATCTTTTGAGGAAGGTACCTTCCCCGATTTATTAAAAAAATCTGTAATTAAACCAATTCACAAAAAAAAATCTAAAACCGACCCAAACAACTATCGCCCAATAGCCCTTTTACCATCTGCCTCAAAAATCTTCGAAAAAGCTATGTGCGACCGCATTTACGCATTCTGCGAAAAATATAATATCTTTAATGAAAGTCAAAACGGTTTTCGAAAAAACCGTTCCACTACATTAGCTGTATATAAATTTATCCAAGAAGCCCTAAACACCATAAATAACAGAGAATACGCAATAGGAATATTACTAGATATGACCAAAGCCTACGACAAAGTTCAATTTGGTATATTACTAAACAAATTATATGGAATCGGTATTCGCGGAAAAGCTCACGACTGGCTAAAATCATATTTAAAAGATAGGGAACAATTAGTTGAAATAGAATTCTATAACCATGCAAGCAATGAAATTAAAAAAATCAGATCAAACAGTAAAATAATAAATGCCTCAATCCCTCAAGGCAGCGTTATAGGGTGCCTACTCTTTTTACTTTATACACTCTTTTGCAAAAAAAACGGGCACCTATGCGAAATCTTAGTTTTAAGGACTTTCGTGTATTTCAAAGGGTTTTAATGATTGTAGTATGTTTCTAGCATCAAAAGAGTTAGCCGAGCATGCGTGAGAGTGTATTCTAAATTTGAATTTTGTACAATTGCTAAGAAATTGGTTAAACCTTGTTTTGGACTAATTGCTGGCAGAAAGTTCGTCGGTGTTTTGAAACTAACCACCTACTATGCTTACGCATATGCGTGGCTTAGCTATGGTGTCACCCTCTGGGGCAACAGTACAGATTCAATAACACTCTTCACTCTGCAAAAGAAACTGATAAGAATCCTCGTAAACATAGAGCAAACAGACAGTTGCAAGCCATTCTTCCAAAAACACAACATCTTAACTCTCCCCTGTATCTACATACTAGAATCATGCAAATTTGTCCGTAAACACCAAGAGCTGTACACTCAACGAGACGACAACCAATCACGCTATCAACTCAGACCCCGCGCTAAACTAAATATACCTAAGTCAAGATTAAAAATGCACTCGACAAGTCCCTACGTTATGTCTATTAAATTGTACAATAAACTACCCGCACAAATAAAAAGAGAAGATAAAATTAATATATTTTAAAAAAAACTTAGACAATTTCTTATAAGTAAATGCTACTATTCCGTTAACGAATACCTAAATGATAAAAATATAAAGACATAAACAGTCACACACACATACACACACACTCACACCCTCGCACACACATATACGCGCACACACACAGCTTCCAAGTTTACAGTGTAGATTAAGTGTTTAAATAAAAATAATAATAAAAAAAAAATATAAAAATATAAAAAAAAAACCTTAAAAAAAAATATGTAACTTATTTGCCTATATAACTACTAAGTTAACAATAATAAGTAACATAGCCGATAAGAGCTTCCTCTCTCCTATCCCACTTATTTTGCTGTGCCCGACAGGGTCCATGTGAACTATATATATGTAAGACTACCACCTAAGAATACACATGGAAAGCAAATAAAGTATTGAGTATTGAGTAGGTACTTATGCCATTTGTTTTGTATGTCTATACCTCTATGTAGAAATACTATATCTGATAACATAATTGTGGTAATTAAATTAACTGCGGTAAATTGGGTCGCTGGCGTGTGATAAAAAATTGAAAATCGTATAGGTACCTATTTCAGTTCTGGGAATGTCAAACAGTTGCATACAAAAATATTCACCTTTAGCTTAATTAGCCCAAAAAAATATAATTAATAGCAATGACAAGACACATTGATAGAATATTAACGATTACCGATTGAATACCAAAATTATATTTCACTTACCGCAACAAAAACACGTTGCCTGAATAAAAACGAATAAATATAATATGTAAGGAAACATATTAGTTAGTGACTTGAAGATAACGTCTGCATAGAAGAGAACCGCTGCAAACCTTTTATACTGACAGATGATGTACGGAAAGGCATTAAGACTACTTCACACTGACATTATTGATGGAGTTTTTATATTATGGGCCATTGTCCATGTGGATTGCACGTTAGTCGCATGCTATCGTAAGTTGCGATTTTTTGCGTCTTGAGTAAAAATAATCAAAGGCCATGGAAACGCAGGGTCGCGTGACCTACGCATGGCAGCAGCATGGACACAGTTGTGATTTATTCAGTGCAGTGGTATGCAAGTGCCGTACCTTTTGTAAAAAAAAAAAAACTCAGTTACTCTTCCTGTATTATCTAACAGTCTGCAGTATTTAGATTTTGACTAATTTTCTGAATTAACTAGGTTAATTATTTATTTCAAGAAATGTGTGCACTTTTGTATTCAAATATGTTCAGCCATTTCTTATTTTTCGAACTAAGTCTAATCTTTGCCACAAAAAAAAAACTGCTACGTGACCTAAAATTGTCTTCTAAAAAACTTAATCTTCAATTTAAAATAATCAAACTAAAATAACAAATTAATCTTTAAGTTGAAGTTTTTAGAAGGTATAGGATCATGCTCCAGTGTTTAAGCCTAATAATTTTATTGCAGTCAAAAGTCAGACAATAGTTTTTATTATTGGCCTCCTGGGTTAGATGTTTTTGTGATCTTTAATTATATTATAAGTTATGAGGTTATCCGACGAGTTTTTGCCTGCATTTATTTGACGGATAAAGATGCAGATAAGATATATTATGTGTAATAAAACTAATTATTGTTTGTCAGTGTCTTCTGTATCCAAATGGCGATGCACTCTAATCCTTGAAAACGTAATGATACCTAAATTCGTGACAGCATTACAATGCTTTCCCAAAATCTGTTTAGCCTGATAGCTTATGGAAGGATACAACAGCTTATACAAGTAGCCTATATGTAATCCGGATATATACCGTCTTACCACAAAAACTTTTAAACGTCAGTTTATGACTTGTCTAAAAAAATGACAAATTATGACGTTGAAATAAGGTCCATTTTGCAGCCACACTTTTTTTAGACAAGTGTTTGGCACATGTTTAAGTTTTTGTAGTAAGACCGTAAAGCTTTAATACTGACGAGTGCCATCAATCAAATATATTCAGTAGTTGAATTAGTTGAAAGTGGAACCAACGTCTACGGCTATATACAAACTTTTAGAAGGTTAACACCAGTGACGTGCCAAGGTCCGCTATCTCATTAAGTGGGAGGAGAAATAATACTACTACTGTACGATTTTAATATAATTACATCTGTAATTGAGATTACGTGCACCGCATCTGAAACAATTTAGATGAACTATTATTTTAATTATATTTAAATATAGCGCTATTTAAACAAACAGTCACAGATCGATATATGTATATTAAAGATATTAAAAAAATGTGTAAGTAAAAAAGAACTGGTTACACGTTCAACTCCAAACTACCTCTAGTTTGCAATCACAAAATATGTCTTATGTAAATATGCTATTTATAGCAAAGCCACTGAAAGTTATTTTTACAAGCTATTAAAAGCTTGTCGCGATTTTACTAAGAAAGTAAATACAAGTACTTAAATCTCGCGACAAGCTTTTAAAACATATAAATTGTGTCAAATATGTTAAATTTGAAATGTCGTTATGAGTTGACAGTAAAGTTACAGTAAGTTTATTTTTTTCTTTTTAGCGCATTTAAATAAAAGCTTGTTTTTAAAACATTTTTTACCTCAATTTTTTGACATTTCCATTTTGATACTTAAATACTTACTGTTCTTAAATAAATTGTACAAAAAATTGCCAAATTGAAGTTATATCTTTCAGAGGACCTGCATCAATATTAGCAGTGGCTATCAAGGGTAGTTCGTCTCGTTTCCGTCATGTTGGCGTTGTTATGGGGTCGAGGAGGACGTTCAACGAAGCATTTCTGAAAGATAATCAGAGTTTCTACTTTTTTCTGTGTAGGAACAGATAATGGCTTATCTTAGAGGTCTTAGAATGTATGTAAGGCTCAATTCGCACTCGTATTTCAACAACCGCCCATAGCACGGCGGGTGATGCAACTTTTTAGTTAGTTTGTCAAGCGATACTGATATTTTAATCAAGTAGATTAATAGTCGCCGTTATTTTATTGGTGTGTATTGAGCCTTATTTTCTGCCCTTGAAAACAATTTAAATTTCATTACCGGCCATATTTACTTTAGGACAGTGTCTATTTACACGATGTCAATTTGTCACTGTCCTTATTTTTATTCTTATTTGTCCTTATTTACATTTGTCATGTTTAATCACCTGGCTATGTGTTCGATCTTGTCGAAGAACTCGATCATGTCATACTCATATTTGTTAGGTATTGTATTTTCGAGAATAGCTGGTTTGTCGATGGCTTGGTAGTTTAAGACGTTCGCTCGGACTGAAAGCCAGCCTCTGAATCCACAAGTTGGCTTACTGAAATCAAATGATATCAGGTAATGACTTTCATTGTGTCTTGGTTAACAGCAATGTCACATCTAGAGTACTCACTCGCATCGCATAAAGTTGACAAAGAAGTCTGTCATCCAATCTTTCATAAGATCGTCTTGATTTTTTGGCGGAAAAGACTTCTCGTGACCAAGAATAGCATTTTCGCGGAAGATGTAAGTCAAGTCTTCAACGTGAGCAGTGCGGCGGTAGTTAAGGTTCACACCTGCCTTCACTGCGCTAAATAGACTCTCATATGAAAACTTGTATAGGAAAGCCGGTGCCGCATCCATCTCGGCTCTCCATTCCACTACCTTGAACGCAGGATACGAGAAAAACGTATCTCTGCATACTTCTAAATAATCATCTATATTTAATTTTCCATGGAAGTACCGGTGTATCACTTTTTGGGCCAGTTCAAGGGCTACATTAGGAGCAGTTGAGAATGGTATGCGAACAGGCAAAACCAGAAGAGGATTTGCCTCAATGCGTCGTATCATTCGTAAATATAGTAATCTCTTCTTAAAAAACTCGCATTCTGCATTTGCGAATCCGACAATCAGTGGATACTTCTTTCCTCGGCCTTGCTGTATAAGTCTTATTGGATCGTCGTCTACGATTTGCTCGACTCCTGGGTACACTCCTTCAACGACAGGGGAGAAGCTGACCAACCCTGTCTCGTATTGGAATTGATTATTAGCATTTACGATATCCTCCAACGGAGTGTTAATAAGTTGATTGTGGATGACGTTGGGATCTGTAGAGTTAATCCCTAAGATTGATAGGAATCTGGTGGCAGCAAAGGTGGCATAAATTGGAGAGGCAGTAAAAAATGAAGGTATTGCCGTACCGCTCATAAGGATCACCCTGAAAAGAAATCAAATAAAGTCAATAGAGTACTTATCTTTAGTTAGCTTAGAACGATTTTGTTAGTTTTACCTTTTAAAAAGTCCCTTCGTTACTTTAGACAAAGACAACAGATGTGCACAGGCTGAGCCGGCGCTCTGCCCTGCCAACGTGACGTCATCGGGGTCTCCGCCAAAAGCTCTCGCGTTTCTTTGCACCCATCGCAGCAGCGTCACCTGATCCCGGAGACCAGCGTTGCCAGGGATTATCGGAGAATTCAGCGAAAGAAACCCGAAAACGTTGATCCTGTTAAATAAGGATGAACTCTTAAGCTTTTTCTCTCTCTTATTAGAATGAAGCTTAAATCTTTATTTAGTTAGATGATACCTGTAGTTAAAAGTGATGACCATAATCCCCTTGCTAACTAGATACTCTGGACCTTGAAGATCAGTGTCTCCTGATCCCGCCTGGAATCCTCCACCATGAATAAACACTAAGATTGGAACACCTTTCTTAGTCCTATTGTTTAAATGATGTACATGGTAGTCGTGGTCATGAACTCTTTCGACTACAGGGAGAGCTTCCATGGGTACATGTACATTGGCGTAGATGCAGGATTCACTCATGCCCACGTGAGGCTGCACCATTCGCGCGTAGAGCTCGTCATGTTGCGGACAGATGGGGCCCTCCCGTGTAGCGTCCAGGTGGAGAGGCCACGGCCTCACTGGCTGGAGCTCCTGGAAGGAAGCCAGAAGAGTGTGTTACGAAATTAAGTTTTTTTAACTCAACTCGTGGATGATAACCAAAGGTTTCTCTTGCGTCTTTTTCTGTATCTACTTCTATGACTGAATAACTAAGTAATAATTGTATATTTCTTACATATTGTAATAGTGTTGCAACTTTTTTCTACTTACTTACATAAACCTTAAAACATTTACAAACCTTAATACAACAAAAAAGCGAAACTAATACAATAATGGTTAGAATAACTAACAGATATTATACAATATGCGGCACTAGTAAATTAATACATAGTGCTATCTGTTTCGACAAAGCCTATGCCAAACATTTATCATTTCAAATGATAAATTTTGGACAAATCACAGGGATACATATAGATGGCTCACTTGCAGTTAATTACTGTTTTCTCAATACTTAATACTTTTCACTAAACGAACTCACCTTGAACCGCAATGCGCCCATCGGTTGCTGAGCATAGGGGATGCCTCTGAAACTCGCGTACTCCTTGCCATACTCCCCCGGCAGGCGCAGACCACACAGCCAGCCGGAGTCGATGTGCGCGCGCACCTGGCATCTCAACCCGTCTGCAGATGGGTTTGTGGCTCCAGCTGCAAGTGTACGTACTTGAGGAATAACTTTTGCCAATTTCGCTATCCCATCCCATAGTGTCCTGACACTGTTTTCATAATTTCTGAACGTAAACTGAGGTTACTTTTTTTTTCAAGTCACATTCATATTTTTGCGAATAATATTTCACTGTAGGGCTTCATTTTGAACTTACCACAAAACGTATAAAACACAATGAACAGCACTAAATCGCGGCTGTGCATCATTGTATGATCAATTAACATGAATACACTAAAACAATTGATTCCGGCGAGCTATTTAAATACTCTGTTAAGCTATGTATTAGGCTGAGAGTAGACTCGAAGTGGCTACTATACTTGTTTGACGACGTTCCACTTTGTTCTTGGTTACTTTGCCAATATGTCCGAATTACACTTTTTAAACTATTAGACTACATTTCCTATTTTGGTTTAACAATAAAACTGTCTAAAGTCCCACGGCACCTCTACATTTAGTTTTTAGCATTATATTGAGTTGCAGTTCATCTTGCATTTGCATTATATGTATAACTTTATCGGCTTACTATCGTTATATAACCGAGTCCTTGTGAACATTTACTTTCTTATAAAAAGTGTCCATGGAGTTGCCGGCTCTTCTCTATGAGACAAGTTTTTGGAACCGTGCAACTATTGTAGCGGTTCATAAGAGCCTACAAAGGCCTATTTGAAAGTATAAACTTAGACTAGGATCTTGCCGCTTGGACCTGATTTGGACCCAACTATTGAAATCTGATCAGAATCTGACAGCAGTACTCACTATTTATAGAGACCATTAATCAACTGGCAAACATATCGTGTAACCAGGTGTTTACTGCCTTCATTTATTCCAGTAATAAACTAATTGTTCTGAGGAAACCGCTCGTTCAGATTGTATCCAGCGCGAAGCAATTTACAAATTAAACATGCTGTGAATTATGTACAATAATTGTACTTTATTTATTTTCTAAAATATCATAAATCAGTAAATATATCATTAAATAATTAATTAGCGATCTTATTCCTCGTGTAGTAGTATTTCTCATAGATGTCGTCCCACATGCGAGCTGTCCTCGAGTGAGGGTAGTCGATCATCTTCAGCTCAGTTCCAATGTCCAGCAGTCGGAAGGAGTCAGGTCTGGTCTGCTCCCATGTTACTTCGCTCTGATATGATGGGTTTCTGAAAATACGAGTAAAAGCAAAATAACAAATACCAAAATTTTCCAAATTCCATAATATTTTGTAACCTTATTTGGTGGTTATAGTTTCAACTTACAAATGTTTAACAAAATTAGTCCAAAGCTTCACAAGACGTCTCTGCATAGCACCCTCTTCTCCTTCCAAAGTGCCCTCATAGAACAAGTAGGCAAGTTCATCAGAATGTGCTGCACCTGTCTTAGGAACCCCTGGCTCTGGGCGAACTCCAAGGTCACCAGAGAATGAGAACTGATAGTAGAAGACTGGGGATGTTGATACGTGGTGACGGACGCTCCGGTGAATATGGTTCGTGAAAAACGCGTCCCTAGCAATTACAAATTATGAAGTACTGTGTGTAGTGAAGTATATTTTGTTGTGAAAATATATTCGCAATATTACCTGTGGTAAGCCAACACAGAGGCCATGGTAATGTTGTCCTTAAAATACATATCTGCAATCTGACGTCCAGTTTGTTTATGTTCCCTTTCGTTCAAAAATTTCAAATCATCTGGTAACAAAAAACTCGCTCCTCTCGGTATTCGTTTCAGAACATTTGCTTCTTTCAATATTGAAACAAAAACGTAAGCTTCATTGTCGTTGTATCCTACTATCATGGGTACGGAGTTATCTTTCTTACTTGACAGTAAGTCGTATGGTGCTTCAAATAACAGTCTCTCTTCTTTTTTTGATGGATCTTCAACGCATATTCCAAAGGGAAAATAGGACACGTCTAATTTATTCGCTTTCGCTACTAAATCTTCAATTTTAGAATCTTGTAAGGTTTTGATATAATCATCACTAATCTCACTCGTATTTCCCAAAGCTCTAGCTCTATCTTTTGCATCATAATTAAAAGTCCATGGGCATAATGCACTTCCACTCTGCAGTATTACACCATGGTAAAGACCGTTAGCCATGGGAGACAATGTTACAGCCTCAGCCATAGCTGCGCCAAAGCTTTGTCCAGCCATTACAACTTTAGCTGGATTCCCTTTAAAGGCGACGATGTTATCGCGCACCCATCTCAATGCAAGTACTACATCTTTCACACCAGCATTTCCTGGTATTTTGTCGTTACCCAGACATAAGAACCCTGCAGGGCCCAATCTGGAGAGTAAAACATAAGTTTTTAAAACTTCAGAAATCATTCTTAACGACTCATTTACTTCACCCACCTGTGATAGACAATCACGACTATGATGCCCTCTTGCACTAACTTGCCGGGATTATAGGGCCCACTGCCGCCCGTGACCCACACCAGGACAGGCCAATTGCCACCAACTACTGACGGCACGTGGACGTCCAGTTGTAGGCAATCTTCGGCAGCCGAGACCGAGGAACAGGTCAACGTTTTGGAGTTTCTAATGTCAGACCAACGAGGAGCGAGGCCTGCTCTCTGAACATAAACAGTTAATTTTCATATGAGATAGCAGAGTGAGATGTTGACAGTTTTATCTACATTAATGTTTATGAATGTGCTTGTAACAGACTTATTCATAAAGTTAAGTTTTGGAGGGTATTTAAAGACCAACTTACCTTAAACCTTCCCATTGAGCTTGTAACATTGGCATAAGGTATACCAGTATAAGACATGTATCCTTCTCTCGCCATCCCTCTCAGCATGCCCTGGGCAATGCTGATCACATCCTGACTTGTCACCATCGTCATTTGTAGTATCACCAACAATTTGTATGTTACCATCTTCCGTAAACACGAGTCATTGACAGGAATTATTAACTATTAAAAGATGTCTCTCAAAGTGAGGATCCAAACTGCGATTTTCTCTTTTGGCCTTTTATTTCTCGAAACATTTTATGTGTGCTGGAAAACCCCAGCTATTTCACGCAATGCGTTTGTTGCGTTTTAGTTGCAATATTATAATGTGACAGTATTTGTAATGTTCAGTATCGTTTAGGCCCCTCTCGTTTATCCGCATCGGTGATTCTGTTTAGGGTCTTCACACATTTGAACTCGTGTATCTCATACAAGTGTGACAAAAAAATCACCTTTAACAATAATTGCACTTGCTTAGTTCATCTTCTTTATTAACAAATCCGAGTCGATTAAATACATCGTCTCAATTATCTCTGTCCAGTACTTTTACTGTTTTGATAATATTGGTGGAAGTGAATCATGCATAAATGCATTTTATCAAATATAAAAAAGTGGTCTCACAATATTGTTATAACTTAGATATTATGTAGAAACCTTTAAAACACCTAAAATTATCATGTAATAGGAATGTATTGAAATGAAAATACAATATCCACGTCCGTCCGTCGCAATTATTTATTTGAATCATTGAATGCAACGCCACGCGATCGCGTCCGATCATTGTACTCTGGCGTCATTGTGCGGAATGCAAAAAATATATTAGAAAGTGAAATATTTACAAAGGCGTTGAAAACTAATAGTAAATTGACTTAAATTATAATTATAATACATACGTTACATCAGTCGCTCCATTACGCATCTTGAGTGCTTCGATCACGAGACATTCAAACAGTATCATCATTTGCCATTTTACGCACATCCCTTCGTAATGTCGAATAAGGATGGTTTAGTAATAAAAAGTTCATTTGTACAGCTGATATATATCTAGATAGTAGCACCGTGCATCTTATCTAGTGTAGACTATTTTGACATTGACTAAGAACGAATTCCTAATTTACAGAAATTCATAAAAAATTATGGACGCTCGTGAAGACACTCGTGAAGAGACTCACGATAGTAAATTAACTATTGAATGCGGAGATAGAAAAATCATTTGAATGTTGTCTCGTGATCTGCAGCTATTTTTGTACAAACTTATAATTTTCAAAATAACTTATATTAACTTAAAAGTAAATTGCGGGCGGATTGTTATCTATAGCCTAGTGTAGTTTTATGAGATCAATCTCCGGGCACTAACAAAGCTTAGTCGTAATACTGAATCTACGAGTAATCTTTATTAAGGCCCAAGTTTTATTACAATTGCTTCGTAAAACATTACTAGGTCTAAAGAAAGTCTAGCTGTTCCTAACGGTAAATCCGTATCGTAAAACTAAAGTTATCTTGTTCTCGCTGAAATCGAATGGTCTCACATAGATTTTACATATAAGTACGAGTATGACATCGGTGTAGTAATAGTACAGTAATTTCTAAGCTTAATCAACATCATCGGCCTTTGTACTTTCATATTGCTGGGCATTGGCCTCTTCTCATACAGAGCAGCAATGCTAATCATGTAGGTATTATGATGAAAATTACAATTACACTTCAAAATACATAGAAAAAATAATATTTTATGCAGTTGTACGAGAAAGGCGTTAGACCAATGTTGGCAAGAAATTACTTAAGTAACCGACTAGATTTGTGACTTACTCTAAATAAATTAATGCAAATTAAAGTATCCACAGCAACACTTATCTGAAAATATTGTACACTTATGTCGTAGATTCAAACTTAGATCGTAAGATCTTATTTCAAACACTCACTGCACTTTGAACCCTTAACTATTAACAACATTTACATGAAGGACAAAAGTTCAGTCTTATCATTAAAGCTGGCTCCCACTGGTCAAGCTGTCGAAGAACTCGATAATGTCCTGCTGTCTAGAGGAGAACTCCTTGGATCTGACCATGTCGGGGGACACAATGTCTTCGTATTGCATGCCGTCGCCCGCCGGCCACTTCTCCAATGAGTTATTGTCTTCGCAGATCGGTTTACTGAAACATAAATGATGTTATTTTTTAAATTAATTATTATTTGGTTTGCTTAAGGTAGATCCTTTACTAATAAGGTTTAGCTGTTGTGTCGTTATATACGTAAGAACATATTAGTTGCATAGGAAAATTACCTGCACTTCATAAAGTTGACGAAGTAGCCCGTCATTAGATTCTTCATTTTCACGTCATCCTTAGATGGCGCAGTTGCGCCCGGCGCTTCGACTACAGAGTTCGCCCTGAATACATAGGTTAGGTCCTCAATGTGGCCAGCGCCATCGTACTCCAGCTCCATTACCTCCTTGATGATGCTGCTCTGACCCTCGTACGCAAACCGGTACAAGTACAGTGGAGCTCCACCAGTATCAGCACGTTTTTGCGCCAGTTTCAATGCAGGGTACTCATAGAAGCCGTCCGAACATGATTTCACAAAGTTATCGATGCCTATTGTATCATTGTAGTACCTTCTCTCAATAGACTCTTTCAAATCTATCACTAGTTGTGGTGGTGTCATTAACAAAACTCTGGGCGGTATTATGATTGCAGGATTGTCCTTAATCTTATTGGCGAAACCAAAGTTGATTAGTCGATTGCGGAATGTCTCGCATTCTGCGCTGGTAAATCCTACTAAGAGAGGAATGTTCTTGCCGCGTCCTTTAGCTATTAAAATTTCTGGATCATCGTCAATAATGGTTGTAACTCCAGGTAGTGGGGATTCCACAGTAGGGACGAAGGTTGTCAGGCCAAATTGTTCCAGTAGAGCGGCGTTAGCATCTTTGAGTTTCTCTGCTGGTAAGTCGATAAGCTTCCTATGTATTTCCTCGGGGTCCGTATCTTTGATGCCAAGGACAAACAGCAATTGATTCGAAATGTGAGCCGCGTAAGCTGGAGACATGCTGAAGAATGAGCTTATTCCTGTTCCGCTCATCAAGATTGCTCTGTAACGAGAGAGTACGATACGTTACTATCTTTACCAGGTTAATTAAATATACAATGCTACATTGTTTAAAGCATGATAATCTATCTGACTTCCATCATTACGAGGGATTTTCCCAAACGTTCTACTTAAAATTGCCAACTTACCTTTTGAAAAGACCTTTAGCAGCTTTAGACAGAGTCAATAGATGCGCGGCTGCTGCACCAGCGCTCTGGCCCGCTATAGTGACGTTGTTGGGATCTCCTCCGAAATGCTTAGCATTTCTTTGCACCCAGCGCAACAGGGTCACCTGGTCTCGGAGACCAGCGTTGCCGGGGATTTTCGTCGTATTCATGGATAGGAAACCGAAGACGTTCAATCTGGAATGCACAATTAGTTAATTATTAACGGATAGTAGTCTATATATTAAACTGCGTAGGAGTATCTTATGTCAGTCTTGTCCGCTATTATAACTAATAAATAACCCATTCATTGTCTATTGTATCAATATGTTAAGCTGAGCTTGCCTCTTCTTAAATTGTTGACCGTTTCATTGACAAAAAAATAAAACCGACTCCCAAAAACACTGAAAAGCAAAAAAAAACTATTCTTAGGTGCATCGGCCTAGAAGTCAGTGTCTAATGGATGTAACTAAGTTTATTTCGCCACCGACTTCTAGGCCGATGCACCTAAGAATAGTTTTTTTTTGCTTTTCAGTGTTTTTGGGAGTCGGTTTTATTTTTTTGTAAAAAGTTTTTTATTTTTAGCTTTTCAGTGACAAGCATAGTTGTCACTATCCGCATAAGTGGAAAGTTCTCATCAATACGAACAATATAAGCCCAAACACGAAGTAGTTTACATATTCAATTGTCGAGTTCCCTCGACCTTCGCTGGTCTCCATCATCAGGTCAGCTTCAAACCTTTACTGTTGCAAAGGTCTCGTCAATGCGAACAAAATAAGCCCAAACACGAGGTAGTTTACACATTCATTGTTCAAGTTCCCTCGACCTTCTCTGGCCTTCATCATCAGGTCAGCTCCAAACCTTCACCATTGCATAGTGTTATCAGACATACGCCTTAGTGTCAAGTTTTTACCCTACGTATGCCTACAATTTTCGAAAGTTGCCCTCGATTTCTCAGGGTTTCCATCATCAGATCCTGACCTGGTGACTATGGGACCACCTGGGAGGTAAACCCTATCAAACAAAAAAAAAATTTTGCAAATCGGTCCAGGCGTCTCCGAGTAATCGGTGAACATACATAAAAAATAAAAAATAAAAAAAAAAAAAAAAAAGATCCCGACGAATTGAGAACCTCCTCCTTTTTGGGAAGTCGGTTAAAAATACATAACAACTGAGTAAGCATGTACGAATCACATTTAGTTAGGTTTACCTGTAATTAAATGTGATGACGATGGCATTCTTGCTGACCAAATATTCTGGTCCGTGTAGATCTTGGTGGCCGGAGCCGAAGGCAAATCCTCCACCATGTATAAATACCAAGATTGGCAGTCCAGGTGTCCAGTCCCTCTGTCGGTCTGTGAACTCTGGGAGGGCGTGCAGTGGAACATGAACGTTGGCGTATATGCAAGCTTCGCTCATCTCGCTGGGCGTCATGAGCCTCCCGTATAATATGTCTGTTTGGAAGCAGATGGGTCCCTCACTTGTGGCGTTGAAGACATCATCCCAATGTTCTAGAGGTTCGAGCTCCTGTAACAGGCAGATATGTAGATTAATAATTGAATATTGTAACACTAAATGAAATGTTTTCGGTTTAGAATTTGACCATTACCAATGTACTTACTCCCAAATCAATTGAATCAATAACATTTGACATTTTAATTTTGCATGATTTGCAGGTATTTAGATAAAACAATAAGTACCTTAAACCTTAGGTCTCCAACGGGCTGCTTAGCGTAGGGCACTCCTAGGAAGCTGGCGAACTTGAAGCCATGAGCGGAGCGCTGCACGCCACTGACTCTGCCGCAGTCCAGATAAGCGTCCACGCTGCGCGACGCCGCTCCCGGCCGCGCCAGCGCTGTGCACGCTGGAAGCCACAACATATTGCATTTAGTGCGCTATATTTACAACAACTGCCATTTTAAATATTTATTGGACTTTAGTGCTCGTTTTAGAATGATCATAAACTGCTGGTCCATTTCGATAAGATTGATGCGTCGATGTCTATCGAAATACACATAGGCACGTGAAGTCCCCGCTGTATGCTAAAAGTGTATGTCCTCTGCGTTAGTGAGCCCATGTTGAATAAAACGTTCTTCACTGTATTTGATTGAAGGACGTGTTTTTGCGAAGCTGCGTGGTTCGATCGATGCCAAAATGTTATAAATATTTTGTGCCTCGTGTACATCACTGCATGCAATTCCCTAATGTTCTATTCTCACTCATATATGGCTATACCTACCTATTGCAAAAAGCAAAACTAACGATAAATTTTTTGTCAATTTACGACGACTTTCGAAGTAGGTAAGGTCGTATTTCTTGTTAGCAAATTGAAGATTTGTTTTTCCTGTTATTAAAGATACACGTGCCATCAGTAAAAAAAGAAACAAACCCATTCGAAACTGGCTGTCATCAAGTTCCTATGATTTACATAATATATGATATTATACATGCGACTAGTTATTTATAGCTACACTTGACGACCTCACTTTAAATTAGACAATTTTAAAACTGGTTAATACGCCGCAGGTTTGTTTTGGTGACTGTTTACGGATAGAAAACGCATATATTATGTAGGTAACATATTTTAAACTATTCTCTTAGAAATTAGGAATTTAATGGCTACCTAATTATTGACAAAAACACTTAGTATGTCTTCAAAGGATAATCATATACGATGAAAGTATTAGCCTGCGCCTGCGATCCCGCTAAGTGTAGCGTTACCTCGCCATCCGGTTTCCGCATAGTTGGCGCACGCGCATAAAAACTGAATAGTTTATATTCTGCACACAATAGCTTCTGCCGTACTTGAGTATTCGATAGGTAATATTAATGCATATGCACACACGGCTCGTCTAGAGGTTACGGACCATGCTCGTGGACGCTGTTTCTATGCACTCTATGTTTGATTTAAGCACACTATGTCGTTTTTTAGCAGCCTAGATGAAATTGAAGTTTTCTATCGCGAGAATAGGTAACGGTGTTCAAGGATATAATTTTTGATGTCACTTAAAAACTACGAAAAGTTGTATTTTGTAGAATCTTGAGTTATTTGTGACACAATAAAAAAAAACGATTAAATTCAACTGTTTTGTGAAAACTGGATTATCCGATAAAGAAATCCACTTTGGTAGTGCGATTTTTTGTTGGAGACCTTTAAATAAATAATAAAATATGTAGTTATGTGACTAGGATGCTCCATAAGCACCGGCATTAATCTTGGAATTGCGGAATGGCAAGTTTTTGTCAGTCACAAACATGAGCATTATTACGCAAAACGACCTTGGCTGTTATGACAGGCTCGTGTAACCGAATGTCTTAGCTTTACACGTGTTCATGCTTGGCTGGACCCTTTTTTTGATCAAATAAATTATATGTTATTCTAATATATGTATTAGCCTGTATATTATTCTAATATATAAGCTATACATATACATATAATTACCAAGTTTCATCAAAATCCATCGAGTAGTTTTTGTGTGAAAGAGGAACAAATATGCACTCGCTACACACATCCTTACACATCTTGGCATTTATTAATTATAATTTATAATTTATGGATATAAATTTTAAATGTATTTTAAAAATACAAATATATAGATGTAAATTACACTTGGAGCTAATTACCCGTGTTTACAGGTGATTGAGTAATTACATGTGTAACAGTGGCGAGGCGTCCTTATAAGCCGATTCCCATCGGCTTCCCTTTCGAATTTCAAGAAAGAAGCATAAGGTAGCAATAGGTATAAGTTATAATATAGGTATAATTACCATAATCATTTAAACCACAAAATTTAAATATGTAGGTATAACAAAACGCCTACCACCGTAAAAAAAATTGTCTATAAATTACTTGAAACATTTTGCTCTTATTAAACAAGCCGCGGCTTCCTCCTCCATACAAAACTACGCTTGCGTGACGTCATCCACGCCGCGCCGCGCGATGTTCGCGGCATATGGGCGAGCGGTAAGCCGGCTCACGGAGCGGCTTCCACCAATCAAAACTCGCGAGTGAACGAGAAAGAACGCGTCAAGAGTAGAGTAGCTATACCTGTCTACGCGCGAGTGACAACAACGCTTAGAGCTCTCAAATATGTAAACAAACAAATCAGACAAATTCAGTCTCATTGTTCTTATTTTGTTTTAGATAATACCATTATACAACAATTTGTACGTTGTATTACTTAATTGAATTTATTAGTGTGTGTATCATTTGGAAATAACATAGTTCGTGTGTGTACAATATTTTATGTTAAAGTGTTTTAGTTACATTATGTCAACATAGATGGCGTTGTGCATTTTTATGCAAATCCTGAATCGCGGTGTTAAGATTCTCCGCGATTGAATGACCCTAGTTGGGAAATTATTATTAGTTTGCAGTATCATTACTCCTTACTAATCACCGCGATCGCAGTGACCTGGTACTCAGTACAAGTACAGTGTGTGTAGTGAAAATAGAGAGACCTAGGTTAGCGATGGGTCGTTGAAGGTTTTTCTGTCAACGAAACGTTAACGTTGATTTCCGTTTGTCAACTAGTTGATCAACTAGTTAATTTCGTCAACGAGTTGACGTGTTACAAACGTCAACTTGCATCAACGATCATTGACTTTCAACGATACACGCCAACGTCAACGATAAACGCCAAAACGTTTTTGTTAATATATCATTTTTTAAAACTTTCTAGATGATCTTCCCTTTATACTTTTTTCAGGCTTAGGACTGACTAAATAATTTGCTATAAAATACAAATTTTAGGCGTATTTAAAAGATCATCTGATTTTTATGTACATTAATTAATGATTATTTACAATTGGAACGAAGTTCCTTATTTTTTTTTACATTATTTTGGCTTTTTACATTATTTTATTTTTTATAATTTTACATTATTTTGGTTTGGGTTCAGTTGCTCGTTTCGTTCGTCAACCTAGTTGAATTCGTAAACGTCGTTGTAATTTTTACTCGTTGACAAATTCAACGCGTTGACGGATTCAACGCGTTGATTTGAAAACGGTCAACGTTAATCCCGTTGAAGTGACATCAACGTTGATTCAACTAGTTCGTTGATTCAACGCCCATCGCTAACCTAGGTTGAAATGCGTTATTTTGATACGTAGACATATTGCATCAGGTTTCTTTTTAGTGTATCTGCTTTTAAAACTTAATTAGGATAGCATTTATCGCATTAGACCGTTTTCCGACAGATTATTTACTTTAGGAAGGAACTTATTTTTCAAGGTTAAGTTTAGAGAATAAAAACTTGTTATAAAACTCGGGCACGCCGCTCGGGTGAATTACCTACCAATATTACGTCAATATTAAAATTACTAACGTCCTGACGGATTTATGAAACATAATATACCTACCTACGATAAATATCAATGGCTAACAGGCCGTTGTAAATTAAATACTTAAAATGTATTGTTTCTAGTGCCAACATTTCTCAGATTCTAGTAGTTAATATACCTAACTAAAGATAATAAAGTTTTATAGATATTAATAAATAATCTGCCGAATTCCTCGAGAAAACATGTTCAAGCTATCAGTCTCTCAGTCAGTGCTAAAAGGTGGACTGAGAAATTACCTCCATTACCTCTCCCCCCATCCCTGAGTACTCTCCCCCCCCCCCCCCCCCGTTTTTTTTTGCTGCGGCTTCCCTATTTCAATAAACCACCCTTCGCCACTGATGTGTAATGATAATCATAAACGGCTCACTAAGCTGACTCTATTCGATAACCCCGGTTCATGCTGTCTACAGTGCTGATGCTAGATATGTGGTCACGTTATTACGAACGTTCATCATATACACTAATAATCCTTATTCGTGAAGTTGTACACATCATCTGCCGAGTCTGCCGAGCCTTTTCCAAATATGTGGAGGTCGGCTTCCAGTCTAACCGGGGGCAGCTGAGTACCAGTGTTTAACAATCAGCGATTGGCTAGCTGACCTCCTCAACCCAGTTACCCGGGCAATCCAATACCCCCAAGTAAGACTTGTTGGTTGTCATACTTCCTGGCGTCTGACTACCTGTAACTGCCAAAGATGTTCAAATGACAGTTCTATCAAATATATGCCGCGGATGGCAAACGTTATTTTACGATCCGCGTTTGTTCTTGAACATGAATATTTTGTTAAAAATCACTGAATGCTAGCTCAGTTATAAACAAAATACACGTCGTGAATAGAATAAACATAATTACAAAATCAATTAACAATTAACGCACATCCGGAAATTATTGTCATATTAACCCTGTACAGTCAAAACAAATTCAAATAGACCGTAACTCAAAGTAATAAGACTTCGTGTATTGTCGGCTTTTTCCGTAGTTTCGTTATGTTGTGTCGAGTCGAGCGGCGCGCGGCGCGATATTTGCGTGCGTAGTAGTATGACCAAAAAGTTCTCCAAGAATTGGTATAACTAATTTAGTAAATAACAACGCGTATACATGTTAAATTAAAAATTCAGTGTGTGTATTATGATTATAACATAATAGTCTAATTAGGGTGTTTGAGGGTGTGCGTTAATTACATTACATGTTGTATATAGGTACCTGTTTATTAGCTTTATGGCAAAAAAAACTTGAAGTAAGTTTTTCGAACTGTTCGCGGCTAAATATGAATTCGCAAAAAAAAAACGTATAAATAACTTAAAATTAAAAAAAAAGATAATTATACATTATAATATTTCCTACATACATAAATATTAATAATACAAAGACATGTCCTAATCACTCGATATAATTTGTCTGTATAGGCCGTAGCGCAGATCGTAGGCCGTAGCCGTAGCAATCGCTACGAATGCTACGACGCTTAGAAACGAACTAACCGAGTTTTTTTTTCAGCTGCTAGTAGGTTTAGCAATGTATTTTTTTTTATTTATTTATTCTTGCACATATTTATTAAATTTTTAAATATTAAATATAAAAATAAAAAACATTTAAAAATATAAAAAATAGGTTGCCACCGATATCGGGCACAGGGTCCAAGGTACCGGTGGTTAGGGTCCCAGAGACAGAAACCGCCTCACAATACGTGCCGTATCAAGGAGTACTGCCTTCTGAATCAGTCTCTTGATCCAGCCGCCCAACGAGAGCCTCCTGAGGTGTTCGTCGAGGCTCTTGGCTATTAAACCATTGGCCGTAACGACAATCGGCACAATAACAGCCGTGTCGACACTCCACATGGCGACAACCTCGTGCGCTAAGTCGAGATACTTTATTTAACAATGTATTATTATTATCAAAATATTTTAATTAGTTTTGTAAAAATTAACGGTGTATTTAAATAAGAAGAGGATTTACGAAAAAAATAAGATAATACGTTTGCGCCTAATAAAAAAATCTACGAGGACATTTTGTGGTTAGTAAATCATATTTTGCGTCCGCAAATGCATTGAATACTTTATGAATAAATGTTGCCATGTAGTAATAATAGCCAGCAACAATAACCGATTTTTTACAGTCATAAAATGATAAGGTGACATACATTTTTACAGAAGTACCTACAAACGTATTCTGCTTTACTTGCCTATATATGTTTAAGATATTTTATGATGATAGTTTTATTTTTTGTATAGAATTAAATGCACAGGAGATGCGTTTGCCGTGTCGTGACGTCACAGTAATGTCATACAATGTTACAATTGTTGTAAGATATGAATTTGCTTGATCGCTTTTTCTCAAGCAGGGTCAGCAGGGGTCGAGGTGTCGTTTGCTTACAAAGTCCGAGTGGAATATTATCACTTGTCCACATACGTATGCACTGCTGTAACCGTAACGATGAATTTATTGCAACCTTATCGAAACTGCCTTTAATTTTATTTTTATATTTATCTATTTGAAAAAAAGGTAATCTATTATTTTATTCATCAAGATTAGACATTTTTTAAACTTGATGATAAGAAAGTAAACTTAAAAAAATATTTTTGGCACTGCATCGTCCTTCTAGCGGTTTTTCGGTTTATGAATATGTATTTACGTGTAGCAGAATATTTTAAAACTAACAAAAATTAAATTTAAATTTTCACATTCAAAAAGAGAAACCCACCAAAATTCACAGAAACGTAAGAAAATTCTATAAATAAGTTTCATTTCACCTGAAAATTTAACTACGAGAACGAAAAACTAACTTAAAAAGCACAAAGTTTTCGTGTTTTCCAATCACTTTCGTAAGTAACTCACCGTGCAGTAGGAAGGCGAGCGCGAGTACGTGTGATGTCATGTCTGTGCGGTGTCGGGCACCTGACTGGCAGGCGACGGCCGCTGCACGCTATTTATGCCGGCGGCACCAGACCAGGCATGCGCACAGCCGCACACTTTGAAAATGGAAGAAAGTTTTGTTCTGAAACTGCCCTTTGACTTTGAACACTCGCTTGAACGTATCCCTAAGGCTTTTCTCGCCCGTGAGGTAGGTAAGTATTTATATGGTTTTATGTATTAGCTCTGCTACTTTATATACATTGAGATTCTCGTAACGAGTTTACGTTTGCGTTGTTTGGTCCAATCCAAATTTCAAATCCACTATTCAAAAAAAACCTTCAGTTTAAGGTTTCAGCCTACGAAACCAGAAGTAGCAGAATTGCAGTAACTGACAACACATAAATCACTTGATGACAAATGAATTGGGTAGTTTTGGTAGTCATACAAACTGTCAAAACACACAGGGAGTGATGAAGGGCGGGCGTTTTTGGGGACTGTCTTTTGTAAAATTGACTTTCAAAAAGTGCTGATTTTCAGCCCACTTTAAATAAATTACTTTTTTTAAAAGCCTGAAATACCTATACTTTTCCTTCGCGAAAATCATCCTGTTGTCTCTTAATTACCAATCGGTTTGTCACCCAGTCTTCACAGCTAGGTAAGGGCGTGAAGTGACGTCACAGCTAAAGGTCGCTGGTATTGTCTGCGGCGTGACGCTGCGGCGCCCACGTGGATTCCCCAAGCGTACAGCCTCACACGTGCACACGCCAACCGTGCACTTGCACTTATTTCTGTTCATTCATGGAAAATGGCGGAAGTAAATTGAAGGGTACCTACAACTATTTTTATGGGTACTCGCGTCTGCACTCACTCACTTACTCGTGTTTACTGCAATGCAGGTTGCAATGTAGATTTTTTAGCATTATTATAATTGTAGCAATGTAGGTTGATGATCACTTATGTTATAATTAGAAATTATTAGAAAAAAAGCCTTTTGTTACAAAACTTCATACTCCCTTTTACTTAATCTGAGCTTTTTTACACAGCATCCTGGTAGCTGAAAGAAACAATATTGTCTGGTTTGGACTGGTAGCTTTAGCAACTTATAAAAATTCATGAAATATTTAACTTTCACCTGCAATAATATATTGAAAGTACCAAAATAGCTGAGTGCATACGTCTGTGCTATGTCCTAACCCTGTCATATTGACGTACTTTTAATCCTTGGACTCAGTCATTATTCATAAGATATTTTAATTTATTCCCACGCCTATCGATATCTAATCATAACCAGTTCAAACTGGTTCCGTCAAATCGAATTTAAAAAATAAACACATTATTATCTCGTCTGTTGTACAATCATAAAAAAAAACATTAGGAAACTAATTTGTTTTCATGTATGAGAAGTATTACTGATGCTAATCATGTCTTCCTTCGCTAATTAAACCGTATATGTCAGTATCGCAATAAAACATGACATTTTCTGGTTTATAAATATACATTTAATGAATATACTACCACCGAAAGAATTTCATTTTCATACTTCACAAAATAGAAGTGCAGTCGCAGTAGGTAGTTGTCAAGCGTCAAAGTATTTTTAAGCGCGAACAAAATATTGAGCAATGTATACTAACATGTTATTTATCTTTTCAGGTAATTGTGGATACCCTGTTGCTTTGGAGATCTTCAAGAACAGAATCCACAGGCTGAAGGTATTTTCCGGAAATTAGATAGTAACTTGACCTTATGTAAAATCTTCCAAAAGTGAAGATCTTGAAGTCTACAATTGGTTATTTCCACTAACTTGAAAGTTAGTTCATTTTGTATAACAAAATTGTTATTCTTCAAAAATTGTATGTTAGTTTGTTCAAAGGACATCATCCATCTTTCGACTAAATAACGCATTATTCTGAAAGAGTTTCCAAAACCAAGGCTTTAATTAGTTGAGCCTATCTTGTACTTCTAGTCTGGAAATTAGATAACACCAGACACATTAATAAAATTAGAAAATTTCGGAAAACAAACAATATTGAACATCCCGGACATAGCTAATACCTATATTAAAAAATATAAGATAAAGAGGAAAACAATATATTTTATAATAATAAATAATAATCAATTGTGTGATGACCTGAAATCCGCCAGATTACTGTTATCTGTCTGCACGTGGATACCAGTGAAAGCGGAGTGGGCCACTTAACACGCCACCTTTTTCATGTATTTTTATACGTAATGACTTAATTATTATAATTAATTTTCAGTTTAGCTAAAGGCGGGTATAATGTAAAGTACCTATTGTGAAAATCTTGGATTTTTTCTTTGAATATGAGTAAAATACTCGATTTTTTTTTGTGAATGGTTGGGCTGTTTCCGCAACTCCGCGAAATAGAGCTTATTCAATTATTGAGAAGGTTTCGTTACAAAATAAGCTTATTTATAAAGTTTTCGCGTATTGTTACCGTAAATGTAAAATCTTACGAAAAAACGTTACTGAATTTCATAATTCGTTATGTATTTTAAGATAAAGAAAAAAAAAACACTGTATGCGACTAGTTTTAACGAATTTTTATAACGTCTTAGAACTAGCAACGAGCTTTAAAGACGTAACAATGTACTTTTAGCCCGTGACAGCAGTATTGAATACTTACTTACTTGTACCTTCGCTATGCACATTCTTATCGGAAGATGTTACATAGTAACATACTCGTACGTATTTCCCCGCTGAGTAACATTGTCACGCGTAAATCTGCGTGAAAATTGGAAGGGCACGTTCTGTTGCTGATCTGATGCGTTTCTGCTGTTTGTAGCCTATTTGAAATACTTATAAAAATTATAAAAGACTAGCTTCCTCCAGCGGTGTCCTATGTCGCGTGGGAACACTGATAAAGAATAGCCTAATAACCTTCCTCGATAAAATGGGCTATCTAAAACCTCTGAAAAAAAAAACAAATCAGGCCAGTAGTTCCTAAAATTAGCGCATTCAAGCAAAAGTTTAAAGCTGGATTATCATATTATATAAATATAAAACAAAGCCGCATATTTGATGATTACGTGGCCGAAAAAATGCGGGTCAATGCGTGCCGTGCGGACTTGACCATCGCACTGACGCAGATAGGTGCCATATGATGCAGTCGATAACCAGCCGAGACTCCCACCGATACGAAAACAACCAAATTATACGGCTAATTAGCGGTACCCAAACAATTGGTGCTTACATCTATATACATATAATAAATCTGTAAAAAAACTGTGTCTGTACATTGAATCTGTCTGTTTGTCTGTATGTCTGTATGTCTGTTTGTTTGTACACGCTAATCTTCCGAACTACTGAACGGATTTCAATGATTTTTTCTTTGTTGTATTGGTATTAAGCCGGGTCAACATATAGGCTATAATTTATCTTCGAAACTTGAAGACCTGATGCAGAACTCCAACAGACAAACAAAACTATAAGAGATACAAAAATGGTGCCATAGCAAAAATTGTTTCATGTTATGAGCATTTTCTGCTGAGATAATAAATTTGAAGATCTGGAACACCTTATGTGGAACCCCAAGAGCCCAGCTACTCTGTACCATATACAGGTATGACGTTTTAGCAAAAGTTGATCAATCTGATAAGCACTTTCTGCTGACTTATAAAAATTGAAGATCTAAATCACCTGATGTGGAATTCCAGGAGCCCAGCTAGACTGTAGCATATAAAGGTATGACGTTTTAGTAAAAGTTGTTCAATCTGATAAGCACTTTCTATTGCCTTTCTATTGCCTTATAAAAATTGAAGATCTAAAACACCTGATGTGGAATTCCAGGAGACCAGCTAGACTACAGCATATAAAGGTATGACGTTTTAGTACAAGTTGTTCAATCTGATAAGCACTCTCTATTGACGTATAAAAATCGAAGATCTGGAACACCTGATGTGAAACTTCAAGAGCTCCACTACTTTAAATGTATAGAAATGAATGTTACAAAATAGGTATGATGAATCAAAAAAAGTAATTAGTCCGCCTTTTACATAGATAACCCTAAAATAATGAACACGTATTTTTTCTTTTCTTTCTCTCACATACAAATAATAACGTAGATACAACACGCTTGAATTTTGTGTTAAGTCACTTATTAGTATAAATTTTACATCTCATTTTTATTTTGTATGTATGTCTCTTCCAGACCTCCCTGGGGCCGAAGCCAACACGCTGAATCAACTTTAATGACATGGTGACATAAAACCGACGATTATCCCTTTATAAACTATAGAAATGAACCCAAAGACAATCCCCGGTAGACGTCGTTAAAAAAAAAAGACAGTCCCCGGTTCTGTGATAAACTATTGCTGACTATGAAGGAAAACTACTTGGGCTATTGTGATGGGATGTTAGTGGATTAGGACATAGGAAACTATGGGAACTATGGCACCTCCCGATGACAATGTATTATTTATACATGTAAAAATGGCAGGTGGAGACTCGCCACCTCACTTACTGGGCCCCCGGGAATCAGTCACTGAATAGAAACCAGAGGGCAACAAGGACATGAGCGGCTGAAGTGAGGATACCTCGGTGGACTTTAAACGCAGATCACCGGCCCACTTGCCACTTACCACGAGGCACCTACCCTCCGAGCAGGGCTACTAACCCTGCTCTAGCGACTCCACTCTGGACGGCCAATGAAAGCAAGCCAAAGGCGTGAGATCTAACCCCGTCATGGTTCACTCCGGCCGGCCGGAGATGGGGGACAGTATACTCTCCCTGGAGCACTCGGTATATATAGCTCCGCGGGGTTGCTACTCCCCGTCATCAGCCTCAGATGTCCTGCGGGGCTTATATCTCATTATTATTGTCGTTATTATCTCAAGAGCCTTTGTCCCAATTATGTTAGGATCGACTTCCAGTCACGATGCAACTGAGTACCAGTGTTTTACAACCGGTTACCCGCTCAACCCAACACCCCTTGGTAAAACTGGTCAGACTTACTGGCTTCTGACTACTCATAACGACTGCCAAGAATGTTCAATGACAGCCGGAACCTACAGTTTAACGTCCCCTATTGGTATCCAAAATATACATAGAAAGCGCATACGAACTTAGGAAAGTTGCATTGACAGGTACTTGCCAGACCTGGAATCAAAGTCATACTTGAGAGATCGGTTCTCTACCCATTAAACCAAAACGACTTCCACTAGGTCACCACTACTTTGTTATCTTAGTAATATTTAATGTTTTTTTACGTAATAATACGTGCAATATTTGCCACACACAACTTAGACTAATTAGAATCTGTGCTTTTGCCGTTGACGTACAAAAAATTAAATATATGGAAGGTTTCTAATGGTTATGCGTATTCCGTTTTTTTCCCGTCAACGGGCCCTTAAAATTCAATATGAGACGATTCAGACCGTTGATTTTGCTGACCCCGTAGTCGCTGGCATAAGGGACAGGATCCGCGTACGAAGTCGCGGGCAGAAGCTAGTAATAAATAAACGAAGATGGCGCTAAGCGCAAAACAAGCAAGTCTCAAAAATGTGTCGATTTTGTTTCCAAACAATAGATTTCCAAGTATGAATTATTTCATCTAAAGATGGTGTGGAAAGCGGATGTAGTGTGTATTGGATGGTTTGCTCTACAATTTAAAATTGCATGTTAAAAACCCTAAAAAATATTAAAATAAATATTTAATTACTGGTCCATTGTATCAGGCGTCTTAGCGGAAGGTTGTACACGCGCGCTCTCGTTGCGTGCGCTTACGCACGTCGTGGGTCGTTACGTTGTAATTATCATAAATATTGGGTAAATTAGGTCAATATCAAGATCGTTGCTGACACAAGATGGGTGTGTTCGTCTGTTTGTCACACTGTAGTGCTCTGTATGCTGTTTTTAATCAAACAGGAATCTTTTGCGCCTTACCTTACCTCAAAGATTATAAAAAGGTTGCAGAAGGACATATCGCTCTTTTCATATCGTAACGTGTGTTATTTAATTCCTAATTTATTTTATATTTTAGTCCAAAATAACTTGAAATTAAGTGTTTATTCGAGCTTCATGTTTCGTGAAGGTCTGGTTGTTGTTAATTTTCGGAAGCTTACCCATTTCCATTTCGTCGAAGGGCCAGATTTCCAGAAAGGGTGTTTTCAATTTCAGTTCCAGGAAGGTTTCTATTACTAAGTTATTCTGGAAATGAATATTTTAGGTTATTTGTCTTCGGTCTCGTGGAGAGTATTGCGTTCCTAAATGCCAAGCAGTTTTGAGAAAATATTGTTATTCCAATTGAAATGGATTACAAAGGTATAAGAAACGGCCGAACGAATTACGACAATCAGGGTATCGTTGGGTTCGTCTCAATTGCCCGAATGTATTTAGTTGTTGATGTTAACGAAATAACAAATCTTGGGCTCAAAGCTTGGACTAGTCGCCATAATTATATAGTACCTATGTTTGAGGTAAAACAACATATTTTAACAATTGCATTTGGGAGACTTCCCGTCTAGGTTAGGTAGGGTTTCTCAGCTCGGTCCCCCGATTGCAATTGTTCAACAAGTTTTTGCTCTTTCATTTCGTTAATTCAGATGTTTCATGCTGGCAGGAAGTTTTTTATCAATATTTTTGAAACTGTTAATTAACCGTTATCTATTATAGATATCGATGACTTTTTATGTAGAAAAGTTCACCTAGTGTTCAACTGCATTACTTTGCGCAATCTGTCTCGCATTAAAACAGCTGATTTAAGATCCGCTTGTCACTAAAATAAGAGATGACCAATTGTTTATCACAACCAATTAATATTATATATGGCTTTCTTAAGTGAAGGATTACCAAATTTCGCGAAATCAATTTGTAAATACAAAACAAGTCGCCACCGAATAATCGTGTACTGGAATTATGTACTTTAATGCTCAGATTTAGAGTTTAAATTGATGCAATTTGAATGCAGGCGTTGTTGTCATAGCTGTTTTTTATCAGATTGTTTCGGTGGCTCAATGTTCAAGGTGGGACGGTGCTGGTGCAGCTCCACTCGCGGCGAGGCGTACACGTGTCAAGTGATTCACACGAGGCTATCCTGACCTTGGGCCGGACGGCTTCTATCATACCGTGTAGTTTGTTATTATTTCACTTCTATTATTTATAAGTCTGATGTGTTTGTGTGACCTCAACTGCATCATCTGACGTACGCTTGTACCTTAACTACTGATTGAAGAGATAACAACTACTCGCGATGCGTTTAAATGCATATAGTTTATCCAGCATCCGGTAATCTTAAAAATCCGGATGTAGATATTGCTGCCGTAAAATTTTCCAATATCAAAAAAGATGACCGAAAAAAATAGTACCTATTTCACTATCATGCTTGTTATAATCTGCAATATTTTGCCAACAAACATTCCACTGCATTTCGATAACCGGCTGATCAAACCAATCAAGCTGTGCAAAAATATCTCGCTTGATATGTTAACTTATGACCCGCGATCGTTTCTATGCGGAAACTGATTTATCTGATGCATCAGGCTCGTGGCATCTTATCAAAACCGGAGCTGTACCATAACCTAATACTGTATTTACTTTATGTCCAATCTTCGGATTAGTAACCACCCAAACTAAATGACGAAGTGTTAATTTTCTCCCGCGAGCGCGAACAAGAAATCATATTAGCTGCAAAACAGCACATTTCAAAACAAAAGACAGCCTTCCACTCTTCACCACTTCCTATGTGTTTTTGCTGAGAAGAAGTCGCGCAACGAACTCCCCAGCAAAGAATTTTTCCTAATAATTTGCTATCCTTCAGCCAACTTCATTGTACATGTAACATTGGCCTCCATCAACAAGAAGACTGCTATCATTTGTTATTCATCTCCCCATTATCACTTGTTATTAGGGACCGTTGTTTTTGTCTATGGGAAGTGATCCGGTACGTCATTAAACTAATCGTAGCTCTAGTAGTAGCACTATCAGGGAGTTATGGCCAATAATAGCTTATCACTAGGGTCAGGGGTGAACGATTAATTAAGGTATACGATGACATTAACCAAACTTGCGGTAAACATCTAAATGACCTTTGTCACGTGGCTGCCAATATATTCCAGCTTCGTTACATGTTACATTAGCTTAGAAGACTGATAGGGATGAATTTTATGCTGCCTGGTCCGCAGAAGTGATTCACCCAGTTCTAGTCGTCTCGTCTGTACTCGGGGTCACCAGAGGTCTTCAGAAAGGTGATACTTCCAGACCACTGATACGAATCGTAGTAGAAATCAAATCGTTTGTTTGTTGTATTTTGAGAGCTGATGATAGTTTTCAGGAATTGCATTATCTTGCACTTGTATATGTATTTTATTGCCTGCAATGAAATCATCACCTTTCTGCACACAGTTCCACCTCATAAAGAGAGCTCTCTTTGACTTATACAGGCCCGCCGCTAGCTGTTTGTTCGCCCGCGTGCAAAACTGATTATGCCGCCCTACGACTACATACGTTTTGTCAAAAAATATATAAGGGGGGGGGGTCCAGGGGTCCGCGATTCATATCCATCTTACTTGTCCAACAGAAAAAAATATGTACATGCACCGCTCTGATTGCAGAAAACCCACCTACTTTTGGATAAATAACTATTGCAATACATAACATACATTACACATAACTTTTTATTTACTTGAAATGCTCAGAGTAACCTAAGCAGTCGTGGGTTAGCTCATAATCAAACTAAGCAATTGCTTAGGGCATCAATGCAGTGCAATCATTACCCAAGTGGCCCCTATGTATTGAAAGATTGTGATTAACTTAAACTAACGCACTTAAATATATATAACAATGTTTAAAGTCAGTAAAATTTTTTTTTTTTTTTTGAGTAAAATATGTTATTTGGTGGGTTTCCCGTTGAAAAGTCAACTTATAGGATACATTTCATATGTAAGGAAGCGCGAGCGGAGCGAGCGCGAAAATTTTTTAGTCTAAGGACACAAAACAAATAAAAACCACTGTAAATTAACAAAGCAAAGTCAAAAACTAAGATATGCACAGAAGCGAAGTGCAAAAGCCGCGAGCGAAGCGAGCGCGATTTTTTCCTTAGAGTTTTTATGAAGTAAACATATCATAAAAAGCCATAACATACGTGCGCGAAAAATGTTTTTTCGGAATTGAATGCCTCAACAATTAAACAAAGATAAAATGCGTTATTTGACATGGAGCCGCGAGCGCAGCGAGCGCGAATTTTTTTGGGGATGCAAAGGGTGAACCCGTCAAAATGAATAGAAGACGACCAAAGCTAGGGCGGCTTTTTCTGAAATTTAATTTTGGTTTAATTTTGCCACCCCCTAAATAGCGATCTCAAATCGTTAAAGAATCTTTAATTTTGAAAATGTCCTTTCAACAGATGTACCTAACTGAAACCGGCAGTGTAAGTAATATTCCTAGCGCTATTGCTGTGTTCGGAAATATTGAAATCAAATCATTAGTAAAAAGATATTGTATTTTTTAAATATTACGTGATAACTCGCTAGATTTGCCGCCCCCCAGGACGTGCCGCCCGTGTGCTGTGCACGCGCTGCACGCCCGCTTACGGCGGGCCTGGACTTATAAGTCATAATACTTTACAAAAATAAATAAAGAACAGTTCTCATAATAAGATCAACAGATCTAAATCTGTGACACGTGGCAGGCTCGCCAGGGTCGGTGGCTAGTCAAAGCAGCCGGGCAGACACAACAGTGCACCTGTTATGATAACTGGCTGCAAGACACACGGCTCCAGCGTTGCTATCGTGTTTTGTCTCCAACTGTTGGCGCTAGGTGCGCCCGCGCTTACGTAATACACGCCTCCAACAAAGAATGAACAGGTTGTTTGTTTTGAAAGGCGCATGTGTATAACATGATTGAACTTTGGTAAGGATTTTATTTGTACTAGCTGATAACGCTGCTTTACTCGCGTCTTGGGGTTTTTTTTCTTGTTCAGAGAAAATTGTTTAAAAGAAAACCTATTGTTAACCTTCTTTATGTTTTTACTTTCTCCCTTCTTGTCTTCATATGCAGAGTAGCCTGAAGATAAAATTTTGATTGAACTCCAGTACCTAAAAGTATGTAAAATCATTAAAATTAATTCATCCCAACTGACAAAGATGTGGTAAATATCTGATGAGACAACGTATACAAAATATTGAATGCGTACAATTGTTTTTCTTCACAATATGTATTTGTAAAGCATATGGTTTGTACCTTGTGGGAGTGGACATAATGGGTGTAACTTTGACATCTAACTGACTGCTTGTCACAAAATTTTAAATAAGTACCATAACTATGACCAAAAAAATTGCCATTTTTCCTGGTACTCGTAAACAAGTTTTTCTTCAGTACACTCGAAATTTTATGCGTATGTACACATTATGTTAATATCTAGTGTTAAGTAAACTGCGTGACTCTAAGCCCAAAGTGCGTAGTTCAAAGTCGTGTCAATGACCTACGATTCTACAGGTTAAAAACCACTACATAATGCTAAATAGCTTATATGTATAAAGAAAAGTATTGCTACTAAGCAATACTTTTGTTCCTTTTTTTTTGCCCGGTGCTGGAAAGTTTTGCCATTTTGAGAAAATTTTACAAGTATTTTGTAATATGTAAGTGTTACATATTGACGAGGAAGGTTGCAGCGTACTTTCTATCCGGTTGCGGTGATAAGTTTCCACGTCCCGTCACAAGGGAATATCTGATACGTAAGTACTAATAACTTACAACAAACCAACGGCCACATTAAAACTGGAGATGGACTTGGCACAGTTTCCCCAGTTGACATGTGCAACCTCACTGCTGTCAGTGGGCAGCACATAGCGACGGCACACGTGTACACTTGCGTAACATGCATCCCGCAAACAACAACAATGGACAATAACCCTCTTACGTAATGTTCGTAGATCAATCAATATGGATGATTCTCTTTTCGAATTTCCGTGGTGATGCTAGTGAGTTTAATGGCGTATTCTCATTCTTCTGGCTTCGTGACAGCTGTAAAATAACAGTTGATGAGTTGTTAGATTGCTGTTATGGAAGTTGCAAGTTTGTGATCTGGGATTTGATGTCTCTTTAAGAGCGTGTATGTCAACCGCGCGCCATTTGGCCTAAAATGGTACTTTTCAAACCACTGTTTCTCATTAACTACTTATCCTATAACTATGTTAATTTTTAATAACGCAAGGTAATTTCACCGTCTATATAGTTAATTGAACATAAATTTCAATTTGTGTAGTTTAAATACTTAAAACCCATAGAACGTAACAGATGTTTTATAAAATTCCCGTTCAGCGTCTATTTCGAAGCTTAAATTCATGTGAAAACAGTGGCAAATCTAATCATATTTATTTTTTTACTCATAGACGAAATCCCCATGCCTATAGTTAATTGAAAACATTTTTTGATTTAGGTCTCTATCTTTCAGAAAAAAAATATTTTAATAGTGTGAAAAATTGTGAATTTCAAATGCTTTTTTTACCTACCTATCTTACTTAATTTAATATAACAATTATTTACTATAGTAATATAACTCTTCCTTTAAAACATAAACTTTATATTATAATTTAATCTCTCGTTTTAATTTTTTTATAAATTATTTAAAAACTACTATAAAACGCTGCACGCGAGTCAACTCAAACCAGACCGCCGCAAGGCTTCACAGAGAGAGGACGTGTCGCTCCGTTACATCGCGTAGGGTGAATAACCTCTGCCGTGGATACCGAGAATAGAGTACATTTCAAGCGCGACCAACAAATCTTGATACATTACTATTTTATTTAAAGCTCAATTTTGAAGCATATTTTTTTTTATCGATTGAGTTGAAATTTTGTTTGAACGTTCAGTTTTAATGACAATGTATGATTCTATATCCAATATGGCTGTATACCCAAGATGGAGAAAAAAATGTTTTTAATGCATTCCTACGATATGGGTATCAGATGAAAGGGCTTGCTATGAATAACTCGAAAAAAAAATGTGTCACGAGTCTTAATCCAATATGGCGGACTCCTTAGTCTAGAAATCACTTATTGCAGATGTATGTTACCAATCGAGCTATAATTTTATTTATATGTTCATTTTGGATGAACCCAAATTTTGACTTTTGATCCCGAATAACTTTTGAAGCATATAGGAACGATGACTTAAAACTTTATTTGCAATGGTAAACGCAAGCTCTTCACCATTATTTAGCTTTCCGGCAATTGTTGTTATTTGACCACAATTTTTCGGTCTGGATGGACTGGACCATTCATATAAACAATCAATTTTTCAAATCGGTCCAGGAGTCTTTGAGAAATCGAGAACAATCAAATTGTGAACAATCACAAAACAATCCAATTGAAACCTCCTCCTTTTTTTTGAAATGGGTTAAAATACAGAAACTCTTAACATTGCCATTAATCATCAGTCGACTATTTAGTACTGTTGAAAATTGTATGTAATATACAGAAAGTCCTCAAAACCAAGGTTTTCATAGGTGCCCGATTTTTTTGCTAAAGAGTGTAAGTATTAACGACTTATTTTCATGTTTTCATATTTTAGTCATCCATAGACTTACACTATTTTCTCGCTATTAACTATTTACTAAATAATATATTTTTTGTTCTACCAATTTCACTCGAAAGGATCAAAATGGTTTGTGTGACTATACGTGAAGTATGATAGGCACGCACACAGCCGCGAGTGGCCGCGACGCTAGTCTGCGTGATTTTTTGCGTTGAATTACCTAAAGTTGACATCGCGCGGCGAGCGTACACGCTCTTAAACACCTATTTAGTATCAAGACTACGTAGTCTCTTAGATCGAGTTATATTGCAATAAAATATGGCGTCATTTCAAATTAAAGTGCAGGATCTTCCATATAGGCACCAATATGGACTAACAATAAAAAAACTTGATAAGTAAATAACTAAGTGACTTGTCAAAAAAATAGCTAACTAGAAATAGCACCTAATATTTGTGCAAAATATTACCAACTTGTCGATGATTTAATATTTACATTATGTGCTCGTCGTAGCCGATAAACTAGATTGGTTTGTTCTAGTTGTACGCCCTTACCCTAGGGGTCTAGGGTCAGTGTGTAGCCCAGATCCGGAGGCCTACAGGGATCGCTGCAAATGGGTCACATCAACACAAACATCCGAAAGCCGGCTTCTTTATTTATACATTTATACTATGCCTATAGAGCTGCACATAGATATACCATTAGTTTGGAAAAAGATTATAATAAAGGCCATATGCAGGGAGCCTCCACGTGCGGCGTGTGATATTTCTCTTTATGCTCCACCCTGGCCAACCTGCGCAGACAGCGAGCCAGTAACGCAGGATGTCTGATCATTTCCACACGATGGGTTGCCATCGCCTCGCAAAAAATACGGAGACCAATTTGTATTGTTTCAAGTTGAAACCTTCATACAAGCACGCTTGCTAGACAGTTGCAGTTGAAAGCTTTTGATTGGAAATATCAACACAGAAGCAATATTATGTCTAATGTAAGCTGTGTAAGCATGAACACAAACTGGAGCTGAAAGTTAACCGAACTCAAAAAGCTAACAAAAGCTTTTCATCAAGATTAATGAATAAATTAGGACACGTCGGATGTATAACTTATAGTTTAGATAATTTCCGATAGATATAGTTTAATAGCTTACACACGCAGCAGTATCTTAATCAAAACAGACCGAATATCACTAATAGTGGTTATCGAAATGTTCCCTTATCGAGGACACGTGCATAGGAAGTGCACAAAACAACTCGAAGGGTGCACGAGCTGCTGACATAATGGTGTTATCGCAAATGCCCTGTCTGCTAAATCTAGTTTCTAGATGGAAAAGACAGTGAAGACGCCTGAAGCCGACAATATTATCCCAGACAAAGCAATAAAACTTACGTATAATTATTATTGCGGGTTCGATGTAAAGTGATCTTCAGAAGTACTGAACTGATTTCTATAAGTACTTGGAACTACAGGTTGCCTGTGTTGCAATGCATTAGTTATTATTGATGCTCAAAGAAAGAGAGCATAGGGAATATTAATGGTCAATATTGAATTTACTAAATGTTCTATTTGAAAGAACTATTTGTATAATGCAAGAATCATTTTCATTGACTGGATGCACAATGAGGACACAACATACTAGCTTATGCCAGCGGTTTCACCCGCATCCCGTGGGAACTACTTCCCGTACCGGGATAAAAAGTAGCCTATAGCCTTCCTCGATAAATGGGCTATCTAACACTGAAAGAAATTTTCAAATCGGACCAGTAGTTCCTGAGATTAGCGCGTTCAAACAAACAAACAAACTCTTCAGCTTTATAATATTAGTATAGATATAATGTTTATTACTGAGATAAAAAGTCCAACATAAAAGTGGATCAGGAAGTGAATTGCCAGCTAATGTGCATCAATCACTCAGTACTATCTCTTGTGCAAAACGTGGTTGTTGCAGTAACCTGGTCATTGTATCGGTTCCGTGATCCTGCAGGGCTGGGTCACTATGTTAACAATATAATTGCGAGGACAAACAGCGATTGCTATATATATCAATCAATTGCAAGTATTGTGAAATATTATCACTATTGTCTCATTGTTGCTAAGCTGAAAGAGTGTTTTCACTTTATCTCGCACCGTTTTATCGAGTGTTCGCGGTATTTCAGGTTCTTTATCGACCGAAACTACCCTCTTTTCAGCTGTCACAGTTGGCAATGGCAAGGTTGTTTAAATATAAATATTGTAAACATTGCACAAGTTAGTTTATAAACAAATACGTGATTTGGCAATTAGCTATCTGTGAAGTAATTAACGTTAAGGCATTATCTGGCGCGGACACGTCAGAGAGGTATCTATGTGTTTGTGCATCAACAAATAAATACCTAATTATCTTCATTATCCACGACCCATTGTATCCTTTGTTTACTACAGACAATAAAGAAATTGCACTTAAACTGGCAAAGATTGAAGCCTTTGCAAGGATACTAAGTACATAATCAGTTGTCGGAGTTCTTAAAGAGAATTTGGAAAGTCACTATATTCCATCCGTATAAATGGTCATCATCATCAGCCTATCGCAGTCCACTGCTGGACATAGGCCTCTCCAAGTGCACGCCACTGAGATCGATTTTCGGCTTCTCGCATCCAGCTCCTGCCAGCCGTCTTGCGCAAGTCATCACTCAGTATAAATGGTAGTCAAAATCAATTTTTTGTCGATGTTAATCATGCCAAAACTGTCGCAAATTACGTAGATGCTGAAATGGAAGCCTAGCAACAGCCGCGGCTAGTTCTACTATCGCCTACGCTTCTAATTCGTCGTTTACAATAAGATGTCTACTCTTATCAAAATCCACATTTGTTGAATGAAAGATACAATTTCTGGGATCTCCAATTTCTAGTAAATGGAGAGTTGCCATTTATTTTGGGACTATCTGACCCGGATACATTCTGTCAAGCGTCTGACAGTTGTGTAAGCAAGAATGGTGGTAATATTGTTATTATTCGGGTCTTTTAGGATGCGGCGCGAGCAACAGCTAGTCTCATATAAAATGTACATACTGAGCCATTCTCTTGAACCTCGATATCAATATAAGTCCAATTTTGTTGAATCAGCGCACCAAGAAACAATAACAACGATAGGACCACATCTGCCGATGACGCGGTGACATGCGCAGGAGTCGAACCCGTGTTTGTGCGCTCCCGAGTCACCCGTGACGTGACGTGTATGTGCTATATAGTAAACAAAACATGTGTAGTGAAAATATATATAATACTGATCGACACAGTTCTATTATTATAAGTTATTTTGAGATAGATATTGTTAACATGACAATACGGCCATGTGCCAATAATTCCATAATCTTTGATAAGTTAGTGAGTTTAGCACAAGATACAAGACACTTTACGTACCAAGTGTGCTACAAAACATGACCTATCTTGGGAGAATATGGCAATGTACACCATATTATTGTCCTTCTATCTACTTTCATACCCTCTTCGCCAATTGCATTATCCTGAGATGAGATAAGATAGTGTATACACATACACTATCTTATCTCATCTCTCATCAATTCCTTTATCAGGCCGTCTTAGCTACTGAATGAATTGCGTAAGCTGTCCTGTTTACAGTCCACGTTATCTAGAGCAATTGGCGTGAGTTCAGGGCTGGTGGCGCCACGTGTATCTCGACTACAGTCTCCATGTAATTGTGCCTGTGTCGCTCATGGGCTCGCTCATCTAAACATTAGCTGACGTCAGGTTTTATGGTCTACGTACTGTAGTACAGCTGTTTATGTTTAATACACTCACGATTTGTCATAAACTTACTGTCGTATGACGATTATCGAGTAGAAGAGGAAAACTTGAAGTTTCGGAACTAACCCTTCAAGAACCTGGAAAAATCAGTGATATATAATAGTTCTGGGAGTAAAGACAATTAGGCAAATTAAAAAGTTAATCAGCTATGCAATGAAAATATTTATTCAAGATATAAGAAAAGAGCAAAGGTATCCGATACCCCAGCTACTTAACCTTTTCACATTGAAGTAGCCTAATCACTGTGTGACCAATCAGACGGCTTCGATTCAGCCACCTTTACTATGAGCACGCAGACTCAATTAGCGACCACTTGCGACCTCATTAGACTCTAATTAATTGATAAGTTATAATGGAAGATGGACCGAATAGATCATTTTGATATGTAAATAAGTTAGAAACAACATGTGATACCAATAGCAAATGCTATATTTACTATTATTCTTACATATACAAATGCATATGTAAGTAAACTTGAGCTTGTACATTTTCACTACTGATCTAGGAAGGTGGTTAACTTCGTAAAGTAGGTACTTGAATTTTCACTGCAAGCCAGACGAAGCCGGACAAATGAAAGTACATCTGATCAGGTTACAGTACTGAAGAGCTAATCTTTCGACTACGAAAGTTACAAGAATTGCCAAAGCAGATTACACTGATTGAAATGGTACACTTGCAAAAGGGTGATTTGTTCTAACAAGTGAGATTTTTGTAACGACAAAGTTTACGTTACAAATCCAATTTTGCACGTAACTTGAGCTCCTGAAGCTAAGGTTTTCTTCGAATTAAGTAAATCTTGAAACTTTTCGCTTTCAAAAGATCTTGGTGCTATATTAGCTCATCCTAACCTTTTTTTAGTAATTACAATTATGTGTAAACAAAGTGAAAGTAGGTGTAGTAATGCGCAATCAATGTTTATAACATGCAACAAAGTGACATTTCTCCAGGTCACCGGACTAGGATCCGGTTCAACCAAATATAAATAATTGCCAAAATATATTTTTGTTAATGAGACTACGATAAGTTGAGGAAATGTTATTATTTTTAATGTTTTCATCTAGCTCGTAGGTACGTCATTGTTTGGGTTAGCGGCAGGTGATCAATTTTCACACGGGTTTAAATAGACATTCCTGATTGTCCTCTAAAAAGTACTTCCCCGAACATATCTAAAGAAACACATTTCATATTACATAATTACCTGTTAGGCAATCAGTAAGTAAATGATATGATAATAAGGCGGCCTTCAATGTTTTTTTTGGGCATGAGATTTCGCATTTACATTATCATAAAGGCACACAATGCCAACCATGACAGTTTTCACCGAAAATATCCTCACGAACCTGGCGTTTAGGTACTACTTCATACTAAGCTTTCGTTTTCCGGTCTTCGAAAATTTTCATCACATCAACTTCACAGACCTAACAGTTATTTGTTAAAATGACTCAAATTGTTCGCAGTTCTGTGCAAAATTTTACTTGTCACGTTGTAATTATGCTAAAACAATATGTGGTCTCGTTAGCAGGGTAGCGGCGGTGGGTGGGTGCGATGGAGGACGACGTGACGTTCCTGTTCCAGCTGGGCGTGGTGCGTGACGCAGTGGCTGCGCCCGCGCACCTGCTCACGCTCGCGCACCTCAAGGACCTCGCCGTCAAGTTCGTGCATGACAAGGTATGACTACAAGGCCGATTCTTCATTATATTTATTTAGGTCACTTGCAATCGGAATGGAAATCCATTTCGAAGTCTTTTCGATACTCACCCTATGATTGAGATGTTTATAGCGGGTCCCCCCTTTATGGCAGAACTTTTTATGGCATAATCTTATTTTGCATACCAACAGTTGGCATAATCTTCATTTCGCAGAAAATCGTGTGGCATACACTCATTTAGCATACATTAAAAACGCATAATTTTGGCAAGCAGAATCATCTTTAGGCATAAATTTCATATTCATAATACTTAAATAGTAGAAACATCATTTCGCAGAAAGTTGCCAGTCAGTATTTCCTTTTGGCATACATTTCATATAAGTAGTCATTAAAAGGCAGAACTATCATATTTCAGAATGCTTATAGTCAGAATCATCTTTTGGCATAGTTTTGGAATTTTTATTTTCCTGTAAGAAGCATGCAAACAAGCCTGAAGCATGGAAGCATGCAAGCAGGCATGCAGCTTGTAAGCAGGCATGCAACATGCAGCAAGCATGGCTTCTGTCACGGCTCCGGCGCTGCGTGGCTCCGGCGGTCCCATGCGAGCTTATCGTCGCAGATGGTTTTCACGCTCACCACCGCAGCTTCGGCTTACTGGCCGGTAGAGCCGGCCAGCCTCAACCGCGTCGGCGAGCGTTAAAACTACCTGCGCCTCAGCTCGCAGGCCGCCTCGCCCCTCCGCGCCTACGCGGTTTTGAATTGCACTCTAGGGGTAGGGCAAACAAGACTACGTGGAGTCGGTTTTGCAGCGATTCGTTTCCGTTACTAGCTTCAATTTTTAATACAATGTTTTTTAATTGAAGGTTATAAATGGCAATTTGCTAAATAAATTGAATCTAAATAAAATTCTACCATCTTCATAGTACGCCAAATGAGATTATACCAAATAATAGTTTCTCAAAATATACATTATGCTAACTAAACGAAATAATGCGAAACTCTAACTATGCCAAAAGCAATTATGCGAAATAAAATTCTGCCATCTTAAAAGTATGCAACTGTAAATTCGGGCATATAAATATTCGGTGAAACAATAATTATGCTAAATATTTTTTATGCCTTAAAAACATTCGTTGAAAAAAAATTATGCCAAGTGTGTTATGCCAAATAAAATTCGGCCAAATAAAATTCTGCCAGATAGAAGGAACCCGTTTATAGCTTCTATATTCTTCTTATATTCTAGTTCTTTCTTAAAAACATTTGGACAGTATATTCCGTATGTCCTTGGCCTACAATAAACTTAGGACATCGGAGGCATAAACCAAGCTAGATAGATAAACTTAATGGTACCAAGATCCCTTGATTCAAACAAAACACGTCTTGTACACATTCCAATTTACTCCCCACAGATACCAGACAACGGCCTAAACCGTCTCTCAGACCGGATCCTGCTGTTCCGGCACGACTACTGCTCCCCCAACGTGCTGCAGTTGATCAACTCTGCCTCCGACGTCACTGATGAAACCCTCGTCGAGATCGTGCTCACCGCCAACCGTGAGTATGGATGTCAGTAGTACACTCAACTGTTCCTTTAAACCCCTTTAAATTGATGAAATTGTACTTTTAGAAAGGGCTTCGGAATTATTTTTATTTTATAAATTAGTTACTTCAACGACCTATCCACTATACAATTAAACGTAGGTTGTTTCACACGTATCACATCATGGTGAACAAGTCACGTACAGAAGTACACAGCACTTACATAATAAATTTTACAAAGTTACTTGCACACTCAATCATGCATATTGAAGGTAATGGACAATTGAATTATGTTTAGGGTAATTCCGGGGAAGATGGCCGTACGGGAGAGATGGCCAATTGAAAAAAGTTCAAGTTATAATTCATAGATGGCACTAATTTCATTTAGTTCGGAGTCGTTTTGGCACGCGCAACAAGTGTGAGTGAATTTTTTTGCGAATAAATTATGGAAAGGTGAGTAATTTGACTTTGTTTTTTAATGACGCGTTTGATTTAACCTAAGGGGTTGACGTATTAGATGGTCACAAAAAAGTTTTCAAAGTTTTGTCCGTTTTCGAACTTTTTTTTTGGAAAGTAAGATACTTTCTCGTGTTCTAGCCTCAAAATCAACAACAAAATCGAGACGTTGCTTTTATTAAGTTATGTGGCCATCTCACCCGGACAATCGGGAGAGATAGCCATAAAACTTACGGGAGAGATAGCCATAAAATTTAATGTGCTAATTTAAATTTATTTAAAAAAATAAATATTTTCTACAGATGTTGACGTTCTATATTTACGAAAGGTGGATGCTGGACGAGGTGCCTGGACCGAAGAAGGCTTAAAAAATGCTATGGCAGAAGTGCAAAGTGGAGGGATGACCGTATATAGGGCCTCTTTAATTTACCATATTTCAAGAAAAACCTTAGAAAGAAGGTTAAAAGGTGTGGACCAACCAACACTGACTAGATTACTGAACGAAATATCTCCACTGCCTGTAAAACTAAACGAATGACTGAAGAGCATATTGAAAAACGAAAATTAAAAGAAAGTGAAAAAGAAAAAAAGGAAGAAAAGTTAAAAAAAAAAAAAAAAAAAACAAAAATAGTAAAAAAAGAAACTGAGACTGATAGACCTAAGAAGAAAAACACTGTTAAGAAACGAAAGGCAATTCGTAGATTGTCTGATAGCAGTTGCAAAGAAATTCCCATCGTTTTCAATGATACGTCTAAAAGTGAATCTGAAGATAGAGAGAAAAATAAACGCAGAGGTTGTGGTGATAATTATTACAGGACACAACTAGTCGAAGACTGGATCCAATGCCGTATTTGCATGTTCTGGGCGCACGAAAATTGCACCGAATTTGAGGACATGTGTTCCTTCTGCGCCAATATGGAAAAAAGGAGAAAGAAAAGAGAGGAAAAGATTTCAAGGGGAAAGGAAAAGGCAAAAAGAGTACTGGCCATCTCTCCCCGACCACTATGGCCATCACCCCCGGACACTCTGGGAGAGATGGCCAGTCCTAGTTTTTTTTTAAGTTTAAATATTTAAATTGTTTACGTTCTTTAAAGTCATTTATCATTTACGTTTTAGAAGATTAATAAATAAAGTTTAAGTTCTTTACTAATTCAATGTTTTATTCATCATAATTCTTTCACAATAGAGTCTTTAAGTTAGTAGGGCCATCTCCCCCGGACTTACCCTATATCAAACACAGTTTCAACAACTACACGTCGCAGATTCATCTCGCCATGTTCTTTCTTTATTTTGGATATCTTAGATAGTCAAAGTATATTGTGGATATATGTAAGTAACAGATCTTAACAATATTCGAGTATCAATATGACCTACCTAATAGGCATAGCTGGGCATTAACTCGTTAATCCGTTAATCGTTAATTAACGAAGTTAACATTTTGATTAGCGGATTAACTTTTAAGTTAACTTTAAAAAATGTTAACGGACATGTTAACTTCCGTTAATTATGCAGAAGTCCGTTAATCGTTAATCCAATGCCTACTATTTACCGCACGGCTCCGCGGGACGAGGCGCGAAAAACAGGTTTAGACAAGTGCCGGGCGCGGCGAGCGCGGCGCGTGGAAGAGAGTGAAACACCAGATTTCAGACCAGATTTCAACCGAGTCAAAGGCCTTCTCATAATCATAATTCTCTGTATAATCGCGTTGTGTGGATGTGGTTTATGGTGCCGTGTTCGCGCCGAAACCCAGCCTGCTCCGGTGGTTGGAATTCGTCGAGTCTTCGCGCAAGTCGGTTCGTGATCACTCTTGAGAATAGCTTATATACGTGGCTTAGGAGGGAAATGGGTCGATAGTTCTTCAGCAGTGTTTTGTCTCCCTTTTTGAAGAACAGGACGACAACACTCCTACTCCACGCCTCTGGAGTTCTCCCTTCAAACAGGACAGCGTTAAAAAGTTTCTGGAGCTCCCCCAGTAGGTACGGGCTTACCTCCTGCTTTTAACAGCTCTGTCGTAATGCCATCCTCGCCAGGGGATTTTCCATTTTTGAGCTGTCTCAGAGCGATCTCAACTTCGCCACTGCTGACTTCTGGCAGGTCTTCGGTGAAATGGCGTGTTAATGTGGCTCTAGAACCCTCATTTCCGGGATCAGGTCGAGATGCATGCGATGCGTATAACCGGCCATAGAAGTTTTGCACTTCTGAAAGGACTGCCGGCACCGAAGAAACGACTTCTCCACTTGTTGTGGTCAGCTTCGTCAAGTGGCTTCTTCCAAGAGATTGTACGAACACCTTTGACCCCCGATTCAGCTCAATTGCTCTTTCAATGTCAAGAGTATTGGAGCACCGGATTCCTCGGGGAACAGGATATTTATAAATCTATTTATTAAATACAATACTGCTATACTCTCAAGCGCTGCAGTATAATGTCTGTTTTCCACGGGTAAAGACATTTTAACACCAAACCGAGCCTCGCTTTCAGACGAGAACTTCAACATGTTAATGTTTATGAAGGGGAATATGCACCTTATGTCCGACGATTAAATTACACATTTATTTGAATTATATAAGTATTTTGTTTTGTTCCTAACCTGTTAACTTCCAGAACCTAAACCAACCAACAGGTTTTATAAGTTCACTAACGCAACGATATAAAAATGCAATTTTACACATAGTTAACGGATTAACGATTAACTTTAACTTGCGTTAATTCTTCCGAAATGTAACGCTTTAACGTTTAACGAAGCTAACTTTTTTTGTAGCGGATTAACGATTAACGAAGTTAACTATTTTATTAACGGTGCCCAGCTATGCTAATAGGCATACAATAATTACATGGGTAGGTGGAATTAATATTTGTTCAACAATTTAAGAAATCCTAGTGTAATGCTACATTTACAAAATTCTCCAAAAGTTGGTCTGGTACAAACGAAAAGATTTTAGCCAACTGGTACCAGGTTTTAGCGCATTCGAACATTTTCTTGAGTTGTATACTACAGCTAAGATTTATGTATTTGTTGTAGCGTTGCTATGCGACGGCGGTGCGGAGGCTGCGCCGGCGCCGCGGCCGCACGCGCTGGCCGTGCACTCGTACAAGGCGCCCACCTTCTGCGACTTCTGCGGGGAAATGCTGTTCGGATTAGTGAGGCAGGGGCTCAAGTGCGAAGGTTAGTAGTTCATATACTAAAGCATTAGTTATCAATTGTTTATCAATAAGAAGATGCCTAGTTTCGTAAATTTTTTACCCACTGCCGAGAAGGATTCTCACGAGCTAAATACATAGTAGCGGACGAGCAAGCTACAATAAGGTATAATATTATTATCGAAAAATTTAACTATATGCATTACACGACTATATGCTTAATATATTCCTTTACATAATAAAAGAAGCAATGTATCACCTGCGATACAATTGTCCTTTCGCTCGTCACATTCTCGTGACATTTTGTGTCAAGATTTGAGCTATGTAATTCATAAAGAAGTTTTCGAATTCTGCTGCTAGTTCTACAGATTACCACCATAACTTTCTAACCCGTCATAATACTTCCAGGATGCGGCCTAAACTACCACAAGCGGTGCGCTGTTAAAGTCCCCTCAAACTGCACGTCCCCGGTGACGCCGGGCGCGGCCGGCGCCGGGGGGCGGCGCGTGTCCGGCAACACCAGCGCCGGCGGCACCGGGGGGCGCAGTCCCTCGCGCGGCTCCACTGCCAGCCACACCTCGCACGACGACTCGCTGGTAAGGCGCCTCGCCAGGCTCGTCACTGACAAGGATTAGGGGTCTACAGAAATAGGGCGTATGTAGGAGGGAGAGGGGAAATCTCGAATAATAATCTATACAGCAAACAATAAACATTTGAATTGGGAAGTATTCAGGGCTCAAAAAATGAATGCTATTCTATATTTGAATTTTGCTACATGAAAGAAAATTTTTCGGGGTAATAATTGAGGATAGAATCTCTCAGTCAACGAAACATGATCTGTATTCAGAGTCATATTGTAGCTAAGTGTGTATTCATCCAAATCTGTATTTTTACAAACCTTAATTAATGAGCTTGAGGGAGATAAATAGAGGTTGAATCTCTAAGTAACAAACAATGATTTTATAAAGAATCTCATATCCATATAGTCGTACTTAAGTACTTAATCTCTGTATTACTTATATCGTATTATCTGATCAAAAATAACTGACAATTTAATTGCAGCAATAAGTATTAAATACTAATAGCATTTTATAATCACTATGTAGGAACATTAACAGTAATTAGCAGATGTGTCAAAAGTATTATTTATGTTTTTAACGATTATATTTTGCATTTACATGCTATCATTATAGTCATACACGTAACACACGCAATTACATTTGTTATAATTATACGCGAGATTAACTTTAGTTTATTCCACTAGTTATATTCGCCCTAACTTAGTCTACTTTAAAACTGCTTATTTTTTATAGTTCTATTTTTGATGTAAGATAAACTGACATTCCTGAAATAATAATGGTTGTAATTTTTGTACAAAATATTTTTTTACTACAATTTTACAAAATCTCTTTACAATTTTTAGGATTCTTTTATACATAGACACTTTTACATTTTGTGAAACAAAAGCAAGAAAAAGTTGATATTTTTCTCAAAGTTTTAAGCTAAATCAGAATTAATTATTATTGTTAACATAAATCAACTTTTCAAAAAATATATCATTTTGCATAGATATTATATTTTACACAATTGTTGTATTTTCGAAAAGTATTTTTTCTCTATAATACTAAAAGTATTATGTTATAATTTTTAAACAAATATTGTTTAGTTTTACTAATACGAATCGGGTGGTGGGTAGCTGTGAGGAAATATATTTTTTTTGTTTTAAAAATAAATGACTTATTTTGATTTATTTCGTTTTATTTTCAAATTCCCATGTTACCCATCATCCAATTCGAAACTTGGTAAGACTAGGCCAGAATTGGGCAAAGCAAACCATCTCTTGGCTATCAATATTTGCCGTTTTATTCTGTAGTCAAATAAATCAATTATTGATACTGACGCATTGTAAGGGAAAAAGTATTTGTTCATATAAATAGCTGTGAAACTGGAAAAAGCTTTGTAAAATGATATGCAGTGTTGCCACAACATGGTCTTGCCCTTTGATACGGCAAAACAGGTTATCATGGGCTACTAAGTCTATAGTTTAGGGAAATTTTAGAAGTATTAGATGAATCAGATGGAGAAAAATATGTGGCGCCATGTTTGAGTTCCTGTTAAGTTTATATTTTTGGCTTCTGCCGTATTAAAGCTTCACTAATGTCTGAGCCTTTTATATTATTTACTAGCTTCCGCCCGCGGCTTCGCCCGCGTAGAGTTCAGTTATATCGCGTTTCCAAGAGAATTCTTCAAAAGTCCGGAATAAAAACTATCCTATGTTCTTTGTCAAGGTCAACTCTATCTCTGTACCAAATTTTATTAAAATCGGTTCAGTAGTTTAGACGTGAAAGCGCAACAGACAGACAGAGTTACTTTCGCATTTATTAGTAGGGATCTTAATATAATAAAGAGGAAATACTTTTTTTCGTTTGTTCGTATCCTAAAGGCTTTGAAATTACTGAACCTATGCGAAGCTATTTTATAGGGCGACATAGGCTATATTCTTTCCACGGGACTCGACAAACGGCTGGTATTTGACATAAACACCCCTGCTCAGGTAAGCGGCAAGCAGTCCCGCTCAGCATCGCGGGCCGGCTCGCTGGGCTGGGCGCTGGCCATCCCGCACACGTTCGAGGTGCACTCGTACACGCGGCCCACCGTGTGCCGCCACTGCAAGCGCCTGCTGCGCGGGCTGTTCAAGCAGGGCCTGCAGTGCCGCGACTGCCACTACAACGCGCACCGCAAGTGTCTGCCCTTCGTGCCCAAGGATTGTGGTGCTGAGATACGGGATCCGCACAGTTAGTATAACACAGTTATACAGAATAAGTAGGTTTGTGGTCGCTTTGGTCTCGTGTCACTTGATAAAAGGCAACCAGTGATATAACGGACTATTGTTTATTAATATAAGGAAATGAAGACATGTGGAATCGACACATAAAAAATAAAATACCTGCCATCGAAACGATAAATTCCTAGTAGGTACACTTTGTCACAATATAAGTTTAGGTGCCCAATTTAGGAGAGCCTGTGGTCAAAAGGGGTAATTCAAGTCATTACCGCAGTTCAATCCTTCTGATTGACAGTTCGGTTGGCAGTCCTCAACTAAGCCACGACTGACGTCTCTAGGAACTTTTTATCTTATGCACAATAAAGTTGTAGAATGAGCATCATTACACACAAAAAACTTACAAGAAGGGACATTGGCTACAAGGTTATTAAAGTAAATAATTAAATAACAGGTGAGTACCAGGACAGCTGCAGCACGGGCAGCGAGCTGTCGGAGACGGCGCGGCTGCCGGACGACGAGTCCGACGACGGCGGGAACGAGGCCGCCGAGAGCGCCGCCGGGGATGATGGAGAGGTAACCATTACCGTGCCTTCAGGACCTGGGTCCTTATAGTAGAAGGCGAAGCTGAAGAATTCTACATCTGCCTGACCGGTTTCAACCCTGCCCAAGTGTTCTCAATTTATTATACCGAATCATTACGCCGAAATCACTGGGCTTCTTGACGAAGGTTCGGTAACTGCTCGAAAAAGTTACCACACACTAAGGAATACATGAACTTTGTTCAAAGATCTCGTAAACCAAGACTTTAAAAACTGAACTGTTTTTAACTAAGAGTGATCTTGTTATATCTTGTCAATCATTTAACGAATGTCATAGTTACCTAATCCCCTGTGCAGGTGGAGCTGCGTCGTCGCGAGGAGCCGCCGCAGCGCGACACGGCGGCCGAGCGCTCCGCCAGCCGCCCCAGCAGGTCAGGCCTATATACTGCTCGCTGTGTGGTGGTGGTACCAGGGCTCTCTGTTCTGTCCTTGTCTTTGTCATGTTTCTGTCTGTATAAGTCGCTTTGTTATCTATATTCATATAATATTTACATTCCGTATTGTTACAAAACACTGTAATCAGCTGCATTCAGTTACACTAAGCTTACTCCAACATAGTAGGAAAAAGGTTAGACAGGTGATATAAAATCCAGTGTATCGGAGAGTACGTTAAGCCTGTCCGTCCTGCGCCTGATTTCTGTCCTCCGTTCGGGTCAGATTTACGTTTCATCGAAAGATAAATGCTTCTGTGTCTGCTCAAACGACTCTGCACTAGGGTGTCCCATTCAGGTGATCGAAATTGTTACTACAAATGCCGAGAGCTAGGTATAATGAAGGAAACTGAGGGCAAAACGAAGAAAAGGCATTACATGGAATATATTTATATCATTATCATAATGTGGGCGTGTTTATATATGTTGTAATAATATGATCTGTTTAATACGTTGGTGTTGGTTGTCACTGTAGTTATAGCTAAGTTAACTTGAAACTTCAGAAATAATAATTTCAGCAGTCTTTACATCTACATATATCTTTTTTTATATAACTTCATAAAGTTCTTGATAACTCAAATTACCTTGAGTGACAAAAAATGACCAAATTCATTACGTTACTTAAACAACTGATAAAATAAAAAAAAACTCAATGGTTCCGTTATAATTCTTATCTTTTTTTTTAAATAATTTGGTCTGGCTGCAAAAAAACGCGTGATTCGCTAACCTCTCTCGCTGGGAGGTCGCAGCAAAACCATTCGAGTTAGGACAGATTACGGCAAAATTGCATCATAGCATCTTATTTAGCAATCCATTTAAAAAAAGCTTTCAAAATTAGTTTTTTTTTTAATTCTACAGCATGAAATACTCTACTTACAATTGCTTCTTACCGTTTAGACTGTAGTAAAGATATATTTTAAATGTAAAAGACAACATTTTTTTAGCTAAGAGCATTAATGGCAGACAGGGTCCTCTGAAACCTGTCAAAAATTAAATATACAACCATTATAACGAGATACGTACAAATAGTTCCAAAAATATAACAAGGACCCAGTCCCACCACCACACACCCCCTCTGCCATACCCCCATCCCCCCGTACCTTTGGATCTGACTCGCGTGCACGTTGCAGCTCATCATCTTCCCCCAGCGCGAACATTCCACTCATGCGCATCGTGCAGTCCGTCAAGCACACCAAGAAGAGAGACGGACAGTGGCTCAAGGAGGGCTGGCTTGTGCACTTCACTAATAAGGATAAAACTGTGAGTATACATACTAACGTACAACACATAAATAGTGTCAGTGTTCAGGGGGGTCGATAAATGAAAACACATCACTAGTCCGCAATATTTTTGGATAAGTCCTGATGCCTTGTGGCCAGTGGACATAACGGATTATTTTCAGAAAATACACTTTTTAGGATCATCTAAATAGTTATATTTTGAGAAAATATTTTCATAAATGTTAATTTGATATAGGATTATTTGCCGCTGCCATTTTTGCATTTCTGTCGTACATGTTACCCACATTAAATATTCTGGACTGTCTATGGAAATACATAGAAATAGTGCATTTGCTCGTGTATTCCAGTTACGGCGTCACTACTGGCGGCTGGACAGCAAGTCGATCACGCTGTTCACGTCGGAGCAGGGCAGCAAGTACTACAAGGAGATCCCGCTCAACGAGATTCTGGCCATCGATACTGCGAGGCAGCCGCATGCCGGGATAGGTGTGTAGAATATGTAGATGTTTGTGGGGAGTATACTGAAAAAAATATTGACAATGCATTCTTTAGATAGATGTATCTGTAAAAACACTGCCTTCTGCAGGGGTGAAGCGATCCGAAGCGAATATGGAGTTTGTGTCGTGCCACCGTGTCTCGTCACGGCATGTTAGATACTTTAAAAGATATCGACTGTTTGTAGTTTTCTCGTCGCTTTGCGTTTGCGTCCAGATCGCTCAACATAGGTCACATAAGAAAATGTTTTGGGGATTGTGTTTTGTTAATTTGTCACCTTTACTTAACGATTTTCGTTTTTTTTTTATATCTCATATGTTTGTTTGTATATTTACATTGCAGACGTGATGCACTGCTTCGAAGTTCGCACGGCGAACGTGGACTACCTGGTGGGCGTGGAGGAGGCTTGCGCTGCTCCTCGTGACTCGGGCCTGGGTGCACATGCTGCCAGGTCCTGGGAGACCGCGCTCAGGCATGCCCTCATGCCGGTCACACATCATACTGGTACGTTCTACTATTACACTTACAGTAAAAATACAAAACTAAAAAGAAAAAAAAAGGTGATGACAAATTCAGGCTTTCCTCCATGTTATGAAAATTATAATTAGAATAAACATTCTCTTTCCAACTACATACTCTCATTGAAAATACTAATAATTATTATGGTTTCTAAAGATCTATCAAAACATAATTTTCAAGCTTTCGTAACCTATTTACGTGTGGCAAAACTTCTACTTTGATGGCCAGTTTTACCAGCTACTGACACAAGTCTTTGATACCCTATCAGAAACTTATCTGACAGGTAAACTATAACATGGATTCTACAGGTTTCGAACAGCAATATTTAACAGAAATTATAAACAGCCTTTATCTGGCAGATAGCACTATATAACTATCGGATGACTAACTGACACTTTATCAGTAACCGATGAAACCGGGCCTTAAAGTCGGTATATGTATGTGTACAGCGGAGTCGCGGGGCATGGCGGCGGAGGCGGAGGCCGCGGCGGCGGGCGGGGAGGGCGAGGCGCGGGTCACGGACATGGCGCAGCTCTACCAGATCTACCCCGACGAGGTGCTGGGCTCCGGGCAGTTCGGCATCGTGTACGGCGGCCTGCATCGCCGCTCCAAGAGACCCGTCGCCATCAAGGTAACACACTCCTCAAAGAAATAGGTGACGTGTAATTTTTATTATAGTTCCTAACCAATCGTTGTCTAGTATTGAAATACGACCCGACATGATGTCCTCTGAAAAACGAGAACTGCGATCATCAAATTAGCTATCTTCAAATACCGACACCCCACAGGTCTGGCGATGGTATAAATGAAACCGCAAAATTCGTAAATAATTCAAGCTTTGATACAATACCTCTTAAACCTGAAAAAAAAACAATAAATAATATCAGTTTATTATATCTGTCACTTCTTGAAACACATATTTCTGCAATAAATTCATAGTTTGTACCTTGCCTTGCACTGTAACAGAATTCTTATGACAGGTGATAGACAAGCTCCGCTTCCCCACCAAACAAGAAGCCCAGCTGAAGAACGAGGTAGCCATCCTGCAGAACCTGTCGCACCCAGGAGTCGTCAACCTGGAGAGGATGTTCGAGACGCCGGAGAGGATCTTCGTGGTGATGGAGAAGCTGAAGGGAGACATGCTGGAGATGATACTGTCACACGAGAATGGGAGATTGACCGAGAGGATTACCAAGTTCTTGGTGGCACAGGTATTGAAAATGAAAATTAGTTTTTTATGTCGATGATTTAATAACAGGGATGTATTTTTTTACCATTTGGTAATATTTAGTTTTGGTCAGAAAAATAAAACTGCAGTTGCATTTTCATCCGCGTCCTAAGGATACTTATTTCTGTGCCAAATTTTGCCTTAAATGGTCCAGCCGTCTTACCTTAAAAACGTAATAACCACACTTTCCCATTTACAATACATAACAATATTTCTAATTTTCAGAAAAGCTTATATGGTTATAAAAGTACCGATTTGTGCCTATAGAAAATGAATTTTGACTTAATGGTGTTTTTATCAGATCCTAGTAGCCCTCAAGCACCTCCACGAGAAGAACATAGTGCACTGCGACCTGAAGCCGGAGAACGTGCTGCTGTCCACGGATGAGGAGTTCCCGCAGGTCAAGCTCTGCGACTTCGGCTTCGCCAGGATCATCGGGGAGAAGTCATTCCGTCGGTCCGTTGTTGGCACTCCTGCTTATCTCGGTAAGTCATACGTGTTATTTTATTTAATACTTTCTGCACATTTTGTACAATGGCGAACTTAACGCCTTAGTTAGGTGTTTTCTCCCAGTCTAACTAGTCTAGTCCCCAGTCTTGTCTTTATAGTTATTGAAGGTATCTGCGTAGAATTACTCTGAAATTCATGTCAATTCATTAATTGTTTGAACCGTGTTATTAGTGTGACTTTATTTGTGTTTTTGTATTTAAAAAATAGGTCAATTAATATCTAAAATAGGTAGACTCTTATCTGCGAATGCTCATTTAAAAAAATATTGATTGATCTATTTTTACTCAGGTTGCGTTTTTAACTTACCACATATAGATAAAATAAATAAGTATTTTGCGCAAAAAGTAGCGCACATTTTGCGCAAAAGTTGCGCAACGTACCGACCATTCATCTTCTGAGACTTTCCGGGCGCAACGTACCGACCATTGTCAATAATATTTTTATACAACATCCATGTTGTCTAGCCCCGGAAGTGCTGCGCAACAAGGGCTACAACCGGTCGCTGGACATGTGGTCGGTGGGCGTCATCATCTACGTGTCGCTGTCCGGCACCTTCCCCTTCAACGAGGACGAGGACATCAACGAGCAGATACAGAACGCCGCCTTCATGTACCCGCCCACGCCGTGGCGGGAGATCTCCGCTGAGGGTAAGTTTTTTTGTATTTATTTTCATTGATAAGAATTAGTGAATCAGAAATTATGAAATCTGTTTCTATAAATATAATCACCACCAAACTCTCTCTTTCGACTAATATATTTTGATGTAATAAAATACCTTAAAATATCTTGAGGAAACCTGGACTATATAGTCTGAAATCACCAACCCGCATTGAGCAAGCGTGGTGATTAAAGCTCAATCCTTCTCCGTGTGAGAGGAGGCCTGTGCCCAGCAGTGGGACGATAAAAAAAAAGGCTGTAACAGTAACAGTAATAAAATACGTTATTGCTTAACAACAACTGATTTAAATAAGTAGACTAACTCATTTTATGTATATGTCGGCGTCAGGATCCGACATCGTTAAATAAAACAAAGAGGTCTTCACACAATCACTTGGTTTATTCCAATTAACACAATATTAGTCACTACAATTAATATTAACGAAATAAATTATCACGTGGGAGGTGTGCACTCCACAACGGTCGGTGAACGAATGACCCGAGTCGTGCGCGCGCGCCGCTTTATATTAGGTCCACCGTTGACAGATCGACGGTTGACACATCGACGGTGGCGCCGTCACGGCCATGCTGACATACGCTCGTCGTCGAGCGTCTTCTGAAAACAAGACAGCAAACTGCTCGATCATCGTGACATACTCAGTCACATCAAATCTCTCAATCTTTTTTACAACCAGAGACTGTTAAACCCTTCTCATCAGTTTTACAACCGGAGACTGTTAAACCATTCTGATCGGTATTACAACCGGAGACTGTTAAACCATTCTCATCAGTATTACAACCGGAGACTGTTAAACCATTCTCATCGGTATTACAACCGGAGACTGTTAAACCATTCTCATCGGTATTACAACCGGAGACTGTTAAACCATTCTCATCGGTATTACAACCGGAGACTGTTAAACCATTCTCATCGGTATTACAACCGGAGACTGTTAAACCCTTCTCATCAGTCAAAACCGGAGACTGGATGAATCCCTCTCATCAGTTTTAAAACCGGAGACTGTTAAATCATTTTTTTTATTACTTTTTTTTCTCTCATCTTTTTCTCTTTTTTAGCTTACTTTTCCCCCCTCCCCCCCCCCCCCCCTTTTTTTATAAAATCTCACACAGTCTACACAAAATAGTCGGTTAGTCACCAGAACCTACGACCCGTTAAGGCCAGTTCTTAACATGATTCGGTTTGTCATAAGTCGCAGAATATTGACCCAGAGAGCCATTTCCTAAAATCAGTCACACCAGTCACGTGTCAGGGCAGTCCCCTAAGATTTGTCACACTTGTCACATGACATGGAATATCGGCCCTCCGAGCCAGCTCCTACAGTACCCATAATGATTAACGTTAAGTTAGCCATCAATCATCACCATCAACATCATGATCATTTCTGAAGTCGTGTCATACAAGTACGGGTCATAGAACATAAATTGAAATTCGTCACTGTCACTGTCAGATGACACCTTATACCTTACATAATCGTGAGCCGCCGTCTCGGCCTCCTCAGTCCTTAGTTGGAATACAAGCCACTTCAAGTAAGCCTACACGGGCACCAGGTATTTTACTACAGCACTCGAATTCAATATAAGATGGTTTCAAATGAACCTTAGCGATTTCCTATAAAATTTCACGACACTAGTTGCACGGGACCATACAGTTGTTCCCATGGAGAATAATCGGCAGGAAACCCCATAGAAGATACCTATCATATTGTTCGTACTCATCATTATCTACGTCTATTACAATGAAAGCAAAAGCCCTAGAAATTCCTATGCAATTGAGTTTCGGTTTCTTCCGCTCAAATTAGACGAACAAAATCATCTTCAAGAGGAATCTCACTGCTGTCACTCCAAGATTAAAACGCTGTTTTGTCGAAGCTATTTTCCTCCTAAATCATTCCGTTTGCTGTATCTCCAATTTCTACCTACGACTAAGCAGAGTGATCCTCGCTAGATCTGAAGACATCGTTCTCGTAGAAATAAAATATAAGCTCGATTGGTATGCGGTACGTTGCACTGAACCTGGTACTGTTTGCTACTCAATCATCATGAACAACAACGATCTGAAGAGAGGGACAGGTAGTGGATGGATGCGGGCTGCCCAAGACCTGGATGGATGGCGTTCACTGGAAGAGACCTACGTTCAACAGGGGACGGCCATAGACCGGTATGATGATGATTATAATGAACTTATATGAGCTCGTCGCGCAACGTTCGAATCATTCTCTACAATCGCAAATAGACCTACTCCCCTGACACATCCTTCCTACGCAATCACGAGCTGCACTACCACCAGTTACGGATTTCACGAACAGCAACACCTTTCAAACGAAGAAACCGGTCACATCAGCTGCCAAGCATGAAATAAAAGAAAGATCCAACAGTTAGTCCAACTTTCAAATTGTAAATTACAATTACGATTGTCACTCACACGAACGCCTTCTACTCGACAGGCTTTACATGACCTTTGTGTCCCTTAGCCGACTTATCAGCCCATCCTGGTTTTCTAGGAACCACAGTAACACGACACTAACTGTACTCACACAGATTTACACGAGTCTCTTCCTGATCACCACGCTGCTATCGCACAGGCCATAGGTACAGCATAACACAATAAAATCACTAAGTAGGCGTAAGAAGTAACAACACCTTGCCAACAAATCTATAGTCTGACGTATAATTGAATTATTCTATGTAACTGAAAGATATTAATCATAACCCGTGGACCTAGTTCTCAGCGTCGGTGATTCCACTAGTTAACTATCACTGACAATAATGGTGTGCCAGCTGATTGTTGACCACGGCGGTCATATAATTAGCCCTTATTACGAGATCAGCCAGCCGCGCACATATTAGAGGTATAGTGCGCAGGCATCTGCGCAAACACAGATGTACCCTATTCCTTCAATCTCATAGCGACAGCCCAACACAACCAGAGAGAAACCACTAGGAGGACCGACATCAATGTGCTCTCCAATGAAGGGTGCGTCAATCAGCATCTACCAGGCTCCGGGCTGCCTTGTGAAAATTTCCAAAACCAGCAAAGCGAACTCGTCCCGACACGAGACCCCGCGCACAACAGTCGCACTACGTGACAACTAAACCAACGACGCAGTTCATATCTACCAATACCACTAGTCAACGAGGCAGTTCCACGTTTAATAACCTCGTGTGAAAAATAACCTCAACATAAAACGATGGATTGAACAATGGATTGGTATCACCGGGTTTTCCACTCAACGTGCGTGACGATCGCACATCGCTATGGCGCGCAGTACAGCAAAGCTTTCGCGGACGTGAAGCCACGGAGATGCACGAGCACCAACACTCCGACCTTACGATGACACGTTGGGCTCCTGGCAGGCAGCTGGGCTAGGCTCCATTCAACGTCGTAATTATCTCGCCATATTGCACAATAATCACCGTCATTGTTGAAACATGAAAGAAAAAATGACAAATTCGGTTAATTTTCTAGCATACCTTCAATAACTAGCTTGACATGTAACAATGGAAACCGATACCATTACCATAACCGTGGTTACCATACTTGTACCTTCGCTGAAATTCTTAATAAATCTTCTACTACAAACTCACATTTGAAATTATCGACGTTCTATTATTATTTTTTTTGTCAGTGGGTAGAAATTTATCTTCGCATGGCGAATTCTTGACACATGTGGGCATTCGGATTGCATCCCACTTCTGATGTCGGCGTCAGGATCTGACATCGTTAAATAAAACAAAGAGGTCTTCACACAATCACTTGGTTTATTCCAATTAACACAATATTAGTCACTACAATTAATATTAACGAAATAAATTATCACGTGGGAGGTGTGCACTCCGCAACGGTCGGTGAACGAATGACCCGAGTCATTTCTTCCTTTAATAATATAACACATAGCGTTCACGGCCGATTTCGGCCATGGCGTCTGCTCTCATTTAAGGAGATCAGCCAGCTGCGCAGGATATATTATAGTGCTCGAGCATTTGCGCAGACACAGGTGCACTCCCTATTCTTTCACTCTCATAACCCGATGAGACGGCAATCTGACACGACCGGAGAGAGATCAGGCGCAACACAGGCAGGAGAGAACACATAGCATTAACATAAGCAGCATTGCGTTAGCATAACTATAGAAACATATTTCAATGATAATTGAATAGGTTTGCAGTAGGACAAACATTGATGATGAATGTTGTAGTTTGTATTACATAAAAATTAATATAAAGTATGACTTATGAAACTTACCTAATTTGTCCAAGACTTCGTTTACAACTTAGAAAGTAATATAATTTTTATTCTTTTTATGTGCAGCGATCGACCTAATCAACAACCTCCTGCAAGTGAAGCAGCGCAAGCGTCTGTCGGTGGACAAGTCAGTGTCGCACGCGTGGCTGCAGACGCGCACGGCGTGGCTCGACCTGCGCGCGCTGGAGGCGCGGGTCGGCGCGCGCTACCTCACGCATCCCAGCGACGACACGCGCTGGCAGCTCGCCGAGCGCTGACATCATACCTGCCGTAAGTATCCTGGACCTGCGCGCGCTGGAGGCGCGGGTCGGCGCGCGCTACCTCACGCATCCCAGCGACGACACGCGCTGGCAGCTCGCCGAGCGCTGACATCATACCTGCCGTAAGTATCCTGGACCTGCGCGCGCTGGAGGCGCGGGTCGGCGCGCGCTACCTCACGCATCCCAGCGACGACACGCGCTGGCAGCTCGCCGAGCGCTGACATCATACCTGCCGTAAGTATCCTGGACCTGCGCGCGCTGGAGGCGCGGGTCGGCGCGCGCTACCTCACGCATCCCAGCGACGACACGCGCTGGCAGCTCGCCGAGCGCTGACATCATACCTGCCGTAAGTATCCTGGACCTGCGCGCGCTGGAGGCGCGGGTCGGCGCGCGCTACCTCACGCATCCCAGCGACGACACGCGCTGGCAGCTCGCCGAGCGCTGACATCATACCTGCCGTAAGTATCCTGGACCTGCGCGCGCTGGAGGCGCGGGTCGGCGCGCGCTACCTCACGCATCCCAGCGACGACACGCGCTGGCAGCTCGCCGAGCGCTGACATCATACCTGCCGTAAGTATCCTGGACCTGCGCGCGCTGGAGGCGCGGGTCGGCGCGCGCTACCTCACGCATCCCAGCGACGACACGCGCTGGCAGCTCGCCGAGCGCTGACATCATACCTGCCGTAAGTATCCTGGACCTGCGCGCGCTGGAGGCGCGGGTCGGCGCGCGCTACCTCACGCATCCCAGCGACGACACGCGCTGGCAGCTCGCCGAGCGCTGACATCATACCTGCCGTAAGTATCCTGGACCTGCGCGCGCTGGAGGCGCGGGTCGGCGCGCGCTACCTCACGCATCCCAGCGACGACACGCGCTGGCAGCTCGCCGAGCGCTGACATCATACCTGCCGTAAGTATCCTGGACCTGCGCGCGCTGGAGGCGCGGGTCGGCGCGCGCTACCTCACGCATCCCAGCGACGACACGCGCTGGCAGCTCGCCGAGCGCTGACATCATACCTGCCGTAAGTTACTGTTACAGCCTTTTTTTTTTATTATCCCACTGCTGGGCACAGGCCTCCTCTCACACGGAGAAGGATTAATCGTTAATCACCACACTTGCTCAATGCAGGTTGGTGATTTCAGACTTTATAGTCCAGGTTTCCTCAAGATGTTTTCCTTCACCTTTTTTTATCAGCCATTGGTGTCTAAGATTTACCTAGAAAGTACATACAAACTTAGAAAAGTTGCATCAGTACTTGCCTGACCTGGAATCGAACCCACACCCTCATACTCGAGAGGTTAGTTCTTTACCCACCAGGCCACCACGACTTTTTTTACCTCATACCTGTCGTACCTCACATCATACCTGTCGTAAGTATCACATACTTATTAAACACATCCATATTCCTTTTATAATTTGACAAGCTAGAGGAACTAGCAATGTAGACTCCACTGCTATTGTTCTCGCTTCTCTTTAAGGTGTTCATAATATTCGAACGGCTCATGAACACCGGCCTACCGTTTCTAAACAGACAAAAACTTGTCTTGATGAATAACTAGCAAAAACTCATTATTGAGAAGCCTTTAATTTTAATATAGCGTGTAAACAGTTCAATAATAAATTGTCCACTCGTTTTTAGGGTCCCGTACCCGAAGGGTAAAAAACGGGACCCTATTGTTTTCACTCCTCTGTCTGTCCGTCCGTCTGTCACCAGGCTGTATCTCATGAACCGTGATAGTAAGAAAGTTGAAATTTTCACAGATGATGTATTTCTGTTGCCGCTAGAACAACAAATACTGAAAACTAGAATAAAATAAATATTTCGGGGGGCTCCCATACAACTAACGTAATTTTTTTGCTCAGTTTTGCTCGATATCCATAAATATATATATATAGAATATTAGTTTGGATGGTACGGAACCCTACGTGCGCGAGTCCGACTCGCACTTGGCCGGTTTTTTATAAACTCATATAAACAAGTAAGTATATAAAAGTACATTTTGAAAAAATATTTATAGTTTGAAATGTAATATATATATATAGAACACGGTAAAATGTATGACGAGCGATACAATATATTATTATATCAGGATATAATACATATACATTACATCCCATTGTGAAAAGCCGGCTTTAAGTCTCTACAAATTAAAACGAATGACATAGCACCTTTGTACATACACTGATTGACCTTATCTATTAACAGATGGTAGCAGCCAAGCCGGCAGCAGCACCATCGAAGCAGCTGCCCCGGCGAGCTGCAGCAGCGGTCCCCCCGCAGCCGCGGCCCCCGCACCGCTCACGCCCTCCCTGCTACACCACGTGCGACGAGTCATAGCCAACCTCAAACAAGCTGTCTACATGCGCACTACGTTCTACAAGAACAAAATCATATACTGCGCTGCCGCTCGACTCAGTTCTGACTCGCCTGAATACGTCAGACGCGGTCTGTCACGGTGTCAGACATGAATAAGTCACTCCGGTGTGGTTTATAATTACAAATATTGTTAATTATAAGTGAATTGAATGTTGCACTGGAAATATATCGACTCGTAAGTACATTAAATAATTAAACAAAAAGGATGGGTATTTGAAATAGGACTAAAGTAAGAAGAAATGTTAATGTTTTAACGCTAAACCTATAATCAACATGATTATGAAAATGTTGTGTTTGTCACTGTATTCGTATTTCAAGTACTTATGCTGTATAAGCATTTGTAATGTCGACATGGGTGAAGTGTTTACATAGTTAAGATGTATTTTATATTTTAATTCATTAAATTAAATGAAAAGAGAGAAAGCGAGCAAATAAAACAAAATCTATGTTTAATATTTGTCAATGTACTACTGTCACAAAGCCTACCATGTCAAGGTACCCCAATGGTTGTCTAGTAACTGCATTCCTACATAGCAAAATATTTTTAAACAAAACTTTATTGTTTTTACTTTTACTTAGCTATTTTTTATTTATTTTTGTTTACACATTACGTAGTTTAAATTAAAATTATTAACATTTGCGTTGATGTGTTGTGAACAAATATTATTTTAAGTTAATTATTTTTAAGTGTTACGAAGAGAGGGCTTTTGCCTAATATTTTTATGTCACAAATAGATATGCTAGAGAAGTTTACCTACCTGGGTAATGTAACATAAGTAATCAAACAAAAGTACATTTTACAAACACAGCTTTTATTTTAATATACATTTACATGAATAGTGTAACAATCATCAAACTCTTAGCAATTGCGTAGACATTCTTCTTGTATTAAAGTACCTACCTATAATTAATTTTAGGCATAGCTAGAGCTGACTTTTCTTAGGCCCAGAATCCACTAAAGAGAACCTGAGAAGTTTTTCAACAACCAATAGAATTTCCGGCAGAGAAGAGATGATGGAATTCTATTGGTTGATTAAAAACTCTGGTCCGCTCCACTTTGGTGGAGTCTGTGCCTAACCGTGGGTTCGGCCTAACTGTTTCTAACTCACTTCTTAATATTAAGCGAACTCCTAGTCTGTAAGGATTTTAACTGTATCTTCTAAGTTATGGACTAAACTACTGTTAGTACATTGATTTTGTAGAGATACTACGTGAACGCTAGATTTTAACCTATTACATGAACAAGACAGAACAAATGCATAAAAAGATAGTTTTTAGTAAACCCTAATTCTTCTTCTAGACTTTTTTTTTTTTCAAGCATAGCAACAGTTGATGAAAATGAAATCATTGAAACAGTCTTAAATATAATTCTCATATAATTTTTATGAAAAACAGCGTTCCCGACGGCCTAAATATATGAAAAGTCAAATGATCACGGGATTGGGTCTAGAAAATATAGTAGCAACGAATTTAGCGCGGCTTTGGGATTCCTTGTTAGTTCTAAAATGAAGGACAAGGCCTAAAACTCGGCCTAATAATATAATATATCTCTGATAACTGTAGTAGTTATCTAAAATATTTTTTTTGAAGATGACATGTTACCAGAAACTGGAATATGAAATTTTATACAAATGAAAAACTAAATAGATCAAATTTTAACCCTATTTTATCAACCTGGGTTGCAAAAGAAGCATAAGTGCCAACATTTTAAAAATTTCCCTAAAAGCTATTTTATACGTAGGCCATTTTTATGAGAGATGGTTAAATCAAATATTTTAACTAAACTTATAAATGCATTTAAATATGGAAAAAGCAGTCTTCCCCCATTTTGTTACTTAATTTTACGAATAAGTACACTCAATACAAAATACATTTAGCTTTAATAAATCATAATGCTGATATCAGTCCACACTCCATCTTCATTCATGCTTTTTATAGTGCTGACTAAAGTCGATAAAATTCTATCCAGTTTTAATAAGAAATTAAACAGCTCTCATTTCATCTCTCTAACAACATTTTATCGATAAACCAATTAAAAAAATTATAGGAGCGAACATTGATGTTATACTTAGAATAAATGAATGGAATTTAAAATTAAGTGTCCTACAGACTAACATAATTGGCAATACATATATGTTACATTACAAGTAAAAACTGTATGACACATATGTTGGGTATTGTATGCGTGGTGGTAGAATTGAAAGTAATTCATCGGAGATAGGTTATCATGCTAGGGATAGTGGACAGAAGGGACCTTTACTAAGTGTATACGTCGTGTGTGTGTCTGTATGTCACTGTTGTTGTACTGTTCTTGTCGAGCCGTCATTCCAAGAGAGAAGCGACCCGGGGATGGTCTACTGGCTCTTAACACTTAACTCAAAGTTACGTCTTTCTAAACTCTGGTATTTATTCTACAGATGAAAGATAGTTCAATAGTCCTCATGCTAATCTTGAAACTGAGCCTTGGTGTACATATGTAGATACCAGGTCATCAAGTTTCCATCTCCTTTTGATCAATTCAGATTATGAGTTGAGCCTCATGGCTGTCCCCGGTAGCACATATAACACAAAGCTGTGATTTTTATACATTTATTTTAATTTTTATACATTTTACAATATTTTGCAATACAAGCTTCCATTTTCTGTGATCTCTTTACGGCGTTACGTTACTCGCAGCTAGCTCATGAAATATTATTTGTAATTAATTATATATCTAGGTGTATATGTTGTCTATGTAACGTTAATGTGCTAATCTTGTAATTAATCTATATTTAACACTTTTTCTTATGTAAACTTGCGTATTAAGTGACATAAGCATGTGACTGGTGCACGTGTCGACAGTGAGGGCTCGGACAAGTATTACGTGAGCATAATGTGTGTGTATGTCGCTTAATATGCAAGTTTGTGTACTATCTATACATTTCAATTGTCAATTCTGGCCTATTACTGTAGGTGCTCGTTGTGTTACACGAGTGTTCCCGCGCGAGCGACGCCGGGTGACGCTCGCTGTATTAGTATTATTATTGTCGTGTCTTCTGTTTGTTTGTGTCTGTTATTTTGAGTCGAAAATGCTTATAAAATAAATTCTACGATAACAGACAATAATGTATGCGAAATATATTGTTTGTTTATTATAAAATTTTATCATTTTACTTTACAAATGTATTTAATTTAATAATTTTAAAATAACGGACAAAAACTGATAATATTGTATATTTTGTTCAATATAGTTGACTCAATTGTATGTTATGTTTTAAATGGTGAATTTTGGACCAAACCCCAAATTGTAATCGTATAGTGTATAGTTGTAACATATTAATATATATATATCATCCAAATATGTGTAGCATCCGAATGTGTCAAGCTAAACTGCGAACACGTCACAACAGTCCAGATTTTAATATTTGCTTCCAACAAATAATAAAACTAAGAATATAATATGCCGCCAAGTTTGTGCCAAGTATAATAGTCATTATAATTTTTAGAAGACATTTATGCCAAGTCAATCCTCATATTTTTTATTTGTATTTAAAAAAGGTATATGTGTCAAATCCTAGTACTTAAACCTACTATTTTACTAATATATAAACCATTATCCATCCTCCGAGCCTTTTTCCCAACCATGTTGAGGTCGGCTTCCAGTCTAACTGGATTTAGTTGAGTACCAGTGCTTTACAAGGAGCGACTGCCCTATCTGACCCCCTCAACCCAGTACCCATTGGTTAGACTGGTACTAATATATAAAACGAGGGAGGAAATTAGTGGTTTTTCAAATTTTTAAATATTTCTAGGTCCTGCGGAAGAATTGTACTTGATAAGTTTGGCTGACACATTCGGAAGCATCGGTGGCAAATGTATATTTAGTATCTAACAAGTGTCAAAATGAATGATTGTCGTCAATGTGACAAATGGTGTAAGTACACAGTGGCTTTTGCGTGGCTCATGAATGCCTTGTATAGTTCTAAACCATTGGATATCAACAAGAGTGTGGGATAGTTTAGGCCACATGCGGAGCTCAGACAATAGCTGCGAGCTGCCATCAAGTTTGGCGAGAACTATAAAAAGCTTCTTTTCTTGCAAGATTAAAAATGTTAATAGCCTAATAGCATAATTAGCGACCTTTATAAAACAACGGAGAGCCATGGAAAGCCATTGTGTACTTGTGCAGTAACACAGCATTGCCACATCATGCTGTACAAGCATAATACTGGCTGAGTGGTTGTTGATACTGGGAGGGTCCGGGTCTAGGTAGTACTCGTTACAATTGGTCATAAATTAATAATAACAATGGCAACTGACAGGTCAATCTTCATTGTGACATAAATTGGTCTATGGGAAGTCAAAGTTTCATTTTAAAAAGTGGACTGAAAACCCTAAGTTAGATATTGAAAAATTGCATTTTTTCGATTTTGAACTAGGCGAGTACAATCCACCGGACCCAAGTGTTGATGTTTTAGCTTAAGAGATTAATATTGTGACAGATCGATTTACAAATTGTGTTATTATTAATTATTTAAATATTAAATGCCGTTTTGAATATAAAATTCTCTTTCATTGATTTATAGTTTCAAAACCTACGAGAAAAATAAAAAAATAAAATTGATACATGCATAATAAGTTTTCTCTAGATATCAACAGTGATGTTGATCAGTGACCGAATGTCCCGAGAGTGACACAAATGTCTCTTACTCACGTGAGGTGGATAAACTTCACGCTCACTGAGTGTTCAACTGCGCGCGCGCACTGGATAATGGCTGCCATTATCACCAACTTTAGAAAATACTTCCCTGTAAAACTATCTTAGAAGAGATGTAAAATGTTGTGAATTTGAATAATATGAAAAACATTATAAGAAAGCAGCACGGCACTTAAAACTCCAAAATTTAATATGAAAGTAAGTCATCAATCATAGATACAATCCAAATCGTTATTTTTCCCGCACACCGAAGTACGTAATAAGAGTATGCATGTGTTACCAATGACCCTTTCACTTATCATTTTTCATCATTTGATATAGGTAATGATGATTCACTCAATATCATCAGTCGGCTTTGGTCGTAAGTAGATAGTAACTACACAAATCTCATGCGATTGAGCACCCCTGACATAACCGTACAACGGTTCAAGAAGCGAAGCGCATCACACGTCACACGACGTTTCACATTGAGACAAACATGTGTACAGACACGCGACCATGACGCGGCTGCTGACACTACTGCTCCTCACGCGAGTCACTGCCGAGTGGGTGGAGATCTCCCAGCACCACTACAGGAAACCACTCCGGACACAGAGCACGTTCACCACGACAGAAAAGTCAAAAGATGTCGAAGACTCCACAAAACCCTGGGCGTACAGCAACCGCACGTTAACGGAGTACAACTGGAATAAAAACCCAGCGAGACCTATCATCGGCAACGTGAAACGCATCCAACATATTACAAATACTGTGAAAGCTACTGATGTTGTGAAATTAGAAGATGAAGATGCTGACTTTGATGCAGATGAGATAGATTATGAAGTGAAACCAAATTATGGGCCAACGAGAGCAACTTTAGACACACATGAATATGTTAAACAGAAAGGTATGATAGAAAGAGTGACGAACGTGGGAAATATCAAACGTGTTCAGTTGAATAACAGCCCTGTAAAATCACCTGCTGTCTACTTTAAAGGAGATAGAGAAAAATATTCAATAACTAGACATGAAGACTATCACATTAAAATAAATGAATTCGAAGACAAAAAGAGTACGGGACCAATAAAAAGGAAATTTAACCTGAATCCTCATAACGCTGAAAGACCGGACACATACATAGAAGATGAAGAAGAGGGGACTTTTGTTGCAGAAGTCAATACTTTTGATACGAGATCAAATCAGAGATACAGAAATCGTACCTCAACTGCCAAGCCAACCTTTATCACTGAAACTGAAGACTTTACTACCTATGAATCTCAATTGAATAGATTTCAAAAAATAACGAACAGTAAAAGTTCCGAAGCCACAGAAAACATGAACACCTTAACTACAGATATTGAAACCGATGAAAATATTGTCTCTAAACAAAATACGAAGCTCACAGAATCTACAACGGAAACAACTCCCAAGAACAATGTGCACCGAAACGTTAATGATTTTGAAACCGAATCATTTGCCAGTAAGGTTCATGACGTAGGAAACAGCGGGAAACAATCAAATGTTAAGGTGCAGGATCAGGACATTAAAGCAAATTTGAATAACGTTCAATTGAAAGACGAGCACGATAAAGACGAAAAGACGTCGGAAAAAATTAAATATGTTACGGATAAAGAAGGTGAACCAACAAACAGTACGAAAAAAGAGAAAATAAAAATAAACACGATGGAAAATTTAATAAAATTCATGAGAGTAGTTGCAGACACAGTTTCTAAGAACTCTCGGCGAAGCTTCGGTGGCAAGATGCAGTATTTGCATGGATTGAAGGACTCTATCTTGGCCAATATTGGTAAGTGTAAACATAGTACATAGGTAATATAGACAGTCTCCAGTAAATCATTATTATTAATCAGGCAGGTTAGTCTTAGTCTTAATCTCGGTAGGCCCCTGCGCAACAATCCAACGGGTACCTGGGGCCCGATTCTCCTAATTTTACTTAAGTGACATACGATTAACGTTCGACTCGGTTCGACTGAGATCCAATCCCGACTCGATTACGATTGAAGCGTATGTAGCATTCCGCTATTTTTTCTTTGAAATAAACGTTTTTATCCTTTTCTGTCATTCAATAATGAATCATTTTGTCTGCAAATGATTTACGATTGCAAAATGAATGTAGATCAAACTACCGTATAGACCAAAATCACCAAAATAGCAGACCAATCGCAAACCAATCGAATGTCGTTGGAATACGATTGGTCTTATGTTAGTAGCAGACTGCCCGATATGGTTAAAACTGGGGCCCGATTCTCCTAATTTTACTTAAGCGCCATTCGATTCACGTTCGACTGCGATCCAATCTCGACTCGATTACGATTGAAGCGTATGTGGCATTCCGCTATTTTTTCTTTGAAATAAACGTTTTTATCCTTTTCTGTCATTCAATAATGAATCATTTTGTCTGCAAATGATTTACGATTGCAAAATGATTATACAGCAAACTACCGTATAGACCAAAATCACCAAAATAGCAGACCAATCGCACACCAATCAAATGTCAATCGAATACGATTGGTCTTTTATTAGTAGCAGAATGCCCGATATGGTTAAAACTGCTATTGCGATCATATTGCAATTCGATTTCTATTCGATTTTGACATTATTAACTTAGGAGTATCGGGCCCCTGCTATTGCGATCATATTGCGACTCGATTTCTGTTGTTGCCCCTGTACCATTGATAAATGAACAACCCTAGGCATTTCTTTGCCTTCGACATTATAACGATCAAAAACAGTTTTTTTATTGAATTTTAGAGGAACGCATAGACGCAACATGGCCAGACGATGACAGCGCGAACTCCCGGCGTCGCTCGCGATCTGCGCAGGCGTCGCCGCGCGGACACGTGCAGTTCCCATCTTCAGAGAGCGCGCTCATGACCATATCCTTCCTGACCTTCGCTGTTTTTCTCATCAAACTGGTGTTGGTACGTATAGCTGAATGAAAACCTTCGAAATAACACAAGCACTATCCCTTGCCAAATCGGAAAGAAAAACATTCTTTCGAATTTACCTACAGAAAATAACTTCGTGTATTGCTACATTTATATCATCAGCATCATCCCAGCCATAGGACGTCCACTGCTGAACATAGGCCTCCCCCTATAATACATTTATATACCTGACAATTTAAATATCGGTATAATAAAAAACTTATTATTGTTGTATTTCAGCAAGTGATACAGACCTATAAGCAGAAGGCGATGATGGTGGCTCCGCTGATGGTGGCTTCAGGACGCCACGTGTTCACAAACCATGGACATCGTTGACGGCAATAATATGTATCTTATATCCATTTAAATTGTGATTATGCGTTAAAATGAAATAAATCTTTTGAAAACCGAATATGAATGTAGTTTAAACAAAACTACAGTTACGGATTTTATCGCGGTTATATTAATATTATTTAATCCCGACGTTTCGGATCCTTTACAGCATCCACGGTCGCGGGCAGACTAAGGTGTTGGTCGTCTTGATATTATAGTTACAAACAGCTACCCTAATTTTTGTTGATTATTGACAATCCGATTCACGCAGAACTACCTCACTGTAGGTACCTATCCTTATTTAAATTCCTAATATTCATATGTGTCAGAGATCAACATGAAAGTAGTTTACTTGGACTACGAAGTTCTACTCGAAATAGTGACAGCTAGCGTATCACCGCTTCGGCGTTAAAGTACTGCCCCTAGCTCTAACAAAATATTTGGAAGTGGACGTATTCCACATATTTCTTTCCATTACAACCTATAAAGATTATTTATTAGATAACAAATATAAACAAAAAGTAAAAGTGAATATTTACCTAACTGATATTTTTAAGCAACTTCTTGAGCAATTATTTTTGAAAGTACCGCCATTCGCCACTCAAGTAATTTTAGCAATATATTTGTTTCCAACTGTACTATTACTTTTCCATAATAAATATATGAAGGGGAATACATACAACTAAGTATGTGACAAGTATTTTATTACATAAAATTAACCAAAACTGTGCATTTAATACAACATTTTAGTTTTTGAGAAACCATGGACAAAATCAATTGACAGACAGACAATGAACATTTTGACAGTTATGAGTACACATCGCAGCGTTTGTTGCTGTTATTTCTAAATTGTGAATAAATAATTGAAAATGAATAAAGAACCTGAGCAGGTATTTATTGTAAATGCTGCCCCGACTCAACCGTCGAGTTCTCCACCGAAACTGTTGGAAGTGGAAGTGTCGGACACCTCACAGGTGAACCTTGAGAGTGAGTACCACTGACTGCTATTGTTTTATTTTGAATTTGGAATTTTGATGTCTATTTATTAATTACTTTTTAATTTATTTACTAATGGGCATGACCGTCAAAATGCCTCTAATAAAAAAAAAAAAAATGAATTTTATCCATATTGTTTTTATTTCCATAAAATTATCTCTTGTAATATCATAACAAAAGCCATAAAAGGGTCAGTGGGTCGTCTTAGGGGCGGAGTCATGATGAAAATTATTCAAAAACCTGAAAATAAATAATAATGTCCGTAACTTAATTAAGGTTTCATTAAAATGCTGTTAGTCACAACTGCCAGTCTTGTTGCAGTCATTTATTTATTTTTCAACATATTTGTTAAATTTTTAAATACTAAAGTAGGTGGCCACTGATTGGGCACAGGGTCCAATGTACCGGTGGTTAGGGCCCCAGAGACAGAAACTTCACAATACATGCTGTCTCAAGGAGTTCTGCCTTCTGAATGAGTCCCTTGATCCAGCAGCCTAACGAGAACCTCATGAGGTGTTGGTCAACACTCTGGGCTATTAGTAACAATCATGATGATATTTAATAACCTCCTCCTACCACCACTGCCCTGCTGTTACATTATATTGTCATAACTATGTGAGACTTACCAATAATAGGAACATACATATTTTTTCAATAACTCTGCCTACGTACCTCACTGACAATGCTAACGTTGGTTTATAATTTCCAGATGTGGAAGACTTTTCGCACGTATGTCGGATATGCGCCACCATCACAGAGTTTGTCATACCCATATTCTCCGGGGAGGGGCTGCAGAACAACCTAGCTGATAAAATTCATAAGCACTTACCAATAAAGGTGAATATCACAAAAAAAAAAACATTTCAATGTGCCTTGTTACGTATACCAGAAGGGTCCCCCTTTTATGGCAGAACTTTTTATGTCATAATCTTATTTTGCATACCAACAGTTGGCATAATCTTCATTTCGCAGAAAATCGTGTGGCGTACACTCATTTAGCATAAGTACATTAAAAACGCATAATTTTGGCAAGCAGAATCATCTTTATGCATAAATTTCATATTCATAATACTTAAATAGTAGAAACATCATTTCACAGAAAGTTGCCAGTCAGTATTTCCTTTTGGCATACATTTCATATAAGTAGTCATTAAAAGGCAGAACTACCATATTTCAGAATGTTTATAGTCAGAATCATTTTTTGGCATAGTTTTGGAATTTTTATTTTCCTGTGAGAAGCACGCAAACAAGCCTGAAGCATGGAAGCATGCAAGCGGGCATGCAAGCAGGCATGCAACATGCAGCAAGCATGGCTTCTGTCACGGCTCCGGCGCTGCGTGGCTCCGGCGGTGCGAGCTTATCATCGCAGATGGTTTTCACGCTCACCACCGCAGCTTCGGCTTACTGGCCGGCTTAGCTGGCCAGCCTCAACCGCGTCGGCGAACGTTAAAACTACCTGCGCCTCAGCTCGCAGGCCGCCTCGCCCCTCCGCGCCTACGCGGTTTTGAATTGCACTCTAGGGGTAGGGCAAACAAGACTACGTGGAGTCGGTTTTGCAGCGATTCGTTTTCGTTACTAGCTTCAATTTTTAATACAATGTTTTTTAATTAAAGGTTATAAATGGCAATTTGCTAAGTAAATTGAATCTAAATAAAATTCTACCATCTTCATAATACGCCAAATGAGATTATACTAAATAATAGTTTCTCAAAATATACATTATGCTAACTAAACGAAATAATGCGAAACTCTAACTATGCCAAAAGTAATTATGCGAAATAAAATTCTGCCATCTTAAAAGTATGCAACTGTAAGTTCGGGCATATAAATATTTGGTGAAACAATAATTATGCTAAATATTTTTTATGCCTTAAAAACATTCGTTGAAAAAAAATTATGCCAAGTGTGTTATGCCAAATAAAATTCTGCCAGATAGAAGGAACCCATACCAGAAAAGTACTTCAATAAAAGTATCCTACGTGTTCAATGATTAAATATAAATTCAGGTAGTAAATAAATTAATTATATGCATGTAAACAATTATTTTTTGATTGAGTAACCAACATAAAAACCTATATGTACTTTCTATACTCTTAGTTTGTTCATTGCTGAGCGATTGACTGCTACAATGCGATAACCCATTAATGCTAATATGTTTGTTTTACAAATAATAAATACTTTTACTAATATGGATTCTTTTTGTCTTCATTGGAAAAAAAATCAAGTTTGTTTATTTTTTTTTTTAACTGAAACTATATGTTAATGGTGGTTGTATCAGGTATGTTCGACGGACGCCCTGCCGGTGGTGGTGTGCTACCAGTGCGCGAGCACGCTGCTGGCATGGCACGAGCTGGTGCAGTGCTGCGTGCAGGCCGACGCGGCGCTGCGGGCGCGTCTCGACGCCATACAACAGGTAATCTAGATTAAGGACCCCAAAAATTGGCATTTGCATTGGATCAGGGGTGGATCCAGCCAGCCATTAAAAAAAAATTGTGGGCAGGTCCATGCAATATGGCAGAAAATTCACATGTGGTTCATGATGAAGTATTTAGGGGGTATACATAAAAGGAGTAAATCAGGAAGTACATGGGGGGAGGAATAGTCTTTATTCCACTATCTAAGTACTTTTAAGAACATGTGATGTTTGGCTGTAATAGGTTATTATCACGGTTATTATGCATTTAGCTTGTAACTTTTTGCATGTATCAATTTTTCCTGTACTTAATGTAATGACTGTTGGTATCCCAAATAAATCTATATTTATACTACAAGGGATAAATTAGATAAAACCCCAAAAAGATGTCACAAATTATTAAGAGACTTTATAATCATTGCAATAATCCAGCTAATTTTGTTTCAGAAATCAACAGCTCAGATCATAACCGACACCCCCAGTACAGAAGACGACGCACTAAGCAAGTGAGTATATAATCATTGTAATTACTGAAGCTATTGCTGAATTCGCCAAACATGTTCGTATTTCAGGTTGTTTTACAAAAACGTGAAAAATGCGCTCATTGAGTTTGGTATCGATGTGGAGCAAGGCGAGCCGGATGTGGAGTTTGTCTGTCAGAAGTGCTCGGAGAAGCCGGCGCTGAGCGCCGCGCGCAGCCTCGCCCAGCACGTGCGGCACGAGCACAGCATCGACGTACATGCGGACAATGTCCACGCGTTCATCACTAATTACGTGACGTTCGAGCAAGTGCTGGCGGACGACTCGGACAGGGAGACACACACGGACACTCAGGACAAGTCGCCGGTGCAGCTCGCGCAGCTGATCTGTCCGTTCTGCGGCAGCGTGTTGTCGTCGGCGACGCGGCTGGTGCACCACCTCAACCGACACGTGCCCGTGTGCCTGGCGGCCGGCGCGGAGTGCTGCGGGCACAGCTACACGCGGCCGCGAGCGCTGGCGCAGCACCTGCAGGACGCGCACGTGCGCGCCGACCTGCCCGCCGCGCAGCCGCCCTGCTGCAGCTGCGGCTTCAGCGCTGCCGACGCCGACCTGCTCAAGCAGCACTACCAGACCGCGCACGCCGACCACAACACCAAGCAGAAGAAAATAGAGAGCCCCAACAACCAGAAGTACATCCCGGCCGTGTGCCCCGAGTGCAACAAGACCTTCTCCAACAAGTACAACATGTTCGCGCACCTGCGCTCGCACTCCGCGCCCCGCGCCCGCCTCGCGTGCCCGCGCTGCCCGCGCTCCTACTCCCGGCGCGGCGCGCTGGCGCAGCACGTGCGCGTGGCGCACGAGGGCCGCCTGCCGCACGTGTGCGCGACGTGCGGCGACGCCTTCCCGAGCCGCGCGCAGCGCGACGTGCACGCGCGCCTGCACTCCGGCAGCGCGCCCTACGCCTGCACGCGCTGCGGCAAGGCCTTCCGCGCCAAGAACACGCTCGCCCGACACATGGAGATGCACCTGGGCATAAGGAGATATAAGTGCGAGATCTGCTTCAAGGCGTTCCGGAAGAAGAGTCACCTGGACTACCACATAACGACGCACATGAAGTAACGGGCATTGTTTGTTGCAGGAGCTCCTACGACTCGCGCCAGGAGCCCCTCCGCCCTCGCAGGCTCTCCGACCTGTCCGATGACGCGCCGCTCGCCAGCCTGGCCAGCAAGCCCAAGCATCTCTATGATCATTTCTACAGGGCGCTAGAGAATTTTAGAAATCATTTTGTAAATGATCATCACGATGAGAAGTATTCGGAGTCCAGCTCGTCTAGCTCGTCAGAAGAGTGGGTCGCGGAAGACACCGAGGTGGACAGGTTCGACGACCTGTCGGCGCGCAACATGCGGCGCGACCGGCTGGATGACGCCACGCGGCGCGAGCTGAGCGCTGTGCAGACGCGCGTCGGCGACAAGACGTACTACACGTGCGCCACGTGCGGCAAGCAGCTCAGCTCGGCGCACACGTACGTGTTCCACCGCCGCATCCACACGGGCGAGCGGCCCTGCGTGTGCCACGTGTGCGGCAAGCAGTTCCGCGCGCCCAACGGCCTGCAGCGCCACCTCACCGAGACGCACGAGCGCCTGCGCCGCTACGCCTGCTCGCTCTGCGCCAAGACCTTCGCCAACTCGCAGAACCTCAAGCAGCACCTGCGCATCCACACCGGCGAGAAGCCCTTCGTGTGCCCGCACTGCGGCAAGCGCTTCACGCAGAGCGGCTCCCTGCACGTGCACCTCAAGACGCACAGCGAGCTGTTCCCCTTCGTGTGCGCCGAGTGCGGTGCCAAGTTCCGCCTGCGCTCCGGCCTCGCGCGCCACCGCCTGCGCCACACCGGCGAGCGTCCCCACGCCTGCGCCTGCGGCCGCGCCTTCCGCACGCGCCACGAGCTCGCCGCCCACGCCGCCGCGCACTCCGGCGCCCGCCCCCACGCCTGCGCCTGCGGCCGCGCCTTCCGCCAGCGCCGCGCCCTGCGCCACCACGCGCGCCGCGCCCACCCCGACCCGCCCCCGCCGCCCTACTAGCCCGTCCCGCGCCTCACCGCACCTTTGCCTTTACAGAGCTGGCCCGCGACCCGAACACGGCGCCGATAACGATGTCACGGTGCACGATACCACCGGCGGCAAAGAGATAATAGAGAAGCCGGCGCTCATAGAGACGGACGCGGAGGGCAAGCGGCGCGCGCGCTGCGGGCGCTGCGGCGCCAGCGTGGCGCTGCGGGGCTGGGCGCGCCACGTGCGCGGCCACGCCGCCCGCCGCCACCCCTGCGCCGCCTGCGGCCTCACCTTCAGCGACGCCGCCAACCGCGCGCGCCACGCCCGCGCCGCGCACGCGCGCCTGCGCCCGCACGCCTGCAGCACGTGCGGCGCCGCCTTCACGCGCCGCGCGCACCTGCGCGAGCACGAGCGCTCGCACGGCGGCGCGCGCGAGCACGCGTGCGGCGCGTGCGGCGCGCGCAGCACGTCGGCGGCGGCGCTGCGCATGCACGCGCGCGCGCACGCGGCGCCGCGGCACGCGTGCCCGCAGTGCGGCGCGCGCTTCAAGCGGCGCGACGAGCTGCGCGCGCACGTCAGCGTGCACACGGGCGAGGCGCCGCACGTGTGCCGCTGCGGCCGCGCCTTCCGTCTGCGCGCGCAGCTCAACCGACACGCGCGGACGCAACACAAGGAGGATACGAACGATACTGAACCAACTCAGCACAGTAATACGGAAAGCGAGCAGACATAGCAACAACAAATTGAACACATTTAGTGAAACACATAGTTTTTCAAGAATAATCCAGATGTTATATTAAAATGAAGAATACATTACGACTGTTTTTACCTGCTTGAAATTTAAGATGGAAAAAGAAAAAAATATTTTTATTCAATTTATTTGCATGTTTGAACACAATACAAAAATATGAACAGGATTTCAACCAATATTTTCTATGTCAAAAGGTAGGGTACCTTTTTAAGGTTTGTATGACACGGACACGTGGTAGTACATGCAGTACAGAGGTCGCGTGGTGTGTTGCAGAGCGGAGGCGCGGCGCGAGTGCGCGTACTGCGGGCGCTGGGTGGCGGCGGCGCAGTACGAGCGGCACGCGGTGGCGGCGCACGCGGCGCTGCTGTTCCACTGCGCCGAGTGCGGCCGCTGCGTGCCGCGCAAGCACTTCATGCCGCACATGGCGCTGCACGCCGTGCGCTACGACCACAAGCACGACCAGCCCACACCCGCCGCCCTGCACGACATGCGGCTCTCCGACATCGCCACCACTCACGAGAATGACTTCTCAGATCACAGCGATACGGAGTATGGCTTCGGACCGCTCCCCGAATCAGTGTTTGATGCTATAGAGGACTCGCAAGACAGTCAGCCCTTTGAAGACGATGATGAACCCAAAAAACCTTTGCAAAACAATATCGAAAATAGTAATATACGAAACACAACTTCCAGCATTGAAACCAGTGTCCTCAACAGGTGTATTATGAGTACTGGCGTGTTATCCGACATGAGTGCCGTGAATTCTACCTCACCGACAGATGATAACAGTGATACAGACGTCGATATAAGCTGTCCCACAGTAAAGACTGAAGACAGCAAGAAGAGCCACAACAAGAAGCCTCGCACGTGCCCCATCTGCGGCAAGGTGTACACGGCGTCCTCCAGCTACTTCTACCACATGAAGTACTTCCACAAGGGCAGCCGCGAGCACGGCTGCCAGGTGTGCGGCAAGCGCTTCGGCACCAGGTCCTGTCTCACGCAGCACATGGCCGTGCACTCGGAGCAGTACGAGTACGAGTGCAAACAGTGTCAGAAGCGGTTTAAATCTAAAGCGAGCCTGTACATCCACACGCAGACGCACGGCGACAAGAAGGCGTGGTCGTGCGCGCAGTGCGGCGCGGCGTTCCGCTGGCGCGCGGCGCTCGGGCGGCACGCGGCGCGGCACGGCGCGGCGCGGCACGCGTGCGGCGCGTGCGGCCGGCGCTTCGCCGTGCGCGCCGACCTGCTGCGCCACGCGCGCACGCACGCCGCCGCGCGTCTGCGCTGCTCGCACTGCGCGCAGACCTTCGCGCAGCCACGGTACTTGAAGGTGCACTTGGCGAAACAGCACTCCATCAATCTTGTCAATGAATCCCACTAAAGACTGACTAGTATTTTCAACCGACTTCCCAAAAAGGAAATTCTCAATTCGGATGTTTATTGTTTTTTATTTGTTATTTTGTAATTCAATTATGTTAGAAAGTTGTAAAATATAAGGACTTGAATTTATGTTCGACTCGTTTTTTGGCCTTATGTATATCTTGGTATAGCTGGTAGCAATCCAAAGTGATAGATTCCCTTGATGCGGCTGGATTATATGCATATGCATGATAGTTGCCAGTGATATTTACATGTACATATTTTTAGAATTTACAAAGTATGCCTGTTTGATTTACATACACCAATTAAACAGTACAGTACGATAACATTTACTAAAATCGCAGCTGTAAGAATTATGTACTACAGTCAACCCCCTAGATTGTGAATGATATTATAAAATATAAAAAATATATATTTGTATCCCAAAAGCTCAGAAAATTCTTTCATTGTTAGAAAAGCTAGACTATCCTCATGTAACATAAACTACATTTTATTTGGTATGGCAAGAAATTACTATAGGATGCTGGGAAAACACTGGTTAATATAAATACAATAAAAGAATTTCTCTTATAGTAACGCTTATAATAGCAATTACTTACATTATTGAAACATATATTAAATAACTACTTATAAAAACATAATAAATAAACATGTATTTGTTAACAGATATTATACAAATGAGCAATGTTCCGTAATGAATATTTTTTCAGAGAACATGATTAATACTTGAACAATAAAAATATTAATTTCAGTATCTATATTAATAAAGATGAAAAGTTTGTTTGAACGTGTTAATCTCAGGGACTACTGGCCCAACTTTGGATAGCCGATTTATCATATTATACATTTAGAATATCTTTAAGCCCTCTGAACAAAACATTGAAAATAGAGATATATTGTGATTTAAAGTAGTTAATAAAAAAATCATTAGTACTTCTAAAATAATTATTTTGTACATTACAACCGAAAGCTATGTTACTATCACATTAACATGATATTTCTATATTACACGCATTCTAGCATAAACATCATGTAATATCCGTCCATATAGTCACCGCTATGGGCACGCTTGCATGTATGGTAGTGAACTAAGTTCAGGATATTTTTTGCTTCAAAAATCAAAAAATCAAAACTCATTTATTCAAACTTGGCTGCAAAACAGCACTTTTCGAACGTCAAAAAAAAATTACATAAGACAGCCCCCAAAACGCCCACCCTTCACCACTTCCTATGTGTTTTTGCTGGGAAGAAGAAGTGGCGCAACAAACTCCCCAGCAGCTTCGGAGATGCTAATCCTACTAATATTATAAATGTGAAAGTTTGTGAGAATGTATGGATGTATGTTTGTTATTCTTTCACGCAAAAACTGCTGGACCGATTTGGTATGTGTTTGGTAATACCCTGGATTAACACATACGCTACTTTTTATCAACACACCACGCGGGCGAAATCTAGTATTTATTAAATGTTGGAAATATAAATAATTTATGTCAAAACTTATATCCTTATGGGATGTACCGTCACTGGAAATATGCATAATATGCAGAAAAAATATTTGTTTTCTTTACACAACATCGATTTCTCTTTTAATGGAAAAATATAAAAGTTGAGTATAGTTCATATATGACAGAGACCCATGATGGTCATGCTAGGCTTCTAATTGTTGTATAAACCAGTGGCTTTCATAAATATATTTAATTTAAATTATTTAATAATATACATATACAAAATGTCATTTGTCATATTGTTACATCAAAAACACTAAAACAAGGATTTATATAACAAACAAGTATTGATTAGTAAAAGTTCACTTTCATAAGGATATTCAACTACACGACAAGGATTTAGTTAATTTAACCGGTTAGAATAAATTATTAACAATATTATTGAATGTGTGCTAAGCAGATAATGTCAGCAGGAAATTTCGTGGAAATGTAAACAAGACGATTATTTCCTTGTTTTCTGTGATACAATAAGAATATCCTAGATTCTGGAATGTGAACTGAGAATAGCAAAATCCAAAATGATACTTCGTCTTGCCCTGTCTGTATTCCACATAACAATTTAACTCTTAGTCTTACTCACTTACGGTATATATTCCCTAATACCTAATATACATAACAATCAGTTCCTATACTTCCCATCAGCCTCTGGACATGTTCTGGCTTCGCACATTACAAAAGACTTTATACAGTTCAGTTATAAGATAGCTTCAAAACTTTTTAGTCAATAAGATTCGAATATCTGGTGCGCATATAAACAGCCAGTTAATTTAATCACAGCCAGTTGCACCAAAAATATTAATTAAAGTTTCAAGATCCATCTAAATGGATAATTAAATAATAATATTGCTGTTTTGAGAAAATCATCGCTTATGGTATTTGTCCACTTCATTATTTCAATAATCTAAAAAACATTTAATTACCGATATCATATAGTGTTAGTCCGAAAATAAATGACTCATAGTTTTGATGCAACCAGCCCAGTGTAATACAAATAGGTATTTCCACTTGCCAACGTTTATGCCATTCATCATACATTGTGAGTCGCCTAGTGTCCGTCAAGCGGCGGCGTGGAGCGTCCGTCGTGGGCGGCAGGGGAGCCGCTCTCATTGACGAGGCGTTGGCGCTCCCGGTACATGGACACCTGGATGTTCTCCAACTGATGGTAACGACACACCTTGATGGTCGAGAACACTGCTAAACCCACCATCGTGGCGAACGCTGCCCATGTGCCGAACTGGGGAGATTTTATTAGGTATGTGTTGTAGTAAAATTAATTTGGTTAGATGTTCTTTATCTATACTTATACATAAAGAGGAAATATTTGATTGGTACAATCGAATAGGCTTTCGAAATACTGTAACGATTTGAATCATTATTTCAGTGTTAAGAAGCTTCACTATCTCTGCTGAACATGGGCTATGTTATAGGTATGTGGGTACGGGAAGAAGTTCCCCCGGCACGCGGGTGTGAAACCGCGTGGAACAGTCATAATGTATATATGTAGTGTACATTTTATTTCGCCGAGTGAGATCTTTACCTGTGCGGTGCCAATTTCGATGTAGAAGCCTCTAGTGGTGATGTTATCCACCTTGTCTATATTCTGACCGGCCGCGTCTTCACAACTGGAAACAATCATCATTCTCATCATCCTCTGAGCCTTTTTTTCACAACTATGTTGGGGTCGGCTTCCAGTCTAACCGGATTCAGCTGAGTACCAGTGCTTTACAAGAAGCGACTGCCTATCTGACCTCCTCAACCCAGTTACCCGGGGAACCCGATACCCCTTGGACTTACTGGCTTCTGACTACCCGTAACGACTGCCAAGGATGTTCAATGACAGCCGGGACCTACAGTTTAACGTGCCATCCGAAACACAGCCAATGGTGTCTAAGATATACTTAGAAAGTACATACAAACTTAGAAAAGTTGCATTGGTACTTGCCTGACCTGGGTTCGATCCCAGGTGAGGAACTGAAAGCAACTGGAAACAATATGATCACAATTTATTAACAAACATTTATATAAATATTGCTCATCGCTCATGGTTACTTCTGAGATGAAGTCAGACAGAAGTATGGAAGAAGATATGCATGGGGAAACCCAGGCAACTACTTATACAAAATGCTATGTTGCTTTAGGCGTAGGTATAAGGTAAAGAAAAACATTCATATTAACATGTTCAGCACACATTAGCACCCACCTAGGAAACCTTTCCACAATATTCTGGCACCAGGTCATGAAGCCGAGAGTGACCATGACTGCAGCGGACACCACCAGCCCACACATCAGCATGCAGCCAACTGCTTCCAGGAATGCAGAGAGGAACGAGCTGTCCATGCCTTTGTACATGAACATTGATAACCTGCAGATAACATAATGTAGATAGGACCTGGTCCAATTTCCATAAAATATTGCTTTTGAAAATGTTAAGCAGTTCAGGCAGTTCTATAAACTGCCTGAACATTTGAAACTTAACATTGAAAATTGAAAATTAACATTTTCAAAAGCAATATTTTATGGAAATTGAAATTGAAAAAAAATTATTCCAATAGAAAGCAATGACATTTGAGTGTAGTATTTTATTTTCGTACTTCCTTATATTTTCATTTATTTTTTTATCCTTATTAAATTCATTATTTTCCTGCATTTTTTAAATAAAAATGTGCTAGAAATGTAAAAATAACAAGTATGAATAGATAAAGTGTGAATCATTGAAGAGTCTTATCTACAATATAAACCTACACTGGTCAATAATGGACAAATTGGTGTGGGCTGTGAGTGCACAGCATTCATACAATACAGTGCTTATTCAGTGACTTACTTTCATATCTCTATAATATGACTAGCCAGTAAACTACACAACATTCTTATATTCATTTATTTTATATATACTCCATGTAGAACATGGTTACTCAGCTGCATCTGGTTAGCAGGGAAGCCTACCCCAATATAGTTGGAAAACTGCCAGGCAGGGATGATGTAATAAGAAGAGCCCCCTCTCATACCAAAATGCTTTATATTGAAGTATATTACTATTCTATAATAAACTATAATTGAATAACAGAAAACAATTGGCAGTATCCATTAAACAAATGAAAAAGTGGGCAGCTTGTCCAAAGCCAGCTCTCAAAAATTCACTGACCTGTAGATCTGCACAGAGCAGACAAGGAACATGATGACTCCAACCACTATGACATAGTTGCAGTATGCGCGAGGGGCCCATGCCACTGCCAACTGACCATCTTGCTCCTGCCAGTGCCCGCTTGAGAAGAGTAAGCAATGCCCACTGCAAAACATACAGAATAATATAAACAATGTGCTGTGTGAAGTAACTCAAACTTTCATAAAAGATTGTGGTAGGATATAACAAGTATAAACAATAAAAATGTTGCAGAAAATTCCTCCTACATGTTAAAAATTAAATTATAAATAGTATTTATGAGGCCAAATATAGTTTTAACCACTAATTATTATAATTGTCATGTGATACGCTTGTTTTGTGTTCTTTTATGAACATAGGTTCAAAGATAATAAACCACAGGGGAGGAAAAAATACATATTTACATCAACATACTCTTTAGTCCAGTTAAATGGTTTAATGATAAGAATATCCCACTGACAATAATAGGCGCAAGTTGGCTTAATTTAAATGAGATAATATTGCTTCATTTATCTTTGATTTAATTTATGGTAAAAATATAACAGTTCATCTCTTTTATAATATTTTTATTTGGCAAACAATAAACCCCTGGGTTTAGCACCATACATTAGATACTATAAAGCTGCGTAGAAATAGATAAACAAGTAATAATGCGTTATACGTATGTACCTACGATATGTTGAGCTTACTTGAATTCATCCAGATGCATGCTCATCGGCACTATGATGCATAGCGACAGGATGAGCCCGACCACATAGCCTGCTATTTGACTCACTAGCAACACGTTCGTCAGGGCCATCGTGTAAGTAACACACTCACTGATTTAGATACTATACTTGGGAATCACTTTCAGTATTTAGTTAGTGAAGGAAACACAAAACAAAGCTGTTAATAAGACCTTCGCAACAATACAAATGACATTCCAATATTAGTTGATGACAGTATTGACATTTAGCTGTTATTTTTTTTCAGTTTGTGAATTTCGTTTTGATTTTGCACATTTTTATAGGTAACGCAATATAATAATAATAATAATAAGCCCCGCAGGGCATCTGAGGCGGATGACGGGGAGTAGCGACCCCGCGGGGCTATATATCCGAGTGCTCCAGGGAGAGTATACTGTCCCCCATCTCCGGCTTGCCGGAGTGAAGCATGACGGGGGATAGGTCTCCCGCCTCTTGGCTTGCCTTCATCGGCCGGTCAGAGTGGAGTCGCTAGAGCAGGGTTAGCAGCCCACTCGGAGGGTAGGTGCCTCGTGGTAAGTGGCGAGTGGGCCGGTGATGCTGGACCCACAGGGAGCGCGTGATCTGCGTTTAAAGTCCGCCGAGGTATCCTCACCCTTCAGCCCCTCATGTACCTGTTGCCCCCTTGTTGCGATTTAGCGACTGATTCCCGGGGGCCCAGTAAGTGAGGTGGCGAGTCTCCACCTGCCATTTTTACATGTATTTAATACATTGTCATCGGCAGGTGCCATAGTTCCCGTAGTTTCCCCATTCCTAGTCCACTAACATCCCATCACAATAGCCCAAGTAGTTTTCATCCATAGTTAGCAATAGTTTAGCACAGAACCGGGGATTGTCCTTGGGTACATTTCTATAGTGTATACAGGGATAATCGTCGGTTTTGTGTCACCATTTCATTAAAGTTGTCTCAAAAGGGCTTCAGCGTGTTGGCTTCGGCCCCACGTTCGCCTCCCAAAAATCCGGGACTCTATAGTCCCGAGGTCTGGAAGAGACATACATTTATAATAATAATAATAAATCTTTATTAGGCATTCCAGAGTATACAGTAATAATTTACAATGACAACCGCACTAGGCAAAGCCTGTATCGCGGCTATCAACAACTATAGAAAACAGATTACAGGGGCCCGATTCTCCTAAGTTAATAATGTCATAATCGAATAGAAATCGAATTGCAATATGATCGCAATAGCAGTTTTAACTATATCGGGCATTCTGCTACCAATAAAAGACCAATCGTATTCGATTGACATTTGATTGGAGTGCGATTGGTCTGCTATTTTGGTGATTTTGGTCTATACGGTAGTTTGCTGTACAATCATTTTGCAATCGTAAATCATTTGCAGACAAAATGATTCATTATTGAATGATAGAAAAGGATAAAAACGTTTATTTCAAAGAAAAAATAGCGGAATGCCACATACGCTTCAATCGTAATCGAGTCGGAATTGGATCTCAGTCGAATCGAGTCGAACGTCGATCGATCGTCGCTTAAGTAAAATTAGGAGAATCGGGCCCCAGTGAGCTTCCCATTCAATTTGTTATCCTAACTAATATTATAAATGTGAAAGTAACTCTGTCTGTCTGTCTGTCTGTCTGTCTGTCTTTCTGTCTGTCTGTCTGTCTTTCTGTCTGTCTGTCTGTCTGTCTGTCTTTTCTTCACGCCTATACTACTGAACCGATTTGTGTGAAATTTGGTACAGACATAGTTTGGAACTTGAGAAAGGACATAGGATAGTTTTAATTACAAAAAAATATAAAAATAAAAATTATTTCGGACATATAGCGCCATCTATTGGTCAAACCAAAAATCACTATTCCACGCGAACGAAGTCGCGGGCAAAAGCTAGTCAGAAATAAATACTGCTATTTTCAGTCCCATTTAGAATAAAATAAGAATATTATGGAATATATTAAATTTTTTTCTTTGCATCACTTCGTTACACGCAGATATTAGTTAAATCTGCATGTTCTACTTTCGGAACTACCTAATTTTGTCTGTAAATAAGATAACATGATAGTTATTTTTAAGAAAAGAGTAAATATCATTTATTTTTCTGTACCAGAACAGAAGAAAGGACACCAGATAAATTCAAAGTAACATTTGCCTTAGTCATTTGCAAAGGAACGTAAGTCACACAATCACGATGAAAGCGAAACCGAAACGTAAACGTCAATCAAATTGCGACAGATCAGACGTTGGTGATGTGTTTCAATCAGTGGAATTAGAAATAAATCGTGTTAATTGAACAATTTACTATGTCATTGCCCTCCTATTAGACTGATAGCAAGCTAACATAATGAATTTCAATGCTTCCAGAAACGGTAAGGTGTTTTTTCTATGTATACAGCATTACTGTCTGTTTCCGATTTGCTTGAGCTTTACCTCACAATTCTACTTGAACTTCTCATCATATTCCAGTAAGATCGTGGTAATAGATCCATTGTTAGTCTCTGATCTCCTCAGTAACATAATGTTTATGATTTGAGCCGAAATAAGTCGACGCAGAACAACCTTTTTCCCATTATACAAGTATAGCAAGCATAGAAACAGCCGTTGCTTTTACAGCTTATTAGCTCTTACTACTGTGAAATTTTCGGTTCTAATATACCTAAACTTGCAGAATTCATTAATAAAGAGAGTTAAAGCATTATTTTGTCTTTTTGTCAGTGGGTCAGACTGGCGGGATCAGAAAGGCGAAGCGCGTAAGCGATGTGGCGGCGATGGGCGCGCCGTCACCGACGCCCGCCTTCAGCCCGACGCCGGCGTACAACCCTGGGTTCCAGCCTGCCGGGCCTCCACCTCCGTACCATGAAGGAATACAATTAGATAACTCACAGGATTTTGGTGGTCCACCACCGCAGGCTGCTAGTGAGTTTTGTTTATATTTCTTTCTATTTATTTACTATCTTATTTATACCATATTCTTGAATTCTTTTAAGTTCAAGTTGCGTGCAATATGGAAAAAAAACTAATTTGATCACTATAAATAGACATGGGCTGCTCTAATAAACATGCAGAATTATAATCTAATTTGAAAATTATTGTTAACATACAAACTTTTTGAGCTATTGTGACCTAGACATGTTACTGACTATGAATATGTTTTAATAAATCTGCATTTATAACACAGCATAATCCACATTCAGTGTATTTATTTTGAATTAAACATTCTTTTAATCTATTCCCAACATAAAAATACTCTTTTCCAGTGGTTTTTATACTCATAAGTGTAAAAGTATATGGATAATGTCTATTGTTTCAGATTATGGCTATATGGGTGGGTTCCCACAGTCCCCCATACCTCCCGCACAACTTGGATCCATGTTGCATCAGCCCATTGTACAGGTAACTTAAATAGATGTTCTATTTATTCAAGCTTCAAAAGGATGCAACTGATTCAAAAGGATATTTTTTGTTTGTTTAGATAACCTTGGATTGAGTCTGTGAACCCACAAAAACTGCTCAGAGATAGAATAAAATTTAAAATGCTTTTTATGTGCTATGCTGAAGACCTTTATTTATCTATACATTTTAAGTGTACACAACTGTTTTCAGAAATACTGTTTTTTTTCTCCCTAATTGAAGAAATGGCTGAAATTTTCGCTCAATAGAAACTTCTGTAAATATATTTTTTAAAGAGACCACTGATATACAAATGACAATTAAAGGTATATTCTCATTCTTACATAAGTGAAGACAAGCCTTATACACAAGTTCATCCACTGTGAGCATGTCATTTGTTGAACGAAACTAACAAAACAGAGTAACAGTTATCTATTATAAATGTTTTGTTTTTGACGTTCGATAAGTGCTGATTTATCAGTCTAATTTGAATAAACGTTTTTGAGTTTGAGTATACAACCTTGTGGAACCGTGTAGTGTGATGTTTCACAGGAGCCTGCAAAGGCCTCTTTGAAATAAAAACATTTGACTTTGACTATTTTACCGTGCTGTCTCCAGGACATGGCGCTGCAGTACGGCAACCAGCTGGCAGCGCAGGGTCGCGAGGTGGTGCAGCGCGAGATCAGCAAGTACGTGCCGGTGTCGCGCATGCGCTACTACTTCGCCGTGGACACGCGCTACGTGCTGCGCAAGTTGCTGCTCATCATGTTCCCTTACACCCACAAGGTGGGCTCTGACTTCATTCCGACATTTATCCCCCTTTCTTGATTAATATAGAGGGAATATGCATGAAAGTGTAAAAAGGAGGGTATACATAGGGGACACCTACACCTATATAAACTCTAGGGTCCATGATGATCTCATAATTATAATTTACCACCTAAGAAACACATTGTGGTATGCAGTAAATGATTGAGTATTTAGTTAGTACATAAGCTACACCCTGAACAGCATAAGGGTGTATTTAAGGGAGTACTTAGGACTTAGGGCTAGTACATAAGGAAGTTTACAGGGGGAGTACATGGTAGGGGGTACCCAAAAAGAAGAAATCAGTGTGACGTGACAAGTATATAAAGGTCACGCTTGCCCCTGATCACATGGACAGCACTTATAAAATGTTTAGTAATTTTTTTATACCAATTTGTGTGACTGTGACTTGCTAACAAAACCTTTTTCATTTCCAGGAGTGGATGGTGAAATACGACCAGGACTTGCCAGTGCAGCCTCGCTACGACATTAACGCGCCGGACCTCTACATACCCTCCATGGGTTATGTCACATATGTGCTGTTGGCTGGCTTCATGTTGGGTAAGTTCACACAGAATGTTTCATTTTACCAATCGAACATAAACCTTCCACTATTGTGATAAGATTGTAAATATCTTGAAGAAATTTAACAGATTGAGGAAGGCTGATGTCTGTACATTAGTATTCACAAGTTGCCATGCAAGATATGGATATGCCTTGCGTTAAAAAGTAGGTCATTCAATTATAGTTGTGAAGTAAAAATGTTTATGTCTAAAGGAAGTTTGACATATAAATTATTTGATACATAAAGTCAAAGTTCACTATGAAAATTCATGCAGTTTTATCTCACATTATGGACATTGAGCGATAAATGACTTTAACTGTAAAACTTAAGGTTCAAATTTAATTTACATAATTTTATCTTGTTCTTCATTCCAGGTCTGCAACACCGGTTCTCCCCCGAACAGATAGGCATGCAAGCCTCCTCAGCACTGGCCTACATAATCTTCGAGATGATCATGTACTTAGTAACGCTGTACGTGACAAACACTAGCACACACCTCAAGACTCTGGATCTGCTGTCCTTCTCGGGCTACAAGTACATCATCATGATCGCCAGCCTGATGGCCGGGCTCATGCTGGGCAAGACTGGATATTACTGCAGTCTGGTTTATACTAGCTTTGCGCTTTCCTACTTCTTGGTAAGTGATATTTATTTGTTTATTGCAAAATGTATACAGTTACAGAAATTCTATATTACCCTGTTAAGGCGCAGCAAATTCATTTACCAACTAAATAAGTGGGTATATACAATTTTGTATTAGGTAAATTTTGTATAAGATAAAAATTTGTGCATTTGTCATGTATAAGAATTGTTAATTATCTTTTGATTATCACGCCATAGAGAGCATGAAGAGACGAGCATCAGCTATCTGTGATATAATTAATTAGATCTTTTATGTTTCTAGGTAAAAACCCTGCGACTGCAGCTACTAGCAGGTCCGCCGGCGCCTGATCAGTCATCGTACGCGTACGGCGCGAGTCCGTACGGCGCGGGCAGCGGGTACGGCGGCGGCTGGCAGGCGGGCGGCGCGGCGGCGGGCGGCACCAAGCGGCGCGTGTACTTCCTGCTGTTCGTGGCGGTGACGCAGCCGCTGCTGTCGTGGTGGCTCACCTACCACCTCGTGCCGTCCGCCGCCCTCCCCGCCCCCCTCCCCGCGCCTGCTCGATAGCGCCGCCCCCCACACCCCGCGCCTCTCACTGTTCTCTGTAAATATAACTATTTTGTAATTCGAACGATAATTGCATTTTTTTTTTCGACTGGAAGTTATCGGCATGGACAGTGACTTGTGGTGGTTAACGTTTGCACAAATAAATTATTTTTATTTTTTAAATCGACCAGTTTTTCTCATCGTGAAATCATGTCTCATACGTTTAATTTAGCATTTAATTAAATGGTGATGAATTAATGTACTCTAGTGAACAGTGGGAGTTCGCCGCGTATTTGCTGATACATTGTGTTGCCATGGTTACGCATTTACTCGGCCCGGGAACGAACCAGTAACACCATGTATCAGTATCTAGTCTGAAGCAAATTGTGAGAGTTATGTAAATACAAATATTATTGATTTTAAAACTGCTTTTGTATCAAGTAAGAATTGTAATGTTTTCTACCTCTGCACTTATTGGAAATGAAATCATGTACTATATCGGATATACGATGAATGATACATTAATGTAGTTATAATATATGCATGAACATGCTTGTAGCATAAAACTGTAAAGAAAAACGAATTACCTCTTGAAGTGCAATTATTTTAAAAGTTGAATATAAATAAAGTTGATCATGACTTTGGGACTGATATGACTTTTTGAGGAATCTCTAGCAACAAGACAATGGCAAGGCAAGGGGTAGAAAACCTTACAACATCAACCTAAAACTTCCGATATGACTGTACCAAATCCTGATCAAATTATAGAATGACCAGTATAGCTTACTTTTACATGGTAATACTTAAAAATGTTATGTTATTGCATAATTTGGTGAAAAAACATTAAATAAGATTTCAAAATTCCGGAAATTTGTTCCGGAATTTTCGGTTCAAAAATATCTGATTACATATAAATAAAATGTAACTTTATAATGATGATTAGTAAGATTAAAATTGATTACCGACGTCTGAGGCTATGAAACTGGCCATTCCATAACTTATAGAGTTCACGATTGACCCACGGGATGTTTATATAAAATGCGGTAGCTGCCTGCTTACCTAGTGACTATAAAGAATGAAGATATTTTTGTATTATAGTGCCAATGTAACTTGATAAGAATAGAATTGTGCAATATGGTCAGTTGAAGAAAAAACAGTGCTTTCTATATTTCTTCTAATGCTGATTGAAGTACGTACTCTTCTTTTGTATTATTTTATGCGAGTAGCAGTTTTCGTAAAAAATCTAATTTCAAAGCTCAGTTCAGCCGTTCTTGAGTCTTGAATGTTTTTTAATATTCAGATTTCTGTAAATAATTGCACCTGCATAGCATATTAAAGTAGCGAGAATTTTGTACAAAGAAAATACCATACAACTGTTTTATACTTGAAATATCTAATGGTCGCTGCACACAGCGGGCGCGGCGCGACGGGACGGGACGGCGACGCGACGCTGAGCAGTTGTAATGTACTAGATATTACGGACGACATCACACAGAGCCGTCCCGCTCGGCGCGACGCGACGCGACGATCTAGTACATTGCGTCGCGTCGCCGTCCCGTCCCGCCGCGCCGCGCCCGCTGTGTGCAGAGACCATTAGAGCTTTTGTTACCTAGGTGAGCAGGAAGCTTCATTCTCTTAAAAAATATATACTACATCTATGATTTGTACTTGGCTATTCCTTTAAGATATTATTAAAAGGCGTTATCATTATGAAACTTAATTAATTTATAACAATTTCCTTAGAAAATGTCTCCAAGGTGACGTTACTCGTTGTCGATACAGCTGAGCTGTATGCGCGCAGTGGACGTGTATTTTGTACTAATTCAATGCAATATTAAAGGCTAGTTTTATATTGAATTTTGTACTTTTATTTTCTGTTCAACAGACTGAAAACCCAATTTCAAAACTGGGCCCAATCTGGGTCTCTGCTGATCCTTAGTAGCTAGTGTATGTTATTGTGGCACTCATTGATTACCAAGCTAATAGAGCAGCACATCGAGGTCGTATTGAATATTATGAAACCGCATTCATTCACGTTTGTAATATATTCCTCACACCCTCAAAATGTGTAACTTGTAAAGAATCGTACTACATGAATTCTCACCTACTTCCAAAAGCTTCATAATTGTGATGATTAGGGCACAAGCAGCAAGTTCGTTACTGAAAGGAAAATTACTACCTGCCTACGTAAAACCTAGCACATGAAATCACCATAAAAATACTTAATCCACATAAAATTGTTTTGATTCATTCCGATTGCTATAATTTGGCAAGTCGCGAGTTGTGCTGGTTCGTGAGCGATTAACTCCCAGCTGTCACGCACGCTACTCCAGTGAGGGCGGAGCTGCCTCGCTCACACCTTGTCTAATGGACGCGGAATGCGTGCCTAATAACATTACTTTTAGGTAAAACATATTTTTGCTGAAGTTTTTCATGTAAGTATGTATGTAAAGCAACAGGATAGTGAGCCACACAGCTGACACAGCCTGGCCTTCAAGTGGTAACTCACCGTCCTTTATGATCCTGCCCGCAGTGGCGGCGTAGCATCGGGTGGCACCCGGGGCGGCTACCTATTGAGCACCCCAAAAAATTTTTTTTTATGGATTAAGTATTTCTAAACACGTACTACATATACCTACCATCAGTGCCGTGTGCAATTTTTTTTTTAGTTTTTGTGTCCCAAACCTATTAAAAGAAAATAGCTTGAAGCGGAAAAGCCGCGAGCGCAGCAAGCGCGAAATTTTTTGAGTTATGGGATACAAAAGTACCTAAAGCAGTTAAAAAAAGTTTTGCAAAGTGGAAAAGCCGCGAGCGTAGCGAGCTCGAAATTTTTGGAGTTTTGGGTCACAAAAGCACCCAAAGCAGTTTAAAGAAAGCATTGTAATGTTGAAAAGCCGCGAGCGTAGCGAGCTCGAAATTTTTGGAGTTTTGGGTCACAAAAGCACCTGGACCGCTTAAAAAAAAAACACCTTAAAGATTTTTTTTTTAATTTTTGGTTTAAGGACTCTAATTAAACTCAGAATTAAGCACAAATAAAAATAAACCGTCACTGAAGCGAGCACCAGTGATTTTTGTCACTTCGGTGCCTCAACTTTTTGTTAGATTGAGGACTCAAAAAGTAAGCGCAGAACAAATTAAAATATCCAAAAAAACCGCGCTTTTTTTCTAACTTTAAGGAATTCATTTAAGTAATCAGTCAATTTATTGTGATTTTGGTGCGAGCTGACGTGCGGCAAGGACGCGGGTGAAAAAGAGAGGGGTGACAGTCGAACTGTGTCACCTCTCTCAGTCCCGTGGCGATGTCTCGGGCCTGTACTGCAACTGGTAGTGAATGAACCTAGGCTTTGCAGATTACAAAAGCACCCTCCGTAGATGGTTCCTTTTGCCCGTGCCATCCTGCTCGTGCACATATGTGCCGACCGAGATGGCACCCCCCTAGACGTGGTACCCGGGGCGGACCGCCCCCTCCGCCCCCCCCTTACGCCGCTACTGCCTGCCCGAAGGACCCGCCGATACATCTTGCAAACAACAAAATAGTTTATAATCATCGCAAAATTGTAATTGCTGGATTTGAGAGATAGGAAGGTGATGTAAAGAAATACAATAGCTTTTTAATTTACATAATTATTTAGTAACGAGACGTTTCTTTCTATCAATTAAAAAACTGACTAGGTATTTCTTATTCTACAAAATCCGAATATATGAATCTGGTTAAAATAATCTAAGATACACTGCATTCAATTATGGTGTAAATAACTTTATTCTTATCTTAAGTACCTAGGGAACAAATGAGCTCATAATTAAATTACCTTATTGTCCTCAGAAAATCATGTTAGTTCATTTGGTTGGCCTATCGTTAACTCGTTATCGTATCGAATTCAGTTGCTATCTAATTGACAAACTGTTTGCTCATTTGTTAAATAACGTCGATCACATTACTGACCGCTCGCTCTAAATACTAATTGCCATCCATTATCACACTTTACGAACTGATAATTACAATGTTTTGAATTTGGTTGCTTTCATTTATTATGAAAGTTAACTGTGAATAAATTGGAGCTTGTTCTACATGGCAAAACTAACATACCTATCTACCCTAGCATGTTTAGGTACTTACAGCAACTTCTGAAAGTCACTGGTACTTATCTAGTACTGGTACATATATGACTCACACATATACACATACATCAGCTCATTTCATGTAGCTAGATTCACATGCATTTCCTTTTTTTAATTTATTGTATTATTTCGTCTCCACCTTAATTTTCTTTAGTTCATCATTTTAGGCAAGAGATGGCGCTACGTTTGCCCGCAATGCGCTACCCTGCCTGGAAGAGCTATGCGGTGAAAAATTATAAAACTGATTTATCCCTCTCCCATAAAAAAAAAAAACTATTAAAATACGTTTAAAATTTTCTTAAACCCTGTGTCTCTCGAAATTACATGATTTAAAGTCTATACCGGTACATATTTATATAGGTTAACTTAATTTCCGAGTGCCGACGAATGAATTCTCGAAAAACGTTTCATTTTGGATTGATCTCAACAAACTTAAACTCTCCCATTCCTATATGACCTAAAATTCTCTTGATCTAGATGCAGAAATGAGACAGAAATACTTTCCTTGGTCCTTGACCTAGTTTTGAGCTATTTTGCTAGGTCTATAAAAGGCGCGACGTTTGAATCTGTTAGGAAGCTCTTTAAAAATGTTAATACTCCGATAACATGGAATTAAAATGAATGAATAACATGAATGTATCTGCGATTTTCAATAATATGATTACCGTGAACTATTATCCTAATCTAATGAATTAAAAAAAATTAAAGGTAAATTAATTGAATGTACCAACATTAAAATTGTTAACTAATTATATATTAGGTTTTAAAAATAAACGTAGTTAATAATGCAAACGACTACGTTTGTAAGTTTTCTTTTTAAATCCAAATAAATCCTCTAATTAGAAACTTTTATTCATATTTTCAAATGTGGCGCTCCCCAACTGTAATGAAGTTGTTAACAAATGCTGATTGGTCCCTGAACGACCTTGGCGCATTATGTTTCTGTAGCGCTGCTTAAGTTCTCAAAATAAATAATCGATAAAATTTATCGTCAGCTAATAGGTAAATCGCATTTAAACTTTGAACACCTTTTGCCGTTTACTGTCATTGCATTTTATTTTCTTCTTAAAATACAAAGTTTATATTAATTGAACCATTACATTATATTTATTATTTTTATTTCACCTGACATTTATTTAACACAGAATTTTCCTCCCTTTTGATGTAAGTTCTTCATTGGATTGCGAGTACTGCAAAATAATAACGTACTCGTACTTAATTGATGCTTTTAAAGTTCTTGTACTTCGTGTTGTATTTTGATTAAAGTATGATTTATGTTAATAAATTGTTTTTATACAACAATGAAAAAATCCATCAGAGTTGTTCTCATATAATACTTTTAAATTATTAAGATGTCGATAAAATGTGTGATTTCATCGATAGACAGCTATGTGCATCACTAATACAATCAGCTGGTTGCTGTCAGAGTACAGTGGGGCCAACAAAACGGCGAAACATTCGCGGCCACAGAACATATATACCCTAAAGGGAAGAATAACGACTCCGTACAAATTTTATGAGGAAATTTTTCCTTACCGGCCGGCGCCATCTATATTCCGCCCACGAAAACTAGAGAGTAGAAGCTAGGGCGGGAGTTTCAAACTACAGTATATTCTATAGGTCATTTTTATTGCATTTTATGCACAAGTACAGGGGCCCGATTCTCCTAAGTTAATAATGTTAAAATCGAATGTGAATCGACTCGACTGAATCGTAAAATTAGGAGAATCGGGCCCCAGTGCGTTCGTCGATTATGGCTGAGCAAGATTATCACATTTTGCTCAGCAATAATCGACATGAAACACAGTGTACTTGTGCATAAATTGCTAATATTTATCTTTATAGAGCAGTGCAGCAGTGTAATAAAAGGAAGATTACAGTACAAGAGTTTTTTATTTAGCATGTTAATAATTATAATTTATTTCCAGAAATAGGGTACAAAAGGTGTTCATAAATCACAAGTATGTGCACCTATGTAATGAATTTTAAAATACATGAATTTAATCAATTTAGGTAGGTATTTCAGACATTTTCGTCCAAAATAACAAGTATGGATGGGCCTATTGCATACAATTTCAACATCAAAACATAAACAAACAAAAATTCTAGTTAGTTTTAAAGTGTTACTATTATAAAAAACAAGACTATGTTATTATACAATAAAGAATACTATCGATTTGTTTAACAAACAACAAGTTTACAGACATGGTTTAAATTATTCTATCATATTGTGTAATAAACGTTGGTGTTATTTCCCCACATTCATCTTAAATTTACTTAAGAGGGATTTTAATGTGCTGGGTGCTGGTAAACAAATCATTCTCCTTAGCAATTTGTAGCTAGTTGGTGACCTCTTGTAGAGCCTCAATGCTATTATTTTAGCCTCCATGTTCCACCTGCGACCAGGCTTCTTCCTCTTATAATTCTGCAGTTCTCCTTGCAGTAACAGTGCAAATGTCGAACTCATTTTTGTATTGAGGATTTCTCGGACTGTCTCATTGTTACAAATAACATTTAAAAAAGATTCGTTTTTTAAATGTTTTACAGTTTTTTGTAATCTATACACCTTGTTCATACTACTTTTCAGTTTCCTCAACATTTTGCTTTTCTGGTCACTTTCTTGTTTTGAAGACTTGCACACAAACATTCCTGAATTGGTCGGAGTGATAATGTTTACATTATGTTCTGTTAAAGGATTCATTCTGGATGGACCGGCAACAGGTTCAAATATGGCAGATTGATCTGGCACATTAGAAGTTGTTGTATCCTGTAAATTGAAAGTTGATTATTTTAAATAAATTTAAAGATAACTCTTTAAATTTATTAGTCATAGATGAGGTAAATGTAAAAAAACATATATACAGTGTTATGGAAAAAACCAACAACCTCTTAAGAGGTCATTGTACTCATCATATATTTAATTTTTTAAATTTATATCTTGCAATTGGTTGGATAACCATTAGCAGATTTTTTGTGGGAATTCATTTATGCGAAAGTTCATTCTTCCAGTAAAGAATCTGCCTTCATATATAATTCTTACTCTGCTCTACTCAAATTCCCAATTTGGTGGCGCATAGAGCCCATGTACCTCCATAATCTTTGGGTCCAGGCCTTGTCTATGTCATTCAGAAATAGCTTTGCATAGTACAATGAACACTGAACATAATGTCTGTATTTCTGTGCTATATAAGACAGGTGTTTTAAATACACTTTCAAAATGATAATGGTACTAACCTTTTGGCATTGAACATCAGGTACAGCTGTTCTGAACAACTTCTTCTCATTAAAGCATGTGCTTTTGAAATGTTTGCTGCATAGCATCTTATGTTGTTTATGGAGTGCGTCCTGGAATTTTGGTGAAGACCAGGCTTCGTTTGGGAAGCAATACTTTGCCCATAATTCACAACTGAAAATTAAAAATATCAAAATTACACACTCATCATCAGCCTTCTAATGTTCCCACTGCTGGGACACAGCCTCCTCTCTAGGAGAGGGCTTGGGCCATAATCCACCCCGCGGGCCCAGTGCGGATTGGTGGATGTCACACGTCTTCGAATTTTTTTTTGGTTCTAGGACATGCTGGTTTCCTCACGATGTTTTCCTTCACCGTTTTGAGAGCAGTAGTGACGAAATAAATTACACAAAGTTATGCGCCAGATCGGGTTTGAACCCGCGACCTACCACTCGTAAGTTGGGGCAGTTACCACTCGGCCACCACTGCTCTCAAATTACACACTATTTTAATCATTTTCCGAGTTAAGATATTATTATATCATGTCAGTGGGTAGTCTTCGCTTTGATTGAAAGAGATGTTATATTAGATACGGGAATGGTGTAAGCAAGAAAACTTTTTATAGTAAGTACCTAATGATTTTTGGCAAGGAAAGTTGGGACTTAAGTATATAGGTATATATGTTACGTGAGTTTGTGGTAGTTAGAAGCGGAATTAACAATAAATGTGGTATTCTATGTCGTCTAAGACGAATAGCATGGAGTGTACATACCGCAGAGCATTTTTAGTGCCAGGCTTTGGAAACCGATGCAAAGTGATGCTGGGATCTTTAGAAGGTGAAGATCCACACAAGCAGCAGATTCTTGTGTTTTCTTTTTGTGAACTCATCGCGAATTAAACACAAAACAAAATCAAACAAGTCACTGTCTCAACACCGAGTCTATATCTCACAAATACACACTTAATTTCACCAAAACACAGCAACGGAGGAGCAAGCTCGACTCAACGTTATCAATGTATGTAGAATTAAATGGAAGTAGTTTATTTATTACAAATAAACATTAGTACAAGATAAAATGGTGCGCAACCGGCCGCAGACATTTTTCTTGTGACGTCAACAATGTCAAAACCAATATGGCGTCCGGACATTAGTGTTGCCACACATAATCCCCCATATATATTTTCTAATAAGTAATATTAAATTTTATATCTAATATTTCTCAACTAAGTATATTTTTTGGCATTAGAATAATAGCTAAAAGTATCTTCAAGGGTAATTTACTTTAAAAATCAATTTATACGCTCATTATTAGGGAGAATACGAAATTGTATTTTTGGTGGCAACATTATATATTTATCTCTTTTACTCTGATGTCGTTGACTCTCTCTTGTTTTCAAGCCCACCTTAATGCAATTCGTAGAACAAACTTGACAGACCCTGTTCGCGGCTATGTTCACGTTGGCCGTGCGCCACAAACAGCCGCAGTATCGACAAACGTTCACAAAACGTTTAGACGTAACAACCATAGTGTCATTTCTCTTCTTATTTCATTAACTACACCATTCAAAACTTCAATTTTCCTTCGTTTCTAGTTGTATAAGTGTTAAGTGTTACCATTATTATGTTAAAATAATGCATAGTGCCGCATAATAGTACATATTTTGAAGCAATTACGTAATGGGAATTATGCTAGACAAGTTTAAAGTTTTGCCCTGAAATTCAACATGGCCGCTGACACAGGGATGGATACTTGCCCCAGTCCGGAAATCACGGACTCGAGGAAACGGCCGCTCGACGGCGACTCGGAGAATGGAGACGTAAAGAGATCACACTTTAGCTCGGGTGAGTGGCGCACTATTTACCTGCACACTATACATAGTTATGTAGTTGTCTTTACTTCATTGCGTACTTGGCAAGGCGGGCATAACATTGACACAGCGAACTTGTGGTCGATTCAGCCGTACGCAGCTGGACTCCAACTAGATTCTTATCAGTACACATTGTTGTTATCATTTTGACCTATTTTTCTGTGATTGTGAGGTCATGATGTGTCGAATTATTAAACTTAAAAAGTATAGTTAGATAAAATGTACTGTTTAGTTAATGCCACTTTATTGCTGTAATATAACGAGTATAATTCCGTTGATAAGTTGCAAGAATTGTAGGCACAATTATCAGAGTAATTTCGCCGCACGTTTGATAAGACAGTGGGACGGCCGGGCCGGCCGCCTCGTGTATACCTAGTATGAATTTATGCAATGTTAAAAGACAGTCGTTGTTTTTTAGTGCAAGACTTGGTGACCGCGTTGCCTCTGGCCAACGGCCATGGCAATATAACGTCTCATTTCGGTGAGTCGACAGTCAACGCATATGTTCCCTCATCGGCTTTGTGGTTGTTGCGGCGCGCATGCCTCACGCGCGCACTCTCTCGCGCTCATCACCTCTGCTGATGTCCACCGCCTCCATGCCACACTCACTTCATCACCTTCCAGTACATCCTAACCATTCATACAAGATTCTTATTAGCCTTAGTCACCAATACCTATTACCAACCAGTTGACCTATTCTGTAGCTACTCTCACTAGATTTTTAATAGATAGCAATAAAGGCCACACCAATTTGTTTAGACCTCGAAAGTTAAAGTAGTCCCTAGAGGCCATATAAACAGCTTTAGTTATACAAATGTTGAGTAATGCAGGTCATTGCCTAATCAACTAATCAAGTATTTTATATTTTTTATAAAGGATGCAAAAGATGTGTATTAAAATAATAATTAAATCATTCCTGACTCAGTAAAAACTGTTTATCATGAATTAAAAAGGTTTCCACATGCTACATCTGTGTGTTTTTATCAAAATATAATAATCTTGATATTAAATTTAAGTGGCTTAATTCATCATTTTATGTAAATCATTGATGTCAATATTGTACAATAGAGCAAAACAGTAGAATACATCAGCAGAGTGTGAGCGGGCTGCGTAGGTGTTAGCGTTTATCGTTTAATCGTCCATCGTGCACAGTAAACATTGCCTCGTTGTCGTGAGCCATGTCGTACTTAGCCTCACACCGATCAACCCATGGCTTAGTCGTTGCATCGTTGGTGTGAACATCCACTTCAATGTACAGAATTTCTACCATTTATTATTTTGGTGTATTCTTCTCATTCTTCTTCTTTGACAAAGTGTTTATTTTTTCGCTTTGATTTTTATTGGCTTAAATGAGAACTAACAATTGGAACAATTAACATTATTTATTTTGCATAATCAAAATCATTAAAATTATAAAATACACAAGTAATATAGATTGGCACTGTATCACCATCATTAAAAAAATCTTATTTAATTAGCATAAGTTTATGAGTGAGTATGCTTGCTACGTGAAGAAGCAAGGATTGTTTATCGCTCACTGTATGACTGCAGTAAGTGTGATCTACTGCTACTTTGATCATCTGTAATCTATTAGATGGTAGAATGTCGTCGTGTCTCCATTCATATTATAGCAATATTCTTTTGATTTGTTATTGTACTCTGCTCATGCTGTTGTATACTTTTAGTATAAATCATAAAATAGATGATCTGCGAAAATATATTTCTTCCTTCGGGGTGATTTTGAGAGCATTCCTGTGGCACAGAGGGAAGCAAAAGCATTCCGCCTTTTAATTCCGCAAGATTAGTTGTAAGATTTTGTGCGAAGGGGTGGCGTTTGTGCCCTTGTTCCCTAATTACGGCGCGGTGTTGCCCCGGTCAGCAAGACCGGCCATTATGCTGCGCCTGCAGATTCTCCTAGCTATGTTTTACCCTTGATAGAGAACTATCTGTACTAAATTTACGCGGAAATGCGAATGAATGCGTTATGGAAAATTTACGATAGCACTTTACTGATACAATATTGGTCGTGTTGTCTAGTAGGTACCGCATCAATTTCTATATTGTCCATAAAGAACAAGCATTACATTTCCTACATACCTCTAGATATTTGTGAGAAAATAATTTACACGTTTACGGAGCTTTCCCCGAATTTTTGCCAAATTGGTTCTGGCAGCGACGGTGACTTTCGATAGCCAATCGGCATTTATTATACGCTAGATTTTACAAAGAAACCTTTATGAATTATCCAAAGAATTATGAAATCTGGAAGCTTATTTTTCAAACGTAAATGAAAAGCAATAAGTTTAGTAACTATGTGAAGGTCTTGCTGACACTAGATTGATGACAAGCAAGGTCATTACCGGTACTGAGTGCACATTTAGCGTGGCCAGATGATTCTAGACATAATGGCTTCGCGTTAGGGTCTATTGTCTGTTGCGGGGAGTTTGATTAGCCTGAAGGTTGGCAGCAATTTGTCAAGTGTTGTCTCTTGGGTTACGTGTCAAATGTTTACGCAGGGTATCGTGTTGGTTTAGATCGTGTAACCTGGTTTTGATGTTATTTGAGTCAAATTGATTAAGAACACTATGTAAACTTGTAAAAGGACAGAAAATTGGTTCTTAGATTTTTCTTTAGTCCAAAGATCAAATAAACTCTTATCTGTAATATGAATCTTTGCCCTCCCTATCAATACAACAAAGGTCGGTGTAAGAGCGATTCATCCCCGCTGCCACTGCCTACACATTGTTTAGAAGCCATGAACTAAATTTATATTTAGCAGTCCATTCCGTACATAAGCACCATTAATTAGCACGTTTTAATGTGCGGTAATGATACTTCATTAATTAATTTGATGAAACTAATGCGCTCGCCGCAGCGCACATAATTACCGCGCTTCCCGCGGACGGTTCGTCGACAGCGCTCGAGGTAACCACACGTACTAAATGTCAAGGGAATTGTAACCTTTTTGGTTGCACAATTAATCACACCACGGTTAGATCATCATAATTCGGTAGAAAATTCAAATATTTATTAGACGGGCGTAAAGTAAATATATTAATGTTCTGAACTGACTAAAATAAATAGCGATTCGACTGGTGTATTTATTATCCGTCTAAATGTTGACAGAAATTGTTTACACATTTTTTCAATCTTAACGAAATCGTTCGTCAGATATTCGGAGAAACATTAATTATTTGATTATAGAGATGAATATTTTTGTTTTAATTACTGGAGGTAACTTTAAACGCCCACTCTACGTATAAAAGGACCAGGTTACATGACATTCAAGTTAGTTTCGGTCCTTCATTTTATGGAAATGTTATTCGAATAGAAAACACCAATTTCATGGCTACTTACTAACGTCTCAATATTTTTCAGTGGTCACTTTGTGAAATGGTTCATCTGAATATGAAATTCTACATATTCAAACACGAGCGTTTTAAAGGTAGCCTTTTTGTATCATTACATTCGCAGCAGGAATTTTAAAAGCGATATTATTATCACAAACCGCAGTATCCTTGCGTGTTCCCCTCGCAAAAATTAACGATGTCGTGATGAGCTTAAGCTGCCAACTTTGACTAACGTATACTTTTTATTATACCTTTTATCGCGTTTTTAACATATTCAAGAAAACTTCGAAAAGAAAACACCTTATTCAGCGAGCAGTCTATTTTATTTAGAAATTGTTAAATAAACCCTTATGTCCAAATCAACCGCATTCCGGATGAGGAGTATTGTCATCAAGCGAAAACCGCACGCATCCGAATGCCGAACCATTGCGGTCGGCTACTGGAAGCTGTGTAATTGATAGTTTCCTAGATCCCCAGGCTAACAGATGTCCCCATCATCTCGTATACACTACCTTTTATTTAAAAGCCTCCGTCACCACAAACGTAACTGCCAATTAAGGTTAAACCGAGCGTTTAACAACGCATGATAAACACGGGAGCCCGTATCATAAGTTCGTAACTACGTGCAAACAGGCCGCTGCGAAGAGGTATTGTGTTGAAATAAATATTTGTTTTGTCCGCAATTTGTACTGTGGTCCTTCAGCACGCATCTCGGGGGAGCCGGCCCTCTTGGAAGGGAAAGGTTCATTGTTTGTACACTTTAAATTACTGATTAATTGTAGGTTCTAGTTTTTGCTTTATGGCCGCGTAAACTCTTAAAATTTTTGCACCTCTGGAAAGCAGAAAAACTTTCTGGAAAAACATTTGATTTGTTTGCTCAAACATCTCCATAAATTCAACCAAACCAAATCACAGATTTTTCCGATGGCAGCGAAAAAACCGCAAGCTTTAGATATATAGGTAGATACGTTTCATTTTATGTATGTGGGTTATGATTTACCTTCTCATAATGTTTTGCGCAAAAGATTTGTGGCCGGAGGCTTTGAGCTTGTCTCTGTATCCACCCCGCAGGATCCTCGTGGATCCAATCATAAATATTTAAATAAAGGAATAAAATATATCTTATTAGCGTGCTACAGATTCACAATTATTTTGTGTCTTGGTATCTCAAAATTCAGCTTGAATAAAAGTTAAGAAGGCATGAATATTGGCTCAATATAAGACATTTTATTTGTACACAGAATCTGTTTCCAACAGCACTGCGGTATAACAGATTTCAGGGTGTTACCCTTTTATCCAATAAAATCGATAAACCCCAACAGCTTTGGACGTTTTACTCAAAGTATAAAAACTCCCACGGGTTACCTCTTTAGAGGGAATATAATTTATTCGCGTAGTAAATGTCTCTGTAAGCGGGATAAAGGAATAGTTTCTCTAAACAAATACAGCGTGTTGTCTCAAAGGATTGTGCCCGAGGATACCAAAAGGACCGCGTCAACTGTGAAATGTTAAAACGAAAGTACACTTTGTACCTCGTATAAAGAAATAATATTTAAAGCTAGTGTCATTTATGAGCGCAAATATTTTGAGTACATTATTTAAATAGTTTAGAATAAGTTCAAAGTTAAAATTTCTAACAAAGGAATTGTTTGTAGAGCTTCGTAATTGTTGGAATCACAGTGTCAATTTTGGAAACTAAAAAACTACAAAGTTTTCATTTATTTGGCAAAGTGATACAAATTGGTAATGTTTTCTAATAGACCTATGCACGTCTATTTTTAAGTACTTACTGCAACTATTGAGTGGACTAACCTTGCTTGCAACTATTATCTAGCAACTAGATTACATAAGGCCACATAGACGCTTCCTAAAAGATAACATTTACATTATTTATCAATACCATTCGAACTTCGATAACGCGCTCTCATATTATCCTACAATTTGCCGATGTACTGGCTGATAACACTATCTTATCAGTAAGCAAGTGTAAATTGAAACCTAATTACAATACCTAGTTTTAAACGAAGTTTTAGGTAATTGAGTGCTGTGGAGAATAGCAATTACTTTAAAAATGGTCTTTTTGTTCAGAAGCAGCTGTACAAGGGAATATTTAAATCTACCTTTTAATTTATATTCTAGGCAGATCTTTCGATTACAAAAATGTATAAAATCTCTGCCTTTAAATACAAGACCAAGCTCCTAGTCGTTGTATATCAAATTGGTCCTTTGCTACGCAAAAGGTATGAAGTCTGCAATCGATCTGAACGGCTGTTTAGCATTCTGGACGTGGATTGTTGTTAGTATTCATGCTATTAAATCGGAGACCAGGTATAGCTCAGTGGATTTGCGTTTTGTGTCTAGAAACTTTGAGTTTGAAGCAAAATATTGTTGTTCTGGAATATTCAGAGTATGCGGGCAATTCTGCCCAGTGTCTGTAGGACTAAATTGGGCTGACAGGTAACAGGAGATTACATTTTCACCTTAAGATCTCCGTTTTGTTTTGTTGTAAAACAATAATTTTAATGCATTTTGTTGTTGACAGTAATAAATAGAACTTTAGACCCGACTGAATCACAGTTCGCTGTATGAATAGTATCTCAGTGACCGCGAGAATTCTATTCGTATTTATACGAGTAAAAATAAATTCAACAATTACATTCCGTAGTACAAATACACATCTAATAAAGCAATAATCGTAACGTTCGGTTTGTTTATCATAATAACGTTTTATCTCTACCCACCGCTATCAATCTAAATTCAACCGACTGCTAATGATGTTAGAAGTTAGTTTTCTACGTGATAATAATAATCTAAAGTGATTTTTTATCGAGAACTTTTATCTGTGGCAATCGATGCGCATTACCAATGAAATTGTCACAATAGCCATGCGCGTGCGCAATCGCCAACTGAATGACAATAAGCGACCATTTTGATTTGTTCTTATTAGTTGTTAGTACTGATTTATTGCAATTGAGAATCGTGTACCTTCCTGATATGAATGTTCATTGTTCGTAATGTTGTTGCTGTTTTCCTATTATATGCAAATTACGGTACACAAATAGTAGCATAGATTGTATTATAAAAGAAAAACTATTTCTACCGTAACCTCATGAGCCAGGAGAGAAACTACATGTCCAAAAACTGATGAGCCAGTGTCACAATATTGTGAACTCATCAAGATGGACATGTTATTGGAATAGTTTCAGCGGAGTATTCGGAAACAAAAAGTAACAAATTACCCCCACGCGTCCTGAACTCAATTGTGAATCTCATTGACCTATTAATACTCGCGTCAAAAATATCTCGCGACAGCTGGCTCCGAGTTACGTGTACGTGATGACAGGACTTCGAAAAAGCCGACATTGAACGCCCTCAGGTCACCATGGCGTTTATAGTAGTCGCATCGAGAGCAGTGAAAGTTTTTTTGCATAATCTAGAGATCACTTTCAGTCACGTCTTGATCTTCTGATGCAAACCTTACATTAAGTTATCTAATGGTCGGAGCACGACTGCGCAGCGTGACGTGGTCAGGTGCGTAGCGGTCACTCATGCCAATGTCAGCGCTCTAAGTGTTCATGCGGCAACTATCTGTGCGGTAATGTTGTGCATATAGACGACATTGTAACAGATTTCTTGTTCCGAATCCCTTCCACGTGTGAACACTTCTAAACTTGAGGAGTTGGAAATAGTCAAAATATTCCCCAACTAATCCCTAAATCGAGTTCATGTCGCATCGTATCGTACATATTTATTTTGTATACAATGTAACGTGGGCGGTAGGACGACACCTGTCGCGATGCCTGTAAATAGGGATAAGGCGGTCATAAATATTTCCCGGCGATATTTCGTGACGATATGGTCTCCGGCTCCGGCCAACAATTTATACTCCGTCCTTTCCGGTCTTGTGGGACTAGGGTTTGTATCTAATTTATAAACGGCGTATCTAAATGCTCTAAAATGAAAATCTAATGACATGAAAAGTGAGAGAGAACGCTTAACAAAGTCTGTAACTGTCACATCGTCGTTGAGACAAGATCACGTAGCTTTCTAATTACGCCGTTATATTGTCGGCTACTATACTGACTACCGTATCATTGTGCCTAATAGTTTCTTTTATTAACTCCATAACGTCTCCAGTACCAATTTACCGAAGTTTGATAATCTTCTTGATAAATCAAGCAGTAACTGCCGTGTAGCTATAAAAGTTACGCAGTAGTCGTAATCGCCCCTAACTTGTGGACTAGCGTGTTGGCAACTTTTCTATTTCGATATTAAGAGGACGAACATTTTCGGGTAATATGGTATTTAGAATTTCCTTAAAGGTTTGCAAAATTTCAGTTAATTGGTTCTTCGCTTAAGAGCTAGGTTTAATGTTATTGACAACTATCATAATTTTCTCTATGTATAAGAGATTACCAACCTCAAAATTGTCAAAAGTTTAAAGCAAAACTTGAAGTAGAACAGAAGATGCCTCTGTCGTCAATATAAACGGCCCAATCATATCGACATCGGTACTTGAGCGTCCGGAGCCACGTCACTCAAATCAGATGACATCGATACAAAGTGTCTCCTCCATCGCCAATCATGTTGTGTACACTAGACGACACTTGCGTCACACCCACGTTTATCCTTAACGATATTGCTAAAAATAGTAGCGTGGTAAAATGTGCGTTGGTGACCCCAGAGCCAACTAACCTATTTGATATACTTTATCTTATCAAGTGCCACTGTAATTGCGCTCAATGACCAAAAATAAGCCAGTTTTTTGTTTTCTTTTTCCTTGTTAATTGCTGATGACATGGTTGTGTAACCATTTTGGTCCTTTCACCCGTATGTGGAACAAAGGACTAGAAAAAAGGAGCAAGGAAAGATTTACAGTCTATTAGCGAAAACTAATGTGCTTGTATTAACATAAGAATCTGATAACATTTGCTCCCTAATGGATCTTCAATTAATTTTGTTTCCGAGCTCTGTTTTGTTATTTGCTAGGTAATACTTAACTTACACAATAGATGTGCCAGTTTGATTACTAAGTGCTAGATCTACTAAAAATACAATTACATTAATTCAAAAAACATATTAAGAAAATCGTTTTATTTTTAGTGAAAATTATACTAATATTATAAAGCTGAAGAGTTTGTTTGTTTGTTTGTTTGAACGCGCTAATCTCAGGAACTACTGGTCCGATTTGAAAATTTCTTTCAGTGTTAGATAGCCCATTTATCGAGGAAGGCTATAGGCTTTTTATCCCGGTACGGGAAGTAGTTCCCACGGGATGCGGGTGAAACCGCTGGCAGAAGCTAGTGCAGTTATAAAAACGGTATTTACCACTCAAAACGAGTGTACAATTATTGTTCCACACTATAATTTATCGACACAATGAGTGCTTATTAGCGGTTTGGATGCGCAAGCGCTAGGCACTTTCGTTTTTATCCAAATGTACTCACACTCTGACGCAACTATTACAGTATGGCATAGAGGCCTACATTCTTTTTGGGAGACTTTCACTGATGGAAGGTGTACAATTTCTAATTGAAGAGTTCAAACGCCCAGCGTAGGCGTCGTTATAAGGACGACCTGAAATCGGATGTTATTTCAAGTTATAAAAGTTGTTATTACTACGCAAACACCCGTTGAACTCCCGAAAACCTTTAGGCTTGTTCTCCGAAAGTTTATTAAGACTGATTACTAACCGAGTTTGATTTTGCCAAGATCAAAGCAAATAGTGATTTTGGACGCTTCAGCTCTCTGAGCGATCGTTCATCGTTAACCTGTGAATTTATGTTTATTGAATGTAGTGTTGCTAACATAAATTCCTGGTGTAGTCATGAGTAATGTCTTTATTATGCCATGATTTATATTAATATCGTGCTTAGTACAATTATGTTGCTGGCTTGAAATTCCGTCCACGGTCGCACGATGGCCTTGCGTATCAATAATTGAGCGGTTGGTGCAGCACACATCGATTGCACGGAGTCGCGTGTGAGCCGCCCACGCCACGCTTCATGTTGTGAAATGCTGAACTGGTATCACGGAAAGTGCATTAAGTCGCTTATGTCACGAAACCGTACTGATTCCGATCGCTATGTGCCACAGATTCGGTACAGAGATTTGGGACATGAACGGCTCTATGCGGACGATTCAGCACAAAATTACGTCACGGAAATCGATGAAGATGCCTCGACTGGCCGGCACTGGCACCTCTCCATGTTTTTCGCTGTTGGACAGCCTAGTTCAGCTTTCGTCGGAATCTGTCCAGGAAACTTTACCCCAATTCGCCCCATTGCGCACATGCTACGTAGTTTGGAAAAAGGTGGAAAGTTATTTAACAAATATTTTTTCTACATCATTCGTCCTATATTTTAGGTTCAAACAACTTTTCAGATAACTACGTAAAAATAGTAATAAAAACGGTCATTCATTCACGCATGATATACAGGGTTTATCTATTTTTGCAAGATCACAGCGGCCTCAATACTCAAACTTATATTATTAGTAGACAGTAACATAAATTCGCTTTACGTTACAATTACAAGGAAAATTAGGACGTGAATTGTAATTTACTGCACAATAATTTGACTACGGAGTGTACCTACTCGTACTAAAAATATTTAAGATTTAGCACCTAATGGGCGCGTTGAAACGCCGCCGCGAAATATGCCAGAATAAAAGGTAGTAAACAAGTTAGTGGTTTTAAAGTGATGTAACAAAAGGCACGTCCAGGGTTGTTGACGCTATTGTGCTGACGGTACACTTATGTACGGACTTTCGAGCTCACTTTGTTCAACTTTTGCAGTTTCGAAATAAATGTCGCTGAAAATGTTGTTTGAACCGACGTTCTGTGATGGATCTGAAACTTTAGACTCCTGTCACTCTCAACGATAGCTTTCAGCTCAGATTTCAAAAATAAAATATGTTTCAAAAATGCCGTATGAAATATGACACGCGTTTCCTCCCAAATATTTCAAAACTAGTGTCCGATGTTCACTTTACCGCAGAATCAAACTGTAAGCCTTTGAAAACCACTGAAGTAGGTCACAGCTAGTGGATTGAAGCACCCACTACAGCCACACCGCTATTTTGTGACCGTTTTATTGTGAAGAAATTCAATAAAGATGAATTTTATTTTACAACTACGACTGCCTCAGTTTGTGGTCCTTAAAAACAACAGGTTTTAGAGACCGAGGAGCTTCATGAGTAAATTATATTCAAGGTTTACTGAGGTTAGTAACGATGAGAGGAAATTGTTTTACATAACACGTCTTGGTCGCGCTGTGAGTTCTATATTTTACCTGGTCTTATTCCTTATGCTAAACATTACTTCTAATCAAGTCAAAATGGACGTTCATGAAGTTTAAGGAATGGATCTACAAAATGCAATAAAACCAAAATTATTATCCCAAAATAGATGAACCCCAGTACTACTCACATTTCGCAATTAAACTTGAGATTCCGCCAGAGCGCAGAACAGTCGTCAATGCGGGATAATCGCTAGCTAAACCGTCATATTTGAATGTCGCCGAGCGAGCACCCGTGAAAAGCGTTGATGAAGCTGAAGAGCTTGTCGGCCTTCTGGAGAGCGACTTTATATCTGGCACAAGCGCTAAAGGAAGTACGCCCTCGCCGGATGAGGGTACAAGCGTTTCTCTAAAATACCCACCGACTTGCCAGCCGTAAAGTGTAATTGAATACATAATGACTGACATTAAAGAGAAATGAGACACACAAAACGAATTATACCCATTTTATTATTTCAACGGTGTAAAGTTTGATGTTCTATTTGAGAACTCTTCGCAGTCTGACCGCAATGAATGTTCATAAAATATATTCCCAGTATAAATTGTATCTTAGGTGTTTATCGTCAGCGGTTATTGGAGCGTTGATAAATTGTTAGTTTGATTAAGTTTATTGGCACAATGGATATCGCCAGGAGCTTCCGTGTTGGGCGCCAGTCCTATCATGGTCCAATTTGGTTGAGTGGTATCCTAATCAAAAGTGAGATTGGCTATTTACACACGATATTTACCGATATGGGCGTAGACCTTAACGAAGTTAACATACGATCCGACGTCATGCTTGAACCCTTCGAGTGCCGAAAGCGATTAGATGTCTTGATTCTGCAATCGGTTTCGTATCAATCTATTGCCGATTGATTTTATCGAATTGCTTTCCAATTGAAAATTGCGTTTTTGTGCGTTACTTCTTTCTATTTACAATAATTCATTAAGAAGCGCATGAAGGACAAGTATATTTATACAAGTTTTGAGAAACTCATTCGGATGTCCGCAGATTAGAACTAATGCTCCGAAACGTGTAATAACGTTAAACTGTGATCATTAATCATATAGTCACGTTCATTAAAGTCCGCCAACATACCTGTATTACATTTGGTTCCTAGCTCATGCAGCTCGAGTCGTTAATTTCGATGTCAATTCGTATAAACGTCTGTATAACAGGTTATTGTAAATTGTTTCGTCTTTACGATGTCGTGACAAATGTTGTGTGCAGTCGCGCGTCATCGTGCATCGTCGTGCAATCTTGTCCAATCGTGTTTTACGATGTTGCTATTGGGTGTTTGTGTTTCTCTATTTGGCTCTATGTGTGTATCGAATTATGTATTAGTTCGACATAATCTCTGATTTACTGTATTGTCAAATATTTTTTAATCTTGAAATAATATGAAGAAATAAGCCTGAATAAGTGAACTCTTTTTATATTATTTTGATAGTAATTTCATCTAGAAATAAATAATTGTGAAAAGATTTTGTAGAATGAGGAAAAGACTACCTGAAAGCTTTATAAAGTCGACATTTTAATAACGAGGAAAAAAATATTGAAATTCACAATAACGCCAAAAAATATGGAATGTTTATAGAAGTGTTTTTGGTGGTAAGTACTAAGTAAAATTAAACTGTAAGAGCCGTTTCCATATTTATTTTACCTACTACTTTCCTTATAGCAAGTCGCTAGTATTACTCAGCAAATAATATTATAAAAACCGGTTTTGAGTTGCATGATTTATTGCGAGCTTCAGGGAAGAAAAATGATAATCTGTAACGTTTGGGGTATCTTACAGAATCGCGATATCTAGTCAGACGTGAATTTGTCCCGAAACATGCTCACCATTAAACTTACCGGAAAAATATGAACAATAATACATCAGTCCAGTTAATACATAAGAAGTCCTGGAACAACGTAACTTCAGTAATAACTGCAGGAGTTTGGGGTTTAACATTATACCTACCTTGTAAAATTGAACTTTAAATCGCGACATTTCTATCCCAGTTGGCTAAAACCACAAAAATCAATTGTTCGTTACAATTCTCATAATAGAAAATTAATGAGTAGAAAAAGTCCGCCAGTCTGGTTCGTTTCTACGAATTTGCGGCAGAAGTCGATAAGTTTTATAAATGAGCCTTAATGGTTTTCCAATTTTGCATTTTTCCAGTTGGAGATAGTCTCGGGGGAAGGGACGCGTCTGTTTTTCAAAGTTGCCTTTACACAGCACGTCTGAGTTATTGACAGCTGTATCCGCGGCGGGACCCCCTCCCTCTTGCGTCATTTCCGTTCGTATTCTACCTTCGGTATTTGCATTAGTTCGGTTTGTGTCCTGAATTTAGCCTGCCATTCCAGCACTGTGCCAAATAACTGTTCCAACGCAAAGGGTTCACTGAGACAATCCTAAACTTCAGACATAATTCCACTGAGCTCTAGAATACCCAGAGCATTGTTTACATTATGTACGAGTTCTAAGTATTTACAGGTCATTACTAAATGAGACATTATGAGGACATGACATCAAAGTAAGCTAGTAGGATGAGCAATGTTCATAAATTAAAATATTTTCGGTAGATAACTGTAACCTCGATTGTGTTCATATTTTGATTGTTGTGGTAAGTAGGTTGGATAAATTTCATGCATAATGCATGCTTGGTGCGCAAACGGGGGCTATCGTTATGTCGTCATGGGCCTTTTTTAGATAGCCGTAGATAACCTCAGAGCTCAGCGGGACGGAGCCCGACGAGTGATCGGATCACGCGTGATTTATTAGAGCCACCCGCGGCCATTTTGCTAAAATGTGGTAAAAATAAATAGGTACCGCCCGTACTGGTACGCTTTAGGAGAACTTTGAGAAGATTAAAACGTTTGGGGAACCGCCGCGGCCAAGTTGATCCGGGAATTTATAAAGCTTTTCACGTTTATTATTTTGTTGCTGACAATATGGCGTAAGCCAGGAGTTGGAGTGCCGCAGTATAAGAAAAAGTTTAAAACGGCGCGTCGGAAACATTGCTCTCGCGGGTAATAATCACTAATTACTTGGATGTTAGGCAAAGTTTGCGGCTGTATGCTGCGTGGAGGTATGATGCGAATGGGAGACAAAGTCCCCATTAATCTCGGCAGCAGCTTCAGATCAAAGCGCGAAGATGAAACGCCAGAAGCTTTGTGCGAGCTGAGTACCTCCTGGAATGGGAACACGACGAAAACATATTTATATGGAGTAGGCACTCGATGGTACTTTATCTTGAGCCAGTTACTTACTATTGTGAATTTTTCAAGCTGTTCATTCTGAGCACACTGTTAGTGCAAACTGAATTCCATCGTTAAAGTTAATTACTTCTAGTATTTGATTGCCCTTTATTATTGAGATAAGAATAATAAGAGCACAGGTTCTATATCATCTAAGTAACATATTCCTTAATGCTCGGGCGATTTAACCTCGAACCTATTCTTTAGTAGCCTTTGAAGTTCGTGATTTTTAAAAGTACGTAGGAGGAACAACATTTTGACTACCCAGCAAATTCAATCTTGGCGAGCTAAAAGATCTCTATCTATTTGGCCTACATTCACTCAGTGGTGGTTGGAGGCCTCTCGTATCTTCCGCCCTCTTTCAGGCTTTGTGTCCGGTCTTTAAATATGAACAAAAAAAGGGACTCCAGTGACACAGATTTCGCTCTAGAGCATATTAAAGCGACGGCTAACAGTCGATGAAAGCCAGTTTGTCGTCAAAGTCAATTGTTAGTATCGATTGATTGTCAATGATGCCGGGTCGCTCGGGACAATCTGCTCATGACAGCAATGGTCTTTAGACTTCACTTGCCACTCAACTCACGGCAATGTATTGGCGACATGAGATAGTAGGCTTTTCATGCTCTAAATTGTCTGGTCTATACCCGACCGTGATTTCTCTACACAACTTATACTCGTAAAATCTTCATTTGTCCGCATGATGGCCATGTAATATCTTGTGGTCTACACAAATGCATATCATAGTAATAAGTAGCAATTCAGTTTTTAAGCGCAACATTTCAATTATGTGTTTACTTGAACCTCGATGTATAAATTATGAGCGACTTCAACACGAAGCAGAATATAAAATCACCACTTAGAATTTAGAATTATCCTAATAAATACTTTGTAGTGCTAGCGATGTGGTCAGTGGCTCGCAACTAAGTCTCATAACGCGTTACTGCTAAACAGATGAATGCACATTGCTCAGACTTAGCAAGGACACAAAGCTCATGATACATAGCCTCGCCTTATGAGAGAAGCCAATTTAAACGAACAATTATATTTGCACAAAACAACCCGCCGCTAGTATCATCTGGCATACATTGGGCTTTCATCATCCCTTGTCACATGATCAGACGAGCGTTTCACTATTTGCATATTGTAATTTGGTAATAAAAATATGATTGTACATTCGGTTACTGCTGGCGCTGGGAGGCGTACCTATTATGATAATTTGTTACCCGTCTTAATTCGTTAGACGTAGCATCTGTTACATGAGCATTTATAGCGAAAGCAATATGTTCGTGTCGAAAAGCTTGCATCGCCAAAACTTTTAGAGGCTTAGCATTGCCAAACCCGGCACTTGGCAACGTGTGCCGTAAGGTCGCGACCTACAACACGGCGGAGGTGCGGCAACGGTGCGGCAAACTCACCTATTTATATTCCTCTGATTTCTATGAGCAACGACACGAACAGCACTCTAAGGAAGACTGCTATTAAAAAATAATTGAAGCGAAAAAACAAGAACACGAACAACCACGAGCGTGCCATTAAATAAGCTCCGTTGTCAAAGAGCAACCTGACTCCCGAATTGGAGCTTATTATTATTCTGAAGTAGAAAAACCTTTTGTTAGAAAACTTCCTAACACCATAAAGGCTTGTATCGTTGATAAACCGACCTTATGGAACAAGTGAGTGCAAAATTAATCTTAGTATAACCGTGCCGAAATTATTCGTCAATGGTCAGTCTAGATTACCAGCTTCCGAGCCGGGCGGATAAGCCTCAGATCTCTATTGTTAGGTGGGGTAGAAAGCTTTTTTCTTTACCCGCCTTCCTCTGTTAGTCAGATAATGACGAGATGGTACATAGAAATCTTTCTCTCGGAAAAATTCTTTTCCATTGTCCATGGCTCTTTATTTTGATGTGAATGGGTGCAACTCGTAAATGAAAAAAAAAAATTCGAGTATTGTTTTAATTTATGACAAATTATAATGGGGCCACTCCCGAAGAATTCTGGTATCGCAATTTTTCCCAAGTTAATTAATTAAGCTTTTCCTGTTGTGTAGTAATTAAATGAACAACTTCTGTTTTGGGGCCGAGGTGGAGATCCCTAAAAGTTATATGGCGTAAAGGATTTGCACGAATACGGTATTGGTTGTAACATTAATTGAATAAAGGCCAATTATCGCCCATGATATGTACGATAGCGATGACGCAGAGAAAGCTTATAACAAATTCATCAGTTCGGCGTTTGGCTACGTCATGTAGATCTATAAATCAATGACAACCCTTTTTTAGCTCGCGGTGTTTGAAAAGAAAATGATTTGCAACGCTCGCGTTCTAAATCGTTTTAGAAAATGTATCACTACAAAAATATATTCTATTGTTCTTGTCTTTGAGACTTATTTTCCTTAGTGTTTTCTCCTTTAAAGAATATTGGATCGCAGACACTGTATTATCTTTCCATCTCAAAATCTTGTCTTCCGTAACGTTACTTTATACCGTTTTTTTCTTAAAGATAGCGTTTGTGAAAAATTCCCCATTTCAATAAGATCAATTTAAAGATACGTTTTTAAAATATTTGTAATTTGTAATCAGTTCACTCTATCTGTAGATTTTTGTATGAATTTTAGTTTTTTTCTTCAACTTCGATCATGTTGATGCAAAGATACAGCTCTATTCGTGCCATGAACTGAAATTCATCTCCACCAGATTCAAACATAGAACAACTAACTTTTAACATGATTGGTTCCTCATAAGATCGTAAAAAAAAAAATAATGGTGCATTGTCGATCATGTTACTGTGGCGAGATGTGGCAGGTGAACTGCCATGCTCCATTTGAAATGAGGTCAAATGAGACGCGCCGTCAGACGGTGGGATGCCACTCAATTGAAACATATTGAATGTAGGTGGAACGCTAGTTTCTTCATATTGTTGTACATATTACGCAATATGCGCACCTGATTAATGGCCCTTTACAAAAGCCACGAGGCGCCCGTCAAGGCCTACTCAAAATTACTTTTTGATTGAATTATTGCGTTCAAAAAATTCTATTCTGATGCAATTTTCTTCAGTGATAAGATTTTTTGATTGCGTTTAATTTAAGTTAAATAACTTTCTATGTGGTTTCAGTCGGGGTTCCTGAACTCGTCTAGCGTTTTGATGCGTAATTAGATATGAGCCATGAAAACAAACAAGTGAAACTTGTTCTGTACTTAGTTCGTCCTCCTTCCAAGTTTGTCCATTCTCTTTGTCAAATTCTTGTTTATCCCACCGGGAAATATCAAAACTTCAAAACTTTCTGGTGTAGCCTTGATATCATTCTTCGAAATATTGCGGCTTTCGTTTTCAGTGTCTTCTTATCTCAGGTTTCGGAGTAAGGATCATTTTATACCCATCATCTATCATTTAGGTTTTTCTTCGACGTCTTGTCCATCTGTGTTTAGATCTAGCATTACCCAGCGATATAAATTGCATGTTAATTAATAACTATAAAATAATTAAAAGCTGTACTATTTGCCTTCAGATTAAAATAAAGGCATTAAAGCAAACACATCTAACACTGGCACGTTGAAATTCACAAGCTGTGCCAAAACAAACTTGCGAATGTAATTCGTCACCAAACACGCTACTGTTGGTGCTAATTAATATAATAATATAGTATTTTTGACGTTGGCTATTGAATCTTCATACACCGTCATCGCGACTGACATTAGCACATGCCCTGCAGGTGTGGTTTACAATACATACAAACATAATAATGCACTTCACACTGACTCATCCGATAGCTATGCCGGAACTGGTGCTCCAAAGTTGCCATTTTCTGCCACTTTGGATCGCCAGCTTCCACGCTGATGTATTTTACATAATACATATAAATTGGGATTTCATCTAAATCAAGCTGCAATGGCTACACGATCCAATGAAACCTAATTTAAATGTAGCCAAATGAATCTGAGTACTGTGTTTTGTTGTTTAGATTTTATCTTCGGTTCATTTATTCGATTCCTTTTCAACGAAGCTAGCCAATTTATTCAACCCTTTGCGCATTTAATCTCGGTTTTATTTTCTTTAATTACCTATGCAAATCCCGAGATTTATTTATATCGAGAGTTGGGAGGAATATCCAGAACATTGTTGAAGCAATAAGTATAATCTGGTTTTACGACTAATCTTCAAAGGGTTTGGGACTTTGGGCTATATCATGTTATTGATTTATCGCCAATTTCGAATGGTATTTGCGTATGTACGTAATTTGGAAGTCTTAGTTAGAAGCTTAAGTTCCAATTTCAACATCTATGTAATGTACATAGGTACTTATCTTTGTAACAATAAAGACGTCCTAAGCAAACATTGATTTTACCCGATTCTTGTTTACTTTAATGAAAATCCTCTTGTAGTTTATTCTTCTATTAATCTGTTACGTAAAGCTTCTCAACAATTACAATCTACATTTTAACTAAAATATTAAATTCGCGTAGTTCTTTTATTCGCAATGAAACAAAACACGGTGCTCAGTTTCTGATACTTGCCGTGGGCGTTTCTCACCATGCTACTTTATGTCTGCAGCCGTGGAGCCGACATACCACTTCAAGGTGCTGGTGCCGTCCATGGTGGCCGGCGCCATCATCGGCAAGGGTGGCGAAACCATCGCCCAGCTGCAGAAGGACACTGGCGCCAGGGTTAAGATGTCCAAATCCCATGACTTCTATCCTGGTAAGTTAATACATTTAGTAGATGTTCAGTGATGTGACTTCAGTATCTGGTAAAAATAAATTGACTTGTTTTTATAACTCAAAAAAATTTGCAATTCCTTGCCAGTATCGTGGATTAAAAAATAGAGCTCTTTTTATGTTTTTGCTATTCACGACCAGTGACCACGTTCTACTTCATGCAATAAAACAACAACGGAAGAAACAAAAACTGATTACACAAAAAAGGCCACTAAGTGAAATAACAGCGAATCATATTGAATCAAGCTATTGCTCACGAATCATCAGAATTCCACGAGCTTTCTCATAAATTTCCATCAAAGGCAGTGCCCTTACCCTAATCTACCATCGGTAGTTGAAACGCAATTATTCCCACAACAATTTTCAAACTAACAAGCCTCGATAAAATCTTGAGGTCCATTCAACTTACATCATGCGAGATTTTGACTCCAATTTGTTTAGGTGTGTCAAGGCCTTTCGACATGTGATCAGATTTACACAACTATAGATTGTAATAATCGAGTTGAATAGACAAACAGTTTATTTCTGCATGTTTTGTGGTGTTTTTTTATACATTTGAAGAGAAGTTGCCATCTCATCGTTGACTTGGATTGACATTCGAATGATCAGCAAAATTAGGAATTAGATTGCTCAGCAGTCTTTCTAACAGAAATTAGAATATCTCTACTAAAAATAACTCACAAATAAAACAGCAAGATTTTATGCACAAAAAAATTCAAACCAGAAAATGGCAACAATAGAATAGAGCTACTGCCTCTATTCACCCACGGGATGCGACAAACAGCTGAACAGCCAGTGCACACAAACGTTACGACAAACGTAACATAGAAAATAATAATGCGCAATACGACACAGCAGTACGCTTCATTACAATGTAGGTCACAGTGTCAGGTTCGATTTCCGAGCCGGTGCCTCGTAGCGATGCGCATAGTCAAGCGGCTCTGATTGGACATGTCGCCTTGCTCTAATGTTCTATATGCTCATTATTGTTCAGCTTTATGAATAAATATAGGCACAAATGACAATTGTTTCCGATTGCGATTGTGGAAGTGAGCTAGTTTTGTGTTTGTTTGTTTGACAAGAAGAAAATTCGGTTCAGGATTATTTACGAAATAAAGATACATTTTTAAAAGATGAACACCACTCTTGAAATGGATTGCATAGAGCAGTCAAATAGCCATCAAAACGGCACGTTAAACCAAAAACTACACAACCTTGTCAAACGAAATATGAAATATTGAAAACGAAAGATGGTGAACTTTAAAAAATAATTTTCGAATATTCTAAAAACATATTTTTGCATGCAAGACCTACATGATGTAAGATTGTGGTGACTGATATTTTTATCGACATCTAAATATAACCGCACACAATTGGTTTATTTCGTGTGGGTCGGTTAAGTTACACGTAGGTATAATATTTATTGCACAAATACGCCCATAGTGCGTGCTGACTCCATATCGCTCCAGTAAGCCTACTGCCTGGGATTACGTCACTTGCAATTATTTCCGAGGCATTGTATCACAGATTTAATTATTATTCATTATTTTAACTTCTTCTAATTGTTTGCTTTATTCTGAGAAGTTTTTGGAAAGAGTCATTAATTTTAATCATTCAAGCAAAAATACATCAGTTGAAATCCTGGCTTAGTGACAAATATCGATTTTACTCAAAGCTGTTGTTTGATAATTTTGTAGCTCGAACGCGGATAGAGACCGTGATTGTATTTGTGAGTCACGCTCATAGCTACATAGTCAATAAAGCACCAAACGTTTTATTCGTATCTTTAGCTCAGTATGAACATGACTTTCTCCTCAACGTTGAGTAATCCTTGAATGCTGATTTGCATCTGAGCTCGGATCACGCGTTGCTCCTTTATTTGGATACCAGCACATGACGTTACATATCTAACATCAGTATTTACTCTCTGAACGTGTATTAAAATGTTAACTACCGCGGCACATAAGCAATAAGAAACTGATGAATTGAATCAAAAACGCGATTTTATAATATGCAGCTAGAATGAAGCAATCTTCCAGTATGTAATGGCACTTTATGTAGATGACATGCTCTCAAAGCAAACAAAATTAGACACAATGTCATGAATAACGAAATAGCATGACAAAATAAGTTGCTGGGATATCCTATTTATATAAACAACATTATCTACAAAGCAGACAAGTAAAAAATAGCAACGACATGCGCACGCGCAATGAATGATATTAATTATCCTGACCGTGTGTCCTGTGCCAAATTGGTTGATGCTGTTTAGTCAAAAATTTAGGTTAACTGGTTAACTCCACTAATTTGCTGATTGGTTCGGCTGGAAATAGACTGTAAACACCTATTAGCGGATGCTGCGGCTGGTTTAATGAATGAGCTCTCTCAAGTGGTTTTAATACCACAAAACTGTGGAAAATTTTTCCAGTTATTCTCTTTGTCTTCAACGCGAAGTATCTGTATTCTTGATGTAAGCCTTCTCATGATCGCGCCATTTCCTGCAGTCCCGCATTCTTGTCATTTAGTGCAAGTGCAACATTATGCTTCTATTTTATTACTTCTTCAAGAATTTTACGACAATACGACTGAATTTCAGCACGTTCCCATCGTGTTTTATATGAAATAAACTGACATTGTTAGTTTTACTTTAAAATATTTTGGTGATCAAATATCCAGTATTTGTTATTGACACTAACCGGTTGCTGAGTGAACAAAAGTGCTCGAGTACATAAAGTCTTTGGATTGATATCCACTATTTACTTTGATGTTGTGAGTTATGTCACAGTGGAAACGATGTGTTTAGTTAGTTAGCGCTCGGCTAATAGTGCTCGCGAGTAGGTGCCGATAGAATATAGACTAAACAACCTACTTGTGTATTTGTTTTGTGTTTAGCAATACTTGCGCAGAGGGGACACTCGTATTGTGTCGTGTAATTTATTGCTGGGGACATTAAGTAGATACATTGTTTTATGACCGTTAATAGTTAGTCTTTAATGACCACCAATAGTAAAGTTAAATGAGGGCAACATTTTGGGTGTCGTGCTCGACATTTTATGGCGATTTGTTCATGGTGGTCCTACCTTTTCTTGGACGTGCTATATTTAAAACAAGTGGTAGGTCAGTTATTTCTATAATGCTTTTTCTTTCATCTTTATGTCAACAGTTTACTACTTTAGCTGGTAAATGGCCTTCTGATAGTACATTTCTTGCTCCTCTCGCATTAATTTCGACCTAAATGGCGCAATGGCGAAACGTCTGCTCTGTGTCGTGAGTTTTATCCTCGCATCAGATTTTTTACGATCATACATACAGATGTACCCTCCTTCTGCGCATGTTTGTGTACGTGATTTGTGCTCCTAACGACTCCCACCAGTCACGTCTCCGTAATCCCAGTGTGGGCTCTTTGAAGTGTTTATGTTGTGATTAGTGCAACCCTTACGACGTATCTCGGACAAAACAATATATTATTAACGAATGATTAACTAACCATAAAGACGAATTATAAGCCATTATCTTTGACACACAAGATCTCATCCGTTCATTGTCTGCTGAGGTACAGTTAAAAGATGATAATGAAAGGGACTGCTACTTTCACAATTCAGCTTCTAAATAACTATTAATGCATTAATCGCATCAAGGTACTGATTGTGTGCCAATTTATTTCTATTCGTTTTCATTACGACTATTTAAGGATAATTATCTCAGCCAAATTATTAATAATATCTAAGCTGTGCAAAAACTGGTCAGACCTTCAAATGTTGACACACCTTTTCCTTGCTCAACACGGTATTAACTGTAAAATAAATTCATAATTAACTCGGCCTGGCCTTGACCGCTGGCAGTATGTGTAATCTGCTGAGCTGTGCACGACTCGTGTTTGACGACCTGGTGCATAGCGGCTGTGGCGTGACTAGCTCGCGTTTTATTTCTGCTTTTATTTATACAGGGCTCCATGTGACTGATGTATAGTCCTTATCGACTATACAGGCATAGGTCCTTGACTACGAAACGAGGTAGCACAGTTTGAAGAAGTGATATTTAAACGGTATTACACCTGGGTTTTAGCCTAAAGAAATAATCCAGAAAACCATAAGATATCATCATGTTTAGTTAATTTATTGCAGCAGCTACTTCTATAACAGGAAACTTAGTTGTAGCATGAATTACGAAAATGGACAGGAAAAACATTACAAATAATATGGTTTCGTAGTAAATGATTGAGATAAAACTTCGGTGTTTATGACTGAAGGTGGTCTGCAACCTTGAGTACTGCGATGTCATCAATGCGTCACCTCGTGCGACTGGCAGCTTACAACAGATACATTAGCATGGGTTAAAGATCATACTAATACTTTTCCATTATGACAAACACGAGAACTTTATCGTACGAGTTTTTAAATCCGGCACCAAAACACGAAAGTCAAAGGATGCCAAATATGTTCTCGCATTGATGACATCAGAGATATAATAGAAGATAATTTTGAAAAGGATTTCTGTCAGCTTGGATCATGAACAATTCATTTTGGTCGAAATGCAATTTACCTAACAGATGGACGTTATGTAAGATAAGTCATTGTACATACAGTGCACGCACTACATTTGGTGGCAATTGAACTTATTTACTCACCCGTTGACCATGGTTTCGGTATCCGAAGTCACGGCCAGAGTTCGAAAGTATCTCGAGCAGATTCCGCTCTAGTTCACCTCTGTGTTTATATTCAATATGACTGTTCGATTTACCTGTTACGTTGACATAGGGCTCCGATGTTTGTCATGTTCAGATATTAGTTTTAGGTTTGTTTGTGAGCCTTTGATCAGACCATTTGATTTCAGAAATGTTCTGGAAGGCCCATACAAAGAGAAATATTTCCATCTGCCCGGCATTCGTATGTAAAATGAAGATTAAAACATAATTCGTCTGCGCTTGGGTCAAAGCTGAAATGTTTCAAACAATCCGGACTAGTTGTATTGTTGCTGACATTTCATTTGCTACCCTTCTCACGTCCAACTCTCGGACCATGTTTTTATTTAACGAAATAACTTGATAAAGTATTGTTGTTGTAAAGGGAGAGCAGAGACTGTCTGAGCGCTGTGATAAATTATTCCCGTTGTCATCCGTAGCCCAACAAGACCGCTACATCCGACGATTTCAAGGGGATTTCTGAGAGCTCTCGGAAGGCGTAATAGCTCGATTCCACTTTGGTTTATCTGTTACCTTCGAGCATCCTGTGAATATAAACTAAGAATCCCACGAGACTGCTTCCAAATGCTATTTATATTCAAAACACTGCAAGTGCAAATCCAATTCAACAAATACGTTGTTTACTTACCCGACTTAATAGTTTCGCCGCAAATAATCCCCAGTTGGCCTTGCAACTAGTTAAGAGTGACGTTATAGTTACTGCCGTTATAACCGGCGACTATGTAACTAATGGCCGCGCAGGCGCACACTACAACGCTGAAAGGGAAATTAACACTGATTGAAAAAGGCGTCGCTTGAGTGGTGGTGGAACGTGTATTATATCAGCCTGTTCTATCTAGTCTACGTTCCATTCTGGTTAAACTTCAATTTTTCCGTGCAAGATGCGTTTAAAAAGTTCTGGAATTATGTTTCTTGATCGTTCTTTTATCGTTATTTTAATGGGCATTGAACAATTTTTTCGACCCTCATTTTTTATTTAAGATTTCGATAATATAGAGCATTCTAAGAAACCAATTTGAATAATTTTTAATTTTATGGAGTCGTTCTATTTTTATTAATTATTTAAAATTAGGAGTAACTTTTTTACGGTTACGTCATCATTTGGCTGTATAATTTACTTGTCCTTGGCCTTTACTTAAAAGAATTTCTTTGACGTTAGAGAAATGTCAATAGGTTGTCAATCTGTTCATTAGTGTCATACCGTCATAAATAATGAAAGGTTATAAAATATCATAGGTTTGTAATAAGTTGTGAGAAGTGCTAATGGCGATTAAACCAAAAAATGTATAGTATCTAGCTTTATGATATCAATAATCTTTACCTCCAAATGATCTTTACAGCAATACATTCTGTAAATTTTAAAACATTCCGCCTTAGCTTCACGACACCATTTTTCTTTCAAGTCTTCCCGAATACGAACAAAAACTTTATCTGGACTATTTTTTGAGTCATTTTTACAGGTCGGAATGAAGCACTTCCTATATTCCATCGTTTTTTGGTGGTAATTTCGCTAGACGCTAAATAGAATAATCGATTTTTTGAAGAATTTGAGGTTATGTTTATTGTTTATATATCTTGACACTTTTGACAGTTGTAAACAAGTGTGTGTGAGCGTGTGTATATTTGATGGCAAAGGAATTGTCCCTTTAGAGTCAAAAGATGACGTCACTAGAGGTCAAATTAAGGTTATTTACTTTTAGCGATAAATAACAATAATCCGTGAATATTTTACTTTTTTAAACGCTAAATTGTCATGAGTGACCCTATTCCTCGAAACGGATTTCATATTTACTCATTAAAAAAAAAATGAACAATCCCCATTTTATTGTTTATGTTCAGATCATTACAGAGTATGCTATACACAAATTACTTATCGCGTGACCTTTGACCGATATTACCATTATCACTTTTGTGACACTGAAGTTTGGTGTAACAGTTCCTTCTTTGTCTTTACGCTCCAAGTAACATTTTTTCATTCAGAACTCTTCGATTCCTTTTCTTTCTTTTTTTTTATTTCAAGATTTACCACAGCTTAATAAGTATAAAAGTTAAATCCGCCTATCGATCATATTTGTCGTAACCCACTGCAACTTTGACATTTAAAATATTCGTTTCTGTCCGTGTCCCAGTGATTAAGCACACTAACGTCACCTCACATTTCTCTTCTTTATTGTCTAGCAAATAAAGTTTAAAGTCGTTTGTGTCTAATAGTAGTTGTAATACATGAATCGCACAGATTGTATAAGTGGTAGGTTTTTGTGTAATTTAATCGAAATGTATTCGCATATCGATTGGGTTGCGTCACGAGTTGTCGCGAGCAGTCCGCGGTCCTTGAACGATGTTATATTGTTTCCACTAACTTCATTATTGAAGATACTCAGCTTTATTACGGTATCTTTTATTTTGTGCTCTTTTAATTATTGTTCATTCTCCTTTATTTACTTTCCCTCCTTTATTCTATCTGTAAGGTTATTTTCGTCCGAGTAAATTTGTTCAGGTTCGGATATTACTGTACTGTACCGAATTCTTTATTACTATGTTCTTTGTTATACTCTAATGAAAGTTAAGTTAGTAAAACAAACATTTAACAACTTCTAATTTGCCTCGCGAAACTTGAAATACCAATTTGAATAATGATGTTAAATTACCTGACGAAAGTAATTAGACTCGCAAAACAGTTATACACTTGACATTTAACGGTACTGAATTTATATTAAAAGAATTATGTAATCTAGGTAAAATGAAAACTTTAGCAATCAAAGTAATGTTTACGGAACATTTGATTCCAATACATGACACATGTGGTTGCGTCATCGTTAAAATAAACTAACACCGCGTGAGAATGATCGAAACTTCGACCGACATCAATTAGACATTACAAAAGAAAAACAACTCTATAAAGCTACATTATATTTTTTAGTTTAATTGGCTACGGACTGGCGCTTCAAAAGCTTTTTAGATTGTTCGGGTGATGCATTGTTCTGATTCCAATTAAAATAAGTAACTTTACCAGTTGACACGGGGCACGCAGTTTTCTCCTTAACTGCTTAACCATATCGGTTGAGGCTTGAAATCTCCTGAAATTGCCTTCGCTTTGACACTTCGTTAGTGATCCAGTAAAAAATAAGATTTGTGGAGGTCGTAGGTGATCGATTCGATGCGGATAAGTGCGAGAGTTATTTCCAAAGATCACCGCATTATTGCTTCGATTCGCTCGAGTGTTTCCTTACGTAGCTAACTGTGCTCCAAAGTGTACCATTAAGTAAATGACTGCGGTCTTAGTGATTGTACGATCCCTGGGCCGAGCCGGGTTCGGGATAACTTCCTACCGTTTGATTTTCTACTAAGAAATAATGTGTTTGAAACATTTCCGATAGTACGTTTATACGGCAATGAATACGTTATCCTTTATTAGACTTACTTTCTTATCTTTTTTATTTATGTATGTGGAATGTACATACAATAAATCACTCTAATATTCTCACAAATAAACCCCTTTAACTCTTATATCACTTGATTCTCACAAAGCAAAGTAAATATTTGCAATGCGCAAAGTGTACCTCTGGTTTATCTTGGCTGCGAATCTGAGGAGTGATTGAGGAAAAGGCTCGCTAATATCCCCCCTCCCCTGCCAGCCCTGCATTCTTCTGTGAATTCATTATGTTTACTCGTGTTTTATTTAAAATTTATTACGACTTCAGCTGACAGATAAAGAATAAATCCTACTTAGCGAGTGCTTTAATAAGGTTTTATATTATCACAGAAACCTTCTATATCAAAGCCGGAAATGAACTCGGTTAATATTTTGGCCCGTTTTCCGCAATGTATTTGATGACCCCATTGCTTGAAACGACGAGCCCTATCAATGAATGCGGAACTATTTCCTGAAATAGAAAGCTTTTACATACATATTTAATTTCACAGCTCAACTGTCTCACAGCCTCCATTCAATTTGTATAATCTTTAACGTTCTCTTAGGAAGATGAGCCCACATGTCTTATGAAGACGCATTACAAAACCTATTTCAGTAATAATGCAGAAATCTAATATGCGAGGTCCATTCTAAATACTGCAATCTTTCAATCGAGAGTCAAGGCGAGCGGTAATGCCCACTGATGTCACCGTGGCTAAAATAAAACTGAATACATACCTGCTGACTGTGGTATTCTAATAGCCAACGTTTAAACATGTCCAGCGGTTAAAATTGCGGTTGACCATTTAGTAATTTACAATGATGAAAGGATTTTGAAGATTTTCTAAGTCTTTGTTTTCATGGAGTCACGATCACGGCGAATGTGATCATCATTACCAATGTCAACCGTAATAACATCATGATTTAGCAGGAACTAGCTTGCACATAACATCACTTAGATTCACAGCAGAACTACAATTATCATCCACATCTACAGTTGTACACACACTTAAGATTTTTCCATTAACGGCCGCTTCTAATGACATTAGCACTAGAACAATAAAGGTTAGTTACAAATTAATGTTGCATCGTGAACGCCGATATGTTTGTTCTATTGTTCCAGTCATCGTAAAAACTAGTTTGCGTACGTTTCAGTTTCTTTTGTAATATTACTATGAAGGTTTTAGTTACATAAAGGCTGGATCTTTTGTCGTTGGAATGGAAATGTAATCGCGTCTCACAATGGAGATTATCCTCGGTTATATATTGACTAGTAATGGACAATACTGTTCTTTTTGGGTGAATGGTAAGCAGGGACTAAGGTAGAGGAAGTAGCAAAGTTTTTCAGGAAAGGGATAAGTAATCTATACTTCTATAATATAGGGGAATCATGTTTTGGTTGTAAAGGCTCCGGAACTACTAAACCGATTTGAACAATTATTTCACTCTTGGAAAGCTATGCCCTTCCCGACGTAAGTAACGTAGGCTACATTTTATCCTGGTAGGGTAGTTCCCACGGGACGCAGGTGAAATCGCGGGAAATCAACTAGTAAGAAATAAAATGAAATTAATATCAAAGTAACAGCTCTACATATTATTGATTGGTAATTTTGTTGATTGTTGAGTTTCGTGTCTTTTCCTCATTGTGTTTGAATGTTTCTGAATTTATAGGAAGTTATGAATTCTATTATAGATATTGTTCTATTGATTTTGTTGTTATATGGCTTTTGATGCGTGCAGGCACGCATTTAAAGCGGTCGTGGATATACCTGCTGGTGTTCATACAATGTTAGTCAACATTCTAGCTAGTAAGTAATGTAGGTAACAAATGCAATTTTCCTCCTTTCTTTTCTGTTTTCCTGGTCCTGTTTAAGTAGGCAACGTTAAAATCCATTAAATTAAGTGTAAGTTTTCATTTAGAACAGCGGTCACTAGCGCCACTAGTTTTTATATGTATAAGTTGTTTTAAAAATTAAAGTAAGGAAATTGAACGATTCTTTTACGATTATTTCCCTCAATTTTTCCTAGTCGATGTAACGTAAGAATAGTTATTTAATTCAATGTTAAACAAAATAAAATACCGCTTCGAATAAATAAACTGTAAAAATATACGATGACAGGCGTTGTAAAAACATTTATTTTTCATTTCATCGCTGAAACTCACGCCAACTCTAAGGAAGACTGTTTTACGATAAAATAATACACTTCACTAGTAATAAACTACTTGTAACTGCCATCAAGTGTAATTATTTTAATATCAGTTGCCCGTCAGCTACAGCAATGAACGTTGACAACATTGCATTCACACTTCAATAAATATTTCTGATTCTCTTAACGATTCTTGAGTTCATTCTCTCCAAGAATTTAGCAGAGCAGAAGAATCATTTAAATTGACGGACTTATAAAATGGTTAGAAATGAAATATCTTACCTAATCAAAATATTTAAATTAGCGTTCATCGATCACCTTGACCGACCAGTCAAATGAGAAGAAAAAAATAAGAAAATGTTTCGAGCTCGTGCGACAGGCCATCAGTCGTCAGTGATCTGTCATTCGCACGTCTAAGAAATATTACAGTATAGAACTGCAAGTTGGCTGCTGGCTTACTTCTCTAGACCTTGACCCAAAAATAACAAAACATTCGTGTTGACACCCTGACATCGAACGTCTAGAATACTTTTTGTTCACGAGTGTGAGCGCCATTGTTCTCGCTGCGGAGATCACTCTCCGTTTTCAAACTAGCGTCAGAACGTGATTAATGCAGTTTTTATCCGCACCGCAGCTATGCAAATTAAAAGGCAATATTTGCTCTCGAGATTCAGATTAGTTCACAATCAGAAACGTCGCCTTGATCTCTTTGAGGACAATGAAGGGATCACATTTATTGAGTTATTCAGTATTCTGCTTTCCACTCGACTGCCAATAGACCCGATAGCTATGTACTTAAACAGGTTTTTATTGTATACGAAATTAAGGATTTTATAACTATCGTGGCGTGTGCTGCCATCTACTAGATAACTTAGAAATAATAAAACTTACTCGTTATGTAACAAGTTTGTTACAGGAAATATTAACATAACCGGCTTCCCCGAAAATAAAATTTAATAAAATAAATATTACAGAGACGAAAATTCCTCGGAGAAATACTAGTTCAAACGACGTTTGACATTGCTTACGGTTACTATAAAAATAAAAAGTGTTCCGAATAGCTGACCCACATAATATGAGCGTAACAAATGATTTATGGCACAGCAAAGCACTTGATATTCAAGTGTTTCGTAACTGAGTGTGTAAACACGCGGAATGTCTTGGTGAAGTACTACAATAACTCAATAGCATGTATAATTGGATAATAGTGATAATCTTTCTTTATGAGCGCGGCCTTGCGCCGGCCGAGAGTGAGACCGCGGCAGCGCGCGCACTCGCTGCACATTACACTAGGCAGCACTGCATCAAACAAACGTTGGAGCCAAAAGCGGTGACAGATTTTAATACTCCACACTTTTGCCAACTCACGCTCTACCCACCTAATCCTAACTAGGTACAGTTTTTTGGCCCACTGTTCTCAATTATTGTAGCATTGGACTAATACCAAGCGATAATGACATGTTTTAAAACTTTGAACAATAATGTACTCTAAAGTTTAGCAGTTAGGATTTAGAATGTATCGCATTAGCTTCCAATGCTTCCAAGGTCAAGGGAGTTACTCAATAAGACCGGTTGTGTATGTCACTGTGTCTGTTTGTTGCATAATTTCCCGTGGTTTGTGTCCACGACTCCAAAGATGTCTCGACACACTCGTTTCTATATTTCTACCATTTTACGAATCAATAAAACCTTTTTTTATGCGAGGCTGGTTTTAGTTTGCTTGAATATGGCGGATGTGACGCAAGCGCACGGGCATGCTAAAGTCCAGGTTTTTCTGCTGGTTTTATATGTTAAACAGGTACAATATTGAACGAATAAGTTAAAAAAGACGTTTGTGGTGTTGTGCGGTAGCTGGTGCTCATAGAAACGGCCTTGGAAACAAACAACAGTTTGTAGCGTCAGTCGATAATATTGCACTTTGTTGTTATTGATTGAAAATCTGCTCGTTTAGCCGTGGAACCTAAACCGCTAGTACCTATGGAAGAACAATAGAAATTGCATTAGTAATTTATAGAGAAACAACTTCCTAACTTCAGATAACACTAATGAAAATCTTTCTTCGTCCAACTCTATAAAATTGGCAATCCTATTATCTATAAATCATATTTGTAAATGAACAAGTCTGGAGCATTCAGATAAACAATGTCAGCACAGTAATATTGCTAGTAACTGGCATATACGTGTGTCCAGCATTCTAATATACAACCGATGTCCCACGGGACCGCCCGCTTCGCCGATACAGATTGTGTTTACGAACTAACATTAATATCAAATAAAGGAAATTATAACTACAGCAGCGTAGGAACACATACTCATTGACGAGTATTATTCCGAAGTAGATAACATTATGCCAACGAAGGAGTTAGAAACAGGAAAATATAAATGTTAATTTGACCATATATTTGAAGTCATCGCTATCAAGGTAATGAAGTAATCAACGTTGTTAATAATATCTGCACTAACAATGCCACTTATAATAATAGGTGCAGTGTCGTTTATTTTGTGTTCTGTATTGTCAATTGGCTTGTACACAAGAAAAACTGCAATCAGTCTTTTTTAATGAACATACTCAATTAAATAATATGAACAAAGGTAAATAAAACTTAGTATATTATAGGTAGTGAATAAGGTATCAGTAAATATCGTCGTTGATATTCCAAACGTGTTGTAGTAATAGAAGTACGCGTGTTAGCAGGTAACGTAAGCGTTGCATCAGCACCACAAATTAGCTCATCACCCACAATGGTTGGGAAACGTTTCTAGCAATGCAATGAAGCTGATACGACTCACTAGTTATACACTGGTTTTTTATTCAAAACGATTATGATAACACCTACATTTAGGAAAGTACTCAAACAACTAATACGCAACTTTCCTTAAGTTATCTACAAGATTAATGTATGTAAAAACCAGTCAGGGTGATTTAGAAGGTCACCAGACGTTTTAAAAAAATAATTCAAATCAAAAGCACCATCATAAATTCAGAAAGAAACATTAGTCACAAACACCATTAATCTTCCATCGAAGTTAGCGAAATGAAGTCTTGATAAATTCACAATAATACTTAGGCACAAATAACGCGTGACGGTGGCCTATTCATTTGGGCAACAAAGCTGGCCGCCCGGCTGCGATCAATAATGCCGAAACACCGGGTGCCGATCCCCATAACCCTTCAGCGCTGATAGCCGACCTCTAAACCTTGATTAGCTTCAACTTCCACAAAAGGGGGATTTGGAAAATTTGAATCTGAACAGTAATTCTACTATTTGGAGCACCCTGCGGTATTGCTAATGACATGTGTTTTAAGTCACATTTTGCCCTTTATGGCTCCGGGAAATTCCGAATGGTAACGGATTGTTTTCGTCTGAGGCGTGTCCGTATGAAATTCGGAACAAAGGAAATGCGGTGATAGCTCTATAGCGTCAATAATAAATTATGTTTGCTTAATTTCTCTTTAAAACTCTTTTGATATCGCAAACAAACAAAGGAAGGATAAATAATAAAAAATATCTGTGGGACGTTCAGCGAAGCAATGCGAAGGGTGTAATTATGAGTGGGTCTGCAATAAAATAAATAGCGGCGCATCAACATTCCACTTTCAATGAATGTAAAAAGTTCCAGTTTTGAGATGAAGTGTGCCAGTTTTAATGGGTGCACATAACTCAGTGCAGCAAACGCCCCATCTACCGATAGTCTGCCAGATTCTGGCGGCGTTTGATCGCTATCCGTCATTTTTGGACTATTAATATATTGGAGGCAAGTGTTCTATTTTTGGGAAGCGCAGTTTCGTAAACGTCCATGAAATACCGGGTTGAAAATTCCTCTGGGTGTTCAAGTTTTTCCACCTTAAAAATTGTCTTGATTGGTCTACTCTCTGCGGTCCAAATGCATTTTAAATAGCCCAACTGTCTTTCTAACTTCTCGGTCGCAATTCGCCTCGGGAGTTCTGAATGCTGCTTCGGAACTTTGTCGACTTATAATTACTTTCAGTTCTACATCGAATTGAAAGTTAAAAAACATAACCTCGTTTTGGTGCAGTCGGGTACTTCCATCAAACTACAACATATTTTGAAGATTTACAAATCAAAGTAACATTTCTAAAATAAATATTTTAAATCTAGCTTAGTTAACATCAAATAGAATATTAACATCGCCATCAATAACATTAGTAAGGTTTTAATCAGGAGTGCTGTCATTTTTCCAGTTGTTGATCAAGGAAATATTCGCTCTCAGCGAGTTGTTTTGAATCGAAATTCACTTAAGTAAAATACGTCTACAAGTTTCTTAGATCTGGAAATATCTAGTTTATTACATGAAGTATCTACATAAAACGATGTTCTCTCAAGAATACCTAATCCCCGCAAACCTCGAAATAAAGCAAATATTCTCAGATTGATAAAGCAGTGTAATTATTAACGCTTATCTTCACAACCGGTCCTTTGCGAACTGAAGGACCAGAAAATTACCGGTTGTTTTATCCCTGTCTGCAGAATAATTATTAGATGGCGAACAATACAATTTTGATTAGGCGGTTTGCGTGAATCTGTGCGATACAAGCGAAGCATTCCAACGTTGTCTTGTTATTAGCAGTTCATTTCCTCATGGGGGTTTTTATCATCTTTTAGTAATGTCTTGTTTTCCTTGTCTGCAGGTACAACGGAACGAGCATGCCTCATCACGGGCTCAGTCGACGGCATCATGGTGGTGCTGGACTTCATCATGGACAAGATCAAGGAGAAGCCCGAGCTCGTCAAACCCTTCCCGGAGGGCGTCGATACCAAGATGCCTCAGGATAGAGACAAGCAGGTATGAACACATTTAAAACAACTATTGTAGTAGTATAAAATGTAAATTGTAAGAACAATGTTCTGCGGTTGGAAAATTCTGGAACAAAACTAGGTAAAACTAACTTTGATCAGCGGACAAGAAGTGTCCGTACTGTTGTTGCTATTATAAGTAAATTCTGTACTATCCCGCAACTTTGCTCCGTTGAAAAGATATCAAATACTGTTTTAGCAATTTGGGAGCACAGTTTTACATAATGGCACCGAACATAATAGCTGAACTTTTACAACAAAACATTAAGGGACACTTTGGGTGTTTCAATGTGCGGATGTGACCTTTTTGCCGTGCATAAATTAGCCAGTTTCCGTCCTGCTTTTCGACTTAGATAAGCCGCAAACCATATTTGATAATGTCTTGCCGCGTAAGCAAAAACTGGGGTATCTTCGGTCTTCAATCATCGCATTAGGCCTGTCATGGCGGCCGCATACGGGAACGGGAGTGGCGCATAAATTGTAAGCAACGCTACGAAACCAAGACAAATGGCCGCCATTTATACGGAACCCCTAAATAAGTGTAATGTTCCAGTCGTCTCGTGTATCGCACTGATATTTGATAGGGATTTTGGATTTAGGAAGTGTTGCGGAAGATGTCAGAGCCTCGCATTATATTTATTGTTTGTTTTCCCTATTCTATACTTTTTGGAGCACTTGTTTTGTAGAAAAGGTTCTATAGATATATTCGAACGGATATAGCATCTGGTGTAACCCGCTTTACATTCGTACAACTCTCAATTTAGGATTTTATTAGTACAGTATAAAAGCAAACAATGTAAAGGGTTATAAACATGTAGTACTCCACAGCACTGGAACATAAAATACTGGAAACAAAAAACACAGTTACAATTGTAGTGAAATGTAACAATTACGTACTTATGGCAGTTCTCCGGCACTGGGCTCGATCGCTCGCTGTGCCAAAACTGTTATATTTACATATTTGTTCAGCCTCTTCGCCGTACATTGTGTGCTATGTAGTACATAGCATTTACTATGTGTGTCAGGGTGCTACTGCCGAGCCAGGAATTCAGTTTCATGGGCCTTTGTGCGAGCGCTAATTGTTCATTGATTGTTCTTCTAATACAAAATTCAATTTATTTTATCATGACCTATTTTAAATTGCTATGAAGTTCTGAAGATTTTTTTTTTAATTATACAAGCCACGTCAAAAAGAATATTGTTTGTAACTATGTAACAGACTGACACTCTGTAAAGCAGTGGTTCTTAACCGGTGGTCCGCGGACCACTGGTGGTCCCTGGAGGCATTCCAAGTGGTCCGCGAGGCTTTGCTTCGCGACGTTGCTATCCATCTTACTTGTCCAACAGAAAAAAAATTAGGTTTGAAATGTAGCCCTTTTACGTAATTTTGGTTCTGAGTCTTAAAAAATAATTAAAATTTCCCGCTCGCTTCGCTCGCGTATGCAGAAACTATATGCCCTCGTTTTTGCATTTGTCAACAAACAAAAAGTTAAGTATATTTGGGATACATTTGAGTCCGAAAAAAATTTCGCGCTCGCTTCGCTCACGCATTTGTAACTACGTAGGCATGTTACGTACATTTACTTACCTACAAAAGAATAGAGTACTTGCGTTTTGTAAACGCTGAACATTGCGTTTGTAAGTGAAAGATTTAGTCGGAGCTAAAACTGTTTTTTTTTACCTAGTGGACTCCCCCCCCCCTTGTCAAAGCTATAAATTCGTCCGTGGGTTTTCAACGCTTCTGATTGTTAAAAACAAGCATAGAAATCTGTTGCATGCCACTGACGACATGCGTTTAGCTTTGAGTAGTACTGAACCAAGAATTCAGAAGTTAGTAAAGAGAATACAGTCACAAAAATCTCATTAAATTAAAATCTCAATTTAGGCAAACCAATGGGGTGGTCCCCGGCAAGACAAATTTTGGTAAAGTGGTCCCTCATGACAAAAAGGTTAAGAACCACTGCTGTAAAGTAAGTAAAATAGTCCATTCATTGCAGGCAAACTTTCTGAGAACCGATTAAGCCAGGGGTGCTCAACTCGAGCCCGCTTGTCTGCCCACCGAGCTCGGCCTTTCACTCAAGAAATTTAATTAAATTAACGCAACTATAAATTAACTTGATGCTTCTGGTGTCCGTTTAGTGAAAACTTGTAATATTTTACACAAAACCTAAGTTTTTCATAGCAACTTGTTCTCAAAAGAACAATTCAAAAGGGCAACAGAATGAAAGCTAGTCAAAATCATGAAACGTGTTAATTGGGCCAAAAAAGTCGAATAAACCGTCTGGTGTCGATGAAAAAAACCGTACATTCTTAGAACACGATATCGATTAACTCATAATAGACGGCTATTAAATATTAAACAAATTTTCTTCACGTTGTTCCCCGCGATGGCGTGAACGATTTTAAACGGTATCAACGCTGGCATATTAAATTAGCGGCGAGCGAGGGCGCGCCACGTGCTCCCACCACGTGCCCGCCGTACTGATCACAATCATCAATAAATCATAATTGTGTAACGAATATTGTTTTATACACTTTTTATACAAATTGGTTCAAGAAGAAACCTTCATGCTGAGCAGAGCAGTCACTGATGGAGTTGTATGTAATTGTAACGTCGGATTTTCCTAATCGCCACACGTATTGGTTTTACTAATATCGAAAATCAATCTCGTGTTTTTGTAGCACGACACGACAGTCACGTAATAAATCTAAATAGCAATATAGGTAGAGGCACTGAAACAAAAAGGTTGGCGAGCTCTGAAAATATTGATCATCGTAACATATGTTATGGACATCGTCGTTTGATCGCGGAATGAATTCAATTAATGGCTGGCCGAACAACAGCTTTTATTTATTTCGTCCTATCGAGAATGAAACAATAATAAAACCCGCAATATCTGGATGTCTCGAACATTTATAACCGGTCACATTTTACCCGGCTGTGTTTCGGATGGCACATTAAACTGTAGGTCCCGGCTGTCATTGAACATCCTTGACAGTTGTTACGGGTAGTCAGAAGCAAGTAAGTCTGACACCAGTCTAACCAAGGGGTATTGGGTTGCCCGGGTAACTGGATTGAGGGGGTCAGGTAAGGCTGTCGCTCCTTGTAAAGCACTGGTACTCAGCTGCATCCGGTTAGACTGGAAGCCGACCCCAACATAGTTGGGAAAAAAGCTTGAAAGATGATGATTTTACCCGGCTGCCGATAGAATGCAATACTACTGCGTTCAAACTAAATGGGACAATGTTAATGATAGACACAATCAGTGTTGTATATCAAGTGTCGAGCATAAAATGACTATTGGGCGTTATCTTAACAGCCGGCACTGTTGCACTAGATAAAAATACACTCGCACTTACATCGTTTTTTGATTTTATAGACTGGATGGAAGTTTCAAAACTGCACCTAAATAGATGCTAATTGATTTATCTTCATAACATGGGATGATGATGAAACAATCCAACAGGACGATCATAGTCGTGACGAAGAGAATATTTAATAACTTTTTACTTCTGCGATAAATTTTTCTTACATTTTTTTCTACTCAGGTTTGCCACCCACGTCCGTTTTATCGAGCAGCACGGTATGCTGTGAAACTTGATCAAAAAGCTCTTGAGCAGACCCACCATCTTTGAATGTCATTGACATTTCAATTTCCACGTAATTGGTGATTGTCATCTTGCCTAAAAGGAAAGTATCATTTTACGTTACCGAGGGGTACCTTTGTAACGAAAAGGAAAAGCCTTTCGGATACGCGCTTGCCTCAATATAATAATAATTTTGTTGACTTGTATCGCGTATCGGGATCTACAGAAAATGTGAAGGAAATTTTATCTCAAGGAGTGGGTGAAAGCTATATTAACACTGAATATTATATTAGGAGTGCTTACCTTCTGGAACCGCATCCCCTTCATGTTTAAATTCAATTCAATTGTAATCAGTAAACGCATAACAGTTACTGTTTGTGTTCCATTTAACGATTGCCAGTAATAGAGTCAATGGGAAGTGATTACGCGCAGTAATTTGATGTGCCGACATTATCCTGTGCTCACACCAGGTTAGCCAAATGAAAATCAAATTGTGATTGTAAGCAGAAACCGTTAGGCCTCCATATCAGACGATTTGCATGCAAATGGCCGGCCGCAGTTAAGGGCCAACTTTGTATTCATAGAGAAGTGTATTTTTCTTTTTATTTATTGAGGTAGGCCACTTTATGCGCTGGCCGGCTTCAGAAGAATGCGACGCGAGCCCGCTGTTCAGAGTTTTATTGAAAAATATTTGGCTTCATGCTGAAGTGGTGTTTTTTCCGGTGTTTTTTCGGTAGTAGATGAAGGAGAAAGTTTATTTGCAGAGGCTTCACAGTGAAATGGACGAACTGAGCAAAATATTTCCATAGAATTTAAATTTTGTGGTCATATTCAGTCGACACCTAACATGGTATTTACCTATCGATTCCTAATCGTATCTATGACTCGGAACAGTCATCTAGGCGTGATATTTACTAACTACTAAAAATAAGCAACGAGAAAAAAATAAAACCGACTCCCAAAAACACTGAAAAGCAAAAAAAAACTATTCTTAGGTGCATCGGCCTAGAAGTCAGTGTCTAATGGATGTAACTAAGTTTATTTCGCCACCGACTTCTAGGCCGATGCACCTAAGAATAGTTTTTTTTTGCTTTTCAGTGTTTTTGGGAGTCGGTTTTATTTTTTTGTAAAAAGTTTTTTATTTTTAGCTTTTCAGTGACAAGCATAGATGTCACTATCCGCATAAGTGGAAAGTTCTCATCAATACGAACAATATAAGCCCAAACACGAAGTAGTTTACATATTCAATTGTCGAGTTCCCTCGACCTTCGCTGGTCTCCATCATCAGGTCAGCTTCAGACCTTTACTGTTGCAAAGGTCTCGTCAATACGAACAAAATAAGCCCAAACACGAGGTAGTTTACACATTCATCGTTCAAGTTCCCTCGACCTTCTCTGGTCTTCATCATCAGGTCAGCTCCAAACCTTCACCATTGCATAGTGTTATCAGACATACGCCTTAGTGTCAAGTTTTTACTCTACGTATGCCTACAATTTTAGAAAGTTGCCCTCAATTTCTCAGGGTTTCCATCATCAGATCCTGACCTGGTTACTATGGGACCACCTGGGAGGTAAACCCTATCAAACAAAAAAAAAATTTTGCAAATCGGTCCAGGCGTCTCCGAGTAATCGGTGAACATACATAAAAAATAAAAAAAAAAAAAAAAAAAGATCCCGACGAATTGAGAACCTCCTCCTTTTTGGGAAGTCGGTTAAAAATAAAACAAGACCATTAATATTTGATTAACTTGAAATACTCGTAGCTAAAGACCAAAACACTCTCAATTGATTGAAGGTTAAAGATCAAACCTTTTTAGATGACGATGTTCAACTTGTGACCTTTCTCGGACCTCTTCAAAACAACGGATCTTATCTATTATTCACGTTAATCTGTGGATACCTGCACAGCAACACTAGAGGGTGTATAGAGGTCACGGCTATTTACTAAACAATTCCACGTAATAGTTTTGGGAACATCGCGTGGAAACACTTTCGTGGACGGCATCACGATCCATCACCCTTGATTTATTGTTAGCGCTGTTAAATTGTCGCTGTTATCAGAACCGAGTGGCGTGGTGCTCGCCATTCCTAACTTTGATTATTTTGCTAGAATTACACGATAAAACTTGCCAATTTTAGAGATATCCTTACGGCATTTCCAGGAGCCATAATAAGTGATCCAAAATACTCGCCTCGGAAAATAATTCTTAAAACTTTCCTCATTCCCTGCCGAGCTAGATAATGCTAATGATAATGTACCTACACAAAGTTATATTGCATATCAGCCTTATCAGATATATAAATATCCGCGTCGTTTATATAACGAAACATTTATTGCTTATCAAATCCACCTCTTGAAACAAATGAACGCGGTAATCAGAAGGTTACAGCCACTTACTTCACTTGAATAATAACTTCGTTTCCAAGTTGCACATAATTGTTAATTTATCAAACAAAGGCCTACTCAATATGTAATCCTCATTATTAAAGTCTGTATGTAGACAGCTACCTTCCTTTAAACAATCCTGCAACCATAACTCGATCATAAAATGCCACAACTCGTAATTGAATCAAAAACCAGTATTTAAAATTTCAAGTACAAATTAAAATGCTATAACAGCCGCAGTCGACATGTAGGTATGTCAGAAAATTAAGTCTGAATTATAAAGTAAGGTACGCTCGTGAAACCACTAAATGCATATTTATTATATCATGCATGAGCTTCCGTTCTGTTTGCGGCAGGGATAAAAACATACATCATACAGAGTCAGCGATGGACAAGTACAAATGTTGTGTACCTCTGTCTCTTCAGGATTGATCGAAAGATGATTTATCGTTCTGGTGGACGGTTCATTATTTGCTGGCTTTTATTGACGTCCAGAAATGGAATTGTCAGTAAAAGAACTTCGTTATTGTCTGAATCCTCAGCCTTTGTGGTCTCATATCATCAAAAACTTCGACGAGATTGATATTACTTTAACTTCCTTCGGCTGTTTGTTATTGGGGGATCCTTCTCTCGTATTTCTTAATCCCAGTAAAACTAAACAATTCAACCAGACGAAGCGGAAAACTAACTCCTCGTTCGGACGACAAAACTTTATAAAACAGCTCGTAAACTTGACGGGAACGAGCAGTAGCGTGCACGGCATTAAATCTGCAGTACACATCGCGACTGCACAAACTACTAGAACAAGTAGTATAGCTAAATGGGCGGCAAGGTCAGTCGCGGGCGAATCACGCTCCAGCAGTATCGCCGTATGTACTTCATAAGACTGCGATAAACACTTCCAACTGTGTCATGTGCACTGAATCTGTGTTGTTCCAACAACTGCATGTTTGTACCATCTCTACGTCTGCTGAATTACTAAACTAGTCTACCAAGGTGTTGAAGTCTTTAGCATACGAACACATGATTTATGCCGCATATTTTTCTAGGGCTCAAAACGTTTTATAATTTCTTCCGACTACGGAATAGTAGTTATCTTACGCTACTTTAATGGGTTAATTAAAACTGAGTAGAATTTCTAAGAAAATATATATGATATAAGAATTATGGATTTTATCCTGAAATGGTTCCAGTCTCCCAAACTCTAGTCCGGTTATATCCGACATTTACCCAAAACTTGGCAAGCCGTATTTGCTATTCCTAATCAGATTTGGGAGACTCGACGCGCTTTCGAAACACTACTTCACATTCCAATTAACACTGTGCAAACGTGTAAAATCAACACTTCGGATCATTAAATTGAACCATTACACAATAACTTACGTCAGTGTGGCATTAAGGTTTATTTCTATTCGGTTATCTTCTCGGCTGATTAGCTCTGGCGGAATAGTTGTCGATAGTGACGGTGGCGACTGCGGCCGACCACGTGCCTTCACGTGCAGGGTCATAGATCAATATCGTGTGAGCTGCGAAACTACCACACTACTGAGAACCGAGCACACTACAAAACCTTTGAAACTAGTGATGAAATCACTTACCGCATCGTCTACAGTGTAACTCGGTCCTCTTCGGTTTTTTGTCGATGCGGCGCCGGAGAACACTGCGGTCATTACATCACGTCGCTGGAGGGTCCTCTATCTGATATACGCACTGCGGATGGAAATTTTATAGTAATTGCGAACCCAAATGTGAAATTGTATTAGAATATTTTTATGCACGCTTAAAAAATAAAACTTCAGACACTATAAAATGCGGTCTTGAGATATTTTCTAGAGAGCGTTTTACTCACCACTTGACTCCAAAACTTTCTGATCGGACAATATTCCGAGTGGCACAGAACATCGAGAGTTCTTCGCTCATTAAAAATGGTCTGACCCTAGTAACCTAGTTTTCTTTGTTCTGTGTGTCGTACCTCAGCGTCATTATACTCCAGTTCGTAGTTCGCAAGCCATTAATTAACGAGTAACAGCTTAGTTATGTACCCACGGCCCCCGTAACTGCCAGTTAGAGAATCTGTATGAAGGGTTTTATCAGCATGTTAAACATAATGTGCTATTTAATGCTTCACGTCTGGTTTATTCAGTCGTTAAGTTTCAAGACTCCCCGCTGCGACAGTTGTGACAGTTTCCAACCAACGTTTCCAGTTGGTGAAAAATTGCGGAATAATCTCACAGCTTTTTAATTAATTTCATGTCAAGTTAATTTGCTTGTACAGACTTCGTGTGGTCATAAATGTCAGAGTATTTTAAACGTGCCCTTAATTTATCTTCCACGTTATTTATGCTTTGAATTTAATAAGCTTTGAATATGGATAGAATTTTAAATCAAATATATTTACTAAAGCTTTAAATGGCAGAGTTGTTTTTTCTTATTCTGAGACTACAAGACGTTCAGAATTGCTAATTAATTTAGAAACAATCAAGAATTCCGTATTAAATTAAATAAACAATGCTAATAGCTTTTCCTTTGGCCACGACAGAATCCTTCAAAATTATGAATACTCGGCAATATTGCCTGTTTACGCAAATGCCATTTAGCATAAAATCAAGTTTACTGTGTATTTAGCTTTTATTCACCCTTTGTTCTACCGTACCTTCCATTTAAGACCATAAAAGCTCGGCTGCTCGACAATAAGGCCTACATAAAATGGAATTTAAACGCCAGCCAGTGTGGCGTTGGTTTTATTTAAGCTCGTTTGGCTCATCGTCTGGGAAAGTAACCTGATTAATGATTTCTGTTAGAAAAACCTAAGGCTAACTTATAGCCCGATCATTTACTGCGATAGGACACTAACTACATTAACTTTTTTCTTTACGACACAAAGTAAAGCGTAATTTTTCGTAGGTTTCTTTTCTGCCGACACAGTCACTCAATTTGCTTGTGCCGTTGGGCTTCAATCACGGTGTACCGACATTAAATCTTCACAGCATTCTCACTTTTTCTATTCACTCGCCTCTTAACATTTCCATTACCACAACCACGTCTTCATTCCAGGTGAAGATCCTGGTGCCAAACTCCACGGCCGGCATGATCATCGGCAAGGGCGGTAACTACATCAAGCAGATCAAGGAACAGAGTGGTAGCTACGTGCAGATCTCGCAGAAGGCTAAGGAGCTCTCGCTGCAGGAGAGGTGCATCACTGTCGTGGGTGAGTGTCGACAGCACCCTCAGGCTACCATGACAGTACACCAGTTTCCGACGTTAAACACATCATATTATCGACGGATATCGATGGCCTTTCTCTTGACGCTGCTGCTTATCGTAAGGGTTTCGGCCATAATCACGACCAGTCGCCTTCAACATTAACCGCTCGCCACCTTAAATTATTGTAATTAAGTGCGTACTCCAAGCAGGTGAAAATAGGAGCTCGATTAATTAAATATTAATGGACTGCGGGGGATATCAGGGATCACGGCGAGCCTCATTAGATAAGCAGCCCCTTTAAGCGTTCATTTGCAATTCACCAAATTATCCTATCTTTATTATTCACAGATAAGTGTTGTACCTTCAGTGTCTCGGTAGATTGGGACCTTGCGATACGACTTTTTAATTTCCTTTGAATCGGGAACATCATAAGGCTTTTGCTAGCTAACAAAATTTAGCAGTACAGTTAGTGTCAGTTATAATCCAGACAGCTGACAGCAGCAGTCGTTACGGCTACTGAAGCCCCAAAAGTTTAGCGATTTGTCTAACTTTAGGATATCTATCTTTAGCCTCAATAATTAGTGTACTTAGCCGGGATTAATAGTGATATAATACGGATATTCCAAATATACACCTCCAAAAAATTTCGTCTAATCCTCACACATTAGACTGAGTGGAAGCTTATGTTACGTACGATTACCCTCGTTACATTGCAGTTAGACTTACATACCTTTTTATATGAAAAGACAACACAAGTCTCGTTCGCCTAACTCTGTTATCTAGAATTCATCAAGCTTCCATCACTTTCAGTAATGTACATCTGTTCGTCTGAATGTCCGTTTACGATCTTATTCGGATTGCTCTTGAATTAAGAATGATAGGAGATTGGCTTTGCCTGGAGATAAAACTGACGAATGTGAAATAAAACTTCATTGAAACACTTATTTTCTTTTTCATCAAAATTTTTTTATGGTTTACTTGACTACTGAAGCAAGTAACTTTAGATAGCTTTTAGCAATGTCAGCAATCTTAACCTTTGCTTATGGCTTTCAATGTTAATGGAAAAAATGTCGAGAGCCACTTAACCGCAGTCTGGTTATCTGTTACTCCAGATACGACTTTTTCCTTCGTCTTACGCAACAGAAATATAGCCTGATTTCATTTCTTTGACAAATTCATAAATAGCTCTAATATACTACAGAAACTTCTAAAAGCCATCTGAGACCATTACAATGATATATGATTTTCTAGAAGTCCCAATAACAATTTAATCAATTTTCGCGGCCGGTCAGCGCAGTCGCGGATGCGTTTTACTGCTTCATTGGGCATCGCCGGACGCAATAGGCTCTCCGCCAAAACGGAACAATACCTATAAATGGAAATATATTACAAACTCGTGTGTATTAGGAGTATCCATTATTTATTGAAAAAATCCAATATTTCATTGGTCTTCTTGAATCTGAAGGATCATCTTTCATTTTCAGAGCACAAATATATTCCAAGTTAATATTGATTGTACCGTGTGGTATAACAAAAGAGAAAGTATCGATATATTGTTATTTGTTACTGTTATGTCCAGCCATCCGCGGATTGTGTCGCAATTGTCTACCAAATGTGTCCGCGGTGAGAGGATGTATCGCCTTACACAATCGCTTCTAGGCGTTCATAGATCTGTGGTTTTTGTTTCATAGAAATTGTATTAGCCTTAGATATTTTTTATCAGAATTCAGAATTATCTTAATATTTTTAATAAAGCTTATATTATTTTATCAGCTTCAAATATATCATTAAGTTTTTCCACTTACTACAACAAAGAGCGATCATAGAAAACTAATAGTTTTTTGGCTGCGCCCTTCACGTGCGCGAGGTCACATTGAGGCCCTAATTATACAGTTTTACAATAGTTTGCTTCCAACAACGACCTCAATAGTAGATACTATTGTCGTGGTCGAGCTTTTGTGTGCTCTGTTCAAGTTATGATAGAAAAATACGGTATTCGGAATATATTCTTCTAGATTGAATTTTTCGTCTCCCTATTTATTCATAATAAAGAGACTAATTGAAAAAAAAAAATTACTGCCTCGATAATACATCCATTATTAGCTGGGATTTTTTTTACCCGACTGTCAAGTTAATATGACGTAAAAATAAATGCAATAGAAAAGTACTATGATTAGTTTTAGACCATAACAAATCTAACCGCATTGTTCTGGAAAATAATCTTTAAAACCACAGCCTCATGTACTACGATAAAAATAAAAACACCTAGAAATATTTACTGAATTTTAAAACTTAAATAAATGTTGCTCTGCAAGCCAGATTATCTGATATTGGATTTGCGGCATCCATATCGCGGGAAATTGTGCCGGATAGGTAACCGTGAGTGTAACGCGTTTTCCGTAACCCGCGGGACACGAAATATCTACCGGATAAGACGAACCGCTCCGAATAACGAGCACGTGCGGGTTTGCCGGCTTAGCCGTAAGGATGCGGCTTGTAGACACGATATTCTTATTCTGTTATGAAATATTTTTCTGAAATTTTCCTCCGGGGATGTTGCTCGGAAAATTCGTGGTAAAGATTTAGATTATCAATTCTATATTTTGCAGTCTAAAAGCTGTATTTAATTAAACCCTTTTTATATATACTTTGAAGTGCTCCGTTTTGGAGCGGTATTATTAAACTAATTACATTGTTTAATGACTACTGTCATAAAATACCTCTAAATTGTACAAATAACGGTGCGTTTAGGACTTTTGTATGAGTGATGACTAAGTTAATTGTTTTTTTTACAAGCTTTTATTTAACTTGCAATGTATGTATGTATGTAACTATGTGTGTTCGGGTGGAATTTTACAACTCAATTTTAAGGCACTTGCCCTCAACCGATTGAGCTGAAATTTTGCATACATGCTTAGTTTGGATGACAATGCATGTTAAGCTATGTGACGTCATCCTAAATCCAACATGGCTAAATATACAAGATGGCGGACTTGTTATTTTTAAGGTACCTATACAATATGGGTATCAAATGAAAGGGATTGACAAGTAGAACACATTGCACTTTACGAAATAAAAATCCAAGATGGCCGCCGCTACAAAATAGTGAATAACCTATTTTTTTTCAATCCCATCCATATGGGTATCCAATGACAGGGCTTGACAAGTAGAATAAAGTGCACTTTACCAAATCAAAATCTAAGATGACCGCCGCAACAGAATTTAGACTTAGGAACTTACCAGGTGAAAACTAAAAAGTATAAAATAAATTGAGATAAAAAAATCTTTAAAAACAAGCTTTTATTTAAATGCGCTAAAAAGAAAAAAATAAACTTTTACTGTAACTTTACTGTCAACTTATAACGACATTTCAAATTTAACATATTTGACACAATTTATATGTTTTAAAAGCTTGTCGCGATTTTACTAAGAAAGTAAATACGAGTACTTAAATCTCGCGACAAGATTTTTTTATCTCAATTTTTATACTTGGGTCCATTTATTAATTCTTCTATTTATTATTTTGAAGACAAAATCTACACTAGGCCCCTTCCAACTACTATACAATTTCTTATTGGATAAGGGAGAAGTAATTAACCATATGACACCATCATTCTATGATAAAATAACAATAACTACAAACACGTGTATACAAATAAGCCACAGACAGGTACAAGCTGCTAAAGGTCAAATCACAACGTGTGACAATGGCTGACGTTATTCCGATGTGTGCACAAGGTTACACTATTATATTATACGGCTAACTGTCACATTTACAATAGCTAATATGTTTGTAATATGTTACTTCTATCAATATGTAGAAAGAAAAAAAAAATATATGTATAACTTATAATTAAAAAAATGAAATGAGGTCCTGTCTATCCTATTTGTAGATCTGTGAAATCTCAAAAATGTGTTCGAAATCTAGATAGCTAGTTAGCGGGGTGACATTAGTAGGAACAATGCATGAAATAGTGCAGAAGTGCATTCTGCTGGCCGCTTGCCCGCCGCCGAGGACTACGTACACATTGATTTATATTAGCTTATTTATACATATGTATATTAATATATACTAGTGTGTATGTATGTATGTGTGCAATGGCGCGTGTAACAGCTGATATGCGCGTACTTGCAGGTTACCTTTGTCGGGTATTATATTAAGAACTCTCAAAGTCAGTGGCATTAACGAGATTTGTAGACTACCCTTGGACTGCATAACCGACTCTTTGATGCTACGTGGAACGAACTAGATTTTCCTATCATATGGGCATTAGAAAAATGATCACTGATGACATGAACATCCTTTTTCTTAAAACAATTGCTTACTTTGATAAATTGATCTAGAAAAGTTAAAGTAAATATTTGTTTAAAAAAACTCCGCTTATGCTGTCGATGAACTTGGGTCCTAAGACACAATAAAGTGAAAATACTCTGAATCTATTCCAGTTACCTACCTTCTAAGCTCTTAGGTACTAAATGACTGTTATATCTATAGCTAAATCCATATTCAATTGTTCCAGGTGAAAAAGAGAACAACAAGAAGGCCTGCCTGATGATCCTACAGAAGGTGGTGGACGACCCTCAGTCCGGGTCGTGTCCCAACGTGTCGTACGCGGACGTGGCCGGGCCGGTCGCCAACTACAACCCGACCGGCTCGCCGTACGCCGTGCCCACCGCTGAGGTGAAAGAGGTGACCGCTCGTACACGCTCTATGTCGTGGCTGGTATCAGCTTGCGGGGCGCTCACTAACACCTCTGTATTTATATTATTATATTGGGTTATTTGTGGTAATAATGGCTGAAAATTGCGATAAAGTGTTCCTAGAATTTTTTGGAATTTAATCGCAAAACAAACGGAAAACCTTATCTTTTGAGGGTTTTCGGAATCTACTGAAGATAAGGCAGATTTTTTTTTCTGTGAAAATGGTCAGATATGTTGTGTCCTGGGTACTATTGGGGTGAAATTTTTATGGAAAAATAATTTAAATAAATTAATAATATAACTTACTTCATTGCACCCTCTATACCCTTTATAGTCTATGTATGTACCTATAAAATGTATCTATTTACTTGTTTGTAACAAGAGCGCCCCCTGTATGTGAGGCACGAGCGTGTGCAAGTGGTTGCTCCGGCGACCGACGTGCCGCACTCAGAACTGCACCCTATATACCCGCCCAGAACTCAAATACAGTCCACGCCAAATTTGATGGCGGCTCGTAGCTAACATCCGAGCACTAGTACGCGCATGTGGCGCATATATTCAAAATGTGGTTATGTGCAGTATCACGCGGGTTGTTCCGAGCTGCTTAAAAGAAGACAAAATGGAACAGTAAACAAATAAAGCTACATCAAGTAATATTGTAACTTTAAATTCTCAATATGACAAACTTATGATGATGCTGGGCCGCTATATGGAGTGCTTGTGACACTTACACTAACTGCTTACATATTTGTACATTATACTAATTCCTATAAAATATACTCTTGGGTTGAGGTTTTTTAAAAGACAAGTAATATAAAAAAAAATATTGTATACTTACACATAAATGTTAACACGTATTTGTAATTTTTCTCTTTTCTGAATGTTTGCTGGATCTAAGATTTATAAAATTCATACTTCCAAGATACTAAATCAGATTTTTATCTTTCAATTATACACACAAAATCGGTCGTTAGGAAACCAATCATTACCAATAATGGCGTTGTTTCCAGAACCACGGTCTGGCAGGCGGCGTGGGGTCGGTGGGGTCGGTGCTGGTGAACGGCGGCGGCGTGGGGTCGGTGGGGTCGGTGGGCGCGGTGGGGGCGCTGTCGCTGTCGCTGTCGCTGGCGCCGCCCGGCCAGGGCGCCGCCGCGCCGCTGTCGCAGCACACGCTCGACAGCATCAAGGTAACATCATTTATACCTGTTCAAGCTTTCGCTCACGGCTTCGCCCGCGTGGTGCTAGATAAATAAATACATATTAAATTACAGATACATACTAAATTTCAACCAAATCAGTCCAGCCGTTTTTGCGTGAATCAATAACAAACATACATTCACACATTTTCACAAACTTTCACATTTATATTATAAATTAATAATAGGAAGTAAGATGAAGCAAATAAATGATTTGGTTTGTAGGCGGCGCTGCGGCAGGCCGGGTACAGCGACGCGGGCGTGAGCGAGATCGGCGCGGCGCTGGCGCTGCTGGTGAAGCACGGCGTGCTGGGGCTGGCGCTGCCGGCCGCGCTGCCGGCGCCGCCGCTGTCCGCCGCCTACTTCCCGCTGCCGGCGCAGGACCCGCCCGCCGTCTTCGGGCCCATCGGACAAGTGCCGCTCGGTATGTACTCAGGTTCGAGACTATAGTACCCTATTAGACTTATCTCTTCCTTAGCTGCTAGTAGACTCATTTCCAAATTACTCATTCACATCATATTATGTATCAAAATTTCAGTAATATTATAAAACGCGTAGCTCTGAAATAAGACTACAAGCAGCATCGTGACCGCGATGCGTGCACAGCCAAAGTTTTCTGCTGTTGAAAGATATGAAAGATTGCAATTGATGTTGTTCACATTCTCTGCACATTGTTCACGCACCGCAGTCATAACTAAGCCAACCACAAACACCGTAGCAAAAACATATGATTTCAAAATTATATCCCTCAAAATGTTGTATCTAGAAAAAACTTAAAAATATGTACATGTCTTTTAAACAGACCAAAATAATCTGAAACAGAAAGAACTTACCTTAAATAACCAAACAGGTAATCTTAATGAAACACATTTTACATCAGACATAATAAAATCAGACAAACAGTTGGCAACTTTATTATTTTATTACAACGGTATACAGTTATCTTGATAACACCAGTAATTTTAAACCAAATTAACTATTTGTTTAACTGAAACTTGGAATTAACCGTTCATTTGCTAAGTTAACACATTGTTCCTGGTTTTATCAATGACATGTGTTCTGTGGATAATTAGGCATAATTTCCACAAATACGGGGTGTGGGTAAAATAGAGCAGGTCATTTTGCAAGTTTCGCATCTCTACTGCATTTATATATTATCTAAATACAGCAGGTCATTTCCCCTCAAAACTATTCTCCACAGAATCTCTGAAAACTTTTTGATATTTATTTGTGAATTATTACAGAAATATACTGAAAATCTAAGCGATCAATGACAATTTTATTAACAAATTCTTTAAAAAAGAATATGTTAATTTTGCAAAAGCCACGATTGCAGTATATTTTTATATGGAATTCGTCAACTTAAAGAATAGTCGTTAGCACGGGTAGGGACTGGCGGCCGCCGCCGGAGTCGGATCTCGTCTCATCGCTTCCAAATTCTAAAGTCTCACAACGCTTGTCATTCTGTCTTGGTATCTGATTGGCTGTCGTGATAAAACAATAACTTTCTCTACGCTTCTGTTCTCACTGCCGTGTTTTATTTCAAATGAAAAGCTCGACGAAAGTTACCATTTATTTTTGTTTTACAAATTGACAAACGAGATCGAATCGAAAAGGGTTGTTTAGTGCTAGGCTTGAGCGCTAAGTGCATGTTATTGGAGTAAGTGTCCGCAGCCGGGCCCGACCCGGAGCTCACTGTCTAATACGCAGACGTTTTTCAGGTGTGGATGTGATTTCAGATTACACACAGCAAATGATGTGGGCCTATAAGTGTTACCAAAAAGACTAAAACATATCAGGCATCTTGTAGACTCCAGTGGGGCGTGAATATAATGACTTTTGAAACGAAACACGGTTATATTACTAAGAAAGACTATGTATACTATATCGTAATACTTGCATGCTTAGATTACTGTCTGGTGTTTCAAGTGTTGTATTGCTGATCCTAATAACACAATTGGCTTACAGTTTTTATTTTTGTTTATTTAATCTATCAGAAGTTTTTCCAAATTCTTGCCCATCGCTTTACCATACCATTCCGTCGGCAATACATAACGTGAGCTTGTGCTGTGGACCGACCTAACGCATTGTGTCGACATACATAATTATATGTATTGCCTAATATACAAAAATCCAATAATAAAAACACAGGGTGATGTTTTAAGGTAATATGAATTAATACTTTTCTCGGTGTCTAGCGAAATAATTAGAAAATTTAATTTATGTCATTGTTTAATTACGTGACATTTTATATTGCGCAGAATAAAATCTGCCTGAATTTTGACAATAAGTACGATCCACAGCATAAATAAATAGAAAGAACAACTTTAATAGTAAAATGTTCTAAAATAAGAACAAAGTTCTGTAAAATGAATTGTATTATTAAAATTAAAATTTTATGTTATTGTTAAAAAAATATTACCATACTTTATATAAAATATTTTTATTTGGATCGCATAATATAGTTTTGTCTAGACTTAGATGAATTGTAAAAAATGTTAGTAAAGTTAAGTTTTTTCTATGAAACACCAAAAATGCGGTAATCGGTAAAGTTGTTCTTTTGTGTGGTTCGCTGTAGCGCGGGCGGCACTAGTGCACGCGTAGAGCGCTGTCGCCACTCACAGCTCACTGTAATATTTCAGCGTTCTTACCGACACCAGGCTCACACCATTCACTATTTGTTGTCTTGTACATTTTCCAGTAAATGCATATGCACCATAGGACTTTTATTAGATATTTTTTATGCAGTTTTAGTCAAAGCCAGATTTATTTTCATTTTAGTTACTTATGAAATTCTAATGCAGTATTTCTTTTAGCCGGCAGGCGGTACTAATATTCTATTTTGTAAATATTTTGTGCAATGTTATAACCTATTAAAGTCGTCACTGGTTCTGTATGAATGGATATGCGAATGGGTCGGTAGGTAGGGAAACCGAGAGGTCGGGAAAGCACGCTGAAGTATCGAGTGTAGCGGTGAGGGTCCCGGGCGGGTCGGGTGGGGTAGCGGTCAGGGCAACTCGCGAAACGTTCTGCGTTGTGGGAGAGGAGTGACGCTTGCCCCCCGCAGGCGGCGCACGCGGCGGCTCGCTAGAGCGTTTCGCGGAGGTTGCATTCGAGGCGCTTCGCCCCCCAGCCGTGGCGCCCATCTCGCTGTCGGCCGGCGTGGGCGGCGTGGGCGGCGTCGCCGGCTTCCCCTCCGCCTCGCTGCTGCCGCTCTCCAAGAGCCCCACGCCCGCCGACGCCGGCGCCAAGGACTCCAAGAACGTCGAGATCGCCGAGGTCATCGTCGGCGCCATACTGGGTCAGTCCACACATTATCACATGCTTTTCAAATACATTTTAGTTTTCTTTGAAACTAGGACTAGCTAAGTGCAACCATACTGATCATCTATTAAAATAATCTAAAAAACCAGTCTTACCAAGGGGATATTGTGTATTGGGTAACTGGGCTGACTAGGTCAGGTGGATGGACTGGTATCAGTTGGGAAAAGACTATGCAAATAATTTTTAACTCAAGATGACGATTTGGGACTAAATTGCCTAAAATACAAAAGATCTCACGCTATTACTGTGTGTTTCCAGGTCCTGGCGGGCGCAGCCTGGTGGAGATTCAGCAGATGTCGGGCGCCAACATCCAGATCTCGAAGAAGGGCACGTTCGCGCCGGGCACGCGCAACCGCATCGTCACCATCAGCGGCTCCGCCACCGCCATCAGCAACGCGCAGTACCTCATCGACCAGAAGATCCAGGAGGAGGAGCTCAAGCGCACCCGCCACAACGCCATCTCCGGCCTCATGCAGTAGCACTCTAGTCACCGGCCGACACTTACCTGACTCTAGTTAAGAAGTTTTGTTTTGTTTACCTGACGGAGGATATAATTTATGCAGCTCTCGCCACACTCGTGGCGACACAGTTACCGTCCGGCGACCGCGTCCCGCTCCGCGCGGAACTACAATGTGGCGACGCGGACCGCCCGACACTATATATTTTACGTTTCTTATCGTGATGACAAGTAATTATTTTGTTCTGCCTAGCAGACGGTTATTGTTGTTTAAGATATAATAATGAAATATTGTGATATCTCCTATCACGGAAATTCCTATTCCATACACATATTATTTTTGTATATTATTCACCACAGCATACATTTTGTTTATTTACAAAGTTGATTTCATTGTAAATGTTACCATTGATAAGTTATTTTTCTTTAGTTTATTAGGATTAGTGATGTGGTCGATTGATAAATCTATCGATACGGTAACTCTCATAGGGAGACGTTATCGATACCCTTCGCGACACTACGGGAGTTTAGGAGCTATATCCTACCAAAGTTGTTTTATTTACTGACGCATAATGAGTAGCATCGACTTGGGTACAGCGTTTATATGCGTACCGATGGTATCGAGATGGATTGTGAACGTCACAAGCCGGAGTTAGCTGGAACAGAGCAGTCGCGCGGACTATGTACAGTCGGCGCGAGCTGAAGCTGCGCAGGCGCAAGTCGGTGCCGCGCGAGTCACTGCACTCACTCGCTCACTCACTTCGCTTTGTCAAGTGTCACCCGAGTTTGTTTCTCCCGATCTGGCTAGCAGAGTTCTTCATTCCTGATTTCTCTCGGTAAAGATCTTTATTTTTTTATACATTTATAAACAAAATAATAATTATCTAATCGTTTTAAATTTTATTTTTATTAGGAAAGTTTCATAGTTATTGATTTGTTGTCGGTCTAAATTTGTCTTACGATATAAGTACAATTTAAATAATAATGAAATGCATGTCCAGAATAGTAGATGAAATAATAATAAAAAATATTTTAAACATTTTAAATGCAGATTTCTATATATCGAGATGACAATATAAATGATATATTCTTATTTACAGTTACGATATGATTGAATATTTTATTTTTTGCGCCGTCGTTTTACCAAGACGTTCTTTAGTGTCTGTTAGATTCCGCGCGGCGACGACTTCTACTTGTAACTTGTACGACCCGCGTCAGTGGAACCTGCGTTACAACATGTTGCAACGTGATGTTAATGTCTAGAAGTCGTGGCCGTGCGCAGTACGTTAGATTTACATAATATTATAAACTGTGATTGTTTTCGTCGACATTGTCAAGGTACTACGTGTCAGTCTCCACTTAGAGTAGAAGCCGTTCGGCACTTCGCCGGAGGGTAGTTATAAGTTGTGTTCGTTTACCTCAGAAGTGCCATCGTTCTAGATACAGGAATAGTGAGGTGAGCCTTATCACATCTTCAGTGTTCGCAGGCGACGGTCACACCGCTTTGTTGTTACTGTTGGAGCGATATAATATGTAGTAACATTAACGTCTGAAGCTGCTGACAGTACAGTGAAGCGGAGTCTCGCTATAAATTATTTTTGTGTACACCTCCGGCCCCACGTTGGGCGCCAGCAATACGTTACAAGTTAATACGCAAATAATTAATGGGTGATAACTTCTTACGAAGGCAATGAATACTATCAAATGTGAATAAACGTATGAAGTACAAAAAGAAACGTAATCATAATAAAAAATATAATAATTCGAAATCGGCTTAATGATGAAAGTTAATGTACGATAGTGTTTAAGAAATCGGAATTGAGAGACAATTTCTCAGCTAATTCATTCACAATTACGCGATTATTAATTAATTAATAAATAAAAAGTATATAAATATGTTTAACTAATTAACTATTAGGGAAGTGAGCACGCTCGATTCGCCATAACCTCGTACTTCCGTGAAAAGTGAAATAATAGTGAATATAAGGTTGTTGTAAGTAGTGTGGCTCGCTCCGAGGCGTTGTTACTGCTCTATTACATATATACGTGTGTTATGTAGTTACCGCGGAGTAGTGGCATTACCTAGCTAGTTCATATTATATATTCAATCTTAAACGTATAGGTAACGCTGTTCGATACATTTCTGGTGTTTTTCGAATTTTTCTCATGTAAACTATGTATATGGGGGTAGGAACAGATATCGTCTTGTGTCAATTAATAAATGTCTGTTTGTGCGTTCGCGGTGGCTACACTATGGAAATAAGCTAAGAACTGAACGGTTACTGGAAGTATATGGAACGTGCGCGTTTCCGACTAAGCATAATATAGTCGAGTAGAATTGATTAATGAACTGATTTTTAACGAATGAACTGTGTGATTAGATAATGATAGTGTAACTGTCGGGGTGGGGTAGCGCGTCGTGCTGTCGCGAACACACAGACCGGCCCGGCGCCGGTCCGGCCCGGGCCGCCTGTCACGTCGATTTAACAAGCTCAATTTTATCCGAACTAAATCGATTAGTCGGTACGTATAAGTCAAATGCGTCAATTAAACAATTGTATGGTTTCCAAAGAATGGTGTATCACTTCACGGTTCGGGCGAGCTCTGGGGGTAGACATAGTTTCCGACTCGTTTCTTCACACTCTCTCTCTCTTGCTAAGTTACTTGCCTGCGTGGCGCGGCGGCCGCCGTGTGCCAGTCGGCACATTCCGGCTAGGCTTAAGTGTTTCTCGTAGCGCGGAGTGCCCACACGCACTCTCGTGTCTCTAAGCAGTAAAGGCGCTGTTCCACTGCTGCGTAGGGGCTCCACAGGTCCGGCTGCGCTGCAGCACGAGTCATGTCGGAGCCGGTCGCGCTAGGGACGACATGGCAGCGCGGGCGCCTGCTGACAGCGCCTGGTGTAGTGCTATGCTCGCTGTACAAACCGCGTATTGTGGACACACGCCGACCGCCGCGCCGACATCCTAATAGTTATCAATGGAATTCTAGTTAGTTATAATTAACATATTTAAAAATCAATATAATGGGTATAATTAGATAATTTTTAAATTAAAATTACTGGGAAAATGTTAATGTTGTTATACTGAAGTTGTTACAATATTTGAGAGTATATTAACGTGAATACAAAATAATAATTTTAGTGCGGTAATCATTATCCGGATGAAGTTTATCGCGTGGAAAGATAATAAATAGTGCAACGTCCCGAGTACTTGTGTTAGTGCATGCGTAGAGGCGCCGCCGCCGTGCGGACTGGCGGCCCGCATGCGCCGCTCGCCCCGCGCGGGCTGCCCGCATACGCCGCCCGCACCCGCACGCTCCCGCCTCCCACTCCCGCACTTTACCCATCATTATGTAATGCTGTTACGGTTAAGGAATTTCAATGTTGTAGGATAAGGTAGCTAGTTGTCATTGTTCATCGTACGGAACCGCAGAGGTTCGGTCAGCCGCGGCCGGCGCGGAGACAGCCCGCCGGCCGCTCTCATCCTCCCATTTTAATTTTAATAGCTAAATGTTGTTGAATTTGTTGATAGAGTGGTTTATTGTAATTACTATAGGTAGTTTAGTGGGTATACACACGAAGGTGGCAGCCGTTGGGTGCGCTAGGCTAGAGTAAGGTTCGATACTGTGTTTAGGAAAATGGCTGTGCGTTCAAGTCGAACTCAACATTAAGACATCACCATAACGCTTGTTTCTGAAGGGCGCGAATCGCACACGACGCTCGCGCGCACTCGTGGCGCCTCTCGCCACGCTGTGGCGCCGCCGGCCACTCGATGGCGCCGCCGGCCACTCGATGGCGCCGCTAGCCATACAGTGGCGCCGCCGGCCACTCGATGGCGCCGCTAGCCATACAGTGGCGCCGCCGGCCACTCGATGGCGCCGCTGGCCATACGGTGGCGCCGCCGGCCACTCGATGGCGCCGCTGGCCATACGGTGGCGCCGCCGGCCACTCGATGGCGCCGCTGGCCATACGGTGGCGCCGCTGGCCATACGGTGGCGCCGCTGGCCATAAGGTGGCTCCGCTGGCCACTCTGTGGCGCCTCTCGCTACTCGTGGCGCCGCTCGCTCACTCACTATCTGTATATAATTGCATAACATTTTTTCATTTACGTTTTCTCCTTGCTCATTGTCATCAATTTATTAAAGACTGAGGAATCAACTCGCGCATATTGACATCGTCACGAACGCGTCCCAAACGGTAGGGATTAATTGTAATATATAATTGTTTTAATCATTAAAATAAAAATTTCGCTCGGTTTCATGTGGGCTCGTCTGCCAGGGCGTAGTCGTGTGCGATTCCCGCAGTACACTCGCGGTGTTTACTGTTTCATTGTTACTCTCTCTTTTATTATTGTTAACGCCCAACCTGAAGATTTTCATTAATTGGCCGCCACTGCGAGTGTACGGAGTGAGCGGCGCGCGGCGCCTGCCGGCCGGCGGGCGCGGCCGGGTCGGTCGGGCGGCCGAGTCGGTCGGGCGGCCGAGTCGGTCCGGCCGGGCGGCCGAGCCGGTCGGCGGCGCAGACGCGCGGGCGGTCGCGCGCGTTTGGCCAGTCGGCCCGTCGAGCGCCGATCAGTCGTTGTCTCATCAACCTTTACACATGTTGAGATTGATATGTTATACTAATTCTATTGAATTATAACTTGTTGCGTATTATAAGTATGTATAGAGCGAGCTCCGGCTCCGTACGTTATGTGTAAATGTCATACGTTGATAACATTTGTTGCTGTACAGTTCAGTGATGGAATTTTTATTTTTTATTATTAATATTTTTTGTTAACTTGGTTTACGATAAACGGGTCTGCAATGTTATGTAACGAGAATATAATTTTTAATTAAGTTTGAATTTAAAATGCAATGTTGAATAATAAATATGTTTTGAATTAAAAATTCACTATATTTTAGTCAATGTTTATTATTGTTTAGTTAGTTGTACTGTCAGATTGATTTTCTAATGAAGTGTTATTTTGCAATGTTGTAAATGATAAGAGGTAAAAATGGAAGGTTACAATGTCTTAGTGTTTAAAAGCTCGAAACCAATTGAAAGGTACCTTGAACATTGTCTATATTATATTAACATTAATAAATGCAAAAAGGAAATGGGTACTTTTATTTCACTCCATAAAATATTATACCTACTACTTATAAGGAATCTTAGTTTAATAGTTGTGTAGTGCTAAGGCTCTATTGTGGGCACTGGCCGCTAGCATACCTTAGTGCCCGGCACGGCACGAAGTCGGGTTCCTTTCACTCGCAACAATCATTGCCTATTATAATGGTGGAGTTTACAATTGTGCCTATCCCCCGCTACGAGATAAAATGGACACATAGCAATAGGCACTAGGTACAGACAGCTGTCTGAGCGGAAAATGATGTTAAATCCAAGTGAGTCGGTCGATCCAGGATGACAATAAGGCAAAAACAGTAATAAGTTAGCTATCGTTTTATTATCAAAAATGTCACTTGGATACATTACAATAGTTGACACAAAATAATACATTTCGTACAAAAATACGAAGAAATGGACGGATTTCCTTTTCAGATCACACAATAATTAAGTAAAAAACCTTAGCAACTAAATAAAATATGTAAGACAAAGTAATAGGTATATAAATAATTAAAATACAACTAAAAACTCATGGATGCTTTTTAGAGTAAGTACACAAGAAATTCAATGAATGAGTAGATAATATTTCGTTCTAAAAGTAAATCTGTATCAGATGCTTAGAGAGATGTAGAACAATCTAATGTCGTCAAAAAAAAACATCAATGGACGTAGCCCTATGAATAATCCTAGACTGGGATAGAAGCTGCAATAATATCAGACTCAAGAGTTTGCAAAACATTAAAATAATTATAAAAGCATCATCTAGTGATGTAATATCTCATATCAAAAATAATATATATAACAAAAAAATATCTCCCAAAAATGCTAATGAGATTCTTCGTATTTCCCTAATAAAAACAATCGAACTTGGTACAGAAATGGTTTCAAAGAAAATATATTTCATTTTTTATCATAAGAGAAGTATCCTGACTCTCTTATAAAATTTACGATATTGACGACATTTTGATATTTACGTATAAAATTAACTAAATTGGAAAATATATTGCTTGACTTATATACACTTATTTTTTTACTTATACATAGATAATATTAATCTAAGCTATCGATCGATACCATTTAATACTCCAGCACTAGTGCACTGGCCGAAGAAAGTTTATCTAATGGTTGGCGCGCGTCGAATTAAAAACAATAAAATTCTTGAGAATCGTGTGAATTATCGGTTTCATTAATCGCTTAATTCACCATGGATTTTAGAAGCAATCATGCTAAATAACTAGTCAGAATTTCACTTTTTGATAATTGGCATATTGTACCCATTTTGTGCCAAATTTAAATCAGTTCAGGGGCCCGATTCTCCTAATTTGACCTAAGCGACATACGATTCACATTCGACTGAGATCCAATCCCGACTCAATTACGATTGAAGCGTAGGTATGTGGCATTCCGCTATTTTTTCTTTGAAATATAACGTTTTTATCCTTTTCTGTCATTCAATAATGAATCTTTTGTCTGCAAATGATTTACGATTGCAATATGATTGTAGAGCAAACTACCGTATAGACCACTCACCAAAATAGCAGACCAATCGAATTTCGTTGGAATACGATTGGTCTTAAATTAGTAGCAGGGGCCCGATTCTCCTAATTTCACTTAAGCGACATACGATTCACATTCAACAGCGATCCAATCACGACTCAATTACGATTGAAGCGTATGTGGCATTCCGCTATTTTTTCTTTGAAATAAACGTTTTTATCCTTTTCTGTCATTCAATAATGAATCATTTTGTCTGCAAATGATTTACGATTGCAATATGATTGTAGAGCAAACTACCGTATAGAACAAAATAGCAGACCAATCGCAAACCAATCGAATGTCGTTGGAATACGATTGGTCTTATATTAGTAGCAGAATGATATAGTTAAAACTGCTATTGCGAGCATATTGCAATTCAATTTCCATTCGATTTTGACATTATTAACTTAGGAGAATTGGGCCCCTGTATTATTAGTGATACATAGTGATACATGTATAACTTAAGCTTAAACACATACCTAGGTCATAATCATGCGTCTATCTTGAGTTTGCCTTCAAATTGTTCCAACTCTTCGATATTTTTCTTAAATATATTGAAGTCTTCCATGGTACTAGCTAACTTATGACTAAAATAAAGTTTATGTTACGAAAAAGGTAACATGTGTTGGAGGAGAGCCACCTAAATTGGCGCCTGTTCTAGACATACATCTTGCTATTTGAATATCTTGGTTAGTACAGTTATGAGCTATCTTACTTAGTTTACAAGTGTAATACTTAAGTATAAAATGAATAAGTTAATATTGTTAGAATAGTTGTAGAAAACCTACTTGAGAAAAATCTTTTTTAGAATCTAAAAACCTATAGTTAGCTGTCATTTTGTATTAAAAGAGCACATAATTACAGGGATTCATATCAACAGCCAATTGTACCAAATATGATGCACACATTGAACACATGACGTTAAGACGTTCTTATTGTTTTAATCTATTGTAAAATTAGTAAAAAGTCAGTTAGTTTTATTTGATGCAACTGGCCGTTAGTTTATGAACGGTGAGCGGTCGATAGTGCGTGATCATTTGTTCCGCATGACTACAACCGCTAGCCGCCCCAACGTTAACACGAGCGAGAAGATACAAACAATACTTAATACATAGTAATAAAATGCTCGAAAATGATTATGGTATTGGAATTCTAACATTATCAATGCCTTAATGGTACAATATTGCTCTTTGCGCCACTTGCGACGTCATCTATCATCCGAGTATAAAATATAACTCTTTGGATTGAATAAAATACATTTTGGTTAGTTGCTTAATACTATGAGACGATTTCGTATTGTGGTACATGCGGTTCGTAATTGAATCCATTGTAGTGGGTAAAGCTAAGACTCCTGCAGCCGGGAGCTTCGGCAAAAGGCTTCAGTTCCTGAACTAGGCCTGGGAAGGCCGGCCTCTCATCAGGGTCTACCTGCCAGCACTGCAGGCACAGCTGGAAGAGTTCGTCGCCCACGTACGACGGCTGCGAGGGTCGCATGCCGCGCAGGATTCGAGCCGCTACATCTTTATTAGCGCTGTGGAAGTACGGAGTCGCGCCTATCGTCAGAGCCTCCCACATGAGGATGCCAAAAGACCACACATCCGCCTTAGGGTTGAACCTCGTCTGTCGCAGCATCTCGTGGGAGGTCCACCTGATGTAGTCAGGAGTCTCATGCAGGGGTCTCATGTGAGATAACCCAAAACCTGAGATTTTCGCGATGCCGTTATCGCCGAGCGCGATGTTGCGACAGCTGAGGCGTTTGTGTAAAATTTTCTTACTGTGCAAGTATTCCATGCCTCGAGCTATATCTATAAAGTACTGAAGCATTCTGTTTTCAGGTATCAGACAGAACTTGTTATTCTGAAGATCTCTGTGCCTGCTCTGAAGCAGCATATCTTTCAAGCTATGTTTGCTATCTTCTAGAACCACAAATAATGTTGTGTTAGTTTCACAAAAGCCTATAAGAGAGATCACATTCTCATGTTCACTAGACTTGATGAGCTGGTCCAATTCTTGCAACATCTGCTTCTTGTCAGGTCTCTCCAACTCCCGGTCAGCCACCACTTGCACAAGCCCTGGGGTCTGTGCCCCGTGTTGTTGCACCTTTCCCCTTGTAAATTTACCATAGCTGCCCACACCAACAATGCAAGAAATATCAATATCTATAAGATTCCTAGGGATATTCCACAGCTTTCTTTTCAAGTTGCTGTAATAGTCTACTCTTTCATCTTCCTCTTGGATAAAGCCCGAGTTCTCTATCTCCATGCACGGCTCACTCAGACTCAAAGGCATGGACTGGGAGCCTCTCTGAGCTCTCACCAGCTGTATCCTCTTCCTCATGATGATAAGCAGTCCTATACCAATAAGAAGTAGAACCACACTGATGGCAATAGCTGCTCCAAGGGCTATAACCATTGGGGAAGTCTCCTCTGGTTCATTAATGTTTAAAATTATTTTCTTAGTTGATTCTGCATATCTGATCCTTTTGACAAGATTTTTTTCACTGACAACTCCAAGGGACACGTCTATGTCATTGGTGAGTGGCAGGGGGGCATTGTAGAACCCATTGTAAGTATGTCTGTCTCCAATGATGAAGTCATGCTTAATGTCATCAGGGTCTAGCTCAGCTGTGATGTAGTACGGCAGACCATTGGCTGTAGCATATGTGTGGTTGCCAAGGGTATCCACAATAAATCCTTGCTGGTACAGCTCAATGGAGACCACAATCCTGTACATGGACACTGGTCCATTAACATTTCTAGCTTGAGGGATATGCACCACCATCCTGTCACCTCTCCTCTCTCTGATCTCTATGTCAGGTGGGCTGGGGTCTGGAGTTCCAATTATAGTCTCTATTGTAGTAGTAATGTTGGGGCCCTCAAAACCATTATTAACTGCCACCACTCCAATCTGATACTTAGACCCTGGCTGCAGGTTTAGTAGCTCAGTGTAGAAAGTTTTGTTTGACACTCTCCATTCAAGATCTATGAGGGCAACATCCGTGTATGTCTCAACAACAATAGCTCTAATTACATAACCAGATATTGAAAAGTAGGCCTCAGGTGCTGTCCAGCGCACTCTTACTGTAGTTTCTGTAACATTAGTGACATTAATTGAAGCAGGGGGACCTGGGGAGAGCACCTCTGTGTCATAGACGCTGGCAGCGTTCGCTCCTCCACATATCTGAGTATCATTCTTAGGGCACTTTGTGGCACAACTGTCTAAGGGTAGCTGGAATGAACCGGGCGCATTCCCACAGAAACACGTCGACTCATTGCCTATGATAGCGTACTTGTAGTAGACTTGCTCACACGCCGACAAGCAGACGTCCACGGATTGGCCCGTGTGAGTGTTCAGCACATTCTCCACCATCAGCTTGTAGCAGCCGATGTAGTCGCCGCGGTCGCCGCTGCAGCCCCACGAGTACATCAACAATAACACAAATATGTAACACTGCCTCTCCATTGTGTACCAGTGTAATAATTGATTGACTCATTCAAGCCCACTTGACGTTTTGTAAACGCCCGTTACACAAAAGCGATTCTCAGAACAACCGTTTTTGGCACTGGATGTTCACGGCCGCCCAGTTTTTATAGACGTACACCATTCTTTGACTTCTTATTAGAACTTCTTCATAAAATAAATATAAAATACATTTTTACAAAAACATCGTACAGCGCGTTGCGTTCGTTATTATTTTGACAGTCACCAGGGTATGTTGCCCGACAAAAATACGAATCGTCATTCTTGTTTTGCGCTACAAACTAGAAGTATAAATTGAGTTTTCAGCTGGCTTATTCGCTAACTTTCCGATTTTCAGATGTCAACTGGCCTCAGTTTTCATCCGAACTTTGATGTCAACCGATAAGTTCAAAACATTGGTATTCTGTATCGCATGAAGTGTATATCGGTGGATATTGTTACACGGTTGCTGACGCCAAAACTACGATGACAACTTGACAACTCTATTTTTTTATCGACTATTATACTGCTAAGTAGGAAATACCCTATTAGCATTACATTACTACGTTTGAGAGAACGCTTTATTTTCAGCGTGTTATACATTTAAAAATAATCTGTGGCGGTAAAATTCAGTATTTGCTTTCTATTGTGTGTGAACTTGGTGTCTAAAGTTCCGTGTGTGTGTGTGGAAACTTTATGTACTTGAGTAGCTCGTCCCATACACTGAGAGCATTGGTTACCTCATGTAGGCACTTACTAAATAAAAGTTGAGACATGTTGCAAATGAATGAGGAGTTCCTTTGGTATGATCCGTTTGCATAAAAGTTTAGGACTGCCAATATCTATACATAACAAAATTTGATGTTACAAAGTTTATCATCATATTATTATTAGTCATCATCATTTCAGAGTGTTTATGAGTAACATTAATTTATGTAATATTGGTATTTATTTTACTTGTAACGTTATACATTCTTACTTTTAGCTCAATTGCAACAGCAGTGTTTTGTTGAGCATGTTGCAGAAACGGACGTAACTCTGCCGAAACTTGCTGAAACCCTTATTTGTTGATACGAAAATTTGCCATGAATTCCTTCTCCCGTAAATCCAGAGAATTATTGCAATCCCGCAGACGACGTTTCTGGATTCTGGATAAACTTCGTTTTGTCTCTTATTCCACAAATGCCAGCAAAAATACACGCGACATTTTTATTCCACACAAAAAAAGATAAAACAAATTAAAATAATACAATTAAAAATAACACTATCAAAAAATAAAGGAAACGACTCAGGGTTTGTATTTCTATTGGATTCGCAAAATTAGAGAAATCTTATATGTCTGATGCTACTATATAGTATAGACATCCCAGTGATGAGGCATAAAACACTGCTATTTGTAGTGTATTTCAAAAAATTACAGTGGCCATCAATTTGATGTCCACTGAGCTCACGGAATCGCAATCTAACGTTTATCGATACAGAAACAGCTGTCAAAATGAGTCATGGTGGATATCAGCCTGTGTCGATGCTCATGACGTCATCTCAGATGGTCACTGGCGTTAGCGAATAAGAAAATAGCTGTTTGACAATTTACTGATGTACACTTTACCAAATGATGATATCTGCTAGCTGTCAGTGGAGTTAGCGAATAAGGCTACAGATCACTTTAAGAAGTTGTTGTATTAAACGACATTTGCAATTTAGGTTGATGAAAGTAGTCAAGTAAATAAAGAAACGACAAAAATAAAAGTTTTTGATGACAACATTATCTTGGTGGCACGGTCCATTTAGAGATCCAATCCAAAAGGAATATATACGTCATTGATTGGGAAGCTTTGTTTTCTTTTTTACTTGGATTGAAAATCGTATAATTATTTTGTAGACAAATAAGTTTAATAATAAACGTAAATCCCATTTTTATGGTTCCTAGTACACAGTGTACATACTAAGGAAAAACGTATCAGTAGCCTTATTCGCTAACTCCACTGACAGCTAGCAGATATCATCATTTGGTAAAGTGTACATCAGTAAATTGTCAAACAGCTATTTTCTTATTCGCTAACGCCAGTGACCATCTGAGATGACGTCATGAGCATCGACACAGGCTGATATCCACCATGACTCATTTTGACAGCTGTTTCTGTATCGATAAACGTTAGATTGCGATTCCGTGAGCTCAGTGGACATCAAATTGATGGCCACTGTAATTTTTTGAAATACACTACAAATAGCAGTGTTTTATGCCTCATCACTGGGATGTCTATACTATATAGTAGCATCAGACATATAAGATTTCTCTAATTTTGCGAATCCAATAGAAATACAAACCCTGAGTCGTTTCCTTTATTTTTTGATAGTGTTATTTTTAATTGTATTATTTTAATTTGTTTTATCTTTTTTTGTGTGGAATAAAAATGTCGCGTGTATTTTTGCTGGCATTTGTGGAATAAGAGACAAAACGAAGTTTATCCAGAATCCAGAAACGTCGTCTGCGGGATTGCAATAATTCTCTGGATTTACGGGAGAAGGAATTCATGGCAAATTTTCGTATCAACAAATAAGGGTTTCAGCAAGTTTCGGCAGAGTTACGTCCGTTTCTGCAACATGCTCAACAAAACACTGCTGTTGCAATTGAGCTAAAAGTAAGAATGTATAACGTTACAAGTAAAATAAATACCAATATTACATAAATTAATGTTACTCATAAACACTCTGAAATGATGATGACTAATAATAATATGATGATAAACTTTGTAACATCAAATTTTGTTATGTATAGATATTGGCAGTCCTAAACTTTTATGCAAACGGATCATACCAAAGGAACTCCTCATTCATTTGCAACATGTCTCAACTTTTATTTAGTAAGTGCCTACATGAGGTAACCGATGCTCTCAGTGTATGGGACGAGCTACTCAAGTACATAAAGTTTCCACACACACACACGGAACTTTAGACACCAAGTTCACACACAATAGAAAGCAAATACTGAATTTTACCGCCACAGATTATTTTTAAATGTATAACACGCTGAAAATAAAGCGTTCTCTCAAACGTAGTAATGTAATGCTAATAGGGTATTTCCTACTTAGCAGTATAATAGTCGATAAAAAAATAGAGTTGTCAAGTTGTCATCGTAGTTTTGGCGTCAGCAACCGTGTAACAATATCCACCGATATACACTTCATGCGATACAGAATACCAATGTTTTGAACTTATCGGTTGACATCAAAGTTCGGATGAAAACTGAGGCCAGTTGACATCTGAAAATCGGAAAGTTAGCGAATAAGCCAGCAGGCAATAATCATACATTCGTTAAACTGTCACTAATTTTGGCTTGTGGACCATACTTTCAAGTGTCAAACAATTTGAAATTTTGTAAACGTTAAAAACGGCTAATGTGAAAAACAAATGTAAACAGTGTGAATAAACATTGAAATAATACAAAAACTAGCAATATTGCGCAGACAAAATGTCTACAAGATCTGGGAAACGTAAGTATTATGTTACAGTGCTTGTTTGGAAATAAATAATTGTGCATTTGTGTGTAAGGCGTAGTTGTAACAGTAAGACCATGGTTTTCAGGGATTCATACTTCTTTACTTGAAGAAGCGGCCCCAACGGAGCCCGAACCTTCTGTGAAGAGTGAAAGGAAGACTCGGAGCAAGCGAGTGAAAGAAAATTTGGATGACCTAAGCATTTCATTATTTAAAAACAAGAAACGTAACAATTACGTGAGTTACCCGACTGACGACGAAGTACTCAGTGACGCAGCTAACAAAAAGGAGATCGATGCCAAAACTAGCCGAGTCTTACGTAAAAACGCTCTCAAAGAACAAAATCCTGTTGAAACTGGTGATCTTTTAGCACCATCGATAGAAGCGAAAAATCTAACTAGAAAGTCACGACGCGGGAAAAAAGTAGATGATGCAGGAGACACTGAGAACCACGAAAATGTACCAGCTGAGGTTACAGACATGCCAAAATCTAAAAAGGGTAAGAAAAAGAAGAAGGTTGAAGAAGATCCATCTCCTGCTGAGGAAGTGCCTGCTAAAAAGTCTAAAAAGAAGAAGAAAAAAGGAAAGAAGACAAGTTCCATCATCATTGAAGATATTATGCCAAATGATACTTCTAAAAATGGTACATTGAACCGGAGCACTATGTCTGTTGACTCATTCCACAGCGCTGCAGGCAGCCCATACAAAAGTAACGAAAAAGTCAACAAATCTCCTTTCAAGCATAACAAAAAACTAAGTAACCAAGACAAAAATGATGCATCAGAAAATGTTGCACCTCATGAAGTTAACAAGAATAATACTTTTGACAAAGATACTATAAAGAGAAAGTCCTTGTCTAAGGAAACTGATCTAGGGGACTGTTTTGTTACAGTGGCAAGAGATAATCTTACTGACCAATTGAGTATGTCAAACTTATCCAATGGACCACTAAATAGAAGGAAATCTAGCAAGATTGACGTAACTTTTGAAAAAAATAATACAACAGTAAATGGTGATGATGTTGGGAAAGATGAAGAAAGTAGTTTAAATACTTCAAAGAGACAATCAAGGAGGAGACAGTCTGTTGTTAATGAAGTACAAGAAACGGTACAACCAGAGGGTACAAGTAATACAATAAATAATGATATTTTTGACAAGGGATTGAGAAGAAGAAATTCAGTTGCAAAAGATGTTACTTTTGATAAAAGTAATGCATCAATTACTAAAGACACACTTGATAAAGATGTTGAATTAAATGTATCAAATATTTCCAGTAAACATCTTAAAACAAGAAGATCTATATTGAAAGATAGCACATTTGATAAAAGTAACACATCTGTGACAAGAGAAGATTCTCAAATGGCAGACATTGATCTAAATGTTTCTAACAAAAATTCTAAAGCAAGGAAATCTATTTTAAAAGATTCAACATTTGACAAAAGCAATACTTCAATTACAAATGGCAATGTTCGAGATAAAGTTACTGACACTGAATTAAATGTTTCTAACATTTCTAGTAAACAGCTACGAAGAAGGAAGTCAGTAATAAAAGATACAACATTTGATAAACAAGACACAGTACTCAACACAACATTTGAGAAAGATAATGATAATGAAAAGAAAAAAGATTCAACATTTGATAAGAGTAGCAAACATTTGGATGTCACATTTGACAAAGATTTGGCAAGTTCATCAATGGCTAAAGGAACGGATAAGCTTAGTGTAAATACTACATATGATAAAACTGACAAATCTGATGCTACATTTGAAAAAGACATCTCTGCCTCTTTTGATGTTTTCAAAAAAGGTGCGATGACCAGAAAGTCAAGCATACGGGATGCAACTTTTGACAAAGGTAACTTATCCATAGCCAGTCTGACCAAGGAAGACTTTGAAAAGGATAGGAATATCATATCCAGTTCTGCTACAAAGAGGATATCTATTAGACGCAGTACATTTGACAAAAATGATACTATTTCAGAAGATCTTGTCAACCGAACTTTTGAGAAACCAACTAACACTGAAAATGAATTGAAAAGGAAGTCACCAAGAATGTCTAAATCTGAAGATGTCCAGACTATTCTGAACACTACTTTTGAGAAAATTGATGTGGAAGAAAATGTCAATCTTAAAAGTAATTCTAAATCATCGCTAATAAGTTCTGATAACAGTAGTGTCACTGATAAGTCTGACATCTCCCGCATCAGCATCACAAGTGATGAAAGTTCTGAACATATTCAGAACATAGTCAACACCACTCCACTACTCATCGAGAGCAGTTTGGATGAATCTCACGTCTCAGTTAGCAAACCAGAGAGTCCAAAACCACAGACACCTTTGAAGAGAGAAGGGACCTTCACCAAAGAGAGCCCGGAGACTCAACATGAGCCTGAGGTCCTGACTCCAAGTAAACGTAAATCATCAGTCCCTACTGCTGGTTGTACTCCATACCATATTACCAAGAGTTCCCAAAAGAAGTCCATGATGAACGTGACTCGGTCTATAGAGAAGCATCCTCAAGGAGTAGACCCAGCTCCAAGGATGACCAGGGTGATGTTCTGCAGTCCAGTGGATAACCCGGTTGCTGTGGCCCAGGAGAAGAGGAAGATTATCAAGTCTAATCTGAAGGGCTCTAACAAAAGCTTCGTATTCGAAGAGAGTGGTGAGTTTCCATTTTTATAACTTACTTTCTGACTGCCTCGTTGGTCTAGTGGTCGCAAGCGCGGCTGCTGTGCTCGAGGTCTCGGGTTCGATTCCCGGGTCGGGCCGAAATCGCTTTGTGGGTTTTCTTAAACTTTCACAAAGCAGCCCGTAGTCTGGAAGTTGGTGATTAATTCACCCGTGCATCGGAGAGCACGTAAATGTCGGTCCTGCGCCTGATCTCTTTCCGGTCGTGTCGGATTGCCGTCCCATCGGGTTATGAGAGTGAAGGAATAGGGAGTGCACCTGTGTCTGCGCAAATGCTTGTGCACTATAATATGTCCTGCGCAGCTGGCTGATCTCCTGAGAACAGCCGCCGTGGCCGAAATCGGCCGTGGACGCCATTACTTACTTTCTACATATTTTCATATTCTTACCAGCACTAGCACATTATAACATGTTAGTAGAGGCCTATATCCAAAAGTATGCTAATATTCACCTGACTGATGACTTTAATACATTGAATATAATACCTATACTTTCCTTTACCATAACATAAAATACTTATGTAAGTACCCAATTTACCGTGTTTTCAGCGTCAATCTCTCGTCCGGGTCGCAAGCGCTCATACACACACAGCGACGTGGAGGACGCGCGGGTGAAGCGTACGCGCCTCACTGAGGATCTGCAGCAGTCGGTAGACCGGCTGTCCAGGCCCAGGACTGCTAGTGCCACAGGTATGACATATCACTACATATCGTATAACAAAGACACGCGCCTTACTGAGGTTCTACAGTAATCGGTGGATTGCCTTCACGCGCCTAGGACTGTAAGTGCCTTTAAGTATCACCAGACCATGTCACTAAACATTTCCCAAATACGCTGGGGTTCCAGTTTAACTACGAGTGCCAGTGTTTTACAAGGAGACTGTCTATTTTACCTACAACCTATCAGTAATCTACAGCTATCTGACCTAGTTACCTGGTAGCCCAAGTTTGTGCCCTAACCAATTACATGTTTTCGCAGTTAGTTATTTATGAAGAGCATGCTTGAGAGAGAAAAGTAAATACAAAAGGAAATATTAATAGCAAGATTAGGAATAATAAAAACATAATTCAGTTACTACCTACTACCAATCATTGAAAGAAACATAACGACTTTTTAAATATTAAGCCGCAAATGGTTCGCGCTGGGATTTAGTTTTACAGTGAAGCGCCTACGCTAACTCTTATAGCACGAATCCCGTTTGGGCCTGAATTAGCTGAAACGCCTCTACTAATGTGATTACACTAATCGCCATCAGATGTGCCCCCGAGGTACTAATGAAATTCACTTACGTAATCAAAACATATTGTTTAGCAAGGACAGTGGGGGTTAGGCCGCTGTTTTCATTATTTCAGTTGCTCATTAGCTCTATGACACTAATATTATAAAAGGGGTGGTTTGTAAGTATAAATGTTTGTCCTATACGCGCAAACGGCTGGACCGATTTGAACAAAATTTTGTATGCAGCAAGCTAAAACTCTTGATTATCACATAGGCCATTTATCCTGTTACTATAACCAGTTGCCTCGGTAGAGAAGACCCGGTAAACAGCTAGTATTTCATAAATATGTAGATGATAAATGTTATGTGTCGTCTGAAATAAAATATGTTTTTGTTTATTTAGAACTTGCCTAAAATTAAGGAAAATTACAATATTGTAACTCTTCACTAGCCAAGCCATTCGATTACTCATATCAGATAGCAAGCATTGTTGTACCTATTGCTACGTGTTCTCTTATCATTCGCCACTACTTGGTATTGATAACGTGCATAATTACCCTATTTTATTGATTTTGCTTTGTTGACTAGACTAGAGGATAATTTGCTGCAACTGTTTAAGTTGTTTTTTTTAAGGAAATTCCGGAAGACAAATTAACTTAAATAATGATAAGAAAACACACTTTTACCGAGACTGTTGTTTTATAATAATGAGATTGATTAATATTATAGTAGGCTTAGTAAATGTTGTCATCTTAACACAATCATGACAATCTTATTGTATATAGAAACACAGTTTCCTGCATCTGGTTGTAGGATCCTTCACTTCACATAATAATTTGTTTCAATAAGTCTTACACTTTTTTGATATCTGCTCTCTTACCATACAACTCTGCCCCATAACTTATCTTGAGACCAATAAGCCTATTTTTACCACACTACAGGCAAACTAGCAGTAGTAACTCCAAAGAAAGCCCCTACACCTTCAAAGCCGAAGTCAGACAGCAAAGTCTCGCGCACCAAGCTGCCGAACTTCGCAGCCCTGCATCAGAAGCAGTTCGCACAGATGGAGTCGCTGGACGAGTGCCAGGAGCGCCGCGCCAAAAGGGCCAAGCAACTGCTCACGCCCACCGCACCTCCCGGCCTGCTGGACAGGATCAGCCCGAAGAGTAAGTTCACTGGTTACATCATCTTCACACCTATACTGAGTTTTTTGTTTGTTTGAACGCGCTAATCTCAGGAACTACTGGTCCGATTTGATAATAATGAATTTCAGTGTGAGATAGCCCATTTATCGAGGATGGCTATAGTCTCCTTTTTATCCGGGTTCGTGTAGACGTTCCCACGGGGTGCGGGGGAAACCGCCAGATGAAGCTAGTTTATTATAAAGGTGAAAGTTCATGAGTGTGTTTGTTTGTTTGTTACCTCTTGTAATGTGTAACATAGCTAACACTAATGTAGTTTATATCAGAATAACATTAAGGCATGTGGGTGTTTGTATATCGAAAAGAACAGCAAACATCTATCATGCCTAATATTCATTATCAAACTGATAACCCACACTGGGATATCCGTTTTCTAATACATAAATTAAGTTTTTTACAAACTGAACACACACACACACACACACAGGTAAGTACTTAAGTTCACAGGTGGACTTGCATACGTCATAATCAAGACGTGATAGCCAAATAAATGCATTCCACATTGATTAATTACGTAAATCCTATAGATATGGTAATCTGAAATAGGTTTTTATCAGCCAACAATTACATTTGTACAGTTGTAGTTACTGCCTCTTTGAAACTGCATGGGGATGCAAGTATCCCAATATAAAGTCTACTAATATTATAAAGGAGAAACTTAAATGACCCAGATAAATAGCTAGGACAGGTTGGGTTGTGTAACTTTTTCGTACAATGTATCCCCTTATAATCAGGCCCGCCGTAAGCGGGCGTGCAGCGCGTGCACAGTACGCGGGCGGCACGTCCTGGCAAGCGCGGATCCAGCCCTCAAAAAAGGTTGTGGTCACAGCTACTAGAAAATCGGCTAAGTACGAGTCGGAGCATGAACATGCTCATTAACTATCATGCAAGTTGTTTATAAACTTTTGAATAAAATTATTTATTTCCTTTTTTCTGAGCATCAGGACTTTGGCATTATGAATGAAAATAAACTTAGGAATAAGTCGGACCCGATTTAAAAAAAATAAATAGTCAGTTTCAGATCCAAACCTATTTCAATCAATAACTTATATATTTTTTTCTAGTAGCCAGTAAGCCAATATAGGGAGGGTTTGACGCATTTGGTGCACTTCTCACCTTTTACCAGTGGCGGCGTAGCATCGGGTGGCACCCGGGGCGGCTACCTATTGAGCACTCCAAAAAAAACGATAAAATAAAATTACGAACCAATCTAATAATGCTAAAAACGCGATTTTTGACGATATTTGACGTATTTTTTTTTTTAGGAATATATCTAAACGTATATTATGTTCACCATCAGTACCGGGTGCAATCATTACTAAAGCACCCCTATGTATGGAAAGATTGTGAGTAATTTTTTTTTTTGCGCGAGCGTAGCAAGCCCGAACATTTTTAGATTTTGTTGTAGTTACCAAGTTATAAAACCAAAAGCGAAGTCGTAGTAGAAAACCGTATACAGTTGCGCGAGCGGAGCGAGCGCGAAATTTTTGAGTTCTGTGCCACAAACATACCTAAAGAAATTATAAAAAAAGTACTGTGAAATTAAGAAGCTCTGAGCGTTGCGAGCGCAAAATTTTGGAGTCTTGGGACACGAAACCACCCAAACAAGTAAAAAAAAGGCACTGCCAAGTGAAAACACCGCGAGCGCAGCGAGCGCGAAATTTTTTGAGTTTTGGAACAAAAAAGTACCAAAACAACTAAAAAATTTTAAATAGTGCCGGGTATTGGGTGCCGGTATTTTACTAAGAAAGTAAATACGAGTACTTAAATCTCGCGACAAGCTTTTAAAACATATAAATTGTGTCAAATATGTTAAATTTGAAATGTCGTTATAAGTTGACAGTAAAGTTACAGTAAAAGTTTATTTTTTTCTTTTTAGCGCATTTAAATAAAAGCTTATTTTTAAAGATTTTTTTACCTCAATTTTCTACTTTCAATTTTAACTTAAACTAATCTAACGTTTTCGACATTGGACTTAAACCACGGCAAAGTGAAGAAATCGCGAGCGTAGCGAGCGCGAATTAAAAAAAAAAAAGTCTTATTTTGTTCCCTTGTGTTATCATCAGCCTATGGATCTCAAAAGACCGTAAAAGTGTGACGTCACAAGTCTATTAAGGTTGTGGGCATGCCCATCGTGCCCACAACGATGGATCCGCCCTTGCGTCCTGGGGGGCGGCAAATCTAGCGAGTTATCACGTAATATTTAAAAAAAACAATATCTTTTTACTAATGATTTGATTTCAATATTTCCGAACACAGCAATAGCGCTAGGAATATTACTTACACTGCCGGTTTCAGTTCGGTACATCTGTTGAAAGGACATTTTCAAAATTAAAGATTCTTTAAAACGATTTAAGATCGCTATTTAGGGGGCGGCAAAATTAAACCAAAATTAAATTTCAGAAAAAGCCGCCCTAGCTTTGGTCGTCTCCTATTAATTTTGACTGTTTCACCCTTTGCATCCCCAAAAAAATTCGCGCTCGCTGCGCTCGCGGCTCCATGTCAAATAGCGCATTTTATCTTTGTTTAATTGTTGAGGCATTCAATTCCGAAAAAACATTTTTCGCGCACGTATGTTATAGCTTTTTATGATATGTTTACTTCATGAAAACTCTAAGGAAAAAATCGCGCTCGCTTCGCTCGCGGCTTTTGCACTTCGCTTCTGTGCATATCTTAGTTTTTGACTTTGCTTTGTTAATTTACAGTGGTTTTTATTTGTTTTGTGTCCTTGACTAAAAAATTTTCGCGCTCGCTCCGCTCGCGCTTCCGTACATATGGAATGTATCCTATAAGTTGACTTCAACGGGAAACCCACCAAATAACATATTTTACTGACTTTAAACATTGTTATATATATTTAAGTGCGTTAGTTTAAGTTAATCACAATCTTTCAATACATAGGGGCCACTTGGGTAATGATTGCACTGCATTGATGCCCTAAGCAATTGCTTAGTTTGATTATGAGCTAACCCACGACTGCTTAGGTTACTCTGAGCATTTCAAGTAAATAAAAAGTTATGTGTAATGTATGTTATGTATTGCAATAGTTATTTATCCAAAAGTAGGTGGGTTTTCTGCAATCAGAGCGGTGCATGTACATATTTTTTTCTGTTGGACAAGTAAGATGGATATGAATCGCGGACCCCTGGATCCCCCCCCCCTTATATATTTTTTGACAAAACGTATGTAGTCGTAGGGCGGCATAATCAGTTTTGCACGCGGGCGAACAAACAGCTAGCGGCGGGCCTGCTTATAATAGGAAAACTTAACACACCCAGTGACATGAAAGCCACTATAGTTCGCCGCAGGTTATACAATAAATAAGCAGAGAAATAATCCAAGCAAAAAAGAATAGTTAAGAACGCCTCACGCCACAATATTAACCAGCTACTTTAGCAAAGCACCTTTAAACTTTGATCTCTACTATTCACATAGATAAAACATATTATGACTGATAACATGAAAATAACAATCTACTCCTTTACGAGTTTCATAAATTTCAGTCTGACTACATAACATTATCGATTCCAGTAATCCTGATTTATAATATCCTGTGTTATCATAATATCGATTGGTCAATCGCCACGGTCGGATAGGCCGAGCTCCCTTTTACAAGAACATATCTTATCTAGGGAAACGTGTAAATAAAATGACACATGTTGCTTATCTAGTGTGTCTACGTTTTTGGAAGACACATACATTTTTATCGGTCTGTTTTGCCTTCTTGGGAAATTTTATTGAGTCATAGAAAGTGCTGACTGACAATTTTGGAGATAAATATATCTATGTAGTTCTTAATGTAGTACATTTAGGTTTGGAAGTAGGTATTTCTTTCCTTGAAGAGTGATGTCATCTATGAATCACATTTATGTTCTACTAAGCTGTCGAATAACAGCAGGTCGCCTCCAACAGGTATCTGTGGAGATCTAAGGGGGAGGCCTATGTTCAGCAGTGGACGTCCTATGGCTGAGATGATGATGATGATGATGATGATGAAGCTGTAGAATATTAAATACACTGGGGTCTTCCGATGATAAAAGAATTACTGTCATAGAGCTTGTAATTTGACAAAAAATTGTTGTTAAAAAAAATAGGACTGCATGTTGATTAACGTTACATATTTAGGTACATATCTACATTTAATAAAAATGAGATGCAGCAAAATTATAAGATAAAATATAAATAAACGTATCGGAGTTGCATTGACCTAGAAATAAGATGAAAGTTGCGACATAATGGTGGCATTGTTGTTGCGAACAACATTCTATAAATAATATCATGTGGGAATCGGATCCTCGACTTATTCTATATGACTCGCCGCGAATATACCACAATACCTAAACTTTCATCAGTTGTTTTGGTCACATTTCATAGGAGTTTGAAAGTATCAACACCATATAAAAAAATTTAAAACCCCAAAGCAACGCTTAAACAATTACATTTTACCTTGTAAAATATAAGTTTAATTAGTAATCTGTGGTTTAATTGTATTTTCAGATAACACAGATTCACCAAAATCCAAGGAGCCGGCCACCAACCAAAAACCCAAGGATAAAACCGACACCCCCACCAAGAAACCCCCCACTCTCGAGTCCTTACGGCCTGGGTTCACTCGATTTGGCTTCAAACTCAACCTGGACGTCAACCCGTTCAGCATACCCAGCAAAAATGACAAACCCAAGGAAAAACCGGTCGAGAAACCCAATGGGGTACTTCCTAGGCCAGCAGTCTTACCATCTCTGGCTGGAGCCACCTCAGTCAGACGGGAGGTCGCGAAATCAACCGTGATGAGGGAAAAATCCTTCACGGAACGACGAAACGTAAAACGGAACGAAAATAGAACTGTCATCAAAGGCGTCAGGACTAATAGAAGGTTTGAACTGCAGATGAAGCTACGTAACTTAGACCAGGTTTAGAATAAGTCGCTTTGGGATAGGTCGGTGAGTTGAGTTGAGTTGACCTTATTAGAAGGACGAAGAAAATATGTTAAGTTAGCTTGTAGATCTTCAGCTTGTGGTACTAGATATTCGTTATTTTATAAAGGGGATCTTATATCTGCCTGCATCCTACCGTGGCTATGATTTTCAGCCATTATATATTAACGAAGGTCTGGCACCCACGGGCTCTAGATACCTTAGATATATTGTGACGAAATTGCTTTTTCACTCATGTAAAAATCTGGACATTTTTGCATGTAATTTTATTAATTTGTAGCATAGTTTGCGGAGTCTGGACTCTGAACATAAACTGACTGTAAAAGTTTCGAATTGAGTTTTTGTTTAAATTTTTTATAAAATATTCTGTTTTTTGATACACAGCGTAGTTTTAGATAAGGTGCCATATTTACTCAGATATTTTACTATGTAGCTACAATAGCCACAGTTCAAATATATTATCTTGTAAACAGTTGTGAAGCTGCGTACTAACGTTCGTAACAATGTAACCCTCACACGCATGTGCGTGATGCACGATACTCAGTACCGATAAAAGCATATCGATGCATATGCATGTGTGAGTGACATTTTTACGAATAGTAGGTAGCTTCACAACTATTTACAAAAGTATATATCTAAAACGTAGCATAGCCCTTTGTCCTTGCTGGGGCCGCAGAGTGTCGCAGTCAATACCCGCACAATGTTATTACGATATACGTGCTCTGTGTGACTCATTTTGTATAGCCTAGGCATTCTACGCCTCCCCAGTTGCTATGGCAACCGGTATTAAGCCTGTACTAGACACGGCTTTTGAACGTTCAATAATAAAAAAAAGCCTGTTGAAAAGATGTTTTCAACGCAATTTATCATGTCATTTCACATGTTTAATTTTAACCGACTTCAAATTGAGGAGGTGCTCAGTCTGCCCTGCACGTATGTATGGTTGTGTGCAATCATCTCGCGTTTTGTTGAATCGATTTCGATGCGATTTTCGGCATAATATTAATCAGACTTTAGAGAAGGCTTTAGGTATATTTTTGATTACACTTTTTCATGAATTTTGTTGCAATTTTTCGTTCTTAGCTATTTTAATAGATCAATTCAATATTTTTCTTCTGCATTCTCAAACAAGGACAAAACCTCTCAGTATTAACCCACCTTTAATTTTGACTAATTATGATTAATTGTTACTCACTTTAGTTATTAACCTGTTATTACTAACAATGTTTATAGGCATGCCATGTCGTAATCATGTATCGATATTTTGTTCTATAGATATCTAACAGATTAAACGATTCTACTGTATATTGTGGTTTTATTGATAAACCCTGTCCGCAGCCGTGTGACAAATGTTATGTTATTTGATACTACAGCTTCTGGGCATTGGTATATGGCCTGCAATATGTATTATTGGCCATGTATGGATTGGAAACTGAATAATGTAGACAGAACCGGCTGTCGCCTCGTTACTGGCAGTTGTATCCATTCTCAATCACCTTCTTTGACTGCATTAGGTACTGCAACTACCTAAGCAAATGTCATTCTTTTTTTGCAATTTTTAAATAGTTGACGAAGGGTAGTGAAGTGTATTTGATTGCCGATCATACATCCATACTAAAAAATCAGCTAATCCATTTTACCAGCCAAACGGTACAGGCAAGTGTTATGTTCACATTCATATGTTCTATATCTTCTTAACTAGCTTCTGCCAGCGGTTTCACCCGCCTCCCGTGGGAACTACTTCCCGTACCGGGATAAAAAGTAGCCTATAGCCTTCCTCGATAAATGGGCTATCTAACACTGAAAGAAATTTTCAAATCGGACCAGTAGTTCCTGAGATTAGCGCGTTCAAACAAACAAACTCTTCAGCTTTATAATATTAGTATAGATGAGTCCATACGAAGAAGATATCAAAGTTCTTACCTACTAGTCTAGGAACCAACCACATTTGTTTCTCACAAAATTGTGTGAAGTAGGTGAGACTGGCGACTGACGACAAGGTGTAGCCACACTATTACACACATATTTTCCTATTGTTTTACCGAACCTAGACTATTATATGTGGTTACTTGCGAATATCTTGTGTGGGAACCTATTTGCGACGAAACTACTGATTAGGTACAGACAAAAACCCGAGCGTTGAAATCATAAAAAAATCGGTCTCTTTACATAGTACAAAGCAATAAGTATCATACTTCGAAACCACATTTAAGAAGTTTTGTTAAGATTCGATAGATTTCGCTGATTATCCCTGCTAATATTATAAATGCGAAAGTAACTCTGTCTGTCTGTTACTCTTTCACGTCTAAACCACTGAACTGATTTTAATAAAATTTGGCTAGTTTTTAATAAGGCTAGGTTACCTCAGTGGATTGTCATTTTCAATAGAGGAGTGTGGTTCCTAGATCTAATTTATACTCAAAAAATACACTTAAACTATTGACTTGAAAAGACCCAACTTCAGAAGCCTAATATGCTGTAAATGCTTGATTTTCAACTATCACATATTCTTCAATCGACCTTGGCCAGTGCAGGTTCACATATCTTCATCAAAACGTGGCGAGTCCCTCAAGTATACTTATAATACAGACCAAAAAAGATAATAGTTCGTACGTAGGTACACATAGTAGTGTTTCGCAGCCCCCATGGGACGCTCGTGTCAGTCGCTTATCGTCCATTGTTGCACATTAATGGAAGTCAAGCTATTGAAATGCATGGTATTCATTGGCAATGCACTGATCTTATCGCTCGGTGTGTTGTGTACGAGGTCGCTATGATTATTGAAAAAAAATACGCTTTTTGCATCTACAGTGGTGATTTTGTAAGAGGTGAAGGTGTCTTATTAGGTCAAGATTTTGTCTCCTTAATTTGCAAAAGCAAATTGCACAGGCTGTTTAGTTAACACTGGTCCCTTAAATAATACCTACTGAAGTTATTGTTAGAAATTCCTTGCCTGGGAATGGTCGTAGGTACCAGTACAGTAGTAAAAGTCAGGTGACAGTTCTTTTCCTAAAATTTTCCTTCGCTGATGCCATTAAATTCAGTGTTATCAGTTGCTTGCATGCGGGAATCAAACCCGCTGCAAACAACAGCTGATACAGATACCTAAAGCTATTCGCCCAGTGCGCCAGTGCCCTCATGCCGGATATAATTGAACTCGAACCCGTGACCCGTAGCGCCGATATCAATTACTGAGCCACTGCGGTAGCAGGCCGGACTTTTATTTATGCACAGGTTTTCCCTGTGAAACTTATGTCGCAATGTTAACTGCATAACTAATTTATAAAGGCCAACTTTATTTAAAAATTTAGCTTTTTAAAGTTATAGGGTGTAAAGGAAACACAAAATATGACTACAATCAGATTTATTTAATGTTCTCAACATAGAAGCACAGTATGGTAGGTTACGGCACACCTGTATACACGACGCTACGGACTAGTGTCCCACCGCGGCGCTGCTCGGATTATGATTAATATACTTACAATCATTGTACAGTCATTACACAGACAAAATGCAATATAAATCATAAAGTTGCATTCTCTTGTACATAGATGCAACATAATAACATAAATATATTGAAATTTGATCTTATCGTTTTAAAATATTTACATTTTGTTTAATTTTTTAGGGTTCCGTAGCCAAAATGGCAAAAACGGAACCCTTATAGTTTCGTCATGTCCGTCTGTCCGTCTGTCCGTCTGTCACAGCCGATTTACTCGGAAACTATAAGTACTACAGTGATGAAATTTGATGGGAATATGTGTTGTATGAACCGCTACAAAAATATGACACTAAATAGTAAAAAAAAGAATTGGGGGTGGGGCCCCCCATACATGTAACTGAGGGATGAAATTTTTTTTTTCGATGTACATACCCGTGTGGGGTATCAATGGAAAGGTCTTTTAAAATGATATAAAGTTTTCTAAAAAACATTTTTCTTAAAGTGAACGGTTTTTGAGATATCAGCTCTCAAAGTCGTAAAAAGTATGTCCCCCCCCCCTCTATTTTTATAACTACGGGGTATAAAATTCTAAAAAAAATAGAGGTGATGCATGCTAATTAACTCTTTCAACGATTTTTGGTTTGATCAAAGTATCTCTTATAGTTTTTGAGATAGGTTGATTTAACTGTAATTTACGGAACCCTTCGTGCACGAGTCCGACTCGCACTTGGCCGGTTTTTTATTCTTTACAACCATAGTTCTCAGTTCGCAGAACTCGTTTATTTTCCACAACAGCTGTGAGTTAGACTAAAGTATACACACATTCTGCCAGATATCTACCTACGTAGTGACTGTACAATGTGTCGTTATAAAATTTCCTGTCGTGCACTTTACAATCTCACTTATTGGGAACCAAACATTCTCAATTAATACTTGTACTGTTATTCTAATAAAATACAATTTCAAATACATTGTTAGGGAAAATAAATATTTCACTTTAGTGGAAATGCTTAGCTTTCATTGTACAGTATATAAAATATTTATGTTTTTTCTTTTGTTACGTTTCCTTTGCTGTGGGTTGCGTCAGACAAGCGGACAAACAGCCTCTTCAAATAAATGTAATCAAACATTGCCTACTGTCTTGTTCATACGTAACTGTGTTATCAGTTACTACGAATAAAAACTAGAGGTAGGTAGTACTTTAGAGTAAAAAAATACACGTGGAACTAATTAGTCTTTCCCAACAGAATGCGGAATTCGTTAATTTATTCAGGCAAATAAACGCATTAACTGGGAGCGCAGAATCTTCCAAGCGATGTAGTGATACGATACCACAAAATTAAATTTACAAATAGCTTTTCAGGATTACACAGACTTAGGTACCTACCTCAACTTTCCATAATCTTAATGGAAATATTATGTTTTCAACTCATCATTTTCACCTCTGCTGTCAATCATATTTTAGCCATCGATTTTATTAATTTTAGAACAAGTGAAAGGTAAAACTGTTCATAGATAACTATTTATGTCTTCCTCATCTCATCTATTCACGCGCAATCAGCTGACGTCACAAAATAGGTAATTTTCCTACAGACATTACTGACGAAGTACCTCAAATCAAATCAAATCAAATCAAAACTCATTTATTCAAACTTGGCTGCAAAACAGCACTTTTCGAACGTCAAAAAAAAAATTACATAAGACAGCCCCCAAAACGCCCACCCTTCACCACTTCCTATGTGTTTTTGCTGGGAAGAAGAAGTGGCGCAACAAACTCCCCAGCAACACATGTCTGTCTGTAGGTTAAAAGAACCTTTCAACAAAGTAGGTACAATGAGTATATTGCAGTATGCAATACGCAATATTGTCATAAAATAAAATTACATTTAAAAATGATTTATAAAAATCCACCACATGCTAGCTAGCACTCACCCTACGTAACTTGTCTAACTCAAGCATTGAATAAATATGATGTGGAAAAAAATAATAATTGTATAGCCTCCAATTATTTATAATAGTTTACGAGGGAGTGCCCACCTTCATGTGATATTCTATTGCAACCCTATGTAATGTACAACATGGGTAAGTAATGAATCTAGTAAATTGGACCGCTCTGCCAGAAAAAAAAAGAAGTATATGAAAAAAGTTTAAAATTATATAATACTACTTATATAGTCAGTAAGACGACCTGGCACCACAAGCAGCACCCGTTCACGAGCATAACGCGAGGATCAGCCATCGCCCCCCTCGCACATTTTTGAGGGAGGGAGGCAACCCGACCGCCGACGCTACCGCAAGCAGTGCCGTCTAAGGGAGCATGACGTACTCACTGCTACACAACTCAATATCAGGATCAATTATCGCTAAGTAGTGGTCCTTATTTACTGTAATCCAAAGTAAAAAAATATAAATAGATGATTAAAATAAAATATAATAAATACAGTAAATGTATCCTGTCAATAATGTAAAACCAAGTAATGTCAATAATAAAAAAAATTAAATTGTAAAAAAAAAAAAAATGAATAATAATAATTGATTGTAAAATTTAGATGTCATTTACAAAAAAAAAAAAAAAACAATTATAATATAATATAGCTGTCTTGCGTTCAACATGGCGACCAACTATTTTTATCATTCAAATAATCATTAATTGTATAATATGCCTTTTGAATAAGAATAGCCTTAATTTGTTCTTTGAATTTATTAAACGGCTGTTCTAATATAGACAGAGGAAGTTTATTATAGAAACGAATACCTAGACCCAAAAATGAACCATGCACTTTATGAAGCCGGTGAAAGGGTACACACAGTTTATGCTTATTTCTTGTATTAATGGTATGGACTTCACTTTTTTTGGTATATAAATGTAAGTTCTGTCTAATATACAGTATATTGGCAAAGATGAATTGTGATGCCACAGTAAGAATACCAATTTCTTTAAACAGCTCTCTAAGGGAAGTTCTGGGACCTAATTGGTATATCGCACGTATAGCACGTTTTTGTAGAATAAATTATTCTCTATATCAGCGGCTTTGCCCCACAACAGAATACCGTAGGACATAACGCTGTGAAAATAACTGAAATACACCAATCGAGCTGTGTCGACGTCTGTGAACTGTCTGACTTTTCTGACGGCGTAGGCGGCAGAACTAAGCCTTCCCGCGAGGCTGGAAATATGTGAACCCCATTGAAGTTTTGTATCTACTGTTATACCCAGAAACACGGTAGATGCAACGGTTTGAAGAACCTCGTTGTTTAGGATAACATTAACCTAATGTAGTGGTAACTATTTGCGGACAAAATCAAATTTAGTTTTATGTTCTACAATAAAAAGAATATTTCAGAGGGCCTACTTGATTCGTTCCACCTGAGACCCTGAGGGAATATTGGACACTGAAATGTACAAGTAACGCAGGTTTATGTTGTCTCTAGTAGACAATACAAGGTCGTGTAGCAGCCAGCCATTGTCTCTGAATACCAATACGATAGGCACAAAATGAAAGACGACCAATTGTTGTCTATTTTTATTAGACAAATGAGAATCGCTTATTGAGCAATTAATTAATGAAGAGACTCTTTAGAGGACGAGCCTAGCAGTTTTCATAAAAGGGTCATAAACAAAACAGGAATAAAAAAAATAAAAAAATAAAAAAGTGTTCTTTATTATAAAAAATCAGTATGTATTATGCCAAATAGTAAAATAATTATACTGTCCACACAATCAGAGATCAAAACCTTATTTTCATGAAAATATGTGATATTTTTATTTTTATGTGTCCACCGAAAATACCAGATAATCCACAGAAAAGTATAAAATAGATCTTTTAATAAAAAAAAAGTAATTCCAAAACTTCGAAAACATAAGAAAAATAACAATTACGCTGCACTTTACATCTTCATATTAACAATACAATGAATCATTCAACACTGTTAAACAAAAAAAAATAAAAACTTTATGTCCACAGAAATGACATCTTTTCTGTTGACATAATTACGTCGTTGTCACTGCAGGGTATTGTAAAAATGCAAAAACGTTTTTTTCACAGAAAACTTCAACATATTTTTTGGGGTCTAAATATTTAATAATTTAAATTTTATAACTTAAATTATATATATATTATTATTAGTATGTTTTTGCAAAAAAAAAAAGAAAGCGTTTCTGCATTTACAAAGTCCTGCACTGATGTTAATGATATTTAAATAAAGTTAGAAAAATAAACGGTGGTGCTCATGTACCAATTTAAAATATAGATTCATCATCTTCACTGTCTGTGTAAGGATTAATGAATGGTTTTTTAGTTTGTTGCGGAAGGAGAATCAAATCTTCTTCGTCTTCCTGTGTGTCTGTTATGTTATTAATAAATGGCTGTCTTACAAATCGCGAGTGAAATATACGAGTATCATCTGAATCATTTGAATCATTAGAATCTGAAACCAGCCTCAGTCGTTTCTTAGGACGAGTAGGGACACTTTGAAGTACTTCTTCTTCTGGTGTGACTTGAATTGACCTATATGACACTGTAGAAGCATCAGGTGTGGCTATATTTCTCGGAGATAAGTTTAAGGCATCAGAGACGAAACTATTGGGAGTGCTTGACCTTGTACTTTCAGGTTGAACATTTATTTGTCCGATTTCGAAATGTGGACATATTGTCGTAGCTGCGCAAGACAGACAACTTAGTCTTCTTGCATGTAAAATATTTGGTGTACTTCGACTCCAAGTAAGTTGGTGAATCTTTAAAGTACCCTTAAAAGCTTTCGTTCTACTCTTATCAGCAATGCTTTGAATGTCCTGAATATACGGGTCACCAATTCCATAAATCTCTATTCCTTTGCAGGTTTCTTTTAAACAAGACATAAGAGAATCATAATCCGATACGTCTTTGCCCATTACAACCGAATTATCACATAGTCTTTTTATACATCCACCTACTCCATCAGGAGCTCCTTTTCCATGACCTTTTTCGCTGTAGTGCCAAGTAATATTATCAACGTTATTTAATTCTCTGGCTATGAAATTCGAAATAAAATAAAACATTAATTTATTGCGGTACTGTGTTGTCGGTCCATCGCTTAATATATGTAAATCTGATAAGTTTGGACTAATTTCGTTGATTCTTTGTAAGACAGGTCTAAGATGAGCACATATCATCACAGGGTCATGTCGTAAGTTTTCCGATATAGAGCACATCGATGTTGATAAAAAAGTCTTGTCTTGAGTTGCTGGTCCACTGCTGTAGTAAACACAAGTGTGAAGTGACAATTGTGGCTTGGAACCACCAAAATGGGCGGACTGGACTTCAGAACTATATTTACAGTTGTAGTTCTCTGAAAAATCGATATGCAACAAACCTTGAGAAGAAGATAGCTGTTGCTTAATGGTTTGTATTGACCTTATTTGATGAATCATATTGCTAATGTGCTGCATATATATTGGTAGGTTAGTATTTAATAATTTTACGAGACACCCTTTTGTAGTTTTCACTGTTTCTTTTACACATTTTTTACATATTTTTGGCTTACCTTTAATAACTACTTCAATATTTTTAACAGTCCATCTCTCGTAAGTTATATGATCGTTGTGATCATATTCATGAAAGGTGATTTTTTTATTATGGCATCCCTCACACGTTCGCTCTAGGCATTTCGGATTAAGTGTGTCATTACAGCAAAGTACTTTAGCCACATGTGATGCAGATCCATACGATATAATTTTTGCCTTATGAAGTGATCGGACTATATGATCACTGTTTTCGTGTAACGAACACAAACATGTATCTCTTGCAGAAGCTTTCGGAAACAACACCCAAAATGGACGGTATCTTCTAAAGGTCTGATAAGAAATTTTAATTCCTGTTTTGTTTTGAAAAGATACATGTAAATTTAAAAGAGTGTCATTTAATAAACGAATTTGACGTTTGATCTTATTTCGAGTGATGGTCTCATTTTTACCAGCAGTTAATCTACTGCACTCATCTTGTAATAAAAAATCATGCACAATTTGTCTCATATCCTTCCTTAATACTTTTTTTTTAGAACCTACCATGTTCCCATTGTTTTGTTTCTTTTCTTTTAGTCTTTTTATACGCATCTTATATTTTTTTATTTGTTTGCCCATTGCTAAGACCCTTAAATGTAACGCCTCATTTTCTAATTTTAATTTTCTTTTATTACGAGCAGCTACTGCCCTTCCAACTTCAGCGCGCGAAAGTGACGAAGAAGGACTTGATGGCGGAGTATTTTCTTCTAATAAAACAGCGGTGGCTTTCCGCATTTTTATTAATTCACGTCGTTTTTTTGATTTTTCTCTCCACATTTTCCTAATTTGACGCTGTTGTCTAGGAGTATATTGTTCAATAGTCTTGATTTTACCTGTCTCTTTCTTCTTATGATACCTCTCTCTGTCTTTCTTGCGTATCTCGTCAATAGCAGCATCGTTCAGTTTTGCACGTGCTCGCCGCATGCTTATTTTTTTTTGTTCACGACGTCGAATCTTCTTTTCTTCATCAGTGAGATGCTTAAGATTACTTGCTCTTGGCATTATTAGCTGAAATAGAAACCATAACCCACATGTACACACCACTTCAAGCAAAAACGAGCATTAACTACATATTACATTTAGAAACCAAAATGCCAAAAAAAAAAATTGACAAAATAATTGGAGGTACTATTAGGCGTTAGTGTGGACGATGCCAAGTGCCAAAACAAACCTAGAAATACATGCTTTCTAATGTTAATTGTGTCATAAAAAATATAGGTTAGAAAAAAGTTCACTTCCGTGGACCTGATCTATTCCGTGGACATTGTGTCCACCGAGAAGTTGTCCACGGAAGGGATAAAAAAACTAAAATAGCCATTCAAAACATGAAGTTTTGAGGTTACAATATGGCGCATCTGGTTTTTGCCAATGGCTTCTCATATTGCACCACGATAATCAAAACATGTATTTTTTACGCCAGTACTTACCAAAATATAGATGGAACTGAAAAGTTGCAACGATCTTTGACACAAAAGTATAACAAACACTTATTTAAGAATATTTCAACAATTTTTTAACGGAGCGCAAGTGTGTTCCACCAAATAGCTTTACTCAACTGACAGCTCGACAATGTTGCCAACCAAAATAAATAAACTAGTGCCGCGTTCCACGTAACAAATATTGAATATAAAATTTAGGTTGACCACGGAAGGGGTTGCAAAATTGGTAACATCATGTTTATGTGTAATAATTTATTTATATTGTGTGTTGATTTTTCATAATAATGTAAAATGTCAACTATAAGATGTTAGTAACTAATAAAAAGACAAAAATATTGAAACTTTTAATTTGAAGTATTTTTTTTCTTTAAGCAAACTTTGGAACCTAGGTTTACACGGTCCACGGAAGGGTACATAAGCGTAACTTTTTTTTTAATGTTATAAAAAATATCAAATAAAATTAAAATATTTTAACGTACATTGGTACAACATCGAAATCGTTAATTTATTAAATAAAAATATTAATGTACAAAGTATGTTTTAACCAATTTTTATCAAACGCACATTTTTTTTGCCTGTTTTGTTTATGACCCAAAAATATTTGAAGTGTTTTAAAACTGCTGTTGTTCACTTTCTTTGAATCTCCTTAAATCCGCCATTTTGAGAAATTTCGGCGGGTCAACGTTCTCGCGCGAAGTCGCGTGTCGTACGTATGTATTATTTGAATAACTTATTCATAAAAAATAATGATCAATAGCACGCCCTTGAACTTTTACTGCTGTGGTTTTTGCTGATTCCCTAGCGTGCGCCGGCTGCCAAATTCAATACTTTCCAAATTACAAATTCAAATTCTTTATTTGCAGAATATGGGTAAGTATTACTGCTGCATACTGTGTATAGCACTCAAGGGTATACCATTGTTACTAAACTAATAGACTTAGGTATTGCAATTTAATATTTAGACAAACATATTTGCGTTGTCAAGAGCACTTAATTTCAATCGTGTACCTAGTGCTTCGTCGACCCTTTTCACAAACACGACCGAAACCTTTATTCCGTCGTGAACAAATAGAAGCCTGATTCAACTAGCCATCCCGTCCGTTTGCACTGGAAGCGCGGGCTACCTACGTGTGCTGATATTTGAGCAAAACCTGCTAATTTAAACTTGATCTAGCGTTATTTCAACCAACGATTTTAATCTTAGATACGTTTTGTTTACGTAGTCAGATTTGTCGATGTTACCTAGCACAGAGATTTGCTATAGCAACTGAAGCACCTAGTAATAAGAAGAGTGCGTAATAATTGGACTGTACGGAGTCGAGAGCCATCATAAGGCTCGTCTCAAGTGATCTTTTCTCGGAATTCTCGCAATACAGCGCTTGTTTAAGTGCTTAAACTAATTTTTAAATTGTTTTTACTTTCTTTTGTGGTGTTCAGAGATGAAATCAGATTTTTGATCGCTATAAAATAGGCAGTACTTAGACCTGTAAAATGTTTCGGTGGCTCTTGTTTTTGTCATAATTATTAGCCTACCCAATAGAAATTTCTACCATAGCATAGGTGGAAGACAGCTTTAGCCTTGTGACCTGGTACAAAAACCATGAACTGTCTGACCTTCAATACTGAAGGCTCACTCAAAGCATTTCGCGAATCAAAAGGCGTAGGTAATAACTTTCTCGTTTGCGAACGCTAAGTAGGTAATGGAAAGTGCTGATTATTGTCGCATTGTTAGCAACACCACCGGCAATACGCAATACCTAACGTCATTTATATTATTTTAAAGAGTTATGGTAGGATATAATATATCAGTTTTTGCGCTAAAAGGTTGGTAGCCAACTGCCCGTGTTCAAACTAGTTGATTGAGCTGTCAGTAGCAACATGTTCGATCGCTGCAATCCCCTGCAGCGGGATATTGAACTAAAATGATAGAAGAGATTAAATAGAAAAAGATTTCGTTATTTTTTGCTCGCGGTTTTTAAGCCCGAATATTTAGGTAGCCAGTACGAACGACGATAACAATAGGAGTGTCCGAATTACTTTGGCAACATCATTGAAAACCAAAAAAACATTTCGGTACTTGTATGCAGAATAAAAGGGACTTCCCCGGACAATTAAGAGGACGAATTGGAATTTTTGGCGCCAAGGATGTCAATTTTTCTCAGTAAATACAAAACGGATCAAAATACAACTTGGTTACCTGAAAGTTCATGATATAAGCCTTATTTTGTTAGTTGTAGAAACATGATTAGGTAACTTTTATAACAGAGAAAAATATATCAAACATACCTCTTTTTAAAAAGAGATTCACATATTATGGGCAAACGGGACCGATTTAAGCCTCTTAACTTTTTTAGTAGTTGAGTATATACATACTCTTTAAAATGGTAGTAGGAATTTTTATTAAATTATCATTTCTAAATATTAAAATTACAAAACCATTTTGTCGCTTACGACTTTTAGTTATAAGCTAGCGCGCGTATTGTTATCCTCGCCCCGCTCAGACGCTCCGACCCCTTTTGGCGCCTTAGATGCGCGTGCCGGTTATGGAATTATTGTTGACCACTTCCTCGCCTTAAGCCGCTACCTAATGTTAACATTATCAGCACACAATATTATTCGATCGCGTATCTAAAAAATAATTATTAGTATTAGTGCTCACTCACTGTGACATAGATAATAATTTATAAATGCAATAAATATTAAAAATAATATATGCTTTTGGGCATAATGTCTACCACGTGAGCGTTAACGTCAATGACGGCCTGTGTACAATTGACTACAATCAAGCATACCTAATCGATGTTTCCAAGACTCAAAGAAAATAAAACAATGTCCTAGGATACAGATCTATAATAAAACTGTAACATGATTGGTAGCATGGAATAGCGATTGATGGGAAAGGGAATACTTGCCTAACCTAACCCAATATTTTACGTAATACCATTTTCTGCGTCCACCTGCGTTAAAATTCCCAGAGAAAAATAGAACCTAAAGTATTTTACCTTCTTAGGGAAAACACGAGCACAAAGATTCGTTTAGTAAAACACGCTACGTCATTCTTAATATCGCTAAGATGACGTCATGAGAATACTCGCTGAGTGACGAACTCTCGCGGCGAGTCACGTAAAAGGTCGCTCGGACCATATTATGCGAATTGCAGACCAAGCTTACACCGCTTTGGTTAATTAAATAGTCACTAACTGAGTCAGTTTACTTTACGCGATTCAGCGTAAAGCTTACTGCGAATAAATACTGTAATAGCCAGGAATAATTGGATTTGTGCCCGATTTATCGTAACAAGCACAATAATATCAGGAAACTTAGGTTTCAAATTGTATTTTTGTTTTGCTTGTTTTCTCACTTTTAATGTGATCTTAATTTTAAGTGCCATTGCGATTATTTGATCAAAATTGTTATATTTTTCATATTGATAAATATTTCAATTTATGAAAGATTTTAGTAACAGATTTCAGATGTTTCATAAAAATCCAATCAACTTGAACATCAATTCAAATCAGTCGTTTAACTTCAAAGTTAATCGAAACCAGTTAAACGGTTTTAGATAACATTTTAGCCTTTAAATAATGTAACAAAACAAGCTACATATATGTGAAAGCCAATTCAATATATCCACGCCACGTCTGACAAGCTAACACAATTTGCCTGACGTTGTCGCCTCGAAAAACGTTGAATTACCTGACTACATGTCGCAAACTCAATTTGTTTTTGTACAATATCTTTCAGGACATTCAACTGAGCATTAATAGTCCTGTTTGTAAGGGAGGAAGACAAATAGAAAATACTATCGATAAGTACTTCAAATCGTCCGCGTTCGCAATTTCGCCAACACAACCCACAGTAATGGCTTATGGTCATCGGTTGCCGATTTTTGTGCCTCAATGGAGTTAATTGACCATATCACACAGTCCACATTACGATACTGAAATAGCTACGTATAATAATACTTTCTATGTTATAGGTAATTACACTAGGCTAACTACAGTTTGGCATTTTATAAAAACAAGAAAAGTAAAAACAAACAAAGCATTTTTGAGAGAACACAAGACAAAATGAAAGTCAGTAAATAATAGCAAACAATATTAAACACATAAAAAAGACATTTACAAACAAAATATCAAGATTTACAGAAATAGTTAAAAAGTAATTTTGCTCACGATATTCTTGCAGCGATATCGAGAAATATTAAAGATACCTTCGTAAATTTAATTTCAGCCGAGCTAATCCAACGTTAGATAAGAACATGAGATGAGTCCAAACAGATAAGTTGGGAATACGGTTTTATTTGCAGAAATATATTTATCTCTCCCAAAACGACGACGCTTACCTACTGGTAGCCTTGCAAAGGAAGTAACGTTGTTTTAAATTACCATTAATTTGTCGTTATGACATAAAATGATAGGGCACGACTCATTAGGCAACGTCGAGGGACGGTTCAAGAAGAAATGTCGCCGATACTTTCAGTTCAAGGTAGAAATTGACAAAGGAAAGGCTTATTATGTAAACTATCTAGTTATCTGTGCAGCGACGAGAATATCAGATTGCACAGTTCAGGGTTGCATGGTTATGTATGGTCACATCGAGTTGCTAAGGTCGAAGTCGGCGGGAAAGCGTTGCAAGCTTGCCAGTAATACTTTCCGCCATGACTCGCGTGGCTTGCCGCTTCAGATCCTATCGTACACGCCATTTGTTATTTATTCCTCTTTTATTAAGGTTAAGGACTCTCGCAAAGCAGCTTTTGTCATCATATTCAATCTTTTTTAATATTTGTCGCGGGAGCAAATATTGATCGTAAGCGACATGATGAGTTATTTTTTGCTTCATTCGTCAGTCACTTTTCATAATTGGAATAGAAATTAGTTTTTTGGATCAAATAAATCATAGGTCTAATAAGATTTCTCTGGACATCGCTACAAAAAGACGTGTGTGGTATCAATGTGAATGGTAATCCCGAATAAGACGGGTAAAGAACGGTGCTCTCTTAATTAATAACGTAATTGTTGAGGTCACGTAAAAATAGACTTCGTGGACTGTCTTAGGATTTACCGCTTTCTTCCTAAAATATTCAGGATTACCACACACTATACAAAATGAATAACCTTAGAAAACAAGACAATCGTACATTATCAGAAGCCAGCGCAGCTTTCAATTGAAGGTCGGTTTCATAGATATGTGCAGCTTTATATCAAATAACAAAAATATGTTCAGTGTTCAAAATAGAGTTTTGGATCAAGCGGCCAATAGACAGTTACATTAGTTGAAATATTCCCAATTTCCTACAGTGCTGGGTTTACTAAGATACAGTCCTTTTTTATAGTCAGTAAATGTACTTGTAGCACATAGGTATGTACGCAGAGCCAATAGTTTAGCTCGGCTGGCGCATCAAGTGGGCTTGTTAGGATTAATCTAGAAACATTTCCAATCTTCGTTGCCTACGCAGTCTACCGCTCCATCCAAACCCCTACCACTATAATATATACATTTAATATTAAAAATAACTCTACATTGTTATCTCACTATGTTACAGTTCATTATACATTAATTTACGCTCAGGCACCTAATTAGCTATAATAGGATCTTAACTACATTAGAGCACAGATGAAATGTGGTGTTCACTAATTTGTGATGATACAAACGTTGAGCCACTTGACATACGTAACTGTCAATGTTGACAGCTGTCACAATCGATTAATTAACCCTAATTTAGTACATTCACAAATAAGTACGCACCATTTGTTAAACACCCCAAACTTTATTCGTATTTTTTTCAACACAATTAAAATGTGAATGTTTTTAACACTTAACCTAAAGGAAACAAAGTTATCTTACAATACGTTTTATTTACACAAAATAATACACATTTTACATATCATTGTTACAGCTTTTGTAAGCTCACCCTGCATTTAGGGACCGACCAAGCATTTTTGGACACTTTATCGAGGCTTTTAAATAAAGGTCACATGCAAAATGTTACAAAATGCAGATAATTTATTGTATAACATCGATAAAAATGCAGTTTCATCCACGATCGTTAATATTGTTATTAATGTTTAATTTGTTGCCACTTTGTTGAACATTAAGTAGACCAATAAATGTTTCATTGATCTTCACTCGAGTCACTGGCTTTAAATAATTCACGGTCCACACACATTCTCTCACAAACAGGTTTCTACTGTCAATGTCATGAGCTTAACCCGTTCATAGATTACTAAATAGCAGTAGAATTACGTTAAGCATCACTAAGCTTCATTACTTTGCATGGAAGTCGATAGTCGATAGAAATGCATACTTATTCAATAATCGTGAGTCAATATTAGGATAGATTTTTCACACAGTCATCGTATAAAAGCTAATTCCACAAATATTTTAAATTATGTGTAAACAGTAAAACATCAGCGTCATATAAATTGGACTGGGGACACAATTATTCACAAAGAAAAAACTAAAACGAAGCAATATTTTTGTCCTCCCAAAACACGTAAAGAAAATCTCAAAGGAGGTCAACGTTCTAAAATAAACAAGCAAGACAACCATAAAAATAACATGAAACAGAATAGATTAAAATAACTGACAAAGCGAAGCTTTATAGATCACACAAAATCTCCAATCACTCACATTTTATAAAAGAAGAAGATTTGCTCAGAGACGCCATATTTTGAGCCTTGTTTTTATTGACATTCAAGATCACAACCCACTGTTGTAATTTGCATAAAATTACAAGTGTTACAACAAAGAAGGTTTAAAGTTATGCGGGAGATATTTTTAGGCCCGTACAAAAATTACAGGGCCAGTTTTGAGGTAGGTCAAGACAACCAGTCCAACTTTTTTAATGAAACTGATACTGAAATTGGTTGCAAATAAAATGTTTCAAATAAAGCGTCAGTATTTTAAGGAAGACGCTGGATGCAGGTCGCTTCCAACAGGTATCTGTGGAGATCAAAGGGGGAGGCCTATGTTCAGCAGTGGACGTCCTATGGCTGAGATGATGATGATGATGATTTTAAAATATTAGGATATTAAGATATATTAGGTTAATAAGATAGATAGCGCAAGACTTTGGCCCTAACATTAATTACTGAATGAAATCCCTTTATCCTGATTGATATTAAGTCGTAAATCTATTCCAGACTGGTTTCTTTAGCGTTGGTTTGTTGTGACAAATAGATGTATAAAACGATCGGCGTTTGTATCGAAATTACAGTGATTTAGTTTACCTTTGCAACCAAAATCTATAGTATTCGAATAGAAGCCGATTTGAAGTCTGTCAAAGACTGTTCACCCAGTCTTTGATCGACTTCAATTTTGAAAATTACTTTTCGCAAAATAAAACATTTAATTTTGTTTTCATCAGATAGTCATCGGTTCAACTCTAGCTGTTATACTTTATGCGCATCGCAAGGATCATTATTTGCGCGCCATTTTATATTTTTTATGCTACAACACGTCTAGACAATCCGGATTTGCGTAGCGACCAGTTTTATTTATTTTGGTCTTCTTTTTGATGAAGGCTTGTACGTATTTATTTTGTGGCTTTGAGCATGGACGCGCTATCCTTGAAGGTAGGTATTCAAGGGTTAAGGCTGGTGAGTATAATTTGTAATTAGTTAAAGTTGAAGGTTTGAAAAAGTAAAAATACACATTGTAAGAACTACAATTTTTCAGGAAAACATTACTATTATGATTTTTTCCTCTTTCCTTTAATGTTTTTAGAAGAATTTTAGATCTGAACAGTATAGAACTATGGATTGACTCTCGTCTGAGACAGCAAGTTTAGCAGATTTCACAATTAGGCAAAAATATTATTTAAAAAAAATTGAAACATGTTGATGAGGGTTTAAAATACGAATACGGATTGTTTTTTTATGACAGTTAAAAGTAAAAAATAATCTATAAATTCTCAGGTCCATCTTAGCAATCCGTTTAATTAAAATTAACGAAGTCAGTAATTCGGCTTTAAACATATAATCTTGATACAGGTCAGCAGATGGCCTGAGCGAGTGGCCTGTGATGTCACTCAGTATGTCTGAGGAAAAAACTCGGTCAAATTAACGAATTAATTTTATAATTGTTTATTTTTGGGAATATTCTGAATATGTCAACCTCAGTGTTTCGTTTTTTTATACAAAATTACTTATTAGCGGTCAATAAACTATAATGTTGTTTATTCAATCAAGTTGTGTTTTAAAAATAATAATTTGTTGTCGATTGTATTGTAACGATTTGTTTCCTATTCGCGAGACGCCATTAAAGTCTAACACTTTCAAATCGGTTAACATCATCCAGTTTAATAAATAAACGAGAATTAATTTTAAAATCTAAGTAAAATAAGTGTTTAACTTTGCAATATTGTCATAATATCCTAGTAATAAACGTTCCGAGTGAAGTAAATTGATTGTAAATTAAATTCTCGGACTTTAATTGCTGTCCTTGGCAAGTTAGCGATCAATGTCGCGTTGTATAAGTTGGTCGCACTGTATGCGACCGTAGACAAATAGCATGTAGAATGACTGATTGTGAATTCGTTCTTCCTTTGCTTATGATGAAATGGACGCAAAATTATGCAAATTGGCAGTAGACAGGTAACAAAAAAGCTAAATCCTTGTGTAATATGACGTCAAAGTTAATACATTTAATTTTAAAGATGGTTGAGAGCATAACTAAATATTAATGTCGTATAATAATGCCCCTGAGCTACATCCTCAAACACAATGTAGGATACACACAATACCAAAAACAATTTGTACGGAAAGTGTCTACCAATATTTAGCCAATAAAAAATGACGTATTATTTACTTTTGAGTACGTCGTGTAATTACGGAGTATAGACAAGTTAATGTGTTTATTAGTTGCACTTGAGCGAACACAGACTTGCATTGCTAATTTTTTTTTGTACATAGTTAACACTCTGCCAATTAGTAAACATGTAAACGAGCCAATATTTAACCTACGTTGGACAAATCTAATGTTATTTGCGATAATCTTACAAAGGATCGTTAAAACCTGAAATAAGACGAGAGCAAATGTTCTGAATTCAGCGTTACTTTGTGCTTATTGAAAATCTGTCATGGCTACGTTTTGCTACGGCGGTGGCAAGGTTATTACGATATATGTATTTTTCACTTCTCAGAGTCAAAGATACTCGTGTATATTGTTTGGATAATTGAGGGTACCTATCTAAGTTTTGTATTCATTCATTATTTCAAATAAGGAGAGTTCCTGATCTTTTCTTTCTTTCACGACTACCCACAAAAATGCCTTATAATCCGTGATAGGAATCTTAAAGGGATTTTCTTACAAAAACTGTCATCGGATAGCGTGACCTTTGAAACTTCTAATTACACATATTTCTAATTCTAATTAAACGATTTGTAACTTTTTAATGATGCGGCAGTTTCCAAACAAAAACCGTTTAAAATTCGCCCAGTTTTCGCACATGTTCTGATTATTTACGAGCTCAGACTCGAAGTGATAAATTCTTGAACGCGCCTCGGCGGTATTTTGTTGAACAACTTTTATAGGCTTTGGCTTTTCATTTCCCCTTTTTTTGCCGAAGAGTTATCATGTTAACGACCATCTGTTAAATTCTATAGTGGGTACTAAGTATTGGATACAGCTGGGGTCGTGCCTGCTACAATATTAAGTAATAATTATGTGCCATTGTTGAATCGAGCCTCGATAATCTAATGCACCCAATCGATAAGATGAAATTAGGTATGAAAGTAAACCTCTTCAAGTATTTTCCTTATGTATCGAAAATCCGGATCAGACTAGTTAGCAAGTCAGTATTCGACAAATATTTTGTTAAAGTCTTTAAAGTCGTGTAGTGGTGGTGGCCTAGTGGGTAAAGGACCAACCTCTCAAGTATGAGGGCGCGGGTTCGATCCCAGGTCAGGCAAGTACCAATGCAACTTTTCTAAGTTTGTATGTACTTTCTAAGTATATCTTAGACACCATTGACTGTGTTTCGGATGGCACGTTAAACTGTAGGTCCCGGCTGTCATTGAACATCCTTGACAGTCGTTACGGGTAGTCAGAAGCCAGTAAGTCTGATACCAGTCTAACCAAGGGGTATCGGGTTGCCCGGGGAACTGGGTTGAGGAGGTCAGATAGGCAGTCGCTTCTTGTAAAGCGCTGGTACTCAGCTGAATCCGGTTAGACTGGAAGCCGACCCCAACAGGATTGGGAAAAAGGCTCGGAGGATGATGATTTTGTTAAAACATTAAATTAAAATTTTCGCAGAGGTAGTCTCAAACTGCTACCGTATTCACCTATTACGGATATTGCCAACTTATTCCGAAGTCGGACTAAAATGATGATTAAGTTGCGTTCCGCGTAGAAACTATAATTCACGGTCGCTGTGACAGGTGGCACCACTTGCCCCCATTCTCAGGACAACAGACTTTAGTTATGAACCAGTTTGCCGAGGAAACTATCAGCAAGGTTTTTATAACCACGTTCATCTTGGAAAATAAAGAATACTTGAATGATGCATTGCTCAGCTAAAACTATAATAATCATGGAAATATAACAAGCATCTTGTTTTCGGGGTTTTACTTGCGTTTTGGGGGAAATACCTAGTTCCCGTTACTGGATAAAATGTAGCGTATGTTTTATATGTGACAATGATAGTTCTGAGGGTGAAAGACTTTGAAATCGGTCCAGTAGCTATTGAATTTATTCGAGATATCCTACCTACAAATCTTACCATATCTCTTTCTAATAATAGTTTTTGTCCACGTTTAAAGATGATTTTGTACCTAAGCTTGCATCAGTGAAATGCAATGTTTGTAAACTTTTCGGTTGAAAGCGTAGTTAAGTTGTTCCAAATCCGTGTTTGTTTACGAAAAGAAATTGGGTCGAGTTATTTAGAATTTAGGGTATGTGAGCAAGCAGTAAAAATGTTTAAAAGTAATCTGCTATAGTCGTTTTCCCGTGGTTTCACCCGAGTCCCTGCTACCCTACGTGGGAACTACGCCCCGTACTGGGATAAAATTAATATACCCTATATTAATCGGGAAAAGTGTAGCTTTCCAACAGTGATTTTTTTTCAAATCGATTCAGTAGTTTCGGAGCTTTAGATAGGTATATATGTGTTTTTTAAATTCTCTACAACATAGTACTTCATGTAGTTAGGTATGTGTAGGTATTTGTAAACCCTTGTATTTGCAATATCATTTGGCGCTATCAAAATAATCGGCAGGATGTGAGCAATAGCATAAAATGTTATTATTTTTGACAATTTTTTCATTGTTATGTTGTAATGGCAGCTTTTGTATTAAAGAACGATTTTTATCAACAATTCGCAATGTTTTCGTGGTTTTTTTTATTTTTATCATGTCTATGGTATGAGAAAAGGCTAGGCAGATATAATGTCTATGGTAAATGGCGGTCGAAACTTAGCCGTCAACTAATGTTTTGCAGGCTTAACTTCTGTAGCTGCATTATTGCAGTAAAAATGTATTTGTAGACGATGTCCGTTGCAGCAATATGAGCAGGAAGGATAATTTAATTCAAAATACGTGAGTCGGCCATGACGTCGAATCACAAATTTTAATGAATACTGGTCGTCGGCGCCATCTTTTAGCACTACAATGTTTTTTAAAATCTTGTTCACACGAGTTTTTTTTATTATTCTGTACTCTACTAATGGGTTTGCTAAAACTGAAGGAATAAGAATGGGGATTCTCACGGTCATTGTATTTAATTTACATTTTAATTCAAACCTATTTTGCTTTAGAAATACATCTAATCTTACGAGGAAGTCTATTCTAAAAATACAAGTTTCATTCTAATTTTCAAGAGCAAAGATGTGATGCAAACCGGTGACCGTGATCTAGCAATTCAATGCCAAGTTCAATAAACATGGCCAATTACGGCTTTTGGAAACAAAAGATTTCATAACCGAACTGGTACGTGTAAGTGGTAATCACGGTGTAATAGAGATGTACAAAGCAAATATCATTACGTCACACTTTAGTGTCATAAACGAGAAAGCGTAGAAACTAGTATACGGAATATGGAACTATACAGTATCTAACACAGCGCAGACTAACATAAATAATACTTTTTATCCGAATGCGGGTAGTAGATCCAAGAGTCGTGAGACCGTAACGAACAGCTAATAATACGAGTAACTAATAATTATCTACGTGTATCATTGTTTAGTTTCATTCATTGAAACACATAAAAGTGACAAAAGTTTATTGTAACCCGGGGTATTGGGGTTCGTAAGTGGGTTGAGGAGAATAGACAGTCGCTCCTTGTAAAGCGCTGGTACTTAGCTGCATTGGGTTAGACTGGAAGTCGACCCCAACATAGTTGGGAAACGGCTAGGCAAATGGTGAAAAAAAGTAAAAGATCTTTGCGTCTTAGCCGACAAGGATAATAAAATGAACTGATTAAAGAACAACCCTTGCAAAGCTTTTGAGTTGGAGCGAGAAACAAAATTTCACGGCGACAACAAGCAGAAAATCATACAAACAAAACAGTGAGACAAGGACGACAGAACAACAGTGTTGACATTGAATTTGAATAGAAATGTTCAGAGGAATATTAGCATATTTGCCATTACACCTGTGGTGTTACCAAGGGTGTTATTTACTGAAGGAACCCTAAATGGCGACGCCTTGCCGGCTTTACTGCCAGATTATTTGCAATATTGTGAGTTTAGTCGTTGATTTTTTGCTGTTCCAAATTCGAATAAAAATGTATCAAGTTCATTCATAAGTTGAGGGTATTCAGAAGAAAATGAAAGAAAAGATGTGTTGAACATCTTTTCTTTCATTTTCTTCGCCTTTGGCGTTTATGAGTTACTTCTTTTATCTAAAACTAGCTTTTGCCCGCGACTTCGTTCGCGTGGAATAGTGGCATCCGGCAGATTTTTGGTTTGAACAATAGATGGCGCTGTATGTCCGGAATAAATTGTATCTATTATTTTTATTTTTTTGTAATAAAAACTATCCTATGTCCTTCTCCTGGCTCTAAGCTACCTCCCTGCCAGTTTTCAGCTAAATCGGTTCAGCCGTTCTTGAGTTATAAGTGAAGTAACTAACACGACTTTCTTTTATATAGATGATGAAGAAGTAAAATGCTCATGATATAAGCCTGTCGTCAGATGGTTGTTGTCGAAGAAAAATCCCACAAGGGGACGGTCTGGGTCACACTCTGACATTATTGGTAATTTGCTCAAGGCCCCCAAATCCTTAATAAAGTATCCTAATCTAGGTCAGGTTCGTATTATCCGGCCGTACCTGACGAACACGAGTGTAAGAGAGGTTGATTCCGTGAAAAGAGTTTTTCATATCACCATTTTCATTTATGAATAGATGTTTGTATTCTCTATGGATATTAACATAACTGTCATTCAATTTCAAATCCAAACATGGCGTTCGACGAAACTTTTTTTAGATTAATTTTGTGCACAAGTAAATACGTGGTGCCTATGACGGCGAGAATAATAGCTAGTGTAATACCAATGTTATTGAGTTTTCTATTTAATTTGTGAATATGAACTAGGAACTCGTGAAAATGATAAAGTATTACAAGTTCTTCGTCTCCTGTCAACATCCTTTCGACAAATAAAACATCAGTCAGTCCATTTTGAAGCTTTTTGTTTTTTATTTATTCTTTTTTTTATAAACTTTGGCTAACGATATCATGCAACCTTCTTTAATTAACTTTGTTATGTCAACGTCCATAAAAATCACTGTTATAATATTTACGTATTTTATCAATTTAATATTATCTTAGATAACACGCAGTAAAACATTAAATACACGACAAGGTTACTACATTGTATGTCTGTCTAAGTGATGACGTCACATGCCATGAAAATACGACAATGTTAGAAGTATTTCGTCGCCAATAACAAGGAGGGCATTGAATACTTACTTAATATGAATGAATGAATGAATGGTTTCAAGTCACGGTAACTTGTAAGACCTGTTACCAAAGCAAACAATGAGCCCCTGAATTAATTAACTTGACTGAATCCACTCGCATCCATTCACAAAGCGCCGTGCGTGAACCCAAGGCTGAGAATTAGATAAACTATTTACTTAAGCGGTTTACACTAGAAAATGTTAGCTGAAACTGTGAATAGCAGCGTTGTATAGAAACACTTAGAAGACAGAAAAATTTTTGAACATGATTTAATTAAAAATGGCGATGACAAAGACAAAATTCGAACGAAGACCAGATTGATACATGATAAAAAAATATCCTAAACTAGGTCAATGCGTCTGTTTATTCTACAAAAGAAGAAAAACTTTAGTCATACAATTTCGATCTTGAATGACCGTGGAAAAAATAGGCACTGCTTAGTAAGGTTGGCACAGTTTTTTAGGCATAGCCAAGTAGAAGCAAGTGTATTGGATACAGTCTTGAAAACATTGTAGAGGTGTAGTTCTCAGCAAATGGATTCAATTAATCTACGATTTTCTCACAGTGCACTGACATTACTTAAAGAGGTCTCTCACATGCCCGTTTCGAGTAGAACTTTTTCGACATATAAATTATGATTTGGACATGAAAATATGAGTTACTAAATCAAAATGTATGAGCGCCTTTTTGCCCTTGTCGGCTACGAAGTAATATCGTTTAGTGCCTAAACGAATATTGACGATCGATATAGTAATCTAACTGTTACTATGGAATATAATATTTAAGGGTACAATAGTCGTATGTAACGTTGGCCTTCGATAGTCTGTCCCTTTTAATGCCAAGGAACAATTTGATGGAGGGCTACAATTTCTTTCTTTTGAATTTATTTTTCTCTTCGTTAGTTTTTGGTCTTCTGCTAACTATGGCTAACTCATAGACAGGTTAGTAGTAGTTAGTAGGTAATCAGATTCAGTAATATTTCCAGACAGCTAAGTGTAGTGTAATTTTTCATGACTCCACCACGCGGTAGTAAAACGTGACAGCTGACTAAATCGCTTGGAAATATTTGTTTAATTTTGTAATAAAAGATAACACGATAATGTGTACAAAAAGCGGGTGTTAAGGAAACGCCTGCAATATATCTCAGATGTTTTATAACGCCAACAGATGCTCTGTTCGCCTCCTGCAAGTGCAAATGTCTGCAACCACTTTTCCCGATAAAAAGTATCCCACTCTCTCCTTCTCCTATCCCAGAGCTCAAGCAGTCAAGCATACCAAATTTTATCCAAATCGCTTCAGAGATTTCGCCATTAAACAGCCACATATGCACAGTGACTTGCTCATTTACATATATCATTGAATATTGTAAGTATGTAGTTATGACTTCTGACTTCGATAAACTAGGCTAGACGTGACCTGACCTATGATTGATACGTGTGCATGTCAGTTTGTTTATTATGCATTCAACTATTACTATTGGACCTACGCGGAGAGTGAGTCACCAATTGCTCTCAGATTGCTTCAAGTGTTACGAAAATACCCCGAGCATATTATTCTTATAGCAGATATTTCCGTTGATGTGAATTCTGTGTTGGGAACTTGATATTGCAATCAAAAGCATTTACAGGGCCTATTTATATACTTAAAAGAATATGCATCTGTTTCAAAATAGGCAAGACGAATTATTAGGAGAGTTCTACTAAGTAGGTATATAAAAAAGTTTCGTTAATGAAGACTGACCTATGCGAAGTGGTTGCGACACCCGCATATATTTTTTTAAATAATTGCGGGAAAGTCGAAAAGCGTTCCATAAACTGTCATATTGGCACTCCAGCCAGGAAGTTCATTTCGCAATACAAACGATTACGATTGTCAATTGTCATGGTAGCGCGAAACTGTCACCTTTCACTTATTACAGTAACCTCTGTACTGTTTGTATTGGGTCGTAAAAAATAACATCTTTTACTTTTCCACACGATTTATGGAAAAACGAATGATTTAACAACCATTCTAATTGAATAATCATTTAAGAAACCATTAAACGATCATTAAGACATTATTTATCGTTTTACTTGACCAATTTCATCGCCATTAACACATTGCTTACCGACGTGACGTATTTCAACTCTGCAAATAAACCGATTGGACAATTGCGAACAAAAATAATTATATTGCGACATTTATTTAAAGACACCGTTTTAAATAGAATCCAATAAGATGACAGATTGCTTTTGCGTAATATGTATTTATAGGTATTTATTATGGCACCCCACGCCATAGGATGACGTAGGCGGTGGAAATAAGCCTTAGGAAGTACTGGGCTAAGACAGGCATTCTATACATGTAGGTCAGGATATAGACAAGTTGGCGCCAATACTACTAACAAAGGACTTAGGTTAATGGAAAGTTCGAACTAAAATGGCTTCTTGCAAGTGAAGGCGACACTTTGAATATTTTACTTTTTTTTTTTTCATTTATAAAGTTGGGCGTACCATGTGTTATTTAAAAAGTAGACTTTCAGTAAGCATTATCTATATCCACAAATTTATCATGGTTGAAGATCCTTTAATGTGCTGAAAAATTATACCAGACGTGACTTTTGTTACAGAATTTCGACGTCGTCGCGAGATCTGATACAGTTTACCCAATTAATCGAACAAGTAAAAATAACGATTTGACGTCACACAACACAACCGGTAATCAGAACGTGTTCTGTTGACATACCATTGAACTGTTCAAGGGTGGAGAAATGTCAAACTGGAGTACTTATGTTTAAAAAGGTTTTTTTTATCAGGCTTAAAATAGGACGTTTGGTGACTTGGGTAAGGGTAGCAGCGCTCAAAAGATTGATGGCAGGCCATATTTTACAGCTAAGATCCCTATATCGAAGAAGGAATCTATAAATCTCCGGTTGTTATAAGAATGAAGGCCTAAAGACCTACTACCATTTATTATTAGTTGTTAGAAGATCGAATTCAAACTATAGTTATAGTATAGCCACTGAAGATGGTTACTTCATATCGGTCAAGTTCTATGAAAATACGGCATGAAATGACTGACTTCACAGCGGTTAACTTATTTGACAAGAACAGTGCACAATTTTACTACGGTATGTATAGTATAGGGTAGGAAGATTCATGTAGGTTGGTTTTAGACCATAGTGAAAAGACCACAGTAGCTCCATAAAACACTGATACAAAGCTGTTGTGGACTAAAAGGCAAAAATAAAGCTGTTGTGGACTAAAAGGCAAAAATAAAGCTGTTGTTATGTACACAGGTCTTCCCTTTGAGTCACACAGCCGAGGCGAGTGGGGGATAACTCGTACTTGAGTTACTGACATCAAGGTCTACTATAATATGTGACACATTTTACTGCCAAACGTTATTGTCACAGAAAAACGTGAAAACCTATGTAATGACTAATACATGAGTGGTAACTCGATTGTTTGATGATAAAATAAGTGCAGCTTGATAGGCAGAGTTCACATAGTAGGGAAATAGACCCAAATAGAAATTATAATGTGAATTTGCAGTAATTTCTGAAGGCTATTGTTTGACAAAACGGCTGAGCTAATTGAGATGAAATAAAGCACAGAGTTGGTAATAACATTGTGGTGCACGTGTGGGAATTGCGATGGCAAATCAACCATAATAAGTTGTAGTAGGTTGCCCAGCAAAGTTGTAGGTTGCCATTTAATCCCTTGTATGCCGGTGCGCAGATCTACGCGAGACACAATGGATTTTCTATTGTTCTCTAATTAGCGGCATTCAAGAGGTTAATGATGTTTGCTTTGCTTATTATAATGTAACGGAAAAGTTATCCAAAATTGTAGCAACTATTAAATTCGAAATGGAAAGTTAGGTTCGAGCTGTGTTAATTAGAAATCGCGTGACGTAATCATTATCGGGGTGATAATCTAGTTCTTAGATATTTTTAGTTGAATGAACTTTAGTTTCAGTAGTTACAATCTTGTAACGAATCTCTAAAATCAAGGTAGGTAGTCTCTGTTGTGGCTAGGACTACAAATCAACAAATGCTAGATATAATAATCTTTTCCGATAAAAACAATACACAAATAAGCTGATAGATCCAGATTACACTGTTTTGTGGCGTTTTATCTGAATACCTGTAATTTGTATTAAATTAAATAGAAAATCCCAAATTACCCATTAATTAATTAGTAGGTCCTACCATAGACCATTTTTTGCAAGAACTACTTACACACGAAAAATATTTATCAGTATCAGTAAGGTACTGCAACAGTTTTTAAATTGATTTAAAGATAACCAAACTGCTTCGAACTAGATCATATCAACTATCGACAAAAGTATCGTTTTTCGTCAGAGACACTGTAACTTCCGCGGAGGCTAATCAATGAAGTCGACTTGAAATGAGGCTTGTTCGACAAAACAACTGCTAGGTAGGCATTAGTCATTGGCTGATAACGCTGGCTTATCGGCCGTGCCACACATCGTTCAGGTGGTGGAAATCTATAATTGATGTCTATGCTACGCCAGTTAATAAATATTTTACACGCTATGTGTATCAAGTTTAGAGTAGCTAACCAATTTTTGCAAAAAACGTATTTTCTTTAAAATTATATCTCACACCTTCGATAAATGAATGAGATGTTTTAGTATACTTACGCGAAAAATACCATATCATTCGAGTCATTTGAACCATTGGCAAGTAATAGCAAGTCACTTCTTAGTATGATGGTCTCCAGTTTCCAAATAGGTCATAAAAAACACTGTCATGTCATCCACTTATCATATCCCGTCGTGATCGCAAAACTTCAGACGGCGAAAGGGTTGTCGAACCAATAAAAACGCAATTTATTGATAACCTGACGCAACATAGGACATCAGCATTGAACCCTCGCCTTTTTCCCTTTGTCCGGCTTTGTGAAGCCACGATTTTATTTAAAACGTGACTTGAAATTATCTTTTAGATATCGCCAGCAGGTGTGCTTAATAAAATTAACGTGACTTGAGTGTTACGTAGATAGTTGATGTTTAGAAGTATGGAAATATAAAAATGCAAACAAGTAGATGAATTGGATAGATCGTCAGATGACAAACAATTATCAACAGCGGACATCCAAAACAGCAGAAGAGACATAAGTGCATTACCCATCTTTTTCAAAGGAGCTCTTTTCTTGAGTACCTACATAATATGATAACTTACGTTTTGTCACCAAAAAGCTTAGGGATACTACCATAAAGGACTGCAAGCGACAGCAAAACGGCAGAAGATGCAGCTCAGGAAATCAGGACACGAAGAAGGTAAAGCAAGCAGTCTATATACAATAACGGGTGAAATAAGCTAAAAAGAAATAAAAAAGTGCTCTATTCGAAACAACGGCCAATTTATAGGGCTTTTTTTCAGCTTCTGTCCGACCAATTCCGGCCAAATATCGATTACTATTTTTATTATTCCTACCACTAGTGGTTCAAATTCTACCACAGAAATGTGAGTTATGCAAAGACTAATATGCCTAGAATTAGTTTTAAAATTTCGCAGCTCTATATTCATTATGATGGCCTACCCATTTCGGACAATATTAAACTCGTTAGCAAGTTATAATTAGTTCTAGTCTAGACAACATAATCAATAACTTACTATTCTCATGTGTTTGGTAGTTGTGAATTATTTAATTAAATGAGTTGTTTTATTTAAAGTAAATAATTGGATAAGATGTCCTTTGGGAATCAAATTGACGTGGTACTTTTTTAACGATACAGCAGACATGGTTCTAGATTTATACTAATCAAAGCTTTTTATATAATTTATGCAATAGATGAATGGATAAATACAAATTACAAAACAGGTTTTTATATGTCTTGAGAAGAATTCAGAGCTAAATACCGATTAATAATAAATTCCGTGAGCCTTTATGTAAAGTTCTTCAGATTTTCTCAAAGTTAAAAGCAAATTATTTGAAAACTTTACAAAGTTCTGTTTTTGTAAAAATGTTGAAGATGAAATTAATAAATATGAGCTAACTTTATTCCTCTTTTATAACATAAATTGGACGTACGGCACTGTTATTATAATGGAGTGATCTATATTTGGCAAATATGTATTTTCGTTGTTTTGACTTCGTTAGGCTAACTAAACACATTCTTTACATTGCTAGATAGATATTATAGGATTATTGCAGTTCTACATTTGTCGCAGTTGTATTTCTTCCAGACCTAGTTTCAGAGTCAACTTTATGGAGTAAGTATAATTTATTCAGTGCAGACATGTTTGGAATAAACAGATGCCATCTTTAATGACAATAGGACCTTAAACAGACCGTAATATGATCGAAGAAAGATCACACTGAGATCAACAAAACTGGTGATTCTCCCTGGTATAGGACTGGTTAAATTAAGAAAAAATATATCACTAATTCCGAATGTTACTCAGCTCTTAGCTCAAATTACAACAGTTTCAAGAAAATAGGCATGCGAATACAGAAGAAAATAAGGCAGCAATTAAAGAAGGCAGCTTGAAAGCCAGGTCCTCAAACATTGCCAGTGATTCATGCGATGTGCAACGAACCTGCTTAGGCAGATAAAACAATAGAATGCGCGCGCGCCGCTGTCTGCAGGCGGTCACGTTTAGCTCGATCGATACAGGAAACCGAACATTATGATTTATTATTTTAACGTATTTTGCGCAGACGCACGTTCTTTATTTGAATTAATTAGGTCTTATTTACTTTTTTCTACGGGAAATGGCATGTTTACAGACAAAAGATATGATAATAAAGTGTTATTAAGTGACTACTTGTAAAAACCGTATTTCCTGTCTTGAAAATACGAGTATTTGAAATAAATTAATACTTAGTAAAATATTTAAACAAGGCTAATCGTGATACGATATGGAAACTTCGCGCTGAATTCTAAGAATGTCTGACTGAAAATGTAACGTTTAAATATTGTTATAGTAAATAGAGGTGCTATCTGAAACCTGGGTCTTGAATTCCATGAATATTGACCAAGTATGACCTAAAATATTTTAATTAATGCTTTTCTTTGATGAATAATAAGAACGTATAGCATAATCGTGGGCGAATCTTTTTTATAGAATCATAGCCGTGAGTAATTTTCTTTGAACGAGATTTTGAAAATTCTATACTCAACAATAATCTGTGAGTTTAAAATTATATTAAAACGGCGTTTAACACCCAAATAAGTGCAAAAATCAACAAAGAATGAATCAAGGTCGCCATGTTGTGCAATTACGTAATATAATTGCAAGCGTGGCGTTCAAGTGCTGTGTGGGAGGCTGCTTGGCAGGCCACTGGCGAAATAACATTGCCAAGATGCGTTATGCCTGACTAACGACTGGAAACCACTAATGAAAACTTCATTCTACTTAAAATCAACGATTTCAGTGAATGCCCCAAACCCCAGTGAATGTTACCCGCCATTTCTTACGTCAAGACGCCATATTGAATCAGAGCAAAGAGGTTTTGTGTAAAAAGATAACATAACAAAGTTTGTATAGCGGCACTTCAGTACACAATACAGCAAAGATATTTAGAGAGTCAAAAATCTGGAATAATTCGAGTTTTGTTGAGACCAAAGGGATGACAGGATCTTGAGACAGCGTAGTTAGATTACGCTTATCAGGGGTGACAATCTTAATAGTGGCAAACGAGAAAACGTATCATTATAGGTCTGCAAAATGAAGTGAGACAGTAAATACATTGAGGTCCTTACATGGAAGTGTCATTTTAATTTGGTAGTATTATAATGTAAGATATTAAAGAAACTGAAATATAGATGGCGTTATTTGTAATGACGATGATGCGCGATTGCGTAGTAGTTATGCTTAGGTGTGTAAGAGGGCGCTATCACATCTTTTATTGGTTCTACTCTTACCCTATCTTTTTTTTCAGCTAAAATAAAAAAATAAATAATAAAAATTTTGAGTTGCATATTGAAGCAATTACTAAAATTTAATGTTTATTATCAATTAGCCAGAAATAAAATAAAATTCAAGAATTTATTTTCTACTGGCAACATTAAATCCATTTTCTACATGCAACATTATGCAAAAATTGTCAATCAAACAAATTTGGCTGCCGGTTTGCGCTGAAGTGCTTTTCGGTGTCTTGTTTGTTTTTCCAGATTTTTATCCCTATTAGTGCTTTATCCACCTAAGTCCGTTAAGTTGAGCCTCTGCTCCTTCGGCCGTGTCGATTTTGTGCTTGAGGTGATCGAAATCTTGTGAATTTTGTGCTTGAGATAGGACTCGTTGACCCGTTTTGTGATAATTAATATTTATCATGTCTAATAGAAAGTGTTGTGTTCCCGGATGTACAAATGGCTTAGGTAAGCATTTATCAACATCCTTAAAACAAATAGTCGTCATTTTGTCACGACTCCACTGAATTCTAACTTGTTACCCTTTTTTTCAGACACTACGGGGTATTTACATAAATTCCCTAATCCAGATAAGGATAGGCAGCTATTTAATACATGGGTCTTTCATATTGGTGGTGACATTTTGCAACTTGAAAATAACCATATTTTCAAATACCGCCGCGTCTGTAATGATCATTTCGAACCAAAATATTGGTGCCGGAATAACCGACTTGCCAAAGGAGCTGTACCTACAAAAAACATGCCAGGTTAGTTTTAGTAAAATACCCAAATTAAGGTACCTGTTTACCTTAAAGAGTACCTAAGTCTCAAATTTCTAGAGTTGATGTTAGAAAGAAATAAACAGTCATGTTATTTGAGTTTAAAGTAAACTTTCCAAATCACAAAATGAAAAGCTGCAGTAAGTCTAAAACATCTGAATAGAGATTTCTTTGGAGCCACAATTTCTGTATGTACGCAGTATGTCATACAAGAGTTTCTATATTACATTTCAAAATTTACTATATTTATAATTCATATTATTTTATCGTTGTTTACAGGATTATCTTGCTCGAAATTCAGCATTGAAAAAAGAGCACTAAGACCTCTTCAGATTTCAGGACCGTCTACATCAAAAGGTATATTTTATCATATACATATAAACAAGCAATTCATTTTTATACATACATACATACATTTACATTACGTATGTACTAGCTTCCACTTGCGGCTTCGTCCGCATGGTGTATTGATAAAAAGTGGCCTATGTCTTAATCCAGGGTATCACCTATCTACATACCAAATTTCAACCAAATCGGTCCAGCCATTTTTGAGTGAAGTTATTTCAAAGATCATTTATTCCTACAAATTAGGCTGAAATTGAGTAACTTGAATGTCACATTTACCAAAAATCCTTTGCTATTTTTAATTTGTTGTAATACTTAAATAGCACTGCATTACACAATTTTGGTACCCTCTTGACTGAATGAATAGGTAATGAATCATAGATCAAATGTTCCAAACATAATATGTGGTATCCATAACGTCTAGTTTTCAAGGTACATGTCAATTATGATTTCTACTACTCTCACTTAGGCATACAAAAAACCATTACCATGTCTGAAATAATTTACTTTTGTATTACTTTGTTTTGTTTAATACTTGTTTCTTTTCAATAATGTCAACATATTTGTGCATAATATGCGGCACCCATGCGGACAGCATATAGTGTAATTGATAGATAGACACTAGCAATAAATGATGTAATAATAACATATACTAATCACTGAATATTATTATTTACAGAACCTGCGCATCTACATATACACTCACAAGGTTCAATTGAAGATGTACAAATGAAAGAGAATCTTGGTGAGTGATCCTACATACAAGCATTTAATCAGCAATTATTTTACACATATTCTGTCCTGGAACTCCTTCATGCGCCCGGATAAAATGTAGCCTCTCTCGATAAATGTGCTAATTTACCTTAAAATCATCTTAAATTGAATTATTTTTGTTGTTCCTGAGTTATAATTTTGCAAACAATTAAAGTAAACTAGCCTCTCTATAAACCTATCCCTTAAGACAAGAGTGATTGATGAAATACAGTTTGTTAAATTACATTTATATGTCATATGCATAAGTCCTAAAATGTTAACATCCTTATCACTACATAGTATAAAACAAAGTCGCTTTTTCTGTCATGTGTCATGTTGTATGTCCCTATGAACGCTCAAATCTTTAAAACTACGCAACGGATTTTGATGCGGTTTTTTGTAATAGGTAGAGTGATTCAAGAGGAAGGTTTTTATGTATAATAACATACATTAAATACTGGGGAAATACTGTTATCCCGTGCGAAGCCGGGGCGGGTCGCTAGTTGATATTATAAACTATATAAAAGAAAAAGTAACTTTGTCTAGTAGTGGGCTGGCTTTAATTAATTCAATATGATTCAAATAATGGTTACTCAATATGAACTGCTACATTCATGATGATGGTAATGATCATCAGCTTAATTGGTTTGTATATAATAGGCACACATTTCTTACCAAATATGTTAATGACCTTTCAGATCCTGTCACTTCAGAATCTCAGTCTGTACACAGTGATAGACAGCCTCATAGTGAAGAAGAAAATGTTGAGGTGGTGAAAGATCTTGGTAAGCAACACAATTGTAATCAAACTTAATAACTTCAAAGCTGAGTTTGCTTGTTACACTCACTATCATGGTTTATTAACTAGGTACTGATTTATAGATTTAATACATATTTCAATCATGGGATACTTTCACACACAACTAGCTTTGATGCTATCTCACTCATATGTACTCTTAAATTCTGCAATTTTTATTCATATGATTCTTATTATTTTTTCAGTGCATCGCAAAGTTAAATGTGTTAGTAAGAAGGCGGTAAAACAGGTTGCTGTTACGAAAACTGAGCGTGCTCTGTATCAGAAAATGCTGCAAGTTGGTGTGAAACTCAGCAAATGCCGTAGCAAGGTTAAAAAGCAGGCAATCAAGATCAAGGCCCTGCAAAATATTACTACAAACCCTCAATTTTTAGAAACTCTAGACAAAATGTCTAGCACATCAAAAATTTTAACTTTGCTGCAGTTCAGGGAGCACAAAAAGGAAAAAAAAGGCCGGCGTTTCACATTAGAGGAAAAAATTGTAGCTTTGACTATCCTCAAGCAAAGCCCAAAAGGATACAGATTCCTGAGGAAAATCTTTATCCTGCCATCACGCCAAATTTTAATAAAATTAATTAATATGGCAGATATAAATGCTGGTATCAATAAAAATTTGATGGCACAAATAAAAAAAGCCACACTTAAAATGAAACCAGAGCACAAATTATGTGTGGTTCTTTTTGACGAAATGTCACTAAAACCGAATGTGGCATACAATGAAAGGAAGGACAGAGTGAGTGGGTTTGTAACCAATGGGCAAGAGACACTGCCTGAGTATGCAGATCATGCGCAGGTATTTATGATAAGAGGACTTATAAAAAATTATAAGCAACCCGTTGCATACACATTTTCTCAGTCTGCCACAAAGGGACCAGAACTGGCAAAACAATTAAAGGCTGTCATCACAGAACTACAAAATGCTGGTCTTAATGTGGTAGCAACAGTGTGCGACCAAGGAACAAATAATGTTAACTGCATTAAATTCTTGTTACAAGAAACAAGAGGTATTCTGTTAAGAAAATCAGAAGAACCTGAGGGAAATATTATTTTAATAAATAAACAGGAAATCATTCCCTTGTATGACCCACCTCACTTAATGAAATGTATAAGAAATAATTTAATAACGAAAAATCTACTATATAAAAAAGACAACAAAATGCTAATGGCAAAGTGGGAACACATAACTGCACTGCACCAAGAAAACCCAGGCTACAAAGGCATAAGACTGGTGCCAAAATTAACAGACTCCCACTGCATTCCCAGTAAAATTCCACGGATGAAAGTTAAATTTGCTACGCAACTATTCAGCCAAACTGTAGCATCAAATATGGGCTACCTAGCAGGTAAATAAACTTTATTACATAATGTTTTCACATTGCATTATTTTATCGATACTTATATATTATAAAGCTGAAGATTTTTTTGTTTGTATGTTTTCTTAACCATGCTAATCTGAAGAACCAATCCAATCACCAAGGTCGATCAGGTCTAATTTGAAATAATCTTTCACCGTTAGATAGCTCATTTATTGAGGAAGACTAAAAGTGACTTTTAATCTGGGTGCGCGAAGTAGCTTTCACGGGATGCGGTAGAACCGCGGGCGGAAGATTGTATAGTAAAAGTTTTCACAAATTAAAAACTGCTCCCAGTTCAGATTTAATAATAACAAGTTTCTTATTGATGACTAGATGCCATAGTAGCCAGTGTATCTGCCTGCCACAGGAGGTCGCGGGTTCGATTCCCGCATAAGTCAAACATTTATGTGTGTGGGTGTTTCTACATATGTACACTATGTTATGTTATTTATAAAATATTTATATTTATATAAGTTCATTTATTGGTTGTCTGCTGTACCCAAATTACAAGCAAGCAATGCTTTGTTTGGGACTAGATTGCGTTGTAAGAACGTGTGAGGAATATTTATTAATATTTTTTTTCTTATTTTTTTGCAGAAAAAGGAATAATCTCTCAAGATGCGCAAAATACAGCGGACGTCATCTTGTTTTTTGACAAACTTTTTGACTCCATTAACGGAAGCTTCGGGAAAAGGAAGCACAGTAAACCACTGCTGGGACCTGCGACGCCGAACTCAATACATCACAAAACATGGATGGAGGCAAAAATATTTTTAAAAAATATGAAATTTGTGAATGTAAAAACCTCGAATGTGGAGTATGTTCCCACCTTAAGTAACTGGGTATGGACACTAGAAGGAATAGAACTGCTTTTAAAAAAAATTGCTGCGAAGTACGGAGTGACATCGGTTTGGTTGCGGCATCTGAATCAGGATCCAATAGAAAATTTTTTTGGATCGATAAGGAGTCAAGGATGCCGCAACGTAAACCCTACTCCAGATGGATTTGAAGCAGCATTTAGCAGCCTTTTAATAAACAGCCTATCTAGTGTCCATGCCCCAGGGACAAATTGTGAGGCAGATAATTGCCACGCTTTGCATGAAGTTCTCATCACAAGCGGGGCCTGCAAAGAACAAATAAATTGTGAGCTCTCTGAGATTCCGGACATTGAATTTACAGCCCTTGAAGACAAAAGCGACCCCCGTATAATTGGGGGGCTACAATATGTTAGCGGTTATTTTATTAAAACCGCTAAGAAGAAAGTCTTCAAGGGTTGTAGTGAATGTAAAAAAAATTTAATGTCCGATCAGGAACACGATTATTTAAAATATAGAGAGTATGCTAATAAAAAATGGCTTTGCAGTCCCAGCGACTCTCTCTTAAATTGTGTTTCGAATCTGCAGGATATAAATTACACAATAATTAAAAAATGTTTGGAAAAAAAATATTTAAAAGATTTCATCAAAACATTAATATTTATACATTTGAAATTCGATTTCATAAAATGTGAAATTCATAAAGAAAAATTAATAGACTTTTTAATCAATATATCCTGCAGATTCTTTATTTACAATTACTGTAAAGATATTAATAAAATATTAATAAATAGGAGAGAGTGTGATGATGATACGGATTCCTATAAGCTAAAAGCGAAAAAATTATACATGAAATGTTTTAAAAGAAAAAAATAAATTATATTAAAGGTTATCAGTGTTTTATTTATTGAAAAACATCTTATAAATATTAAACAAAAAGAAACAAAAATCTACCTAGACCCAGTAACCACTGCTTTATGTAGCTATATGTATATATATTGACAAATAGTTTCTTAAACCTGCGTTCAGAAGGCGCCACTTGTCTTACTTAGTTTGGTAGTCGAGTTGGACCTCTATTTCATAATATAAAAAGTACTCTGTGACGCTTATTTAGGTCACAAAATCTCCAAGTAATCTTGAAGCTTTTGTGAATTTAACCGAGCTAACTTAAAAACGCCAACATTTTTATTTCAATTCGCTGAAGCGAAGGTTCGTGAGCTGAGTAAGATATGCATCAGTAACTTTAGTGCAATTATGTTGAGATTGGCGGCCATTGTAAGGTAAATACGATTTATGTAAGCAGTTAGTTAATTAAGCTTTAATTCGACAAATCACTAACTGGCTGAATAGATCTGCATCAGCAGTCTAACGCCCATTTACACCGACAACATAAACGTAAGATCTTAAATTAACTTCATAGTACCTATTCATAGTAAACAGTTGAAAACGGATGTTTAGAAAAATTGCATTTTAAACAATTTTGTTAGTGTATGTGAGTGGTATGTTGCTAAGAGCATCTCAACGGAGCATTGAGGGGGCATCGGATGGCAATGACACTGCACCGAGTAGCTACGTCACGGAAAATCACACAAACTCCTTATCACTAGGTAAATTCACCTGAGATTAAAACAACTCTATTATTTCCCTTTGTCATCCCACCTACACCAAATAATCATTCAGTTAATAGGAAAAACTCCCAAACCCCCAATCTCGGAAATTACTTAGGATAAAATTAATTTTGAAGAAATAACATTGAGAGTTATTTCTTAAGCAGCTTTCTAAGATCTTAACCTTTTTCTAAAAATAGATTCTCTTATTGAACCGGAATTTTCTAGATTATTCAAAAATCTGATGCCAGTAACGTGTTTAGCTTTAGAAGGTCATTTCAGTACTAAAAGACAAAATATGACAAGGATATTATTTGAAGAAGCGTCACGCATCATAATATTATGGAATGTGTGTAAATAGTTCGGTGTGTTACTTTTGGACACATTTCAGAACTGGCTAGCTAAAAATGGGCCCAAATCTGTCTGGACCATAAAGCAAGGACCAAAAAGAATTTAGGCGTAGAATTTTTATCTTTATTTTGCTCTAGTCTAGTGTTATCTGGGTTTTCTGCCTCCAGCGAGGAGGCACTGGCAGTAAACCTCGCGTGACCTCATATTCCCTGCGTATCGAAGATCTTCAAAAGGGCTCACAAGCCACAACTTTTACGGTACCTACCTATCAAGTGCTTGATACGACTGACAATTGAAATACGACTTTGTTTTACTACTGTCATTTTCATTACTGTAGCTACTTGGAAATACTGAGAAAGTGTCACACTTCGCCGATTTTCTATATATCTACCTCTAAATAGTTTATTTGAGCGCACTAGTGGCAACTACTGAGCCGTTTTGAAAGTCTTTCAGTGTTAAATAGCCCATTTATCGAATAATTCTACTTTTTATGGTAGGTGGAGAGTATACCACGGGACATGGGTGAAACTGCAGGCGGAAACTAGTGTCTACATAGTTTTGCAAGAGTGACTGCAGAAATACTACGTTATGTATGACAAAGCGACAATGATATCCGCAATAGGTAGACAAGAGGACAATTAGTGCTAATGATCTATGTATAGGGAAAACCTAGGCTTAATAAACAGTTAATTAATCAAACGTAGGTATTAATAACAGCATGATATTATTTTATTAGTAATATTTTAACTGGAAAATAATATGAGAATATTATTTATACTAAGTCGTCAAATATAAATTGGAAGATGACGTCAGTGTGATATTATTTCAATGTTTTCAACATTTATTACTTCATCTGCTTTACTTTATTTAAGATACAATATACTTATGTTTTAGCTAAAATACAAGAAACTAAACGGCAATGCTATGAGATCATAGTCAAAGGTAGTTTATGGTGAATTTTAGCAGTTACATCTCTGCTGGAGATAGCTGAATATATTTAAAAAATACAATGAGAGAGACCGTACTAATCGAAAGGGCCAGTGATCAGTTAAAAAGTGCCTAACACCCGAATGATAAATTAACTGTACATTTGGAACAAAACGGAGTCTTAACAAAGGGTAAAATAGGCCTATTTCGACTTCCGAGACTTGTAGTTGTTTACGCGCCTAAATAATGCCTAACGCTCGCTCTATTAAAAGCAAGGTCATCGTACGAATTAGTGGAACCGTTCATTAACAATGCTTCAAGATAATATGCTTCCTGAACGACAGATCCTTCGTCTAGAAAGCGTATTGACGAAACAATGAAACAGATTCGTTCAAAAACAATAAAATGACACGCTTCTGGCGTTTTTCAAGTGCAAAAGGTACCAGTAACGGGTTAACTGTAATGCGTGGTTACGGGTTGATGGTCTATTGTCTGTGGCCTATGGAGTTATATGAACAGCTGTTCACCTCGAAAATAATTTGTATTATAAGTTTTATGTATAGCTATTATCAATTTATTCAATAAATTAAATTGTAACACCTAGGAAGAATTTAATTCTTATAAAACCTAACTTCTTCTATAGCATCGCATTTGAGGTTTGATTTATATTTTTGCCAATTCATTTCCTTTCAGAATAGGATCGAAATCATTTCAATCGCAAAATCAAAACTGCATTCAGAATGTCATGATACTCTGAAATACATCGACTATCAAATGGGGATAAATATACAACAGGAACGGGAAAATTTACGACTTATAACCGTTTTATGGTCACGGAGAACGACTGAAAGTAGTTTGTTGTCGTATTCATAACTACTGGTGACTGGCGGGTGCCATCTTTTACTACATACTTCGACAGATATACGTGAATGACGTGCGGTAGGTAGGATTGCCGTATAAAAATGTAGTAAGCTTCAGTTTCATAGCATTTATTCACAATGAGATCTTCAAAAAACCCTTTAGCTTAGGTGTTACGAATGGAGTTGAACATCTAGGCAAAGGCATCTAGAGGACGCTTACAATACCTACTTATATCATCATTTGAAACATTTCCAATTTACAGGTTTTACCTAAACTCATTTGGAGTTTGTCTATTTATATAAATTTTACTTCTCTCATTATACCTAATACAAAATATTTCTTCTATATGGACAGGAGACATCTGTGCAGATTTCATCTTTATCTGTACAGTTTCAATAGGTTGCTCATTATTTACTTAAACATCGACCTTATCTTAATGGAATATTATTGTTTACAGCAAGTTATGAGAACAATTCAATCCGCAGCAATTATTATGACTGAATACTGACTCATAGGGTAATACGAAATGTGGCGTTAACGCAACTGTGTGATGCTCCGCTCGAAACATGAAAACATAGTTTATAACAACGAGTTCATTGATTTTATTCAGACAAATATGTACACACCCCAGCGGCGACTCCAAACCATATAAAAATATAATACAAAGCTTAAAAAACACGATGATTAAGCTGTATCGACGCGGGAATGTATCGGTGTCGTCGGCGTAACGATAGGAATCACGGTCACTCACTCGAGTTAGCTTTGGTACCTCGTAAATGCACGGGTCGCTGTCGCAGCGCACAGCACTGAGAGTCAGACGCTGGCCGCGCGGCCGGCCCTCGCCGCTAGCTAGAGCGCGGCCGACTCGGGCGCCATCAGGGGCGACAGCGGGCCCGCCACGCGCCGCCCGCGCTCCAGCTCGAAGCGCAGGTCGGGGGGCGCGCGCCGCCCCGCCGCGCCGTCCTCCGGCAGGAAGGCCGCCACCAGCAGCGCGCAGATCACCAGCAGCGCGCCCAGCACGAAGGGCGGGCCCGGCACCATGCGCACGTACTTCTCCTCGGCCGGCTTGCCCGCCACGGCGTGCTCCTCGTTCAGGTCCACGTGGAACAGGTAGAAGATGACGCCGAACATGGCGGGGCCCAGGCCGTTGCACAGCCCGCGCACACCCGTCACCATGCCCTGCACCACGCCCTGCCGGTCTGCCCGGCTGTTCACTGACACATATGCACTGATCGCTGGATATGTGACAGAGCCCAGGGCAGCCAGCACTCCAGCGGCCCACATCATCCACGTTCGGCTACCAAAGCCGTACCACATGAGCTGCAGCATCTCAAACAACAGTCCCACCATGATAGTGTGCTTAGCTCCCAGTGATCTCATTAAGAATCCGAGAACAACTTGTACACCAATACTGAGCACTCCTACGATTGCAATAAATATCGCCACTTGGACTACACCGAAGCCCATCACTAACTTCAAGTACACAAATATGCACGAATACTGTCCGGCTTCCGGCAAGTATGAGAGGAACACTGCCACACACAACATCAGCACTGTACGTTCCGCACCAACTTTCCTCAGTGCAGCGAAAGGATCAGCTTGCTCCCAGCTTATAGCCGGGCCCCAACCGCTGGGTCTCACTTTTTCTGGGAGGCTTTCAGGCACTGCAACCATTATGAAGAATACATCCAGGATAGCGACAGCCGTGGCGGCAGCGACTACAAGCGCCTCGCCATACAAGTCCATCAGGTAGGCGCCCAGAGCTGGCGAGATGACCATGCTGGCGGCGAAGGTGGCCGACACGAGCCCGTAGGCGCGCGAGCGTTCCGCCTCTGTCGTCACGTCCGCCACATACGCGAACACAATGGAGAAGGTGACGGCGAACACTCCGCTGATGCTGATCATCGCAAAGAACCACCACGTGTTGATGGTCATCAGCGGGATGGGCGCGCACGTGAAGAACACTGTCACTAGCAGGAAGAACTTGCGGCCCCACACGTCGGACAGCGCGCCGATCAGGGGCGCAGACAGGAACGACAGGATGCCCTTGATGCCCATTATCAAACCGTTCATCAAGAACGTGTGATCCGGGAATGTAACGTTTAAAACCGAGATGATCGGCATCGTGAGCAGTCCCCACGCGAAGAACTCCAGGAATATCACCACCAGAGCGTGGAACACGGAGGGCTCGCCGATGCCAGACATTGTCATAATCCCGTCTTTCATAACAGTTTTTCTATTCCGTATCACCATTTCTACTTCGGTTTTTGTGGTCTTCGTGGGCGTCATTTAAGATTTATATTGTTTATTTTCCTACAGAACTACTTATATTAGAAACATTATGGAAACCTAAGCACTACATGGAGGAAAACTTGATAAAAACGAGCAAGTAGTAGCAACGTCAAAAATCCACTGGAAAATTGAAAAACAATTCGATATTTGTATTGCCATAGTAAAACATCAAAACGTAACAAAACTCCAAAAATATTTGCTAGAAATTAAGACAATTTTTGTATTTTTAAAGATAATTAACATTAGAATTATATTGTATTATGTTTATATTTATATGTTATCTTAAATTAGGCCTTGTACAATTAGATAAGATTTTACCTAAGTTATTAAAATATACCAAAATTATAAATTTTAAGTAAAATGGCAACATGTTTAACCAGAGACTACATTCTGTACCGAACTCTACTGAACTGAACTCAAAAATAAAATTTTATGCAATCTCTCAAACAGTAATTTTATTATTACCTTTTATAAGACACCTTAATTATGGAATTTTTAAACTTAAGCTTAAGTTCAAAAAGAGCAGAAGTGTGGCGAAGAAAAATATTACAGAAATTGATACGCAGTAATGGAATGCTAAACAAACGTTTTTTTCAACCTGGAACGCTCGATCGATTCAGGGTCATAGACAATTCCCACTGACAATAGCTTTTTTTTGTCGGACTGTCGGAGTTGTCAAAATTGAAAGGAATAGGAGGCGTCGACGGGCTACATTTTACAAATTCTTTCAATTTATTTCATAATTACAAAATGGTACAATTTTTTCTTTAATCTTCAAGCTTCTCAACTCATTACTATAAAGAGTAATTCTTATTTAACTCTTAATATTTGCAGATTCGCTTCATACTGATCCAAAACCGTGCGGGTAAAACGAGACTGGCAAAATGGTACATGAACTTTGATGATGACGAGAAACAGAAGCTCATCGAAGAGGTGCACGCCGTAGTGACGGTCAGAGACGCCAAACACACGAACTTCGTTGAGGTAAGTCATTTAAAACCTCAAAAATCTAAGTTAAAATGTACATCGATTCATGGTGTGTATTTTACTCAAACTCAATCGTTTTACAGTTCAGGAACTTCAAGATCGTTTACAGGAGGTACGCAGGGCTGTACTTCTGCATATGCGTTGATGTAAACGACAATAACTTGTGCTATTTGGAAGCTATACACAATTTTGTGGAGGTGCTCAATGAATACTTCCACAATGTCTGTGAACTGGACCTGGTGTTCAATTTCTATAAGGTAAATAAGCTTTATTGGTAATTTAACATACAAAATAATCTTGAATCTATAATTTTGCAATCAAGCTATGTCATTGGAATGTGTAACATCCTCCCAATTGGATTACTCATTGATTCAAACTGTAACTGATCTGTTACATACATTTGCACTGATTAAAACTTATACATCTAAAACATAAGAACAAAATGCAACTCTATTGACTTGATTAACACTAAAAAAAAATCAGGTGATCTGTGTAACTCTCTATTGACTCAAATTTTTAACCGACTTCCCAAAAAGGAGGAGGTTCTCAATTCGGCCGGTATGTTTTTTTTTTTTTTCTATGTATGTACATCGATTACTCCGAGGTTTATAGACCGATTTGCGTGATTCTTTTTTGTTCGACGCGAAATAGCTGCCAGTTGGTCCCATAGTCATCAGGTTAGGATCTGATGATGGAAACCCTGAGAAATCGAGGGCAACCTTCGAAAGTTGTAGGCATACATAGGGTAAAAACTTGACACTCAGGTGTATGCCTAAAAGTACTATTCAACAGTGAAGGTTTGGAGCTGACCTGATGATGGAGACCAGAGAGGGTCGAGGGAACTCGACAACTGAATATGTAAACTACCTCGTGTTTGGGCTTATATTATTTGTATTGACAAGACCTTTGCAACAGTGAAAGTTTGGAGCTGACCTGATGATGAAGACCAGAGAAGGTCGAGGGGACTCGACAACTGAATATGTAAAATACCTCGTATTTGGGCTTATATTCTTTATATTGATGAGAACTTTCCACTTATATGGATAGTGACAACTATTCGTATCACTGAAAACCAGTAAATAAAAAACTTTTTTACAAAAAAATTAAACCGACTTCCAAAAACACTAAAAAGCAAAAAAAACTAATTTTAGGTGCTTCGGCCTACAAGTCGGTGGCAAAATTAACTTAGTAACATCCATTAGACACCGACTTCTAGGCCGATGCACCTAAAATTAGTTTTTTTTGCTTTTTAGTGTTTTTGGAAGTCGGTTTAATTTTTTTGTAAAAAAGTTTTATGTTTAATGCTACATTGTAACAATTAAAATACTCATGTTTATATTCTAGGTGTACACAGTGGTAGACGAGATGTTCTTAGCGGGCGAGATCCGAGAGACCTCGCAGACTAAAGTCCTGAAGCAGCTGCTCATGCTCAACTCCTTAGAATAATGTATTCACCACCACATAGTGAAGAAGCTGGGTGAATCATGGGGAAACTGAATTTGTAATAAATAGCACTATAATATATATTTAACTGTAGTAGCAATACTCTTAAATGTTGCATTCTCAATAATATGAACTTAAATTATTATTTAATAATGTAAAGAAAATGAATTGTATTAGCAAATTATTATTTTATAAAGAGAGATTTGAGTGTTTGTTTTTATTGAAAATGTTCTGGAACTACTGAATTGCTTTTAAAAATGATTTCTTTTTTGGAAAATATACTGTCCTGGGTGACTGAGGAAGGTTCTCCCAGGATACAGGCAAAACCGCAAGACACATGTATGGACACACTCAGAGACATTTAATGAATACTTAAGTCACTCCTTAGTGACAGATTGTCAAAGAAATCCTTAACTAAGGAATGGCTTAAGTAACCATTAAATGTCTCTGACTGTGGTAATGTCTCTGACTGTGGGTAACTGTTAAATATGCATATTGTTAATTAGGTGTTTGATTGAACATTATATAAATTCACCCCAGCTTTGTCTATTAGTATCCCTAGAGTAAGTTGTATGTAACACATTCATACTGCAGCATTGGTAATAATTAATAATTTATTATCCCATTAATATCTATGGCAGTATTGATAAGCTATTTAAATAATAACTGTTAAAACATTGTTATTATCTAAGATTTGTATAAAGAATACTCATTCATTCCATCTTAGAGAAATTATGAAATATATTTATCACTTCAAGCATAGAGTTTGCATGTTTAGAATTTATATTAATTTCATTTTTCTATTAGCTGTTGATTGTTGAAAGATACAAAATATTGTATTTCGAGCGATGATTTCGAGGATATACAATTTGTCAAAATTGGTAGTTGGCAAAGTTGAACACTCGTATTAATTACGAAAATGGTTTAAAACTAAATAGATGAAATATATTCGAGTATTTTCATGAGATCATGATGTATATAAAGTGTAATTATAAGCTCTGTTTATTGGTGTATATTAGAGTAAATAAAGTATTGCTTATTTAGAAGACTCTTTATTTTACAAAATCTTGATAATAAGAGGCATGTATCTCGTACGTGTTTAAAACAAGGATATTCAATAAAACATGATTTATTTCTAAAACATATAAATTTTACAAAAACGAAACATATAAAACTGGACGATTATAATATTACATTTACCTAATTACAGTTATCATATTATACAAGAACAAGGAATGTTGAAATTAATATTGGATTCTAACATAATTTAACATCTTCATAAATATTATTAGGAGAAAAAACTATGACTATAGTCAACAATAAACGAAATAAAAACTTTTCAGTTTGTGTAGGACTAGATAAAAAAATATATGTAAGTATTATTTAATCAATATTGTCTTGTTATTCAGCATTGAAAGTTGTACATATTATGTACAACAGTGATACAGTGAGCAGAAAAATAATAATACCCCATGCACTTACCAATAGGCAAAAATTTATCTGCCAATAATCAAGCAGATACTATTATCACAGTAATATAATAATTAGTAGCTAGGCACTAACTAAACATAGCATAAAAGTTTATCTTTATACTTATTAGGTAGCCAGTGGAACCGTACGCAAGCGATGCTAGGCCTCGCACTTAGAGGGTGTCACAAGTCCAGAGGCCCTCGCAGGACAATCGGGAAAAGAAACTACAAGAAACATGGGATAGTAAAAAACATCATAAGTCGCAAAAAACATTAAAGAACTTGTGTATAGTTCTTAATATTTTTTGCAAGTTTTTCATCTCAATGACAGGTCGCACCTAGCGGAAAGCCCTTTTAACAGTGGGGTGGCAACACTAACTATCAGAAATTGTTTCACAAATTTCTTATAGCTGTAAAGAACTACTAAGACTACAATGGTCTTATGTCTAGGTATACGTGCAAAGTAAAGTGATCCTTATCGCGTAGACCTAAGGTTGGGAGTGCTACTCCCACTCCCAGTCGTGTAGGATGGGCGGGAACAGCCACTCATCTGGCTGCCCCACGTGGGACACGTGAGCGCCTAAGTCGAATTTGCTCCACCTGCGGAGAAAAAAGTATAAAGTTACAATACTACAAATTACTTTTTACTTACGGATCCACCGAAGAAATTGAAAACTGAAATCGAACAGTGGGACCGTGCCCACGACCTCGCAGGGTAGACCTCGCACTCGCATTCAGAGGTCTTGAGTCTTATTCTGAGTTCTAACAGCACATTTCATTTAATAAGTAACTATTGTATTAGTACTCTGATAGACTCACACAAAGGGCGGTATGCCCCGGGAGATGTTGTGCGTGGGGCTGCTGATGGCGAGGAACCGGTAGCTGTTCCGCAGGTACGCGCTCGTGATCTTCACGTCCGTCGCGCCATGGCTGCGGTGACCCAGCGCGCGGAATGGATACGTCCCTGCAACGTCAAACGTTTCTGGGTATATTGAAGTAACTAATTGCCTTCACTAAAATGAGGCGAAAGAAAAAATATTTTAATATTAATAGAATTGAGAATATCTGCACTAGGACCTAAAATCATGACAAAATTAAAACAACTTTTGACGAAAGTTTTTGTTGATTGGTCACTTGGATCCAAAATGGTGGAGACCTGTGCCTTACAGTGCAGAGTTTAAGCTATTCATGTGATGAAGTGTGTACCATTAGCAAGGTTGAGGTCATTCCTGGCGGAGATGGCGTTGCAAGCGCTGTAGGGAGGATCACACTGTTCACAGCGTGCCAGCGGGTCGTGCTTGAAGTCATTGTACCGCATCGTGTTATACATGTCCCGCAAGTTGCAGATACCAACCTAGCACCGAACCAGACATTAAAATCTCTTCGAAGTAGAATATCAACCGTCATAGGCGTAATCAAAAGCTATTTTGACCGATTTTTGCAAAAAAATACTGGAAACTTTTGTCACTTCAACTTAAACAGTGAAATTACGCCCATGTCAATCATCCATAAGAAATGAGAGTATCCATCATCACCTAGCGGCTTCATGAAGAACGCTGAATCTATTGATAAAGCGCTCATCGAATGGTCTGCCTCTGGAATCTAACCGAATACTTTGCTAGGCGGTTTGTTTAGTATGTCTTTCGACCCCGGACACTTAGGTAAGTACCCGGTTGGTGGAGAGTCATCTATAGCTTATCGCCCAATCGGTTCGCGAGTGTTGACTCAAATTTAAAAGTAGGTACAGTTTTGCAATGTATAACTACGTAACTTATATGATCATAAAATCCTATCCTAATATCCTTATATCGGAGTTACCTGTTTGGCCTTCAGCATCTTGGCTCTAGGATTGGTGTGATAGCCGAACCAGTCCCCGTAGGTGGCAATACGCACATGGCCGCCACTCAGGTTGAAAATCCGCGGGAAGTAGGGGATGTTGTACGACGGGAAGTATGATGTGCGCTTCAGCTGAGCCGTCCTGAGTTCAGTTAAATTGATGGTTAGCTACGAGAACGGATCCTGAGAATGCTCTAAGTACCAACCTACATAACAAAAAATCAAAATCAAAAGTCATTAATTCAAACTTGGCTGCAAAACAGCACTTTTCGAACGTCAAAAAATAAATTTACAAAAGACAGCCCCCAAAACGCCCACCCTTCACCACTTCCTATGTGTTCGTGACGACAAAAGAGTTCGTGACGACAGTAATAGATCGAAAGGACAGCAGTTATGCGTATGCCCTCGCCGAAGGGACTTGGGAGGTGCAGAGAATTTGACAGAATCTGTTGCCACTTAATCAGGTTACTCATGGCCATTTCGACCTGAATCAATATGTTAATTGTTACTCACAGATCAGCGGCCTCGACGATGCCGGGCAGTTGTTCCACGACCCACAGCAGCCCCGGCTTCACGAAGCCCTCCTGGTGGTTCGTGCGCGGCTTGAACCTCTTGTAGTCCACTATGAACCTGATCAACGGCCGATCCCAATAATCTATCTATAAGTTGATTGCTTACTAGAGATGTCATGTCAAATTCCTTTCTCTTGCAAGCAAAACAACACCGCTGCAAGTTTAACCATGTGGAACTTTTATTTTGGTAAACAATTTTCCAGATTTGGCAATTCTTTCTACCAAACTACAACAACTGTTGGCGTTCCCTGTTTAGCTAAGGCCTGACCGTTAGTGGTATGCGTGATTGCGTGCATGACAATCAGCACTAGCTATGTAAATAAACCGAAATAATGGCTTTGGTGGAAGCCAGTACTCGTATTTGTGTCCACTACACCAATAGTTATAATTTATCAACTAAAATGGTATTATTGATGTTATTCTTACCACTGGTTGTTGTACGTGCCACTGTTGTGTCTCCTAAATATCTCCATCCACTGTTTGCCAGTTTTCGCCAATCGGTTAGCTATCATCGCACGAGCATATTCCAGAATCTAAGAAATAATACAAGCAATATTATTTGCTTTATAGCACACTAAGCTACAAAATTAGAAATATACTTTGCCTTTGAGACTGCAGTCACTTTTACGTCATTCTCGCTACTCCATTAGATTAGGTAGGTACATAACAGTAAGCAATTACATATTTATGTAGCGGCTTAAGATTTCATCCGCGTCCCGTTGGAACTACTGCCACACCGGGATAAAGTACCTATAGCCTACTATGTTACTCAGGAACAGTGTAGCTTTCTAACAGTGAAAGAAGTTTTCAAATAATTCAGTTAGTTTCGCAGCATTTAGGGTACAAACAATGTTTCCTCTTTACTATATTATCTAGACACACGGCAGTGTGTCCGCCAACTTGGCAAGTTTTAATAGAAAATTAAATACTTGATTCATTGCGTTTAGTAGGTTTATAACAAGGTTTATGAAAACTTGCCAAGTGACATCATTAAAAAGTAACTATTTTTAACTGAGGTATGTGTATGGAACTTGGTACTTATTCAGATCTCACTTCTTTTATAGGCGAAGCATTCCCATATTATCGAACTTGGCAGTCTTTCACATTTTTGTTTTGGGTGGGATTACTAGTACTTAGGTACAGATAAAATAAATACTGACTGTTCCCACAGGCTTGACGAGCTCGAAGAGTGAGCGGTTGCTGTTGCCGATGGTGGTCTCCCCGGTGGCCAGCCCCGACGATATGATGTAGAAGTCATCTGTGGACTGCCCAGCGCTGTCTTTTTATATTATCTACCTACTGCTTACATTTAACATTAAAAATAGATGGATAAATCTTTATATTTCTATAGGCTGAAGTGTCTTAGGCACATCGCCAGAGTAAAGGTTCTTCTGTAACTGTAGAAGCGAATGACCTGCGGAATTGTATTTTGGCCATCCATTATCCGTCCTGTTTTTTGTATCTTCGTTTCCGCTGTTTGAATTAAAAATACCCTGTCCAAACACAGTCAACCCTGATTGTACTTGCCAAGGCATATAGAGCCGTTGTTATGAGAATCGTGCAGTCTGCTTGAATAAAACCTGTTCCTTGAATGGTTATGTTTTAATGAAAATACATGCCATTGACAAATTAGGCGTTACCTGAACGAAAGCCGGGTAAGAGGTGAGCGCCATCTTGAATCCGGGTATAAGTTGCTTGCTGCCCGGGGACATGTGCAAGCGCATCACGTACATCTTGTGGAACCGTAGCATTGATTGGTAACTGTCATGGTAAAAAAACCCGTCACTGTAATATGCCGCTCTGCTCAAAAGATCAGGCAAATTATCTATTGTTCTAAGGGAGATTAAGGCATTATTCCACTTCCGCCGCCGCGCCGGTACTATCTCTACCTATAAAATTTCGTTGCACCTACCCCACCACTAAATGTGTTAACGTTGGACTTCTCGGAACTCTGTCGGGAGTAGCTGATTGCGTCTAAGATTACCGTCACAATGACTTACACAAAGATTCATTCCCTCACAAATATTTTTCCAATGCCCTGAGTATCTCCTCTACTTAGGTATCATAACAGGAGGTAGTTCTAACCTGTTCCAAGTGACATGGGAGAAGTACAAGTTGGTGAGATCCGGCAGAAGCTTGACGAGGCCGGTGCATCGCTCGTCGTCGAAGAGTTTCCCATCAGGGCTCGACTTCGGCATAGACAGCGCAAATGCTAGCTCGTCTAGATCCCCTAGCATGTTGATCCAGCTGGGTAGGGGGGTGAAAAATTGCTTTAAAATATTGGCATAGGAGATTCGAAAACGTGGTTTCCGCTTACGCCATATAACTTTGGAGCTGTGAAGTCTGCTCCTTGTGAATGTGTGTGTGCAATGTTTAGAATTAACTAGGTAATGAAAACTATTGGCGAACTTCAGAGCGACAAAGGTATTTAACGAAAAGGACTTTGTCTGTATGTAGTACCAAGAAAATGTGAAGGTATATCTGGCCCTGTACTTATATTGGAAGGATCTGAACTCACATAATATCTCTAGTAGTGAGCCACTGGTAAGGATCCTTAGTGGCTGCGTTGTATCCCACCGCTAGCCCTTCTAACTGGATGTAATATAACTTCATCTGAAAGACGCAACAATTCAGCGATAACTTGGATGCTAGATTGATTTCATACACATATCGGAAACGCCTTTAATATTAAAGGTATTGGAAAATAGACCCGTCAACTCCCCTTTGCAAATCATCTTCTTGGCTTTGTATATGTATACCCATATTTGCAAAATAATATTCTATTCTATTCTATGTTCTCTCAATTATTGGATATCCGGCTGAAATAAGAACTTAGGTACGTACATGGTACCAATAGGAATCGTTGCAATTCTTCTCCACCATCCCTGACATATATTCCTCATTCTTGTCCACGAACTCTTCGATGAGGCCGCACACATCCGTCTTGTTGTAGCAGTATCTAAAATTGATATGAATGTGTTTGGCAGTGGCAACCGCGATGGGAGAGAAAGGGTGTACCTACTAAATTTGACCTAGCACAGGCACAGACCTTTCACAAGTAGATAAGAATGATTCGTTGGGAGATTGGGGGCTCGCAACTACGACTATGAGGCTGGATATATGGTGTTTGACAACTTAGGAGAAATATTTGTGAATTTCTTTACTGCCTTTCTCATAAAACCGCGAAATGCTACACAATATACGCGGTAGGTATAATATTGTAGATGAGATAAAAAGTCGTGGTGGCCTAGTGGGTAAAGGACCAACCTCTCAAGTATGAGGGCGCGGGTTCGATCCCAGGTCAGGCAAGTACCAATGCAACTTTTCTAAGATTGTATGTACTTTCTAAGTATATCTTACACACCAATGACTGTGTTTCGGATGGCACGTTAAACTGTAGGTCCCGGCTGTCATTGAACATCCTTGGCAGTCGTTACGGGTAGTCAGAAGCCAGTAAGTCTGACGCCAGTCTAACCAAGGGGTATTGGGTTGCCCGGGTAACTGGGTTGAGGAGGTCAGATAGGCAGTCGCTTCTTGTAAAGCACTGGTACTCAGCTGAATCCGGTTAGACTGGAAGCCGACCCCAACATGTTTGGGAAAAAGGCTCGGAGGATGATGATGAATATTGTAGATGAGCAAATGAACAGATACATCTATACTAATATTATAAAGCTGAAGAGTTTGTTTGTTTGTTTGAACGCGCTAATCTCAGGAACTACTGGTCCGATTTAAAAATTTCTTTCAGTGTTAGATAGCCCATTTATCGAGGAAGGCTATAGGCTACTTTTTATCCCGGTACGGGAAGTAGTTCCCACGGGATGCGGGTGAAACCGCTGGCAGAAGCTAGTAGATAGGATATACGGAATGCTCGTAAGACGTGAATAGAATAATTTTTCAGAGAATAATAAATATGTTTGTTATATCTGACCCTTTGAGCATATTCTGCCAGTGGTACCATATGAGGTCCCTGGTGAGGAAGCCCTCCAGGTAGCCGGCCGCATACGCCTGCTTCTCGTCCTTGCATTCTGCCCTAGTATGAAGCTCCAGAAAAGCCCAGCTGAAATATAAAATTACTTTCATAAAAACTTTCCAAATTACCTCACTTCTTGTGGTTTTGAAACAATAAAAAGGTTGACTAGATCCTTGGTCGAAAACAAGGTAGGCGTAGTTTCCCTAAGAGGAATAAGTACACTTTATGCTTGCAGTCGGTCTTTCAGCAGATCTATAAGCCAGTATGAATCTCTGCGTGCAGGCAAGCTTGCCCAAATGTGACTTTAGGCAGGGATCTTTACTGTTAGAAGCGCTTTACCTATTTGGAGGTACAACATTCTCATAACATACCCGGTAGAATTAATTTCGTTGCTATAAGTGGCACGCGCGACGTGTGAGTCCGGTATGTCGGCGAAGTAGTCCGTCGTCTTCACAGTCACCTTGTTCCCCGACCACAGCACGTACCCGTACTTACACTCACACACGATAAAAATGCTTAGTATCAAATACACACCACACAAAGAATCCATCGCGAAACTTTAGTCTACGAAACTGCGATTTCTCGCAACGCACCTTCCTGTTCGCATGCAAACGCATATATTTAGCAATGAGTAACATTTATCATTTATAATCAGGGCAGATGTCGTTTGTAATTAAGTAATTTTATTCTTTAAATTTCAAAATAACGTTTTGAAATTGATGGTACGTCGCTATGACGTTATTCCTGTCACCATAGACAGTACAGTTGTTGCCATGTTCATATTGTACTGCCATTGTATAAATATTAATACAAACTTTTCGGATAACTTATATCATTTTGTTGTCACTAAAAAGCGCCAAACTAGCACATCTTACAGCGTGAATAGTTTTCCTACGCGATGTTGAGTGTCATCACTCCAGCTAGTAGCTGATAGCTGATCAGGCCTATCGGCTTGCGCGAACTGAGCGTAGCCTGCTTATCTCGCCGCACGTATATCCAAACGATAGGTATATATACCGCAGAAATACTACAAAACCAATAAAAACAAAAACCAATCAATACTAAAACGTCATTTAATTCACAAACAATTTTACATCCTCTTCCGGAGTCCTTAATCAAAATTCTACGAGGTTACACGCTAGTTCAAGTGGCCGCGAGTTTCATGCCTATTTCCCCACACTTGTAGCCGACCTCTCTGAGGAGGTAGGGGGTCCTCTCGTGCGCAGGCGCGGCCAGGAACTCCGTCACGTTGATAGCGACTGCGGCGTAACCCTGCTTCTCAAGAATATCCAGGACTAGGCGGAAGGTGCCTCGAAGGCGGTTGCTGTTCATTGAGAAGCAGCCCGGTTGGAAGTTAAGGAGACACACTCTGAAAAATGGGAATGGTTCGTCAGCAAACATTTTAAATAGTGAAAATAGATGTCGATGTTGGTTTTTGTGTGAATATAATATGACGTGTCAATAGTTTAATCTGAGCCTGAAGACTAACTGGCCACATAGAGCAGCTTTGTATCCAAATCAAGAAGTAAGATGTACTCACGGTATAGAACCGGGCGGAATATTGAGCATTCCAACAGGAACTTTCATGTTGCTGGTGCCGATCGGGAACTGCACTGGATAGCCTCCTTTCAGGCAGATCAGGCAATCTGGGAACAGAACACGAGGTCAGGAGGACAGGACGAAGAAGAAAATACATAGGTATATGAACTGTTTTAAATAGAGACAAAAAAACAACAGCAAAATTCCTTTTCGACTCTAGGGGCTAAAATGCATGATAATCATTCAACTTGAAAACAATTACTTGGTATCACAATGCAACAAGCAAGATATTAAGTTTTACCACTAAGCATGTCACCACTAGAAAACTAGATGATTGGAGAGGTAGACTTCATCACACCAGTGGCGTAGCGTGGGTATCTGCCGCCCGGGGCAGTTGTCGATTTTGCCGCCCCTTCTCGTGTATTTTTTTAACAAGTGTTACAGGCCGTTTGTCATTTTTAACCGATTTCAAAAAAGGTTTTTTTTTGTATCGACGTTAAAAATCATCAAATGACCCTTCCCGCTGTGGGTTAGTAGCGGTGAGGGAGTGTCAGACTCTTTTTGACTAAAAACCGTCGTATTCCGTCGAAGGCCTTTTATGTTCCAGAGCCGCGGTAACTCTTTCGAACAACCCGCAGCCCCGGCAGAAGGGGGAGGTTTTCAAGTAGACTTTTCTTTTATATCTTTGTTACTTGATTTCTTGAAGGTTTTAAAATTCTTTTAGGTACGCAGGTTAGCGAAGTAGGTACCTATAAGTATATATGAAATTGAAATAATTTTAAAAGCGCTATAGCAGTCAAGTTTATCTAACCCAGTGATTCTTAACGTTTTAGTCATGAGGGACCACTTTAACTAAAGTTTGTCTTGCCGGGGACCACCTCAAAGGTTCACCTAAATTAGCACTCTGCTAAACGCATGTCGGCAGTTGTGTAGGTAAGCAAATGCAAATAGAGAAAATCTTGCCTATGTAGTTTCCAAATGCGCGAGCGAAGCGAGCGCGAAATTTTTATCGTACTTAAACTAAATATTACGTTAAAATTTAGCCCAAACGCACTAAACTTTTTGTTTGTTGACAGATGCAAAATAAGGGCATATCGTTTTTGAATATGCGAGCGAAGCGAGCGCGAAATTTTTATCGGATTAAAACAAAAATTACGTAAAATTTTGCCCAAACGTACTTAACGTTTTGTTTGTTGACAAATGCAAAAATAAGGGCCATAATATAGTTTCTGAATACGCGAGCGAAGCGAGCGCGAAATTTTTATCGGAGTTAAACCAAATATTACGTAAAATTTTACCCAAACGTACTTAACTTTTTGTTTGTTGACAAATGCAAAATCAAGCGCATACAGTTTCTGAATACGCGAGCGAAGCGAGCGCGAAATTTTAATTATTTTTTATTTCAGACTCAAAACCAAAATTACGCAAAATGTAGTGTCACGTGTGTTTTAAGTACCAAATATTAACAATAATTAATTTTAAGTTTAAAAAGTTTCAACTTTCTTATTTAATGTTTTGTTATTGTTAGACAGTTTTATGTAGCGGCACAGATACTAGTTGCGAACAATTTTTTTTTTTAAATTGGGTGAATTTTGCCGCCCCCTAAAAGCTGCCGCCCGGGGAATTTGCACCCCCTGCCCCCCCCACGCTACGCCACTGCATCACACGGTATACTCACCAGCAATGAATCCATTGGGCAGCACGACATTCGTCACGACGTATTCTGCTCCCCCCAACCCAGTAGACAAGTATTCTTCTATCACCTCCGTCTTCTTATGTATCGGGTAAACTGACTTCGCTTTCTCCAGCAAGTCTTCTGGAAGTGTGTAGCTCTCATCGTGGAAAGACTTTACCGCTTCATATAACGTCAGCAGCTGGAGGTAGTCTAAAGCATTATTCTCTTTATCAGAAAACTGACTGACATTTTCCTTGGAAAACACTCGGGAAAGTAGTTTATCATCATAGTATCCTAAGGACGCTAGTTCCAGGCATATCTTGGTCCAGGGTAAAGCAGTGTTTTTGCCATCGAACACCGGGTTCTCGGCTATTTGGTTTCGGATTTCCAGCCACTGTTCTTTTCCTGGTATGAAGTTGTTATTTGCCAGACAGTTTATGAAGCCAAAGAGGATATTGGTGCGAGCAGTGGAGAGCGTGGTCGGGTTGGAAGCCGCTTTCTCGCAGAGGTAGCCCACGATACCTAGATGTGTGTGAGCCTGGAAGTGAACAGAATACTTATTGTTTTAGTCCTGGAAATGAGCTGGTTGATTCAATTGATTGATGATTGAATACTTGTGAAGAACTATAGTGATAGAAAACAACGATACTTACAATCCTGGACATAACTCTGGCAACCAATAACCCCTTATCAAAGTCTACATCTTGAGTCACCACGTAACTAGAAATAGCGTCCATTAGCTGTTCATGGTAATACTCCGGGTGCTTCTCCAGGATCCTGCCCTTGATCCTGGCTGCCGTCATCAGCACCTCGTCGTACGTCAGCTGGTCTATTCGCTGCGTCAGTATGTCATAGCAGATATGCAAGAGCTGCACTCTCGTCGGAAACACTTCCTCTGTACAATTGACTTGGCACAAAGACCAGATGACGGACTTCGCGATATTGGCATCTATGACCTGATCGTGTAGAAGAAGTCCTGTCACTATGTTGTTGATGTACCTGTCTGGAAGGTCGTGGGTGCAGCTGTAAGCCAGCATGTCTTTAAGCAGCGGCAGGTCTTTCTTGTCCAGCTCATAAGGAAGGTGTATTTGGAATGCTAAGGGCAGTGCTAACTTTAAGGCGTCAACTAAGTGGTTTGAGCCGTCGAACTTCGTAAGCAGGAAGTCGAGGAACATGATCTGCCGGATGCTGATCATGTTGATGTAGCACCGGACGAGCTGCAGCATGGTCTGCACGACCATGGACTCGGCTGGCACCTTCAGGTACGAGAGAACCTTCGTGGCCTCTATTGCTTCGTTGACGTCAAGAGCCCGCGCGTGCTTCTTAAAATTCTGACATAGAACTCCAAATGTGGGGTTTGCTACTAATTTTTCGGTGTCTGTTTCTAAGCTAGAAAAGGCAAATTGAGATTTAATGTGAGCGAGCAATACTTCCTAAACCAGTTACAATTTATGAAACAGAATTGAACAAATTGACAGATGAATTGGTCATGTCTTGAACCAAGATATGATAAACACTAGCCGTTTTCCCGTGGGAGCTACTGCCCGCCCCGGGATAAAATATTGCCTATGTTACTCGCAGATAATATAGCGTTCTAATGGCGAAAGAATATTTAAAATCGGTCCAGCAGTTTTGGAGTTCATCCATTACAACCAAACAAACAAACAAACAAAGTTTTCCTCTTTATAATATTAGTATACGTTACTATACAAATGTGGTAAAAAAGGGGCAAGACTTACTTTTAAAAAAAATATTTCAAATTATTACATTGATGACTTACTGTCCAGATTTCTGCAGCTCGAAGAGACACCGTAATGCTTGCAGCATGTGTTTGTGGTTCATGTTGGGCATGTTAGCGTTCACAGCGGCGAGCACCTCCGCTGCGGTGGGAGCTGCCTTGATGCTCGTCATCACAGCGTCCGGGGACCTGCTGCCTGTCACCTCCGATGCTACTGTGGTGGTCAAAGAATGTTAAGGGACAAGTTTATGAGACCCAGGTTTAGGAGTTAATGCTCATGCTGAGAACACTAAGTATTTATTTTATTTAGAAAAGGGTGCGCGGTGGGAAGCAATGAGCAGTTGAGGCACTATAAAAATTAGATTATTTACTAAAATGTATACTTACTACTGGAAGTGAGACTTCGGCTCCGCAGTGATTTGCTCAGTGGACTGCCTTTCAACACATTCCGCCACACGCTCTTCAGTAACAGCGTCATTATTGCTGAAATGTAGCATTAAATAGGTCGCATTATTTTCTAATTAGAACTCTTTCTAACCTTGCCAAACAATTTGTTAGGTTATGTTTTGATGCCCGTACTAGACCTTTCACACTAAACAAGTGGTAAGAAACTGACCGAAAAGGTACGGAGGAATTGATTACTGAAATGAAGAAAGTATAAAAAAATAGGGACTCACCTTCTAATTCGCAATTTTGCTATAAACTATATCTATTAATAAAATATAGGTCAATAAAGATCAATTTAAAACGATCCCCTATTATAACAAATCGCCCAGCGTTATGTATTATAATATCTAGTATATAAAAATTTAAAACTCTTTATAAACAGAAACAGAATGAATTTGAAAAATTCGCGTTACTGACAGCTGATTCTGACATTTTGGTGCGACAAGTGACAAATGAAAAATATAAACAGAAGTCTTTTGTTTTTTGGGTTCCTTGTTTTTATTATGTAATATTTTTACTGTGGTACTGATGAATTGATTTTAGTAGTTATCATTCATTTTGCGCTAAAGATGTAAATTAAAATTACAGGTTACTTAATGGATGTTAACGACGTGATGTGTTAGTGATGCAATGTGAAACGGAACGTTTGTTTACTATTTCGTTCAGAAATCAAAGATGACTATTTCATGACTATATATTTCCAATAAGCTTAGAGTTATTAAGCAACCTCGATGATTTAAAAGTCATTTCATATTGTAGAGAAAGATTAAACACAGCTTTAAATACTTACATTATTCATACATATTAAATAATTTTAAGAAAATATCAAATATATAATTTTTATGAACGAAATGCTTTGTGATTTTTTTGATGTTTGTTTGACATATTGACATTTGTATGTACATTTCAGTAATCTCGTTCGCGAATTCTTCCGCTAAACCATATTTTCGACACCATATCAAAGCAAAAATATGTCTAGCCCAAAAATGTACAAAGAAACAATAGTAAGCACCCGTCCAGACCGAGAGATACGTAAAAAGGTGATAAAACCTGGCGACTACACCTTGGTTCCTTACGAAGACTCCCGCTGCAAAATCGTACTTACAGACGTTAAATGTACTAATGAAACGGGAAATTGCGAGATTGAGCCGGTCAGCCGGGTATTCAGCCGTTCATTTGACGGTAACGTGTTGATTGGGGACTCTGATTCGTTTATAGACAAAGATTTTGAGCTGGTGCTGCAGCAAATGTGTTGTGGGGAGGTCTGTGAGGCTATCATGGTGTACAGGAACAAGGATGGGGCGCTGGTGAAGCAGATCTCGTGCCAGGTGGAACTGAAGGAGGTGACGGAGGAGCAGCTGATCAGTGACTGGAGCTGGGAGAGGCTGTATGAAGCTGCGGTCCATCATAAGGTAAGTAACTGTATTTGAAGATACTAATTACGTATGGCTACTATACTTCTACCTTGAATAGTATTAGAATTACTAGCTTTCGCCCGCGGTTTCACCCGCGTCCCGTAGCCGGATGATGACAAAAACTATCCTAAAACCTTCTCCCGGGTCAAAGTTACCTCCCCTCTAATTTTCAGCCAAATCGGTCAAGCCGTTTTCATGTTATGTCGTGACAACGGAAAGCGGGTTTCATTTTTATATATATAGATTATTTATCTCATAATTATAATGCTAGAAGCTTGGACTCAAACAAAATCTTAAGACTTGCTTGTATTATTAAGTCTTGTAGTGGAACAGATTGAGTGAAAACTTGTTTAATATATGTATTTATTACTATTGTTAAATAAATATATTCTTTTTATTTGTATATGTTCAAAATTAAAATAAACACTAACCAAAGATAATATTTTTGTCAGGAGCGTGGAGTAGACTTGATAAAGCAAGGTCGGACTGCTGATGCATTCCGAAGGTTCAACAAGGCACTTAAGATGCTGATAGCTACTGAACCTCTGGATCCGAAGGTGGTTAGTGAACAGGTTGTCAAGGATATGGTGGAGCTTAAGGTAAATTACTGTTTATTTTTTTTTCCTATTTAGAACGCCCCAGATCTCATCTGGATCCAGTAAAAACAACATAGTTTATGCTAAGATGCTTTTATGACTGTTTTATAAAATCAATATGAAAATGTTTCACCACCACTACCACTATCGAATCTCTCTATGGCTTTAAAGTTGGCTGTAAGAGAACTCAATTCTGGGTTAAGCTTGCCGTTGTACATAAACTGTCTTTAATTCTTTTTATATTTATTGTTAAGCGTGCGATAAAGAATAAATAAATAAATGATTTTCTATGATTGTGACTCTCAATCAAAAAAGCTTTCATGAGTTTTAGGTTAATTTGGTGCTGGTGTGAAACTGTTACAAAAAAACTACACAAATATTACACCTTGTCTACAGGTAAAACTATACAACAACTTAGCGCACTGCCAGCTACAGTACGACGAGTATGAGGCCACACTAGAACTCTGCAACAAGGCACTTAAATTCGACCCGGTCAACATTAAGGCCTTATATAGGAAATGCTCAGCGCACTCCGGACTCCACATGTATGAGGATGCCTGGACAGACATACAGAGCGCTTTGAGAATAGACCCTAATGACAAAGCTGCTCAGTTGAAAGCAAACTCCTTGAAACCTAAAATAGAAAAAATAAACAAAGATTATACAACAGTTATTAAGAAAATGTTTGGTTAAGATGTTACTGGCCAGTGTTTGAAGGCTGTGTAGTGAAGAGGTTGATGCCAAAAAGGTTGAGTATGCCAGCTGGTCTATGGTTGCAGCTTTCGGCGGTAAGGTAGAAGACGATGTGTGATTTCAAGCCATATTATAATAATTTATTCTCATTTGAAGAATGCCATTCTAATATCTTTTTAGAATACTCAAATGCAAACGCGAATTGAAATGGCATTAATTGATAAACATATCTATAGGTTTTTAATTCTTTATGAAAATATTATTTTCTTTATGGTAGCTCAAATATTTGTTAATTTACATTAATTATGGAGTATGAATTGTTTTGAAAAGAACGGTTGTACAGGGATGAAAGATAAAATTGTATGTAGGTATATTATATCTCATAGAATGAATTTAAGAATGATGTACCTACTTAAGTTGGAGATATGGCGGAAAATGGCTGAATGATGACGCTTTGATTCTGTTTAGCACTGCTAAGGCTGTGTGTCACTGCCCTTTACTTATACATTTAATTCAAGTTTAATTACTTAACCAAATTGAAGCTTTCATCACATAGGTATTATAGGGTCCGTTGTAGATCCGATATTGGTGTCTTTAAAGAAATAGCAATCTTATGTACGTTGATATAAAGTTGAAAATAAGAAATCATCAATTATTACTAAGTTCAAATTTTCTTTAAATTGCGACCTTATCCCAATGTGATAAGATTGATATTCCTACAGCAGCCTTTTGAATGATATAATTCAAAAGTAAAATACAATCGTCCCGTTTTCTGTAGGTACCTAAATAAATTGACTAAGGTCGAGATAAATAAAACTACCAAATTATTACCAATTAGTATACAATAATAAGGTTAGGTACCAATAATATTAGGATATTACTGTATTCTGTGGAAATACAGTGTTTCATTTCACAAAACGGGTGAGCCATTTTTGTATATGTACGTAAATGTTTATATGATTTACTCACACAAGCAAGGCTTACCTACCCGTTTTCGTATAATGAAAATCTACGCAGTAATCATTGTATTTTCACAGGATTTTGTGTGCGTGCAGCGTTTCACTTATGGGTGATTTTTACAACATTTCTAATTTAGTACAAAAGGAAAATTGTCGTAACTATAAAAATAGTTACATTCAAATTCATTTATTAAGTAAGACATCGGAGATCCACTGTGTTAGTAACAAAACAAATAGACTTAAACCTATGTTAGTACTACAACGTTATATTAAGTCCGAAGAATACTTTTGTGAGTCTGAAATTTGCTCTTGGCTGTTTGGTAGAAGTTTTTAGGAACAACATTTTCTACTGCGCAGTCGATCGGATTATTTCAGACTCGCCTAATCCATGTAATGTACCTACTAGCACAACTGTTAAGTAACTGCTATTTATTTCGACCTTCGACAGGACACATTTTTAGGGTTCCGTACCCAAAGGGTAAAACGGGACCCTATTGTTTTCGCTCCTTTGTCCGTCTGTCCGTCCGTTCGTCTGTCACCAGGCTGTATCTCATGAACCGTGATAGTTAGAGAGTTGAAATTTTCACAGATGATGTATTTCTGTTGCCGCTAGAACAACAAATACTGAAAACTAGAATAAAATACATAATTCGGGGGACTCCCATACAACTAACGTGATTTTTTTGCTTAGTTTTGCTCGATATCCATAAATATATATATATAGAATACTAGCTTTTGCCCGCGACTTCGTTCGCGTGGAATAGTGACTTCTTTAAATTTTATTATTTTTATATTTTTTGTAATAAAAGCTATCCTATATCCTTTCTCAAGTTCCATACTATGTCTGTACCAAATTTCACACAAATCGGTTCAGTAGTTTAGGCGTGAAGAAAAGACAGACAGACAGACAGACGGACGGACAGAAAGACAGACAGACAGAGTTACTTTCACATTTATAATATTAGTTAGGATTAGTTTGGATGGTACGGAACCCTACGTGCGCGAGTCCGACTCGCACTTGGCCGGTTTTTTTTGGTGTTAACACGGCAAAGTCGGTGCAAAACAGAATCAGTATTATGTGTGTTAGATTATGTCATATAAGGATTTTTCCAATCGACTTCCTAAATCAATCTTCTGACTTCCGTAGAATAATGCATTTAATTACAATTGAGAGCAAAAAAATCGGGACAATCGGAAAATGTTTTCTGAATTTAGACTAGCTACGTATCTGTCTTAGCTAGAATCAAAGAATATCTATTTTTCATTTACCAGTCTAAAATATGTAATGAGTACCTATTTGAATGAAACATCAGTAACACTGTTGATTTTAAATGTAATTTTGACGTTTGTAGCACATTTTTGCACAGTCAATTAATTTCGATTTTCATTACTGTCCCGATTTCATTGCTTCCAAGTGTAATATGATATTACTGTGATGTCTGCGTGTCTATTTTTGAGATAACTTCGTAATATATAAGGTTCTATTATCATAGAGGTAATAGACGTATCTATTGTAAATAGCTCGGGAAATATACTATTCTGGTATATGTAGAAATATGTCGTTTTATTTTAATTAAATCACAAATATAACTAATTCCAGTGACCATCCGTTGGCAGTTCTCTCGTGCATTATCATCCAGATACATAGTTGTGTGATCGTGAATTCTGAAATGTGCCTGACGGCCTCTGACGAATTTTTGCCTAGTTGCCACTATGTTAAGGGCCGCCGACATGGGCGTTTATTCTTTACAAACGGGGACGAAACACCGCCAACTTCCAGACTTCAGTCTATTTTATAAAGGTTCCATTTGGCCTGGCTGAAATTCGAACCCGAGGTCCCGTGCAGTCGTGCTTGCGACCATTCTACGAAAGGGAAGTGAAAATAATCTCTCGGGATACATATTGTGCTTTTTATCCTGGTAAGAGAATACGTTTCATCAAGATGCTGGTGAAACCGCGCGAAAATGTAACTCTCGAAGGCCCCAAGTTCTGCGACAACATAAACGTCCAAATCAAATCAAATAAAAAATCATTTATTCAAACTTGGCTGCAAGCCAGCACTTTTTGAACGTCAGGAATTTATAAAAGACAGCCCCCAAAACGCCCACCCTTCACCACTTCCTATGTGTTTTTGCTGGGAAGAAGTGGCGCAACAAACTCCCCAGCAACACATGTCTGTCTGTAGGTTAGAAGAACCTTAAACAATGTTTGATATGTACATTTGTATACAATGTAATTGTATTCCACAATAGAGGACAATATGCAATATTGACACAAAATGACAGTAAAAATTATTTATACACCACATGCTAGCTAGCACTCACCCTACATACCTTAACGTCCGTTTAACTAAAAACAACTTTGAAAATTGTAAGTGAAAATTCATAAGAAACAGTTGTTTAAAAACTGAAAGAAGATGGATCAAAATTGCCCCACGTTCTATAAAAATGAGACGTACCTCAAAAAAAAGATAAAAATGTTAAAAAAAATATGGCATACTCTCTAATTAATTTTTTTTACACCTTCATACGAAAAAAATGCTTTAAATATTGTTCAGGCACTGTTATGAAAACATCGTTCATAGGACTATTTATGGACTATTTTATTTAATAATTTTTTTCTTTGATAGGGTATACTTCACAGGTGGTCCCATAATCATCAGGTCAGGATCTGATGATGGAAACCCTGAGAAATCCAGGGCAACTTTTGAAAGTTGTTGGCATGCGCAGGATAAAAACTTGACTATAAGGTGTATGTCTTATAACAATATGCAACAGTGAAGGTTTGGAGCTGACCTGATGATGGAGACGAAAGAAGGTCGAGAGAACTCGACAACCGAATATGTAAACTACCTCGTGTTTGGGCTTATATTATTTGTATTGAATAGACCTTTGCAACAGTGAAGGTTTGAAGCTGACTTGATGATGGAGACCAGAGAAGGGTGAGGGAACTCGACAACTGAATATGTGAACTACCTCGTGTTTGGGCTTATATTATTTGTATTGAATAGACCTTTGCAACAGTGAAGGTTTGGAGCTGAACCGATGATGGAGACCAGAGAAGGTCGAGGGAACACGAGGTTGAACACGAACTGATGTAGTTTACATATTTTGTTGTCGTGTTCCCTCGACCTTCTCTGGTCTCCATCATCGGGTCAGCTCCAAACCTTCACTGTTGCATATTGTTATAAGACATACACCTTATAGTTAAGTTTTTATCCTCCGCATGCCTACAACTTTCAAAAGTTGCCCTGGATTTCTCAGGGTTTCCATCATCAGATCCTGACCTGATGATTATGGGACCACCTGTGAAGTATACCCTATCAAAGAAAAAAATAATTTAATAAAATAGTCCATAAATAGTCCTATGAACGATGTTTTCATAACAGCGCCTGAACAATTTTTAAAGCATTTTTTTCGTATGAGGTGTAAAAAAAATAAATTAGAGAGTATGCCATATTTTTTTTTAAATTTTTATCTTTTTTTTGAGATACGTCACATTGTTATAGGACGTGGGGCAATTTTGTATGGATTGTGATCCGTCTTCTTTGTATTGTCGGTAAACTTGGGCCTAAGACTTGCACACTAAGGCCCGGTTGTTCGAAGCTCAGTTACGTCAAGGTTAGGGTTAAATTCTAGTTACAGTAAAATTAAAAAAAAAGCGTTGTTGAAGTACCAGTTTAACGAACGTTAAAATTTCATAATAAAAACGTCAAATTAACCGTGGTCAAAATTGACATCGGTCAAATTTTTACTTGAACTTTACCGTAACGTACGAAGAACCGGGCCTAACAAAGCCACTAATAAACAACGTTCTACATTAGGTATAACATACTCATACATGTAAAACTAAAACAATAAACACGAGTGCTCGCCTCGCGGGCAGCGTGACGGTCGGTCGCGCGGAACGGTAGCGGATTCCCTTGTACACAGACGTTGCTATTGCAGCCTGACATTATACGTATGTAGTTTATATACGGTAGTATAGTACGGTAAAGTGGCACTGAAGTGATTATCAGCTTTTTGGTAAAATCTATGACTGTAAGAATTCTGGCTACACCAGCAGAAAATCGAAAAAATAAATTTATTTATTTATTATTTTGTTTATTTATCACTAGCCGTTTTTCCGCGGTTTCACCCGCGTCTCGAGGGAGCTACTGCCCGTACCGGGATAAATATAGCCTATGTTACTCGCAGATAATATAGCTTTCTAATGGTGAAAGAATATTTAAAATCGGTCCGAATTTATCCATTACAACCAAACAAACAAAGTTTTCCTCTTTATAATATTAGTATAGATTTAATAAAATGCTCACCAACACTTAATTTACCTACTTTACTTTTTGATTCATATACTTAACAAAAACAACGTTGGCACTTCATGTGCCTGTAGACAACGTGGTAGGTAACTGTCAGTTTTCAAGGAAGTTTATACAAAATCTTAACTTTGAACCTGAAACGTAGCGCCTCAATAGCTGCGCCCTTTAACTACTGGACCTAAAATTAAAAAATAACCATGTAAGCAAATACTATACCTATCCAATAAAGCCAGGTACCTAGGTATGTCAGTTTCTATGACTAATATCGACTTCTGTAGTCAAGTCTACTCGCATCTATGTAATTCAAGATCATTGCCGTGGCCGTGGAATAAGACATGAATGATGAATGATTAATTGTGAACACAATGCTACGCATTTAATATTTGATATCTTCGTTTTTCTAAACAATGATGATTTTATACAAGTTTTTTGAACAATGGGCTGCCTGAATTAAATAGATATAAAACCTGTGTTCTGGGAGGCTGTACCTATGTACCTACATCTGTTGCCTTTAGTTGTTGCAAAAGGACCTTCAACTAAGGCTGTCCGCCTACGACCAATAAATCATGGACTTTTTTGTAGAAGAAAACACATGTCCCACAAAAAGTCATTTAGAACATCTTAATAAAAACATTCTACAAATAATGGGTCCGATCTCAGATCAAAGATCATCTTTGATTGATATGAGGGTCCGATTATCTGTCCTACAAAAAGTCGTACGTGGGTAGGTATACCTACTTGTCAATCTACTCCATTTCAGTAATCGAACCCGCAAACCTGGGACCAAGCCCTTCGTGTGTTGGGCACGCCACCATCGTGGCGGTAAGTCCCCTCTTTGAGGAGTGGCTCGGGAGGAGTCACGGCGCCCTCACGTACCGCATGACGCAGGTCCTCACCGGACACGGTTGTTTCGGGAGGTACCTGCACCGCATCGGTCGTGAGGAGGCGCCCGGGTGTCACCATTGTGCGGACAGCCCCGAGGACACGGCGGACCACACAGTCCAGGTGTGCCCCGCATGGGAGGGGCACCGCCGGGTCCTCGTCGAGGCTTTGGGCGGCGGCGACCTCTCGCGTCCGGCCTTGGTTCAGGCCATGGTCCGGGGCGAGAGGGAATGGGATGCCGTCGCCTCCTTCTGCGAAGCGGTCATGCTCGAGAAGGAGGAGGCGGAACGCCAGAGGGTTCGCACCTCTCATCCCGGCCGCCGCGCTGGACCAGGTAGACACCATGGGCGCCGGGTGTCGCGAGATGACTCCCGGCCACCGTAGGCGTGGGTCTGTGGGCGGTGAGTTCGGGTGGCTCATCGTCCCTCTGTCTTTCTAGACGACAGACCCGTGTCGACGGCGCGCGTTGTTCCACGCGCTCCTCAAAGAGATGTCAGCAACCCCAGCGGGGCCCAGCAGGGCCAAGGCCTGCCGGGGCTGCGGGTTGTTCGAAAGAGATACCGCGGCCCTGGTACATAAAAGGCCTATGACGGAACACGACGATTTTAGACAGTAAGAGTCTGACACTCCCTCACCGCTGCTAACCCACAGCGGGAGGGGTCATTTGATGATTTTACGTCGCTAAAAAAAAAAAAAAAAGCCCTTCGTGTGTTTGTAACTAAAAGCGTCAAAACAACATCCAAAATAAGCCACGCCCTTGACACAGCAGCCGTCAGCCGATCGGCTCTCGTCCACCTCGTATGACATCACTTCGCGGCAATGGACTCTCTGACATCATAACAGCGGCCATCTTGCGTGAAAATGCAGAAAACTCACGCGTTTCCGCGCCAAGAAAATTTACCGTTTTTGATTAAATGCTCCTGTAAATAAAGTGTATGATTTAAGATCGTTTTTTAAACACCTTCATCGGTGGTTTGTCTATTGTTTTCCCTCAAAATGAAACGAGGATAATAAAAAAAAATCCTCGATCAAGTTCCACAGGTGCGATGCATTATTGTAATCCACAATTTTCCGGCTGCAGGTTTTTGACTTGACCGTGACTTGCATTGTAATTCACTACATGGTATAAAACAAAGTCGCTTTTTCTGTCCATATGTCCCTTTGTAGGCTTAAATCTTCAAAACTATGCAATCGATTTTCATGCGGTTTTTTTTTATACCTAGGTAGAGTGATTAAAGAGGAAGGTTTTTATGTATAATAACATACATTAAATAGTGGGAATATACTGTTTTCCCGTGCGAAGCCGGAGCGGGTCGCTAGTATTTTATAAGTAGAAATTACTGCCTGACGACTCAACCGCATGATAGATAATTCCTACCGAGCTCGTCTTGCTAGCTTTTAGGCTTAAACTTGTGTGCAATATACCTTATATTGCACATAATTTTACCGATAAGACTACATGGTAGGTAGAATATACAAATAAAGAAAAGTCTTTGTTGCAATATTGTGAATTGGGTATCTTTAAAAAGGCCAGAGGCTATCAAAAACATAAAAATTATGGTAATGAAAAGGGTATTTAAAATATGATAAGACGCTGTAATTAAAAAATAGTGCATAGAAATCTATTTTAATAGGTATTACAAAGCTAGAGGGTTTGTTTGCTTGGATGCGCTAATCTCAGAAATTACTGCAGACTGTTTGACCGGGTGCGTGGAGCAGTTTTTGGATGAAGCCGCGTGCAGAAGTTAAGTAGGTATAGTGCAAGTATATTCTTTCTTCAATCCTGGTGCAAAATGGTGAGATGGAGTGACGATGTGTAAAGGTTTTTAAAGTAAAGTTTTATAGGAAACGCTGAGGACCGGGAAATATGGCCTAGGTCGCACTGGACCATGATTAAACTCGAAAAGAGGTAAGTAATTCTTAGAAAATCACTGATCAATAAATATTGTGCAAACCACTCAGCACGTCCAGGGCATTTTGTAGTGAAGAAGATAAAAATTATAGCCAGTAACAGGTCAATAAAAATTATCCTCCTTTGGTCAAAAGCTCAACTGATTGGGAATGCTCGGAATATCCATATCCTTATAAACTGCGATAGTGACAGGAAAACAGGAAAAATATTCTAAGAATTATTCTGGAGTTTACGATTTGTTGCAAATGAGCCTTCTGTGGCTGTCCATTTATTTGAGCGCGCCTACTCACCGCGCGCCAGTCGTTTGCAAACCGCTGTTTGACGCGGACTTGTACAATATTACCGCGCGATTCTTGCTTAACATTTCCGCGTAAAACTAAATCTACAGTGAGTATTTAATATTACTTTCGCTTTTAATATAATATTCTTTGTAAAGTGCTATTTCTAAGTGATGTGGGGAAGTAGGAATGTAAAGTAATGTGTTGTGTTTCACCTGCATATTTATGTAAACAGTGGTCGAGTTGATTGGAGTTAATCTGTCTGTTATGTTTCTACCGGTTTTGTATTACTTCACGCTGTGTAGCTGTCAGCTGGTTCACCAGAGCTTTTAACACTATATGAGACTTGATAATGTTGGCTGTAGGGAAAATATTTTCTATTTAAGTACAAAAAAGGAGTTAAGAAACTGAGTGGTTTTAGTTTACGACAACCCATATAACCATTTTTGCGAACATAACGTAACCGTTTCGACACTTAGCGTCGACACTGATCTATCTCGAAACATAATCTCGTCGACGTTCCGTGTTAGCGCCGTCGCTGCAACTAAAAATGGGGAAGATCTCGACACAATAAACAAGTAACATTTAGTTTCTAATTTACGTCGCCGTGTCGTAACATTGTTACCATATTTTAACCAGAGTTCGCACTAATCATTCAATCATTCATTCGTTCGATCAATTTCGTTGGCTCGTGCGTGAGTGACACGACGAAATAATACAAAATACAAGAAATCCCATAATGATGGTTTAGTTTTCAACGAAGTTTTAGTTTTCATTAATTGATATGGTTTATAATGCTCAAATCTTATTGGGAAAAAAAGTTTACTGTGTAATTTCGTTGAATATGTTGATATTTCCAACGCGCCACCGTAATATTATGTTTTAATAATTCTGGCGAAAGAAAAACTTTTGTTAAATAAAATAAAAATATAAAAAGATGCACATCGAGTGCTCAAAAGCTTCCATTTAAATACAATATCAAATAATTTAATCCTAATACAAATTATTTTAGCAAGATTTACTCATAAAATTGATAAATAATGAACTATGAAAAATAATTTTTCATGTTTGTTATGAAAAATATGCTCGTCACAACTAGTCACAAACTTACGATAATGTGTCGACACGTGTCGACATGTTACGGTAAGTTGTTACAAAATTACTAGATTTTTAAGATGGTTTCTCTTAACATTTGGTTTCAGTGTTTTCCAAAGTTTTTATCAAGATGCCTTTTTGCATTGTTCTAACCAAAGAAGGCTCATAAGAATTAATATCGCTTGTACCGAGTACTTGGGGTACTCGGTATTAATCAAGCGATATTAATTCTGATTAAAGACGAAGACGTCTTCTTTTGGCCGAGAAAAAGAAAAAACAGCGATTTGGAGCTCGAAAGTTGAAACTTTGGCAATAGGGACTATACCACTAAGCTCCTCGGTACGAAATTCCGTACTGTTTTCCTGTAAATGGCCTAGAAAAGAATAAGTTTTAAGTTCAATAAAATGGGTATCCGTCAATTTGCCCTACCAACAATGCAACATCATGAAAAAAATATATAATAAGATATTTTGGGACGTACTTATTTTTTTAACTCTTCTGTAAAAAGTTGAAGTCCATCGGAATTTACGTAAGGTTTTTGGTTGTTTACTCATTTTAAATTTCATTAAATGGTTGATAACGGCAGAAAACATAGACAGTTTGAGAATAACTGGCTCTCGTCATGTTTTTATATATGCAAGTTAGTGTTAAAGTGTTCTGGAACATCGACTACACATGTTACTACCCAGTTACAACACATTTGTGTCAACATTGCACACTGGTTACAAACCAAACGCAAAGTTTCTAAAATGTGTCGTTACAAATTAAGCTGTAAAGTATCGAAACAGCGACCACACAAAGTTACTGAATTTAGTTTCCGTCACATATTTACTGAACCGTTACAACACATAAAAGCTAATCCCTACACAGTCACGTTGTGTCGTACCAGTTACGAAACTGTTGCGACTTGTTACATCTTTATCATATCTGCGACCAAAAATGGCTGTATGGGAATTTAAACGATTTTGAAGACTATCCTTATCTTTTCCCACAAATAAAACATCTTAATTGTAAAGCTCAACAAAACAAGACATAAGTATAAACATAAGTTATAGGTGGTACCTGCATTTTCAAAAAACATCACTACATAGGTAGGTAATTAGGAATATTAGAAACAAAATGTTGTTGCCTACCTTACTATCAATAACAATGTTGTGTGACAATTATTTCTTACATAATGTTACGTTGGCATAGTGCATTCATTGATTGATACGATAATGTTGATTAATGATCACTATCCCACCGTAAAAATTCCTCTCTGTACCGCCAATTGTCACCGACTTGTTGTGATTGCCATGTGTGTCGCGTCTGAGAATCGTGACGACATACTTGGATGATAGAGATCAATAATACAGCAATAATGTTATTTGTGAATGGACTCGAAAAAAGTCTACCTACATGAAAACATAGCTAGACTGACTCCGAAAATTACCTATCTAAGAAAGAAGTTTTACGTGCTCAATAACTTTGTCTGCGTAACTCGGGAATCGAACCTAAGCTAAGACGTTAAACGTGCGAAGTGGTAACGTCCTTATTATTTCTTCAAGTTGGTATTTTTAGTCTATATTTTGGATTCTCATTCTCTTTAGGAGTGCTACACAATCAATCACTACCTACTAGATAGGTACATGTAGCATAATAGTCAGCTGATTTTATGAGAGAACATGTGCCAACGACGTAAACTATGATTTTATGACAACGTTTCTGAAGGTTTCTGAACACTAATTATGCGCAGGGGACGTCCTGAAAAAAATATCATAAATAAGGTGTGTTAAGGAATATTTAAGTTTATTGATGGTTTCTGAGCGCCGCTGATATAGGTAGGTGCCCAAAAAACGGATATTAAACAGTAAAAAAATGTTCTCTAAAAGTTAAATTGTACCTATCAGTTGGTTAGGAATGGTCGTAGGTAGGAATGTTATTTATTCGTAGCATTGTATTTAAATTATTTGAATACGAAAATGCTTTAATGCGTACCTAGTTGATTCTTTGTTTTTTCGACTTCAAGCAATGTGCGTAGGTAACTAAAAAAAACAAGATTATCACTTACATACTTTGTTAGATTGCGTTAAATATTTAAATTCGTGAGAGTGAAACCACAGATAGTGTCAATATCAATAATATATCAATTAAACCGTGTAGAAATTTCTGTAATATTTTTCCTTCGTTAGTTTTGAAAATATACTGAAGATTTGAAAAGTTATTCATGGATCCGTGTTATCCTATAATGATGCTGTACGAAAATTCCCTTGGAGCTCCTACAGTTTCTTAAAACGTCAATGAAGAAAATTAACCATGAAAAATTATCGATTAAGAAGATAGGTATATTGTTGTATTGGTATCACCGATCAGCTGTTACACATCGCCAGTACCTACTTATTGCATTCGTTCATTGAATAATGCATCAAGTTGTATTGTGCAGTGAGTATAGACAACAAACCTTTGTTAACGAGCCTTCCTCGTGGTGAGCAAGGTTAAGCAACATTGCTCTAATTCATAACAAACAATGACGGATTACGTAGGTATTAGTTCAACTTGTAAAAAACTTACAAATAGAAAGGTATAAAAATTACTGGTAAAAAATAAGTAATGTTGCTAGAGAATTGCAACAAGGTAATTTACAAGAGCGAGCATTTTGCCTAATTAAATTTTTAGTTAGTCATATTACGGAGAATCCTAAATCAAAGCATTTCTCATGATAATGAATCATTATACATTTATTTCAATACTAAATTTTTTTCCATAACATGCAAACTACAGTTAACATGAATTTTGCACGAGTAACTAACGGCTATAAGATCCGTAGACAGCTCCGAGATCAATAAATGGCGCGCCACTATGACTCATAGTCAAATGACTACATCTAGCTATGTATAAAGTAACGTAATAATAGATGTGAGTAATTTGTTATCTTTTCGAGATCATTTTTAGAGTTCCGTACCCAAAGGGTAAAACGGGACCTTATTGTTTTCGCTCCTCTGTCCGTCCGTCCGTTCGTCTGTCACCAGGCTGTATCTCATGAACCGTGATAGTTAGAGAGTTGAAATTTTCACAGATGATGTATTTCTGTTGCCGCTAGAACAAAAAATACTGAAAACTAGAATAAAATAAATATTTCGGGGGGCTCCCATACAACTAACGTGATTTTTTTGCTCAGTAGAATATTAGTTTGAATGGTACGGAACCCTACGTGCGCGAGTCCGACTCGCACTTGGCCGGTTTTTTAGTTAGGTTAAGTAACGAGTTTCAGGCGACAAAGACTGCAAAGTTAAGCTGTCCCTCTTATACTGCAGTAGGTATGTATTAGACATACAAACTTATGTGTGTGCCTACAGGTGTGTACAGAGTGGGCCTACAATTTTACCCTGCGAAATTCCCACGGGAACCGCAGAACTAGCAGATCTTTTAGCCCCTGGAAATAGGCTTTCTGAAATCAGTTACAAAAATATTAATGCCCTCAAATATACAATCCTTAGAATACCGAATTTATTAAAATACAGTCCACTTTCTACAAATGTTATACTTTTTAAAATCTGAAGCTTGTTTTATACTTGTAATGTGTCGTCTCTAGATTAACGTGGTCAACTGATCACTGCCCATAAATAAAGCCACGGTCTTGCTTTTCGCTATAAAACAAATGAAAATCTTAAAATAATGCATCATAATCAATAGAGGTGTAAATAAAACTGTTCGTGCAAGGTTTTATAAGATCGATAGTTCGTGGGAATCGTGTCATCCGATAAATAGAGAGATTAACATATTTATTCTTTACTTAATTTCTATAAACTATCTATGCATTTTTTTGGTGATTAGAGATCGGACATATCTATACTAATATTATAAAGCTGAAGAGTTTGTTTGTTTGTTTGTTTGAACGCGCTAATCTCAAGAACTACTGGTCCGATTTGAAAATTTCTTTCAGTGTTAGATAGCCCATTTATCGAGGAAGGCTATAGGCTACTTTATCCCGGTACGGGAAGTAGTTCCCACGGGATGCGGGTGAAACCGCTGGCAGAAGCTAGTAATTTATATGGAGCTTTTATGTCCAAATTCAATATCTAATCTCAAATCACCGGATCGTTAACACATGCCTACAGATCAACAGCGGTAGGTATGGTAATAATAGAGTGACAATCCGATAAGACCGGAGCAAAATCAGGCGCAGGACTGACTTCGGGCCGACTCGGGAATCGTAACTACGATCCCTGTGGCAGAGTCATCCTTTGCGACCACTAGACCAAGAACCATAGCATAGAGGCTAAACCATTCATTAAAACCTTTTTAAAATCCTCGTAAATGTAATAAAGCCAGTGACATTCAGCCTGACATGTGTCAGTCTAGATACCCGTGGTTTATCTTTATTATTGTTATTGTAAATAAACTATAATTATTATAGTTTACAAATGAAACCAAAGCTGCGGAATATAAAGAATTTTTATTTTACAGGTAACTTAATTCCTGATATGTACGAATTACCTGGTAGGCTGCAATTTTCTTGATATCCCGATCTGTTTGAAATGAATGGCGCTTTGTCTAGATAAATAGATTGAAGGTGCTTATTACTGTCTCCATAATACATGATTTACCGACTTTAAGCACTGTGTGTGCTTATTTACAAATGAAATATGGACATGACTGTAGGAATCCCTATTTCTAACAACAACAAACAACCGATCTAATTTGGATGCAACCTCATGCCGTGGTCAGTATATCCTTATTTAATGGTTATTTTTAACTATCATTTTGGAATAATCTTTAAGCATTATCTTAACTTTTTCCTTGTATTACCTGAACAGAATAAAAAGAAAGAATATCGATCGGACAAGGAAAAAGGATATTTTTTCATTGTTTAGCCAATCAATTTCTTTCTTTATTATACCTATTTTGATTAGGTATGAGTACCAGATCAGAATATATATAATAAAAATAACTGGACAAGGAAAACGTTAAAAAAAGGTGAAAGAATTTCAATATAATAGTAAAAATAACCTTATGATAAGGTTACCTATACTATATATGGCATAAGGTTGCATCCAAATTAGACGGGTATACGGGTTGAGTTATAACGACAGACATATGGAAAAGGTTGCAAAAGGATTGTTGAGGTTTTCCTCTTATTCTTATATAGCTCATACATTGTTCTCTAACTGTAGTTTTTTGTCAATTCTTAAACTCCCTACTTTTAAGAAGCTCCTATCTACTTAAAGGTTACCTTTAGGGTTCGTTCAGACAGACCGGCTCGAAGAGCATCGGCGCGTATTTTTCTTTTCATACAGACCGGAATCGGCTCTGATTGGCTGCGTGAGATGCAATCGGAGCCATACGTCTGCAAGACCGACAAAAAGTACGCGATCGGAGCCGGTCGGCTCCTCTTATTATTTCACACCGAGCGCTTTCGAGAATTCTTAATGACAAAAGCAGTACAATGCAATAATAAATCTTACTTCTAATACTAAGTAGGTACCCGATTTTCAACGTGTTAAGAATTTGTTCTCCTCTCCGAGCCGGTCTGTCTGAATGGACCCTTATTATAATCAAATGAAAGAAGCAGACGTTTCGGAGATAACCGGAAACCGAATAAACAGAACAAGGACTGACTGTTGGCAATATCTTAATATTGTACACAATACTCAATTCTGTATTATCATTCCATGGAAATGTGTGGTGTGGTGGTACATTTTACATTTTTTATCGTATTCATTAATTCTTCACTGGGGAACCGTTGCAAATCAACCTGATACAATTACAGTATGGTACAGGACACAGTAGGTAGGTATGCTACAGAACTCAGAAGTCACGTTCAACGCATAGCTTCAACATATCAGGAATGGGGAATTTATTAAGGTTAAAAACCACGATAAAACAATACCACATTATATTTATCCCCTTATAATAATATAATTTCATGGTTTTACAAAAACCCTTCTAGGAAAGAGGGAAAATAATAAACAGATTATCTATAAAGGTTGAAAGGAAAAATTTACATAATTAAACATAGACCACCACTTTATATGTATAAGAATAGATATGTAGTATAAAATATCTACATTAAAAATAATAATAAATGGCATTGTTTTCTTAATAATGTCGTAAAAAATAAGAGATCGGTATTTTATTATTGTATTTAGATTAGTTTTTTGCTCAATCCATTTGAGGAAATGTCAGAAAGAAACATTTATGCATTCATTCACATATAACATAATCCAAGCTTGAGGTATATAATACCTAACAACATTTAGACTAATATAAATGGGCTATTTAACATTGAAATCATTTTTCAATATTTCACTTTAATAAAATTCGTAGATTTAACGTTGAGGCTTTTTCAAATAATTTCGACTTCTATCAAATCAGAAGATGGGTAAACAAACACGTACTTAATTACATCGTAATAGAAAAGTCAGTAGGTTGTATTAACTGCATAACGATGAAAATTATATCTTACGTACTTAGTTACGATGGCAGCTAACATATTAATTAAATAATTGCGCTTTGAAACAAGTTAACGGTCCAGAGAAAGTATTCCTACGTTTGATACAACAATTGGAGCTATTATTTTGTTTATTTTGTAAAAAGAACATTACTGAAATAAGCTCAAAGTAGGTAGCCAATAATAAAATACTTGTAATGAATTAAACCTACGACTAAAGAGTTTCTAACTCTAAACAGTAAACAGTAGGTATCTTTTTTTTCTACTGTTAGGCACTAAATGACTCCGCGTCACGTAGAATGGCATAATGTAATATGTAACGTTGCAGCTTCTCGTAAGAAACATTGCCTTGTAACAATAATATTTCCTTGTACTTATTACCCTTATTTGAACCTTTAAATGTGGAAACACTTCTAATATGACAACATTTTTTGTAAATGTCATTTTGTCTCTGTCAGTGTCATAGATAAGAAAATCAACATCGATATATATGTACTACGTACTAGATAGAACGTTCCGAACAAAAAGCTTACCACACTGAAATGCACTGCAGACTATGCATTGCCCAAAATGGCAAATCAGAGCGATTTTGACACCTGCGTCAGACGGATAGAATAGAATAGAATAGAATAGAATAGAATCATTTATTTGCCATAAACATGTGTATACATACATACACACGCAGGTGCATGTATGTAAGATGGTACAATTAAATATGATCTTAAAAACATGTTTGCCATTTGCCATGGCATGCAAATATTTACAAAATTAATTAATAAATAATAATAAAACAAAATTAATTATGAACTAAAAAAATAAGTAAATGAAGGAACTAAAAAAATAAACAAATTCTACTTAAAATCTAATTATTATAATAATTTTTCATCGAGAAACTCTTTAATATTATAGTATGCTCTCTGTACTAAAAATAATTTGAGCCGACGTTTCAGAGCTTCGGTATTGAGTTCTCTCCAGCTCTTAGGCAATTTGTTGTAAATGATAGGTGCCATACAAAATATACTTTTGCGCATAAGTGCAGTTTTACACGGATGAAGACAGAGTTTGCTATTATCACGTCTATTTCGATGTGTTACATCCTCGAGACGCGGAAATAAATGAGGATTGCATTTGACGAACATGACAACTTCGAGAATGTATAGAGATGGCAATGTAAGGATCTTATACTGTTCGAAATACGGTTTACAGCTATCAGTTACCTTCAATTTGAACATCGACCTCAGGCATCTTTTTTGAGCTCTAAAAATGGTCTCCCAATCCGTGGAATTGCCCCAGAATATCAAGCCATACCTAAGGATAGATTCAGCTATTCCATAGTAGGCTATTAATAATGTTTCTGCATTCATCGTTTGTGATAGGCTATATAAGGCAAATGCACTATTGCTTAGTTTTTTGGCTAGGTTTTCTAAGTGAGATTTCCAGTTGAGATTTTGGTCTATTATTAAGCCTAAGAATTTAGTCGAGGCAACCGATTCAATTTTATTGTTTTTATATTTAATATCATTATTATTTTCTATATTTATTCGTTGACCAAAATAAGTGATTACGGTTTTATTCAAATTAATTTTTAAATTATTATTTTCCAACCACTCTATGCTATTATTTAAGGTATTATATATGTCTTGATTAAACTCATCTTTTTTATTGCATGGGATAGTTATAGTACTATCATCAGCGAATAGCGTCATTATATGTTCTACACACTTGGGGAAATCATTTATGTAGATTGTAAATAAGAGAGGGCCGAGAACACTTCCCTGTGGAACGCCATATACAACCTGTCGCTCTTCTGATACAGATATTTCCTCAAATTTGGTTTCACTATTAATTCTACTTATTGCTGTAACTTGTTTTCTATTTTGTAAATAAGATTTTATGAGATTGTGTATATTTCCTCTTATTCCATAACATTCTAGTTTACTTAGTAGTGTATTATGTTGGACATAGTCAAAGGCTTGTGTCATATCGCAAAAAATTGCACATACTGGATTTCTTTTATCTATATTTAACATTATTTTATATAAAAAATCATATATAGCCATGTTTATAGTTTTCTTAGCTCTAAAACCTTTTTGTTCGTCACAGAGTATCTCATTTTTTTCTAAGTATGTATTTAATTCTTTGTAAATATATTTTTCAATTATTTTAGAAAAAATTGGTATAAGTGAAATAGGTCTATAGAACTCAACCAATTCTTTATCTTGTTTTTTAAATAAAGGTTTTACTACTGACTTCTTTAAAGCGTCAGGAAAAACACCTTCAGTAATGCACAAATTGATAATATGACTCAATGGTTCACATATATCACTCGATACTTCTTTTATAATTTTTGTACTGAAGCCATCATATCCCACGCTGTTAGTGTTCTTTAATGAATTAATAATTTTTTGTATGTCTTGTGGCATACTTGGAAGCATAAACATTGAGTCTTTTCTGCTAACAATGTGTTTATTGACTCTACCGGATTGGGAAGAGGATGGTTGGATTTTATCAACAAAATAATTATTAAATAAGGTGGCTATTCCGTTAGGACTGGTAATATATTTATTTCCATTACGAATTTTATTTATGTTATGTTTAGGTAGATTAAATTTTTTATTGTTTATTAGTTGCCAAGTAGTTTTAGATTTATTTTTTGATGTTTTAATTTTATATGTGTTTTGTGCACATTTTGTTTTATTGATGATTGTTTTAAATAATTTAGAGTATTTTTTAAAGTATATTTTATTTTGCATGGTTGGATTTGATCTGTATTTCCATAGAAGTGTTCGTTTTTTCTTACTACACAGTTTCACACCTCGTGATATCCAAGTTTGTTTTTTCTTTACGTTTATATATACAGTAGTTTTAGGAAAGCATTGTTCATAGAGAAAGTTATAAATTTCAAAAAATGCACTGTATGCTTCATTCGGATCTCTGGATTCATAAACATCTTTAAAAGATAGACTCTTAATATATGATTTAAATTTATTTATGTTATCTGCATTATAGTCCCTTTTGATGGTACGCCATCGATCAATAGAGCAAACGGATTCCACCGGACATTTTAAAATCTGCGCCGTATGGTCGGACAGTGCAAGCTCCAATACAGTTGCCTTACATGTTCTTAAATTATGCGCGAAATTATCTATACATGTCTGACTCTTCAGGCGGGTCGCCTCTCTTAGAGCTAAGTGTAAGTTATAATTTAATAGTAAACATTCAAAATCTGTAGTTTGTTTGTTTTTTAGAAGTACGTTTATATTAAAATCTCCCGCAATAATTACATTCTTAAATCCATTTTTTAAAATACTACACATTAAAATATCTAATTTATCCAAACAAAGGCTAAAATTGTTTAGTTTAGGGACTCTATATACACACACTATAATGGTTTTTTGCTTTATTAGTTCTACAGCACAGCATTCCAATACACCAGTGGTAGACATTTGTGTGATTTTTGTTATTTCCCGGGATTGGTGTCCCTTTTCTACGAGAATGCACGCACCTCCTCTCTTACTTTCTTTGCGACTATAACACGCTGCAAGGTAATAGTTAGGTACATTTATGTGACTTTCATAGCCTTCCATAACGAAATGCTCAGTTAAGCATAGTACATCTATTTTTATATTTCGCTCTATAAGCTCTTGAAGGCATACTGTTAAGTTATCAGACTTTGATAGTAGTCCGGCAATATTTTGATGCATGATATTAATGTGCTTATTCACGAAAAAACGATGTGGGTGTTGTAGATGTGTCTTCACCGTCTTGGCTTACTTCGCTGTTGAAGTTTTGTTCACACGAAGATGCCGACAACTCTTCCTTAATTCCTTGTATGTAATCCAGAATGTCTTTACAGATGATTGACATTGCATAGTTGTTAATCGTTCCTTTATTTTTGTGGAACATTTCATAGGAACATTTAAGATTTTTGTTGGAATCTAGAAAGTACGCATATTCATTAGCCAATATATCTAGGTATAACTTATTGTTAAAGTTTTCAATTCGCCAGTTGTACATACTGCCGACTCCATATTTGTATGTTGGCGCACATATAATAACGTTCGTGTATTTTACTTTTTGTAAGGTCTCTTTTAATTTAGAAATCAGGCAGTGATAGTCACGTGTCGTTCTGAAATCTTCTTCGCCTATCATAATGATACAGAAGTCGCTCATGGTAAATCCGCATAGTTTTGATTCTATGTTCTGTATCATTTGCACAGTGTCACAATTTGGTAATAAGTAGTGACATACTTCATAGTTGTTAGGAAATGTATTTTCGGCGATAGACAATATTTTATTTCTTTGATTATTGCTCAATATGTGAATTTTATTCTTTGGTACTAATCGGTTTCTTTCATTATGTATAGTCCTTGTGTTTATATTATGCTTAGAAGTTAGGAAGTCAAAATCATAGTTTTGTTTATATTGCAATACCTCTTGTAAGGTGGAGATTTGCTTATTTAGTGTATCAATTTCGTTTCTAGCCTGTTTCAGTTGATTCTCCAGTTCCACCAGATTTTGCTGAAGGGTTGAAATAGTTGAGTTGGAGATAGATGAATTTAAATTAGGTGTTTCTATACATTCCTTATTTACCTTGGTTTTGAGGTCAGCGTTTTCTATGCGTAGAATGTTTATTTCTTCATTTGCTGCAATTAGTTTTAAATTAAGTTCCTGTATTTGTAGCTGAAGATCTGGTACTTTGTTGTCGTCATACGATAATTCTGGCATACTATCATTGTTAGCGCCATCTATCGTCAAACTGCTTGAACTATGCTCATCTTCGGTTGACTTAGTCTTAGACTTCGTATCTTCGAAGGTGTCGGTAGATTCTTGACTGACATTGCTTGTATTTGGATCGCATCTATTCACTTTTTTACGAAGCGTTATATTGTTGAGGAAGTTCATTGTTGTTTTTAAATATGTACAGAGATGTTTTAAATATGCACAAAAAGCTAAAGACGAATGTTGGTTTCGAACTCAAGTACTTTGGATCGCATTCCGGCTCCCTCCGTAGTGGGCTACGCAGTACATTACGTAAAGAAGTGAAATTGTGGTTCTTAATGTGCGTATCAATTTTCGTTATTTTGAGGTCGTTTTGAGCAAATATTTAAATTTTTGAATTTAAAACTGATGTTCACTTTTTTTCACAAGTTTGTTATTAATTGTTTATAGTAAACTAGACACAAAAAAATGCATTAGGCAACAGTTTTAGAAGTTTTCTTCACTTATTTAGGGTTTTAAAACACAGTTTTAATTGTTTTTCACTCACAAACTGTTGTTCATATAAAAATGTTAATAACTACACATAGCACTTCTTTAATATCTGGATAACGTTGTCACTAGTCATTTGCACTTAGCTTTACAGTTTTATGACATAATATCCTCACTATTTACATTAATAATATTTTTAAACAACAAAAAATACGGAGCTCGATGTTTACTTGGCGGTACAGCGCCACCTACCATTGCTATGGTAGGTGGATGTCTATGAAACGACAATTATAAAATAGAAAATACATATCAAGGTATAAAATTACACATATAAACTATTCGAGAGTCAAGTTAGTAAAATTACACACTGTTCATGCTATTACAACGCTTGTATATCATACTTTTCATTTATAATTCAATTTTACAAATATGGATTAATTTGTTCCCGCCCGCCATCTTAAATTATGGATTAAGAAAATCGTGCAGAAACAGATGTGCCATAAAACTGGCAGTAGGTAAAATATCAATGAAAACAGACTTCACTTTGTCATGGTATGTTCTTACTTTCAAGAAAAAATAATATGACCTCGTATGTATTTCGCTACTGTATGATGGATGGATGAATGGAGTTTTAATTCCTAAATGGGAAGTAAGCCTAATAAGGTAGGTATAGTAATAACTTAAAAAGGCTGTGGTAAAGGTCAGAAGGTTAGAAAAGTAATAAAATTAAGAATTCTCTATTGATAAAGAAATAACAATGATAACGGATGGCGTTACGAGCGTTGTACCCTACATTAAGATAATAATTTGAACAATGAATAGTCTTTTATCCTACCTAAGTTTTCTACAAGGAGTTTTTGACTATATTCGAGCACTTTCTTAAGATATACCTAAACATCTGTAAATACTCGTATTTTTATAACTTCCTCTACAAATACTGGAAGCAAGCACGGTCAGTGCGATACGCGGTCGAGTACGGACGCGTTTGCGCTGCACTGTATGAATTTTAAATTCGCGAATTGCGCGGCTATAGCCGCTGCCCGGTTTTCGCTATGAGTGCACAAACGCTCATAGCCAACGAAGTGTTGGCATTTATCAAACATGCCATCGACTACATGGACGAGATTAGCATCTTGCAGATCTGCAAGACGTCGTTCAAGGAGGATGAGATTAGCAGTGCCAAGTTGCTGCTATTCACGACACTTGGCAAAGTTAGCCAGATGCCGTCTCGTCGAAGGGATGGCACAGAGAAGAGTCTCCAGGACATCGTCACGCTGTTGAAGGAGACCGATCCGGACGACGTGCCTGAATTCGTGGCGAAGGATCTGCACAAGCTCCCTCCCGTCACGTTCGACCACGTAGACGTCACCAGGCTGCTGAAGGACATCACACTCCTGAAGCAAAGCCAGGCCGAGATGCAGCATCAGCTGGAGGTGTCCAACAACACCATCAGTGATCTACGGGCAGAAGTAGTATCATTGCGCAATGCAATTTCTGCAAGTAGGTCACCTATCGCTAGCGACAACAACAACGTGAACACGCGTCGCGGGGCGCAAAATGCCTCCATCTGCAGTTTCGAGTCAGCGGGCTCGAATGCGTCATCAGCTGCCGAGAATGCATGCGTTGCAACGTGTGCCGCCGCCGTCCTTGCCTCGACACCGGTAGAGACGATGACTAGCGAAGGTTCGGCGACCCCCAAACGAGCCTACGCAGCAATTGTAGCCGCTAAAAAACCTGTTGAGCCGCAAAACTCACAGGTTAAAAAAGCGGGAAACTCAAAAGGGGGTAAGAAGACGAAACCAAACCAGGTTTTGAGACGGCAGGGTCCAAAGGGAGACACGTGCGACAGGGATGGTTTCATCAAGGTCGAGAGGAGGAAGAAGAAGAAACCTCCTTGTCGGAACCAGTGCGGTACTGCGCTGGCGGGGCCCAATATGTTGCTGCGTCCATCCATTCCAACGACGCTGCTGTACGTGTCCAGGCTGCACCATTCCACGAAGGTTGAGGAGGTCGTGGAATATCTGCGCGTGAAGACCAGCTGGACCTTGAGGGTCGAGAGGTTAGAACCGCGTCACAATACGAATTTTAAATCGTTCGTGGTGCGCGTTCCGACACAAGGTCTCGAGAAAGTCCTCAAGGAAGATTTCTGGCCGAAAGGTGTTGTGTACCGCCGGTTTCGTGGCCGGCTACGTGACACCAGTCAGCGAAACACGACGCCGACACATCGTGTGCCTTAGTTTTTGTTAACGCACTCCATCGCGTAGCGAGTTCCGTGGTCACGCGCCGGCTCGCCGAACACCCCCACCCCGCACGTCACTCGCCGGCAGCAACGGACGAGTCCACTTCGTTCATTTTTCATTTAACATTTTTATTGTAATTTCGGCAAATTAAACAGTTTATTAATTCAATATAGTTCTTTAATTGAAGAAACATATTCAACGCCTCAACATTGGTCCATCTTCACCGCATAACCAGCGCAATATTGGATTATAACCTATCAAGCATTACAACGAGACATCGCGCGGCACACGTGGAGCTCGAAAGGATTACGGATTACGGATTGGTATCGAAGTGTATTAACACCGTTTTATATTATTAACAGTGATCGTGAGTGCATTCTTGGTGATACTTGCAGGTAAGTACTCTCTTTGTCTTGCCGAGCCGTCAAAATGGGGTTAGATTTGGATTTACGTGATCTCACTAAGAAAAGAGGTAGTCTGCGATGCAGAATCACTAATTTCGGCAAATATGTGAATTCCCTAGACAAAACGTCATTAAACGATGAACAAGTCGTGGAGCTTCAATTACGCGTGTCTAATGCAGAGCAGATCTTCGCCGAGTTCCAGGAAATTCAATCCCAAATCGAGGAGCTCTCCGACGAGGCAGAGTTGTCACCTCAGTTGGAGACCAGAGATTCAATTGAATCACAATATTATTCAATTATGTCAGTGGCCAAATGCATGTATAACAAACCAGAAGTTGCATCAAATAACTCGCAAAACTGTAAGAATAATAATAATGTACCTATAAAATTACCGACGATTTCGTTGCCTTCATTTGACGGGTCATTTGAAAATTGGCTAGAATATCGTGACACATTTGTTTCCTTAATCCATAACGCAACCGAAATTAGTACGATTCAAAAATATCATTATTTACGGTCTTCATTGAAAAGTAGTGCCTTACAGGTCATAAAATCGTTAGAATTCGGTACAGATAATTATCAGGTAGCCTGGGAGTTGTTGACCAACAGGTATGATAACAATAGGTTATTAATTAATAATCACGTCAAATCGCTCTTTACTTTACAAACCATTACTAAAGAATCACCTGTTCAATTACGAAAATTAATAGATTCAGTATTAAAAAACCTCAGATCATTAAAAATTATGGGTGAACCCACGGAACATTGGGACACTCTAATTATTTATTTGGTTGTTAGCAAGTTAGATTCTATTACGTGTAAAGAGTGGGAGAACAAAAAAGGTTCATTTGGCAAAGACGCTAAAGTAACATTAGACGACCTATTACAGTTTTTAAAAGACCGTTCGGATGTTTTAGATATGGTACAAGCTCAAGGTCACAAACAGCCTATTGAATCGTCAAAAAAGCCACTTAATACATCTCAATCTTCACAACAAATTCGTAGCTTCATTTCACGTAAACAACCGCCGCGTGCAAGTACATCTGCAGCAAAATCATTGCGCGCCATCAAGTGCGTTATGTGTGACGGCAGTCATCCACTATACATGTGCATTGATTTTCTTAATCTATCTGTACAAGATAGGCATACATTCGTTTCAAACAAAAAGAACATAATCTGCTTAAATTGCTTACGAACTGGACATTCAATAGATGAATGTCAGTTCGGGTCATGTAAACAGTGTTCACAAAAACACAACAGTCTCATTCATTTAAATAATACGAGTTCAAGTTGTAACTCAATTCGTTTTATACCTACAGTTACGCACACTGACGCGACCGCCGACGCCTTGACGCCGGCCGGCGCGGACACACAAGCGAATACTCTTTCCTTACATACTCATTCTTATCATTCAAAGCAAACCGTGCAGTCTATCACATTAGAACAGGTTCTGCTTTCAACCGCACTTGTTGAAGTCTGTGACATCAATAACACATATATTGTTGTGCGTGCCCTGCTCGATAGCGGCAGCCAACGATGTTTCATTACAGACTCACTTTGCAAACATTTACGTTTAGATACCATACAGTCCACTCATAACATTACTGGTATAGGTAATAGTGTTCAGCGATCAGAACAGTCCTGTGAACTCTTCATGCGCTCAAGGATTAATAACTTTAGTACACGTTTAAAATGCTGCGTTTTACCTAACATTACATATTGTTTACCAAATACACACATTGAATGTACGTCATTACAATTACCGCAAAACATAGAACTCGCGGATCCGAGGTACTATGTACCTTCGGAGATCGACATTCTCATCGGAGCCGACGTGTTTTGGGGTTTGCTACGGGAGGGCTTAATACGCTTACCTAGCGGGCCTTATTTGCAAAACACCCAATTGGGTTGGATAATTTCGGGCGCATTAGCCAATAATAAACATGTCGAAAACACAACAAATAACATGATAAGTTGTTCATTGTCAAGTTCATATTCATTGTTAGATATTGATCATCAATTAAAGCGTTTTTGGGAATTAGAAGAGGTTGACAGTGGCCAATCAAAAAATAATATTTTCACAGAAGACGAAAGGGCGTGTGAGGAACTTTTTACCTCCACCACCACTCGCGATTCCGACGGTAGGTTCGCGGTTCGAATTCCGCTACGTGAATCAGCTGATTCGCTCGGCGATTCATATGAGTCAGCGAAGAATAGGTTATTATCTTTAGAACGAAGGTTAGATCGTTCGCCCGAATTAAAATGTATGTATTCCGATTTTCTTAAGGAATATTTAGCGTTAGGGCACATGACCCGCATCGATACATTTTCATCACCGTATTATTTTTTACCACACCATTGCGTACAACGAGAAAGTACCACTACTAAACTGCGCGTCGTGTTCGACGCCGGTGCGAAAACAACTTCGGGCAAATCGTTAAACGATTTACAGTATATTGGCCCTCCGCTGTTAAATGATTTAGTAACTATTCTTCTGCGGTTTAGACAATTCGCGTACGTAGCATGTGCCGATGTGGAGAAATTATTTAGACAGGTCAATATACAATCTGATCAACGTCAACTGCAGTTAATTATGTGGCGGGATAATAAACGAGACCCTATAGGTATATATCGACTAAATACCGTGACGTACGGTACCGCGTCTGCGCCGTACTTAGCGATGAGATGTTTACGTCAGTTAGCATTTGATTGTACTGATGAGCAAGTTTCAGATAAAATTTTAAATTCATTTTATTGTGACGATTTTATTTATTCGCATAATAATAAGCAAGAGTTATTAAGGCTATGCAAAAATATTACTGAAGTTTTAAAGGCAGGTTGCTTCCCGTTACGTAAATGGTCTTTTAATTTCGACGTTAGTTCATCAGATAGTTTTACAAAATCATTATCACTCGATAAAACTACACAATGCAAAACACTCGGTTTACGTTGGTGTAACAGCAGTGATGAATTAAATTTTAAAACTAATTTAAATATCAACATTGATACCACTCAACTTACTAAACGTAAAGTACTTTCCATTATATCGCAGGTCTATGACCCACTGGGGTTATTAGCGCCAAATATTATTATTACTAAAATTCTTATTCAACAACTGTGGCTACGTAAAATCGGCTGGGATGAGCCTGTACCTTCCGATTTAGCATGTTCGTTTATTAAATTAATTACTTCTCTTCAACATTTATCAGAAATACACGTTCCGCGACATGTAACTACACAGCATGCACAGCAATTGGAACTACACATATTCACAGACGCTTCGCAAGACGCTTATGGCGCTTGTGCATATATACGTAGCACTTGTGAACAAACGAATAAGGTTGTTGTTAGACTGTTATGCGCGAAAAGTAAGGTCGCACCATTAAAGGTGGTTAGCGTACCACGTCTCGAACTGTGCGGTGCGTTAGTTGGTGCGCGCCTTTATAAAAAGATTGCCACTTCTATGGATTTAACGTTTGAAAGGGTATATTTTTGGAGCGACTCGACAATTGTTTTGGGTTGGTTGCGGACTCATCCTACCTTATTGAAAACATTTGTCCAAAACAGAGTATGTGAAATTAATGATTTGACTACCGGCTGCGTTTGGTCACACGTGCAGGGCGTGTATAACCCAGCTGATCTGTTAACGCGTGGAATCCATCTAACGGAACTTATTCATAACGACTTGTGGTGGGTTGGTCCAGGGTTCGTTTTCGATGGCGATTATGATGTATCTAGTACCGATATACCTCTGACCGATTTACCTGAAACTAAACCTAATAAAGTTGTTGGGTTATACTCGTCATGTAACGTGTTTCCTTTCGAAAAATTTTCATCTTTCACTCGTATGATACGAGCGGCTGCATATATTTTGCGATTTATACATAACGCTCGTTATAAACACGAACGTAAACAGGGTACATTAACCGTTGATGAATTACGTAACTCAACTATTTTACTTGCGCGATTATCTCAAAACGATTCATTTCCTCAAGAATATAATTCATTAAATAATTCATCAAATACAAAATTTTCCCGTAACTTGTCCGGACTTAACTTGTTTCTTGATAAAGATCTAGTAATCAGGGTAGGAGGTAGATTGAATAATTCTACTGAGTTCACCTACGATAAAAAGCATCCTGTATTGCTTTGTAGCAAGCACAAATTCACTTCGCTTCTATTTGAATATAAGCATAAATACTTATGTCACGCTGGCCCACAGCTACTACTCTCGACCATTCGCGAAGAATGGTGGCCACTTGGTGGCAGAAATCTAGCTCGTTCAACTATTCACAAATGCGTTCGTTGCGTTAGGATGAATGGAAAAACATTGAGCCCTATAATGGGTAATTTACCATCTAACAGATTGGTACCGGGCTTTCCGTTCATGCATACTGGTACTGATTATTGTGGTCCAGTATATATTTTAAACCGCCAAGGGAGAGGTTCTCGATTAATCAAATGTTATATATGCATCTTTGTGTGTTTTGCTACTCGCGCTTTACATTTTGAACTGGTGACAACTCTGTCTACTGAGGGATATCTTCTCTGTCTCAAGCGATTCATATCACGCAGAGGCAAACCCGCTGTCATATATTCGGACAATGGGAAAAATTATGTAGGCGCAGCTAAGGAGCTAGGTGAATTTCTGTCTAATCACTCAAATGCATTAATCGAAGGGGCTGCTTTGGACGGTATTTCGTTTAAATTTATCCCACCCTACTCACCTCATTTTGGTGGCCTGTGGGAGGCAGGGGTGAAATCCTGCAAGTATCACCTTAGACGCGTCTTAGGCAATTCACACTTCACGTTTGAGGAATTTTATACGGTGTTAGTGCAGGTCGAGGCCGTCCTTAACTCCCGTCCGTTAACTCCACTATCATCTGATGCCAACGATCTGCAAGCTTTAACGCCTGGACACTTCTTAATCGGGCGCCCGCTTACCGCACCATTATGCGACGATATCACTGACGCAGTCACCACTCGCTTGCCACGTTTTGATCGAATCGAACAAATGCGCCAACACTTCTGGCGGAGATGGTCAAAGGAGTTTGTCAGCGAATTGCAAACGCGCACAAAATGGAAGGCCAACAAGAGCGAAGTCACGGACAACACACTTGTTCTCATCAAGGACGACAACTTGCCTCCTTTGAAGTGGCGTCTAGGACGAGTAGTGGAAGTCCATACCGGTAAAGACGGAGTCTCCCGTGTAGCGAAGATCCGTACAGCCTCTGGAGAAGTACAACGCGCCTTTAGTAAGATCTGCCCGCTACCAGTACAGATGTCTGATACTGCTGGAAGCCAAGACATTCCAGGGGCCGGAGGATGTTAACGCACTCCATCGCGTAGCGAGTTCCGTGGTCACGCGCCGGCTCGCCGAACACCCCCACCCCGCACGTCACTCGCCGGCAGCAACGGACGAGTCCACTTCGTTCATTTTTCATTTAACATTTTTATTGTAATTTCGGCAAATTAAACAGTTTATTAATTCAATATAGTTCTTTAATTGAAGAAACATATTCAACGCCTCAACAGTTTTTAAGAATATTTGTTATATATTTATAGTATGTTTAAGTTTTTATAGGATATAGTATTGTTATATTGATATGGATAATTGTATGTATTAGTTTATAAGTATTGTTAAGAATGATATATATGTATTTGTATTTTTATGGGCCCTAGTTGCCTGAAATAAAGGAATAAATAAATAAATAAATAAATTAGCAGACTGACTTTTCTTCTTCGCAGCGAGCGAGGAATGACAAGTTCAAAATACTCCTCTGTCAAGCATCTTACATTGTTATAACTGCAAAGAGCTACGTTTCTATTCTGACCCCGTTAAAAGACCAAGACCTCAACTTTCCTTCCAAACTTCCAGGAAACATGACGAAGCTGTCATCAGGTCACGGCATCCAAGTGGTGTCTCCGAACGAGGACCACACCTTCCAGCTGAACGAGTCAGAGCTCCAAGAGTTGCTGCTGCGGGAAGACTTGAAGGACCGGCCGGTGGTGCTGGTGTCAGTAGCGGGGGCGTACAGGAAGGGGAAGTCGTTCCTGCTTGACTTCTTCTTGAGATATCTGGATCAGACTGTAAGTATGCAAGGATATGAAGAATAATTATGTGTTTTTAAAATATGTATCGACAGATGCTCTTGTAGCTACTTCTATCGCTTCCGTGAAGACCCTCATGTTTTCTGACTATTCTGAAATTGCAACTTCTTTTCGATAATTGTAATTCATTAGTTGAAGAAAGAAAATACACATGAGAAAAAACTTTTTTGTCGCTAGTTAAATACATATTAGAGTAATCTAACAAATGCACTCAATAGTCGATATTTGATTATTTCTTCATTTTCCAGTATAACAATGGAGTGGGTGGTGGCGAGTGGCTGGGTGCAGACGCGGAATCACTCAAGGGGTTCTCCTGGCGCGGCGGCTCCGACCGACACACCACCGGCATACACCTCTGGTCACAGCCCTTCAAAGCCACCACACCTGATGGCGAGAAGGTAAAGAAACAGTATACTAAATTGATGTGTTTCTTATTGAACAGTAGGCGATGAAAGTTTAGGCCTAGAAGGGCCGTTTGTTGACAAAAAATTGAATTCAAATGTGTTCCAGTTTCCAGTGGTCTTTTAAAAAATTCGTCCATCACCATACACACATCACATCTTTGATTTTCCGATGATCTAAGAAGAAATAGTCAGCCACTTCCTGCTGTCTCTTGCTCCGAGTAACCAGTTCCTAAAACTTCAGGTGGTGATACTGCTTATGGACACACAAGGCACCTTCGACAGCAACTCCACTGTGAAGGACAACGCCACCGTGTTCGCGCTGTCCACCATGCTGTCCTCCGTACAGATATACAACCTCTCGCAGAACATTGAAGAAGATGACTTGCAACATCTACAGGTAAGGGAGGAAATAGTACCCATGCAACTGACGGTAGACTTAAGATTATAACTGTCTTTCGGAAAGTTAGGTGTAAGTACAACTTCATACAAAGTTCTCTCACTATGCAAATGTTCTTCTAATAAATCTGCCGATAAAAAGAGCCATTACATCTGACTGTACTTCTTCTTCTTCCTCTTGCCCTGTTCCTATGTTGTTTAGGGTCACGAGCAATATGTTTACCGCTTCCATTTCTCTCTTCTCTTCTGTCAGCTGTATATTAACATCCACTCCCTTTTTGCTCATGTCCTGTTTCGGGCAGTCAATCCATTTTGTCTGAATGTACTTATTCACGTAACTTATTTTACGTTTCAGCTATTCATGGAATACGGCCGCGTCGCCAAGGACGAGATTGGTGGGAAACCATTCCAGCATCTACAGTTCCTCGTGAGGGACTGGTCGTTCCCGTATGACCATCCTTACGGGGCTGAGGGTGGACAACAGCTTCTTAACAAAAGACTTACGGTGAGTTCTCCATTTAGCTTTGATTATAGCAGAATCATTTTCAGTTGTTGAATCGGCGATTTAACCAATGGCCGGCAAGGAGGTATACGTATTGGTGGCGTTATCAATAAAGTTAAATGGTGCAACTAGGTCCTCAAAACTGGGTGCTCTTTTTCGTAAGTGTAGTGTAGGATAGTTGGCCAGCCACTAGGTGATCAAGTAATCTGATATGATATGATGATAATCTGTTTCAAGGTCAAAGAATCCCAGCACGAGGAGTTGCAGAGGGTGCGTCAGGACATCGCGCGCTGCTTCGAGGAGGTCACCTGCTTCCTCATGCCTTACCCTGGGAGGAAAGTATCCACTGATCCTGATTTCACTGGAAAGCTATCAGGTATGAAATAGTTCTATTAAGTACTAAAAACAAACATATATGGATTTTCCGTGAAATTATTGATGAGTAAAAATCCAATCCTTATGAGCATAAAGGCTTCAATAGATTTGTTTCTCATAATGCAACACACTTTCCCATTTTTTTCTTACAGTCGTATTTTGAGTTGTGGATACCGAACCACGTCTTTTAACACTACTCATCTGTTTAAAATGGGACAATCATAAAAAAAATTGAATAAAACAAGTTTAGCCACCATTGAGGAGCAGCGGATTCGGAATATCTTTCATTTCCTTTTATTTTTTGCCCTGTAATCATATCACATCACAGCCAGTAACTACTTCCAAAGTTTATCAACCACACTAACAATCCATCATCGTCAGTCAGTCGTGGTGGCCTAGTGGGTAAAGGACCAACCTCTCAAGTATGAGGGCGCGGGTTCGATCCCAGGTCAGGCGAGTAACATCAACGACGAGGCGGAGTGGTTCCGGGAGACCATGTCCGAGATTTGTGACGTGGCCATGCCCCGAGTCTTACCAGGACGCGCCCGACGCCAGGTGTACTGGTGGTCTTGCGAGATCGCGGCCCTTCGAGAGGCGTGCGTCGCTGCGAGGCACCTGTACACCAGACACCGCAGGCTGCGCATCCGCCCTCCGGATGCAGAAGCCAGGGAAGCGGAGCTGTACGAGGGTTACAGAGCTGCAAAGACCGCCCTCCAATTGGCCATCATCCAGGCCAAGGAGGTGGCCAATGCGGAGCTGCTGGGGTCTCTGGACAGGGACCCGTGGGGGCGCCCGTACAAAATGGTGCGGGGCAAGCTCCGCCCATGGGCCCCCCGCTGACCCAGAGTCTCCGGCCTCAGCTGGTGGAGGAGGTGGTGAGTGCTCTGTTCCCTTCGCGCGGGGAACATTCTCCCCCGCCCATGGCTCTGCAACCCGCGGTGTCAAATACGGACCACACTTCCGACGACGACGATGTCCCCGAGGTGACTGGGGTGGACCTGAGAGTGGCGGTGGCTAGGCTGAAAGCCAAAAACACCGCCCCAGGGCCTGACGGCCTGCCTGGCAAGGCCTGGGTCCTGGCCCTTGAGGCTCTCGGGCCTCGACTTAGGGGGTTTCTCAGCGCATGTTTGGAGAGGGGCCAGTTCCCACTTCGTTGGAAGACAGGGAAACTGGTCCTCATTCGGAAGCCGGGGCGCCCTGCGGACTCTCCGTCCGCATACCGGCCCATCGTGTTGCTCGACGAGGTGGGCAAGCTCTTTGAGCGAGTTGTCGCACACCGCCTCGTCGCGCACCTTGGGGGGATAGGGCCGGACCTTGCGGACCACCAGTTCGGTTTCCGCAAGGGGCGCTCAACGGTGGACGCCATCATGCGCGTGAGAGCTCTCACGTCGGGGGATGCTGTGTCCCGGGGGGGGGGTCGTCTTGGCGGTGTCTCTTGACATCGCCAACGCCTTCAACACCCTTCCCTGGAGTTGCATCAGGGAGGCACTCCGGTATCACCAGGTGCCGACCTACCTTCGTCGCGTGGTCGAGGCCTATCTGTCGGATAGGTCCATCATTTACCCTGGTCACAACGGGGAATGGAACCGGCGAGAAATGTCGTGCGGTGTTCCGCAGGGGTCGGTACTGGGGCCGCTCTTGTGGAACATCGGCTACGACTGGGTGCTGCGCGCCGACCTCCCTAGCGGCGTCAGCGTGGTCTGCTACGCTGACGACACGCTGGTTCTGGCACAAGGGAGGTCGCACCAGGAGGCGGCCGACATAATGACGCGCGGGGTTGCGACAGTCATCGAGAGGATCCAGCTGCTGGGCCTGGAGGTGGCCTTGCACAAATCCGAGGCCATGTGCTTTCATGGGCTTCGGAACGCGCCACCTTCAGGCTCCCAAGTCACGGTGGGGGGGGTTACCATCGGCGTCGAGAGGGCGATGAAATACCTGGGACTCGTCCTCGACGGCCGGTGGAACTTCGTCGAGCATTTCCGACGTTTGGGCCCCAAACTGGAGAAGGCAGGTGCTGCATTCAAGCGGCTCCTGCCCAACCTGGGCGGCCCAAACGCCCCCTGCCGCAAACTCTACGCGGGGGTCATGCGGTCCATGGCCCTTTACGGGGTCCCGGTATGGGCACGTTCGGTACGGCCGCGGGCTGTACACTACCTGAACGTGCCCCAAAGGGTGATAGCCATTAGGCTAATCCGGGGGTACCGCACGATCTCCCGCGAAGCAGCTGGCCTACTTGCTGGACTGCCACCGTGGGATCTGGAGGCGAGGGTCTTCTTGCGCCTGTACGACTGGCGCGAGGAGGCTCAGCGCCGGGGAGAAACCCCGTTGCCGCGGCAAGTTGTCGCGCAGCGGGCGGAGCTCCGGCGCGATCTCATGGTGGCCTGGAGGGAGCGACTGTCGCAACCCAGTGCAGGGCACGCCACCATCGTGGCGGTAAGTCCCCTCTTTGAGGAGTGGCTCGGGAGGAGTCACGGCGCCCTCACGTACCGCATGACGCAGGTCCTCACCGGACACGGTTGTTTCGGGAGGTACCTGCACCGCATCGGTCGTGAGGAGGCGCCCGGGTGTCACCACTGTGCGGACAGCCCCGAGGACACGGTGGACCACACAGTCCAGGTGTGCCCCGCATGGGAAGGGCACCGCCGGGTCCTCGTCGAGGCTTTGGGCGGTGGCGACCTCTCGCGTCCGGCCCTGGTTCAGGCCATGGTCCGGGGCGAGAGGGAATGGGATGCCGTCGCCTCCTTCTGCGAAGCGGTCATGCTCGAGAAGGAGGAGGCGGAACGCCAGAGAGTTCGCACCTCGCATCCCGGCCGCCGCGCTGGACCAGGTAGACACCATGGGCTTGGGGTGTCGCGAGATGACTCCCGGCCACCGTAGGCGTGGGTCTGTGGGCGGTGAGTTCGGGTGGCTCATCGTCCCTCTGTCTGCTTAGACGACAGACCCGTGTCGACGGCGCGCGTTGTTCCACGCGCTCCTCAAAGAGATGTCAGCAACCCCAGCGGGGCCCAGCAGGGCCAAGGCCTGCCGGGGCTGCGGGTTGTTCGAAAGAGATACCGCGGCCCTGGTACATAAAAGGCCTATGACGGAACACGACGGTTTTTAGTCAGTAAGAGTCTGACACTCCCTCACCGCTGCTAACCCACAGCGGGAGGGGTCATTTGATGATTTTTAACGTCGGAAAAAAAAAAAAAAAAAAAAAAAAGGTCAGGCGAGTACCAATGCAACTTTTCTAAGTTTGTATGTACTTTCTAAGTATATCTTAGACACCATTGGCTGTGTTTTGGATGGCACGTTAAACTGTAGGTCCCGGCTGTCATTGAACATCCTTGGCAGTCGTTACGGGTAGTCAGAAGCCAGTAAGTCTGACACCAGTCTAACCAAGGGGTATCGGGTTGCCCGGGTAACTGGGTTGAGGTCAGATAGGCAGTCGCTTCTTGTAAAGCACTGGTACTCAGCTGAATCCGGTTAGACTGGTAGCCGACCCCAACATAGTTGGGAAAAAGGCTCGGAGGATGATGACTAACAATCCATCATTCTTCTCTTCCAGACATAGACCCCGAATTCCAGAAGGCACTACAGCAGCTGGTGCCGATGCTGCTGCAGCCCAGCAAGCTGGTCACCAAGAAGATCGCCGGACAGACGGTGAAGGCGCGGGACCTGCTCAACTACTTCAAGAGTTATGTAGACGTCTTCAACAGCGAGGAGCTACCGCATCCCATGACTATACTGCAGGTAATTATCCAGTTGGTTAATTCTTAAGGAATAAATAAGATTAATAAGGAATTAACATGGTTATCGATTGCTGGGGAGTTTGTTGCGCCACTTCTTCTTCTTGGCAAAAACACATCGAAAGTGGTGAAGGGGGAGGGTTGGGGCCGTTTTGGGGGCCGACTTTTGTAATTTTTTTGACGTTTAAAAGGTGCTGTTTTGCAGCCAAGTTTGAATAAGGTTACACAAAACTGTCGCAGTTTTATGTGGTAGCCCTAAATGATTTTTGATTTTGATTAGATCCAAGATCACTTTGTATATAGAAACTAAAAAAACACATTAGCGAAATGTGTTTTTTCCTTGTGATGTTTTGTTTTGAACTCAAAAAAGATTCAGTCTTTAAAAAGTAATTAATTGATCATTTGTTTGAACTTTTTACTAAAATCCTCCCTTCTCTCAGGCCACAGCGGAAGCCAACAACACTTCGGCATCAGCGGAAGCGAGGAACGTGTACGAGACCCTGATGGAGGAGATCTGCGGCGGGGCGAAGCCCTACCTGCCGAAGGACTCGTTAGACATGGAGCACCGGAAGTGCCTCAACAAGGCGCTGCATGCCTTCGAGAGTAAGAAGAAGATGGGTGGCGATGACATGGCTGCCAAGTATAAGGAATTGCTTGTAAAGGTGAGCATTGAAACTAGGACTAAAGTTAAGGTCGAGTTCCAAGTGACGCGTCTGTCGACGACTGACTGTTCGATTTCCAGTAAAGATATAATTTATTTGTAAAACGAGTATACAAAACAAAAAAATACATAGTAGTAGTTACCTATACGTTGTAATGCAAGATGTTATAGTTATCGGCACGGATATTGAGCTCTCGGCGGAAGAGTGGGGATCGCTTTGCGCACTGTACACATAAAGCAATAAACCAATAAATCGCTTCTGGCAGGTGAAGGTCAGGGCTCAATATCCGTGCCGATAACTATAAAAATACAGTGACTTTCATATTTGGCTCTAGGTAACTAGGTACAAGTATAAGTAATTATAAGGGATACAGTTTATTCATATACTATTTTAGTTCAATTGAATTGCATTATTTATTTTATTTATGGTTAGGTACAATTAATAATTAAATAGATGACTGAAATACAAACAAAAGAAATACAGATGGATACGATGTCAAAATCAAGTGTCTGTTGTGACTTCTGTGTTCGTGAATATTTAACTATTGATTGAGTAACATTCGTTGACTCTGTCGATTCGTGGAATGGGTGGCCATCTCTGCCGTAACGAGCTCCCCCGTGTTTTCGACGGCGCACATAGGGGTATTTTGCATTTTTAGCCGGGCGAAACTATTAGTGCGGGTTTTTCTGCTTTAAAGTAGATAGGACTTACTAATATTTACAGAAAACCTTTGAGAAGGCCTTAATTCAAAAGTGAGTATTATGGGCTGATACGATGATAAAATAAAGGAATATTCATGATTTGGAGAAGGTTTTATTGACTAACTAATTAGATAAAAATCATATTGAACAGGTATTCTCTACTTAAATGTTTGTAGTTAGAGCTCCCTGGTATGCCTAAAACAATAAATAAGCGTGTTAAAAAGAAAACATTTAATAATTTGCTTGAAAATAATGGTTAATTGTTTTTAGTTTACACCAGCAGTAACGTCTAAGTTCTGTCAAAAGTAGCAAAAAGTAGCACCTAATGTGTGTAATATCTATCATCTGACAGTGTTTGTAATACGTTACAACAGAAATCATTAGCCGGAAGCACTCGGAAGATAACTATATTTCACTGTGGAAAGTACAATTCATTAAAAAACGGTTCAAACATTTTGAACTTTAAGAATTGATTTTGAACCTTAAAAAATACACGTAAACATTATTAAATCCTAACAAATAAAACTGTTCTTATCTGTATTACGATAATCCATAGTTGTTTTGGTTAAATAGTTCACAATAAAAAAGTTCTGAGGTTTCAAACACGGTACGTTTTTAATGTAGCCAGAAACTGACGCGAGTGCATGTCACAATGATCAAGTTCCGAGAGGTTTGTGGCTGGATGGCGCGGGAGTAGGAGCCTGAAAATGGTCGGATTTTGTTCAGTAGTTACCTGGCTTTCTAACAAGCATAAAATTTTTCTTTTCTGTTGAAGTTTGTTTTTCTAGTTTCGCCCGGCTAGAAATGCAAAATACCCCTATGTGCGGCGTGTTCTTTTCAATTGGCACGTGTCGGCTGTCATTTAAGGCTTTAGCAGACGTTATGGGTAATCAGAAGTCAGATAGTCTAACAACCAATGGTACTCTGCTCCATCTGGCCCGACTGTAGGTCGACTCCAACATATTTGGGTTAAGTCTAGGCGAGTCTTCGTATCGAACGTATGCAATTGGGTATTTGACTAGGTCCAAAATAAAATACTTAATCATATTCATTTAGCAAAGCATCTTAAAATAATGATACTTTCATTTATCGTTTTAATGGAAAAAATATAGGTACGTAGGTACCTACTCATTTTTGTATCGTTGCTTTAAGGAAAATAAGTACACAGCTTGATGTGAAAAATCTGTGACGTCATATTTCACATTTTCATGCAAATTGCATAGAAAGAATCCGTTTTTGACAGTTCATTAAAAGTATTTAAATAAAATAAAACTACTTTTACGGATTTTATCGCGGTTATATTAATATTATTTAATCCCGACGTTTCGGATCCTTTACAGCATCCATGGTCACGGGCAGACTAAGGTGTTGGTTGTCTTGATGTATTAGTTACAAACAGCTACCCTACATTTTGTTGATTATTATTGACAATCCGATTCACGCAAAACGAGCTCACTGTATCCTTAGGTCGAGCAGTTGTGGCTATTGAAATTAAAAAACATCCAAATTTCAATAGAGAAGATGGCTGGTGCATACCACCTGCTTGAAATCCCATCATAGAAACTATAAAATCAAAATCCAAGCCTACAACTGCTCGACCTAAGGATATAGTGAGCTCGTTTTGCGTGAATCGGATTGTCAATAATAATCAACAAAATGTAGGGTATAGATAGTTCAACTCAGATTTGCGCGCGGCCCTATGTGTGCGTCGGCTTGTAAATATACAACTTTCATTCGTGTGACAGTGACGTCATCCGAGCATGACGTGTTCTTATCACTTTTTCTTATGGGTACAGTCGTTTACGAAAATACTAGTTATTCACGGAGAAATTATTAAGGAGTCAGATAAAGGGTTTCAAAAAATAAAACAACATTCAAAGCTTTTTATTATTAAATATATTTTTTCATTATTTTCTCATAAGTCTTTTCAAATTGACATTGACAGTATCTAAGAATTAAATACTCCTTAAGTACATATTTTCTAGCTCTGGGTACGCGGACAATAAATAAAAGTGTGGACTAAGAATGTAAAAAGAGGTTCAATCTAGTATAATAATGCAAACAAAATGTGCGGGGAATTTAAAAAAATTATATTGCTTCGCATAATGTCGACCAAAATAACAAAATAATGAAACTCATAAATGAACGTTTAAGTCAAATTGATGAAGGGATGTGGCTCAATACTTGTCAACATGTACAAAAGAAAAAAGAAGAATACTATAGACATTTTGACATGGAGTCGGAATTTATAATTCACCTTGGAGAGTAGCGAATCCGAAAATTCATCATTTGATTTTTCAAATAGCGATTCATAATCATTATAAATAAATAAACATTAAATTACGTAATAACTGTTTTTCTATAAACACCCGTATACAACCCCTAAATAACTGTATTGTACCCGACTGTACCTCTTGTCACGCACACAAAGTCACTGTATATGTATAAGGGTTACCCATACATAAGGCCGCGCGCACGACTGAGTTGAACTTACTATAGCTGTTTGTAACTAATACATCAAGACAACCAACAACCAACCAATGCTGTAAAGGATCCGAAACGTCGGGATTAAATAATATTAATATAACCGCGATAAAATCCGTAAAAGTAGTTTTATTTAAATGTCTAATACCTATTCGCGTAAGTGTCAGAAATCAATATCATTAAAAGTACTGAATTTGACTCGTTGTCAAATATCCAAAATTAACCGAAATTCCCAACCATCTTCACATACCTGTTCCCTATCAGGATATCGAAGACCTATACGTCCAACTATCAGCTCACAACGAGGGCAAGAACTTGTACCGCATGTTCAGCACGCCGGCGGTGTTCGCGGCGCTGTTCCTGCTGGGCTACCTGCTGACCGTACTCGGCAACACCTTCGGGGTGCAGACCCTGGTGGCTGTGGGGCAGGGTGTGACTGTCGCTGCTGCTGGCATGCTGGCCGCTTGGGGTTACACCAGGTTAGTGTACCTATCTGACAACTCTGCTGCAGGTTGCGAGTTTCTGTTTTCCAGGGTAAGAGCCACCAGTCCTTTGCTTAAATTGATGAATAGAAATGTACCTTAACGAAATAAGGTTGAAATTTATTTCGGTCGATCTTTAGTTAAGTAGACTTACCCCGCGGCCACAGATTACTAAATGGGTATATAAATGGTTTTTACCACGGCTACTCATTTTTTAATCTTTTGGATGAACGTCGAAGAAAGTCGAAGAGACTTATAACGCTTACTTATTGAACCTTTTTTCATCTTTACAGAATGACAGGAAATCTGAGAGAAGTTGGGATGCAGCTTGATGATATCGCCAATAAGATTCGATCCTTTGTGAGTATCATATTTTTAATACTTATTTAGATCAACATCAAATCAGTTCTATTGCTAAAGAGCGAAAGTTGGAATTCCATCTTTAATTAACTGTTCCCTCATGGAAAATGTTCATTGAAAGTGAATGTGGATTTTTTTTGTGTAAGTGGAATTTAAATAAATAAAAATAGTCTTCTAGAACGGAATAAGAATAAATAAAAATATTAAGTAAATATATAGTGGCTAAAATTAGGATTTTTATGTGCAGGTTGTGAGACGAGCGGAGCCACCGCTAAAGGAGTCATAACAACGTCGCCATTACTGGACTTCAAGTGAATAGTTATGTATACAATTATGTCAAACTGGTCATTTATTTAGCGATGGCACTTACTTCTTTACGTTATCAAGCGACCCTGAAATTTTACCTTTATATTTTTTTCCCCGTTGAGAGGAAATTATTTCCTGAACCGCCTAAAACCCTATTTCAGTCCTTGATCCGTTTGCAAATTTTAGCTCAATCGGTAAATAAAGAGTCCTCCAAATTGCAAGTAGGTGCCATAGCTAAGGTATAGATATAACTACTTAAGTTTTAGTTGTAAAAGTCAGAATAGCTTGTAATAAACATTCTAATGTAAATAATTATATTGGACATGTGACGAAAATGCGTACAAACACTGACTACTGAAAATAGATAAATGCTTGAATGTTATGTTACGAAGAGTGTTCAATTTGAATAAACTGTAATAAACATTTCTGGCGGAAGAAGTCACTGTATCATCATCATCATCTTCCTGCCCTGTTCCCAAGTCTTTTGGGGTCGGCGCAACATGTCTTTTTCTTCCATTCCTCTCTGTCAGACGTCATACTTACATCCATTCCCTTCTGCTTCATGTCCTCTTTCAGGCAATCAATCCATCTTTTCCTCGGTCTACCTCTGTCCCTCCATCCTTCCACATTCATACTTAGCACACTCTTTGTGGCATGCGTTTCACACCGTCTCATCACATGCCCATACCACGACAAACGTGGATATCTCATTTTTTCAGTCACTGCCGCTACTTTCAGGCTTCCTCTGATATACTCATTCCTCACTTTGTCCATTCTGGTAACCCCACACATCCATCTCAACATTCTCATCTCTGCTACATGCACTCTTTTCTCATCCTTCTGAATATTCAATTTTAAACATTTAATTGGAAAATCTATTTTTAGTATAAGACGTTGTATGCCTCTTGTAAATGGCGTACATTTTCTATGATATAATCTCGAAATAAAATGCCACAAATAAATAAAAATGCGAGGCATGTATAGATAGTTCAACTCAGATTTGCGCGCGGCCCTATGTGTGCGTCGGCTTGTAAATATACAACTTTCATTCGTGTGACAGTGACGTCATCCGAGCATGACGTGTTCTTATCACTTTTTCTTATGGGTACAGTCGTTTACGAAAATACTAGTTATTCACGGAGAAATTATTAAGGAGTCAGATAAAGGGTTTCAAAAAATAAAACAACATTCAAAGCTTTTTATTATTAAATATATTTTTTCATTATTTTCTCATAAGTCTTTTCAAATTGACATTGACAGTATCTAAGAATTAAATACTCCTTAAGTACATATTTTCTAGCTCTGGGTACGCGGACAATAAATAAAAGTGTGGACTAAGAATGTAAAAAGAGGTTCAATCTAGTATAATAATGCAAACAAAATGTGCGGGGAATTTAAAAAAATTATATTGCTTCGCATAATGTCGACCAAAATAACAAAATAATGAAACTCATAAATGAACGTTTAAGTCAAATTGATGAAGGGATGTGGCTCAATACTTGTCAACATGTACAAAAGAAAAAAGAAGAATACTATAGACATTTTGACATGGAGTCGGAATTTATAATTCACCTTGGAGAGTAGCGAATCCGAAAATTCATCATTTGATTTTTCAAATAGCGATTCATAATCATTATAAATAAATAAACATTAAATTACGTAATAACTGTTTTTCTATAAACACCCGTATACAACCCCTAAATAACTGTATTGTACCCGACTGTACCTCTTGTCACGCACACAAAGTCACTGTATATGTATAAGGGTTACCCATACATAAGGCCGCGCGCACGACTGAGTTGAACTTACTATATTAGTCTGCTGCTTATTGTGTCGCAATGACGCTGATAAATTATGTAAGATGAGCCTCATATAAACTGATTATATAAATAAATATATTTATGTGATATTATAGTATTTGTCGCTAGAATAAAGACAGCAAATAATTGTAATATATGTACTTAGCGATTTGTATTGTCCAACACCTTGAATATTGTAAAGGTGCATTTCCGAGGTACGCAATACGCACGTAGCAGCAATCTGTCGTATACTTAGGAAACGGCGCCATACTTTATTGACAGCCGATCGCAGCCGCAAGCGTATGTCGCGAGGTTTGGAAATGTACCCGAAGTGATAGCAGATGATTCAAATAATATGTATTTATAATATTGAGAACTTTCCATTACAGACATATTTTTATGAACTAGCGATTTGTGATTTTTATATTTTGTAAATAAAATGATAATATTTTATACTGTTTGTCCTTTGTTTTATTCTGGGCATCAACCTTACATCAATCACGAAGATTTCAATGTGATCTTAGTAATAATAGGTAGGTACTGTAGGACCGGGAGATCGCTAGCTTGCTCAAATGAAAAACTTGATAACTACACTACTACTAAATAACTACTACTAAACTACACTAATAAATACTCTACAGTACCTACCTAATATTCTGGGGAAACTCGACCAACAAAGATACAGTACTTATTTAAATCTCAAAAAAAAAATTCATTAGGGCAATGTTTGGTCTTCAAAATACTGATAGCTGTAAACAGTTTTTCATTAAATTTAAAATACTAACCTTCTTTGTTTATAGGTATATGAAGTAGTTACATTTGTTAAGAGCAACCCAAAATTATTTAGTCGCCTTGCTGATATAAGTAGTCGTACCCGCAGAGACAATCACAAACTGTGTGCATTGTGCCATGCAACACTGCACTGATGCATAAAAGTGTATTCTGCCTAGCGCCTGTTTTATACAACAAAATACCAAAATGTATAAAGCAGCTACCATTAAATAAATTAAAATTAAAAGAGTTCCTGATTACGAAATGTTTTTATACACTTAATAAATTCCTAAATGATGCCTAACACTTATATTGTGACGTTTCGTTTTGATATTCGCTACTAAATCAGTGCCTATATACCTACCTGCTTGCCTACTTATGTAAAAATTTTGTACGCCACTCAGGCAAAACATGTATGGCTCTAATTTTACGTACCTAATCTCAACACCTCATGTTTAACAATACCTCAGAGTGCCTAGTGCGAGTTTTGCAAGTTAATTTTTTCGATGCGAAGATTATCATACCATTGAATCACGTAGCACTTATCTTTAGAATTGTTTATTTAAAAAAGTCTGTCATCGGTACTTGGTCGTATAACACTCCAGCTCACTTTTGCGAGTGTAAGCATTATTAACCGGCAAAATAAATGAACATGTAGTATCTAAATCATGTGACGTAGCATAGGACTCTTTATTTCTTGCACACCTGCAAAGTCTTAAATTACAATGGTCAATAAACGAAGACTGACTGACCTCTATGATGAATAAATTTAATGTAAAATTGAGGTAATTATCCAATAATTTATTGTTTTGGGCCCCTTATTTTAATTCAGTAATTATCACACACGCTTTATATTGTTTCCCGCGGTCTCGCTCGTAGATTGAGTAACTCGAACAGTCGCGAATAAAAATTTAAAACTAAGTTGCCTTTTTCATCAACAGGCTTAATTTTTTTAAACCTTTACTTACCAATATACCTAATGAGGTTTTTTTTTGTTTGTATTTTTGTTGAGTAAGGGTTCCGAAACTACTGAACCGATTGGAGAAATTCTTTCATGCAAAATACATGATTTCATTTCCCGGTATTGCAGTAGTAGTACCCACGCCACGCCACGAGACGCGAGAAAACAGGCAGCGTTAGATATTTTTCTAAGCGGACCAGAGTTTTTGATATTTGCGTCCAAACAAACATACTCTTCAGCTTTATAATATTTACCTAATTAGCATAATTCAATTCGGCTGACGTTTTGCCCTCAACAACCTTTCACATAAAGATGTTAAAAGAAATAATAATACTATCAGTACTTGTAAGTAATTAGCCCAATATGCAGGGCTCGAACATAGCTCGTAAAATTGAAAAGTTTTTCGGCTTTCAGACTGAAATCAAATGGCCGAACGCAATTTTTATAGTTGCTTACCATATCGTGGGTGTGTACTGGTGCTGGCATTATGCCTTGCCTGTTAAGTGGCAGACCGTGGTATTCGGTAAGTGAGTTTGTTAATTTATAATTTACCAGCAAGGATGCGCTGAACTTAACTTGGATCTGGAGATTGCCTATATAGTTGTCATGGCAATAAGGGCAGAAAAACTTGGAGAGCGATCTTTCTGCACTTACTATCATGAATTAGGTACAGCTCGCCGACAAATAGACTTCAAAACTAATCAACAGGATGTCTGTTTTATGTCATGTCAACTAAAGTTAGCGTCAGGCGCGTGGAAGCTGTGAACCATCAGGCAAGCACCTTTTACAATGATAAGTTGCAGACAACCAATGAAGTTGTACTCACCTACAAGAAGCCACTTCTGGACGCCACCACAATGTTCTCCGTCATGCCCACATTCCAGCGCTGGTGATGTACGTGGTGAGCGGGCTGGGCGTGACGTGCGGCGCGCACCGGCTGTGGACGCATCGCTCCTACAAGGCCACGCTGTCGCTGCAAGTGCTGCTGCTCTTCATGTTCTCCTGCGCCAGTCAGGTGAGCTGATGATACTTGAAGAACTATGTAGAAGCGTTACCAGACGTTCCGAATTTTTATCAAAAATTAAATGTCCCTGTGCTCGGGACTCGACTCTGTTCCGCTTTTCGGGGGTAATTCGACAAATACTTCATACACTACCTACTTTACATAAAGAATACCCTTATTTTTAAGATAACCGTTGCATATATCGCAGGTAAACCAACATTATTTTGGAACTACCCCTTTTTAACAGATTCAAATTACGCCAATAAAATTGACGGTATAGTTACCGGCACGGATATTGAGCTCTCGGCGGAAGAGTGGGGATCGCTTTGCGCACTGTACGCATAAGGCAATAAGGCAGTAAATCGCTTGTGCGCAGGTGAAGGTCAGGGCTCGATATCCGTGCCGATAACTATACATTTTAATAAGTTGAAAGTACCTATGAACTTTAGTCCGTGTTTACACACTCTTTTCAGACATCAGTCCGCCTATGGGCTCGCAACCACCGCCTACACCACAAACACAGCGACACACACGCAGACCCACACAATGTGGGCCGCGGCCTGTTTTACGCGCACATCGGCTGGCTCATGATGAAGAAGCACCCTGAAGCGCTGGCCAAGGGAAAGACGATAGACATCAGTGATATTGAGAACGATCCGCTGTTGCGGTTTCATGAGAGGTAGGTAAGTTTTTTTTTAACTCTTCGGCGTTATAAATCTGAAATAACAAACTGAAAACGCAGATAAGAGTTCAACAGCAGTTGGCCTTTAAGCACAGATTACTAAATTGCTTTTAGTTACAGCCGCCTACTCCCGGTTAAATTCATTGGTTGTAATGGAATTGGTAGTATTATTAAGTCTTAAAGTAGGTACCTACATCTTCCGATTATTGGCTCGAAAACTGGTTCCGGAATTTTCACCCATGGCACTGGCATACCCACCACAACCATCTTTAAAGAGCTGCCACCCCTGCAAAACTTCTCTTGCAGACCAGACATCACACATGAGTCTACTGTAACAGGCAGATAGCAAGTTTTACTTTAACCCCCTTACTTATAAAAATCTCTAATCACGTTCTTAGCAACATTTTAACTAATCACTACTTAAAGTCTTAAGTAGTGATTAAATGTTAGTTAAGACATGCTGAAGCAACGTTTATAAGTAAGAATTTTCTTAAACAGCCCTTAAGTGTTACTTATTATTTAATTCACGTTTATAAGTAAGGCTGAAGTCTATTACTTAAAAACCTTTCTGTTTCTCAGAAACATCCTCTGGATCAACGGTCTATGCTGTTTCATAGTACCCACGCTAGCAGGAGTGTGGTTGTGGGACGAGGGCTGGTGTACCGCGGTAGCCTGGCAGTGCTTCATACGTTATGCTGCTGCTTTCCACTGCGAGTTCACTGTCAACAGTCTCGCGCATGCATACGGGTATAGGCCTTATAATAGGTGGGTGCAGTTCAAAAATGTGAAGCAGGAGACGGTCTTAGTAGGAGATATTATCAATGTACCTATAACCTAAATACATTACATTTTCCCCATTGAAATCTCACTAATATGTAAATAATCAAATGTATGTAAGTTTGTTAAAAAATACTGGGGCCCGATTCTCCTAATTTTACTAAAGCGACATACGATTCACGTTCGACTCGATTCGACTGAGATCCAATCCCGACTCGATTACGATTGAAGCGTATGTGGCATTCCGCTATTTTTTCTTTGAAATAAACGTTTTTATCCTTTTCTGTCATTCAATAATGAATAATTTTGTCTGCAAATGATTTACGATTGCAAAATGATTGTACAGCAAACTACCGTATATACCAAAATCACCAAAATAGCAGACCAATCGCACACCAATCAAATGTCAATCGAATAAGATTGGTCTTTTATTAGTAGCAGAATGCCCGATATGGTTAAAACTGCTATTGCGATCATATTGCGATTCGATTTTGACATTATTAACTTAGGAGAATCGGGCCCCTGAGCAGATGTTCACAAGGTTATAGTTCTTTACACTTGGCAGTAACGTATCTGTAGGTACACCTAGACCAAAATCTTATTTATCCGGGTGCAATAAGAGTTCCTTTGGGACTCGGTTGTACCTCTAGACGTTCGTCTGATATCACTGTTGTATTTATTTACTTAAGATACAACTTCAAATAGGATAATTTCAATAAAATTATAACTATGCAAAATCCACGCTTACCTTCAATCATCATAAAAACCATCGCCATTTCTTCCAGCACCATACCCCCAGCAGAATCCTGGTACGTGTCCCTCACGACGCTGGGCGAGGGCTACCACAACTACCACCACTCGTTTCCCTTCGACTACAAGGCGGCGGAGACCTGGGACCTGCTGAACCTGTCCACTGCCTTCATACGGCTGTTCCGCAGCATCGGCTGGGCGTATGACCTCAAGGAGGCCTCTGAAGAGTCCGTGAGAGGACTGGTGCAGCGGCTCGGAAAGTCTGCTGTGTCATAATGTAGATTAAGAGGTTTAAATTATTTATTGTCTTTTTTTATTTATTAATTATACTTTTTGCATACATTTTACAAAATAAAAAACAATGTACGGCGGACTGTCGGTAACTTTTGAGTTTTACTTACCTACAATTAAGGGAGGTAGACCTGTAACTACTTGAAGATATATAACTCATAGGATTTATGATTGCACTTTGTTTTGCTTGTTTTTTTAATTACTACCTACATTAGGGTACATTATAAGAGTACCAGTAAAACAAAACCGATATTTTTAGTCAACTTTATTGTATTAAAACAAATATTTACACGAAACTCCCCTGTTGGCGTCGCAAACATAATATAATTCATCACAACCGCCATTGGTATTGAACACATACCATACGTAAGGTTATCAACAAAATAAACTATCAACTCGTCAACGAATTATTTATTATCCCCATGCCAAATAAACGGAAACAACATTCATTTTCAATGAATTTCGATTGGCACATGCATATAATTATTTATTTATAAAAATTTCACGATATGTTACTATTTTCCTATAAAACGTTTATTTACATTATGTTTATAAACAACTAAGTGGGCGTGTCCGTAAGTTAGCAATGGCGGGGTTGACGTTGTGTTGTGTCCGGAGTCCGGAGGCCGAGCGATGCGAGATTCTAACCAAACGACAGCGTTGTGTGCTCACTTGTTCACGTTTATTCATTATTGCTAACTTACTGTAGACACTAGTACTATACAGTGGCGACGCTCACTGTACTGCAGGCTTACTCGTGAAGCGCTTACACTTTGATAACGCGAGTTAGTGAAAGTACAGAGCATTACTGAAGCAAGCGGATATGCCTTGAATTGAACAAACATTGTACTTTAATCTTAGCTTACAGTGAAGTTATTATCAAAGTGTAACGTCCTCTTAAGTGTCAGCAGCCTGCAGTAACAGTGCACCATCCCCATTTACATAAAACCATGAAGAATCCCTAATTTTGAGCATAACGCATAACGACTAAAATTTTGAACACACGAAGACTTATTAAAAAGAAAATAAAATGCAAAATAATAAAAGTATAATAGATTTTAGAACATGATTCACGACTATACATTAATTTGGTATCCCGGATTTATAACAAAAATAAAATTTTCAATATGACAGAATTAAGTACATGATCTTTATACAGTGCAAGGCAACAAGTGTTAGACATACGTTTCGAGACAAAATAAAAGTGATTAAAATAAACCTGTTTTGTGCATAATTTAAATCTATAATTACACAGTTATTACTCTGATACGTTAACTATTAGATTTGTTATTTTATCTTATTGCTTTATTTAACCTATACCATCTTTGTAAATAGTAAAAACCATAAGAATTTCCCTCGCCTTGTGTGCCGCGGTCACTCGCGCCGGTCACCGCGGCACACTACTCGGACCTTGTCGTAGAATAAATGCAAAATGTATCATATTTTGCTTATTTCTCGAATATTCGTAGATTTATCACATGAGCAGGTATGTGGCAATCATAGTTTGGGTAGTCCGTAAATTACGACGCGACAAAAGACCTATAACTCTTAGTAACAAAGTAGTAAAAAACTAAGATCGCAAAATGTCGCAATTTACAGACACACCGGTGTACGTCAACGATAAAATTTAACTAGTAACGATATTCATGATTTAAAATAACGACAAACAAACTTTCAGACAATATATATAAATAACAATAATTCAGCTATGTATTAATTAATGTTCCAGACATTTTGAAACTGTAAATTGGCCATATTAAAATCAGAATTTACAAATCGTTGTTTAAAATCATGACGGACAATAATTTCGTTACTGATAAGAATTACACCGAGATCAGGATGAAATAAGATAAGTTATCATACAGTATTTATCATTGTTATCATTATGTAACCTTCAGCTTCACTTTATTGACTACAAACAGACAAAATCTGTAGTTACCAAAGTTGAGCTATTGAAGGTGTATTATTAAACTACCAGTAAACAAAAAGAGAGCATGTACATATAAAAATAATTTATCTTTTTAGTAAAAAATATCGTATTCCATCCTTCTCTAGTCGGCTGGTCGGACCAGCGTTACTTTAGTTCCCTTATACCATATTCACAATAGCAGGTCACTGTAATGGCCTGATGGCTACGTCTCGAACATTCTTCGATCAAAACTGACTAGAGTCCGACCGGTAGTGTCACATTCCCTTGGCACTACTTACTGGCTCCCGAAATATAAGTCTATGGGCTATTTTACAGTGAAATTAGCCAGAAATTTCTTACTTGAATTAGTCTGTTCACATGATATTCAAGTTAACTTAAGCTCGTTGTTTTAAAGAAATGTGTCTATTGGTCCGTTATCGAGACTGTAAAAATCGAGTTATTTTAAAAAATACCATGTTTTGACACTTGACTATAGTCAGTTATTATTGTTCATGCACACCGCGTCTTTTTAAGCGCTTTATTCACGCATTTTTAATTACAAGGACCTTTACAATTAATCCACGTTACCAGAAAACCTTGAATGACTTCAACACTTACAGTTTTCGAGACTCAAAAAGAGTGTGCTTAAATTTAATGAAAATTACAATGTTTAGTTGTAATTTAGCGTAGTATGTACAAAAATTTGTTGTATTAGTGAGTGAAGCCACTGTCCCCCCAGCACGTGAAGTCCCGGTAGCACACACAGTGGGCGGGCATCACAACAGCTTGTGCTTGCCGTTGGCCTGCGCCGGCGGCGTGGGCGGGCCTAGTGCCCGCTCGGCTGCTGCCGCCGCCGCGTGCTCCATGCCCTTCTCGATGCATGTCTGGTACATCGGCTTCATTAGCTGGAGACAAAAAAATAATCTGAAATCTTTTTGGATGACGTAGGGGTGGTATTTTCTCAAAAGTAAGATGGCAAATAATCTAGTATGGAACACTTCTCGTGAAGTTACTTTGCCACTTTGAAGAGGATTACTAGTGATCTCACTGAACTCACAATAAGTCAAAGTCAAATCATTTAGGCCTTTACAAGCACTTATGAATGTCAAAAATATAACTAAGTTTGATTCTAGTTGTAACGATAATGATAATAGTCATAATGGACTAACAAAACCCTGCCACGAATGCACAAGACGTGAAATACATAAGTTATTTGACAGTTGTGAAGAAACTGCAATATTTTCAATGATAGTGAACTAACATTATGTATAAATGATACCTATATAATAAGCAATAGAAAACTCACATTCTCCCACAGCACGTTCGCGATGTCGTCTATTGTGACACCGATCTCGCGCATTTCACCACTATATCTGTGGACAAAGAAAAACGATATAAAAAATGCAACAAATAATTTTGAAAGAATCGTTGTAATTGAGATATTTATGAGAATGAGGAAATTAATTACAAGGGTAAGCAAGCTTGGCGCGGTCACTCCGTGGATCATTTTGTGGTGACGAGTTCATCCGTGTTTCGGATCGATCAATCAATCAACTGCCTTAACAAGTATTGGGTTACCTGGGTAACTGGGTTGTTGAGGAAGTCAGACAGGCAGTCATTCCATATGGCACTGGTAGTCAGCTGCATCCGCTTAGACTGGAAGTCGACCCCAACATAGGTGGAGAAAGCCTCGGGAGATGATGATGAGAATGAAGGAATGGATATTATATGTATAGGCATACATTAATGCAGTATGTAAGGTTACCTGATATAAGCCCACAGCACTAGCGTGAGCAGCGCGATGCCCATGGCGAGGTTGCAGAGGTTGGCGAGCGGGTACAGCCCCACGAGCCCGAACACGCCGCTGACGACGTAGAACAGCAGCGCCAGCGCGCAGAACACGGACGGGGTGCGCGCTGCCTTGAAGATGTTCTTCGACTCGTTCTGTGCGCGGAACTGCACGAACTGCTCGTCCAGGTCCTGGAGAGAGGAGACGAGAGGAGGAGTTACTGATAGTGTCTGAAAGCCTGTTAGTAACATACCTGACAGATAAATTATAAGTTTGGTTCCACACGTCTCGGGTAGCAATATCTGGTAGAAATGATAAGCAGCTTTTACCAGGCAGCAGTAACTATCAGATAACTAACTGACACTTTTTCAGCAATCGGCGAAACCGGGCCTTATAGTAATGTGTTTATGTAATGTTTTACAAATTATGATGAAACGACGACAAATTTTCAGTCTTGATAAAGAACATATGATTTTTATCGACATGACATCGAAGTTATGCACTGAATATTGAGTTAGCCAAAAAAAAGTTTTATTTCACTTATGTTAGGTTTTACTTATAATTCTCTTACCGTACTAAAAAGCGATAATTATTAAAAATAAATGACATAATTATAAATCCCTCACCAACAACAGTTGATTACAGTAACTCTGACTGAACTCGTCGCCGCCCATCTTGCGCTTGCCGTGGAAGGCGTGCAGCGCCTTGTCGCGCAGGCGCAGGTGCTCGGCCTCCAGCAGCGCCGTCTGCAGGTAGGGCTTCGCCCCGCCGCAGACCTCCTCCATTAGCTTAGTGTACAGTTCCTTAGCTTCTGCTACCGCTGTTAAGTTGTTTGCTTCTGCTGTCGCCTGGAAAGTTTAATATTATGATATGTACACTTCAAAAAGAAGAGGTTCTCATTTTAGAAGTTTTTTTGTATGTCTGTTCGCGGTTTCTAAAGACGACTTTAATCGAAATATTATGTAGCAACTACATTGTGTTTTGTTTTAATGAGAACTTTCCACTAAAGTGGATTCCAAAAAGACCATTTTTTTATGATCTACTGTACCAATACCAATGCCTTGTTGTCGCTTACTTTCTAATATGTATTGATGGGAAATGGCATGGATACGAAAAAGAAAGCAGTTTGTTCTTTTTTTGTTTAAGAATAGATTCGAGAAAAGCAAACAGAAAAAAGAAGTGACAATGTTGCAATGAAAATATAAACTGACTAGCCGTTTTACCGCGGTTTCACCCGCGTCCTGTGGGAGCTACTGCCCGCACCGGGATAAAATATACCCTATGTTACTCGCAGATAATATAGCTTTCTAATGGTGAAAGAATATTTAAAATCGGTCCAGTAGTTTTTTAGTTTATCCATTACAACCAAACAAACAAAGAAACAAACAAACAAAGTTTACCTCTTTATAATATTAGTATAAATTAGAAAATTATAAACACAACTGACCACAAGCATACTCTTGGGCTCCGGCAGCTCGTTGCCCTTGTAGATGTTCATGTAAGACTTGAAGTACTGCAGCAGGTCCTTGGCGCGGACGCGCTGGCCGGCGATGAGCTTGGGCACCAGGTTGTGCGGCGCCAGCAGCATCGGCACCAGCTGCTGCAGCGAGCACTTGAACTCCATCTCGATGTCTAACAACACACATACAGAAAATATTACACAAATCTTATTGTATATATATTTTTTTGGTTTCTTATGTACTATTTCGTAATTTTAGTAGCTCATTTATATATATATTTTATTTATAGTTAATTAGAACGGTAGAATACCAATTACATTAATTATTATCATAAGTTGGTAATTTTTTTTTGAGAAAGTATTCTTATTTAAAACTCATTACGATTCCTATACCTTTCTTGTAACAACAGACCTCGATGGTCGGTGACTTTACTCAACATTTTGACAAGGATTTTTTAACCGACTTTTTGTAGGATGTGTGTATTGCACTCATCATCTCTCGAGCCGTTTCCCAATTATAATGGGGTCGGCTTCCAGTCTAATCGGATGCAGCTGAGTACCAGTTTTTTACAAGGAGCGACTGCCCTATCTGACCTCCTCAACCCAGTTACCTGGGCAACCCAATACCCTTTGGTAAGACTGGTGTTAGATAGATTGTAGGGCCGGGAGCTGGTGTCAGAGCTGGTTACCTTTGACTCGTCCATCGAAGTCCTGGCTGGTGGCGACGCGGATGCCGGGGTGCGGCATGAGGAAGCACGCGATCTCCGAGAAGCACGACGTGATGTGCTTGCGCAGGGACTGCAATTCCGGGTGCTGGTTGTTTGATACCTAATGACAGTCACCAGGGTCAGGTAAGAGTCCCACATCACTACGAGTTTAGCGAAAACTACACTTTCACATGTGATGATTTAAAGACCACTCTTTTTGAACGGAATTGTTAAATAACTTTGTAGTTTTCAAATTAGCCATCTTGCACGTGCGTTGTAATGTTATGCTCGTACATTCTAGCTATTGCGAAGTCGTATCGTGAAGACGTGAAGAACTTCGGAGAAGCAAAGCAACTCAACAAGAACTATACGCGGTCCATTTTTCTGATCGTTAATAAAGGCTTTTACCATTACTAAAGACCTCAGCTAATCTACTAAATCTATCAGTATACCTTGAGTCTCCGCTGCAGGATGGCCTGTCCGCCCTCGGCGCCGTAGGGTGCCTCGTAGGGGAAGCTCCAGTCGCGCACGAGGAACTGCAGCCGCTGGAACGGCGTGCGGCCGCTGTCCTCCAGCGCCAGCCGACCGTACTCCGTGAATAACTGCGACATAGTTAATAGAAATAGATAAGCACAAATATAAGCTTAAGTGCGTTAGGTTAGTGCAATAGGAACATCTTTCGTTGGGGTCAGCTTTGAGCCAGACTTATTGCAGCTGTTCTTCATAAAAATAACTAATTTCTAGCTTCCGTGCGCAGTTTTACCAGCGTCCCGTTTGAACTACCCTATAGCCTCCTTGATGAATACGTCTGTCCACGTCTGTCCAATATTTCCTGTATTGTCAAACAAACTATTCTCTTTTTATTACAGCCTATTCAAACGTTCAGTGGCACCTGTAGATGCTGCAGGTCGTCCTCCTGTATGTTCTGCGAGAGGTTGTAGATGAGCACGGAGGACAGCATGGTGGACAGCGCGAAGATGGTGGCGCAGTCGCGCACCGTGGACTCGCTGTCGAAGGCGCCCTGCGTGTCCAGCAGTACTATCGCCACCTGGAACATCAGAATCACATGTTAATATGGATATATGGGACGTATTTAAGGATGAAGAAGTTTCCGCGCTTCGGCTATAATTAAAGATCACATAGGGGGCATTTTACGGAAACCTTTTTTAGGCGAATTTACACCTTGAACTAGGGACACAAAAAAGCGAAAGTAGTTTAGTTTAGAGATACTGCTTTTATTAGAATTTACCTACATTTGTGTCTAAAGAATTACAGGCTTCTAAAAAGAGAAAATGGAAATGTCTACTGTCAAACAACTCTTTGTGGCTTCTCACAAAGATTTCTTTAAGATATCCTTAATTAACCCACCTTCTCTCCATTGTCGAGCGTGGCCTTGAAGATCTCGGACCACATGAGGATGCCGGTGGTGTCGCGCTCGGAGCCGCCGCGCCAGTTGAACCCGCGCAGCGGCTCCTCGTCGCCGCCCAGCCAGTCCGCGCCGCCGTCTGACCCATACTGAAACGTGAAGAAAGCACAATAAGGATCTAAAGAAGACCCAAAAGCACCCTTAGGTACGAAGGGAACTTCCAAGAGTAGGGAAAAAGTTTCAAACAATCTTGAGGTAATTAATTGTTTGTTGTATACAAAGATCTTAAGGTTTAGCATCAATTCGGCCAGATGAATCAAATTTTACATTCCGAAACTTCTAAATCACAGATTGGGTTTCAGCCGCGCAATATCTTCATTATTTACTGTCATTTCAATGTGTGTATACATACACATTTTAACGCAATTTTCCCACAATTGAAACCTACATCAGGTCTCTGCAAAAATAGCAATTCTCACCTTATGATTCAAATACCGCAAGAAGAAGTCGAGTAGGAAGGACTTGCCCTTCCGGAAGGCGCCGGCGACCGACAGCACCACGACCGGCCTGTCCTTGATGTCATCCTGCAGCAGCAGGTCTTTGAGAACGTCTTCGTCGAGGCTGAACGTGTGGTCGGGGCCCGTGTTCACTACTTGCACCCCGTGCGGCCCGCTGCGGGGAGGCGGGCTCGGTTTCTCTGTTACTGGAGGTAAATAGATCAGTTAGAGGAGCGAATAATACATAGAATATAATGGGTCATAGGCGTAGGAAAGTAAATTTTATTTGGTAAATCTAATTGGCGGAATTGTGCTTAAAAATAGATCATAATTATATAGTTTGTTAAGTGTTAGTGTAAAAATAATGTATGTAATAACGTTGATATAACGGATTAGATAATCTGTCGATTAGCTTCATAAACAACAATATGGGTAAAAACTGGAGCTTCTACAATATTAGCACATTTACTAGCAGTAAAGTACAAACTAGCCAAAATGTATCAGTTAATGGCAAAGTAAATCACAATTAAGCGTTTAATAGAGCAGTGGACAGCTTTACTAGCAAGTTGGCTAACTACCAAACTTATTTAATAGCCACATAATAAAAGTTTTGAATACCAATTAACGATACAAATGATCCGTACTACAGTAATCCGCAAGTTTCATATTATTTATTAATCTTGACATTTCAAGGCAAACTGTCTGAAAATATCAGTTAACGCGTCCATAAAGTATTGAAATTCCCACAGCAATACGTGAGTAAAAGTGCGAGGTTATATTGAATAACTTATCTTTTGCGCTGACCTCACTCGCGTATCGGAAGGTCGCTATGTGAATGAGATAAAAATAATGCCAAATGTGGTTAATGCAGACAGAGATAACTCAGTGCTTATCGGAGACTGCATAATTAGCGCCGGATTAGACTACCATATCTGCACACATTCAAATAACAAGCGATATTCCGACATGACTACCAAATATATCTATACTAATATTATAAAGCAGAAGAGTTTGTTTGTTTGTTTGTTTGAACGCGCTAATCTCAGGAACTACTGGTCCGATTTGAAAAATTCTTTCAGTGTTAGATAGCCCATTTATTGAGGAAGGCTATCCTAACTAATATTATAAATGTGAAAGTAACTCTGTCTGTCTGTCTGTCTTTCTGTCTGTCTGTCTGTCTTTTCTTCACGCCTAAACTACTGAACCGATTTGTGTGAAATTTGGTACAGACATAGTTAGGAACTTGAGAAAGGACATAGGATAGTTTTTATTACAAAAAAATATAAAAATAAAAAGTATTCCGGACATATAGCGCCATCTATTGGTCAAACCAAAAAATCTGCCAGAAGTCACGATTCCACGCGAACGAAGTCGCGGACAAAAGCTAGTAGGCTATATATCATTACGCTAAGACTAATAGGAGCAGAGCAGTAATGAATAATGTTTCAAAATCGGGGGATTTTTATCCGGGTCGGTGCCGAGGTTCCCACGGGATGCGGGTGAAACCGCTGGCAGAAGCTAGTTTTATTATATTTAAATAAAACGACTTTCACGGAGTTTATCGCGTTTATAATAATATTGTTTAATGCAATATGTTTTACTCATTAATTTAAGAGCCCAGCTCTTGTCGGTGCAGCTCTTTCCATTTATATCTATCTAGCGCCAACTCCTGAACTTCCTTATACGTCTCAACCTTCACCTTTTCTTTAATTTGCTTGATGTAGCTGTACGTACCTCCTCCTTCCTCTCTTTCCTTCGACCTTCCCTTCCACGATGTTTTTGATAAAATCGTCGTGACGTATATATAAGGTGTCCCATCACTCCTATTTTCCATATTTGATTATTATGTTTTATTATAAACTGCTAAATAACGGGGCAACAAAACTCAACGCAAAAAGCATAATATTGAGCCAAAATTCCTTATGTGACAGGCTATTGACTGCTCATAGTGTTGATTTGCAACTAAGTCTGGGAAGCAATGCTCTTGTTACTTCTAGGTCCAAAAAGCTTTCGTACTGAGGATACGAGAAAAATGATTTTTCGTCGGTCGTTAATACCCTTTCGGGTCGAGTCCATTATAAGATTGATGAAGTACCGCCATTTAGAAACAGATCGAAAAGCTTTCACAATAATTACGATAATGGCAGAAGAACCCTGTTTCTTAACTAAATGGGATGCCGCGATTTCAGATTGCGAAAGACCAGAAACAAATCGCTGATTCTCAAACGATTTGAGGTTTATACGCCAAAGTGATGGCCGGCTTCCTAAGAGGAGGAGTTTTCCAAAATTATGTACTTTCATAATTGCCGCAAAAAGGAGAAACATATTTATACCAATAGTAGGAATAAACATATATGAAAGCCATGTATTGCAAGAGATCAGCTTGGCTGTCGTGTTACGCCATATTGCAATTATCCAATTGTTCGCAGCATACCATCTTTATTTAGACCCCTTGTTACCAATTGCGGATGGCAAACTATATGGTTTTTCTTAGTAGAAGACCCACGCACCAATAAAGATCCTTCTCTAAGTCTCAAATTGCTATTCTGTAACTGCTACAGGTTATTTGATTAACTTGGCCTGAAGAAAGGTTCCGAATATAAAGAATACTTTTTTTTTCTATGGTCCAAGCTACTTCTTCATTTCAATGTTTTTCATCAAATATTGAAATCTTTTCTAGGTAAGATTCTTGCATTCTCAATCAGTTCTCCATTGTCCAGTGTATCGTTTATAATCAAAATCTTGATACTTGATCGTTAAAGTATGATACCTAGCATTGTAAGCCAATACTGGTTTGATGTCAAGGTCGTGACTTTCAGACAAAAATACGTACGTTTTGTTTCGCATTCTCATAATCAACTTATGTTATTAGCGTCACTGAAGTGGGGATTCCAATGTTACCTGAGTTCAATGATATAGGGTACAAAGTTTTTGATGTTTCTTTTAGATGGAATATTTCCAACTAGCTTCTGCCAGCGGTTTCACCCGCATCCCGTGGGAACCTCGGCACGGACCTGGATAAAAAGTAGCCTATAGCCTTCCTCGATAAATGGGCTATCTAACACTGAAAGAATTTTTCAAATCGGACCAGTAGTTCCTGAGATTAGCGCGTTCAAACAAACAAACAAACAATCAAACAAACAAACAAACTCTTTAGCTTTATAATATTAGTATAGATATTCTTGGTTCATGAGTTATTTTTGTAGTCTGATAGTTATTTTCCTATGCCGATGGTGTTCCATCTCAGTGAGGAAAAATACGACTTTGCTAAGGTATGACTGTTCTTTTCACATAATTAGCCTTTGACGTTGTTCATCGCATTGACGTAAAGTTCGCACCTGCGTAAGATCTGCGTGGGCTAATCTGACTACGAGTTACTAAGTCTTCAGGTCTCACCCACGTTAACAAATCTAATAAATTCGACTTTAGACTACAGGCTGGTCGTGTCAACCTTTTGAAATCCTATGAGACAACCACAACACGTTTAGCCTAAGCCAATTTCAATTCCTAAATTCATAGGCTTTAGATTTATCAGGACGCAACATAATCGGTCGTTGAGCCGAATAGAAGAACCTAACTGCTACAGTTTTGCTGATAAAATGATATCTACGAGTAACTTTATTAATATAATATGTGAGAAAATCCGGGAAACTTTACACTCTATAAAGATAGGCGAGATAGCGATAAAGAAGACATGTTTTAGTAGACGATAAAGTCATCGCAGTTTATAAAAGAACAGCACGTCTACGGATGTCTTATCATGTTTTGAAACATACTACTGTATTTCAGATAGAAAGAACCTCTTTTTTGGTAAGCCGGTTAAAGATGGAATAGGCTGATATTGGTCTTAATTTAATAAAACAAGATTTTACATGAAAATGTTTAGATCATGCTTTCATACCTATATATTTAAAGACCATAATATTATTGTGAGTATACCTAATTAAGTGCATTTAGAAAATGTTAAAAGTTGAATAAAACTACTGATTGCTATTATGACACTCCATTTGTTAAGTAATATTAGTGTAGGCACAACATAAAGGTTCAATTACTAGACTTACTTGGAGCTTCGACCCTGGCAACAGGCTGTGATAACGCTAGAAACAATAAGAGAATATACGTTAAAAATATAAGAGAAAAACTAGTTTTAGTTATCTACATAGAACTGCACAGATCTTAGAAAAAATAATTATTTAGTTAGAAGTAATTGTAAACTCTATTTTAAGCGACAGTTACGTTCCAAGTTCGAATCGAATTTTCGAAATTTAGGAAACCCTCTGTGTCTCCTTTTGTAAAAGTGTTGTAGAGATCATTGCAAATTAATACATTCAAAGGTTAAAGGTTATAAATTGCTAAAGTTGTAAAAATCGCAGTAGTAGGTAATACAAATAATAGTATGCAACAAGAAATCGATAACATAGCAAGAAACACCTAAGTGGGTCACTAGTACTACAACATTAGCATTAGGAACGAAATCGCAACGCGGAAACGTGTAACAATGAGTATCCTCGGCGGCGGTAATTAAGGATAATTCGTACTTGAGCGTTGCGTGCGGACGGAGCGAAGGTCAAGACGATCATATCCGTATTATATGGACATATTTGGATATCTGTTAAGCCGTATGAAGACTGTGCGAGGCATATGCTGCGAGCGTTGGCTCGACTTAAGCATATTATCTATACTTATATTGTTGGGAAGCTCTGCATCCCCGACTAACATAGCCTATAATTTGTCCAGGTTCAGGAAAAAGTACCCACGAGAACAGAAGGATGTTTTCGTTGTGGGCCCTTCGTCTAGTCTGGGCCCACCATAACTTGTTATACAAAAATAAAGCCGATTAAGGGCTTTCAGGATGAGATAATATTTAAGGCTATATCTAAAAAGGTCGTTGGTACCAATGATAACGCTTCTAGTGATCCGAAATGGTATAGATTGATCCATAAAGGCTGTGTAAGGTCAATGTTCAGTTGAGTGAAAGTAATATATAAATCCTGCCCACGCATAGGATTACTAGCCTTTATCAATGTCGATCTTCTTAGAAAGAAACCGATAGTTTGTAGGTATGTGTGAATTTATCCTTCAACAATGAGGATCACTGCTATTAATTTTCCAGAATTGGAGTGCACGGACTTAAATATCAGGCAAAATTTTAGTGGTGTACATTGGGATAAATTGCACTACGGAAGAATCACCTCCGAAAAGCCAAGTTTTATGTTTGGTCATCCATCCATTCCCTAAACACGAAGGGCAAGTAAATTAAAAAAAAAAACGATTGTGTTGGTATCTAAGTACAAACACACTTATGTATTAGATAGAAGTATAAACATTATGTATTCTTTAAGAATTGGTAGAAACAAATCAATGGCGCGTGAAATTTAAATGGCAGCAGTGAACAATGCAGTTGACAACAAATGGTTGATACAGTTGGTAAGCCGATTCTGAGTACCACACGTGTTTCTATTAAATTCCTATGTTTATTTTAATAAAATAGGGGCTTCAAAGGATACGAAGGATAACTGCAACCAAGCTTTGTTTAAATATAACTCGAAAAGAAAAAAAAAACAAAGCTAAATAGGATGCTATATTCCGTGCACAGAAGCTTGAATATCATTGGCTGGCATTTAAGTCCTATATCCACTCAAGTTGTACTTGAACTTTAAGGAGGGCTATATGAACTAAACTAGGTAGCCATTAAAACGGTCAACGGATTTTTAGTAGTCTTTCTAGAGCTACGTGACAAATGATGGTGCAACGAAAAACAGTGTGAAATGGTTGCGAACTAATAATAGCTATAGATAAAACTACCGTGTTAATAATATCTAACAACAATATAAAAGGAGCACAACAATGTATTAGCTTTAAAAAGGCACGTAACAACAAAGGCAACAATGCAAGCATATCAAAAAACTAGCACCTAACAGCAGCATTCACTATTGCAAAAATTCGCTGCTGTTTTTGCCGTCATCATCTTTCAATGACAATTTCCGGAGTCTTCGACATTGTCCTAAGACCACGGTCTTTCAAGCAAGACATTCATGTTTAATTACCAGTGGTCGGAATAGGTAGAGCTATTTGGGGTGAATGACCGCAAACATTGATATTAACATGGACATGCCTCTGAAATCCCGGGATTTTGAAATTGTCGATTGATTTAAGTGAGTTAATATGGGTAAGTGGGCAGTTATGAGCAGGTAGTAGGTGAGCACCCAAACAGTATATACTTACTTATAAACACACACAGGGATCCTGGAACGTTGTTAGAGGTAGCTTCGTGAAATATGAATTAATTAAGTAAAACTGTTAGAAACGATACTAAATATACTTTACTGCACAAGGAAATATTAAATGCCTACACAATACAGAATAGAAAAAGATAATATCGCTGCCACCGGCTGGAGGTACGCGACGGCTGAGGGGGAGCGCATCAGGAAATATTAAAAATAAAATTGAAAAAGTTATAGAAAGAAATCCGGATATAGATATATTACGAGAATGGAGTGAAAAAATTGTAAGAAATGAAACAGATGACCAAATTTTATTGAAATGCAAATTTGCTCCAATGACCTCAACAGATGTCGAACGTTCATTTTCCATATATAAATGGATTATGGATGTAAAAAGAAATACATTAAAAATGGATAATATAGAAAAACTGATGGTCATTTATTTCAATTCCGTAGATGGTGATGGGTTTTTCAGCGAAGAATTGGTAGACGATGAAACATCATCGTCTACCGGTTTAGAATAATTTAATAAAAAGATTAAATTAATAAAAAAATAGTTAATTATTTTCATCACGCGCAGTAGCGTGAAGTCTTTCATTTACGAGCATGTCAAGAGCTTCTAGGAATAGAAAGTGTATCGTAAAGTTTTGTTACTAATCGTTAAAGATTAACATAAGGAAACGGCTTCACGTCACTGCGAGTCGTGAAAATACCTACTCTCTATCAATGTTTTCAATACGACGGCGTTATTAATGCTGAAAATGTCATAATTACATTTTTACGAATGATATAGTACAAAGTTCTTTATGCATATTTTTGTAATTTATTTGCTACTTACTACTTTAGTTAAGTATATTTATATATCGTTGTAGACAGACCAACCAGTAATGTCAACTGTTTTGAAAATTAAATAATATATCTAACTCGATCATCGCATTTTATTTATATTCCATGTCTCCTATTTACTATAGTAAACTAATAAAAGTGGATTATCCATTTAAATATAATGTTCTAATTAAGCACTGACAAAAGAAAGTACTTAGTTGTTTTTTTTTTAATTTCGATAATTCCCGGAATTTTTGGAAATATTTGGCATATCTATGTTATGTCCGCATGTAGCAAATAACAAAAATACTTCTACTTATTCCTATAAAAACTACTTGAACAATGTTTTTTTAATTCCAAGAATTCCCGGGATTCCGGGAAATATTTGGCATATCCATGTTATGTCCTCATGTCGCAAGTAGCCAAAATAGCTCTACCTATTCCGACCACTGTTAATTACATTTAATTTTATGTCTATATTGTATATTGCATACTGTATACTGCAATATACCCTTTGTATAAACCATTGTTGAAAGTTTCTTCTAACCTACGGACAGACATGCTGGGGATGTTGCTGGGGAGTTTGTTGCGCCACTTCTTCCCAGCAAATACACATAGGCAATGGTGAAGGGTGGGCGTTTTGGGGGCCGTCTTTTGTAAATTTTTGAGGTTCATAAAGTGTTGTTTGGCAGCCATGAGTTTGGGTTCGTGCGACATTTTATATTTAGCTAAATTATTTTATGTGTTGTCAACGTGAGACACGTGCAAGCACAAGCATGTGCAACTTAGCTTCCGTGCAAGTATTGCGCGTGTATTGTCAGCTTAACAGTGTTCTATGGTTTCTCTCTGATGACTTGGCAACCAGCAAGGTGAAAATCCGCTGTTTATATGTTTCATGAATGGCAATTTACGAGTAAATCGTAGTTTACGATTTACTGCACACTCGGTACTTAACAAAGTAAGCGATTTGCTGAATATGTAATATATTTGCGTCATAAATAGTAATTGTATATTGAGTTGCAATAAATTAAATAACTTATGTCTGATAACTTAAAGGGTTCTTGGACTCTCAGGTTTGATCAAACATAGTATTCATCGTCGCAAAAAATGCACCCAGAAAAGTCACACGCCTGATAAGAACAAATGGGCCGAAAGGGGTCTCTCGAAAACTGGTAAATGAATATTAATTTGACCCCAAAAACATGTAGCAGCATCGTAGAAATTATGAGAGTAATCCTATTACAACTTTTACTTGGAGGGTCACAGATCAAGGTTCAGTGTTAAGACCCTCATTTATCATAGAGAACATTAAGCAATTGTCCGCTATGAAGACTATAGTAGCTATACTTGGAAATTACGCACATTTTGTTGAAGGATATCCTTATAAAGAAAGAGTTCCTTTTTAGGCAGAGTTGATTACTTTTGGTGTCCTATTTTGGAACGTGCTAAAAAAACAACGCATTATAGCTCAGCAGTTTTTACTTATTTCTCAGGAAAATTTTTACATTGAAAAAATTACATATAGGAAGTACAAAATCCTATTGTTATTATATAACCTTCAAAATTGGCCAATTGGCTTATTTAGTGCAATTACAATGAAACGGAAACTCAATCATAATAGTTGAATTGCCAGACCGATCTAGACCAGTCCTAATCTAACGTCACAGATTTTAGCAGATAACTTCTAATTATAAACATACCATATTTAGAAATAAGCTGTCCATTCAATGGAAAAATTCAAACTAGACACACTTGCCAATAATTCTGTCGATTCAACACCCCAAATTATGGGAGACGATTGAATTGTCAAAGAAGAAGAAGTAAAGATAAGCAGTCATCAAGAAAGGGATAGTGCTCTTCGTCATAAGGATCCATTTAATTTTTGTATTATAATTTAGATCATCGGGATCAATCGGACCATCTGATATTTATCAACCATTTCTCAGTCTATTGTGTCCGTAAACTATACAACCGGATAAAAAACATATTTTCAAAAGATTGATAAAGTAAACAATCTTCAGGATTTTCTGGCCATGTTGATGGCAATAAGCTTACCCATCTTAGCGAAGTGTGTAATGAGTAATAGTCACACATTTGTCATCCTCTTCCGAGGAAAGAAACCGTCATGCTTTGTAAGAGGACTTAAATAAAGTGGATATTCAGAATCACCTGATACTCATACTCTTGATAGCATGGTAAATAAACATGTATGTATATGTTGCATTACACAACGTTTTCGTAAATACCAACAACATTAATAGCAAATGTATCTTGTGGCACGATAATCACACCTGTCACTTCGGACATGCGACCGGAGCAAGCGCATCATTCTGTGCCAAGCATTCGCAGACTATTGGGGCACTTTTACTTTATTATAAACAGATCTGAGTTCCACTGTGGTAGGGCAGAACGAATTGAAACACGCTGTAATATATTCTACTTTGAACTTTCCAGTATTCACTTGAAATGGTGCTGAACCTACCTTCATCTTGCTCGAAGTAAGTTTGACATGTGATTTGTCTCGTCAGTTACTGGTGAACTAATGAGGGCTTACTTAGAGAAGTTTGAGCGGCAAGTTTCAGGAAGATAAATTAAGCACTTAGTTATTTTCCTGGGTACACCCAACAATATTTCTTAAGCCTAAATATTTACAAGAGGGATAAAATGACTGATTTTGCAACTAGAAATCTTAACTTCAGTAAGTGGCACACATACGGACACAGATAGCATTTAAATTAAAAGACCTAGTTCTGAGTATATCACTCTCAAAAACATCAGAGATAAGATAGAGAACTATCACAAGTTAGACAATGATACAGTTTATAAAACAATTCGGGGCTACCTACATACAGATGCAGATATTTACAAGCGAAGACATCGATTTGTACAACATTCGGCAGAAGATATTAAAATACTCTGTATTGGAAAGTTAAACACACAGACAGACAGACGCTCACTTACTTTGAATGTCTTTATAATTGACACGCAAGCTCAGCCTGCCTACCACCTCACTGCCTGCAACATAAGTCAAAGAGTTCACATACTTCGAACGATACAAGAAGAAGAAATAATGCGGCAGTTTGAGATTAAAAATATTCATAACAATGGGCAACGATCCTTCCTTCAATCATTGATAATCTAGTTAACATCTCGTATGATATTTACGATCAAGTCCAATACGTATTCGGTTAGCTTAGTCGGTAGAAGATACGCGTGGGATATCAATTCTGGATAATTCTCCTTCCCTATACATAAGGGGCTTAAAGGTACCTCATAGTGCAGTGACACTAGTAATTATGTACTGAATAAAAAATTACTGATGCACTCGAAACACAGGTCTGGCGAGCTCCCAAACTTGAGCCGAATTATGTCAATAACCTGCTTGGACCGGTTCCAATGACTGTTATAACGGAAATATTAGGAAACTATTCGTCAGCCAGAAAATATGCTGGTTTATTGACTTTCTTCCTAATGAGGCTCATCGATACAATAGCGTGATTTGGCATTGAATCCCTCTGATTCAAGACTGCGGTGACGTTTGTATTATGGCATATTTTTATTTCAATCCAACTACAGGAAGAGTCGAATTCATTTTCTGACGCAACCACACTTAACTTAGATCTGATGACATCTTTTAAGATTCAACTGAATCACGCCAAGTATGGGTGTCGTACGGATGTAATCCTTCTTATTTTTATTTAACATGCTTTGAGAAGGTTTGTGTTTGAAAGCCCTCATGCTAAGAATTTTGAAAACGGCAAAATTTTGCCTTTATTGGAAACTGGAGAAAATTGTTCTCTAGTGAAGCAAAGATCATTAGAACAACTAGCGTATATTTTGGACCTCTGCCGACTACAGCAAGAAAAAAGTTCCAATACGGAATTACATGATTCATGTTTCTCTGTGTAGTGTAGTATGTTGTAACTGGCATGCACCCAATAACCGGGAACCGGGCGCTGATTGAAAATAATTCTGTTACGCGAATCGTATACGTACTTTGATTTTTCGACACTGATAGATGTATTTTACGGCACGTGGATAAGAAGAAGTCTGTTTTGCAATTCTGAGTGGGTTAAATTTTTAAATGGAACATCAGAAGCTCCGTATACATATTGATAAAGAAAACGTTGCGGAAATGTATCTAAGGCCTGTTGCGTATAAACCTCATCATAAAACTGAGAAATTACATGGTGATAAGATATGAAGAAATATAGTAGTGTAATAAATATTTTTGATGAACAGAACACGGTTTTAACGAACAGTGTCGGAAGAAACTGTTTAATAACATTATCAGAATCGACAAGGTGCAAAACTGAACGGGATAACACAGCAGCAAGCCGACAAAATTACTGGCTAATGTAATGAAGCCATTAATACGGGAGTGAATGAGAATATATTTCGGTAGGCTACTTAATATTGAGCGCAGGCTTAGAGGTCAGGGAAAGGAGTCCTGTAACGCGACCCTAATTAGCTTTTTCGTAATCATGAAGGTCAAGGCTCTTCTGCTTAAAAACCTGAACACGTAAAATACCTACGTTTAATTAAAGTAATTCATAAAAATAAGTAATTAACAAAGTTGAGTGCCGAACAATTCCGACACTTCAGCGGGTATCGTATTTCAGAAGCCTTTCAAAAACCTTCAGAAACAGTGAAGTGTGATTATTTGATCTCTTTTTGTTTGCACGAGTAACCTGCCTTCAATGAAAGGTCTTCAAAAAATTCCTCAAGTGCAATACAAAAACCCAACCGACAGATCTTGATATCTATACTTCAAAACACGCAACGGCTTGCATTGCATTGTCATCTAAGGACACAAGAAGATATCTAGGGAAGAAAAACATGTGATTGTCACGCGGCTCTTCTTCCCACAAGTCCGTGAGAGTAATGGCAGTATAATATCTAAACAATCTGCGGCTTCCGTTCTCTCGCACGGAACAATTGAAATGATGATATTACGTAAGTTAGAGTATATTTTGTCACTCAATTATGTTGGAGTAGCTGAATGAAGTGGGATATTTCGAGAGTGTGAAGCGTAATGCGAATTTGATTAAATCTCCTTTACTAAACTTACATTATAAGGCCGAAGCGTTTATGGACGCGCTAATCTCAGGAAATTCTGGTCCTATTTGAAAACCAATTACAGTGATAGATAGCCGATATTTATCGAAGAAGTCTAAATAACCCGGTGTAGTTCTTAAGTGGGGCGGGCGCAATTGGAGACAGAAGCTATATTTTTTTTATAATGTCAATGGGAGATCCCTGAAGAATGCTTAGCCTCAATATTTCTATTCGCTTACGTCCTAAAAGTAGGCTCTTCAAATTCAAATTCGCGTTATTTAAGTGTCAAATAAACAACCTATATGAAGTACTAGCGACCCGCTCCGGCTTCGCACGGGATAACTATATTTCCCCACTATTTAATGTATGTTATCTATACATATAAACCTTCCTCGTTAATCACTCGTATCTATAAAAAAACCGCATGAAAATCGGGTGCGTAGTTTTTAAGATTTAAGCGTACAAAGGGACATAGGGACAGAAAAAGCGACTTTGTTTTATACTATGTAGTGATATGAACACGCGAGATATTATGCTATAAATAACCAAATGGCCGGCGGAATAAATTATCACTTTATCATATAAACTCCGATTATTCAAATGAGTTCGTTGAACCAAAACTAAGTATGTCATTATGCTCTACATTCCGTTGTTTTTATGTTGTTTGGTTACATACAGATACTGTAAACATGTAAAACGCATGTTATAGGAAGATTCCAGCAAAATTGTACGCGAATAGTAAATACGCGTGGTCACACTACTAACATAATATGTTCGCACACAAAGTTTGCAATGTCGCGAACATTTAAGAAAATGTTCGCACGGAATTTATTACTGTAGATCAAAAGAACAGACAGTGCAGCACAGTCGCAGAAAATACAATTTTTAGATAAAAAAAAAAGTTATACCTACATCTGTGAACATATTTATGAAGATCAGTAGTATTCTACAAAATGTCAACCTAATGGAATATGTTTTGTATGACAAAAGAACCATAAATATTTTGCTTATTAAACGTGTCTAATCTGAACATAACTAAAACTGTGTTAGAATCCACAGAATAGGTCATAAATAAGTAGTTATAAATGAGATAACATAATTCAATAACGAGGATATCTATACATATAATAAATCTGTAGAAAAGTAATTTTTGTACATTGAAGAAATTGACAAAAAAAATAGCCAGCATGTTAAAGGATAACTAACAGAACCCATTTCCATCATTTTTGTCATTTTTGTCTGTTTGTCTGTTTGTCTGTTTGTCTGTTTATCTGTTTGTTTGTTCGGGATTCACGTAAAATCTACGAATTCAATGCAGACAATGCTTATTTACAAAAATTCTACGTAACTTGGGGTATTACTTAGTTTTTGTTTCATCGAAATCGATTCACTCTATCAAAAGATATGATTAATTTTGTGAATTCAAGATGTAAAATATTACGACACGCAATCTGTTTGTCAAAACTGTACATTTGAATGTTGTACTTATATTAGTTGTTCGGCCTATTATTAATCTTTACACAGAAAATCACACCTTTATGAGTAACTTCGGAAGAAAAAAAAATATGAAAATTTTGTTTAGCCAAGGTTAAAGTAGCTCCATCTGTGGTAAAAATACATCAAATTTGTCAAAAGAGCGAGGTGGTAAATGACAATTAATTACCATACATTCTTTACAGAGGATTATTATTTCAACAGATGGAGTTGTGTATTTTCCGTAATTCACCATATTTTAACACGTAGTGTAATTTTTCGATAGACATTTCAATAGTGTTTGTCAGTTTGCCGTACCACATCAAAATCCAACTATAATTATTACCTTGATGAAAGGAACATTTATAGTTCTCAGCCAAATTTAAAACGGTGCCATCTAAATTATTTTTTGAACATTATGTCAAAAATGATGACTTTAATGGAACAATGAATTATCATTTAAAGTTACAGATGGAGTTCATATCAGGATTTTTTCATAAACATAGTTTAGCTTATCTTCCACTAATGTGGTGGCCTTAAAACAAATTACTTTGAGTGAGTAGTATTAACGGCCAGTTTCTTCATCAAAAGTTAAAGTTAAAGTAATGTCTAAAGTAAAAGTAACGGTCAAATTCGTTTTTTCAAGGCTAAACTGACAGCAAAATTCATAGAAAAATTTAATTTAACCGTTACTTTTACTTTAGACATTACTTTAGCCATAACTTTAACTTTAACTTTTGATGAAGAAACTGGCTGTAAGTAGACCTTAATTATTTTTTCTGATGCAAAATATGTAAACTTAATCCTAGAAGAAAGGAAGATCTATCTCTCGCAAGCGCTGCTAAGCGTGAGGTAGGTAATGTAGGCTTCTGTAGCTTTAAAAACAAGCCCAGATACAAAGTGCAGATAAGAAATGGGAGCTTTCTCGATTTAATACCATACACACGTAAAATGCTTTATGCGTCTGGAAACGTACAAATTACGCGTCGCATACCAGAGACATGCTTACTTTCAACTTCTGATCGCAAATACACTGTTCACGATTACGAACAGTCTCAGTAAGACCCGAGCCAAGTCTAAAAAAACACCTTTTATATAAAACTACGTTTGATGTCATTCAATTACAAAGACAGAATTGTTCTCTGCTGCAAATCCTATTGGTAGGGGAGCCCTAGAAGGGATTTTGGGATTTACTCAAGCGCGGCAGATTAGTATATAGGGAGGTACCTATTACCCCATTTAACACCTCCACCAAGTATTAGTCCTGTATATGCAGCCGCGCGTCTAGAATAAAGGATCAGATTAGTAAAAAAAAAAATTATCATCTGACATTCTCCAGCGCGTCAGATTAAGATAGGGTAAGTTAGTTATATGCTAAAAAGTGTATATTCCACTAATCTGACAATTTGCGATTGACGATAAGAAGTAGGAAGGTTACAAACTTGTAAAAAAAAACGTCATCTTGACTTTCTCGAGCGCGGCTAATTTTTTTTTTATTTTGAAGGGAATCATTCAAGAATAATGAAAAATATATAATCTGACGATTTCCGCAAGCCGAAATAACAAAAATTCGTCGATAAAGTTAAATGCGTGCAGCTGCGTGATGCCTACATTTCCTTCTCCGCGTTTCTATTCCTCTCTCACTCTTTCTCTATCTATTACTCTCTCACTCCGTCCCCACTCTGGTTTCTGTTGCCATGACGTCGTGGCATACTGTTTACAACGTGTTTCCAACGTTTTAACTTTTCTTGCTATTTTAATATTATTTGGGGCTTTGCCACGTCCACTTCCTTTGGGGCTGCTTTTTGAAAAAGGAATTCATCAAAAAGAGCCCCTCGCGTTCGAGGAAGTTGACGAGCATTTGTCCCCTATGATTCCTGCTTCCAAATCCATGGGATCCTACTGCCGATTCGCCGCAAATCTGTACTCCCACTTTAGCGTTAAAGTCCCCCATGACAACGGTGTAATGGGTCTTTGTAGTGAAGTGGAGGGCCCTTGATATATCATCAAACATATCCTCCACTTCATCGTTTGAATGTGTCGAGGTCGGTGCGTACACTTGCACTACCTTGAGGCTATACCTGTCGGTGAGCTTTATGATAAGGTACGCTACCCTGTTCGACACACTAGACACCTCCACAACGTTATCAGCTAGGGACTTATTAACCAGAAACCCAACGCCACCTTGGGATTGTTGGTCTCCCTCTCGGAAGTACATTAGATGACCTGATTCGAGAGTTATGGTGTCCTCCCCCTCTCTTCGAACTTCACATAACCCTAATACGTGCCACCTAATCTTCCCAAGTTCCACCTCGAGTTGCGCCAGATGCGAGTCAAGCCGTAGCGTGCGGCCGTTGTACGTCGCAAGAGTCAGTTGTTTTGGTGGCCTCCCGTAACCCGGAGATTCTTCGCACCCCCTGTCCCGCCGTAACCACGGTCGCCACCGTGACCGGGAATAGCGGGACTGCCGGGAACTAGGGGCCGTGGCTTTTTTGTGCTGCTCATAGAGGTATTTAGCCTACTGCTATCACGCTGGCCAGACGGGTTGATAGAGGGTTTTTTTTTTCGAGTTTTCCTTCTCTCGCACTGGTGTTCGGTGCATTTTTGACTCCATTAGTCGACTTCTACGACACCCACTGGAAGAAGGGGTAGCGACATATGTATTCTTAAGCCGTCGCTACACGGCCTTCGTCGCTACACGGCCTCAGCACTTAGATATTCCTTTAAAAACTTGAGGTATCAATGGATTATTTAGTTTTAACTTTTGCACACCTTTTGATCTATATCTCAGGACGGGCAAACGTCAACAAAGCTGTCATATTAAAGGTTGTTCTAGATAAAAAGGCCTATACAATGATATGTATGACATTGCTATTAGTGGAGTGTACCAGGTCCCGTATATTTGTGTCCATTGTCCTTTATGTTTTTCATACTTATTTGCTTATAAATAAAAGTTTTGTACTTCAAAGAATACATACTGGTTTATTTACTTGCAATTTTTTAAGTTCTTCAATTTGTTAAAAGGTTTGCAAAAAAACTTTCCATTGTCAGATTAAGCGAATTCCTCCAGATAATCGTCAGATTATAAGATGATTACGTTAAGGGTACATAAATGAACCATATATATCTTAATCTGACGCGCTCGAGTATTTCAAAATGGCGATTTTTTTTGCAATTTCAAATAATGGCCACGAGTTTAGGTCACATCTAAATCGTCAGATTATTGCATAAGAGCCTTCGTTTTGGTTCACTTAACACCCCTTTTAATAATCTGACGCGCTCGATAAAATTATTTTTTTTCCCATTTTTAACCCTTGCCTACGACCACCCCCACCATGGAAACAGTCAGATTAATATACGTATGTTTTCAAAATGACGTAGGACGTGCATGCTATTAATATCTGACGCGCTCGAGTATGTCCATGCAACTGTTTTTTTTTTACATTTTTGAAAGTTTATAGCCGCTCCACCCACCGATGAAAGTGTGTGTATGTCAGGACATTTTTTTCTTCTTATCATCTAAGCTTCGCAATCTAATAGGTCTCATTGACGCTCGAGTCACTCCCGATTTAGCACTCTTGCCTCCCCTACTATATCCACCTATATCCTATCCTAATCCAGCATGTATTGCAGGTGTGCATTGCACAAAAACCAATGGTATCCTATTCGAGAAGTCAAAAGAGTCGGCCTGCCAACGTCAGCTTTTGCTCTAAGCAAGTGTTCTTAATAGTACCATCAGAATTACATTCATCGTTGAATGAGGTGAATACATTTTCAGAAACCACAATAACAGTAGGAGCCAAAGCGTATGATCGCTTCATAGAGCTCTGATTGGCCCCAGGTGACCAACTCAGGTCTGATTTGTTCGTTCATCAGATCTTTGAAAGTGTTTCGGTGGATACTTACTGTCGTCCTGTTTACGTGTGACACAAAATATGGTATATAAACGTCCTCCGCAAGAGCGAAATTTTCCCGGTGAGCGGTAGTGACGCACAGTATACAACACTTCTGTTTCTTTTGATTTGCTGGCTCCACCAAGAAATGACAAATTGCGAGCGTACATTTTGAAAATCTTGGCAAAACTGCAGGTTTCAAGTACGAACACATGAAGTGGACTCTCACAGATACGTACCTACATTTTGCCTATTCGTGAACTAATGCAAACATTTCGGTGGAGTCCCTCCCGGTTTAGACCTAACCCCTCATTAGGCGTGCGCGATCCTCGGGCGTGTGAGTAGCGCGTGCGTCGCGAGCACGCTGCGTGAGCGTCGCGTTTTGCTGCCCTGCGGCATTTGCAGCGCGCTCGACTTGACGTTTAACTGCTAAGGCGTTTAGCGGGCGGCGGGGATAGCGGGCGTAGGGGTAAGAACGCAACTCGAGCGCCGCGTGCTCGCCGCGAGCGCGTCGCTTGCACTCTTCACACATGCCGCAGGGCAGGGCTCGCGACGCCCGCGCTACTCACACGCCCGAGGATCGCGCACGCCTAATGTGGGGTCAGCCTTACCATAGTAAGTAAGTGCACAGAAAATCCCCAATTCATACAAGTCATACAAGTGTTTCTCCCCAGTATAGTGAAACTATCCTACCCTATGCGCCTACTGATGATGATGACTCATTTTATCATCCATCCAGCTATTCCCCAACTATGTTGGTGTTGGGCTTCCAGTCACCGAATCTGTTTGAGTACCAATATTTTGCTTGGAGCGACTACCTATCTATCTATCTTCAATCCAGTCAACTACACAAGACGATATCCATGGTAAGACTGACAGACTTTCTGGCTTCTGCTTAGTCGCAGCAGCTGCAGAAAATGTACAAATGACAGCTTTGTCAGACTCAAAGCATATAGACATAGATTATAGCTATTTCCTGTGAAAATTACTTACGCACCATACGTAATAATTGACTATTCTATATTGCCCACGCAGACGAAGTTGCGGGCAACAGCTAGTTGTACATAATTATGTAGTCATTGAATGAGAGGAAAAATATTCCATCAATTAAATTCGACGATTGATTACATTCATATGGACTGTAACAATGGTTATTATTACTCAATTGATATTAGGTATTGTAATAATTAAAGTTACTAATTGTCAGTTAAAGAAAGATTAGTGTCTTAAATACAGTATGCAGTTTTTCTATACGACAATATTATCTGAACTAATCTATACCTTACATAATACAGAGGAAACGTGATTTGTTTGTTTGCACCCTTAAAGCCCCGAAACTACTGCATCGCTTTGCTGAATTCTTTCACTGGTGGAAAACTACACTCTTCCCGCGTTATATAGGCTACATTTTATCTCGTAACGGGCCGTAATTCCCACGGGACGCGGGTGAAACCGCGGGAAAATTTAGGCTAGTTCAGATTAAAATGGCTTCAAGTGAATAGACAAGATCTGTGCTATATTTCATCCTACAAATAAGACGTTAAATAACCGTCACAATATGCGTTACAAAATGTCATTATTTTGATAAGTTATCTACTTTCCTGTATCGAATGATCGCTTAATCTCTACACATTACAAATTAAAGCTACCATTTAATACACCAGCTTAAGATAGCCCTACTTTAACGATGACTTGTCAATCGGTATCATGATGAAATTAAAGTACAATTTCCTATTCGAACTTGTGAGTACACAGTGTACTAATCTATAATAATAAAGAGTAAACATTTTTTTTGTCTGTTTATTTGTACCCTTACGGCTCCGAAACTACTGAACCGATTTGAATAATTCCTTCACTAAAGCTACTCTTTCTAAGTAACATAGGCTAGTATTCCCGTACGAGCAGTAGTTCCCACTGGACTCGTGTGAAACCGCGGGAAAACGGCTAGTTGATAATAATTAGGTAAACATGTAATCATTTTCATACATGTTTTTCTTGTCACATTATCATAAGCAATAATAAATATTACAGCGCCAGCCACGGTACGTTTTTTATCGACTGGCAACAATAAAAAAAACTTTCAACCGTGAAATCAATTTCATTGGTAATTTGAAACGCGTAAGTCGTCAAATGTAACTAATTCAGTTAATATTTATGAAGTTTGTCGTGATAGCGTTGACATAATTATTTTATTATTAACCATTTCACTGTCCAAGATGCAGACACAATAGTTAAACAATCGGTGTGTATCACATATGACTCATGGGACAGGGAAGTTGTTAATTAAAAAATTCTAATATGGATGCAAAAATGGAGCAGAAGATATATATTTTATGGATGGGACCTAATTAGTCAGAATAGATGGACTAGTATCTATATTGGATTTATGGTGAAATCAAAAGTGAAAAAGCGTTACTCAAAGTAAGCTAAAAATCAGCACTCTTCAAAAGTCTAAAATCGTTTATTAAAAAATAGGCGAATTAGATTAGCACTTTTTAACGTCAAAGTTACAGAAATGACAGAACCCCCAAAAAGCCCCTTTCACCACTTCGAACGTCAAAATCACATGGGACACGTCCTATGTGTTATTATGGGAGAAGAAGTGTCACAACAAATTCGCCAGCAACAAAAAACCACAAATCGAAACTTACTCAGTAGACGTATGCTAACCTAACAAAATTATACAATAAACTCCTAATTCACCAAGAACAAACACAAATAATTACCACAATAAACCAAGCCGATAACGCCCAGGTTTCGAAAGCCGATATCCGTAGTCCAGCCGCAAGGAAATACTTGGCATACCTGAACATTAGTGTTGAACTAAACTGCAGGGCAGTCGTGCTAACTGGGGTAACGACACTCTTGTACACTGCTGCAGAATATGTTAATAGCCTATTTACTGTAGGCAATTATTTTAAATGGAAACATTCTTATAGATAATGTTGAGGTTTATGCAGACTGGTAATGGCTGATATCTATACTAATAAGCCGATTATTGAAAATTATTTTGCCATTAGAAGAATATTTATATGACATGAGGAAAGGCAAAGATGTAGAACGTACGTAGCATTAGAAAAAAAAAATCTCTATTCAAGAACACAAAGTTTCTGTGATACCGAATCGCAAACGATTCTTCAAAATGAAAGCTGCTTAAGCAGACTTTAGTAGGTAACATTAATCAGTATTAGTATCAAGGCCTAATCACCACTGTAAATACTGATCTAAACGACATGCATTATGCATGTTGAAATTCCGTCAGCAATCTCCCTTAGACAGACATACCTCAAATATTTCCACCGTATTCACCGCAGACAAATATCTCCTCTGTTTCGCATTCTTGTAAAGATAACGGGTTCACTAATAAAACTGGTTTACAATTTACTATAATGGAAATGCATCAAGTCTGGCTAGGTTCTGTTATCGCAATGCGCCTGCAATGTATTCGTAACACTAATCTTGAACCTGGCTATTGTTGAAGTTAATGTTATTTGAAAATCTAGTTGGTGTAATGTGCAATAACTTCTAAAAATATTTTTACAAAGTTTAAGAAATCAGTGTTTTTTGATAGAAATTAAATTGTTTTTTTTCAGTTTCAGTCATCTATACTTAATATGATTGAAAGAAATTTTTTTGTTTGTTTAGGGTTAAAGGACCTGAACCTACTGAACCGAATTGAGAAATTCTTTCACTGTTGGAAAGCTACACTCTTCCCGAGTAACATAGGCTATATTTTATCCTGGTACGGGTAGTTCCCACGAGGCGCGATTCCATCCGCGGGAAAACGACTAGTTACTTTTAATTTTTTTTTTATAGATAGTCAAGTTCAGTATAAACTACAAATATGGATGCCTAAAAATCCTAGGCATCAGCTTGTGAGTACGCTACGCTCAGTTGTCAAGGCATCATCAATTTATAGAATTGCTTGACAATGGTCTGAGCGATCTTTAGGCTCGTTGCTTTTATTGCTAAATGCTATTGTTATTTGACCCAGTAAAACTGACAGTCACGCCTAGAATTAAATAATAGGAAGTAAGATAGAACAAAGTCAAAGTTTTTTAGACAAAAACAGTTACAAAAATGTAACTATAAATAAATATATTATTAGAAAAATATAATTATGCCATGGCGCTTATCTCTTTATTCGGAAAAAGATTTAAAATACAAATATAGCACTATAAGCCAATACGGTAATCTACATTTATGTCACATACACAGTTAAAAAACGGCTAGATGCATACGCATTATGTAAATGAGTGCTTGTCCATGCCTAACCAATGACTATGTGGAACGGACTTTACGATCCAAAGAAACCGACCGGATTGCCATCCTTTTGTATCGATAACGTACTGGGAAAATCAGAAGGATGGATGGATATTGTTTTGCTACTGTTTTTCTGTTTTATCATTTGAACAAAATTGTACCTACAGACAATAGGTAATGTCTAGTCGCACTCTTGTTCCTATATGAAACATAAACAAATGCAAATGTTTAATAATGTTATGGTAAATTGTTAATTTTTTTAATATAATTTTTCCTATAGATTTAATCATTACTATTTTAGTTTTAAGTTTTATTTTATTTTGCTGTGCCCTACAGGGTCCACAATTGTACCTAGCTCTAAGCCTAATTGTAACACCTACTTTATACATTGTGGAATGCAAATAAATAATATGAATATGAACGGGTAATCCATTATGCCAGAAATTTTGACAACCAGTCTTACCAACGGGTATTGGGTTGCCCGGGTAACTGAGTTAAGCAGATCAGATAGGCAGTCGCTCCTTGTAAAACACTGCACTGGCACTGACTGGCAGCCGACTCCAACATAGTAGGGAAAAAAAATATATAAAAGCTATTTGAACTTGGCGGTGAATCTACCGTGAACACACAGTCTTGCTTTGGAGTAAAACTTTTGTGAAAACAAAAGGTGAAAACTGCAGAATAAAAGATAGTTTTGAAGCTCTCAGAAGTTGTATGTATTCATGGCAGACGAGCAGTTTTACGAGCTGTAACTTTCAGCCAGCAAGTAGGAAAATTCATGTATTATGAAATGTGAATATTTCTGTTATATGAAACATTATATGTACTAATACTATAATTTTCATCTCTCAAGTGACCATTCAAAGATGCATACAGTAAAATTAAATGATAATGTCCAAAGGACGATGATAGTTTGTCTGAAAGATGACATGAATAAAAAAGGAATTTGCATGTATGTATGTTATAACACCAGTGGTTACACCCGTGCCCCTGGATATAACGGGCTATGTACGTTCTTTGAGCAGTGAGCTATCTAACAATGAAAACATTATTTAAATCCGTCGACTATTTCCAAGTTTAGCGCGGTGCAGCCAACAAGACCACACATATCCTTAACAAAAAAACACTTTCTCTAAAAAGCTAAGTAAGGCAAGTCAAATGACTTACGCACACCAGTCGGAAATGGACATGTGTTGGCGATGTTAAAGTTATGCAAGCACAGCTTTCTAAATCAACGGGTCTGATGGTGTCATTAGCAGACATACCGACAGATGTACTAACTGAGAATTACTGTAATGATTTCTTCCGCGATCTATGTTTTTGCAGGACGATAGCAATCGTCATAAGCTTGAGCCAGTTTTGATCATACGACTGCGTATACGAGTATTATGGAAGTAGATTAACCATTTTATGTAGGTTTAACTTCAAGTACTTTTTTCTGAGATCAGTTTTTCAGCAAGGTAGGTACGACAATGTGATACGCCTCTAGGGGAGAAGCCATCAAAAGGTGTTGGTTTCTAGATCGAAGTATTTTTATGCCCCAAAAAAGTTAAAGATAAACTAAATTAGCAAAATTATGAATTCACACAGGCTCCAAATAATCATCTGTGAACGATAACAAGTCCGCACTTGACATTGTCATGATCAAGTGCACTTCCTAACCACAAGTAACTGAATACTGTTCCTACACCACTTGATATGCTGTCACATTCCGTGGCCGAGAACCTGCGATATCATACAATACTAATTACCTTTGCCGCTCGTTAATTACCTTTGCCGGTCTGAACTTGGTCACTAGTGACTGAGCAATAGTCCAAAATCTAATATTATAACGCTGAAGAGTTTGTTTTGCTGAAAGTGATAATATTAGGAACTACTGATTCGATTTGGAAAATGTTTTCGGTGTTAGATAGCCCATTTACCGAGGAAAGCTATAAGCTACTTTTTAGCTTTAGTTCCTAGTGTATGAGTACACTACATCTCTCTTCTTATCACTGCTGTTCTGAAGTTAGCCGTCAAAAGTATTTTTGCAGAAGTAGCTGCGATTTCTAACTTTCAAAGGGATCATTACGATGCTAATTGCAAGGAATTTGATTGGCGGAGGAAGGTAACTGACCGGCAAAGGACTGGATAAGTAGGCGTTCGAGTGCATTGCTGATAAGATTACGAAAACAATATCTTGAACATTGATATGCACAAATAATCGTATGATTTTTGTACATTGTACTCATAGATTGGGTTATTTAGCTGGGGAGGTTGCATCCCAATCACTTAAACTTATAGCCAACCAAAACACATAGGAAGTGGTGAAGGGCCGGCATTTATGGGGATTGGGTGGGACTGTCTTTTGTAAAATTGAGCTTCAATGTGCTACCTTTCAGCCCACTACGAATAATTGACTTTTTATATTGCCTTATTTGCACCACGGGGAGTCAAGTTTTCAAGTAACCAATGCAAACGTCGGGCAAAAGAAGCGAAAAAGAAACAACGATATACGCTAGACAGAGATATCAATACTGGTGTTTTGCTTGATCAGATAAAAACATTTCTACCTTATGAGTAGCATTTCTTTAGTTATAAACACACTAAAAAAAAGAATTTTAAAATTATGGTGATCAATGATTCCAATTTAAAATAAATCAGTATTTATTTTAAGAATTAAATTCATGTTCTCAGTTTATCTGTGACTTATTATCATTTTGTTACTACATTTTATAATTTTCATAGAAACTTTTAATAGTTTTACTCTGGCAACAACGCGTAAAAATTAAAACAAATATGGTGGTTCATCGGACGAGAGACCCTGTATTTGTTTCGTTTTTTTTAATTTTAACTTCCTGAGGATTTTTACGAGATAGAGACTCATTTCGTAGTATTATTTTGATTTTGTGTTTGTGCCTGGACAGTTTTACGAGATAGAGACTCATTTTCTAGTTTTATTTGGATTTTGTTTATTATTTGTGCCTGGACAATTTTACGAGATATAGACTCATTTCCTCTGTTTTGTGTGCCTACTTGTGCATCATTTTGTTAAAATGTCACGTCATACACGCTATGAACTTAGAAGAAAGTGTGCCAAGTGTAACATCACTGCAATAGAAGATAGAAGCCTGAGTTTTCACAGATTTCCTCTACCTGGTAGAAATACAATGTTAAAGTAAGTAATTAAGCAATTTTTATTCTTTTCTCCCTCATTAAGTACTTACATTCTATTAGTATGGGTCTTCAGAATCCTGAGAAACCAATGTTTTGTTTAAAAAAATCTGTTCATGCGACTGTCATGTCAAAACGAGCAGACTGTCCACCAGTACCTATATGTAATGGAATTATACTACCTCATCAAACAACAGTAAAATATCTAGGAATACATCTATACAAGAAACTGACGTAGAACACTTTAACCTTTAAAGATCTCTCTTAGCCTTAAGAAGGACAAGACAGAAAAACAAAATTAGATCTAATGTTTTCAATAATTTCAGGGCACGTGTATGGGCTGAATACTGTTTCCCAATGGGAGAGTGGTCAACTGAGAAATCACTAAAAGACTTACACACACAACATAAGATGTTATGCAGTAAGCACTTTGATGACTCCGCTTTTACTAACAGTGCCAGGATAAGATTAAATAATTATGCCATCCCAATTGGAACAGAAAGCTTAATGGTAAAGTTTCGCCAGGAACAATGTGCAACTGCAACTGGAAGTGAAAAAGATAAAAATATCCCTGTTGAAATATCTCAAGTAAGTCAACTTTAATTATAAAAAAACTCAGTCCATCTTAAAGCTTGAAAATATTCGGTTGGAATTGATAAATGTTCATGCGTACAAAATCAAGTTAGAAATAATAATAAAAACAGTAAACATAGCATTCAACACAAAAGACGTGGTGGCCTAGTGGGCAAAGAACCAACCTCTCGAGTATGAGGGTGCAGGTTCGATTCCAGGTCAGGCAAGTACCAATGCAACTTTTCTAAGTTTGGATGTACTTTCTAAGTATATCTTAGACACCAATGACTGTGTTTCGGATGGCACGTTAAACTGTAGGTCCCAGCTGTCATTGAACATCCTTGGCAGTCGTTACGGGTAGTCAGAAGCCAAAAGTCTGACACCAGTCTAACCAAGGGGTATTGGGTTGCCCGGATAACTGGGTTGAGGGGGTCAGATAGGGCAGTCGCTCCTTGTAAAGCACTGGTACTGAGCTACATCCGGTTAGACTCGAAGCCGACCCCAACATAGTTTTGGAAAAAGGCTCGGAGGATGATGATGGAGTAAACATAGCATTTTAAAAAGCAATCTATATACACAATTCTCAATCTTAATGATGAAAGGATGCTATCAACAGATGAACACAATAAATTAGAATAAGCCATATGAAACAACCTGTTAATGTTAATGTAGAAACTGATTATCACTAACTGATATTCACAAAAACCATTTTAAATTTTCAGGAACTATTACCAACGGAACCTTCATTTCCTGTTCAGCTACCAACCATAGCCGATGCAACTACATCTTCACCTGTTCAGGTGCCAACCATAGCTGATGCAACTGCATCTTTACCTATTCAGGTGCCCACTACATCTGAACCAACTACTGATAGCCTAAAGGTTTGTAGTAAACTAATTTTCACACACATTTTATGTACATGCATTTTTTCGTCTCTAATTATGGTATAGGAAAGGTTAAAATCAAGATAATAATGGTTGCTCTGTCAAGTATTTTTTTCTTTATTGTTATTATCTAAGGAGATACTTTTTACTTGGTAGGTTTTAAAACAGCAGTTATATGAGAATATTTTACTTATTGATATAATTTATGTTTCCAGATGCCAAAATCTAAAGGGATTTTGAAGGAGCTGGAGTTAAGCAAGTCCATAGAATTGACCCCAAGAAAACTGAAACTTTATAAAAGGTGTAGGAGAAATTTGAGTGAAATAATAAGACTAAGAAACAAATTTAAAAAACAACCACGTGTCCTCTTCAAAAAATTGACCACAGACAGTAATGTGCAGAGTTTGTTGAACCGAAATATATCAGGACCATTTGCATTATTGTTACAAAGTCAACTTCAAAATACTCCCAGAAAACTGACTGGACGGAGGTGGAGTGTAGATGAAAAAGTGATGGCTTTAACCATCTACAAAAGGTCTACTGGGTGCTATAGACTATTGAGGCGACTCTTTTGTCTACCAAGCGAAGGCACATTAAAAGCTTTACTTAACAAAATACCAATGAAATGTGGTATAAATAGCCAAATATTTGACACAATTAAAGGCATAACAAATAAAAGAGAAAAGGAAGACAACCTGTGCATTTTAGCATTTGATGAAATGTCAATAAGAAGAAATTTACAATACAATGCTAAACTTGATATTATTGATGGATATCAAGACCATGGTAATCAAGGCAGAACTATGGAGCCAGCCACACATGCATTGCTTTTTATGGCTATTGGCATTAGAAAAAAGTGGAAACAACCTTTAGCCTACTACTTTTCTGGAGACTGTGTTACAGCTGATAGATTATCTGTTCTTATAAAAGAAGTAAGTGTGTAACTATTGTTTTTTAAATGATTAGGGAATTGTTTTTTTAAACCAATATACTCAAAACAAAAAACCCATCTGCTTGAAAACCCTAGAAACTGAGAGAGAGAGAGAAGCTACAAGCTAGGGTCATTTCGCCTGTTCGCGACCATAGTCCAGTTCGCGTCCATTTTGCCGATCTCCTTTTAAAAATCCTCGAAAACAAGTCAACTAACGCACCAATCAAACGAAAAGTCATTACCACTAATACGTAAATGTATAAGACGCACGCACACATAGACAAAAGTTCTGTGCGCCCAACCAATCCTTTTAAAAAAAATAATTAGTCTCGGCCGTACAACAAGGAAGCGCACACGCGCTGCATTTTTAGAAAAAAATTAGTGGGCAGCGGCGTTTATGACGGTAAGTTTTATATTGTTTTATGTGAATTTTAGGATAGATAACTATTTCTACAGTTTAATGGTGAAAAAAGGTATAATGTTTATTATGAATTTGGTAATGTTTTTTATATTTAACGAATAAAATAAGGTGGACGCGAATTACTACATCGAACTTTACAAAACTTCCACTTTGCGTCCACAATGGACGCAAACTATACTCGTCCTTTATAATAACAAACCAAATTGCGTCCACTGTTTTCGTTTAATACTTGCTTATAATATATATATATATATAGGTCAGTTACTATATTTTTTATGTTTTTATTTAATTATCTAATGTACCTGTTTAAAAAAAATTAAAATATACTGTTTAATATTAATGTACATTCTTTATTCTTTATTTATAACTTAATATAATTTTAATGATTAATGTAATGTGATGTAAGGTGGTAATTAAGAGTGTATTTTTTTTTAATCAAATGTAATGTATGGGTTACCCTGAAATAAATGATTTATTTATTTATTATATTTATTTCTTAAGATACTAGCTTCCGCCCGCGGCTTCGCCCGCGTAGAGTTCGGTTATATCGCGTTTCCAAGAGAATTCTTCAAAAGTCCGGGATAAAAACTATTATATATGTTCTTTCTCAAGGTCAACTCTATCTCTGTATCAAATTTTATTAAAAGTGGTTTAGACGTGAAAGCGTAACAGACAGACAGAGTTACTTTCGCATTTATAATATTAGTAGGGATATATGTGGTTATAATTAAATTATCAATTGATATGAGTAATTTTATTCATTTTTTTTATTTAAGATGAGTTCTTCGGATACAAGAAAGAAGAAGGAAAATAAAACATACACAGCAGAAGATTTAAAGAAAGCTTTAAATGAAATTCGAGAGAAGAAAAAATCAATCAGACAAATATGCAAAGAATATGCTATTCCCAAGACCACAATATTGGACAGAATCAGTGGGCGCAGACCCGACTTACTAAAGAAACCAGGACCAGAACCGGTGCTAGGAGTAGATGGTGAAAAAAAAGTAGTTGAATGGCTTCTTAACATTTCTAAATGTGGATTTCCAGTGAAAAAGCAAGAATTGTTGGATACTGTTCAAAAAATAATTCGAGATGGAGAGTTTAAAAATAATTTCAAAAATGATCGTCCAGGTCAAAAATGGTTTGAAAACTTTTTGGCCAGAAATAAAGAAATCACACTTAAAAATGCAGAGGGTATTAATAAAGCTAGAGCCCAAGTGACAGAACAGTCAATCAGATTGTGGTTTAGAGAATTAGAGGAATATTTGGACAGTATACACCAAAAAGATATTTTGAGTGACCCGAGAAGAATTTTTAATGGGGATGAAAGTGGTTTTGCTCTTTGTCCAAAGACAGGAAAAGTTTTTGGTCCAAGAGGGTTCAAAAACTTATACCAAATAAAGCCAAGTAATGAAAAAGAAAATATAACGGTATTATTAACATTTAATGCGAATGGAGATATGTGTCCACCTTGTATCGTGTTTCCATATATTAGACCACCAAGAGCTGTAGTGAATAGTATGCCTCCAAAATGGTGCTTAGGCAGATCGGAGACAGGTTGGATGAGAGGAGATGTATTCTTTGAATACATCACCAATGACTTTCACAAATGGGTAGTGGAAAATAACATAAAAAAACCAGTGCTTTTGCTGGTAGATGGGCATAAATCGCATATGTCCTTAATGTTAAGTGAGAAGTGTGAACAACTGGAAATTATTTTGTATGCCCTTCCGCCCAACACCACCCATATTCTACAGCCAGCTGACGTTAGCGTATTTGCACCGGTAAAGACATATTGGAAATCTACAGTTCGAGCATTCCTATCAAAACCCGAAAATTTGAATTCTGCCGTCACAAAAACAAACTTTTGCACATTGTTAAATGACGCATTGAAACATCCTAATATGCCCGACAACATTAAAAATGGATTTAGGCGATGTGGTCTTTATCCATTCGATGCTAATAGTCCAGATTATACTAAATGTGTAAGAAACACTTTGGAAAATGTTCAGGCTGCTAATCAACAGTCAAAAGTTGTAACCCACTCGGACATTAAAAGTTTTAAAAAAGTTTTGAAACACCTGAAGCCGACACTAAAAGAAAAAAATATTGATATTAAAACTATAACGAAAGAAGTAAATAAGCTAAAAAAGTCTCTCCCTGCAGAAGTAGAATTTGCGGAGATTTCTATAGAAACTGAATCTGAGCCGTCACATATGGAACATTCAATAGAAAAAAATTGTACTATTTTTAGTCATATTGATTGCGAATTGGATGCGACTAAAGAAATCACAATTTATTCATTTCAAGAAGACGCCGAAACCAATAATGATGGAGGTAACTCCTATCCTGCTGTACAAGTTCAAACAGTATCAGCTGAAATACATTCTGCACCTGCACCAAAACAAATTACCGAACCTTGCACATCAAAAATAACCACCAGCAATAGAACTGTAGCATCTTCTGAGATTGACTACGATAAAATCACAGTGTATCCAGATGATTATTCAACTCCTGACACCAACAAAAACTATTCGGTCCCTGACTTGTCCCTTTCGACGTTCCATCTTTCTGGCAGTTACCTCGACGTCGGCTCTGTGGTGTCCTTAGACGACGTTCTAATTGTACCGTTAGAAGATACTGAATCAACACCAACCATATTAAATGTTGAAAAAGAAACTCTCATCAAGCAACTAACTCCAGAATTGCCGCTAAATTCAACATCCCTACCATCCTTTTTACCTACAGAATCTCTAGTACAACCAGCTTCAGCAGCAACACAAAAGAAAACCTCTGATCCATTTAAAGACCACCTGATGCTACCTGAAATTTCTAACGAAATACGAAAAAAGAATCAAAGAACTCCAGCATCCATAGCTTCTGCTGCATGGAGAAGGTATTATGAAGATAAAGAGCAAACCAAGAATGAAAAGAAGGAAGCAATACAAAAAAGAAAGTTAGAACGAGTAGAAAAACAAAAACAGAAAAAGACTAAGAAAGATTCTCAAACGGTTCGTAAAACTGCTCAAAAACGAAAAAAGAAGATAGAAGTCACTCAGGATACGGTTAATGAGGAATTCGAGAAAGAAAATTTACCATCTTTGCAGTTAGTGAAATGTTCTAAATGTGACGATGTATTAATTTCAGATGTAGAAGACGACGATGAGAAAAACATAGGCTGTGACAAGTGTATTAGATGGTATCATCTGAAATGCACGCGATTTTTAGGATTAAGTTATTTAGAGGCTAAAGATAAGTCTTTTGAATGTGACCTGTGTTATTAATTCCCAAGTCTATAATAATCATACCTTGTCTGATAATTTATTCGCTTGTAGTTGATTAGACAAAATTCTTATATTTCGTTTTGTTTCGTTATTTCGTTTTCTTATATTTTGTTTTGTTCATTTAATAATTCCAAAAACGTATTATAATCAAGGCGGATCTTAAAATTAAGAGAACTGATTATTGTTTACTAGCTTTCGCCCGCGGTTTCACCGCGGTTTCAGATTTATTATAAGTATAGATTCTTAAAGTTGCAATAATTATTTGCCTAATTTTAAGTTACTGAAACCAATGTTGAGAAGAATTATTTTTATTTTTAAGGTTAATTTTAAATTATGACAATGTTGATTTTTAATAATTTAGTTTATTGTTAAATAAAGAAATTGTTTAAATACAATCGTTCTTTATTCATTCTTAAAAATATCACCTCTATATTCCCTTTCTAAGCAGGTGGACGCGAACTGGACCATGGGTGGACGCGATTTGGATTTTGTGGACGCGAACTGGGTAAAACGCCTAATTCTGAGGTTTATCTATTTTAAAAAAAAACGCAAGATGTTTCGAATACAAATGAAAGTTAATCTTAAAATAGAGTATATAATGAACACATTACACAAATTTGACATAGAAATGAGTTCTGGATCATTTTTATTATCGCCGTCAAACTTGCCAACTGCACTAAATGGTCGCGAACAGGCGAAATGACCCTATTCAGATTTTGCATAAATTTATATTGAATTTGAATGTTCATGTTTGATAGTGTTGGCAAATACAGTCAGAGGCATCAAATACATTTAGATCCAAAAGAAAGATATAATAAAAACATAACCTGCTGTCTGGAACAGGCACGGTAAATAGCGAAACTATATTATTTTTTGTATTTACAGGTTCTCGATGCAAGTTTCCAAGCTGGGTTGAATGTCACTGCTACTGTGTCTGATAACTTTGGTGTGAACATCAGAGCATTAAACTCCCTTGGTTCCTCAGTGGCTCGACCATTTTTTGATTTTAAAGGCCATGAAATTGTTACAATTATGGACCCACCTCACCTAATTAAATGCTTCAGAAATAATTTTCTCAAGTACAACATCAAATGCCCTCAAGTTTTGCAAAATGATGGAAAATCTGTACCAGGTAATTTGAATTTTGTGTATTTATAAGGGATAATAAATTAGGTACAACATGAGTACATGATAAGGTCATTAATTAGTTGGACGGTTGCAATGCAGATTTCAAAAGTCGTATCGTATTTTCAGTAATCCACCGCGCCAGGCGAATTTATATTACTTGATGATCGGATGATTCGTCTGAATTCGCCTGGGAGGAATTCCTGAATTAACGTAGACTCAAATAAATGGATTGTTTTTTAATTATTTCTAATTATTTTATGTTTTTTTATTACAGGAATAGCCAAATGGAGCCACATAAAAGAATTTTATGAAAAAGATAACTTAAATCAGAATTTTGTTTTTGCCCCTGCTTTAACCAAGCAGCATATTGAACCAAATTTTAAACAAAAAATGAAGGTCAGCTTAGCTTGCCAAGTCTTCAGCCATTCAGTTGCTGCAGGAATGCTTGCGAAGATTGCAAACAGTGAGTTGTCATAATGCTAAAATCCTAACTAATATTATAAATGTGAAAGTGTGGATGTTTGTTACTTAATCATGCAAAAACGGCTAAACGGATTCGGATTAAATTTGTCATGCATATAGCCTTTGACATGGAAAAGAATAAAAGAACGTAGGCTATATAACATCACGCTATAACATGACGCTATTTCATAATAATGAATTTTAAAAATTGCCTTGCTTTAACAATAGTTAAAAATAAGTGTTTACTTTCCAGATGAACTGCCTCAAGAAGCGACGACGACAGCCATGCTGATTGAAAAAATGGACCAACTGTTCGACACCTTAAATGGTGATACGCCGGATCGGAAACGAGGCAAAAAATTTCTCACGAATTTTACGCGAAAAAGTCCACATTTCAATTATTTCAAAGAAATGAAAGCTATGTTTGAAGAATTGGTATTTATTGGGGCCAGATGCAAGCCGCCTTCTTTGGAGGGTTTTATAAGAACCTTAAATGCAGTTGAGCGTCTATTTTTTAACTTAGAAAAACAGTACAACATCAAAAGTTTATCAACGCGCAGACTCAATCAAGACCCATTAGAAAACTGTTTTGGTTGCATCCGCAGCAATTGTGGATGCAACCCAAACCCAAACACCCTACAATTTGTTGCAGCTCTTAAAACTGCTATTATTAATAATTTATTGCATAGCAGTAAAAATAAAAACTGCAAAGAAGATAATAATATATTATTAAATGATTTAAAATCTTTTTTAATGCAACCAAACCCCAACAAAGAAACAAATGTAGCTGATGTTGAAACATTTGATTTGACGGCAGCTGTAGAAGCATCTAACATTGCAATATCCCAGTGTTCTGGAGAACTGCAAGCTTGCGCATATGTGTGTGGTTATATGATAAAAAAATTAGGACCTGTTTGCCATATGTGCAAAAACACAATGCTTGCAGACCAGAACACTGAGGTAAATCATTTATTTACTAGTTTTAAAGAATATAGTTCAATGCGCAATAGTCTTAAGTATGTAAAATTTGCTTTTACGGAGACAGTAGAGATTGCTGCAACAATTATTAACAATTTTTTAAATGAGCATGGGTGTAAAATAAAAATAAAAAATGAACTCATAGAAATTTTAAGGACAAAACTAAATTTCCAATGGTTGCTTGATTGTTCTGAGCATTACGATAAAAATAAAATGCACATAGTTATTTCAACAATAAACATTTGCATAAAACGACACTGTATTTTAAAAAATAGACAGTTCATCGAAGACGCTTCGAAAAAAGTTGTGAAACGAAAAATAAATATTCTAAAAAACGCTTAAAATGTTGTTTCATTTTAATACTTTTCCGTAAACATGAATGTATCATGCAAACAAAGCGAAATTCAGGTAATAGTCAATTTAAATACCGAAGTTTCTCTTTGTTTTCACGATATGTCAGAAAATTACAAAAAAAATACAATACAAACAAAAAATAACATCAGTTTCGAAATTTGGCGCTAAAAGTAGTTTCACGGATCAAATACTGGGGCGCTAGTGTGAATAGCTGTTGGCATTTTTTTTGTATGAAGTTGCCGTTCTTCCCGTCAGGGTATATGTGTTCTGTGATTTGCACAAATTCAATCACAAAAATATTTATTTCGGAGATCTTCAAATAAACTACTTAACTGTTTTAAGTAATATGTGGGATATTATGGTAACAGTACGACCTAGTTCAAACAAAAGATTGCAACATTTCGATACCGTGCGCTTGCGACTGTCTACTTTTAATCGATACAGCCTTCAATTGGTATTATCGAACAAGCTTTAATCGATATCCATGTATTAGTTGAATAGAGATTGTTAAAGCTTGGCGTTGGGGAGATATAGGAATGGACATTGGTTTCAACTGGCTTCAATTTAATTGGACGATGATTCGGCAAAATATGATCAAGTTGTCTAGGTCAGAACGCATATAGATTGAGGAAAACATCGCAAGTTTATTCACAACTAATATTCCTTAGCATTCAGCTACTTTTGAGACTAAAATAAACCTTATAAATGTTTAAGACCATGCTTTATTTGAACTGTAATGTGGTTTCAGATTAAGAATGACAACCAGCCATCGATCACACAACTTCATGCATACTTTTAGAAGTCTATCTAGCAAATAAAAATCAGTAGACGAAACATCTTCTGAGGATAGGAAAATGGCCACAAACGAGAGTCAAAGCCTAAACAAGAAGCATTAAAATCGAGAACAATATGAAGAACGTTGTCCACGACCCCATATCAGGAGTACAGCACTTCGCACACTTTCACTGGATCGTGACAGACAAACGTAAGACCACGCAATGCGCCAAAGGGGTCACGCCAGTGAGGTCACGGTAACAATGAACTGCAGAACTTTAAGTACCCACTTACGGACGTTCCCGATATTTTATATGTTCGTTGTTTTGCTGACGAGATGAGAATTTTAATTTTCTTTAGTAAGCAAATCCACATGTAGATATTATAGAGGTATTGAGAGCGCCCGTTTTATTGCTAACTGGCAACCAACAATATAGGTCATATAATATCTGTAGGTCTTTTTTAGGGTTCAGTACCGAAAAGGTAAAACGGGACCTTATTGTTTTCGCTCCTCTGTCCGTCCGTCCGTCTGTCACCAGGCTGTATCTCATGAACCGTGACAGAGAGCTGAAATTTTCACAGATGATGTACTTTTGTTGCCGCTATAACAACAAATACTGAAAACTAGAATAAAATAAATGTTTTGGGGGCTCCCATACAACAAACGTGATTTTTTGTCCGTTTTATAAATAATGGTACGGAACCCTTCGTGCGCGAGTCCGACTCGGACTTGGCCGGTTTTTTGTCTTCTAAACTAGCCATAAATAATATTTTTATCTAGCAGAATTCCCAAGATGCACGTGAAAGTACGGGAATCCACCAGTGCAATCCACGCCATTAATAGGGTGAAAGAATGTCGAAGATACGTGTGAAATAGGATCAGAATCTGTTCCCACTGAAGGACGACACCCAGCAAAAATAAACAAACCAATCAAAGCGGATATATCGAATACCTAAGTATTTTGTATAAACAAACGGACTTATTACATGTCTAGAATTTTGGCAAAACAAACTAGAACTCAGCCAGACCCAGATACAGTTATATTTAGCGGTATTTACTATAATATACCTGACTATAGTTTGGCTGTTAAAATAGCAATATAGTTCACGTGGGTGTTGGTGATACAAAGAAACTTAGGTTAGGGAAAATACCAGAAAAAATCTGAAGAATGTTAGCTTACAAATCTTTTATCTTGTTAGAAAATGTTGAAAACTATAAATTTTGACAATTGTAGAGTAATAATCAAAACAAAAACTTTTACAGCATAGAGCCAACATTTTGCGGTCATTCATTGCATTATTTAAGGGAACTTTTGAGTACAATGTTATGTTATGTTACAGCCTTTTTTATCGTCCCACTGGGCTCAGGCCTCCTCTCACACGGAGAAAGAGTGAGTACAAACAAATACTAATTTTAGTAGTCTTATTCAAAAATGTAACTAACCAAATATAACCTAACATTTCCCAAAAAAAGAAACCTGATTCTACCACAAAACAGACTAACCAAAACCAGCTTTATGGCCACTTAATCAACCAGTTCCCCGAACAAGTCACACGGCGTCCATAGACAGCAGTTTTGAAATAGGAACCTATCGGCCTAACGAGCGCGGGAACCGACCTACCGACCTTTACGCAAGCGGACCTTGGCAACTGGCCGGGAACCGACACGAGGAAAGTGGGTTTGGGGATCACTGCCGCATACTTGGGTCTGAGGAGACCGCCAATTGCGTCATAAAGTTCTTTTGGGACAAAGATTTTTAATGAAATAAATGGGCCCAGGCTTTGAAATTCTCCTGAAACACGAGGGTGCTTAAAAAGCAATATAACAAAGCGTTAACCATATATATCGATGGCGTTAACACATTTTCTCCCAATAGTTAAATACTCAGAAACGCGGTGAGTTGCTTAGTAACTAGCAGTCTTGCCACCGAGTTGTAATAGGGTCTACAAATCAGGTTTGTTTAATTAACTCTAGCTAGAGTCGGTACAAAATGAATTGCGACAAAAAATCGCTTGCGTCATACAAGAAGAAATGCGGACCTCAAAATTATTAATGTCGCGTTTTGGCATTTAATTTATGGCTTATCGAATAAATAATTTAAGTTTTGTTAGACGAAAACTAAGTAATAAGTTATTAGAACAGACGTCTAGCACACATTAAGAGGTCATTGAACCCCAACTGTACATATTTATTTTAGACATAATGCGCATTGTTTGTGCCCACATACTTAGCTATGTGGGCTTGTGGGCGACTCCCTTGAGTAATATTCACTGAGACAGATTTACTGAAATATTATGTGGTAACAAGTCACCCGTAAAAAGTAATAAATCCTCTGAATCAAAAACTTATGCGCTTGATAGATATCTATGGCATGAATAAACAATACGCGCGCTTTTTTATCTCAGTAGCAATGTTTATTACGAAAAAAAGTACATAATTATGCGACCTCATTTCTCTCGTGTAAATAGAGCTGTGATATTACTGATATTTACGTTTACATAATAAAATCTGTAATCAGCTCTTTATTATTAGCCGTAGGCCCTATGTATCTATTTTACGAAAATGATATGTCATTGTTGATCATTCACATATACGTGGCTTAGAATAATACGTAGTAGGTACGAAGTTCGTAGTTTGTCACACAATGTATTTGAACATGTCCAATCGTGAATATTTAAATGACTAATGAGAGTGCATTTGTAATTTTGGTATCACTAGCAGTTTTCCCGCGGTAGTTCCCAAGGGGCGTCCCTGGGAACTACTTACTTTCTGTACTTTCCAACAGTGAAATCATTTTTCGAATCAGTTCAGTACTTTCGGAGTATTTAGGGAACAAACGAACAAACAAATGTTTCCTTTTTATTATATTAGTATAGATTATGAGGCACCGAAACATTCGATTGTCACTTTATGGAGACTTCGTTACGGCGGGAAAACGGGTTCCAAAATGCTTGTGAAAAACTTGTTTAAAATCTGATTTAAAAAATCTAAGGCTGATGTAATTATGATGACTTGGTTTTTAATACAATTGATACTATATCATATTATCTTATGAATCAAACGCAAAGTCAACATGACCATCCATAAAGACATACAAATACCTATACTTTTCCTACAGCCGTTCTAGAGATCAAACAAGTTTGTACATAAACAGAAATTAATTCTTAATGTTGGCAACAAGATAAAGATAAAAAATAATAAGCTACAAAACTGCAAAAAAACTGCTTTAAAAACTTGTATGTATTACTGCTGGCGTAAGCTTTTTTTTTGTATAAAAATACTGGTTGAAATCTGTATGCTCAACACAACAAGTTTGGTAAACTTTGTACCATAGATATAAATAATCGCCTATAAGGTTTTCTACATTGATTATAATATTCTGGTTTATTCCATTGCCTTCAAAATATAATGCTATCTGGTTATTAATAGAAATTGCATATGTAGTGCATTTAACATGGCAATTTTAATCTGATACAGGATCTGAACTTTGATTTGATTTAATTATCTAAGGTATCACACACATCAAGTGATTAAATGACTCAGTTAAAATTTCACAATAGTTTTGGATATCTCACGCAATATGTCCAATATGTTGCGCAAAACAGCTCAATGATGCAAAATGAAATCAATATTAGATTTAAAAAACGTTACAACAATATTCGCTTTGTGGACAAGATTACTGAATTGGGTGCTAACACTTTGGAAAATTGATAGACTATTATTTCAAAATTCTTTAACCGCTTGCATGTTTGTTAATTATAAAACAGTAGAAAATCAATTGTGTCTCGCATATATCTGCGCTCTGATATACAACAGGCTAATCTTGATAGTTAAATCCAATTCTACATAAATACAGATAATTATTTCATATTATATTGTGACCTTTATAAAGTTCAAGGCAGATTATGCACAATTAATGTTAACAGCTGTAAACAATTGACTTGCATATGAAATGTACATGTACAGCATAACATGTACAGCACATACCTATTATCAATAAACTATTTTACTGTTACTGTTACTGTTACAGCCCTTTTATCGTCCCACTGCTGGGCACAGGCCTCCTCTCACACGGAGAAGGTTTAAGCGTTAATCACCACGCTTGCTCAATGCGGGTTGGTGATTTCAGACTTTATAGTCCAGGTTCCCTCAAGATGTTTTCCTTCACCTTTTTTATCAGCCATTGGTGTCTAAGATTTACCTAGAAAGTACATACAAACTTAGAAAAGTTGCATTGGTTCTTGCCTGACCTGGAATCGAACCCACACCCTCATACTCGAGAGGTTGGTTCTTTACCCACTAGGCCACCACGACTTATGCTTAATAAACTATTTTAATTATTGTATATGGACAAAGATTTGGTTGAATATTAATGAAATATTTATGAAACTTTCAAAAATATATCTTATTTCTTTTTTTATTATATTTTCTACCTGTTTCAAAAAAGGAACAGGAGAAATGTCCAACTTAGTAAAAAGTTTTAGTTTAATAGTAATCTCCTTTGCGTACATGTAAATAAATAATAAAAGTATTAATTAGAAAGTGAACTATGAATCAGCAACAGTTTGAATATCAACAAGTTATTTAATTAACATGTTGATCAAATAAATATATGTAGTTAAAGAAAGGAAATGCGAATGTTCCCAAGTGAAACTAATGTAACAATTACACCACTGTTATTACAACGTTGTGGAATTACACTCATTCTACTGATAAAACAATAACATATTAACAAAACATTTCATAGTTCATTAATATCAACCTTGAAATCAAACTCTTTGTGCTCTAAGCTATTCCATGTTTTGAATTAAAAATCAAAAGCATATGAGTTGTCAACACTTAATGACTGGCAAGTTACAAGAGTTGGATTGTTCACACACTGTGAAACATTCTAATTGGATGCGAAAGGAAACATTCGAATATTTAACGACCGTGTTGTGGTCTAAAACAATGCAATAACACTCGACTTACGAGCAAAGTTCAACACGTCGCCTAAGGTTAAACCCGCGCAAATAAACAACATTAATTACGTTCTCGCGCACTTAACCTCAGCTAATATCGAATATTACAACAAAACAATGTAATACCTGAGTGGAGGCTCCTGTCCGCGCCCCCGGTCATGTTCACTACAGTCTGTCCGACCGTGCAACGGTACCACTCAACGCGTCAGGCGGGCGGCGCACTCCGCTCCTGGCGGCCCAGCACCACAAATCCACGCAGCAATTATAAAAAGAACCCAATTTCAATGTCACAAAGGTAACACGAGGGTAACGGGGCTCGGCGACGCAGCCGATCCGCACTGACGTCCGCGATACTCACTAACCACGCGCTCTAACCATAAATATCATAACATAATTTACCTTCTCCCTCATGGTAATTAGTTTCTCGATGTTTATGTCCTTCGACTTCAGCCATATTCAATTTATTTATTTCGAGATCTGACTGGACTGAACATAGCGACGTAAAATTTTTCCAACACGACGCAAGTTGACAACCTTACGGAGGAAAAAAGACGTGTCATACTGTCAAAGTCAAAGTTGAATTATTTTGTTTAAAAAGTTTAACTTATTTTTGTGTAAAAAATAAGCAAATTTTTGCACGTTAGTTCGTTTCAGTCAATACTTGATACTGTTTATATTTTTGACGCAAAACTCATATTTCGTAAATCATTTGAACAAATTAATGGTGCGTTCGTGTTAACGTTCAAAATGTTAATCATGTCATACATAATAAAAATCGAATAAAGCAACACTTTAGGTATGGCAACACCAACCATAAAAATTACACTTAATTTTTGTAGTGATGGGTAACTCATCATTTTTATATGAGGATGAGGGAGTACCTCATTTTACCTCGCGAGGTCCTCACGAGGTACCCCTCATTTGAGGCGAGGCGCGAGGGGTCGAACGTCAGCAACTTGGCGTACCTATTCACCTCACGAGCCGAATCCGAGCCGAATTCAGCCGATAATCCCCGAGGCAGCGCGGCGGGTCATGTACTCACGATTCAAAATACGTTCACTCGATCTATGCTCATTCCTCAATAACTCAATACTCACTCGGGAGTACTCGCGTCAATAATGTCAATGTCATATTTTAAATAAGGATGCGTGAACGAGTGAGGTGATGAGTTGATTCAATGTTGGAATTCGAGTAACTCTTTCAATTTGCGATCACGAGTACCTCAAACGAGGCACCTCATGAGTGAGGGGCACATCTCTAAATTTTTGAGAGAATGAAATAAATTAATTTGAATTAATAAAACTAAGTAATATTTAACATGAACAAAAACAGCTCTTTATGTTTTTCTAAATACTGTGGCTGACTCTGAGGAGCAGATGTTTGCTGGTTTGATACCTTAGGTGTTGAATTCATCTATTATTTTGCAGAATATGTACTCTCAACATAGTAACATTACACTTAAAAGTTAAAGAACTGAAACTTTTATAATAACTTTATTCAATCAATTTGGCCTAAACATAATCGCATTCACATTTCTAATTATAAAGTTTGTGTTACATTTTCATACCTACTTATATTTTAATCAATATTTTTATTTTGCTTACTACATAAAAGTATACAGCTTAACAAATCCATCTTACAGAGCTAACACACCATCATTCAGGATGAATTTATTGTTAGATATACCTTTACATATATCTAACAAAGTTACTCCTAGATATCATCAGAGTTCTGCAGGGTGATGAGACCTTGATATTCCATCTCCTTGTACATGATATCCTGGTTGAGTGTGTGCAGAATATCCTGGAATCTCTGTCTCAGAGCCAAGTTCTCCATTCCAGCGATCTCATGTTGAGTTCTCTGTCGCCTCTGTTTCAACTCCTCAAGTTCAGTGCTCAGCTGCTCAATCCTTGTTGACATATTCTCCTTAGACATGTCCCTCGGTTGGTAATCACCATCATCCTCAGAAGACAGGCCTCCACTCTTGGACATGCCAGATGCAGCTGGTGTAGTTGCTCGACTGTGGCTTGGGAACGATTTTGGAGCCATTTCTTGCGGAGATTGGAACATGTGTGAGCGGAATTGGGTTGGTAGAGGCTCCCTCTTTGATGGTCCTTCACCATGCATGGAATTAGTATCTGATAAACGGCTGTCATAAGCCGACAGTCTGCTGTCTTCCATCTCAACATTGATGTTATCATCTTCCAAGTCAGAGTCACTGACGGCTCCTCCAAATATGTCAACAACATTGGAGGACTCCTGGTTGGACACATCGACAGAGACAGATTCTCGTTTAGGATTGCGCTCAGCTTTAGTCTTTTTCTCAGGCTTGACATTGATGGGTGCATTCTGTTCTTGTTTGGGATGATCATCTTCTTCTTTGATGACCTCCCAGGTAACACTAACAGCTTCATTGTCAGCTCTCAGTAACCTCTTTACTTCTTTTTCAATCTCTGGAGCTTCAACATACTTCTTTTTCAACGTTTTTCTGAAGCGTCGCTTGCGCACGTTCTTAGTGGGTGGCGTGATACCGTGGGGCCATAGGAACTTCTTGTCTACTTTGTAGGGATCTTTTTTCTTATTTTTTGCAGGAGATTCCTCTTCGGCAGATGGTTGGTCGGGCTCCTCTTTGCATATCATCATTTGGCAAATGTCTGCAGTTTTGTAAAAACTTTTGTTGTCAATTGTTTTCAATGATTCTATGATTGTGGGGAGGTCCACGATCTTGGCGTGCATCAGCCAGTGGTCGAACCTGACCTCGCCCTGGCGCATATCATTTTCTATCTGTATCGTCAGTCGGTTCTTTAAGTTTTCTCCAGATTTAAGCACTTCTCTCAGTACTTTCGAAGGCTCTTCGGGCAGTCGCATCACGAACTGCGATTCCAACTCCGTTGGGTACTCCGGCTCCCTTTTCTCTCGGTTCATGGTTGCTACGAATGTTGGATTTCACGTTAAATAACCAGATTGTAATTGTATCACTCACAATAATATTAAATTAAAGAAAACATAAACATTTCACTGCTGTGTTCTAGAAATTGACATTTGACTTTTTTTTTTACTTTTCAGAATCAAATGTTGCTATGCTAAAAAACTAATGAGTGATTTCTAGAAATTTTGAAACTCGCACTGTACAGCCATTTCAATCACATTAAACTTTATTTCTGAGTGTAAGAAATGATGGTGTAGATGTTCAGTTGCTTTATAGTCTTTTATATGGTTTATAAGGTCTTTCACATGCAATAATAAAAACATAGGACACACGCAAAGAGCAACACTTGTTCCAAAAAGTCACAGGAGTGGTCACATTACTCATCAGTACTGTCATTTAATTTTAATAAGGTGTCAGATTTCCTGAAAACAAATCCTTTATTTCTAAATTAAAATAACAGAATCAAACAGTTCTAACACAAAATGCAGGTAAATCAATAAACCGGGCATAACATAATAGTATTTTAGAAATCGCATGTGTTCAATTTAGTGTTAAACATGGTGTTTATTTTTAGAATCCAAATGAGGATACAGAATGGAACGATGTCCTCCGAGCGAAAGGAATCATCCCGCCAAAGGAGGCGGAAATATCAGAGGACCAGATAGTTAACATGATAGAGCAGACCATTCAGCAGAAACAGGCTGAAAGTCAGTATAAACAATACTTATAGGTTAGGGTGACACCTGTTGCCTAAATTGGCAAATAATCATGTTATAATTTATGATAACCACCAGATTATTCATAAAATGTCATCAAAAACAGTTTATAAATGCATCTGCATCATAATTTCAACCATAAATATAACTGTTTCATCTATAAAGCGGTTGTTCCAGTTGAGCAACTGTACATAGTCTCAAGTAACTGTAGTCTCTAAATATTTTTTAGAATGAATTAATTTACATACAAGTCACTACTCGTTAATAATTTCGACAATTCAGAGTCTGTAAGCCAGTTCCTTGAATTTAGTATTAATATTTTCACAGAGGACAAGCAACTATCAGAATTAGATTTAGACGGCCTTGATGAGCTCGAAGATTCAGAAGACGAGGCGGTCATAGAGGAATACAGGCGGCGGCGTATCGCGGAGCTCAAGCGACTGGCTGAGAAGCCAAGGTTTGGAGACATCCGGGAGGTGTCGGGCCAAGACTATGTGCAGGAAGTCAATAAAGCTGGAGAAGGAATATGGGTGGTTATACATTTGTATAAACAAGGGTGAGTAATATTAAAAAATATTGATATGATATATGAATAACAATATTTTTTTAAATGGAGGAAATCATATGTAAATACTGTTAATAGAGGCAGGAAACAGGAGTGTTTCCTATTGCATGTGTATAATTTTTTGCTACACTTCATTGTCATTGAGCAGAATGAGTCCTAATCAAGTTATGAAATTGTCAACATCTGACTTCTGTAACAAAAACAAATACTGCAACAACATATCTAGTGTTAGAAACTCTGAACACAAATTATAACTTAAAATAGCTACTCAGCAATTCCCCAAAGAATAACCCAATAAAATAAAGTCAGTAAAATATCAGTATCATATTATAATCTTCCAGCATCCAGCAATGTGCCCTCATCAACCAGTTCATGCGGCAGCTAGCAGCCAAGTTCCCCTACACCAAGTTCCTGAAGGCAGTCGCTCAGACTTGCATCCCCAACTTCCCAGAGAGGAACCTGCCCAGTGTGTTTGTGTACTTTGAGGGTGATATGAAGAAGCAGTTCATTGGATCTGCTGATTTGAGAGGAACCTCACTCACTGTTGATGGTATGTATTGGTTTGATAACTGTTTTGAATTTATTTGTCTGCAATATTGTATTTTTTTTACTAAAGTATAATATCTCTTAGGACTGTTCTGGGCTTCACACGTGTCCTGTGGGAACTACTGCCTGTACTGGGATAAATGATAGTGTAAAATATAACTCAGCAAGCATGTAGCTTTCCAACAGAGATATAACTTTTCAAAGCGGTTCAGTAGTTTGGGAGCCTCTAGGGTTCAAACAAACGAAAAATATGTGTCCTGTTTATTATATTGTACTAGCTTCCGCCCGGAAGAGTTAGTTTGTTAGAGGTTTGGTTATATCGCGTTTCCAAGAGAACTCTTCAAAAGTCCGGGATAAAAACTATCCTACGTTCTTTCTCAAGGTCGACTCTCAATCTCTGTACCAAATTTTGATAAAATCAGTTCAGTGGTTTAGACGTGAAAGTGTGACAGACAGGCAGACAGAGTTACTTTCGCATTTATAATATTAGTAGGGATGTATTACCCAATTTTATCGTCTTTATTTTGTTTTCAGAGTTTGAGTATTTACTCGGCCAAGTTGGCGCTGTAGACACGAAAATAACAGAGGATCCCAGACCAAAGATTAAGGACAAACTGTTCACCGACCTCGGCTCCAATGACTGGTGATTAGTGCAGTGTGGTGATTACTGGTGATTAATGTTCCCAGTGGACAGTCGACGCTTGGTGCGGGTTCTGTGCTTTACTTGTGCAAATTATTTATTTTTTAATTAGTGAACATTTAAGTATTATGTAATGAAATTATTTTATTTACTACAAAATACATACAGTTTGTTGTATAAAGCATTATTTTCAGTAAGTAAATATATTTTGATAAATAATCAAATGTCTTAATTATCACAAAAGTGCATTTTAATATTGTGTTGTCACACAAAAGTTCTAAATATATTTTTAGAATGTCATTTTTGTACATTGTGTGAATAATAGTAAAACTAAAACAAAGTGTTTTCAAAAAGGAAATGTTTTTATTTATTGTTTATTGCTATTTACAGGGGACACTTATGTCTATTTACTAATACAATTTCAAAATTCGTTATTACAAAACGATGTTTCTTGATAAAACCATAGTGGGACATATTTTATCGTGATCCTCACTATGGTTGCCCTGGCTTAGTAACCAGTTTAATTCCTAAGAGATTTACATGGCTAAAAGCCACTCGATTTGTCGTAAAACTCATCAAATTAGTCTACATATCATATCCAGTCCAGCACAACTTAGTTTTGCAATACATTCAAATTCAATAGATTCAGTCCATTATCAAACCAGCCTTCATTTTGGACACTACTAGTACTGTGTCCAGTTGAATCTCTAAAATGAAAGGTGCATTTAACAGCCTCTATGCAAGTTGATAGTAGTAACACACTTGGCGATGCAGGGCTCCACCGGGTGCCGCGACTTGAGCCCTAAGTCGAACACGCGCATCAGCACTTTGGCAGCGTGCTCCTGCATACCCACTACTATCTCTGGTAGCTTGTCCAGGAGAGACTGGGTCACTTCGGGCTGGTGGGAGTCTAGGCATTCTAGGACCGCTTGGAGACCTGGAAATAGGGATGATAATTTAGTTTGCAATGACTTTTCAAAAAGGAGGAGGTTATCAATTTGGACGTTCGTATTTTTTATATGTTTTTTTATTTTGTAGGATTTTATTGTTGTATTTTGAAATTCTGTTAATGGCGATATTTGTTGGAAGGTTAATAATTTTCGAAATTTTAGTTTTAAAAATATTAGTGTAGATTTATATGGCATGTGTACGAAGAGAGTGTCAGCGATGTGGACGCTGATTAGCGAAATATCTATACATATAATAAATCTGTAGAAAAGTAATTTTTGTACATTGAAGAAATTGACAAAAAAAATAGCCGGCATGTTAAAGGATAACTAACAGAACCCATTTCCATCATTTTTGTCATTTTTGTCTGTTTGTCTGTTTGTCTGTTTGTCTGTTTGTCTGTTTATCTGTTTGTTTGTTCGGGATTCACGTAAAATCTACGGATTCAATGCAGACAATGCTTATATACAAAAATTCTACGTAACTTGGGGTATTACTTAGTTTTTGTTTCATCGAAATCGATTCACTCTATCAAAAGATATGATTAATTTTGTGAATTCAAGATGTAAAATATTACGACACGCAATCTGTTTATCAAAACTGTACATTTGAATGTTGTACTTATATTAGTTGTTCGGCCTATTATTAATCTTTACACAGAAAATCACACCTTTATAAGTAACTTCGGAAGAAAAAAAAAATGTAAATTTTGTTTAGCCAAGGTTAAAGTAGCTCCATCTGTGGTTAAAATACATCAAATTTGTCAAAAGAGCGAGGTGGTAAATGACAATTAATTACCATACATTCTTTATAGAAGATTATTATTTCAACAGATGGAGTTGTGTATTTTCCGTAATTCACCATATTTTAACACGTAGTGTAATTTTTCGATAGACATTTCAATAGTGTTTGTCAGTTTGCTGTACCACATCAAAATCCAACTATAATTATTACCTTGATGAAAGGAAAATTAATAGTTCTCAGCCAAATTAAAAACGGTGCCATCTAAATTATTTTTTGAACATTATGTCAAAAATGATGACTTTAGTGGAACAATTAATTATCATTTAAAGTTACAGATGGAGTTCATATCAGGATTTTTTCATAAACATAGTTTAGCTTATCTTCCACTAATGTGGTGGCCTTAAAACAAATTACTTTGAGTGAGTAGTATTAAGTAGACCTTAATTATTTTTTCTGATGCAAAATATGTAAACTTAATCCTAGAAGAAAGGAAGATCTATCTCTCGCAAGCGCTGCTAAGCGTGAGGCAGGTAATGTAGGCTTCTGTAGCTTTAAAAACAAGCCCAGATACAAAGTGCAGATAAGAAATAGGAGCTTTCTCGATTTAATACCATACACACGTAAAATGCTTTATGCGTCTGGAAACGTACAAATTACGCGTCGCATACCAGAGACATGCTTACTTTCAACTTCTGATCGCAAATACACTGTTCACGATTACGAACAGTCTCAGTAAGACCCGAGCCAAGTCTAAAAAACACCTTTTATATAGAACTACGTTTGATGTCATTCAATTACAAAGACAGAATTGTTCTCTGCTGTAAATCCTATCCACCTATATCCTATCCTAATCCAGCATGCATTGCAGGTGTGCATTGCACAAAAACCAATGGTATCCTATTCGAGAAGTCAAAAGAGTCGGCCTGCCATCGTCAGCTTTGCGCTAAGCAAGTGTTCTTAATAGTACCATCAGAATTACATTCATCGTTGAATGAGGTGAATACATTTTCAGAAACCTCAATAACAGTAGGAGCCAAAGCGTATGATCGCTTCATAGAGCTCTGATTGGCCCCAGGTGACCAACTCAGGTCTGATTTGTTCGTTCATCAGATCTTTGAAAGTGTTTCGGTGGATACTTACTGTCGTCCTGTTTACGTGTGACACAAAATATGGTATATAAACGTCCTCCGCAAGAGCGAAATTTTCCCGGTGAGCGGTAGTGACGCACAGTATACAACACTTCTGTTTCTTTTGATTTGCTGGCTCCACCAAGAAATGACAAATTGCGAGCGTACATTTTGAAAATCTTGGCAAAACTGCAGGTTTCAAGTACGAACACATGAAGTGGACTCTCACAGATACGTACATTTTGCCTATTCGTGAACTAATGCAAACATTTCGGTGGAGTCCCTCCCGGTTTAGACCTAACCCCACATTAGGCGTGCGCGATCCTCGGGCGTGTGAGTAGCGCGTGCGTCGCGAGCACGCTGCGTGAGCGTCGCGTTTTGCTGCCCTGCGGCATTTGCAGCGCGCTCGACTTGACGTTTAACTGCTAAGGCGTTTAGCGGGCGGCGGGGATAGCGGGCGTAGGGGTAAGAACGCAACTCGAGCGCCGCGTGCTCGCCGCGAGCGCGTCGCTTACACTCTTCACACATGCCGCAGGGCAGCAAAACGCGACTTTCACGCAGCGCGCTCGCGACGCCCGCGCTACTCACACGCCCGAGGATCGCGCACGCCTAATGTGGGGTCAGCCTTACCATAGTAAGTAAGTGCACAGAAAATCCCCAATTCATACAAGTCATACAAGTGTTTCTCCCCAGTAGTGAAACTATCCTACCCTATGCGCCTGCTGATGATGATGACTCATTTTATCATCCATCCAGCTATTCCCCAACTATGTTGGTGTTGGGCTTCCAGTCACAGAATCTGTTTGAGTACCAATATTTTGCTTGGAGCGACTACCTATCTATCTATCTTCAATCCAGTCAACTACACAAGACGATATCCATGGTAAGACTGACAGACTTTCTGGCTTCTGCTTAGTCGCAGCAGCTGCAGAAAATGTACAAATGACAGCTTTGTCAGACTCAAAGCATATAGACATAGATTATAGCTATTTCCTGTGAAAATTACTTACGCACCATACGTAATAATTGACTATTCTATATTGCCCACGCAGACGAAGTTGCGGGCAACAGCTAGTCTATACATATTTTTAATTAATTGTATATTTATTGATTAATGATGCTCTTAAAAAAGCAAGTGAAACAGTAACATGATACTATAGACATTCAAGTAGGTACTGACCGGGGTTGGTATCAGTAACAGCGGGCAGCAGCTTGGCTAGCAGCGCGAGCGCAGTAGTCCTGAGCGGCGCGTGCGCAGCGGCGGCGTGCGGGGCCGCCGCGCGCAGCAGCGTGCCCGCGCACGCCGCGCCGCCCCACGCGCCGCCGCGCCGGGAGCCCCATGCCTCGATCTCCTGTGGGGAGAACGAATTAGCATAATAATATCACACCATTAAATATTACTAAAATACAATCTGCAAACAGAAGTATGAAATATCGTTCGGTCTTCAACTAGAAGCACCATCATATATACCTATAAATACCTGCACCAAACTCGCTAGTTTACAACAACTTTATGTGCCCAAGACGTAACTTCGTCACTGGATACATTTATTTATTTACACCACACATCATATTCATATTCATCTCATTTCGACTGCCTCGTTGGTGTAGTGGTCGCCAATGCGACTGCTACGCTTATTAAGATCTCGAGTTCTATTCCCGGGTCAGGCCGAAATCGCTTTGTGAGTGTTTAAAACTTTCACAAAGCAGTCCGGTGCCTAGAAGTTGGTGATTGATACACCCGTGCATCGGAGAGCACGTAAATGTCGGTCCTGCGCCTGATCTCTCTCCGGTCGTGTCAGATTACCATCCCATCGGTCTATTAAAGTGAAGGAATTAGAACCACTAAACAAAGAACAAAGAACCTACCTGCAGCAGCCAGTGCAGGTTGTCAGGCTCGTCGTACCGCCTCTGCAGCGCCTGCAGCGCCAGCGGCGGCGGCGCGGCCGACGCGGGCGCCGACACGTCCGCCGCCTGCAGCGACGACAGTGCCGGCGTGTTGCTGGGGAAGCAAATGTTTCGTTAAATATTGCAGAGTATTACTCATATGCTAGTCTGACTAAATTCATATATAAGCATAGCCGAACTGAAATACTTAAAGCCTGTACAATCAGGAGTGTGCTAAGTACACCCAGGCGCTAAGGAAATGGGGACACCGCGCAGTTGTGTAGCGCTCTTATCTGCCACGACGATGGCGCCGCTACCGCCGCCAAGACGAAAGAGGTGACTAAATTAGCAATGGCTTCAGTTCCTATATTTTTTAATTAAAACTCATTCGGCTAGATGAAGGATTTTTTTGTTGAGTTATTAATGCTATAAAAAATGTTCCTCTGAAAAAATATATAACTTTATGTTTGTACATAGCTAAACACCAGTATTGTATTTAAGTTTGGTTGTTACATGAGTATACTTACGCAATAGTATCCTTATGGGCATGCAGCAGAGCCCCGGCGAGCTGTGGGCGGCAGGCGAGGTACCTCCGCAGTAGTGCACCCACGCGGTGCAGTAGGACTCCGCCCGCCTGTGCTCGCGCTAGTGACAGGAAGCACTCTAGGATGCTGTGTAGCTCCGCACTGGAATATAACAAAAACATATACAGTGAGTACATATCAAAATGGGGGAATTTACGTTTAATAATGTTTAAAAAATACATAGGCAGGTATATATTTGCAATTTTATGGGATTTATTTACGGAATTATTATTTTATTGTAAAGCAAAAAATAATTATCGATTTGATCACGGTTAATTTCATCTTTGTTAAAATGTCGAAACAAATTCCAAAACGATTGAAAGCAATGAGCGTCCTCATAAAAATTGAGAAAAAAAAGCCTGAAATAAAAATAATACATTTTTTTCTTAATTTCCATGTTACGAAACACAAACATAGTTGTATGTAATACATACGTGTTGTCAGCATCGAACAGGTCGGCATCGGGCAGCACCTCGAGCGCGGCCAGCACGTGCGCGTGGTGCCGCGCGGCGGCGGGCTGGGCCCCGCGCAGCAGCGCCGCCGCCAGCCCCAGCGCGCGGGCGCCGGCGCCGGACACCCGCGCCCACACCCCGCGCACGTCGGACTCCATGCGCCATAGTCTGGGAGATGACAATTAAATATTAAATCAAATCAAAACTCGTTTATTCAAAGTAGGCTGAAAAGTACTTGGTGAATGTTACTACCTCTACTTGTTCAATATTTTCTTCGATTTTCTTCGATTGTTTTTTTATCAGCGGATTCATCTCGCTATTGCAATCTCATGTGCGTTTTGTGACAACTAACCGGAACTGTCAACACGTGTTGCCGTCACAAAATACGGCGGCGCACTGAGTAAGTGAGTAATGACAGCAAGTGCCCTCGCCTCTCCGCCCCACCGCTCACATACATAAGGCGCGGCCAACTAGTTCCGCGCGGACTATAGTATTCTCTAGCGATTCTCGTTCTCACTTTATACCTACACCAAATATCCATTTTCCATTTATTTTATACCTCCAAGTTACAAACTACACATACTTGTGCGTATGCTCCTTGCTGTGTGGATGCGGCGCCGCGATAGCCGTCAGCAACGCATGCGACACTCTGTCCGTGGCGCTGGTGGACGACGCCGCCGCAGCGCGCAGCGACGCGCGGCACGCTAACACTTGCGGCGGACGGTTGCGGTGCCCCGATTGTAGGAGCAGCGGCAGGATCTTTGGTACCTAAGAGATTAAGTGGGGTTAAGTTTTTGTACTATAATTCTGAAAAACATTGGGGTTTAAAATATGTAAAAGCTAATGGTAATTTATTCAGGTAATTTTAACCGGCTTCCTAAAATGGGGGGAGTTTTTTTCTTATTCGTCGAACTGCCTCCGGCCTGTACCTCTTACCTTCATGTACAGCAGCAACAACAACAAGGGGTCATGCTGCTCAGCAGCCGCCGCCACCGCCAGCAAGCTGTGCTGGTGCGGCGCACAGCGCAGCAACAGCGCGAGGCGCCCGTCCACGCGGCGCCGAGCTGCCTCCGAACCGTCTTGTGCTTCCACCTGCCTAGCTTCTTCAGCCACGTAGCGGACTAACACTCCCAACTAAACAGAAATTAAGCATTATTAACTGACTTCAAAAAAATAACGTTCTCAATTCGACCACCTGTTTTTTATCCAAGATATTTGCTGAATCGAAAATATCTTTACATAAATATAATCGATTGAGAGCTCACATAAATCTGTAAAGCCCGATCACCCATTTGCTGGACCAGTGGATCCAAAAACTATAAAACCACTTGACTGCGCATACAGTGCCCCGACGCTCGCCAAACGTTAGTGATTTTGCGCGTACTATAAGGCTACGATCAGTACGATCCTTTAGTAGCGACCAAGTCTATGACCTGCGAACACGCTAAATTATTGAGGATTTTAGGTATTTAATAAAAAATATAAAAAAATGCCTACATGCGCGATGAAATGGTGAGGGAAACAATCCAGGACATCTAGTTACAAAAAGGATGGCATTGGCAAGTATCAATACCAAAATTTGGCTTTGATTTAATTATATTACGAAATACCACAGGGGTCTATTTAAATTGGTGGTTGGTGAACCGCGCTCACGCTCGTTGATGTCTTTTGGGAAAGTCCCTTTCTTTCATTAAGAAATTCTAATATGTCCATCTCTTTCTTGCCCTTTGTATTCCTATCGATGAAATTCGGGCTGTTACCTTTAAGGATGAAGTGGATATCGATAATAGTACATTTACATTAATTAAAAAATATGTTTTATTTTGGCTAATGAGTTAATTAACTGACCATAGCGACGTTAGAGGCGGCTGTTCATGGTGCTTCCACAAATTAATTTTAATGTAATCGAAAGAAGATTTTTGAAGATTCCAGAACTAAAAGAAAGGAGAAGTATATATATACTATCAATGGGGAAAATTGGTCCCCAACAAGTAAATGTCTAGACGCTCGATTATCGTTTTTTACCAAAAACAATCAGGACCCTAAAACATTAATTCGAAAAACTTATACTAAATTAATACATTTTAAGAATCAATAATTTTCTTGTACGGAGTTCTTTTTTTTTGTAATAGATTGATTTTTATTAAATATTCTTATACGATTTTTATTGAGTATTTATTAATACGATGAAATACATTTTATCGATATTTTTTAATTGAAAGAGAGCCATCCCTTGCTGGGCGTACTCATGCAACTCGACCTTGAACTGACCAATAGTTGCCGCGAATTATGCCGCGTCCCCCGGCCCGCAGTGGTGAGTCGTGTTCTTAGAAGAAATTGGCGAGTGCGCTCTCTAGTGGTTATTTACTTTTTGAGTGGATCATTGGACGGATAAAAGAAGATCGGAAATGATGTTCAGACCAAGACTACTTCCAAAAATACTCCAGTTCATCGACCAACCGTGACAAACTATGGTGTTTCTTGCCCGTTCTTCTCCACAGGAAGCTACTTTTGGAATGGGCAACTAGAATCAAACCTATTATTTTTTTGACGTTCGTGTCCTAAATGAAATAAATGATTTGACTTTAACTTTGAACTCTCTCAAGAGTGCCCAACAAGACAGAAAAACGTTTTATATTTTAAGCACGTTCTTAATATTAGTACTAGCCTGATGATGATCAAGCCGCAGCGTGTCAGTGGGCACGTGGTGCTTGGGCGTGGTCTTGTCGCGGCCCTGCCACACGCGGGGACTCTCCGTCAGGGTGGTCGCGAAGTCCAGCACCGCGGTCGGAGACCAGCCACTGAAGAAATAATCAAGTTGTCGTTTAAGAAAGATTGGGCATCAAGGAAAGTAAAAATTTCGCATAAGTTAATAGTAACTGACAACTAACTTCTGAGCACAGGCGTACATAGTTTTAACACAGCACACCACCATCCAATGAAAATGGTTTTGGCAAGAGTTCTTTATAAATCAGGTGTATGTACCTCCTTAAGTACGCTCTCCTTATGTACTGCTTAATAGTCTCTATGTACTGTTTATACAGGGTTACTTGTAAGTAGACCGCATCATTTCATGAGGTGATAGTATAGGTCAATACGGACAAATTTGACCATGGAATACACTGGGCAAAAGTTAACCCGTTTCAAGATAATCGAATTTCAAGATCTTTTCTTAAAAAGTCGTCTAGGTACACATATAAATTTTTATTATTAGTCAAAAGACTCGTTTTTGTGTGTTTTTGGATAGAAGATGAATCACTTCATAATAACAAACCATAAAACTGTACAAATCACAGAGGAAATTATAGCAAACAGCAATTACTTTTTTAGTAGCTATTTTCTCAAAAATATTACTCTTCATTTTTTTGTGCAGAATACTTAAAAAACATCTACATTTATCTAGCTATCCAAAAAGGCACAAAACACACAAAAATCCGCAAAAACGAGACTTTTAACTAATAATAAAAATTTATATGTGTACCTAGACGACTTGTTAAGAAAAGATCTTGAAATTCGATTATCTTGAAACGGGTTAACTTTTGCCCAGTGTATCGAATGGTCAAATGTGTCCGTATTGACCTATACTATCACGCCATGAAAGGATGCCGACTATTTACAAGTAACCCTGTATACATCCTTATATACTCTCACGCTTTCTCCCTAAATATTCTCCTTCCTTCCTTTATATTCTCTCGTATGTACTTCATTACACACCTCCTTATGTCCTTATGTATTTTCTTTTATTTTTTATTTATTTAAAATAGAATTTTCGAGCAGATATGACAAAAAAAAAGTTTTTTTTTCTATTATTCTTATCTCGTATTGGTTCTTTTTTTCTATATTTACATACCCCTCGGGCTGCAGCAGCGTGGTGAGGCAGTAGTGCAGGGTCCGCCAGGAGGCGCGGTGTGCCAGCAGCGTCACCAGCAGCGGCCGCCACGCCGCGCAGCCCGACCTGAACATCAGCTGCATCTGTACATACGAGAGTATGCTTTAATATTAACGTAATAAGAGGATGGGTGACCATGTTATCATGTCGAGTTCATGTTAAATTGATTTGTCCCGACTGTCATTTGAACATCTTTAGAAGTCGTTACGGATAGACAGAACCCAGAAAGTCTGACGACCAGACTTACGAAGGGGTATTGAGATGCTCAGGTAAACTGGTTAAGGAGGACAGTTAGGCAGTGACTCCATGTGGCACACTGGTATCCAACTGCATCTGGATAAACTAGCAGCCAACCACAACATTGTTGGCAGATGATGTGACTTCGATAACTATGGGGGACAGTTCTGGGTGTGAAGGCACCTGTCTCTGGCGCTGGTCGCTGGGCCCGAGCGCCTCGCGCTGCAGCTCGGACATCCAGTCCAGCAGCAGCCCCACGCCCAGCCCGCCGCGGGAGAACACGTGCGCCGGACCCGATGTGCCGTCCTCGTGCTTTATCTGTATAGATACATACGAGATATAAAACATTAACTTCCACCGGCGATTTCTCCACAACCTGGAGATCAAGTAGTCTGTGTCCTTTCTCAGGCTTTAAAGTATCTGTAGTATACCAAATGTCATTTTAATTAGTTCAGTAGTTTTTACGTGATAGCACAAAAGACAAACAGAGCTACTTTAGCACCTGTCTGCGTATATGCTTGTGTATTTTAATAACAACCCGCTCAATTGGCTTATACTTTTTGAACGCGGCCACCACATATTCAGTAACTCGTAATTGTGCCAAAAGCGTACAGTGAGCTGAGTGCTGAGACTCGAGAGAGGGCCGGAGAGGGAGGGGATAATTTATTTTTATTACTAACAGATTTTGTATATAACATATTACTTTCTATTTTTAAGATATTTATGTATGGGCCATTGACACCTGAGAATAAAGTTTTAAATAAAAATAAAAAAAATTATGGACGTTTAATGCTAAGAATAAAATATGATATATCTGACCTTGGACTCGTAGTGTCCCTCCTGGTTCTTTTCGAGGATGTGCGTGATGACGTCCACGAGGACCCGCGTGTCCTGACTCGAGATGATACGGTTGCCGAGAGCTTCTAGTGTACTGGGGGATGATGTCTCCAAGGCTGTACGGGGGGAATACACTTTCAGCTACTATTAACCAATTTAAGATTGAGAAATGAACCTGAATTTAATGTAAAGTTCCATTTTATGTCGATGATATTATTAGCAGTAGCGAATATAATCGTCGAAATCTTCAGTAGAAGTGGTAATAAGAAGCCGCTTCCAACCGGTCCTATTGGAAAACAATTGGAGAGGCCAATATTTAGAACAGGAAGATCCAACCAACAAAATCCAATAGATATAATTTTAATTTTAGAAGAATTATGAAGACTTAACAAGTCAAGGGTTCTAAGATCTTATTCTAGTTGTCCTGGACTGACCTGCAATAAGCTGCTGCCTGGTAGCTGCAGGAGGTACTGGCACGTCACGATCACGCTTGGCGGTGCCGCCCTGCATCATGGCACGTAGCACGTCCAGCACCGGGCCTGCTTGCAATTTGCACTGCATGAGTAGTGTGTCTGCGATCTAGAGAAGATATATGGAGAATATAAGTCAGGAGTATGGCAAGGTGCTGCAGACGTCAATAGGTGTCAGATTAAATAATTAAAGAATGTACTTATGTACTATTTATGTGTGTGTGTGTGTATATGTATTATTATTCTGAGAAGAAAGTCGTTTGCGGTTTTTATATTTGTCGAACCTTTGGCAGGCAATCTAGGTGGTCGATGTGTTGACTTTAGTTCTGGAAGGACCTGAGTTCTCAGACATCAGCTACTGTACCTGCAGTGTAGCAGCCCCAGGCAGCGGCAGCAGCGCCCGCAGCAGCGGAGCGGCGTGTGCGGGGCGCCGCACCAGCCCGGCGGCGCCACCCGCGCTGCTGGCCAGCGAGCGCAGCCACGACAATGTACGGCCAACATACCCCGTGTTCGATAACGTCGCTCCTGATGCTATCGATTCTGTTATTAGCTGAGGAAAAGGAGAAAAACTAATAATTTGGAAGTTACTAATCACATAAACATAAATGAAAAAAAGTGACTTCATTTGTTTGCCCCTAGCAGCTATAGAGCTTTCGTTCCATCGCGAAAAACGCTGACTACAAAATATGCACTTTCAAAAGTTCACACACAGAAATTGGTTCACATAGAAAACAAACTGTCCATAAAATATCTTCACCTTTCCTTTCTATTCACTTCTATTTATGTTCTCTTCCCTATTTACTTTCACTTTTCCTTTTAAAAAAACAGAAAATTTTCGCGATTTCACAAAGTCATCCACATAAAAGTAAGCTAACTTACAGAGATGAGTTCAGTGAACGCGGTGTCCACGTCCCCGGCGAAGGTGTTGGCGCCGGTGAAGACGGTGCTCAGCAGCGGCGCCACCAGCTCCGGCTGAAGCGGTGCGTGCACCACGCTGCTGCCCCACTCGTCTGCTGGTTCTTCGGGTAATTCTTCTTTGATGAAAAGCGTGTCATCTGTCAGGAGGATAGTTTTATTAGACAACTAGTGGCCCTTCGGTAACAGAGTTTCTCTACTATATTAAGTATGTATTATACACATTAATGTTCCTCTTGTACACTCTATTTGATAAAAAAAAAGCCGCATGATAATTGCTTGCGTAGTTATGAAGATTTAAGCGTACTAAGGGACATAGAGATATAGGGACAGAAAAAGCGACTTGTACCATGTAGTGATATTATTACGCACATACGTTTCTTGTGGTATATGAGGTCTATATTTAGGATTTTTGCATACGTATGGCTGTTTTCCTAACTTTCTTTAAGAAGGTTTCCTGAGGGTTTTTTGACGTTCCACGCCCGACCCGCCAGGCACGCGTCCAGCAACAGTATACTTACCAGGCGGGTAAGCGGGCAGCGCGAGGCGCAGCGCGGCGGCGAAGGCGTCCCCGCCGACGGCGCCGCGCGCGCGCTGCACGGCCAGCAGCTGCGCCATGTAGGCGCGCTCCACGCCCAGCCGCACCACCGCGCCCGCCGGGCACGCGTCCAGCGCGCATAGCAATGAACTGAACAAAAAATAGATAAAAAAAACATGTTTAAAACTAGTTTTTGACCTGCAAACCGTCAAAAAATTGGTTGTCTGTAAAAGTTGGTTTACAGACAACGTGGACGTGACAACGTCAAACATGACAGTAGTATATGAGCCGAGCACTCGAGCCGACCATGCCTCTCTCTCGTTCGCGGAACGGGACAATAACGTCAACTTTTTCGTGCATGCAGCTAGTAATAAACATTTCAAAAACTAAACATTTTTGCCATGGACACCTTCAAAATGTACACCCAGTTTAAGTACTCACCTCATAGCCGTGACCGGCATGCCAAAAGTCTGTATGAAGAGCGCCAGTTTGGGCGCCGTCATGGCCCTCATGCCGGACTCCAGCAGGGGCGACCGCGCCGACCGCACCATGTGCAGGCGCAGCCAGTCCGGCAAGAGCAGGGCTTCCTCCTGCGTGTCCAGGGTGAAGGCTTGCGGGGCGTCGTTACCCACCCACACTGACATTAACCAGGAGTACATCTCTTGGTTTGTATCGTCTGGGAAGTGAAGTGGGTTGGTTAATTGAGGAGGTTCTTGATGTTGAAGGTTTTTTCATACGTAAATAGAATATATCGATTCCGGACAGGGCAAGAAGAACACACACACACAAACTGAATACATAGCCTGTGAGTTATTTTATGATGACTACTGTTCATTTCTAATTTATCGAACCCTTATTGTAAAACTATTATTTTCGTCCGAATTTTTAGATTCATCAGTAAAAAACAGACACACAAACCGGTCAAAATTATAACACCCCTATTTTTGCATCAGTGGTTAAAACATCACAAACACACACAATACATCATCACTACTCACATATAGAAGGACCAAGACACAGCAGTTTCAAATACGCATGCGCCAACACGAGATGTATCCTCGCAGTCTTGCCACTGGGCCACTGCACCAGTACGCGCTCGCCGAACGCCCACGCGCTACTGCCCGCCGCCGGCTCCGTGGGAGTGGGCGGGGCCGCCGCGTCTGAGGTGCGTACCTGTGGAGGGATGCTACGAGGTTGCTACGGCGTAGCTAGGAGCTACGTGGATTGTGGTGGCGTAGCGGCTCAATGTGAATGGGCGAAGAAGTTGCTATAAAAACCGGCCAAGTGCGAGTCGGACTCGTGCACGAAGGGTTCCGTAAATTACAGTTAAATCAACCTATCTCAAAAACTATAAGAGATACTTTGATCAAACCAAAAATCGTTGAAAGAGTTAATTAGCATGCATCACCTCTATTTTTTTTAGAATTTTATACCCCGTAGTTATAAAAATAGAGGGGGGGGGACATACTTTTTACGACTTTGAGAGCTGATATCTCAAAAACCGTTCACTTTAAGAAAAATGTTTTTTAGAAAACTTTATATCATTTTAAAAGACCTTTCCATTGATACCCCACACGGGTATGTACATCGAAAAAAAAAATTTCATCCCTCAGTTACATGTATGGGGGGCCCCACCCCCAATTCTTTTTTTTACTATTTAGTGTCATATTTTTGTAGCGGTTCATACAACACATATTCCCATCAAATTTCATCACTGTAGTACTTATAGTTTCCGAGTAAATCGGCTGTGACAGACGGACAGACGGACAGACGGACATGACGAAACTATAAGGGTTCCGTTTTTGCCATTTTGGCTACGGAACCCTAAAAACGTAGTTTTGTAATAAAATTTTTCTTGTGTAGTTTATATTGTAAAATGTCCACATTGTTAACAAGTTGAATCTCAAAATGATTTAATGAACAAAATTATTATAAAATTGCTAAAATAACAATAGAAGGTCATTCAACTAAAAAAATAAGTAAAAAATCTGTAAGTCAATGTAAGCATGACATTGTAAAGTTACTTATTAATAAACATATTTTTTATTTATATACATGATTAAATAAAATCCATAAAGTTATTCTATACAAAAGTATTATACAATAAGTCGAAGAAAAGTTAACAGTACACTGTACTAACACGACTTCTAACATTCAATTTGCAACCTTATCACCGTCCACACAAGGTTCACATTTCACTGACCTTCTGCAGATACTCATACAGTATCTTGGTGACGGAGTAGAGCGCTCTGTGCTGCGCGTGCTGCGGCTCCGTGGGCTCGTCGGGGCGGTCGCCGGTGCCGACCACGCTGCCCATCACTGTGGCCCGCTCCATCAGGACTTGGCTTAGATCCTGTGGCAGGAAAAGGGAATTAATTAATACTGGAAAAAATTTAGATTAGTTATACTTTAGAAGGTCCACCTCCTCCTCGCGGACTGACTCCCAGTGGGACAGGTCCTACAGGAGTATTATACACTCACCAGCACTAGATCAGTATGGTCGACTGTGGGAGTGCGGCTGACGTAGGCGGCGAGGAAGGCGATGTAGGCGGCCACGTGGCGCGGCACGCACTCCACTATGCAGGCGGCGCGGATGCGGCACACCACCTCCTCGCGCACTGACTCCCAGTGGGGGAGATCCCACAGAAGGTCGAGCCATTCTCTAAGAAAAAAAATATAGGTTATATTCAACCGAATGTAACCAGTCTTTTCAAGTCCCAACAGCGATTTGGAACATAAAAAGTTTATACAACGTGTTGCTATTGACTTTTTTCAAAGAACTCTTGTGACATGCAATTTGGGTAAATTTGCTAAATTTTATCTGAAATTTCCATCTTTATATGACATTTGACTTTGATTTTACATCAAATTATGTTAACGTCAAATAACATTTTCATTTGACGCTTTACAAGCTTCATCTGACATAATAAATAAATAAACTATCACTCACTCTGGACTGACTTCAGCATTGTAATCCGTTTCGGATGTATCCTCTGACGATTGCAGGACGAGTTTCAGTCCCTGTCAAACGAAAACTATAATTAACACTAGATAAACAGAAAGTCGAAATATGTACTGTGATGAAACTTTTCTAATGTATGTATTTTCTAAGTATTACTTGGACACCAACTAATGTGTTTCGGAGGGCACGTAAAACTGTAGGTACCGGCTGTCATTGAACATCCTTGGCAGTCGTTTCGGGTAGTCAGAAGCCAGTAAGTCTGACACCAGTCTCAACAAGGAATACTGCCCAGGCCGCCCGGGTAACTGGGTTGAGGAGGTCAGATAGGCAGTGGCTCTTTGTACTTAGACACTGGTACTTAGCTGCATCCGGTAAGACGCCGAACCTTTGTATGGGAGATGATGACCTATTAACTGTACTATATGCTACATACCCTGCTGGCAGTAGCTCGCGTAGGCGCGTGTGTATGTGCGAGCCTTTGCATGTAGTAGTGCAGGACTGCGCGGGCGCCCTCCTCCGACTCGGCCACGGTGCGGCGCAGGTGGGCACACAGCTCGCCCGCCTTGCCCACCTCGCCGCCCGCCCCGCCCGCGGACAGGAACTCGCACAGACATTGGACTGGGAGGACGCTGGGGGGAAAACAAAAACATTATATAAATATTTATTCCCCATTGTTGTAGTCAAGAGTAAGTCAAGTAACATATGCCCATATGTTCTCACTCGTACATATACTCCCTTAGGTATGTACTTCCTTATTATTCCTTTATGCATTACCCTTGTGTACTTCCCTCATGTATTACCTAAGAAAGACCCTGTGCTTAATAAATACAAGAGTTTAATGAATTTATGTGAATTTTCAACCATATCAAATAGACATTTTTGAGGGCTGTGTCCAATCCAGGTCTGCTGGGCTGCCGGCACAGCAGCTTGCCCAGCCGCATCTGAGAGCTCATCGCTTGCAGGGTCTCGATGATCCACTGTTACCTGAGCTCCAGCTGGTCATGTCTCAGCAGCTGGTGCAGCCAGGGCATGGCGCGCCGGGTGCCGTGCCGCTCCACCAGCTCCAGCAGCAGCGCGGGCTGCCGGCACAGCAGCTTGCCCAGCCGCATCTGAGAGCTCATCGCTTGCAGGGTCTCGATGATCCACTGTTACCTGAGCTCCAGCTGGTCATGTCTCAGCAGCTGGTGCAGCCAGGGCATGGCGCGCCGGGTGCCGTGCCGCTCCACCAGCTCCAGCAGCAGCGCGGGCTGCCGGCACAGCAGCTTGCCCAGCCGCATCTGAGAGCTCATCGCTTGCAGGGTCTCGATGATCGCTTGGGGAGGTTTCCGAGCTGGACCGAGGGGTTCCAGGGTTGTGAGCTGTTGGAAATATGAAAATAATTAAGAGCTCTCATGCACGGAACGTTTTTGCCGTGAAAATCAACGGTAAATTCAGAAATCCTACATATCGTGCTCAATCTCAGGCGCAAGAAAGATATACATTTTAGGCCTAAGAAAGATATATAGTTTAAATATCTCCATCTCATCTCACAAATATATTATGTACACTACTATGCACGTATTGTCTCTGAACTGATAATGTCACATTCCATTTTCCATCACCTCCTGTAACCTCCCAATCTAATCTACACAACATACCTGACTAAGCAGCCTCGACGAGTGTTCAGTAACAGGCAGCTTGGCATTACTAGCGGCGGCCAGGTGCGTCTCCAGCTGTAGTATGGCAGCACGTTCAGCTTCTGCACGCTCAGCTTCAGCTGCTGAGCTGGTGTTCCATTCTATGCTGGGCTTGCTGGGGGGAGAGATAACAAACGTTAAAGAAAGTATCTAGGCATTCCAGGCTACGGGGTGGTTTGAAAAAGTTTTTAGCGACTGTCCTCGGTTTGTGGCAACGTCAGGTACGACGGCGGGGTATATCGATGATGTCCGAACCTATAAGAAGACATACTTGGTGATACAGAGCTCGATGAGCGCCCTGAGCGTGGGGTAGAGCGCGGCGGCTCGCTCGGCGAACTGGCTGGGGTTGTGTGCCGCCAGCATCGTCAGCAGCAGCCAGCCGCGCCAGTACAGCGACGTGATGCCCAGGGCTGGGGGAGTGTAGCTGTGCACGCAAAAACGAACATACGATTAAAAAATAAATACTTATTGGCGAAAACCTGTCAAAATTATATCAGCATCACTTTTAGTAAATTACAGATAAAAGGAAAAATATGAGTTTCTGAGTTGATAAACGGTATATAACTAAAATTTTTCAAAAAAGTCAAAGTTGTCTTGCGGACTCCAGGTAAGCCATCGCCGCCCGCCGCGTAACAGACAACACGCACGAACCGGTTAGAACCGGCTCCCACCGGCTGCGCCGACTGCCGAGCTAGTTTAGTCCAGAAGAGTCCACGATCCGCTCTGTCAGCGACAACAAGCGACGACCCTCTCGAACCCTCGTCATTTACTCACTATCTACAGTCATATAGTGTGTCTATCCCAAAGTGTGTTGATTCACACGATAATACGTCTTTTTATAATCTACCTTTAATTTTTTCCACGTATCCGAGTTACAGTCATAATATCCGGCCAAAAACACTTCTTTATAATTTTCAGATTTCTCTTTCTTGTAGTTGAATTGTTAATATTTAGCTTTTTGTTTTTTAAATTCAATTGAATATGTCTACACCGGCAACAGTAGTAATGTGAAACTATATGTAGTACTAGCCGTTTTCCCGCGGTTTCACCCGCGTCCTGTGGGAGCTACTGCCCGCACCAGGATAAAATATAGCCTATGTTACTCGCAGATAATATAGCTTTCTAATGGTGAAAGAATATTTAAAATCGGTCCAGTAGTTTTTGAGTTTATCCATTACAACCAAACAAACAAAGTTTTCCTCTTTATAATATTAGTATAGAAGTATAGATATGTTTTATATTGTAAGACCTGAATGTAATTTTCATATACATACTTAGAAATAAATGCTATTCTCTTGTATTCTATTCTATTCAAGTACAATAACAGAGTTCATTGCTAAAAATTTACAAGTCCACTTACCCAGCAGGCAAGGTTATATTATCTGGTGGATTAAACTGGCACAGTTGGAAGATATAGTCAGCGATCTCCAACTTGTCCACCTGCAGCGGATTCTCCTCAACAGGCAGGGCGCATGCGCGACGGACCAGCTGTTCCACCAGCTCGAAGACTTCCGCTGGAGATACTGGTATGTCCTGTACACAGTGATGCTATGTATTTTAGATCATGATAGATGTGATTTAGCTTCCCTTAATGAAGTAGCCCTTATTTACTACGCTTAAGTGTACCTGGGAACACTCTTTGTTTATCTGAGAACGAAAATATTTCGTGGGGATAGATCTATTTATTAGGTGATACAACTTGATGACAAATATAAATTTTGGTGACAAAAAATATAGTTCCCCTTTCTTATGTACTCCGGATGTACATCTTTATGTAATTCCTCTATGTACATCCTTATGTACTCCCCTGCTAACCCCCCCCCCCCTACCTACTTCCTTATGCTCTCCCCCTAGGTACTAATCTTATGAACTCCGCATGTACTTCCTTATGTACTCCCCCTACGTACCCCCCCTACCTACTTCCTTATCTACTCCCCCTACCTACTTCCTCATGTACTTCGCCTATGTACTTTTTTATGTACTCCCCCTACGTAAATGTCCTTATGTAATCCCCCTATATACTCCGGCGACCAGGTGTACACCTTGCTGTACGTCTCCACGGTTACCTTGGACAGGCCGATGAAGATGACTCGCAGCAGCGTGTTCTGCGGCAGCGGCGCCTCGCAGCACAGCCGGTACGTGACCGCCCGCTCAGACTCCGGCGGCCAGTTGTCCACCTTGCTGTACGTCTCTGCCGGCTCCACGAACATCACCTCGGAGAGAAACACGAAATAAAATGGATAAAGAATTAACAAAAAAAAAAAATATCTTCTTGACTCGCATCGCAACTTTCGTGCATCTTTGCACCTATGTTCTTTCTAGTGACAGTTAACTCCTCTCATCCTAGCCAACGCGGTAGAAATGGGACACACAGGCGTCGGGTGTCAAGAGACGACTCTCGTCTACCATAGAAACACACAAGGCCTATAAACCGATTTGTAAATGTGTGAACACCATGTAGCATTTCAATTTTGTCATTTTATTCTCATATTTTTTTTGTCAGTGATTCTACATGATCTTCGCATGTTATTATTGTATGTATCAATACATACAAACTGTAATACCATATTATTTTTAAAAAGAGTAACCACAGAGTTTCTTGCCCGTTCTTCTCCATAGGAAGCTACTTTTGGAATGGGCAACTAGAATCAAACCTATTTATAATTTTTGACATTTATAAGTGCTTGTAAAGGCCTAAATGAAATAAATGATTTTACTTTGACTTTGCCTGACAGGGTCTGGCAATTGGAGGTGCTAGAACCTTCTTGTTTTGGAGAGCTGTGCACAAAACACCTTACCTTGTTGAGAGCCAGCTGGTAATCATGTCGACTGGGCCGGTAGATAGGCATGGCGGTGTCCAGCAGCCAGCCCAGCGCCGCCGCTTGGATCACGCACACCTGCTGCCGGTACTCGGCGAGGTGCTTGCTGTGGGAAGCTGTGACTAGGCAGCAGCAGCAGAACAGGTCCGCTAGGGATGAGAAGGCGCGTTCGCGGACCTGGGATAGTAATAAGGAGTTTAGGATTGACAAATGTGTGGGATCTCTGGCTCATGAGAGCTTACAAATAAGTGTATGTTTTGATTGGTAAATACCCTATCAGACAAAAAATAATTTTGCAAATCGGTCCAGGCGTCTTAGAGTAATCAGTGAACACACATAAAAAATAAATTAAAAAAAGATCCCGACGAATTGAGAACCTCCTCTTTTTTTAAAGTTAAAAAGACAATTTTAACAACTCTTAACATAAGGAACATCGACAAAAAACGAGATTTCGAAGAATTGAGAACCTGATCTTTTTTAGAAGTCGATTAAAAATACTTGATACTTCCCAAAGAAATTTTTTACTGTACACTAGACCAGTGCCGCATTATCGTACCTCTTGCGGCGGCTCGTGCGGCGGCGGCTGCGCGAGCGCACGTGCGAGCGGCAGCAGCGCCTGCGCGTCCGCGCGGGCTGCTCGCACCACCTCGCGCGTCAGTGCGCGGAGCGGACGCAGGTAGTCTTCTGGACGTAGCACTAGCTCCTGCATACGATGTAATAGTTAAATAATTTGACAATTCATATATGACCACAGATTTCATATTGAAGGGGTCACCGATTAAGCCAAAAGGCTGAAAAAAAAAAATGGTTATGCTGTGTTCTTCTAGAGCCTTTAATCAAAGAGCTCTGTAGTGCCACTGACCATTCCACCATTTACTCCAATAACTCTCTAAAAAAATAAAGGGAAGGAGGGGGTAGAGGGAATACACAATAATACCTCAGTAATAGAAATGTTATTTCCTATCTCATCATCCTCCGAGCCTTTTCCCAACTATGTTGGGGTCGGCTTCCAGTCTAACCGGATTCAGCTGAGTACCAGTGCTTTACAAGGAGCGACTGCCTATCTGACCTCCTCAACCCAGTTACCCGGGCAACCTGATACCCCTTGGTTAGACTGGTGTCAGACTTACTGGCTTCTGACTACCCGTAACGACTGCCAAGGATGTTCAATGACAGCCGGGACCTACAGTTTAACGTGCCATCCGAAACACAGTCATTGATGTCTAAGATATACTTAGAATGTACATACAAACTTAGAAAAGTTGCATTGGTACTTGCCTGACCTGGAATCGAACCCGCGCCCTCATACTCGAGAGGTTGGTTCTTTGCCCACTAGGCCACCATATTTCCTATCTATACCTACTAATATTATAAAGCTGAAGAGTTTGTTTGTTTGAACGCGCTAATCTCAGGAACTACTGGTCCGATTTGAAAATGTCTTTCAGTGTTAGATAGCCCATTTATCGAGGAAGGCTATAGGCTACTTTTTATCCCGGTACGGGAAGTAGTTCCCACGGGATGCGGGTGAAACCGCTGGTGTATGATAATAATACTTTACTAGCATTAAAGCTATTTCTTTAATTTTCAGGTGTACCTGGTAAGTATCAGCCATGGCGGCAGGCACCTGCTGCGGCTGCGCCTGTATGAGCGCGGCCAGCACCGCCATGTTGTTGGGCGAGCGCACGTTGGACAGCTCGTTGTAGATCGTGTGCGTCACCACGCTGCGCAGCAGTGGCGGGCTATCTGACACCATCTCTCTGGGGAACAGAATAACATGTTAAAGCAATATTATAGCAGTAGATTGCAAGTAGGTTGACGATGAAGAAAATGCCTATGTATACCAACAGATCTTTGGAAATCAAGGTGGTTGGGTGGGATTTGCACGTGTCAAAAACTCGGCCATCTTGTCCAACTCCTGGTTTCATGTCACGAGAATGTCATGTTATATATGACTTTTGAGGGCTAATTATCAGGCTAGTCCATCAAGCCCTGCACAGCTTCCCTGGTTACCTCAAGCAGGCCTGGTAGGCAGCTTGCAGCGGCTTGGTCTTGAGGCGCATGCGGGCGAGCTGGGCCAGCACCTCGTGGTCGCGGGCGGCGGTGGGCCCGCACGCGTCGCAGTTGCAGCACACGTACGCCAGCAGCTCCTGAGCGCAGCGCCACAGCTTGCCAGAGTGAAGCCACGCTTCCAGACGGGATGCCGATATCATGCGGATCTGCGAGGTTGAACAATTTTTTTGAGCTTCAGAAGATGATTTTATGGTCGTCTGACAACCAAACCTGTCTAGATCCCAGTTTACAATATGTGGAACAAGTTATTCAATGCTTGTTACTCACCTCAGGAAAACCACAAGTAGCAGACAGCAGTTTGAGGAATCCTTTACCGATAGCATCAGGAGCAGCTGATCGCCTCTGTATCTGTTCCTTTATGGCTTCCAACACCAAGGCCTCTACAGCTTCATAGCTACTGGAATACCTGAGGAAGACCAATTGAATATAAGTACATATTTATTTACATAGATGATCTCTCATGTAGGGTCAGAAATCCCTCTTTCTTTCTTACCTAGGAAAGACTGAATAATCCAACTCCATATTATCAGTGTCTTCTTCTGTGCTGCCCATCAGAGGAGAACCCGATCCAGACGGTGACATTGTACCTACAAAAGAAGACAATTATTTATAGTAGGTACACCAAAACAAGACAAGTATATTATTCTTGTAGAACAAGAAATTGACCCATTACTTTAGAATAGCATTTATTTCTTAGTATGTGGTAATTACATTCAGGTCTTACAATATAAACAGTTTCACATAAACTAAAATTGCCAGGTAGAAAGGACAATGGGCGATTCCGGTCTAAATGTCCACCACGAACGAGACCTATATGGCTAGATAGCCCGTTAAATATAGAACATTTTTTGTTATGAAAGTAAAAAAAAATAATGCCAGAAAAAAGTTATAGCAAAATCAAATAAAACATTTTATAGCTTTCTTCAATTTCATTTTTTCAATTATTTTCGTAATGTTCGATTTTCGTACTTTCTGTAACTTCTGACAAAATAGAATTGTTCATTATTAGAGAGAAGACACCACCAGTTACATCGAACTTTCTTAAATCTAGGACCCGCTGAGTATATTCAAGCACTTCTGGCGCCTTAATTGGTTAGTGATTCGTACATCCATCGGGCAAAAAAATATGGGCTGTTTATATGCAAATGTGTCTTACTCATCTTAGTTTTAGATAAAGTGCGGAAATGGAAGTGGAATAAAATAAAAAATAATAATGATAACATACAAAAACGACCAAAAATTAATAATACATTTTTGGCTATAACTTTTTTATGGCATTGTTTTTTTTTGGGAAATTATAAGTGCAGCCACAAAAATATTTATTGGACACATGATTAAACTTCTAATTTTATAACTAAGCAACGGGGAAATGACATAGCCTCTAATAAACTAATTCGTCTTTTTTACAACGCCAACTAAATATTCTATCGAAAGCTTCAAGTAAAGATCATCAATTATTGTGACTTGTCCTTCCTATTTATACATTGTCATCTAATTTACTAACTCGGCCACGTTTTTAGTATATTGCCATTTTTAACCTTCAATTAAAAACATTGTATTAAAAATTGAAGTTAGTGACGAAAACGAATCGCTGCAAAACTGACTCCACGTAGTCTTGTCTGCCCTACCCCTAGAGTGCAATTCAAAACCGCGTAGGTGCGGAGGGGCGAGGCGGCCTGCGAGCTGAGGCGCAGGTAGTTTTAACGCTCGCCGCAGCGGCTGAGGCTGGCCGGCGGAGCCGGCCAGCAAGCCGAAGCTGCGGCGGTGAGCGTGAAAACCATCTGCGACGATAAGCTCGCATGGGACCGCCGGAGCCACGGAGCACCGGAGCCGTGACAGAAGCGATGCTTGCTGCATGTTGCTTGCTTACATTTTAAACGTACTGAGTTAAAAAATTAGAAGCTAATTAAATATATTTTATGATGTCATTTAATAGTATTTTAGAAGGTTACTGTTAGAATGCATGCTACAAATTTAGATGCTAAAAAATAACCATCATGCCGAGTTGTATTTAGAGTGGCTTACTTAGAAGATAACTAGTGGCTAAAATAGTATTATTTAGATGCTCGTTAATTGTGGCTGACTTAGTAATTTAGGAGGCAACATTCATTTTTGGGGGCGAATAATGATATTAAAAAGAAGCCTGTTTAATTAGCACCCTTTTTTTTTTACTTTTTTAGTAAAAGTTACTCTAAATTAAGTGGACTATTTAATTATATAGGTCTCGTTCGTGGTGGACATTTGGACCAAACTTCATACATTCTTGCCCAATCTCCTTTACTATACACATACATGGTGATGATTGTCTTACCCAATGTATTGTCAGTAGGAATAAGATGTGACGGTGGCTGCTTGGTGCTGAAGGCTGTCACCACATTCTCCACAAAACACTTGCACCAGGAGCACTCCACCCAGCATCTCTCATTTAGAGCATCTTCTATGTATACCTGAGGAAGAAGACAAGGTTTTAATAATACTCAAAATGAGGTTGGAACCTATAATGAATAGACTAAGAAGTAGTCTTAAGCCAGTTAGTAAATTAGAAATAAGTAATCTGTAGGCCATCTAGCATATGCATTTCTTATTTATAAACCATCCATTGATGGAGAGGTGTGGAGACAAGATGGGGAGGCCTTTGCCCATCAGTAGTGGGACAATGAAGGCTAAGAAAAAAAAAACCCATCCATTGAAATATAAACCTGTACATACAAAATGTCAACTGAACCAGACCAGCTGTTTCAGAGAAGTCAGGTGACTAACACATGTACAGAAATATTATATGTTCAACATACCTTAATAAATATATCAGGCCAGTTATTACTCTCTCTGTGCCCAGCATACAGCATATTACACGCCAGTATATACACCAGCGGGTTTCCTTTATTCTTGAACGCAGCACCCTGCTCCCTCTTGAGTAAAGTGCAGAGGCTTTGCGTTACGGTCTCGTGGGCGAACATGTTGGGACGTATCTTTGTTAAGTAGAGTAGGCTCATGCATAGTATGGGGTCTGGTTTTGAACGTTGCGATTTCAGGAGACGTATTGAGCCTGTGAGGAGGCCCAGCTGAAAGAAAAATAATCTTTATTTAAGTACTTTAATTCTTATGAATGTTTCTATGTACACTTTATAAAATATTTGGTAAAGTGCAGTTACAATACTTGTTCAAAAACAATTAAAAAGAAATTGTAACAAGACATGATTGGCTTACAAAATACATTATGTTAACAGTGAATGGCCTTTATAGTGCCTAGAGAGAATAGAAATACACATTTACACTTCCTCAGGCTACTTACCAGCTTATCAGAATTATGTGTATCCAAAGCTTGCAGGACATTTGGCACAAGATCTACTGGATCTACTTCCAGAGATGTTCCTCCTACTGCTTCCGCAGGTGAACCAATCCTAGCCCTCTTACTGGGGGGCTGACTGCCAAACCCTGAGGTCTCTCTTTTACGTTCTACACCTAAAAAACAGTATAGTATTTGAATTTGCATAGCATATGTATATTCATGATTCATGTGTATGTATATTCATGCTGCTTAAGAAATACTGAGTCTCTAGCACGTAAAGACTTTTATTTAAATTAGATTTTCTAACAAATCTGGGCTGAGAAGTTTGTAATGTCCTCCAAAAGAGGTTAGCTATCAAAACCACCTAAAGTTGAATAGCTCAACTTACCGCTGGAGGAAGGTTTGTGAATATTCCTCTTTTCAGGGTCCCTGGAGACCACAACTGTAGACTTGCTGCCCAGCGCAAAGATATCCTGAGGGTGCTGCGGAGCCTTACTCTTGGCTCCTCGCCCCGCTGACGGCATTTTCCCTCTTTCCATTATTCAATTTATGTTATATATTACTTCTGGTATATAGTATCTTCATTGGTCATTGCACATGTGAGCAGATTTCTGTTACAATTGCTATTTTATTTGCAAAAATGCTGCGGCTAAACATCGACGACAACATACACAAATAAACTAAGTGACGTTTCTTTCGTTTGACACTGACATCTTAGTCGAACCCACAGAGTACATTGCATTTGTTTGCTGTGTCGAACCTTGAACGATCTTCACTCATATTTTATTTTACAATAGCAAATGCTCTCATTATCTGCAGTAGCAAACTAAAATACCCAACATATTGTGAAGATTAATGGAATGTTAGTATTTAATTTTAATAAAAAATCTTTGATTGTAGGAATCGTAAACTTGTATACCTTTGCCAGTCTGAATCTAGAACTTTGACTTCGATAAAACAATTGGACTGTCAAAATTGTCAAAAGGTCCTAGCAGGTAGGAGTGGGTAATATAGCTTTTTCACAATATCAAATCGAAACTATATATTGATATTTGATATCGGATTTCGAAACTATATATTTTCTGAAACTATATATTAACAGATACGCGTAATCCGTCTCATGATGTTGTATCATTCCATAAAGCGTATTGTGAGTGAGAACCACCTAGGCATGCGATATTGTAAATATCGTAATACGATGTATCTCTAAGGAGCTAAATTACAAACAACGGTTTTGTCTAGATACTTAGCTGAAGTTTAAACATCACTAATTTCACGTGATGAAAAAGCCTATTACGTAGTTAGAGAAAACATACAATCGTCATCATCAATGAACTGTCCTTCATACTTTTACCAGGCTTAGGACTGGCTGCATTATTGTCTGTTATGAAAAGTTTTATAATAAATTATACCTAAATGTAGGTGCCGAACGATAAAATAATGCAGGCGTATTTAACAGTTCATTTGATGATATATACAAACTTTTTATATTTACACTATTTACATTGTCTTTTTACATTTTCAACTATTTACGTTGTTTGTTCAGCATTTATTTAAATCTGTTTTCATCTAGATTTACGTTCAAAGATACGAGCTGGTTTACTTTTGATGTTGTCAGCCGAGTGCGACGATCATTTATAATTAGTCCCGTTTTGCTAAAGATCCTCTCGCATGGAACTGACGTCGCCATGATGTTTCCATATCTTTTTAATAGTTTCGCCAAGTATGGATATGTAAACTTATGTTTGCGCCACCATTCGAGAGGGCAGTTCCACGTAGTTCCTGTGAAAACTGGCAACAGGTCGTCATTCAAATAGCCATCTATTTCTTTAATGGCTTTTGACACCGGTGTCCCGACATTTTGCTTTTTTCCCACTATTTCGTTTAAAATTGTCCATGGTGAAAACTTATCAGCATTGTGGTCCTCAGATGCCGAGACGGGTGCCTCTTCTCGCGCTCTCTCCTGCGCTATAATACCACTTACTAAGTCCTGGACTCGTTTCTTAGTATTTATAATTTCATTTTCGTCAGAAAAGACAGCCAGTTTGTATCGAGGATCTAAAAATGTACATACCGAAAATGTTCCACTTCTTTCAAGATTGGAGAATCTGGTTATTAGTCCTGTCCTTAAAGTGTAAATTAGCTCTTTAGATACATCACAGAATTCTTCGTCCAGGAGTTTATCACATGATGATATTAGACACCGTGTCATGACTATGACTGAACTACCAGTCATATACTTTTCGCCGCTCATCGATTCTGTCGCGTCCTCGAACGGTTTCAATATTTTTGTGACTTCGGCAAGTAGCAACCACTCTTCGTTGGTAATAATGGGAAGGTCTTTTCTGATGACTGCAACTGTAGACCTAATGCAATGTTCCAGTTCCACGAAGCGCCGTATCATGTGAAAGCTGGAGTTCCAGCGCGTCGGAACTTCTTGAATCAAACGTTTTGGTACGCAGTTTGGCTGATCATTAGTTTGTGCTTTTAATAATTTCTCTAAGGCGGTACTGTTTTTTTTAAAAAAGCGCACAATTTTTTTTACTTTATCTAATACGGACTGTAGAGTCTGCTCTCTTGTAATGGCATTCTGTAAAATCAAATTAAGCGTGTGTCCATAGCATCCATAATGCTTCCAACCGATGTTAGTAACCGCTCTTTGAATATTGGCCGCATTATCAGTTACTATAAAATTAATTTTGTTTAATGTTAATTCATATTTACTCATTACATCATTTAACACACTCTGAATGTTTTCACTCGTATGAGAATCTTCGAAATTAGAACAGTCCAGCAAGATGGTCTTTAGCTCGAACTCCTCCGTGATAAAATGACCGGTAACAGCCAAATACGATTCATTGGCTCTTGACGTCCATAAGTCAGCTGTAAGACACAAATGTTCAATGCTACCCAATGTCGTTTTTAAAGTTTCTTCGTTTTTATTGTACAAGGCAGGAATCATGACGTTAGAAATAGTTTTTCTAGTCGGGAGTTGATAGCCAGGGATCCAGCGCATAACTTTTTTAAAAGCTCGTTCCTCTACTAATGTAAAGGGGTGATAACTATCTATGAATAAGTCTAGTACATCATTGTCGATCTTTCTTTTCAAGTCACCTGATATTTTTTTAGTGGCGCCATATCTTTCTATACCTTGTTGTCTTACGTGACGTGGGGGTGAAACTGTTGGATTCGCTGCTGTTGAAGTTGAGGCGATTGGGTTTGCTAACGTAGTTATTGTAGCCGATGTTGACGGTGTTGCAGATGAATCTGCGGCAATAATCTGACTTGCTGCTGAGGCAGTTTGGAAAGTCGTAATATCTTGCTGCCCGGTAGCAACTCTCGTATATGCATCTAAATGCTTTTTTTTTAAATGTGCCTTTAGATTGCCTGTCGTACCTTTATAACTATAACTGTCACCACAAACACGACATTTGGCTTTTTTGTCCACTAAATTTGTTTTGTCAAAATAGTCCCATAAAATACTCGAATTTATACGAGACATTTTTAAAAATAGTTTTTAACACGAGTCACAAAATGTTTCAATATAAGTACCTAACCTACTCTAATTTTTACACTTAAATTTTATTTACACCTTAATACCTACACACATTAATACTCAAGTTAAGAAATTAAACTATTTTAAATACTAAACTAACACAAATTAACAGAAAATCAAATCGTAAGTAAGTAATAATGAGGAACAACAATAATGCGCTCACTCAATAATTGCTAGCACGAAACTAAAAAATAGAATTTTAAAATTTCTTTGCTTTCTAGTTCAAGGCCAGAGGACAACAAGCGTCATGCGCGAAGTTAATAAATCCTTGCAAATTATGTAATGTAATATGCATCATTATTACTTTAAAAGAAAGTTGAAATTCCTTTAACAATCTTGCCAAAATACTAAAACAATTCTTCAAACAGACTTATTGCATTTGACATAAGGTTCAGAATAGTACCTACCACAGAACATATATACCCTAAAGGGAAGAATAACGACTCCGTACAAATTTTATGAGGAAATTTTTCCTTACCGGCCGGCGCCATCTATATTCCGCCCACGAAAACTAGAGAGTAGAAGCTAGGGCGGGAGTTTCAAACTACAGTATATTCTATAGGTCATTTTTATTGCATTTTATGCACAAGTACAGGGGCCCGATTCTCCTAATTTTACGATTATGGCTGAGCAAGATTATCACATTTTGCTCAGCAATAATCGACATGAAACACAGTGTACTTGTGCATAAATTGCTAATATTTATCTTTATAGAGCAGTGCAGCAGTGTAATAAAAGGAAGATTACAGTACAAGAGTTTTTTATTTAGCATGTTAATAATTATAATTTATTTCCAGAAATAGGGTACAAAAGGTGTTCATAAATCACAAGTATGTGCACCTATGTAATGAATTTTAAAATACATGAATTTAATCAATTTAGGTAGGTATTTCAGACATTTTCGTCCAAAATAACAAGTATGGATGGGCCTATTGCATACAATTTCAACATCAAAACATAAACAAACAAAAATTCTAGTTAGTTTTAAAGTGTTACTATTATAAAAAACAAGACTATGTTATTATACAATAAAGAATACTATCGATTTGTTTAACAAACAACAAGTTTCGTTTTTTAAATGTTTTACAGTTTTTTGTAATCTATACACCTTGTTCATACTACTTTTCAGTTTCCTCAACATTTTGCTTTTCTGGTCACTTTCTTGTTTTGAAGACTTGCACACAAACATTCCTGAATTGGTCGGAGTGATAATGTTTACATTATGTTCTGTTAAAGGATTCATTCTGGATGGACCGGCAACAGGTTCAAATATGGCAGATTGATCTGGCACATTAGAAGTTGTTGTATCCTGTAAATTGAAAGTTGATTATTTTAAATAAATTTAAAGATAACTCTTTAAATTTATTAGTCATAGATGAGGTAAATGTAAAAAAACATATATACAGTGTTATGGAAAAAACCAACAACCTCTTAAGAGGTCATTGTACTCATCATATATTTAATTTTTTAAATTTATATCTTGCAATTGGTTGGATAACCATTAGCAGATTTTTTGTGGGAATTCATTTATGCGAAAGTTCATTCTTCCAGTAAAGAATCTGCCTTCATATATAATTCTTACTCTGCTCTACTCAAATTCCCAATTTGGTGGCGCATAGAGCCCATGTACCTCCATAATCTTTGGGTCCAGGCCTTGTCTATGTCATTCAGAAATAGCTTTGCATAGTACAATGAACACTGAACATAATGTCTGTATTTCTGTGCTATATAAGACAGGTGTTTTAAATACACTTTCAAAATGATAATGGTACTAACCTTTTGGCATTGAACATCAGGTACAGCTGTTCTGAACAACTTCTTCTCATTAAAGCATGTGCTTTTGAAATGTTTGCTGCATAGCATCTTATGTTGTTTATGGAGTGCGTCCTGGAATTTTGGTGAAGACCAGGCTTCGTTTGGGAAGCAATACTTTGCCCATAATTCACAACTGAAAATTAAAAATATCAAAATTACACACTCATCATCAGCCTTCTAATGTTCCCACTGCTGGGACACAGCCTCCTCTCTAGGAGAGGGCTTGGGCCATAATCCACCCCGCGGGCCCAGTGCGGATTGGTGGATGTCACACGTCTTCGAATTTTTTTTTGGTTCTAGGACATGCTGGTTTCCTCACGATGTTTTCCTTCACCGTTTTGAGAGCAGTAGTGACGAAATAAATTACACAAAGTTATGCGCCAGATCGGGTTTGAACCCGCGACCTACCACTCGTAAGTTGGGGCAGTTACCACTCGGCCACCACTGCTCTCAAATTACACACTATTTTAATCATTTTCCGAGTTAAGATATTATTATATCATGTCAGTGGGTAGTCTTCGCTTTGATTGAAAGAGATGTTATATTAGATACGGGAATGGTGTAAGCAAGAAAACTTTTTATAGTAAGTACCTAATGATTTTTGGCAAGGAAAGTTGGGACTTAAGTATATAGGTATATATGTTACGTGAGTTTGTGGTAGTTAGAAGCGGAATTAACAATAAATGTGGTATTCTATGTCGTCTAAGACGAATAGCATGGAGTGTACATACCGCAGAGCATTTTTAGTGCCAGGCTTTGGAAACCGATGCAAAGTGATGCTGGGATCTTTAGAAGGTGAAGATCCACACAAGCAGCAGATTCTTGTGTTTTCTTTTTGTGAACTCATCGCGAATTAAACACAAAACAAAATCAAACAAGTCACTGTCTCAACACCGAGTCTATATCTCACAAATACACACTTAATTTCACCAAAACACAGCAACGGAGGAGCAAGCTCGACTCAACGTTATCAATGTATGTAGAATTAAATGGAAGTAGTTTATTTATTACAAATAAACATTAGTACAAGATAAAATGGTGCGCAACCGGCCGCAGACATTTTTCTTGTGACGTCAACAATGTCAAAACCAATATGGCGTCCGGACATTAGTGTTGCCACACATAATCCCCCATATATATTTTCTAATAAGTAATATTAAATTTTATATCTAATATTTCTCAACTAAGTATATTTTTTGGCATTAGAATAATAGCTAAAAGTATCTTCAAGGGTAATTTACTTTAAAAATCAATTTATACGCTCATTATTAGGGAGAATACGAAATTGTATTTTTGGTGGCAACATTATATATTTATCTCTTTTACTCTGATGTCGTTGACTCTCTCTTGTTTTCAAGCCCACCTTAATGCAATTCGTAGAACAAACTTGACAGACCCTGGTACCTACGGATTATTAAGCTACGTTCTACGTTGGTTTTATTAATCACGCGCTCCCTCTCTCGGCCGGCTGCTAAGTTATTTCGTCGGTGTAGAGACTAGAGATCGTGTCACATCGTGTATACTCGGTCTTTATTCGGTAAATCGGTTTAATACGATACGTACGACAAGCTCATACTCGCCCTCGGATACGTTTTGGAGCAATATAGTGTTTCGCCCGATATATAGATTCAGATTAAGCCGATATCGGATTTTAGATATTGCACCAATATATAGATTCAATATCTATATACGTTTTGTATCACCCACTCCTACTAGCAGGTCCTAGACAGACGAAAGTACAGAAAGGTACTTTTTTCTATTTTTATTATTGATTTTGGATTAAATTTACCATGAACTAATTAATTATTACTCTCCAATCATACACAAAAATGATATTTACCGATTTTGATTACCGAAGTTATGTAACTAATGAAAGAGGTTATGTTGGTTTCAGATGCTGACCACTAGACTTATGGGCGGTTTGAAGGCGGCGCAGACCTCTGTGATGGTCACCAGGAACCTGGCGGCCGCACAGAAGGCCACCGACCCCATCCAGCAGCTGTTCCTTGACAAAATCAGGGAATACAAGCAGAAGAGCAGGTAACATTAATTTACTGTGACCTTCCATCAAACTTAGCTTAATTATTCTTCATATCTTAGTGTCATCATGATCTGTACAGTGTTTCGCGCAGTCGGCGAAGATTAATTGCGTTTTGCCAGTTAAATAAGACTGAAAAATAGGTACTCGAGTTGACCAGACAAAATAGTTGTGCATGGTTACATGATAGTGAAATACAGTGATCTTACTCCATATTCGGTATCCATTAGATACCCGCTACAAACAAAAACCCTTTATTTGCTGTGCTATTTCCAAGTTTATACTTGGTTGACCGTCCAATAAGAACATCATTATCATTCACTTCATTGACTTTTAAATTAATTCACAATTGTAGGTAGCCAAAATAAAAAGCAAATACCCTCAATCAAGGCATATTTACCATACAAATTAATAACTTCACATCAATTGATATTACAGCAGCGGCAAGCTGGACGTCAGCCCAGCCATCGCCAAGGAGATGAAGACCGAGCTGGAGAAGCTTGAGAAGCAGTACGGTGGTGGTCCCGGAGTCGACATGACCTCATTCCCCTCATTCAAGTTTGAGGAACCCAAGCTGGACCCCATCAACGAACAGCCTCTGTCCAAGTGAACAACCTAGGGCGCTCTGTCATGGTATATTTATAAGTGTATAATAAAGTCATTGGATTAGACAGTCTGCGTTTTGTGTATTATTTCTTTTTCTAGTTGTAGTTAGTAGAAATTGGAAATAATGTTCTGAAAATAAACTACTCCTTTGGCATTATTTTGGGGGTTTCAATAGCTTCTTACCTGTTAAAAGACAAGTACCTAGTACCAGTTGCCAAAAAAAAAATGTTTGATGTATCAACACACACACAGTTTTCATTGCTGGATTACCTGTATCACATCACATATACATGGAATTAGCTATAAAACTTCATATCATACGTCTTCTTAAAGCTCATCATTTCTTACATGAAATACCCACCAAACTACAATGTAAGTTTCAAATGCTTTTTACCCATGTCTCGAAAGAATCGTTCTCCGCAACTATGTAAAAAGTAGCCGATGACATTTTTCGGGCTCTAGCAAGACTGAGCTCAAAACAGACAGATGTTTTTGTTCGCATTTAAAGCAAGCATTAATGCGCCTAGTTTAAATTGGATAGCAACACACGAATAGAGGCTATTGGCAGCTTTCTCTCCGATCAGACTAGGCGCGACGATAGATTTAGATAGTCATCATTTTGAACACCTTGACTGTAAAGTACTAATCTTTTAACCAAATATGGCTCGTGCCCGAGACATAATAGATTTTCTATTGTTTTATAATTTAGATATTAGTTATTTTTATTTGAAAGCTACTTTTGTGGCGGTAGTTCATAGATACGATCCATCAAAATCGGCTTAGCCGTTTCAAACTTACGTATTAGTTGTTTTGCTTGCAGGACTTATGAAAGACAACAATTAAGTTGGACAATGTAATGTCACGTGTCCTACTGTCCATTGTCACGCGATCCACTAACATAATAAATTACATGAGACATATTGCGTGATAGTCCTCACTAATAGCCAGATATTGACCTGTCCAGGGGTGAGGATATTAGGCGTAAGTCACATTAAGTAAGATTAGTAAGATTAGTCTGCAACTAAGTTAGATAGATACAGATAAAACGTTTATTCAGGACAAACAAAAAGATATCATATCACAAATATACACAATAAGAAATAAAACAAAACAAAAAGTGGGTAGAAAGACAGACATAAAATATACTTTTTTTTTTTCCGACGTCAAAAATCATCAAATGACCCCTCCCGCTGTGGGTTAGCAGCGGTGAGGGAGTGTCAGACTCTTACTGACTAAAAACCGTCGTGTTCCGTCATAGGCCTTTTATGTACCAGGGCCGCGGTATCTCTTTCGAACAACCCGCAGACATAAAATATACTTAAACAGAAATTAACGGCGTGTTGCAGTGTCCTAAGTTTGCACCGAATGGGAGTCCAGCTCAGCATGTGTCAGGTTGATAGGTCCTACTGTCTTTTAGTATTCCTCTAGTTCTTGTGATAACACGTACTTACTGAACCGATTTATATGAAATTAGGTAGGTACACAGGACTTTCGAGCTTGAGATAATACCTAGGTACATAGGCTACCTTTTAACCGGGTGCGGGAAATTAGTCCAAGTCAAAAACGTTTATTGAATGTAGGCTAGTTTTTATCATTTTTACGAAAGTAAGTTCATCTGGGACCTGGGTGAAACCTCAAGAAACAGCCATATTCTAATCAAGTAATAGAAAACAAAGAACAGCCAGACTGATTTTTTTCCGTTCCGTGATTCTAACTAAGACATTGATTAATGGTCGAAACTTCACGCAAGGGAAAACCGTGGGACTATTATATTTTTTCATCAAGAACATGCGTTCAGTAGATGGAACATTATCTTGACATAATAATCCAATGGATCTTATTAGAAGTAGATGTAAGAAGATTCTAAAGTTATCAACATATCTACCTACTTCAGTTTTAAAGATGTGTTTAGTCCTTATCTTTTGATGTTAGATAAAAACAAAGATTTTCTCAGTAGCGATAATTTCCTTAAAGATTTCTTTCCCTTATTGGGTTATTTTATTGCGTATTCAGAAATTGTCCATAAATAAATGAATTAAATATAAGCCAAAAATAAGGGTTTCATGGTAGTAAAGTGCCAGCAAATAACTTGTCACTTATTTTTAGTATCGAACGTCTTTATCGGTAATAGTTAGTGATGTGTGAAGGTGAACATGAAATAAATTCGCGCCCATTCATTCGTGTCCAATTTCCTTTTGATGTTCCCATACAGCCATTTTTGGTCGCAGATATGATAAAGATGTAACAAGTCGCAACAGTTTCGTAACTGGTACGACACAACGTGACTGTGTAGGGATTAGCTTTTATGTGTTGTAACGGTTCAGTAAAAATGTGACGGAAACTAAATTCAGTAACTTTGTGTGGTCGCTGTTTCGATACTTTACAGCTTAATTTGTAACGACACATTTTAGAAACTTTGCGTTTGGTTTGTAACCAGTGTGCAATGTTGACACAATTGTGTTGTAACTGGGTAGTAACATGTGTAGTCGATGTTCCAGAACACTTTAACACTAACTTGCATATATAAAAACATGACGAGAGCCAGTTATTCTCAAACTGTCGATGTTTTCTGCCGTTATCAACCATTTAATGAAATTTAAAATGAGTAAACAACCAAAAACCTTACGTAAATTCCGATGGACTTCAACTTTTTACAGAAGAGTTAAAGAAATATTCATATATTTTTTTCATTATGTTGCATTGTTGGTAGGGCAAATTGACGGTTATCCATTTTATTGAACATAAAACTTATTCTTTTCTAGGCCATTTACAGGAAAACAGTACGGAAATTCGTACCGAGGAGCTTAGTGGTATAGTCCCTAGTGCCAAAGTTTCAACTTTCGAGCTGAAATCGCTGTTTTTTCTTTTTCTCGGCCAAAACAAGACGTCTTCGTTTTTAAGTCCAAGTACTTGGGGTACTCGGTATTAATCAAGCGATATTAATTCTGATGAGCCTTCTTTGGTTAGAACAATGCAAAAAGGCATCTTGATAAAAACTTTGGAAAACACTGTAACCAAATGTTAAGAGAAACCATCTTAAAAATCTAGTAATTTTGTAACAACTAACCGTAACATGTCGACACGTGTCGACACATTATCGTAAGTTTGTGTTGTGACGAGCATATTTTTCATAACAAACATGAAAAATAATTTTTCATAGTTCATTATTTATCAATTTTATGAGTAAATCTTGCTAAAATAATTTGTATTAGGATTAAAATATTTGATATTGTATTTAAATGGAAGCTTTTGAGCACTCGATGTGCATCATTTTATATTTTTATTTTATTTAACAAAAGTTTTTCTTTCGCCAGAATTATTAAAACATAATATTACGGTGGCGCGTTGGAAATATTAACATATTCAACGAAATTACACAGTAAACCTTTTTTCCCAATAAGATTTGAGCATTATAAACCATATTAATTAATGAAAACTAAAACTTTGTTTACGTAAGTAAACCATCATTATGGGATTTCTTGTATTTTGTATTATTTCGTCGTGTCACTCACGCATGAGCCAACGAAATTGATCGAACGAATGAATGATTGAATGATTAGTGCGAACTCTGGTTAAAATATGGTAACAATGTTACGACACGGCGACGTAAATTAGAAACCAAATGTTACTTGTTTACTGTGTCGAGATCTTCCCCATTTTTAGTTGCAGCGACGGCGCTAACACGGAACGTCGACGAGATTTTGTTTCGAGATAGATCAGTGTCGACGCTAAGTGTCGAAACGGTTACGTTATGTTCGCAAAAATGGTTATATGGGTTGACTCAGCAAGCCTAATCAAAAATAAATAAAATACAAAAATACGGCGTCTTATAGCAACCAATCACTCGCTAGGTGTGCGCGATAACTATACCGTGATTGGTCTAATTTCCGTGAAGCGCTTGAAATTTTCCCGCTGGTTTCGTCCGACGCGGTTTCCAGCCAGTAGTATCTCAGAACCGGAGGGTTGTCGACGCATGACGCGTGTTTCCATGCGAAGTCAGTCGTTATGGCGACCGGTTTTGTAGGTTCCACGAAGAGTTTTCCATTCTCGTTTGACGTGGATGTGGAAGAAGATGAGCAGGGACGAAGTACTCCGCGCCTCAATAAGCGCATCGGTGAGTATTGTGCCCACTATCTGCGTCAAATTATTGTTTATGTTCGCGTTAGAGGTTTAATTGCACGGTTTGTATACTTTATGGTTTGATTACACTTTTATTTGTACTTGAGTTTGTATTTGGAGTGAGACAGGTGATCGTTATTATGCAGTCAGTGAAAAACAACAATATAAAACTACTACGTCCTTGCATTTCGATGTGATTTTCGAATGTGCTACGACATACAATTTAACCTGCATTATAAATGTAACCTGAACATATCTTGTTCGTGGTTATAAAGTAACAATAACAACATCCGCATGAGTAATGGCAGTCTGAAATACCACACGGGGTCCATTTCAATTTGCATGACAGACAATATTCCTCCGGTGGCCGGAACACTCCAATGCGGCAGTGGCTTGTTTTGTTGACGTTACCCGACCGAGTTGAGAATCACCCAGGTCACAGACGCGAAAGTTTGAACCGGGGGCTCTTCTAATTCCTCGGGTTATTCGCTGTGTGCGCGATGACAGCGCCCCTAGTGGCCACAACTATTTAGGACTTGTCAGCCCAATTTTGGAAGTAGTTGGTATTTCTACTTGGATCTCAGCATCACAGTTATTATTTTGAACGTACCTATTACAAATAAATGTTGTTTCTTTCAACTCGAACTGATTATAAATATCTGCTTGGCATCCTTTATCGGCCATCATAGTAAATTCCCTTTCATTTACTTTAGTAACTGTTTCGATTGGTAACTGATTCTGTTCGTATTTTTCAATAAATTGTTGATCCGGATATCTTCGTGTCATAAAACGATTACTTATATCTAGCAGTGACCTGAGAATGGTTAATTTTCTTACACCGATATATTGACGGGAATATTGTTGGAATATAGCTAGGGCTCGCCTCTGCGTCTGACTTTTTGCCTCCAATAAAATGTTCACTGCATATTGTATCATGTCGTTTTGGGTGCCATGGGGACCCATCAGCACTAAAACAAATATAAAAGGACTGTAATTTTGGAACGCTTATTATTATTATTATAGTGTACTAGGTTAAATTTATTATTTTTTTCTCTTCACAGCAGCTATCCATTTTTGTCTTTGCTGTAATGTCCACTTTGATGTTGGAAACGAATAAAACTTGCACGAACTGTTTTTCCCATTGTTTTTACAATTTACGACACAGCATGTACTATGGCCCATATCGCAAATTTTTACGTTTTTACTTAAAATTATAAAGGAAGTTATGAAAATAAAGCAATTTGACACTTGACAGCCCAGAATTAATTCACATTTCTGCCACATCGTGCGCTTCGATCGATTTGCCGTCCCCCACCACCCACTTTGCACTTAGCGAATAGGATCGATACGCTCTCAGCTGACTCGTGTTGCGGACCACATAACTACATATTCGTATATGTTTGTATACATGTGGTGTCTATATATTCGTATGAGTTATTGAGTCGAATGGTTAATGTTCATGAAACAGCTAAAAACTGTCGCAAATCCTTGATATCAAACTGAAAAGGAAGTTAGTCATCTAATTGATATTCGGGCGGTGAGCCAGTGTGGCAATTCGCTGGATTATACTTTTCCATTATCTTGAGAGCCTTGGAATTATGTTGATGGTAAAGTTTTTATACCTTTTTAATATCCAGGTGCTTTAACCAGTAATTTAATGTGACTTCTACGTGGAAAAGTTCAGGTCTCATTATTTCTTAGCACTGAGGGTAATTTCTACTTCACTTGATAATCCGACAGAAATAGGTCAAACGTCGTCATTCTATTTTGAAATTGCCCTTTAGAAGACTTGTTTACGTTTAAATAATAATATCTCTCGGTAGGTAAGTACCTGAAGATAAAATGCAGTCAGACGGGATAACAGTTGAAATAAGTCGGTTAAGTAGATTCGTGATTATATATTTACAATTGTTGACCATCAATACTTTTGATATTTGGTGTGGGAGAAAACTATTTGCCACTGACACAACTGCAAGCCTTATGAATTTCGGAGGTACTCCAAACCTAATTAAACAAAGACATTCTGAATGTTCATCGTATTGTAAGCCAGAAAGTCTGACAACCAGTCTTACCAAGGGATATCGGGATGCCGTACCTACAAGATTGAAGGGATCAGATAGGCATTCGCTCCTTGTAAAACACTGGTAAGTACTGGGGCCCGATTCTCCTAATTTTACTTAAGCGACATACGATTCACGTTCGACTCGGTTCGACTGAGATCCAATCCCGACTCGATTACGATTGAAGCGTATGTGGCATTCCGCTATTTTTTCTTTGAAATAAACGTTTTTATCCTTTTCTGTCATTCAATAATGAATCATTTTGTCTGCAAATGATTTACGATTGCAAAATGAATGTAGATCAAACTACCGAAAAGACCAAAATCACCAAAATAGCAGACCAATCGCAAACCAATCGAATGTCATTGGAATACGATTGGTCTTATGTTAGTAGCAGACTGCCCGATATGGTTAAAACTGCTATTGCGATCATATTGCGACTCGATTTCTATTCGATTTTGATATTATTAACTTAGGAGAATCGGGCCCCTGGTCTGCACCCGGCCGACCCCACCATAGTTTGGAAATGGCTAGGCTGATAATAATGAATAGGTCTGTGTTTAATGCCAGACATTGAAACAACTTTCTATTATCAGGTGCAATCAAAAAACTTGAACTGTAGGTAATGGAGTTTTCCACTGCATTCAGCGCTTTGTGGAAAATTAAGAGTTCTTTTTTTCAGGAACTATGTTTAGAATGCGATACAGCGATACGGCGTAGTTTCCGCGTCGAGTAAAGATTTCAATCTATGAGGTCACGCTAGGTGAAACTTTTCATACAGATACGGGAAACTATTGCCTTAGAATCACTCGTGAGTGATGTAAACTATGTCAATGGTACCTACTTATTTATATTATGTATTAGCTTCCACCCGCGGTTTCAGCCACGTCCAGGGATAGCTGCTTCCCGTAGCCGGATTGAGACAAATCCTATATCCTTCTGGATTCGCCCGTTTTCAAGCTACCTCCCCTCTAATTTTCAGCTAAATTGGTTCAGCCATATACATATAACATATGTATATAGATAACAGGATATTATAACGGGAAGCAAATGAGGAGTGGGTCAGAAGCGTAATCTTAATTTATAAAGGTTACAATCAAGCAAGCAGACAACCTAACATTTCAACATTACATATTTATTTCCATTTCCTATTGATCGCGCCGTCAGTCTGTCGCCGATCTGCGGTATCCTATCCGGCCTCTAACATTGACAGCTCTGTCCACATTGACGAGTCTATCTTTCGGCAGCTTTCAGACCATAGATACCATCGGCAGATAAGATACGGTAATGTACCATTAGTACGGATCTGGCTTATCAGGGCTCGGCAACCGGGTTGTTAGGGATATCTATAGTGCTTTAGTTGAAGGGATTATTGATGATGTGAAAGGGAGTTGATATCCTTTGCTTAAATAGGTTTTAATTATTCTTTATATTAACATTACATAGGTATGTGAACTATTTATGTATAAATAAAAAAGGAAATAGCTGTTGATTTGCATCCGTGCCATATTCAAGGACATAATTATGCTAATCATTCTCGATCGGGGATCATGCCCAAAAGGCTGGCTGGATTCCCACGCTTGATGATTGCCATCAAGCAAGCATTTCAATAAATTGATGTTTTTTGTGGTTCTTTTCCCTTTGTGCTTAACTTGCGGGTCCGAATAAAATTTAAAGACTTTTTCCAGATTGTGATCCGTCCCCAACTCTTTATAATCTGTTCAGTTACTGTAGAGTTATAAGGAAGTACTCGAGTAAGGATTGGAAAAAGCTAAAACGTGTCTGTAACGTTGTTAGACGATGACCTAATTGCGTTCTTTGAGAGGAGGTACGTGACCTAACAATGAGGTTTCTTCCCTCCGATCAGCTAACTTTGTGAAGATGTGCGTCTTGTTACTGGCTATGCAGATATACCTGCTAATTTTATAAAGCTAGCTTAGTTTGATGTATTTTAGAATGTACTTGTAGGTAAACCTCGTAAAAACTGGACGGTTTTGAAAAAAATCTTTTAGCGTTAGGTGGATAACTATTGTAAAGTATGAAAGTTCTAAAGTTGAAAACATATATGATTGCCAACATTACTTATAGCAAGCAAACACTTGGTATATAAATAGCTATATCTAAAGAATGAAGAATTATGGTATCGTGAACAGAAAGCCGACCTACTAATTAGTTATGCAATATCTTATCTAAAGTGCAAATACTGACATTACTTATGCGAAGATAACCCACTATTATCAGTCCTCCAATAGTACAGGATAACAGAACTTTCTGTTTTAGTCTTTCTTTACTAGCACCTATATTATTGTTCTGAGCAAAGCTATCTCTTTGTGTGTTTGCAAGTTTGGCAGTATTTTTAAAGATGCGTAAGCGGAGTCTCTCTGACTAATCACTTAGTAATGCCAGAAATGCTTCTAGATCGGGTTGCAAAGGACATTGTACTTTACCTAATAGTTAGTTACACGCTAGCTTCCGCCCTCAGTATCAAAATCGGTTACCTATAAAATCCAGTGTCTACTAATACGCTGGGTACTGGATATTCAGTATGACTACATTTACCTACATATGTATAAGAAATGCAAATGTATATGTAGTCAAAATTCAGATCTATCTGCCTATCTAGTTTTGATAATATCATCGAAGATATCTAAGTATTGATCCAATTTACGAGAACTACGAGACAGTTCGCTGATCTAGTTCAGTGAAGAGCTGTTATTCCGGGAAGATACTGTAGTAGATAAAAGCGGGGATAAAGAAGCCATAGTTTGCTCTTATCTTAACGTTATCAGAGACATTTGCATTTATCGAACAGTTCGCGGCACAGCGGATGTTCTTTGAGAGGAAAGAGTTAAATAATGATTTTATCATTATCTCATATTTGTGTATTAAGAAACTTATAGAAAATTAAAATCATATCGTCAATATAAATATGTAGGGAAGAAATTAAGTGATATTGCCATATGTGTACTACCTACGGTCATTCACTGACACTCTTTTGACAAAATGCAGCTTCGACACCAAATTACACCATTTCGGCCAGAAGAAGTCAGTTCTATACTATATCGTTAGCTCTACTCCAAGATCCCTAGGATTCTCTGTAATAAATCCCTAAGATTTCTGAACAGTATTGAAAATAAACACATGTTCTTCTCTTTTGTTACGCAAACAAACGACACCTTTACAAAAACTTTCTAGTGTTATCAGACATACACCTCATTGTCAAGTTTTTAACCTATGCACGAATACAATTTTCGAAAGTTGCCCTCGATTTCTCAGGGTTTCCACCATCAGATCCTGATATGGTGATTATGGGACCACCTGGAAGGTATACCCTATCCAACAAAAAAAAAATTTGCAAATCGGTCCAGGCGTCTTCGAGTAATCGGTGAACATACATAAAAAAAAAAAAAAAAAAAGATCCCGACGAATTGAGAACCTCCTCCTTTTTGGGAAGTCGGTTAATAAACACATGTTCTTCTCTTTTGTTACGCAAACAAACGACACCTTTACAAAAACTTTCTGTTGTTTCGAACTGTTAAGTATTTGTGTAAATATTTTGTTAATCTGTGCTATAACTACGATTTGTATCAGTTAGCAGGTCAATATTCTCGTAAATAGGTAAATGTCAATATCCTAAAACCATAGTAAATAGAGCCGATGAACTTGGCTGGGCTTCCGCGATCGCGCTTCCCACGCGAACTTTTACATTGCAATCTATTTTCGTCTTCAATTTGTCGTTTCTAGAACATGATAAGAGAATTTCCTATCTTCGTAGTAGTCTTCAATTAAACTTGAATGGTTACTGCAAATTGAATAAAGTTCTTGTACTTACATTAAAAACATCCACACCATCTTTTGTTTTCTTTTTTTTTTATGGGAAATCGTCAAATGACCTCTCCCGCGATGCAGCATGAAGGAGTGTCAGACTCTTACTGGCTAAAACCCACCATGTTCCTTCTTGTGCTTTTTATGTACCAGGGCCACGGTAACTCTTTCGAACAATCCCGCAGGCAAACATCCACAGCATCTGCTTAGGCGGTTCTCAGCACGTAGGGGTCTGCTGTACATCAGTACTACTAATTGGAAATCCAAATTCTATATGTTCAATTAGACTCCTTTGCGATTAGCAATATACATATGTAGGTCACGATGAACCAGAAGATCTATATTTAGCAGTAAGTAGATGAGCCAACGTAACGTGGCAATGTCTGAATCGCCGAGGATGCCCTCCGCGTCACGTCAGTTTGTCATCACTGGTCATCAGTGTGACGCCGACCAAGCGTACATACGCACAATATACCTACGCAAATTACTAAACAGAATCCTTTGTCTTTTCCATCAAAAGTTTTTGATTGGTTTAAAGGATTTGCACTTAATTTACAAAAGGGCTACACCAATTTCATAATATTCATCAACGCTAGCTTAAAGTTTACCTAAAGCACTTCATAAAACGATATTAGGTTAGCAGTTCTACTGAGAGGTTTCTATGCTCAGTAAATTCAGAAAAAAGAACTCAGTCAGTCAGGAAATATTAGAAATGCTGAGGAGATCTAGGCAACCTTACTAGAGGTATATCGTTTACACTAGCAGTGAAAGAGAGAGACAAGTTCATAACCATAGCTTATTTTCTGAAGAACCATAAATTGGAAGCAAGGTGAAGGTCTCTAAAATATGCAAGAACATGTCGTTTGTTTAAGCTATCATATGCTGTACCATGCACCACCACTTTCCATGTAAGCCTACTTATTCATGAACTCTAGCCCGGTCTGAAAACTGTGTCAAGTTTAACCTATTTCAAACAGTAACAAATGGCTCTTAATCCAACATCAAACGTTCACAACAGGTACTAAACTATGATAAATATGATGCTAATAAACTGCACTTCAATGTAAATCAAACTTTAATATCATCAGCAGAAAATGCAAAATACCATGTCAAACGTCCAAGAGAGTAATTTACACAGTAATCTGTGAGCGACAACGCATAATAGATCGCGCGTGACGCTCCACTGAAAACTGAACGAACAAAAGAGTCGAAACGAGCGTCGTGCCAAGCTCAGTCTTGGGCCAAACATTGCCACAATAACATAGTGTTTACAGTGATCTATCTAAACAGTGGAATACGAGATCCTAGCGAATGTCCTCTGTACGTGCCGGAATTTTCCAGAACGAAATATTGTGTGACAGGTGCATAGTGTTCCATTTCCAAACGGCTTGACGTCAGTGATACTCGTGGTTGCAATTTGCCCGCCTGTTTGCCTGTCGTACAGACACGCAAGAATCTTTCAATTAATACACCTAGGAGCTAGAAATAACGATTTTCCTAGGTCTGATAGAGTAGGTAGTGACAATACTGCGATATTCAACAACAAAGGTAACGCGACAACACTTTTTAACACCGTCCTTGACACCATCGATTGACCAGCTCTCGCTCAATAAAAGTAGTTTTTATGTGGCACGAAAACCTGGTAAAACTCATGTGTTACGTGTTACGGCAGGTGCAATTTGCTGATAAAGAATTCTGAACTAATAGTGTTAGGAATTTACTGTAGATTTCTGATAACAAAGCGACCGCTATTGCTGAGATTATGACTTACAATTTGCAAAATGTGCAATGTAATGAATGTCTTGCTTTACTTTTTGTGACGTTCAGAATGCTCTGAAAGTTCGTAAATAAATTAATTTGCTTCTTGGATATACCGGAATATCAGTAGGTATTACCTATACACTTCATGATCTCCAGAATGTAGAGTAAACAAACTTTTGGCAAAAATCGGAGACATTCGGCTATTCTCGTCTAAAAATCGACCTTGTCATCTGCAATTGAATTGATCATCTGTTTTCACTGGAAGCGGTAACTGTGTCTTCATATAATTCATGTGTGATAGGTCTTTGACTTTGAGTGGTAGTGGTTTCTGTGGGCGGTTGGCAGCTTTCCCGCCGAAAATAGCCCACACTTTGTTGTCGTTGTCAAGACTGCTGTACCTGCGCGGCAATTTGGCGGGATAATTTAAGATGGCGCCATGTGCATAATATGTTTGTATGCTGCGTGTGCGCATTGTACTGATTGATGGCAGTAAATATGTTGTGTACGAATAATCTATCTATCTTGCCGATTTATTGGCTATCTCGTAATTTTGATAAATAGTACCTACTGTTCTTACTATGACACCTGTACTCACTTTCTAGATAGGGATAGGTATTATAAGAATTTTCCACTTAGCTCTATCTATATTTCGAGGTTTTGCTAGTAGGACTCATTTTGAACTTAGATAATTGTGGGCCTGTTTGCGATCTCCATGATGCACTGCGACTGAATTTCTGCAGACTGGAACCCGGTAAGATCCTATCTGGTAAACGTGCAAAAGTTTGCAAAAACAAAGGGGCTAATAGTAGTCATATTGATTTCTCACTGCCACTTAATCTGACATCTCGCACAATTTTATAAAATTGTGCGAGTTGTGCTATAGCATAGTAAAATAATTAACTACCTATGTCCTACTGGTAGTGTTCTCCCACAAATTCTGTCTGGCGACCACATGCCGCGGAATGATGGCCGCGCCACAAGATTGATCGTTCGCTAATTTAATGTCGTGTATGCACGTCGTTTGTAATATAAGTTATTGCAAGGCATTATGTCGCATGGTTAGTTAATTATCTGGACATAATGGACAGTAGGTACTAATGCAGTTTTCGCTTTGGCAAATATGTATATATTTGAGGTATGAAGAGCAAATCTTGTACAATACGGAACATCGTTCATTTAATCCAAAAATTTTCACATCTGGGGATCTGTGACTTTAATGTGACTAAAAATATCACGAAGGATACCTACTTCATTATATTTTTTCTCCTATTTTGAAAACTTCTTCTTCTAATACGTTTCCAATCAACAAAGAAATAGAAAACTCGTTTACAACTTTCAAGTACAAAACCTTCGCTATTATTAGCACTTCACAGATTTCTCCTTGAATATTCTTAATAATTATCGCTACTGAACTCTTAATCAAATGCCAGCGATTATTTCTGAAATGGACGCAACCACTTTGTACTTTTGTATCGTAAACCATCTTGACTTGGTCACAATGAACATCCTCAATCTTGTACATAAGTGGATCAACTTCTTATTTCTTCTTTTATTTTTGAATAGAGCACTGCAGTTCGTAAGGGTTTATTTCTAATTATTATTAATTAACATGTCAGGGATGCAGGATTGTTCATAAGAAGAGCCGACTCTAAAACTCGAATGGATAATAAAGGCAGAATGAGAATCTGACACTCCTGCGCATACTGATGGAAACTATCATACTTAGGTACCCTAAATTATAAGATCTCTCATTTCGCATCACAGGTAGATCATGAGTAGGTACATGAAAACCTGAAGAATTACAACGATATAGTTGTCAAGTAGATTCACCTAGTTCATTTGGAGCCTCCTACGAAGTCGAAGTCAAAATTATGAGATGTTCCCCTTAAAAACGGACACCCTTCACCCACACTGAAATATGAAATGAATTAATCAAACTTAAAACATATATAAACTAACTGTACATATATAACTAACAGTACACGTAAAGATATTATCCACATAGTGATTTAATTAAATGGAATCGAGAAATACCTATATATACGGTTGCAGCATGGTATCGGTTCATGGAAATGCTTTCATATCGAATCGAATACCGATGCAGAGGTAACAAGTTCGCAGAATTTGTCGATACGAATAGCTTTGATAGCAGATACCAATATGTATACATATTGGTATCACGTATTCAAGAAGCTTAATGAATGGAATCTAATGGACTAGGTGAATAAACAGCGACAAATACAGTCTTATCGCATTATTGTCTTGAATACGTGCAATTTTCCGGCTATCTACTAGTTAAGCCACAATATACGATAAGAACGCTCATCCATCACTGTTGGTGATGTCTTGCTTAATAAAGCAAAAGTCTAGTCATATACCGTGACTTGACCCATGTTTTCCTTCCATGAATTCAGCATTAAAAAGCCCCATATCGCCAAAATAGGTTTAATTTTCTGTTTGTGACAGACAATGCCCCAAAAAGGGGCCTATACCAAATTATTTTTTTATAGTTATTCTAGTGAGTCTAGTTATTCCAGAAATCCAGACTGCTTTGTTTCACGCCTATATTGTCCCACGGATCTTTATTTTATTGCTTATACTAATTCTTTCTGGTCTCCTGTCTTCCATCTTTTGAATGATCTTGGTGGTAAACCTCTAGGTCTTCCTGTCAATCTTCCGAGGTCTATCCCGTCAAAAAATAAAAGAGTTTTAATATATATTCAGATTAAAATAAGTAACCCACTAATTGAGCTGTGGGTGGCGGCTTTTAACAAAGTAATCCGTACCTATATTGTAATTAAGTGACTGTTGGTCCAATAACACCGATAATCACTCGTGGAACTTTCCTGATTTTGTTGTGAAAACAAACTTATTTTAGCAAAAGCTTATCAAAATATTTGATGGAAAACTTCCATTCGTTTAACACAAACTTGATGTATCTTTGAGATCCCAGAATAGCTCAATAGATCATTATTCAATCGTTGCGTCGTCGAAGATACATTTTTGTTCAGCACAAGGTTTACTTTGACGGTATTTTAGTTTTGAAGATTTTGTATAAGACAGACAATGCACACTTAGTTAAAGATAAGACTCTCGTGTCGAGCTGATCAACGACTGCAAGCTCAGTGACAAACAAACACACAAATGCACCTGTACCATCTTCAAATCTCATCCAAATCAAACTTTATCGGAAAACTTTATTATTGCAAATCTCAGAAATTCGATAAGTCACGAGATTTATTGCACCTTATACAGTTTTGGTCAACGGAGACACTCGAATAGGACTTTTGATCCACGATTTTTCCTTATAAAAAACCTTTTTATAGACCAAAATCGTGGGTTACAAGTGTTGAAAATAGTTTTATAAGCTGTTAAACAAGTGTGAAGTGAAATGTACTGACAATATCCAGTGCGATGTCTATAAGAGGCGTTCCAGATGGGTCCAGGTCGCCGCGGATCATCACTGATTCCTTCTTCGATGATGGCGATGGTAAGAAAACTTGTGTGTGGTGTGACTACAGCTTAAGTATTCTTATGTAACTTCTTTCTCTTCTGAAGATTGTGGTTCTTGTGAGTAATTAATGGTGACTTAACACTGATAGATCTCATCTCGAAAATAGATGACTGTGTAGTAATTTCATTAGCTAAACCGGTACAAATATCCTACTGACTCGCTACTTTTAAATATTTTGGGATAAGTAAGACGCCTATCGATCAAACTTGACTCCAAATTTTTACCTATTGTTACCTAAGTGGTAATGTACAACTAAACTAAATTGATTGAAAAAAAGCAATAAAATCTGGATAGTAAAAAATAACCTAGCCTTTCTAAAGTCCAAGATAAAAGGCTAGCTATTTCTTTAATCAATCTATCCATTATATCTTGGAGCTAGTGAAGCGAGGAAGCCTTGAACACATGGCAACACTCACAAAGGCCGCCATGTTGCTCTCACAGCTGACAGGGAACTGATTGAAAATATATTATTTATTCATTATATTTAGGAGGTACAACTTCTCCTTCCCTTATCACAATTATTTGCTGCATCTTTTCTGCTTTCATAATTGTCTATGTACCGTCGCGTATTTACATTGTGTACATAGCCAAAACGCATCCATAGGAAACTGCTCGCTGATATTTTGTAATGCTGTTTTTTAATTTGTGATTTCAAAGTATACACGAATTTTGCGTACTGCTCGAGTATAATTCGTAGCTTAGACGTGCACATGCATCTTTCCAATTTATACACGGTCAAATTTAACTATACAAAATTATTATTAGGTAAAGTATTAAATAAAAATGGCTTTTGAATCAGAGTTTGTTTATTAAAAATGCTAATTAAACAGGCTTCTTTTTAATATCATTATTCGCCCCCAAAAATGTATGTTGCCTTCTAAATTACTAAGTCAGCCACAATTAACGAGCATCTAAATAATACTATCTTAGCCACTAGTTATCTTCTAAGTAAACCACTCTAAATACAACTCAGCATGATGGTTATTTTTAGCATCTAAATTTGTAGCAGGCATTCTAACAGTAAACTTCTAAAATACCATTAAATGACATCATAAAATATATTTAATTAGCTTCTAATTTTTTAACTCAGTACGTTTAAAATGTAAGCAAGCAACATGCAGCAAGCATCGCTTCTGTCACGGCTCCGGTGCTGCGAGGCTCCGGCGGTCCCATGCGAGCTTATCGTCGCAGATGGTTTTCACGCTCACCACCGCAGCTTCGGCTTGCTGGCCGGCTCAGCCGGCCAGCCTCAGCCGCGTCGGCGGGCGTTAAAACTACCTGCGCCTCAGCTCGCAGGCCGCCTCGCCCCTCCGCGCCTACGCGGTTTTGAATTGCACTCTAGGGGTAGGGCAGACAAGACTACGTGGAGTCGGTTTTGCAGCGATTCGTTTTCGTCACTAACTTCAATTTTTAATACAATGTTTTTTAATTGAACAAGCATTATTAATATTTAAATTAACATTAAATGCTAGGTCGTGTTTTAATCAAAATGGCGAGCATGCAACTCCTCGCGAATAGTTTGGAATCGTAAAGTTTTTCGCGCCTATTCCAAAGTATACACGATTAGTTTGCATGCGGACTAGCACTGTATATTATGGAACAAAGCAAGTTACTTTGGCCACTACAAAATATATGCGAGTATTTGCGTACTGCTGCTGTATACATCGGAAGACTTTGTATAAAAAGTGAATTCCAATCTATTCGCGACTAGTTTCACACGCTTGCGTACTAGCCATGTACATTCTGTAAATACGCTGTACCGTCATCGCACAAGTACCTAACATTGGTCTTGCCATCCACATTCATAACGGAAACCTTTTGATCCTCATTTCTCCGCATCACATGCTCTTACCATGGCATCTAATTTTCACATAGTTTTTACCTGTGCCACTTTCATTTAAAGTCTAATCCTAGTTTTACATGAAGACAATATAACCAAACTTAACCACAAGCGATAGGTAGATACTAAGAGGAGAGAGTTGTGGCTTTTCAAACCAGGCGATCAATTTTGCGGGCAACGTAAGGGACATTTTGTATCACCTGTATTTTGTTTCTCTACGTCTGTTGCCAGTATAACCAGCTCTTTACGCATCTAATGACGTCTATAGGTACAAGATAAGATAATATTATATCGCTGAAAAGATTTTTAAAGTTTATTTTAGCGCGCTAATATCAGGACTATTAGACAGGATTTGAAAAAATCTTCCAGTCTACATAGGGCTTCCGCCATTTTATCCGTTAACGCAGAATAGTTCGTAATATGACTAAAACCTCATTTGTAAAACATTTACCTGGCTAGAAATGTTTGATCACTGTTTTCTTGATCTACTAATAGGTGTGTTTTACAAATGTGAGTGAGTCGGTGATTATGCCCGAAAAACGTGTTTTAAACTTCTTTGGAAGTCAGTTAATTTCTTAAGAATTTATAATCGGCCTTCTTGTTTCCGAATTTAGGAAAACTTTCGACTCGAAACTGCGATGCATATTTCAACGTGACCTATATTAGGAACATTATCTCCGGGAGCTTCAAGGGAAATGTTATGAAAATACTTACGAGTGAGATATAAATAATTGAAATAAATAATAAAAAAAAAAAAACGAAAAATATATCCCTTCATAAAATAAACTAAAAACATCAAAAAGATTCCTTCGAGCCGGATTTGAACCAGCGACCTATGGATACCTTAGTTTATACTCTACAGTCCACCGCTCTACCAACTGAGCTATCGAAGGGTCGAGAGGACTGTCGAAATTTCGGTTTAGATTTCGTATTAGCCAGCCGTCGAATAGTAGGGTGACGATAATTTTAAGCCAACATGATACAGTGTTACATTTAAATTGTTGCTTCAACCATTGTTTTGCGCAGTACCTACATATTTAAATTTCCAAGATCTTAACTTAACATTAAGTGTCGCAATAATATTTGTTATTTTTCCTCATCGTAACATATTTAAGTATAATATTGTCGGATGTTAGATAGGTATTATTAACGTCAGGGTCACAATGCTTGTTATCAATTTTTATTTTTAGAACAACAATGTTTTCTTCTCCCGGTTATCAGAAATGTAGCAATATGTTGTTTTTGTTACGAATAAATTGACAAATGGCGTGAAGTCGGCGCAGTAAGTCACCTTAAATCCTATCTTTTGTTTACAATGGCGGGTCGCGTGTGTGGGGCGATGTGTGTCTCGCCGGCTGGGGTCCGGCGTCCGTCTGTCAGTCCGCGTCCGTCGGCACCGTCGCCGGCCGTTCCCGAGGCCGCACTGAGCGCTGCGATCGCATTCGCACTTCCAGTTATCGTGGCGCGTGGCATTCCATATTGGAATTTCGACATTTCTTTTTTAATGACACTGTGATAAGACGGCATGTTTGTATTCCTAATGTTTTAGAAAGTTCATTAGTGTTCACATGTTTTCTACAATGCGTCTTAATTAAGTTCGAATAAGTAAATAACTTGTATATTTGCAGCGTAGTTAGCACTCACAGCTGTGCTGAGACTAGGTCACTTTGTTGACTAGTTTTTTACAGTTTTACGCTAGTCAGTCAAATAGAATAGGTAGCTCACTTAACTTGTTTGCTAACGAATGTAGGTTAATGGAACTAACAGGCCCTCAAATATGATGACGTGGAATTTACAGGCACAAAATCACAAACTTTGCATTTTTATGAGTATCGTTAATTAGTGGAGAATTTAATTAAGTTGCACAGTTTCAGGGTATCCAAACGTTAGTGGCAATTAGCGTTATTTATCGAGCAACTCGCGTAGAAACTAAAAGCGAAGCAGTGAAAGTTTTTCCGCAATAATTCCTTTAAAACTCGTTCCTTTAAATTCAAATATAAATTCTTCGTTTCATGGGAAACATAAACTGGGATTTAATAACTGTTTATGGGCAATAAAGTGGTAGAACATATGCATGTTAAACATCACGACACCGGTGACAGACATAATGACTTCGCTCCTGTGTGTGTGATATCGTGTCCAGTCAGCTGTAAATCGAAGACTGTTTTGGCAAATAAATCATAGTCAGAATATTAATGTAGTTGTCATTAACACTGTTAAATAGGTGTTCATCATAGCAATAACAAAATATAAATAGGTGTATACTAAGCTAACAAATAACATCGAAGTGTCTTTTGAATGGTTATTGACTCACCCAAAAGTACTCAGACCTCCGTAGACAAGGAAAATCACTTCCGTCACTTTAGTCATTTTATAATAATTACAAACAAGATTCATAAATCGCAAAAACTATACTGCCTGTCTGCCTAAGTCTTCAACTCGTCTACATTCATTCATAATGAATTATTCATTTATTCTAATGCTTTTGGTACACAATATGGCATTGTTTGCTTTCGATTACTCAGGGTCTACTAAAAATACGTTAATTCTTAAAGTAGGTATAAAGTACTGCAGAATCCATGAGATGAAATAGAGATAAGCGAATTTTATCGAAACCTTATTTTCCTCAAAAAATGATAGGTAATTTGAGTGTTACGTGTTCATGAACTTTCCAAAATATCGCTATCGTCCTATAAATGATCAAATATTTATTCTCAGTCACCCATAACTAATATAAATAAATAGTAAATATTTACCAATAACCTCAGTCCCCGTAATTGTGGTGTTCTGCACCTAATTATGTTTTAATGGAAAAATTCCGTCATCGGCCGCCATTGTCGTGCAGACGTCGGATAGCTTCAGACTCATAAATTAGCTATAAGTGGGCTGTTAGGGCTAGCCTTAGGTTTGTGGCAGCTCAATAAAAATACGCGTCTAATGGACCTTGATTATTTGCGTTATGTGTGCCTGTCTGTGAATGTTTAGATACCTTTTTATGAGTACATCATAGTTTTTGTTTAGATCTTGTCGGGACATCCGAATTTTTCCCAACTATGTTGGGGTCGGCTTCCAGTCTAACCGGATGTAGCGGAGTATCAGTGCTTTACAAGGAGCGAATGCCCTATCTGACCCCCTCAACCCAGTTACCCGGGCAACCCAACACCCCTTGGTTAGACTGGTGTCAGACTTACTGGCTTCTGACTAACCGTAACGACTGCCAAGGATGTTCAAGATCTTTTCGGGATATTATGACAATAATATTCATCATCGTCAAAATTAGATCTCCAATTGCAAAACAAGGGATGGATCAGTTAAATTGTGATCCGCAGCTAGTGATCCTTTAGGTAATATCGAAATGAAGAGTATCATTATAGTCTATAATTTATTTGGTGTAACTAGATTCAATTACTTATAACTAAATCAGTATCTAGTTTCGATAAATTGATAGCTGGTGAAATAGAGTTAAAGTGTGTAGGTTCGTTAAACTTTGCGATGGAATACGGATCGAGTAAAAGGCAGCGAAGTGTTTCTAATCGCCAACAGGAAACTTTATACGGATAAATGCTGGGATGAAGGTTTCGAGGAAAACATTAGCGTGTTATTTAAAGATGATACGACACCGGACTGACTGCATTATAAGTACATATTTACCTTTATAAACTAGGTACTGAGACAGGAAGAAATATGAGAATCTGTTTACGAATTTCATGACTCATTTGTTCAAATTAGAATCGGAGTTAAATTTAGTACGAGACGTGAAGGAATGGGCAATAAATTATAAAAATAAAGCTCAGTTAACCAATATGCTGATATTCATCGATCTTTCAAGGCATTTCAAAATTTAGCAATGATTAGGTTATTTTTAGAGTGAGGGAGTTGAAAATAAATTATGGATTTGACACTGGAAAGAAATCACATATATTATGGAATTGACACTGCAAATAAATCACATAAATAAGCCAGAGACAAGTGACGCCATAGCAAACCTACTTATTACAACATTATACACGAACCTAACACTCATACGTTAACAGACGCACAAAATACACAAATTGTATGCTAAAATGTCAAGTATGTATTGTTTTTATCAGATTTCCACATCGATTTATATGATGTTTCCGAAGTTTGGAACATTTTGTTACAATGAATAATGATGTAGTGAAAAACTTGACAGTCATTGAGTCATTGTTTACTATTTGCTGGAAACCTTTTCATACTCTAGAATACGCAAGAAGATAAAACTGTTCAAGACTTAGTTACAGGAAAAATATATAAGTACCTAATTTGCTATCCTTTAACTTGCGATGCAAATGCATCTGCTTTGTGCAGCAATACTTTTATAAGGTCATACGTTGTAGCTCAACAGGGCTGACGTAGCCGCTCAGCTGTTGGTCGCCATTGCGGGCCACAAGGGTCGTATTTGGGTCGAACATTATAATCTGTTGCCACGCGCCTTTCGATCTCGTGACGCAATGGCGCTTTATTTTGCGTTCTCATTTTAAATGTTTATAAACTTATTACATTTTATCATAGTATTATGACGCTCTTGAAAGGTCGTGGGGTGAGAATGTCTCGAAATTTTTCGAAATTATGGTCAATAGGGTTATTTATGTTGTAGGAAATTATTAGTTAACTGTTCGTCTCATTTTTATTAAGTAGGCTGCGATATGTAAAAGTGACAGCGTTAGACATTAATGTTTCATATAATTTCGTAACTAACAGCAATAGCAAACAAAATTATCGCTAGTGGTGTGCAGATGAATCATTTTATTGATCAACTACTTTTCCATACTTCCGTTAATGTAGTGGCTATCATTCACCGCGAAGATTTCCGGCCAGTCACCAGCCCACTAACATTCATATTTGGAATATTTTACTTCATTCAACAATATCACCTCGACGCGAGCGGTCGCCTTACACAGTGTCATTAGTTTTTAACTTATCGATAACCTTTCAGTGATAATGAGTTAACTTCAAAAGTTATGCTTGTTAAATAATATTAGTATTGTGAGAACAAAGTGATATAAGTGCCTTGTGAAGATGTATAGCTTCGATAAGGATTTGTGGCATGTGAGGAGACCCTCGGAGTCTCAGGACTCTCAGGAGACTCACAATACTGCTTCTACGGAGAGAGAACGTAAATATTTTTTATATTATCTATACATATAATAAATCTGTAGAAAAGTAATTTTTGTACATTGAAGAAATTGACAAAAAAAAATAGCCGGCATGTTAGAGGATAACTAACAGAACCCATTTCCATCATTTTTGTCATTTTTGTCTGTTTGTCTGTTTGTCTGTTTATCTGTTTGTTTGTTCGGGATTCACGTAAAATCTACGAATTCAATGCAGACAATGCTTATATACAAAAATTCTACGTAACTTGGGGTATTACTTAGTTTTTGTTTCATCGAAATCGATTCACTCTATCAAAAAAGATATGATTAATTTTGTGAATTCAAGATGTAAAATATTACGACACGCAATCTGTTTGTCAAAACTGTACATTTGAATGTTGTACTTATATTAGTTGTTCGGCCTATTATTAATCTTTACACAGAAAATCACACCTTTATAAGTAACTTCGGAAGAAAAAAAAATATGAAAATTTTGTTTAGCCAAGGTTAAAGTAGCTCCATCTGTGGTAAAAATACATCAAATTTGTCAAAAGAGCGAGGTGGTAAATGACAATTAATGAGGGTTTTTGAAATTTTTTCTGCCACCGGGTGGCGCCACGTATGCGTCTGGTCCAAACAGCTGTCAAATAGTATGGAATTGTAGGTGCCGAACTTATTGTTTATTGAAATTCTGTTATATTGGAAGTGTTATTGATTTTATTATGGACTACGGTCAGAATAAGGTTTCCGAACTAAAAATTGAGCTAAGAGAGAGGGTGCAAAAGTCACTGGTACTAAGGAAAAGCTTGTTGAAAAATTTGTTAACACAATATGATTTAGTTTTTTTTATTTACTCAACCGCAATAGTAAAACAATAATGCAGTGCTTTAATTATAAAATAAAAAAAACACTAAAATCGTTCACTATTCATAGTAAAGATAAGCACTTTGACAGTTATCTGGACCTGACGCTCGGTGCTGCCACCTCGTGGATTGCCATTTTAGAAAACCCTCATTACCATACATTCTTTATAGAGGATTATTATTTCAACAGATGGAGTTGTGTATTTTCCGTAATTCACCATATTTTAACACGTAGTGTTATTTTTCGATAGACATTTCAATAGTGTTTGTCAGTTTGCCGTACCACATCAAAATCCAACTATAATTATTACCTTGATGAAAGGAAAATTAATAGTTCTCAGCCAAATTTAAAACGGTGCCATCTAAATTATTTTTTGAACATTACGTCAAAAATGATGACTTTAGTCGAACAATTAATTATCATTTAAAGTTACAGATGGAGTTCATATCAGGATTTTTTCATAAACATAGTTTAGCTTATCTTCCACTAATGTTGTGGCCTTAAAACAAATTACTTTGAGTGAGTAGTATTAAGTAGACCTTAATTATTTTTTCTGATGCAAAATATGTAAACTTAATCCTAGAAGAAAGGAAGATCTATCTCTCGCAAGCGCTGCTAAGCGTGAGGAAGGTAATGTAGACTTCTGTAGCTTTAAAAACAAGCCCAGATACAAAGTGCAGATAAAAAATGGGAGCTTTCTCGATTTAATACCATACACACGTAAAATGCTTTATGCGTCTGGAAACGTACAAATTACGCGTCGCATACCAGAGACATGCTTACTTTCAACTCTGATCGCAAATACACTGTTTACGATTACGAACAGTCTCAGCAAGACCCGAGCCAAGTCTAAAAAACACCTTTTATATAAAACTACGTTTGATGTCATTCAATAACAAAGACAGAATTGTTCTCTGCTGCAAATCCTATCCACCTATATCCTATCCTAATCCAGCATACATTGCAGGTGTGCATTGCACAAAAACCAATGGTATCCTATTCGAGAAGTCAAAAGAGTCGGCCTGTCAACGTCAGCTTTTGCGCTAAGCAAGTGTTCTTAATAGTACCATCAGAATTACATTTATCGTTGAATGAGGTGAATACATTTTCAGAAACCACAATAACAGTAGGAGCCAAAGCGTATGATCGCTTCATAGAGCTCTGATTGGCCCCAGGTGACCAACTCAGGTCTGATTTGTTCGTTCATCAGATCTTTGAAAGTGTTTCGGTGGATACTTACTGTCGTCCTGTTTACGTGTGACACAAAATATGGTATATAAACGTCCTCCGCAAGAGCGAAATTTTCCCGGTGAGCGGTAGTGACGCACAGTATACAACACTTCTGTTTCTTTTGATTTGCTGGCTCCACCAAGAAATGACAAATTGCGAGCAAACATTTTGAAAATCTTGGCAAAACTGCAGGTTTCAAGTACGAACACATGAAGTGGACTCTCACAGATACGTACATTTTGCCTATTCGTGAACTAATGCAAACATTTCGGTGGAGTCCCTCCCGGTTTAGACCTAACCCCACATTAGGCGTGCGCGATCCTCGGGCATGTGAGTAGCGCGTGCGTCGCGAGCACGCTGCGTGAGCGTCGCGTTTTGCTGCCCTGCGGCATTTGCAGCGCGCTCGACTTGACGTTTAACTGCTAAGGCGTTTAGCGGGCGGCGGGGATAGCGGGCGTAGGGGTAAGAACGCAACTCGAGCGCCGCGTGCTCGCCGCGAGCGCGTCGCTTACACTCTTCACACATGCCGCAGGGCAGCAAAACGCGACTTTCACGCAGCGCGCTCGCGACGCCCGCGCTACTCACACGCCCGAGGATCGCGCACGCCTAATGTGGGGTCAGCCTTACCATAGTAAGTAAGTGCACAGAAAATCCCCAATTCATACAAGTCATACAAGTGTTTCTCCCCAGTAGTGAAACTATCCTACCCTATGCGCCTGCTGATGATGATGACTCATTTTATCATCCATCCAGCTATTCCCCAACTATGTTGGTGTTGGGCTTCCAGTCACCGAATCTGTTTGAGTACCAATATTTTGCTTGGAGCGACTACCTATCTATCTATCTTCAATCCAGTCAACTACACAAGACGATATCCATGGTAAGACTGACAGACTTTCTGGCTTCTGCTTAGTCGCAGCAGCTGCAGAAAATGTACAAATGACAGCTTTGTCAGACTCAAAGCATATAGGCATAGATTATAGCTATTTCCTGTGAAAATTACTTACGCACCATACGTAATAATTGACTATTCTATATTGCCCACGCAGACGAAGTTGCGGGCAACAGCTAGTTTTTTAAATAAAACTTAGAGTTCTTCTTCAGAAATGCAGGGCAATATTAAAATTAAAACGCGAAGCCTTAATGAAATAGCTTTAGAGGACTTGTTATGAAACTACATAAAAGTTTTTATTCTGAAAATGGAATGTAAGCTCGTTGTTTTTTTCCGTGAAGCCGTGGTAGTGGTTCGTTCGTGATTGGTTTTCTGCGAACTGAATTTGAAATTTACGTTTTTTCGAAGTGATTTTCCGGGAATCTGTGAGGAACTTTATTACCTACTGAGCCCGTCGGAGTACTTAGTTTTATGAAAAATATCTGAAAGCTTCGCATACCTAAATTAAAAAAAATATCTTTCTCTGTATAACATAATTATGTAGATTTAAGGTCCATGATCGACATATGTATTTGTGTTCTGATATGATCCATAGTCTAATGTGAATCAAGAACATTAACATCGAATATATTAATTTATTAGTTCATTGGGAATAAATACATCATGTAGTACAAAATTAACCATAAGGCCTCTTACTTACAAAATGAAGGGCAAAAAATTGCCCCATAAAAATGATGACATTGCATGAGATGTGCCAATAAACCAAATCAATGAGGTTCCTAAAAACACGTAAATACAACACGGAATTAAGGAAATAAACCACAAATCACTTTAATAACACATCAGGATCATAAAATTGGCTTCGCTCGCATCCTACCAGTGAAATATACATATATTATGGTCTTACGCATTGCGCACAAGTAAATCGCGTGCTTTCGAGCCGGACATTTTGACGATTACTGCAGAGCACACTACATACGTTCAGAATTTTATTTTTTATGTTTTAGTAGATCGATAGCTGAAATAAGTAGTTAATTTTATCTACGTTGCTAAAATTAGTTTTGTAGCAAATTATCTGTGAATATAAATAAATCGACAAAGATGCAATTATGGAAGAAAATTGAAATGTCTGCAAAAATGTAAATCACAAACATTTTTAAATAATTTGATAAAATATAATTGATTTTTATCAGCAACAGTTTTACAATGTAAAATAATAATGAAAAATTGAAACTACATGCGCGTACTTATTACATTACATACAAGCAATTTAAATCAATTAATATTTCCGGATTGTTCCACAATATTAAAAAAACATTGTCACCGTAGCGTATCCATTATTTTGGGCCTAACATCTCTTCTCATTACTAAATCGACGTAAAAATATATACATTTCTAAATAACTAATAAATGTATTCCACAAAATGTCTGCTAATTAGGAGCAATTACGTAGTTATAGGTTGTAACTAGGGGATGCCTTTGCGTAATAAGGTTATCAACGATGCTACCCAGACCAGTAATCTCATCCTATAGGACCCGCGGGATGGACCGGATAGTGAATTCTAAAGTGCAGCTAGTTAAGTTACCTAGGTACTCAGAAGTATCTTAGGGTGCGTCTACACGGTGCTTGCAGCCAGCAAGTTAACATGCGCAAGTGACAAGAGCACGCGGGTGGGTATTTTGCTTTGATACATGCGCGAGTCACTGGACCCGCACGTTTATAAAATGCATGTAACCCGCGCATGTGCCTCAACATTCGCAAGCTACTTGCACCGTGTAGATGCACCCTTACATAGGTACTAAGTGCAACGTTGTTTAAACCTAGAATTTTAAGTACCTAGATGTTTGCTGACTTTTAACATCATTATCTAGCCTTTTGACCTTTTAACAAAATTTTATCAGGATTTCGATAGCATTACGTCTTCAATAGATTGTTATATTACTAAGTTGAAGAGTTTGTATATTTTTTTTAGGACGCCCCAACCTCATGAATGACTGGTTCGATTTGAAAAATTCTGTCAGCGTTAAAGAGCTTTATACTTATGCGTTCGAATTATATAATGCTGTCTTTTCAGGCTGTTTTGTCGTACTTAGTGATATCCCCTTCGCATTTATTCATTTTGTTAATCTGTAACTATTCAACATTTTCTTGATATTCCTAGACAAGCTATACAGAGCTTCTATTTATTTTCTCGCTCTATTAAACATAACACATCAATTCGTGTGCTCTGAACTATCTTGCCGTCTCTCCGCTTCCTCGTGAGTGAGTATCTGTATCAAGTGAAGCTGTATTTAGGACTCAATCGAGATGTCTTTTGAAGCTTGCATTTTATGCATTTGGTAGATCTCGATATGGAACACTGTTGAAGCAGCAAATTGAGCAAATGTTAATTGGCTTACTAATATTTTAAGGGAGGAATTTCCATTTTTTTTAGTTTGTAATGGATAATCTCAAAAACTACAGGACTGTTTTTTTTTCTACATAAGAAAGTTACATTATCTGTGAAGAACATAGGCTATACTTATTTTATCCCGGTACGGTCAATAGTTCCCATGGGACGCGGGTGAAACAGCGGTAATACGGCTAATCTATAATAATGAAACCTAAGTATGAAACAGACGTTAATTAAAGTTAATTACTTTTTTTGTAATTATTAATTAAATCATCAACATAATAATAAGTATATAATAGATATCGGTGGCAACCTATTTTTTATATTTTTAAATGTTTTTTTTTAATAATTTAATATTTAAAAATGTAATTGATATGTTAAAAAATAAAAAAATACAATTAAGTATATAAAACTTAGTTTACAAAATGTTACATTTCCATTAGCCTCATGTAGTAAAACATGGCGGAGATAAATAACAGTTTGCTAATTAGTCCCCAAATCGATTGAGAGCGAGTTCGTAAGTTCGTGACCCCTGGCCGTTACTCGACGCCAGACGTGTCAACTTACTGCTTACTTGAAAGGGGTCTTTATACTAAAAAAAACATTGCTGTTTTGTCTCTTTCATTATACTTTAAAACTTTAAAGGGTGTCACTTTTGGAAGTAAGGAACTGAAATTATAAAGTTTTTAGTTAAGCTTGGGTTACTGTAACGTTAGGAGGAGAGTGGACAAATGTGAAAATGAAGTCTTCTATTTTGTTGATTGTATATCATCATTCCTTATTTAAGTCGAGATAAAAAGTTGTTCATGTACCTAGTTAGTAGCTACTCAGTGCATAAGTACTGTGAAGTATCTACTAGCAAGTATTATCATCTACTATGCTAGAAGTAGATAGGTGGTGCAGTGGGTTGTGGAGATGAGATAGTTTTCTTTTCAACTAAAAGACGTCGACAAAAGCCTCCAGTTTTCGCCTTATGTAAAATATTGATATTCAGTTCCATGTAGTTTGGCTGGAAACTGACCTCAACTTAGTTCTGAAAACACTGGATGGATGATGACCCAAGCAGCAAAATAGTCGAGTAAGAATTTGTTTACTCAGCCTTTAATTGTATAAGAGCCGAGTAACCGTTCTTAAAATGCTCATTTATCGTATAAGAGCGGTAATCTCGACTATTTGGCAATATTTGCTAATGTGTGCTTTATGGACGTCGAATAAACGTTTACAGCACTGTGTTTTAGCACTTTTACTCCACCTTTTAGCAGATGCTGAATTAAAGTGTCTAAAATACTCGTTACTCGATCGTTTGATCTATAACAGTCGTATAATAGCTGCAAAATAGCTGATTCGCTGAATTGGGTGCTTTTATAAAGCCACTACTCAGCTCTCTTTTATGTTTCTATAACAGCTCTATAAACGTTATCAAAATGCTGATGGCAAGATTGCTGCTGTTTCTGCACACTTATAGATTAACTCGTATAAAAGCTTTTATACGGTATTTACTCAGCTTAAAGTAGTATTGTAGAGTTCTGAGAAACAGTAACACCACAAGTCCGTCCATTGTGAATTTCCAAGCGCGAGTCCGAGTATTTTAAGTGGTTCCGTAGACTCAAGTAACACAATAATTTACAATGTAAATAATGACGGACGACATTAAGAACTAGGGCCGAGTCATACAAGTGATGTTGGAATAAGTTCAGATATTGAATGTTCTGAAATCAGTTCTGATTCAGAAAGCAGTGAAAAAAACAGTGTCGAAGATAATAATTTTCAGATGAATTTAAGAGAATGGGCTCTTCAATTAAATATATCTCATGCTGCATTTAGACACCTGGCAACTGTTTTAAATAAACGCCTGCCACATGTTCTCTCTAAAGATCCACAAACCTTATTGACTGATTTTCTTCAGTTTGACTTATCGTTTGTGCTAAGGCCACATCCGTTACATTTATCTGATAAATGAGTTTCCTTCCAAGCCCGTCCCAAATTTTCAAAAAAATAATCTTAATTAAAATGATTTTTATGGTCTCGTATCAATAAGCGAACCCTAAATCCTGTTATCATGGCGACACCTTGTGCTATAAATGTGGTGACCAGCACTCTTACTTGACTTTTAATCGAATAAGTTCGCTGTAATTACAACTGGATTACCAATATGGCCACAGTATTTAATATAATTAATTAAAATATATTTAATTTAATAAATTAGTCGTCCAAATTTAAGAAAATAGACAGCGCATGAATGTTTATGTAAAAATGCCTTTGGGTTTAACAATAAAGCTTGTTGCGCATGATGTTTTGAAGTAGCTACACGAACAGTAAAAATAAACATATTGCAAAAACTTAATATAAATGTAATATTTTACTCCTTTTTCTTAACCTTTGAAATGTAGTTTACTTTACAAATAATGCGTTGAAATTTTTAATATAATTAGCCTCCGTAAGATCATTTACTGCACTTATTAGTCGAGTAAAAGCATTCTATCTGCTGTTATAGAACTAAAATGGCGAATAAAAGCAATTCGGCTTCGCTATTATAGCACAATTTACCTGTATAATAGCAAATCGATTGCGTTTATTGAACTAAATTTCCTATATACGCATTTTGGTTGCTCTTAAAGCAATAGAGTTTTCTACCACTTTTACTCAAATCTTACAGCATGTTTTAGTTGCTTACTCAGCGCTTATTCCACTTTAATAGGACTTTAGTCTGAATAATTTGCGCCTTTTTCGCGTTGAGTAAACGTTTCGAGCACTTTTACTCGACTGTTTTTAGGACTTTTATTGAACTTAAAGGCGAAAACAGAACGTGCTCTCGACCATTATAGCACGTCTATTTGCTGCTTGGGCATATTAACTACTAGCTTCTGCCAGCGGTTTCACCCGCATCCCGTGGGAACTACGCGTTTGTTTGAACGCGCTAATCTCAGGAACTACTGGTCCGATTTGAAAATTTCTTTCAGTGTTAGATAGTCCATTTATCGAGGAAGGCTATAGGCTACTTTTTATCCCGGTACGGGAAGTAGTTCCCACGGGATGCGGGTGAAACCGCTGGCAGAAGCTAGTATTAGTATAGATGTAGAAAGTATCTATGCACTTTGTTATACACATTACATAAAGCATACATACTTAGTACTAAAGAACCATTTATAAATGACTGAATTGTGATTCTTCAAAATAGCTATACTCTTTGATTTAAGAACCAAGGATTACCTACCTGAGAAAATGCCATGACAAGTCTGCGACAATTGACAGTATTATCTCGTTATTTATTTCCTACAACTTCGTTTAATAATGATCAGTAAGAATCTATAGGAACATCGTCGATTCAACGCCTACCTACGATATAACAGAAATAAGCATGGATATTCGGCAGCTTTGTTACTGGGCCGTTGTTGGCAAGGGTGGCTGCGGTATCATTTTATTCCCATTTATTATAGATAACCTCAGTATTGAGCTCTATTGAGCTGTATTTTATTGTAATTATTTCGCCAATATTCTTGTTTCATAAATTGGTTTTTGAATCATTGTCATTGTATGATTAACAATATCGAGATTTGTTTGTTTAATTTTCCACAGCCTATCAAGACTGGTCTGATGAAATTAAAAACACAGTTATAAAAGAATTCAGAGACGACCTCGATGGCGCAATGGTCACCATGCCGGACTGCCGAACCTGAGGTCCCGGGTTCGATTCCCGGTTCGGTCGACATTTGTGTGATGAGCATGCTTGTTGGCCGTGGTCTGGGTGTTACAATATGTATTTATAAATATGTATATGTGTAGCTATATGTAGTTTATCAGTTGTGTTAGCGCCCATAACACAAGTTAATTAATAACTTAGCATGGGGCTAACCGACCGTGTGTGGAAAGGTGTCCTGACATTATTTATTAAAAAAAAAAATCATTAGTATCAGCTCTATTAAGTGTTTCATTATTTCTTAGAAAAGAAAAACTGTCATCGGAATAATAATTTGGATTGTATTTGCGGGACCTGGAAAATACAAAAAACCAACGAACGTTCCCATTTTATCCAGTGTTATTTATTTTGCAAACCGCAACAACCCATTTCTGCTCTAATCCCGCTAAAATATGTAAATAACGTTTCATACGACAAACGTTAAAACATTGCTAGTACATACATTTCATGTACAGAACAAGATTGGAGTAGGTATTCAATAACTTAGTGATACCATCATAGACTGGCCGGCTAGGCCTGCCCCGAAATGAAGCCGGCGCGCGGCGCGGCGGCGCAGCCCCTGACAGCGCCACCGAGACGCCGCCCGTCACTGGCCGTCACTTTGACTTTTGATTTTGTTTACTTGTGTTTTTTATAATTATTTATTGTAGTGTTTAAGTGTAAATAAATAAAACTAACGGATGCACGACGACAATGATGTGGTAGAAAGTGAAGGTCAATCTTCGGTATCACTGGATGCCGTGAAGAGATGCCCCCTGTGCCCCCAGGCACGCTTTTTTAAAGGTAAGCGGGGTTTGAGCGTACACATTGGGAAGGTCCATAAATCCCAGTGCACAGGGCCTACCAATGTGACCGCTCCAAACCCAACTCTTATCACAACTACACCAACTCTCGATCCTTTTTGGCAAAAGCTATCGAAATTCAAAAATTCAGTCCCAGTATTAAAGCGGGTTCCCCGTGGAGCCAGGCCTCTGGTTGCTCAACACTTGGCAGGTTGTGTTCGCCTGGCTGCACGAGAGAACTCGCAACGTGCTTGGGAGGAATTGCTCACCTTCCCCTATAGAATTCTGCATGTTCAGAAAAGTTTGGCAAACAAAAAGTCACTAACAAAACAAATTAAAGACAATTGCACAACTTTAGGCCATACAGATTTCGATATTAAATTACCGACTCAAAGATGCTCAAATATTTCACGCCTAGTGGAATCAAAGTTGAGTGAAGGTGACATTCGGGGGGCTGCTAGAATTCTCTTCAGCAGTGATGTGGTGGCGCCGTGTTCTCCAGAGACACTCTCCGCTCTGGAGAGTAAACACCCTGCCCCAGCCGATGACCTCTCCTTTCCCGAACCTCCTGATCCGGACACAGATATCCTCACAGTTACAGGTCGACACCTGGTTACAGCCATAGGCTCCTTCAGATGCGGCTCTGCAGGCGGCCTCGACGGCTTGAGTCCGCAACATCTAAAGGATCTCACCTGCCCAAGCGCCGGGGAAGCAGGTGAGTCGCTCTTGAAGGAGCTTACGGCCCTGACCAACCTTATGCTCTCCGGCAAGGTGGACGAAACCGTCATCGACGTTTTGTACGGAGCCAATCTATGTGCTCTGCGCAAAAAGGATGGCGGTATTCGTCCAATTGCCGTGGGGACTACTTACCGTCGTATGGTAGCCAAAATCTGCTCTAAATTTTGTAGTGAGGAAGTTTCGGACAAATTTCAGCCCCTGCAGCTAGGTTACGGCTCGAAAGGGGGCTGCGAGGCTGCCGTACACGCCCTGTCGACCTACCTAAATCATGGGAAAGGAGATGTTATCCTGAAGGTTGACATCAAGAACGCCTTCAACTCGGTGAATAGGGACACCTTGCTGGCAGAAGTCAAAAAAGAAATACCCAAAATTTACAGTTTTCTTTGGCAATGCTATAGATACCCAACCAAATTATTATATCGGAACAACCTACTAGAATCCGCTGTTGGCTGTCAACAAGGTGATCCACTCGGGCCTGTGATTTTTAGTTTGGCGATTAACCCAATTATTCGGCAGCTAAATTCTGAATTTAACGTGTGGTATCTCGACGACGGGACCCTGGGAGGCAACAGAGATACTGTACTTAATGATTTAGTTTTCATAAAAGATAAATTCCACGACATTGGCCTCGACCTCAACCTTTCTAAATGTGAACTTTTTATACCCGACTCGTCTGACAGACAGACTATTCTTCAAAATTTCCTCACAATAGCTCCTGAAATTAAAACGATAGACCAAAGTTCTCTTTGCCTCCTTGGATCGCCTATACTGGAAGATTCATTTTCGGATTTTATTGAGAAGAAAATTCAAAATTTTAATGATGTTTCGGAAAGGCTACTCAAAATTAATATGCATGCAGCCATCACCATCATACGGTACTGCTGTTTTGGACCAAAATTTACGTATAACTTGCGTGCTTCCCATTTATGGAAGCACACCAACCTTTTGGACAAAATCGACGAAATTATAAGACATACACTATCATCCATTTTAAATGTGGCCTTGGACGACAGAGCTTGGTCTCAAGCGACTCTTCCCATCCGTATGGGAGGACTTGGCGTCCGTAAAATTTCCAGTGTAAGTTTACCAGCCTTTATTTCCTCGGTCCATGGCACTGAGAAATTGATCAGGAAAATATTACCCACCACACTGGTCAATTTTGAGGTGCCAAGCCTGACTGAGGCTTTAAATGCTTGGAAAGTCGCATGCCCGAACACCGACTTACCCGCCAACCTGTCCTCCCAGAGACAGTGGGATGAGCCGCTCTGCAGAGTAATACGGAAAAGTTTAATCGATACGTCAATTACTTCTGCAGAGCGAGCACGCCTACTGGCTGTGGGTGAATGGGAGTCGGGTCTATGGCTTCTTGCACTTCCGTCCTCAAACACAGGCACCATGTTTGATGACACCACCTTCAGACTCGCCGTTTGCCTCCGACTAGGTGCTCCATGCTGCTCTCCTCATCGCTGCCACTGCGGGGAAGCTGTCAACAGCCTCGGTCACCACGGCCTGTCGTGCAGCCGGAGTGCCGGCCGCATACCACGACATGCCAACATAAACGACGTGATCCGCCGCGCTCTTGTTGCCGTCGGCGTGCCAGCCGTGCTCGAACCAAATGGCTTGGCACGCGACGATGGCAAGAGACCAGACGGCATGTCGCTATTTCCGTGGAAGGTGGGTAGGACTTTAGTGTGGGACGCGACATGCGTCGACACTCTTGCGCCATCTCACCTTCCCGGAACTGCATGTTGTGCTGGCACCGCCGCTGCACAAGCAGAGAACCTCAAGCGGCGCAAATATAGTAACCTTATAGGCAATTACATGTTTGAGCCGTTTGGGGTTGAAACTCTAGGGCCGTGGGGTCCGAGCGCCCACCTTCTTGCCAGGGATATTTCCCAGCGCCTGGTTGACACTTCCCGGGACCCAAAGGCTGGCTTTTATTTCGCACAGAGGTTGAGCATTGCCATCCAACGTGGCAATGCTGCCAGTCTTTTGGGTACATTACCCAGTGACAGCGATGAGGAGCAATTTTTTGATGCACTGTATTAGTTTTAAGTTGTATATATATATATAAGTTTATTTTATTTTATTTTTTAAATTAATGTAAATATTTAGTTGAATTATAAATAAAAATTTCTTAGGACAAGTTGAAGTGGATGAGGTTTCAATATTCTTGACGATGTAGTACCTATTATTTTTTCAAATATGAGCATGTAATGAGGACGGCATGTAAGTAAGAGCATACAACAAAGTGTGTGCAAAGTATGAATGTAGGTTGGAGAGGGAGAGGAAGACCTGAGAAAATATTCTGTCGACCCTTTATTAATTGTCTACCCGTATTAAGCAATACTTCTTCCTTGTTGCAGGGAGCGAGAGTCCAACAAGTGCGGTAGGGGCGGAGGCGCCCCGGGAGCTCCCGAACGAGCTGTCGGCGCCCTACGAGGTGCCGCAGTTCCCCATAGAGCAGATTGAGAAGAAGCTGCTTATTCAGAGACAACTTAATGTCAAGTAAGTGGATAAAAATGTTTTATTCTGCTACTCTAAGTATGTGAGTGAAAAACTGCGGTAAAGAAACACCCGGAAAATCTAGGTGGTACATAAGTTATAGTAGGTCATCAAAATCATATCATCATCTCAGCCATAGGACGTCCACTGCTGAACATAGGCCTCCCCCTTAGATCTCCACAGATACCTGTTGGAGGCGACCTGCATCCAGCGTCTTCCGGTCTTCAAAATCATATGTGTGTTGAATAAATAATGACTTCTACTATGTCTAGTAGTCGATTCTACATATTAAATGCCTCCATTGGTTAAAGTTCCATTACCGAGGGTCCGGTTTCGTAGAATAAAACATCTTGAATAGGGCAGCTTAGTGTCATGTAACTGTTTAGCTTCCGAAGCCTTGGGTGTTACTGGAGATCTTAAGCAAACCAAGAAGCTGTGTGAACAGACGTGCGTGTTGTATAAAAATACTTAACAAAACTCTGTTAATAATTTTATTGGGAGCTGAAGCTACCTATAATCAGTTTTGATATTAGTGGATCAATTTAAAGTTTGTTTTAGAAGTAGGTATTAAGTTATCATCAGCATCCTGTCCTGTCTCTATTCCAATTTAATAGGGTTGTTTCCAATTTTCGAAAATTTATTTAAATAGCTTCTAAATAATTTAAAGATCACCCCTCCTATAATTTTGCGTCTTAAATCTCTTTACTTTTTATGTATTCGATTTTTTTCTATTTTTCTTAAAACATTGCCCAGAAAACGCTCGATCACGTGACTGTGACGTCAACATGTACTATGTGTTCCTTTACACTTTAATGCACATCTAAAGAGAAGTAACTAATTAGAAAGAACTCATTGATTTTTAAATTTTAATAATGTTTTCTTATAATTTAGATACGAAAACAAATATTTTAAACATTTAAATTATTTTTAAACATTGGGCACAAAAGAAAATACCTGTAATGTTTTGAGTTGTGTACGCGGTAAAATAAAACTGTGCAAAGGAACGTAAAGTTTGTGTTTGTTATTGAGGTTATGTTTGTGTCATCTTGGTTATTAGCAAATAATTGAGCGACAATAAAACTATCAGCTTTCATAAATCCTTTCTCCATAGTTATTTTCTAACTTTTTTTCGCTCAAATACAAATACAAACTGAAGAAAACAACATATCAATTCTCAGGTTATACCTGTCATAGACTGTCACTGTCAAATACTTGTCATTGTCAATGTAAAGTGACGACATCGGACTCGATTCGCCGTTTTCAAGGGCGTGACGTAATAGACGATAACTTTAAAATTCATAAATTATTTAAAAATTATGTGGTCAGTTATAAATAATATAATATAGCTTATCGTGTTTCTAGTTTTGTGAACTTTCGGTGCATATACCTATTTTTAATTGTCTGAATACTAGGAAACAACCCTATTAGGGTCCTGGCGCCAGGGACATTATGTTTTTCATTAATTTCTTCTATACACTTTATCAATAGTTGCTTTAGATAGTCGTATACGCTTTACAAACGTGTCATAGGAAAAGTTATAACACACACAACACAATACATTCAGAATCATATGAAATTGTTTATCGATTTCGAAAGTTTTGTCGGCATTGAAAACGTTTCAATATTGAACAACTATTATTTGAGCTCAAAATAAAAACCGATTACAATAGAAAAGCCATTGTTTGTAAACAATACAATTTTAATTACAAATACGTCAAGCCTGGACGATTTGGGCAATTGACCTATGTTTTTACCTAAAATGAATAGGATCGGATTTACCTATTTCATTCTATGAAGTTCATTCCTGTTTTCCGTAACTTAGAGTACGACGAATTGGGTACTAAGCGGCACTGATTTCTAAATAGTTGCAAAGTAGATGCTCAATCATATAATGAGACAATATTTTGACATTATCTACACTCAGTAATCTCCATTTGTGAGAGGATCGCTACTTTCGACTGCATACCTTTTGCTGTCCTATTCTAGTAGTTTTGTTGACATTTTCGATTTCGTATTCACTGAAAATTCCCATCACTTCCCATCGACCTCGTATTGATCCGTCTACCAAAAGTCTATGAAACATTCGTGCCTCCTACCACTAAACACATGGTATAGTATAAAATGACTGACATGCCTGTGTGTTTGTGTAATTCAATTTGCGTGGCCGTGATTTCAGTCAGGGTCACGCGTCACGTGTGGGTTTCGCTTAGGAGCTGTTCAAATTCGGGTATTTTGTATCGAGTATACAGATATACTACAGTAAATACTAGTTAAGATCTACAAAAATGATATATCCATAGAGTTTGTTAGAACGAGCTGATCTGTGAAACTACTGGCTTTTTGTATGGATGTGCTAAGGAGTTTCCACGGCACCGCGGGTGGAACCTAGTCGCCTATAAGCAAGTAATAATAATATTTAACACTTTATGGGTTCCTAATTATAAAATCCTCCACAAGTTTCTTGTTACAATGTACGCAAACACACATGTGTTCGTCTATTATCTCAATCTCGTAGCCCGAAAGACGTCAATCCGACACGCCTCGGGAGATATGACACAGGACCAACCGGTTTAACGTACCTATCTAGGGTACTCTCCAAGGCCTGTGCCTTGGGGGAGGGGTCTCAATAAAAGAAAATGGTGATGCTGGAACTGACTGCACTTATCGCGCTCACTTCCACAATGGGTGACGTCAGGTAGGTGCACTGCACAACTTTAGGCTAAAGAATTTATTTTAGGGTTTAATTCGATTATGTATTTTATCGGTATGTTACAGCCAAAGTGATTAAATATATATTATACATAATGGCTCAAGTTATTACCGACTCTTTTTATGATAAATCATCAAATGATTCCTCCCACTGTGGGAGAGCAGCGTGAGGGACTCAGAGAGCGTGAGCGTGAGCGTGCAGCGTGAGGTCAGACTGTTAGTGGCTTGAACACGCGTTGAACAACGCGCACCGCCGAGACGGGTCCGTGTCTCCCAGAAGCTGGAAGGCCGATAAGGCACCCGAACTCATCGCACAGGCTCACGTCTACGGTGGCTGGGAGTCGTCTTTCGACCACACAGGAGACGATGGCATCCCAGTACCTCTCGCCCCGGACCTTGGCTTGAACCAGGGCCGGGTGCGAGAGGTCGCTGCTGCCGACTGCCTCGACGAGGACACGGCGGTGCCCTTCCCGGGCAGGGCACACTCCGGGCCGTCGGTACAGTGGCCCGAGCCACACTTCAAAGAGGGGACTTTTCGCTACTATTATGGGGTGCACTGTGCTAACTAGCCTTTTTCGAATTATATTAAGGTCAGCTACGCGTATTTACATTGTATACATAGCCAAAACGCATCCATAGGAAACTGCTCGCTGATATTTTGTAATGCTGTTTTTTAATTTGTGATTTCAAAGTATACACGAATTTTGCGTACTGCTCGAGTATAATTCGTAGCTTAGACGTGCACATGCATCTTTCCAATTTATACACGGTCAAATTTAACTATACAAAATTAATATTAGGTAAAGTATTAAATAAAAATGGCTTTTGAATCTGAGTTTGTTTATTAAAAATGCTAATCAAACAGGCTTCTTTTTAATATCATTATTCGCCCCCAAAAATGTATGTTGCCTTCTAAATTACTAAGTCAGCCACAATTAACGAGCATCTAAATAATACTATCTTAGCCACTAAGTAAACCACTCTAAATACAACTCAGCATGATGGTTATTTTTTAGCATTTAAACTTGTAGCAGGCATTCTAACAGTAAACTTCTAAAATACCATTAAATGACATTATAAAATATATTTAATTAGCTTCTAATTTTTTAACTCAGTACGTTTAAAATGTAAGCAAGCAACATGCAGCAAGCATCGCTTCTGTCACGGCTCCGGTGCTGCGGGGCTCCGGCGGTCCCATGCGAGCTTATCGTCGCAGATGGTTTTCACGCTCACCACCGCAGCTTCGGCTTGCTGGCCGGCTCAGCCGGCCAGCCTCAGCCGCGTCGGCGGGCGTTAAAACTACCTGCGCCTCAGCTCGCAGGCCGCCTCGCCCCTCCGCACCTACGCAGATTTGAATTGCACTCTAGGGGTAGGGCAAACAAGACTACGTGGAGTCGGTTTTGCAGCCATTCGTTTTCGTCACTAACTTCAATTTTTAATACAATGTTTTTTAATTGAACAAGCATTATTAATATTTAAATTAACATTAAATGCTAGGTCGTGTTTTAATCAAAATGGCGAGCATGCAACTCCTCGCGAATAGTTTGGAATCGTAAAGTTTTTCGCGCCTATTTCAAAGTATACACGATTAGTTTGCATGCGGACTAGCATTGTATATTATGGAACAAAGAAAGTTACTTTGGCCACTACAAAATATATGCGAGTATTTGCGTACTGCTGCTGTATACATCGGAAGACTTTGTATAAAAAGTGAATTCCAATCTATTCGCGACTAGTTTCACACGCTTGCGTACTAGCCATGTACATTCTGTAAATACGCGTCAGCTACCAGGCACTTTAGTTAGTTAACATGAAATAATAATCTTTACCTACTTGTTTTATTACATTATCTAAGTCTATGGAGATATTATATAAAATTGCTAGTTAATGTGATTAATTCTGTGTCAATTATCACTTTATCCAAATTGAGTAGATATTATAAATAATAGCCAGATAATATGTATAATTTGCGGACTTATTACTTTGGCTGTAACAGGTATATCAATTAAGCTTGCGTCCGAGGGAACTAAGTACTTCCTGAGCCCGGATAAAAATCTGAATTTGTTAGGAATAAGTTTCGGTGCTATAGATTAACAGAACAAAATGGTCTATTAAGAATTAAGCATTTATTATCTTCAGCTTTCCTCTTCGCGAACTTCATCACGCGATGTTATGTCTAACTAAGTAATTAGGCCGAGTAATACTCTGTAGGCCATTCATAACTGATTATCTCGCTAACAATAAGCAATTATGTAAATCGATACCTAAGCGTTCGCTATGAGTCAATTGTCATTGCTTGTCATAAACATTGCCTCGCCCTCTCGTTACTTTTATGAGCTATTTCGTCTGCTCTAGCTCATAATGGAGGCAATAAAAACAGTAACTAAGTATTACTGTATAATCTAGACTAGGGTTTGGAATAATCCCAGACATAGCGTTTGCTTTTTATGAAATCTTCTTATTTAAGCATTTGCTCAACTTTATCATGTTGTATCTAAATTACATCATGATACCCAAGCCATTTTCAAATATGACTCGAAGCATTAACTGAGTCATCAGCCTTCATCATCTGTCTGATATCAACATCATCTTCGCCTTTTTCATCAAAGTTTAAACGTCACAAACGTTACGTTGTCCGTATAAGCGGCGTTAAGTACCGCCATTGTTCCACAGGTATTAGAGGTAAGACTTCTGCCACCTCCAGTCTATAAATATTCTCAAAGCCTAAGCTCCTCTCTAAAGCCATCGATAAACCTCTTTTTGCGGTCGCCACGTTTACACGAGGCATGCGATACACCGCTGAGACTCGATATTATTAGTGGGAAGTAATTGGATTAACCTTGAAGCGACAGTAACCCTTACCGCGGGGGATGTCGCGGCATTTGTAATTTGATTGCATTGCAACGCGTGTCGTTGGCAGAACGCGTCCGTGCCATTGCTACCGTTTCGTTATTCAAAAACTTGTGCCGTTTTGGCGGGAGATGTGAATTTGTGACAGTTTTGTTATCTGTGGTGTTGACTTTATTTATAATGTTTGGAAGCAAAATCGAATGTCAAAGATGGACGTCCATGAGGAAATCGTCCTTTCGGTAAAATTATGTTTTTGATATCATCATAGTTACTACTAAATTGGTAGTCGATAAAAAACTGTTTTTTCGTGAGTTACCGGTAATTTTCGATTCCAATTCTCAGAGTTATTGAAAAACGGATATCCGATGTTTTGTATTCGTTCGTTTCAAATTCCGATGCGTAGGTACGAGTGTTGTTATAAAACATCCGGAGAGGAGGCAACGGCGAATTTAAAGTGGCATTTTTACAACAAAAAAAAAACTTATTCTACGTAATATTTATACAGTAACCGCTTATATATTTAGTAATCTGTGCTTATACCGTTTTTCGTGAGCTTGTAGATACGTTCCTCGTTCGTTACTAGCTTTTTGAATCTCCATAATATTTTTTAAACATGAAAGTTAATTTGAAGGAAATAAAAAAGAAAAAATATTCATGCCATTTCGTGTGGTTAACTTTAAAAAATAATTTAACGACGAAATTCGAATACGTTTTCAGTAAATTATCATCAGTTAAAACTATAGTTATCTTATTAATTAAAAATAGCTAGCATTAGATTTTTTAGACAATATTTTAGCCGGGAAGGTTATATTTTTATCACCTATATGTATCATATTGCACGTAGTGCCAATTAATTAACCGGTATCAAATAACTGATTATTCAGTGACATACTGTTACCTGAAACGCCCACTGCTTCCCGTGCATGGACTCAGGTTCTCTAAGACAATGATATCGAATTTGACTACTTCTGTAAATAAATAATAAGGTATCAAATTGCTACTTGACATATTGAGACTTGTAGAGAAGTACTTAGGTAATTGACGTATGGGTAGATCGAGGATGAGTTACCATGTATGTTATGATCAGTGGTCGGAATAGGTAGAGCTATTTGGGGTGAATGACCGCAAACATTGATATTAACATGGACATGCCTCTGAAATCCCGGGATTTTGAAATTGTCGATTGATTTAAGTGAGTTAATATGGGTAAGTGGGCAGTTATGAGCAGGTAGTAGGTGAGCACCCAAACAGTATATACTTACTTATAAACACACACAGGGATCCTGGAACGTTGTTAGAGGTAGCTTCGTGAAATATGAATTAATTAAGTAAAACTGTTAGAAACGATACTAAATATACTTTACTGCACAAGGAAATATTAAATGCCTACACAATACAGAATAGAAAAAGATAATATCGCTGCCACCGGCTGGAGGTACGCGACGGCTGAGGGGGAGCGCGAGGGGAGTGCTAGCGCCGGGTTTACGCGGGCAGCGGGAGGGGCGCGGGATCGGCGGGCACGAGCGCTCGCCTGCGCCGCTGCGAGCGAGACGGCGCTTCTCATTTTACCACGGCGGTGACGCCGCATTTTGTTATTTCGTATTTATTGTAATTAATGTAATACACAATTGTCAAATCAGTCTACGAGTTTTCCTGACCAGCTCCTGCTACACTAAGTTATCGATACATCAAGAACAAACCAATTTATCTCTCTTTTATTTTTATTTATTTATTTAACAATTTATGTACACAGTGAACATATAAAAGAAACTGACATGGCATAGAGATAGTACAATTTTATTACTATATGTTTTAATTAATTTTATTATTATATGTTTATGCTCCATGTTGCCAACCCGTCGTAAGCGCTGTTTTCGTCGCTTATTTTTTGTCTCTTTCTATCTTAAAACGTCTAAAGTATTAGCTGTCTCACTTATACAAATACAGGTACAGCGGGCTTCACTCACTCTTTTGTTTCGGCTTGTAGAGTGCGCACGTGTGATTTATTGTGTTCCTTATTTTATTTGACGTTGGCTTGTTAACTGGTTTCTGGAATCTTACTAACACGAATACTTTGGCTTGGATTTACGAATTTTGATTTGTTTTTTGCGGACTGGATACATTTGAAACTGTTTATTTGATTTACCTACCACATTTGGGTAAGTGTTTTTTATTTTTATAATATCTACAAAGGACATTTAGTGAAAAAGTAAAGTAATTGGATTATCCATTTAAATATAATGTTCTAATTAAGCACTGACAAAAGAAAGTACTTAGTTGTTTTTTTTTTAATTTCGATAATTCCCGGAATTTTTGGAAATATTTGGCATATCTATGTTATGTCCGCATGTAGCAAATAACAAAAATACTTCTACTTATTCCTATAAAAACTACTTGAACAATGTTTTTTTAATTCCAAGAATTCCCGGGATTCCGGGAAATATTTGGCATATCCATGTTATGTCCTCATGTCGCAAGTAGCCAAAATAGCTCTACCTATTCCGACCACTGGTTATGATTTAATCCGTGTTTAGGAAGCTAAATTAAAATTTGGCCCATAACAATATTTCTTCTCTGCTAACTATCCCGCATTTATATGACGACAAATATTGCCTATTTCATTACAATAGGACGAAATATAATTCCTAATTAAACTAATAGTTATGTATGACCACTATTAGTTACCTATATAGTGTTATAAAACAGCCTCGTCTGCCCAACCTAATTACTGGTAACCGAATAGAACAGTAATACTGAAATCCTTAATTATCGAAAATACCGCAAATGGTAATGACTTGTGTACATTTGAGTACCTATTTGAGCAATTATTTCGGGTGACTCCGGGTGTATTGTCTCATCTGTAGGACATCAATCATTTGAGGGTTTAATTGTAATGCTGTATTGACTTTGATAGTGCTTTGGCAATATTGGGTTACACTAAAATGGTTTAAGTATTAATTAATTGACAAAAGGACCATTGACTCTAATTGCCGTAAAATATACCTAATACAAAAATGGTGGGTCTGGACTCTGGAATTCGCGTGATTCGCTGTGCAGAAGCAATTTTTAGGTATCAGTCCTTGGAGCAGGAGCGCGATTGGAATGGCCAAAACGGAAAGGAAGTCTCGGAAGTCAGCAGCGATACGCCCTTATAAGTTTGATTCTTGGCTTAAAAGCGGGCGTATACTACAAACTTTTAGTCAGCCAATAGTTGATTTGGGCTCTTACAAGGGCGACTAAAATCTTGTAGTGTGCGCGCTCTAAATCTTCACGTGTCGAATCTTGTACTCGAATAAATGGCTATTTAATGTACCTACAGATTTAAAATCTAAAATTTTTGTTTCCAGAGCGGCAGAATGCGGTCAATCAGTCCGTTCGTTTGGCGGCAGCGAGGCGGGCGGCGCGGGCGCAGTGTTCGACGAGCGGCTGCGGGCGGCTGATGATGAGGAGACAGACTTCGTGCTGCCACACTTCCAGAGAGTTGCCATCAGTGGGGAGGATACTTCTGGAGTGAGTTGACTCACCATGTTGCATTGTAGGGATCAGAATTGCTTAATCTAAGACCCACATTACTTGTCAGTGGTTTGTTTATACACAAAGACTATGACTACACACACACTTATGTACTTATATAGAGGTACATAATTATTCTTGCTTTACTTAGCTAATATGGGTTAAGAACTATTATGATTTATTAACTCCTAGAATTCTAACCTAAAGCCAAAGGTACAAAGGACCACACTGCTTTTCAGTAGCAGTACTTTTGCAACTAGTCTTAGCACTATATCGGCTTCAAACATCCATCCTTCAATACTTATCAGGGTTTCTGCTACCATAATTTCACATGGGCAGAGGCTCTTACAGCTACAGGTTTCAACAAAGCTACGTTTCTCCAGGTCCCTCTAGAAGATCTCCAGCAGGCCTCCTCCTACCTAGTGCAGGCGCTGGAGATGCGCAAGCGGTACATGGAGATGTCGCAGCAGAGCTACGCGACCATCACGGCACGGTTCGTGCGCAGCACTGACGCCAACGCGCCGGCTTACGTGCCCAGCGTGCACGTGCAGAAGCATATTGCTGGTACGTTGGCTGTGTGATCTGAGATAATGGTTTAAAAATCTGAAAATAGTATTCAAGTTATGAAGTGAAAAGTCCTTCATTCACTGCAAACTGAAAACTGCATGGATAATGGATATATCTAGGTGGCAGGCCAATACAGCAAAGCAGGAATGATCAGCACAAGCTATATTCATACATTGCATCTATACCAAAACTTTAACTGATAACCCCTTGACCACGTTATTAAACTAATGATCTGTGTAGCCTTTTTCACGTTATTATCCTACAACCCATCCACGTCAATCTGTGGGGTAGTTTTTCGGACTCTAGAACATCTCCAACAAAAATCTTCTGTTGTCTTCAGATCACATCGTCCACCCCCCATTCAGAGCGGGCAAGGACCCCTGGGAATGCCACAACCCTGACCCAGTAGACTACATCATCAGGCCCGACCGAGGAGTGTTCAACCTCTACAAGAAAGGAGAGGATGGACAGGAGACGCGGCTGCCGTACGAGTACATCACGCTGCAGCAGTTTATACAGGACAAGAATACTATGTGTAACATGATGTCGGATGGGCCGCTGTGAGTAATAAACTATATAATTTTCTTCCTACAATTTATTCTAGTTCTTTTTCGTATTAAATTTCTACATAATGTAGTATGCACTAAATAGATCAAAGGTCCCGAATAAGATAAGAACTTAGGTAAACTTTCTTTGCCAATCACGGAATTATTTTATTATCCTCTTTTCTCCAAAATCCTCTATATTTCATCATCATTATTTGTCCAAACTTTTTTTATTCAGGTTACTGACGTGAAAGACATCGATTTTCAGACTCCTCATAGACCCAACTCCTTCTAATAGCCATTTCCTCATTCCAGTAAGTCATTCTGCTACCGTCGTCTGTCGTACCTGTCGTCCAAGTTCCAGCTGCACGTGCTGCTTAACGAGCTCCGAGAGCTCGCCTCGCAGAAGGCTGTGCCGCATCGAGACTTCTATAACATCAGGTAAACTTTACATGACCATGAAGATTTCAATGGATTCTGATGTTTAAGACGATGACCCACAATTAATAGATAAAAGATTTCGACTATTCCCACCTATTCATTTTCATTCAAGGAAACTTGTAAGTCAAGAGCTGGAGCATGAATCGTTTTATTTAACATCGTGCAAAAAATCAATTTATATACTTACCTAAATTGCACAATTAACACAATTTCTTTTATTCACTAGGAAAGTGGATACTCACATCCACGCAGCTTCGTGCATGAATCAGAAACACCTATTGCGCTTTATCAAGAAGACTTTGAAGAACCATGCTGATGAGGTACGTCTATATACCTTCCCATCAATCATCAGTTATTAAGAACCTAATATAGTGAAAGATGACGACCAAAAATCGATAGATGGACTGTGTGAAAGTCGATATTGTTAGAAATAACGTTACTTGTGAGATGACGGCAGATAGAAGAGTATGGAAGCAGAAAACACGTTGCGCCGACCCCAAATAAAATTGGGATAGGTAGGATGATGATGATGACCTGATTATATGATGGTATTTAAATATTTATGTGGTTTTCTCAGGTGGTGACTCTCCACAAGGGCACTCCGATGACGCTGAAGTCAGTGTTCCAGTCTATGAACCTCAGCACCTATGACCTTACTGTGGATATGCTTGATGTGCATGCGGTAAGTCAAAACTGCAGTTTATGGGGATTTCTAAAAGAAGCAAAAATGGCCTAAGAGACAAACCATAATATTGAAGGTAACCTGAATACATTCAAAGAGACAAACGTGTTTATTGAAATTAGGCTAATTAAATAAGAACTTTTCCACGTCAATCAATTTAGACAGCACTCCCACTTAGGCTGGGACGAACAAGCGGTGATTACAAATATTGGCGTTTCTTACTGCTTGTATATAAGAGATCTCATCATTATGATAATTAAGCTTATCCTAATGCTTGTGTAAGTCTTCGAAATACCTCATAATCATCAAAAGACCATGAACATCATCTTAGGTATTTTTGTCACAGGACCGCAACACGTTCCACCGCTTCGACAAGTTCAACGCGAAGTACAACCCCATCGGCGAGAGCAGACTGCGCGAGGTCTTCCTCAAGACTGACAACTATATGAACGGAAAGTACTTCGCTAGGATCATCAAGGTATGTCACTGTTTAACTTTATCTAAAGATTTACTTTAAGAGGATCAGTTTATTTCTGAATACCTTGATTTAATGATTTGTTTGCTGTCGACGGGATACCGACACAATATACAGATTTGATTGTATTGAGTTCTCTAACAATGCAATATGTTTTATACCTCGCCATAGAGGGCTTATTGCAAACACTAGTTCCACCTTCGTAGCTGCTAGCACAGTCTTGGAATAAATGACTGCTTTTCGAAAAGCATATTGGCAATATAAGTCGTGGTGGCCTAGTGGGTAAAGAACCAACCTCTCGAGTATGAGGGTGTGGGTTCGATTCCAGGTCAGGCAAGTACCAATGCAACTTTTCTAAGTTTGTATGTACTTTCTAGGTAAATCTTAGACACCAATGGCTGAAAAAAGGTGAAGGAAAACATCTTGAGGAAACCTGAACTATAAAAGTCTGAAATCACCAACCCGCATTGAGCAAGCGTGGTGATTAATGCTCAATCCTTCTCCGTGTGAGAGGAGGCCTGTGCCCAGCAGTGGGACGATAAAAAGGTTGTAACAACATATTGGCAATAATTCTTTGCTAAAGACCAATAAGTTTTTACATTACCTACTACCTTCTAAACCACTTTCTCAGGAAGTAGCATCCGACTTGGAAGAAAGCAAGTACCAGAACGCTGAACTACGGCTATCCATCTACGGCAAGAGCCCGGGCGAGTGGGCCAAGCTCGCCAAGTGGGCCATCCAGTACAACGTGTACTCCGACAACGTGCGCTGGCTCATACAGATCCCTAGGCTATAGTGAGTTCTATTTAGCTATATCTGCAAGATAGTATATTGTAAATAAACCTTAAAAACATCTGTCATAAAGAAAGTAACCGTCATTTGTCTTTGTACAATATCATCTTCACCATTGTATTGGCCAATTGCCGTCCACTGCTGAACGTAACCTTTTTTAAGATACATATATCTTATCAGAAGGTTTCCACATCAATGTCAATCAGGCTCTTGTTTATAATTTTATATTTATGCAAGGTTTCGTAACGTGCTACTGGCTGATGGCTACTCAACCTGGACTGACCATTATCGCCCTTCTCCCCTTGTCACTCTATGTTACTTTTAAAAACAATAAAACGTTGAAACAATGTTCTGACAAATGATCTCCTCTTCACAGCGATATCTTCAAGTCGAACAAGATAATGACAAACTTCCAGGAGTTCCTCAGCAACATCTTCCAGCCGCTGTTCGAGGTCACCAAGGACCCCAACAGCAACTACGAACTGCACAAGTTTCTTACTGTAAGTATCTTTATTGACCCAATGTGTGTACCTCTGGAATAAAGTGTTATCTAAAATTGATTTTGAGCTTCATCGTGGTAAATAATTGACATGATTAAAAAAACTTGCAATTTGACATACAGGTCAAACGAGTGCCGTAGAGGTACAATAGAAATAACTTGTGATGACACAATAATTTTGAGTTCGAAATTTTTTCGATGTAAGAAGTAATGTAGCAATCCGTCTCTTTATAAATCCAAAAGGAATTTTCCAAACACAGAGACTTGAGTAGTCTGTCCTATAATGATATGGCATAATTTTAACCCCTATTTCATTTCCCCAGCACGTGGTAGGCTTCGACAGCGTAGACGACGAGTCTAAGCCAGAGAACCCGATGCTGGACGCCGACGCCAAGAGCCCTGAGGAGTATGATGATGAAGAGAATCCGCCCTACGCGTACTATCTGTACTACATGTACGCCAACATGACTGTGCTCAATCACTTCAGGAAGTTAGTGCTTTTTTATATACCTTTTAAATAAGTCGGATTGGTCCAGGTTAGCTTCCTTGCGACATAGCCTCGACTATATCAAACAGCAGAATCTTCTCAGAAGCTATCCAAAGTCCAATACTCAATTCTTTATTAATGTCCATGTAAATTAGTGCTCAGATGATCCCAGTATTAATATATCATTTTATCAGAATTAAAAAGATATTAAGACTGGGATCGTCTCTCATCTTCTGGATAGTATACAAAACCAGTTCACACTTCAAGAGCACTAATTCAACTTCTGAAACATGGATCTTATTAATCGTGATTCGCAGAACTGTGCCACCAAGCATCTTCAAAAATGCTACATATGGTTCACCTGCTTACATCTATACTAATATTATAAAGCTGAAGAGTTTGTTTGTTTGTTTGTTTGAACGCGCTAATCTCAGGAACTACTGGTCCGATTTGAAAATTTCTTTCAGTGTTAGATAGCCTATTTATCGAGGAAGGCTATAGGCTACTTTTTATCCCGGTACGGGAAGTAGTTCCCACGGGATGCCGGTGAAACCGCTGGCAGAAGCTAGTAAATATATAAAAGTTCTCATTTGTTTCTCTCCTCAGGGAGCAGGGCTTAAATACATTCGTGCTGCGTCCCCACTGTGGAGAGGCAGGTCCAGTTCAGCACCTCGTGTGCGGCTTCCTGCTCGCCGAGAATATCTCCCACGGACTGCTGCTTAGGAAGGTAAGTTTTCTGTCTTTCTTCAATATTGAAATTCACAATAATTTTAAGACAAATGTTTGAAAATGCTGAATTTAAATTCGAGAGAGTTTGGAAGTACTGAAAAACAATCGCAAGCTTTAAGAGAAGTTTGTTAATTCTATGACACAGCACAAACACAAGCTGCTAAAGGATCGATGTGTTTGGTTCAGTAAAATCTGTCAATACATACCGCATTTCATAGTAAGAGGAGATAGCGATTTCATTGATGTGTTCGACTGTTTTTATATTCCTACCAGGACACACTCTTAACTGAAGTAAAAGTCAGAGTCAAACATTTATTCACGTTTGACTACAATACTTAATACAGTTTCCTTAACTACAACGTACATAAATTTCTCCCCAGGTGCCAGTCCTGCAGTACCTATACTACCTAGCTCAGATCTCCATCGCGATGTCTCCTCTGAGCAACAACTCGCTGTTCCTGAACTACCACCGCAACCCGCTGCCGGAGTTCCTCGCGCGAGGACTCTGCATCACGCTCAGCACTGACGACCCGCTGCAATTCCACTTCACCAAGGTGAGAAAACTTCAAAAGTATACAGGGAATGGGGTTTTTGGCGTATCCTTGGAGATGATGATATATTTTTTGATACAAAATCTTTGATGTATAGGTTTGATACATACAAAACTTTAATTCGCAAAAGGCATATGTATCTTCAGGAAGAACTATTCATGCATCTGAATAGAAGTTTCCTTTAATCTTTGTCGATTGATGACACAAGACATAAGATTTTATTAAACTAGCCCAGTAGTCTCCGAGAAGAGCCCTTTGAGAAAAAAAAACTCATAAGTTTTTAATTATCAGATTTTTTTATAATATCATATAATTGCTCCCATAAGTTTACAAAAATTTAGTTTTTATCATGTTGTAGACCAGTCCTTAATTTTCTGTTTACAGGAGCCGCTGATGGAGGAGTACAGTATCGCGGCACAAGTGTGGAAGCTCAGCTCATGTGACATGTGCGAACTTGCCAGAAACTCCGTACTCATGTCTGGATTCCCGCACGAGGTAAGCACTATTACCTAATACTTCATAATTAGTACAGTCCTCACCAGACTTTTTGTCGTCGTAGATATTGTGCGAGTCTCTGTTCAGAAACCAATTTTAGATAACAGCCTTAGGCAAAGATGTAAGAATGGTGTGAGCTGTATACACGTACGCGTGTAAGAATTTTAGTTGTGGACGAGTTCTTTTGTTAACGAGCAATAAGATTATTATTATAAAACAAAGCTAAAAGTTAATGCAATGAAAATGACCAGTAGCTAAGTCTGCCGCCACTCATTATGTAATTATGGCATACTACCTTTCACCAACTAGATGAAGCAGTACTGGCTGGGCCCCAACTACATGAAGGAGGGCGTGGCTGGCAACGACATCACCCGCACCAACGTGCCCGACATCCGCATCTCCTTCCGACACGAGACCCTGCTCGACGAGCTCACCAACATATTCAAGGTACATTAGACAAATTAGACAAAGAAACACATAGTGCACAGTTTTAGGCTTTACACACGAATTTACGCAAAACAACACACTTTTGGGCTTCTTTTCGTAGTTTTGTGATGTAGCAATATGAACATTGACTAAAATACTTAGTGAACTTTTATACATATTTTTTATTTATAGGTATTTAAAATTACCTATTTAAGTTATTAAGGACAGGGTTATTATATCTCACGACGCTATAAGTAGTTGTTTTTGCGCTTGCTTAAATGCTTCCTTACAGACACGGCTCAGGCGTTTCATCAGCTATAGATACACTCCTTATACATGGCAAAACTATATTTGATGCCACATTTACTTTATGAAACTGACTCACACATAGTATTTCATAATATAAAAACAGTACACTACATAACATAACAACATAGGTACACAGTTGATTACTACTTATAAATTAACATTTAGAATTTATGAATTATGTAGATGACTTGATAGTAGGTAGATAAAATTGAAGTATTTCATTAAATTCAGTATGGATTGTCAAGCCAGTAACTTATTTATTAAATATTACATTAGATCCTCGGTATAAAAATATTGTATGTCTGTATATTATTGTGTTGTGCATGCGTGTTATTTAATGTATTCAAACTCATTTTAAATGTTGATTTTGTGCTTTTAATTGTTTATGTTTGTCAAGTATCTTTCTAAATGGTAATTTGACTAACTTTTATTCCATTCCTTTAATTATAGAATCAGAATGCACTTTTTAAGTAAAAGTATTGTAACCTCCAATATTCCTAATCCAGGTTGTAAATAAACAACATATAATTTCAGGACGGTATGTCAGCTCGGAGATAAACATCCACAAACGAGACAGTGGATGCTGCAAATGACAACAAACATTAATATTATAATAACTTTACTAATTTTTAACATTTACTAAAAGCAAGTTAGACTGTATATTAATAATAATCAATAATTGTTTTTTTTATATATAAAAATTACGTAAAACCAGGGCTATAGTGCCTCAAAATAAAAAAAAGTAAGTTTATTGTAATAAGGATAGATCCTATAGATTACCCCTTGTGATAATTAGGCGAAAATGAAAGATTGAAAGTGCCATTTCATTGTTAAAATGAATGTTTTGCTGCTCTTGAATTTATTGAATTAGAATAGGTATTATGGACTGTGAATGTGGCTGACTTTTTTGATGATGATAATAAGTGAGATTTCACCCATGTGTGGCACTCGCTTAAGCGAACAAATATGTGTGCGAACAATGTTATAGTTTTCGTTAGCGAACAAATGTGCGTGAACAATTTTGGTGCACTTTCGCCATAAGAACCCCGTCTTACAAAAGCAAACAAAAAATTCCAAGACTGCTACGAAAGATCTAAATTGCAGGAAGTAAATTGTGCAACGATCTTTTAAGAATTTTTTATCTCTTAGCTTTATTGACAAGTATACTTCCATGAAGGTTTTTGAATGCAATTGGCATTTATCAAATTATGACTCTTCTGAATATTTCTTTACAGCATTTATTTATAAACGTTAGGATATCAGAGCCTTCATAAACTTCCACATTCACAGTTGATAGTACATTTAAAATCTTATATAACTAAGTAGAATTTATTGTAAAGCTTAATCAATTGTACAATTTTTATACCTTATCATACGAACCACAGCTCACGCCAATCATATTCTTACTAACATATTTATCAAAATCAACTTCCCTGAATCAAATATTGAAATCAGTAATTCTATTAACAATTTTAAAGACTACTGTTTCTACTTTATTAATTACTCCTATTCATCGAAGATCTTCAATGAATTCAGAAACTTCAAATTTTGAACTTTTCTTTAGTATAGTTTTCTCTATTATTCTTAAGGACAAAATATCTATTCCATTTTGTATATCTTCAGCTTAGCTTAGTGAGCTGTGGGATAAGCTTTTCTGGTTGTATCGTACTAACTTTGTGATTGTTTTTGTGTTACTTGTGACTACATCATTTTGTTAATATATCTGTTTATGTCATCACTGAAATTATATTCAATGTCCTTCAAAGGGATCCTCGTGACTTATCTGAAAGCATTCAATTAGTTGATCGGAGTTTCGGAATATAATTTCAGTGATTGGTTTCGCATTTTGTGCTTCTGTTCAAATGGTATGGGATTGTGAAATGTCCTCTCTAATCTATTTTCTTTACACCTATTTGAAAAATGGGTCTTTTTTATTGAAATGCATCTAAATCTTTACAGAATCGCAGTTTTTAATGGAATCAAAACGGGTTTATTTGCAAACTCTTCAGAACAAGAGACAGCAATATATTTTTGACAGAATTTTATTTTTCTACCCTCCATTTTGCCCTGTAAAAAATATTATTCCAAAAAATCATGATCCACATAACATTTGCATGGAATTTCCTAAGCTATGTCGTACTTAACTTTTAACACGACTTGTGAATTCAGTTTGTACCAATATTTATAAACCATAATATAATATAACATGTTATCATTGTTGAAAATAAAAACTCTCATACCGGAACTGTTTTCTGATTATGTACCCTAACAGCTGGATAAGCCAAATTAAAAAGAAAAGGTGAGGTTCCACCAGTGTGCACTCCAGTATGAAGGACTGTGCGGCACTACGAAACACATGCGAATATGCAAAGTCCACGAATCTGCATCTTTTGTGCGCCATCACATGCTATCAGTGGATTCAAGGCGACCATATATTATTTAAGTTAGCAATTAAATGTCCGCAAACAATTTTGGTGAAATCTCGCCAAAACAATTGAACCCTATACCATGCGTCCATGCCTATATATAATACACTTTTCAATTTACTATGACTGCAGAAATGCTTGCCAAAATAAGAGTCCACACAAAAGGCAGAATTATAAAAGGCTTTATTGAGCAGAATCATTCACATACTGTTAATACACTGATACAATTGCTTTCTCGCTATACATAAACTATACACAGCTTTTAGAACTACAAAATGGGGCAATTTTCTATTATCTAAGGGCTAATGGTGTATTATATGGGGGCTTAAATGTGCCAAGATAATCTAGTTTTGAGTCATACTACGGGGAGCAAGATTTGCTTCAAGGCTACAAGTTCGCAACTATGGATGGACGACTGGACCGATACCTATAATAATGGTGGTGTATCAGAAACTACAACCCTTATTTTAGTGTTGAAATCCTTCTTCCATTAGCTGAAAACCTTGACTTCTAGTTTTACATTAGTTTACCTTTGATACACCACCTCTTCCGTTCTGATCTCTTTCTTCTCGGAAGTATTATGAGGTTCTAAAGTGTATAAATATTTGTCTGTAGCTAAAGCGGTGTGGCTCACCACTCTTCTTCTAAGGTACAAGGTGTTTGTGTGTGTCATTATCATCATTTGTGTTAATAGCATTTACTTCAGTAGCAACGTTTCTTTGGGACGAAACTGTTTGGTAATTTTGTTCTATAAAGCCATAATCTATTACTGGGATAGCTCAATCTCAATTTCAAAATTCTTCCCAAAAATACCCATAACGCCCACTAAACTTGTAATCCCAAAGAAAAGAGTAGATAGAGTTTTTCACTTGTAATTAATTTGTAAATAATTGTGTGCTGCCGTATACGTTATCTTATAACATAATTCAATCTCAAACTAAACTCTTCCCAATTTGCGATGGTAAGTATTGCAGTTCTATATATAACCTATTTAGTCTAGTCATATTGGTCCAAATTATCCATGACTTCGTGTATATTTTGGGACTCCTACCACCTTAATTAATTTTTCAAGATTTTGTAATATTTCTTTGGAATGAAATGAAAGTCCTAAATCACAATTTGTAAGCATCTAGTTTAGAATCCATATTCCTACTACAGCCATTCATACATCGGTGTTGTATTTTATCCTAAAACCATTTTATATTCACCTCCTCACCTCATTGCACTAACCTCCACAGTGCCGCTTCACGCTGCCCGAGGCCCCCATGACGTTCAGCGGCACCAACGGGGGAGTGTCCCCAGCTATTCCCAACCTCAAGGCCCCCATCGTCAGCCTGAAGAGACCTTCACTTGTGTAACGTGGCTGAATTGAAACATTTACGTATGTAATAGAAATAAATGGGAAAGAAAGAGGTTCAAACTTGGAAACTATTTTGATTCTGATTAATAAAAATGTGATCAAATATACCTTACCTATACATTTTAGAGGTAGGCTTGAAACAAGTGCACCTACATGTAAGTAAATCATTTGAAGATAAGGTACCTACTTATTCTTGTCCAAATTAAAAATGATAGCAAATAAAAAATCGTGGCCCCAAAATTTTTTGACCTTATATTGAATCAAGGTTAAAGTATTATTAAATATTTTATTGCGTATACATATAAATTGTGCTGTATTTTATTATATGCACGGTGTGCCGAGTTAGCCTACACGATTGTTTGAAACTTTTTTAAGTAAAGTGTAGCTCTTGCATTTTATAGGATGTTCTTAGTGTATAAGTAGTTAGAGTATTCAGTAAAGCCACGTCCTTACAGGTCTACATCCGAGTGTCATTTAAATGTGTTTAAATCATAGGAAATGTTCTCGAAACGATAACTATTAAGGACCTATTATATGGCCGCCCCGCCCGTTTGGCGCCTTAGAGCACCCGCACACTATAGACTTTCGGCCGATAGTTTGTTTGGGCTCATAAATCAGTATGAAGATGCATGGTAGTACGCAAATTACAAAGACCAGGGGCTTGATTCTGCTAATTCTTCTTAAGCGACATACGATTGACATCCAACTGAGATCCAATCGCGACTCAATTACGATTGAAGGACGTGGCTAATAGGTTTAGAACAAAATTCTTTATATTGCGCAAATGTAACTTGCCTTCAGTATCGTGCATTAAGTTTGATGTATTATTATGTACGATTATTTACTTATTACCTAAATAAAATATTATTGTGAGAATTGCTGAAGTTTTATTTATGCTAGCTCTTTAAGTAATTATACACCTATTTGAACACAGTGTAATTTTTATCTGTACCTATTGTGATTTTGTGATGTTACTACTTACCTAGATGTGTATCGAAGAAAGATTAAGTATCCCCCTTAGGGCCTATGCACACCACGTTTTTTAAACGCGCCGGTGACGCGCGTTTGCATCGATACAAAGGACAACAAACTGCTCTGCAGGATAAAAACGCGCCGTCGACGCGCGTTTGTAGCGATGCAGACGCGATGCAAACGCGCGTTTGTATCGATACAGACGCGCCGGTGCCGCGCGTTTGTATTGATACAAACGACAACAAACTGCTCTGCAGGTTAAAAAAGCGCCGGCGACGCGCGTTCCCAAAACGCGCGTCGACGGCGCGTTTAAAAAACGTGGTGTGCATAGGACCTTATTTGTACGTATTTTTATTATTTACACAAACTTAAATACGCCTTTTCTTACTTAATCGAAACGAGGTGAGAAAACCCAGCAGTTTCCTGCAACTTAGAAACGTCTGAAATCGTCAAAATCTTATTTCAGACCGCCTGGGTTCGAATCCCAGGTAAGCCCAAAGAATAAGTCCTGTAAAGCTGGTGAGTCCAAACCCTCCAAAAACCCATTTGTTTATTTCATAACAGGGTATGAATAAGTCTAGAAAATAAATTCAAAGAGTGTAGGTATCGACAAATAATAAACCCTCTTTGGTCATCATCAATAGACGACATTAAAAAGGTCCTGTCATGTCCAAACGCATTCAAACTCTTGTCACCCGCAGCGTGCACCCTTGACAAGTGCCGCGAAAATGGGATAAAATTTAATGGTGTAGTAACAAAACTAGCACGATGAGGCGGGCACACAATGCACGGTCTAACACCCAGGCCACGACATCTAAGATGTCCAAGATGACCGTGGTCACAGGGCCCCATAAGGAATACAAGAAATGGACCAAGTCTCGCGTACCAGGGTAACCTAGAACGAATATTATTTATTTATCCATATAATATTGTGGGGAGATTCGACCAAAACTGATCATAAATAAGTGTGCTCGAACAATTTTGGGGTTAAAAATGAACAGCAGAAAAATAATAGAAGGTACTTAGATTGTTTCATCACAATCGGATAAATGGTTCAGGAACACAATCATCATAAGTAGCACATTAAATTAATATGCATAGTTACTCAATACATATTTGTTGGTGTCGGCAGATAAAGTCCTTCCAGTCAAAGGAAGTCTACTTAGGGCTCTGTATACCTTCAGGCTCTAGTATTTTGGAGCCAATGCAAACGTGTTCCTCCACGTATAGCTCACTTTTTCTCTTATAAATGACTCTGGTTCAAAAATACAGTTTAGGCCATTTCAGTTACTTACAGATAGGAATGAACAATGTCTTTTAGATACTTTAGTGTAATCGTATATAAATATTTGTGAAAGTACTAATAAATAATTAGAGTATTGAAAGTACTAATAAATAATTAGAGATTGAGTAGCGCGGCGGTCACCGCCGGCGCCGGACGTGTGCGCCAGCAGGCTCTCCACAGTACCTGGCGTGTCCGCTGGAGGGCGCCACAGTGTCGTGCACAGTGTCGAGCACGGCGCCGCCGTCAGTAGCGCGGCGGTCACCGCCGGCGCCGGACGTGTGCGCCAGCAGGCTCTCCACAGTACCTGGCGTGTCCGCTGGAGGGCGCCACAGTGTCGTGCACAGTGTCGAGCACGGCGGCGAGCGCCGTCAGTAGCGCGGCGGTCACCGCCGGCGCCGGACGTGTGCGCCAGCAGGCTCTCCACAGTACCTGGCGTGTCCGCTGGAGGGCGCCACAGTGTCGAGCACGGCGGCGAGCGCCGTCGGTAGCGCGGCGGTCGGTAGTAGTAGTGCTGCGGATACCTCCCGCTTTACGTAGAATCTGCCCCGGCGAAGATGGCACACCAACGCTGATAGGCAACCGGTAGTGGCGGATTCGGCGGGGCAGTGAAGTCTTGTGATAGGCTTAGGGCGACGACAGAGGTCAAAAGTGCTCGTCGGCCATTCACTGCATCCGAAACCTTCTCCAGTCGTGGCGGCTCTCCGTTCCACTGGGAATAGAGGGTGGAGGACGAGAGAGTGCGTCTGTGTCTGCGCAAACACTTACGCACTTAAATATTTCACGCGCAACTGACTGCTTCTGGTTAATGGATCCTGATAAAAGACCTGCGGCGATGGGCTGAAGTAGAGAGGTTGGGTGGTGGTGCACACCCGGCTTTGTCTGAAGCCTGCACGTATGGCAGCCTAAGGAGAGTGGTCGTTTCTGCACTGCACTTGGGACAACAGTGTGGATTGGGCAGCACCTTAGGTGATGAAGCAGCCCTATTTAGGGAGGCACTGCTTCCCCCGCTCAGCCGGGGAGGGGGCTAGAAAAGGTGTCCTAAAAAAATGCTTGTCCCGTCAAATTGGGGGAGTAGCAACCGCGGCTGCTTAGGCACCCCATTACTCGCGGTCGACGTAACAAGAAAAATAAGATAAAAACATCATTTATGACATTTGGCGCATGGAACGTGCGTACATTAATCGATAATGACGGAAACCTTTGCCCGGAGCGTAAAACTGCTGTCGTAGCACGTGAACTTGCTCGATACAATGTAGACGTGGCAGCTTTAAGCGAAACACGCTTAGCTGACCAAGGCGAACTTGAGGAAATCGGCGGTGGTTATACATTCTTCTGGAAAGGAAGACCCCAAAGTGAACGAAGGTTAGCTGGCGTAGGGTTTGCCATCAAATCCGCCATCGCAAAAAAGCTGCCAGAATGTCCACAATACATCTCGGACCGCATTATCACATTACGCCTTCACCTACCAAACGACAACTACCTGAATGTGATAAGCGTATACGCACCAACAATGAGTAACGAGGACAGTGTCAAAGATCAGTTTTATGAAGAACTTTGCCAATGCCTTACCAGCATACGTTCAAGCGAACAAATACTGCTGCTAGGCGATTTCAACGCGAGGGTTGGCAGAGATTCTGAGTCGTGGCCGGGCGTGATTGGAAATAATGGTGTGGGCAATATGAATAGTAATGGACAATTACTACTCACACTCTGTGCCCAATTCGACCTCACCATCACAAACACTCTGTTTAGGCTTCGCGACAAATTCAAAACCACCTGGATGCACCCGCGTTCTAAACACTGGCACCTCCTCGATTACGCAATAACGCGACGAAGGGACATCTCCCAGGTGCATATCACACGCGTTATGCGCGGCGCGCACTGCTGGACAGACCACAGGCTTTTGGTAACTAAGTTGAGACTCCGCCTTCGTGAACCACGAAGACCCTGCAGGGCTAAACCAATATCTCTCAACTTAGATCGACTGGATTGTAAAGATCTTCAAGAAAAATACCAGAAAGGCCTAACAGATGCGCTAGATGTGTTTGATGCCCAGCAAGGTGACTTAATATCAAAATGGAAACAGATCTCATCCACCGTACTGACTGTGGCTACGGAAACCATAGGATACAAAAAACGAAACAACGAGGACTGGTTTGACCAGAATGATAGGGCCCTAACTGAAGCATTCAAACAGCATCGTGTACTCATAAAGCGTAATGAAGGAAATCATAAATCCAGTCAAGAAGTCCGAAGTAGTGGTGATTCCTTAAGGAAATTAACGAGGACGATGAAAGATAGATGGTGGCTTGAAAAGGCAAAAAAGATACAGTGGCTTGCAGATACCCACCAACTAGGCGCTTTCTATGAAGAAATGCGTAAGTTGATTGGCGTTTCCATAAAAAACTGCACTCCGTTAAGATCCCTAGATGGTTCCCAAAAGCTCACTGCTAAGCAGGATATACTTGATCGTTGGGCAGAGCACTTTAACCACCTGCTCAATGTAGATCGATCAGCAGATCTTGAGCATATAAGGCGTATCCATCCTCTGCCGCCGAATGAGTCGCTTGCTGAACCACTAACTTTTGCTGAAGTTGTTCAAGCCATCAAAGAGCAGAAAAATAAAAAAGCAGTTGGCGTTGACAACATCGCCGGAGAACTGCTGAAATACGGAGGGGAGCAACTTCATACATACATCTGGCAAATTTTTGATCGCATTTGGAACGAGGAAACAATACCACCTGAATTTAAAATATCCCGTATACAGACACTGTATAAAAACAAAGGAGACCGTTCCGACTGCAACTCCTACCGGGGTATATCGCTCCTCTCTGTCCCTGGGAAGATATTTGCCAGAGTTCTTCTCAACCGGCTTTTACCAGTCTCCGAAGCCATATTGCCAGAAACTCAGTTTGGGTTTCGATCTAACAGGGGCACCGGCGAAGCCATCTTTTCCATCAGGCAACTCCAGGAAAAAAGCCGAGAACAAGGCCAACCTTTGTGTATGTGCTTCGTGGACTTAGAAAAAGCTTTTGACTGCGTGCCGAGGGAAGCCCTCTGGACTTTACTGGCAAAATTAGGTTGTCCTGAGAAGTTTGTGAGAATGATTCGCCTTCTGCACGACGAGATGACTTGCTGTGTTACCTATAATGGTGACCAGTCAGAGTTCTTTCCTGTCACCTGTGGGGTCAAACAAGGTTGTGTGCTTGCGCCAACACTGTTTGCTCTCTACTTTTCTGTCGTTGTCAGTGAAGCACTCAAACAAACTTCTGCTGGAATCAAAATACGTTTCAGGACTGATGGGGGACTTTTCAACCTGGCCAGATTAAAAGCATATACTAAAGTATCTCATGCTCTTATAACGGAGATCATGTACGCTGATGATCTGTGTTTTGTTACCAACTCTGCACAAGAGCTCCAGAACCTGATGACTAACCTTCAGGAAGTCTGTTGTCGTTTCGGTCTAAAAATCAGTGTTAAGAAAACTGAGGTAATGGCAAGCGACTCTCAAGGAGCTACAGAACCTATCAAGGTAAACATTGGCGATACTGAGCTGAAGCAAGTGAATACCTTCAAATATCTGGGCAGCACAATTACATCCAAGTGTGACCTTGATACCGAAATAAACCATCGCATTGGCGCTGCATCAGCTGCTTTCGGTAAATTACGAGCCAAGGTCTTACACACACATGATTTGAAGCTTTCGACAAAAATCTCCGTTTACAAGGCCATAGTCCTCCCAAATCTTTTATACTCGGCTGAAACATGGGTCCTCTATCGGAAACATATACGGGCGCTGGACCGATTTCATCTAAAGTGCATAAGAGACATTCTGAAAATCAAATGGTCAGATCGGATTAGAAATACCGAAGTGCTACGACGCGCGAATGTCTGCGGCATAGAAGCGTACCTGATGCGGCGACAGCTCAGATGGTGCGGTCATGTTTTACGCATGGATGATAATAGGGTGGCCAAACGCATCTTCTTTTCTGAACTCCAGAACGGCAGACGGAAACAAGGTGGCCAGTTCTTACGCTTCAAGGATGTTCAGAAAAGACACATGAAAAGGTGCAACATTGATCCTCAGAACTGGGAGACAAAAGCCATTTGCCGCCCTGAATGGAGAGGCCTACTTAAAAATGCGATCAAAGATTTCGAAGAGCAAAGGAAATCCGCACTGGATGCGAAGCGTGATGCTCTTAAGGCTAAAACACCAGTAGCCATTCATTATAACTACGTGGACGGTATCCTAACGTGCAGCCAATGCTCGCGCACGTTTACACATAAAATAGGGTACTGCAGCCATCAAAGGGCGCATAGAAGAGCTGATCATCCTAGTTCTTCTCTCAGTGGTAACTGAAAGCAGTCACCATAGCCGAAATCGGCAGGGGAAGTATATATAAATAATTAGAGCAAAGTAGGGTAGGGATGATATAAAAAATATAGACGAGACAAATCGAGAAAGGAACGTTTCATTCTTGATATTTAAGTTAGTAGGAAACGACGTCGTTTTTTTTAATGTTTAAGTCATGAGTGCTAGATCCACTAGGGTAACATTTGACACAGAGACCCAGCGGGCGGGCCCTCTGTGCGCAACTTAAAGGAGATGAGTCGCGTGGCCGCGCGGGACTGCAACCGCACGCGCGTGCGGGCGCCGGGAGACAGCACCACCACTGGCGAGGAGGTGCGCTTCCAACGCGTCTCCGTCAGCGGGATACACGTCACCGGGGTTCGTATACTTTCATACCGTAAGTACCACAACACTAGAGATATCAGAAAGAATTATTTACCAAGTGGGAACAACTACGCTTTTCTTACTAATTGATTAGGCCCCAGATCCGAACCATATACAAGATAGTGTCCATAGCTTAGTTGGTTTATTACTCCTTTCTCTAGAAGGAATACATATTTAAGATCAGGCGTAACTAATAGATTATTCCGTAGCATTATTTAGAGAAGATAACCAAGCAGTTGATGATTTTAATCCGATAAGATGACGATAAATGATAAGAATAGGGATCCATCGCCATATTTATCGTTATTAAAACCTGAACTACCTAACTAAGACCAAAACCGTAATGCCGACCTCTAAAAAGACTAGCAGACTTCAACGTGACTAACTAACTTTGTTGAAAACAGGTGCCTCTAGAGGACCTGATTCGTTCAGCGCAGCTGCTGCTGCAGGCCCTGGGCTTCCGACAGCGCTACATGATCAACTCCAATCAGAACTTCTCTCCGATGCTACACACCTACCTTAATAGCCAGAAGGATCGTGAAAGGTTCTCCAACATCAAGCTAGATGATGCGGACTACAGCGAAATAGACGCTATCAACAAGGATAGTGAGTTACATCATATTAACAAACTAAAGCAGACGTAAGCGAATTTCTTCTTCTTCTTCCTCCTGCCCTGTTCCCAATTTTATTTGGGGTCGGCGCAATATGTCTTCCGCTTCCATTCTTTCCATTAAGAAAGCAGAACATTGGTCAATTTTTATCCCTGAAAGGCAAAAGTCATCTCTCAGCTCGGCTCTTTTGTCACGAGAATATTCAATAGAATATCCAGCACGCTTGATTATATTCGCGAAAAAGGACATTTCATCAATCCAGAGTTTATTCTCTCTATTGTCATCAAAGTTCCTGCACGTGGATTTTCTTCGCCACCATAATATCAGTCGTGTTTTAAAAAAATAAACCTTAAAAAGCTACCGTCTTTGTTATTACATGCTCGAAATAAAGACTAGGTACCAAGGCAACAATATTGTGATATTTTCAGGTGTAATTGCTGACCGATACATGCAGCTGACTACATGCTCCTCGGATGAGCTGGTGAGGCCGAACACCAAGCTCTCTGAAATGACTCCACAACGCTCAGAAAACAGAAGTAAGTTACGTGTCACTCTTCAGGCAACGTTGAAAACTTATGTACTACAGGAATCAAGTCTGCCGACATACAGACAGACAGAAGTCATTCGCCTTTTTTATAGACAAAATTTCTATTCTGTTTACATTACTTATTTACTATAATACTACATGAAACTGCCATACAAAACAGATAAAAGTCAACAATGTTCGCAGTTTAGTACCGCTATTCGATAACAGATGGCGTTGAGTTCCAGTGATTTCAGAATCAGCGTAAGAATAACACACCTTGTGTTTCAAAATATTTGTTGTTTCTTATTGTTTGTTTTTCACGTTGTAGTGATGGCTACGGGCTTGCCGGCGAAGTCCACGGATGCTTTGCGAGGAGTCACCGAGAGCTACGAGGAACTGCCGACTATAGCCAGTTCGTTTCATACTTTCATAACCTTTATTATTTTGAAGCAACTTCGTTTGGGACGTTATGATTTACATTCATGACTAATACATATACTTATGTCATATCCACATCATCAGGTGTCTTTGCCTTGAAGGAAGGGGTCGGAGGCATCCTTCACAAGCGATATTTGAACTGTAGTGATATCTTCAACATGTTTCATTTTAATATCATCAATAAGAATAACAATATGATAACAACACATGTGATTTCTTCAACCTATTCATGTATATTGAAATATGTGTTCACCATTAGAATTGATGGAGCTGGATCCCTGGGCCTGTCCCAACCCTCCCGACCAGCATTACATCTACCAGTGGGAGGATGGCGTGATGGCGCTGTACCGCAACCAGGAAGACGTGGATGCCATGAGGCCGTTACCCTTCGCAGCTATACCCTTCAAGCAGTACGCTGAAGACCTGGCCCAGATGCAGCTCATGATCTGCGATGGACCTCTGTGAGTTGCTTAAAATTTCACATAAAATTTATTCATTGCTGGAGTTAGTTATGTGTGCTAGCTAACTTGTGGTGGATTTTATAAATAATTTTTAAATGTTCTGTCTGTATTACGTATTGTACACTTCAATATACACATTACATATCAATTGATAGACATGTGTTGCTGGGGAGTTTGTTGCGCCACTTCTACTTTCCAGCAAAAACACATAGGAAGTGGTGAAGGATGGATAGGACGTTTTGGGGGCTGTCTTTTGTTTTGTTTTTTTTTGATCTTCGACAAGTGCTATTTTACAGCCACGTATATAGGGGCCATAAATGTAGAAATCTAACAGCACAGTAAACATTACTAACCTACCCTTCACCACTTCCTATGTATTTTTGTTGGAAAGTAGCCAGAATAATATAGCCAAATAGCCTTTTTCGTTGATTTATCTCACCTTCAAGTCCTTTGCTTGGTTGGTTCAGTGGCGGATTTATCTTTGTAGGCACAGTCGGCGCCGATCCACCAACGCTATCGGCGCTGCCTATTCTGCTAACAGTTACATAAAGCCATCAGAAGTAGTCCTCTGTAACTGTTATAAAACAGGCCTGGCTGCCAGCTTTTTTTCCGTATACGACTTTGATTTTGTTGAAACTTCTGTTAACAGTAAGTCGTTCTGCTACCGTCGTCTGTCGTACCTGTCGTCCAAGTTCAACATGCACGTGCTTCTCAACGAGCTGCACGAGCTGGCGCTGCAGAAGGCTGTGCCTCATCGAGACTTCTACAATGTCAAGTAAGGGTTTCATAACGGCCAATGTATTTAAACTGTTTTTAAGGGTGCATGTTACTGGAGCAAGTCAACATACGCAAATGACAAGTGACAAGAGCACGCTTTGGTACATGTGCGAGTCGCCGGATTCACACGTTTTTAAAATGCATGTAACCTGCGCATGTGCCGCAACATGCTCAAGCTACTTGCACCGTGTAGATGCACCCTAATTGAAGAAATCAGACAGCTCTTCTTTGCGTTGAATGGAAGGTTAAGTTTTGTACAGCACTTTTACGTTCATTTGAAAGTTCAGATCATAAGTAGTCGGTACAAAAGTAAACGTCCAAGACCTCTTATAGCAAATCATCATAAAATATGTAGAGGACTTAAAATTAGTTTTATATGTTTTTATTTGACTAGTTCTGTATAAATCTGGTTCTTCGAACCTAACAGACAGACATGTGTTGCTGGGGAGTTTCTTGCGCCACTCCTTCCCAGCAAAACACATAGGAAGTGGTGAAGAGGGGGCGTTTTGGGGGCTGTCTTTTGTTTCGTTTTTAACGTTCAAAAAGTGCTGATTTTTCAGCCTAATTTGAATAAACGTTTTTGAGTTTGAGTGTCCAACCCAATTGTCGGCAGGAAAGTAGACACCCACATTCACGCGGCGTCGTGCATGAACCAGAAGCATCTGCTCCGCTTCATCAAGCGCATCCTGAGGTCGCAGGCGGACGTGGTGGTCAACATCCGCGAGGGGATTCCCATGACCCTCAGAACTGTCTTCGAAGAGATGCAGCTGGATGCCTACGATCTGAACGTCGACATTCTTGATGTGCATGCGGTAAGAATTTGTAGTAAACGTATTTTTGTAAAAAAACACAGAGGAAGTGGTGAAGAGTGGGCGCTTTGGAGGCTGTCTTTTGTAAATTTCTGACGTCCGAAAAGTGTTGTTTTGCAGCCAAGTTTGAATTTTTAATTTTGATTTTGTCCGGTTGATGAAGCAAAAGTTGACACTTGACAGTCGACACAAAAAAAATCGTTGTTCCTTTTATGTATGTATATGCACTCCTATGTCTAACGCAAAACGGCGTACTTGCTAGATTTCTTGGTCAAGTATTTTTTGCTGAAATATTAAGCTTTTGATCATTGAAATGTTTTGTAATAACAGGATCGCAATACATTTCTCCGTTTCGACAAGTTCAACTCGAAGTACAACCCGGTGGGGGAGAGCTCTCTGAGAGAGGTGTTCCTCAAAACTGACAACTATATGAACGGGAAATACTTCGCCATGATCATTAAGGTATTTTGCTTTTTATCAATACTTTGAAACATTGTACAGTCGGATGTGTAATTCTTCTTCTGTCTGTTGGGCTTCTTCTTGTGGTTAAGGGTGCATCTACCCGGTGCAAGTAGCTTGCACATCTTGTAACACATGCGCAGGTTACATGCATTTGAAAAACGTGCGGGTCTAGCGTCCAGCGCATGTACCAAATATACCTACCCGCGTGCTCTTGTCACTTGTCACTTGTGCATGTTAACTTGCTCCAGCTACATGCACTGTGTAGATGCACCCTAAAACTTAACACACCTGGACAAAGACTGGTCAAAGAGGTTCTATACAAACAGCTTCTATTTCCTATTATCATTGGCAGGAGGTGATGCAAGAACTTCAGGAGAGTAGGTACACATTCGCGGAGCCTCGCATCTCCATCTACTGCAAGCGAGCGAGCGAGTGGAACAAGCTCGCCTCGTGGGCGCTGAAGAATGATGTCCACTCCCCGCATGTCAGGTGGCTAGTGCAAGTGCCGAGGCTCTAGTAAGTCTGCATTTGTAGAACTCATGAAATCAATACGGAGTTTAGACGAGAACTATTTCTAGACGGTAACTTAAATGATGGCGCCGAATAAAGGCATCGCTTTATATCTCTTACACAGATCTGAGTACCTATCTTAACATTCTAATTTCTGCTATATGCACGCTTTTCCTTCTTTTACCTAACTCGGATCCAAACTGGCCGACAGATCTAATAATGATTTTATAGATTTTTACCCTTCAATTCGATGGGCACCCGTGAATCTCAAAAGGATACAGCATCGAAAAATTAAATCGTCGAAAAATCTACGGCACACATCTAATAAATGTGTATTGTTGATTTGAGTTCTAAATGTGGGTAGTTGATTGAGTTTGACGCCCAGCCGGAGACGTGTCGATAAGATTTCTTGCTAGATACAGGCTATGAGATAAAAAGTAATTTTTGCCAGGTACTGTAACGTAGTTAGAAACTTTTTCATTTGTAAGGTTTTATTCATCACAAATTGATACTGACCGGGCAATCATTTTAAATGTATTCGATTTGTTCCATAGAATAAGTTTTTTATATTGAAGTGTGTCACTTCACCTCTCGAGCCCAAACAATAAACGCAAAGCTGAAGTTATTTTGCAATCTTTTAATTAAATATCCTGAGATCCCCGGTTCCTAGCGCGCCACGCGCTACAGTACTTACCGGATGCCGGAAACAAGGGAATCACCACACCATATCACTTTTTGTCGTAATTCACGGTTTTAATTCAATTTTTCACCGCGCGCGTGGTTATTGATGCCGGCCGGTCATTGCTGAGATTCGAACTGAAGTTTCTTGCTTAATGTCGATAGGTGGCGCTAGAGATGCGCTGTTTTGGGCGCTCGGTGTTTTGTGATGAGGTAAAATAGGGAAGGGAGGAGAAGTTTAGGAAGAAAGAAATATCCTAAAGCCTGTTCAGTAGAACTACTACATAGGGTAAAATGAACATCAGGTACCCTATCTACCCCGATCGGCTACTAGACTATAATAAACACATTTTCTTGCTCTTCAGCGATATATACCATTACAAGAAGCTGATAAAGAACTTCCAGGAGTTCCTGACGAATCTGTTCGAGCCTCTGTTTCGCGTCTCCGTCAACCCCAGCTCCAACCCCGACCTGCACAAGTTTCTCACGGTACACCACTATATTACACGCAAAGACTTGTGTCAGATGCTAGCATAAATCTCATTTGAAAATAATTTAAAGGCAAACAAATTTTATGTAACTGTGGATATTTTTGTTTATTATTTAACTATTTAAAATTAGATGCAGACATTCACATTTATTAAACTCGTTATTTTGCATAATTTGTCAGATATTATATTGCACGAATAAGTGTGAGAGAACACACGCTGTGCTTCATTTGCTCAATCGAATACTGTCATATCTCTATTAGTTATTTTGGCTACCGCAAAACACCTGCATTGTTACTAAGTCCAAAGTTCAGAATTATTAAATATCAAGTCAACATTTTCTAGCACGTGATCGGTTTCGACAGCGTAGACGACGAGTCGAAGCCCGAGATCCAAAATATAGTGGAAAATATGAAGACTCCTGAGATGTGGGACGACGAAGAGAACCCGCCCTACGCATACTATCTGTACTACATGTACGCCAACATGAGCGTGCTTAACCAGTTGAGGAAGTAAGTATATCTATGTAAAGACTAGCTCTTTGCAGACATCGTCTTTGAAACATCTACCATTTTTGGGAGTTTTCTTTCTCTACAGCCATTTATATCCATGCTCAATCCTCACCTTCTTCAAAACATGTTGCTTATTCCTCACCATAATTATACCCTGAGCAGTTGAATGCAATGGTATTGTATATTCCATCATTCAAAGTTCCGTCAACTTCTACGTGAATACTCGGCCAGTTGTGGTCATCAGGGCATCAGGGGCCCGATTCTCCTAATTTTACTTAATCAACATACGATTCACATTCGACTGCGATCCAATCCCGACTCGATTACGATTGAAGCGTATGTGGCATTCCGCTATTTTTTCTTTGAAATAAACGTTTTTATCCTTTTCTGCCATTCAATAATGAATCATTTTGTCTGCAAATGATTTACGATTGCAATATGATTGTAGAGCAAACTAGGTACCGTATAGACCAAAATTAAACCGACTTCCAAAAACACTAAAAAGCAAAAAAAAAACAAATTTTAGTTGCATCGGCCTAGAAGTCGGTGTCTAATGGATGTTATTAAGTTAATTTTGCCACCAACTTCTAGGCCGATGCAACAAAAATTTGTTTTTTTTTTTGCTTTTTAGTGTTTTTGGAAGTCGGTTTAATTTTTTTGTAAAAAGTTTTTTATTTACAGCTTTTCAGTGATACGAATAGTTGTCACTATCCATATAAGTGGAAAGTTTTCATCAATACAAAGAATATTAGCCCAAATACGAGGTATTTTACATATTCAGTTGTCGAGTTCCCTCGACCTTCTCTGGTCTCCATCATCAGGTCAGCTCCAAACCTTCACTGTTGCAAAGGTCTTGTCAATACAAATAATATAAGACCAAACACGAGGTAGTTTACATATTCAGTTGTCGAGTTCCCTCGACCCTCTCTGGTCGCCATCATCAGGTCAGCTCCAAACCTTCACTGTTGCAAAGGTCTCGTCAATACAAATAATATAAGCTCAAACACAAGGTAGTTTACATATGCAGTTGTCGAGTTCCCTTGACCCTCTCTGGTCTCCATCATCAAGTCAGCTCCAAACCTTCACTGTTGCAAAGGTATCGTCAATACAAATAATATAAGCACAAACACGAGGTAGTTAAGATGTGCCGTTTAGGAGTTCCCTCGATCCTCTGTCGTCTCCATCATCAGATCTGCCCTAAACCTCCATAGTATTGTAGTCTCATCAGATATACACATAAATATAAAGTTTTTACCCCATGCTCGCCTACAATTTTCAAGAGATGCCCTCGATTTCTCAGGGTTTCCACCATCAGATCCTGATCTGATGACGATGGGACCAAATGACAAGCATATCCTTTCAAATAAAAAAAGAATTTTTGAAATCGGTCCAGGCGTCTTTGAGAAATCGAGTAACAAAAAAAAAAAATTACAGCCGAATTGAGAACCTCCTCCTTTTTTTGAAGTCGGTTGAAAATCACCAAAATACCAATCGCAAACCAATCGAATGTCGTTGGAATACGATTGGTCTTATATTAGTAGCAGAATGCCCGATATGGTTAAAACTGCTATTGCGATCATATTGCGATTCGATTTCTATTAAATTTTGACATTATTAACTTGGGAGAATCGGGCCCCAGGTCATCGAAGTCAGTCATGGTCGGTTGCTGTAGCGTTGAGTTTTCAAGCATATTGAAAATTCAATTTCCTTTCACTATATATTCACAGGGAACAAGGACTAAACACGTTTGTCCTCCGCCCCCATTGCGGAGAAGCGGGACCCCCGGTGCATCTGTCCGCGGCGTTCCTGCTCTCTGAAAATATATCTCACGGCCTCATGTTGAGGAAGGTAGGTTTTCCACGGTATGAATTCTACAGGACGTACACATGTAAGCACTACTTTCGTGTGCGAAAAATTAGGACGCGTGTTGTAAAATGAGCAATGACTTAGCAACAGCGCACTGTAAATAATTGTTCTTGTTTGGTGGTTAATGATGGTCCTTACATTCTACTCTACACACTCTACATTCTACTCTACTCTACATACAGCTACATCCAGTTAGACTGGAAGCCGACCCCAACATAGTTGGGAAAAAGGCTCGGACGATGATGATAGGTCCTTACATTCATGAGCCCTCAACCAATTTTAAGAGATCTGTTGAATGTTAGGAAAATCTTTTAAAATATTTGAGGAAAGTAAACGTACAATAATTAGTATGGAGTCGCTGAAAACTTGTCGATGATCCTCTGCCCCGAAAGTGACAACCACAACTGCTCTGTCAAGAGCACGACCGCGAAGAAGAAGAGGAAGAATTCCAATCTTTAATTTTGTCCATATGATTCCAGGTACCAGTTCTTCAGTACATGTACTACTTAGCGCAGGTGTTTATAGCGATGTCCCCTCTGAGCAACAACTCGTTGTTTCTGAGGTACCACCGCAACCCGCTGCCGGAGTACTTCGCGCGAGGACTCAGGGTTACGCTCAGTACTGATGACCCTCTGCAGTTCCATTACACTAAGGTTTGTCAAGTATTAATGCTATTATGGGCCAGTAAAGAAATGAAAACTGGAGATTTTGATTCTTCACTGTTTAGTTTTTGGGTAATTTCGAAAATAATGAAATCTGTTTTATATAAGTGCTATCAATAGTTATTTGTTGTATATTATTGTGATCAATGTCGATTCCGGATTCGATTCCGACATTCAATGTCAATGTCAATTTCTTATAGATTATTTAGCTTTCAATGACTCAGTGAAACAATACGTCTCAGTGAATAACAACATTGATAGACTTCCAAAGTCATTTAGCTTATAAATAAATTATAAATTATGTCAAATTGCAGGAGGCGCTGATGGAAGAGTACAGCATCGCGGCGCAGGCGTGGAAGCTCAGCGCGTGTGACATGTGTGAGCTGGCCAGGAACTCCGTCATCATGTCTGGCTTTCCGCATGAGGTGAGTTAGAATTCAATACCAGGTAATTTACGTAATAAGACTGCCTATTGTAGGTATGACCTTTAAGACCCAGTTACGAAGAAAAACGGCCCTTGCTTGGTAGATTACGTAAATCTCGGGTTCCCAGCACAACAGTGACTCAGTAACAGAAATTTTTAAAATTTGCCGTCAGAGGCCGTCAGGCGGATTTGAGAAAACTTTGAGTAGGTAGAACGGTAACATTGCGAGCGTTACGACGCACTTTATATCACAGTAGATACGACTCGAAACCTTTAACAGAATCGATTGATGCATAAGTTTCATACCTTCTAATTTACGCCAGTTACTGAACTTTAATGACCGTTTTGGTATTAAACGATCAGACTTTTTTATTTATTACAATAGCCTTTGTTGTTTTTGACAATCCCTTTACCAATGCCACCAGCTGAAGCAGCACTGGCTGGGCCCGGAGTACCTGCGCGAGGGCCCGGACGGGAATGACATCACGCACACCAACGTGCCCGACGTGCGGATATCATTCCGACACGAGACCTGGATGGATGAGCTCGAGAACTTGTTCCGGGTAAGATTATGTGATGATTGAAGGAATTTGTTTTGGTACTTTGTAGACCGCTGCAAGCTATACAAATTAAAAGTACCCTAGTTTTTTTTTATAATGTTTTGTCCATGTTCACCAATATTCTCATGGACTCCTTGACTTTTAATAATGTGACTTATTTAAGGGCCAGCGCATATTAACATTGAAAAGTTATAATATAGCGTATGCAACAAAAAATCAAGGGGTAGAACTGTTTGAAACATTGAAATACCAAATTATTTCTATATCATTAAAAAGTAACATTTTAATTTGTCGCTAAAATAGAGGCCAATGGTCGACGAGACTTAGGGAGTTGATGCAGTGGCGGCGTAGCATCGGGTGGCACCCGGGGCGACCTACCTACTTATTGAGGTAGTCCGCCCCGTAAACGAAAAAATCATGCCCCCCCCCCATAAAAAAAAGACATTATTATAATCACGGACTAAAATTGTATATTAAAGTACTTAAAAATCGTGTAGAAATCATGCATAGTGCTTTTTGCTAGGTTTAACATAAAGAACCGGAGACAGATCACTGCAAACTTATAAAGCGCTAGCGAAGCGAGCCCGTAATTTTTTGAGGAATTATTTTAAGTAATCAGGTAAAAATAAAAATAAACAAGAGAGGGGTGACAGCCGGACTGGCACCCCTCTCAGTGCCGCCTCGACGTCTTGCGCATGCACTGTTGTAGTTTTGTTTAAAATTTGAATAGCGTGCAGTGACTGATAGTGAACCTAGGCTTTGCAGATTAGAATGGCACCCTCAGTGACTTGTCCCTTCTGCCCGTGCCATCCTGGTCGTGCAGTTATGTGCCGACCGAGATGGCACCCCCCGAGACGTGGTACCCGGGGCGGACCGCCCCCTCCGCCCCCCCCCCCCCCTTACGCCGCTACTGAGTTGATGGTGAAACTGATTAGCACATAGATTGAAGATCAAAATTTTAACTAATATTAGACCCATTATTTTGTTGCAGGCACCAAAGTTTTGAGAAAAACACAACAAAAACTGTACAGTAAATATTTATTTTTATATTACATAATCAATAGCAGACGCGGTACTTGATTATAACCATAACAATATAATAATCACTGTACATACACAACTTAAAACATAGTCAAATTGTGAAACGTAACTTAATAAATACCTACAAACATTTATAACTAGTTTTATTTACAATTTTACTAATGCAGTAAACTGCGACATTGGTCTAGTAGTCTGCGTAAGTTTGAGAATTTATTCTACAGACACGTAAAATGCAGATGTACCAAATTCTGACAATTATCAAGAGAAAAAAACTTTTTTACTAAAAAATTAAACCGACTTCCAAAAACACTAAAAAGCAAAAAAAAAAAAAACAAATTTTAGGTGCATCGGCCTAGAAGTCGGTGTCTAATGGATGTTAATAAGTTAATTTTGCCACCGACTTCTAGGCCGATGCACCTAAAATTTGTTTTTTTTTTTGTTTTTTAGTGTTTTTGGAAGTCGGTTTAATTTTTTTGTAAAAAAGTTTTTTATTTACAGCTTTTCAGTGATACGAATAATTGTCACTATCCGTATAAGTGGAAAGTTCTCATCAATACAAAGAATATAAGCCCAAATACGAGGTATTCTACATATTCAGTTGTCGAGTTCCCTCGACCTTCTCTGGTCTCCATCATCAGGTCAGTTCCAAACCTTCACTGTTGCAAAGGTCTTGTCAATACAAATAATATAAGCACAAACACGAGGTAGTTTACATATTCAGTTGTCGAGTTCCCTCGACCCTCTCTGGTCGCCATCATCAGGTCAGCTCCAAACCTTCACTGTTGCAAAGGTCTCGTCAATACAAATAATATAAGCCCAAACACGAGGTAGTTTACATATGCAGTTGTCGAGTTCCCTTGACCCTCTCTGGTCTCCATCATCAGGTCAGCTCCAAACCTTCACTGTTGCAAAGGTATCGTCAATACAAATACATAATATAAGCCCAAACACGAGGTTGTTAAGATGTGCCGTTTAGGAGTTCCCTCGATCCTCTGTCGTCTCCATCATCAGATCTGCCCTAAAACTCCATAGTATTGTAGTCTCATCAGATATACACATAAATATAAAGTTTTTACCCCATGCTCGCCTACAATTTTCAAGAGATGCCCTCGATTTCTCAGGGTTTCCACCATCAGATCCTGATCTGATGACGATGAGACCAAATGACAAGCATACCCTTTCAAATGAAAAAATAATTTTTGAAATCGGTCCAGGCGTCTTTGAGAAATCGAGTAACAAACATAAAAAAAAAAAAAAAATACAGCCGAATTGAGAACCTCCTCCTTTCTTTGAAGTCGGTTGAAAATAGCATTTTTTGTACTGACTGTCAGAACTGTCAACTGCACCATAAAATGGTTAGACCATACTATACATCTACCGTTGTCTCGAGGGAGGACACAAAGTGACACAAACCTCTGATTTTTTTGACACTTTCATCAAAGTGATCTTTGAAGTTTTTATTGAACTTTTTAGTGATCGTAATATACATCTCAGAAACATTTCCTGGTCATTAATAACCAATTTACAAACTCATACAAATAAAACTACCGTTCAATCATCACATTTCTTCACACCAAAATTCCTATCTAAATTTTCCTCCCAGTTAAAAGCCAGTAATACTTCTGATGGCCTTCTCCTCGTCGAGTGGCGCCATCTGGCTGTAGGAGTGGAACTCCATGGAGAAGGTGGCGAGGCCTGAGCTCAGGGAGCGCAGGGTGGAGGAGTAGCCTAGCAGCTCCGAGAGGGGGGCCAGGCATTCTATTACCTGGTGACAAAGTTGATGGTTGATGGTGAAAACTGGTTTGTTCAGTGTTGTAAAGTCAGGCAAGTGGCACGTGGAAGGTATTTTAATTTCACTGATCTTTATAGGTACTTTTAAAAGTAAAGTTATTAATATCCTCCTGACTGCATCCCAAAATAGATGTAAATCTTGGCAAGGTTTCATGTTGTTTTTATTTAAAACACAGAAGTTTAATATAGACTTATTTATACTTCTGTCAAAAGCTGTAAGTCTCCCATAACTGGTTCTAGGGTGAGAAATAGTGAAGAAAATTTCATTCAGCAGTACAAAAATTGCCAAACCGAAATTGATGAAATTTATTTATTTATTCTTTATGTACAAAAATGGTACATTGGCGGACTTAATTATTGTTATACTAGCTTCCGCTAGCGGCTTCGCCCGCGTGTTGTATCGATAAAAAGTAGCCTATGTGTTAATCCAGGATATCACCTATCTACATACTGAATTTCAACCAAATCGGTTCAGCCGTTTTTGCTTGAAGGAATAACAAACATACATCCATACATTTTCACAAACTTTCACATTTATAATATTAGTAGGATAGTAGGATTGGAATTTATTTATTCATTTATCATCACATTTTACAAAAAAAAAAACAATGTACAAAGGCAGACTTAGGTAACACCTTAGACGTGAAATTAATTTTTCCAACAGGGTATCAATGCTGTAAGTCAGAACCTCCCACTACAGTGTACCTACCTTATTCTGATGTCTGACATGTATATGCTGTATCTGGGTACGACGTCTCGCCAGGTCTGCCATCACGCGCGACGAGTGACTCTCGGGGCACACCACCTCCAGCTGCATGAGGGGTTCCAGGAGTATGGGCTCTGACTCCTCGAACACCTGGGGAGTCGATGACATGGAACGTGTTATTGTGTTGGAGACATCCTGATCCTATTATATTGCATACAGGATTTTAATTTTATAGTCAGAGGGAGGAAAGCTTTTTTTCCATATATAAAATAGTTATTCAGATTGATTGATAAACGACGGAGATATAAAAAAAAAAAACATATAAATTTTATTTACAATAAATTACTCTTATACATATTTAGAAAATTACATTTTGGGAAGTTGGTTAAAACATTTTTAAACATCAAAGAAGAGAAAAAGTAATCTGTACAAAAACAATACCAAATGCTCGTTTCCGAATTGTTTTTCAGGGTTTACCTTTCTTAAGCATTGTGCAACGGTAGCTGTGATGACTGAGTCAGACGTGCCGCGACCGTACTCGAACCAGTGCAGCGTCACCCGCACATCCACCACCTGATAAAGAAGATACAATAATTGTAAGTAGGTTAGAAATATATTTACGAAAATAGTTGAAGACATGAGTGGATGAAGGTGATATGTCGCATTTTTAGAGTTTCGCTGTTCTATGCATGGATGATGATGTTATGTACATACAAACAATTTTAAACCTTAAAACAACCACTTTTGTGGCTATTTTAGAAATTCACTACTTGATGAAGGTGTCATGTACACTATTATTTTTAATCAATATTGGAAGAAAGTGGTATGGGCAACATTTTTATAGATGCCAAAAAAGTAGTAACTTTTCTGCAATGGATGAAGGAGCTATGTGGCATTTTTGCATGGCAAAATTAGTTTTAGGGATGGCGTGAAGTGGATTAGGATTGATGAATACGGTTCATATTTATATATAAATAAAGATTTATAAATAAAGAGTCCTATGACGAAATTAACCATTCCAAAAAGTAGATATTTAAAAAAAAGGGGTCAGATTAATCCAAACTTTGAGGTGCCCCGTGTCAACGGAAAATATGGTACTGTGTCAGTTGAAAAAAAAGCTAATATTAAGGACCAACTAAAATTTGTTAAACCGGAATATCGATATTATTATCAATCCATTCTTGGAGAAGAATAATCGTTTTTCATTTATTTTTTAATTTCTTTCTAATTTCTTAAGTAACTAGTCTCCTTCAGACTTCATTTTCTTAAATTGATTAAAATATTTCTTTGCGGAAGAAGGAGTTATGTTCAGTTTTTATTAAAATAAAGTAGTACAAATACATTTTATTCTTTAATTTCTCCCCTATTTTAAAAATACTAAACGGTTGGCGCCGCCAGACACCCTTATTGGTTATCAACATTAAAGGCGTTTTGAAATATCCTAAAATGTTTCTGCGAAACTTTGAACTCAATTTTCTCGAAATTAGAATTTTGTGACATATCACCTTCATCCACTCATGTCTTCAGTTTTTAAATGCCATTGGTCCCGGGTAAAATTTTAACCGTCATACCACAAAAACTTTTAAACGTCTGTTGAACCACAAAAAACGCCAGATTATGACGTTGAAATAAGGTCTGTTTTGCAGCCACACTTTTTTTTAGACAAGTGTAAAACAGACGTTTAAGTTTTTGTAGTAAGGCCATAAAAGTTTAGTTTTTGGACACTTGACGGTCAAAGAATACAAGAAAAGGCTTTTCGTTGTTATGAAAAACTGAGAAATAATTTATTTGCAAAAAAAAAGAGTATTTATATTTGAGCTCTCAAACAAAACTGTCAAATGGCTTTAGCTAGGTAGAATGCTACGTTTAAAAGCAGTTCCATTCGTTATTTTTCTTTTAAGATCTAAAATAATTGCCCATTTGACGCAGTGGGACCATATGGTGGGTCTATTTCCTGCAATAAAGAACTAAAATGTATTCTCAATACGTACGGGACAGCCGAGTTTAGCGCCATGCATGAGTGCAGTACTGACGCCCTGTCTGATGGCCTGCAGGTGACGAGGGTGTAGGTGCGACAGGTTGGCTGCACTCTCACCGCTTTTGTCTAGTCTGGAAGATGTGTCGAAGTTAGGAGTCATAGCTTTAGGGGAAGAATGTGAAAGAACAAGATTTCCCTGGACAAGAACATAAGTCGTTTCCATATCCGGGGTATAAAATTAAAAGAAGTTGTTGCATGACGTAAATATAATGACGACCTCGATGGCGCAATGGTCACCATGCCGGACTGCCGGACCTGAGGTCCCGGGTTCGATTCCCGGTTCGGTCGACATTTGTGTGATGAGCATGCTTGTTGGCCGTGGTCTGGGTGTTACAATATGTATTTATAAATATGTATATATGTAGCTATATGTAGTTTATCAGTTGTGTTAGCACCCATAACACAAGTTAATTAATAACTTACCATGGGGCTAACCGACCGTGTGTGAAAAGGTGTCCCGACATTATTTTATTTATTTTATTTATATAGGTATTCTAACATTACAAAGCTGAAGAGTCTTTGCTTGAACACGCTAATGTCAGGAACTGGACAAAAATATTTTTTTTTTGTTGTAAAGCAACCTATTTAACCACAAAGTGGTGTCTGCACCTCCCACAAGATTCGGGCAGAATATAATGTAAAATTTTCAGGGATATACATCACTTTGTGTATCATATAGGTATATATGTACCATATAACTCCAAAGTCAAATCATTTACTACACAGACCTAATAGAGGTTCTAACGAAAAGTTGTACAACCCGTGCCGATAAAGAATGGGATTAGAAATCGCGACAGCTGTATTTACCTCTCGCTCATACACTATAGCACATGACATGAGCGAGAGTTGAATACAGCTGTCGCGATTTCTAATCCCATTCTTTATCGGCACGGGTTGTATATCTATACTTCTATACTAATATTATAAAGAGGAAAACTTTGTTTGTTTGTTTGGTTGTAATGGATAAACTCAAAAACTACTGGACCGATTTTAAATATTCTTTCACCATTAGAAAGCTATATTATCTGCGAGTAACATAGGCTATATTTTATCCCGGTGCGGGCAGTAGCTCCCACGGGACACGGGTGAAACCGCGGGAAAACGGCTAGTAGGTCATATAAAACTTTTCCACTTACTTTAAAATCTTATCCTGCGCGATCCCTTTAACCATCTGTGCAGACATGATGACCTTGCACAGCTGCCGGGCCCCTGCTATCTTGCGGTCCACCGCCAGGGTCTGCTTGGCGGAGCCCCCGAGCGTCTCCCGGTACGCGATCTGAAGAGGGCCGAGCTCTACGTCGATTTTGTACTCTCGAATGATCCGTTCTTTGATTATTTCTAAGTGGAGTTCACCCATTCCTGGGGGATAAGATGGTGGTTAGATTTTGGTATACATTTTATGCTTAATAAGGTAATTACCAGGTCCAGTAAACGGTTTAGAGAGTGGGGGATCGGATCTTGGCAAATATAAACTTCAGGTTCTTTATGTGCCTATCGCAAGGAGTTTGCTTTGAACATCATAATCGAATGACGACGCATGGAAGTAAGAGCCTGGACTGGAAAAGACAATTTCCGAAATCTGCTTTAAAGATCTGCTAAATTGCTCATATTTTCCTGCTTGAGTTTTATACTGTACATCAAGCTTTATAGGTTCTGCTGTGCCAGCTGCTGGCTGATGATGGAGAGCATACGCACCGGCGAGCACTGTCTGTCCGCTGTCGGCGTCGGTGGTGATCCTGAGGCTCGGGTCTTCTCTCTGCAGCTCTGCTAGAGCCACTTCCAGTGCTGTCTGCTGGGACACGCTAGGAGGCTCGATGGAGCAGAGGAACACTGGTTCTGGGACAGTTGTACCTGATGAGAAAGAGAAAATTAAGAATTTGAGGGAGATTCGAGGAATTTTGATAAGGTCGATGTAAGTGAATCACCTCGTGGTAAACCCTAGCCACATACTAAATGGCAAAGTCAAAAATATATTATCACTTTTTTACGTCTAAATCACAAAAGGACAGCACCCCCAAAACGTCCCCAAAATGCCCCCCTATCACCACTTCCTAGTGTTATGGCTGGAAAAAAAAGAAACTGTAAAGAATTATAACGAAATAGAAACTGTAAAGTTATGTATTACAATTTAATTATTAGAATACTAAACTAAAAGTTTCCACAACTAACGACAGGTTGTCCAAAATTCCCTTACCAATTCCTAACAGCATATCAGCGAGATCCTCACTCTGCGGCTGCGTCTCCATCGCTTGCAGCCTCTGCTGAGCTGCTGGCAGCACCAGCTCCTCAACCTTCTCAGGGTCTTGCAGCATCTCCGCCAGTTGGGTCTTGGCACGGGAGGCGGCCGCTTGGGTAGACGTTATCAGGTCACCTGTCATGGTAGCCTGATGGACTAGGATATGTTATTGTACTGCAATGGTATGGTTTTTCTTTACCTCTGATCAAATATTTAGCTGTCTAGGACAGCGGTTCCCGAATTCTTTTGGCTTCGGAACCCTTTTCATTTCACCATTTTTCGGCGGAACCTTTAAGTAAGAAGTAAACTAAAGACGTAAATACGCTTAGATACGGTTCGTGGCGTGTGGTAGCGCACCAAATGGTTATATGGTTAGAGACATATTCATTATACTCAGGCGTAGCGATGGCTATCTGCTACACGGGCCAGAAAACAATTTAGCCGCCCTTGACTTTGTGTATTATGGGAATAGTTTTCAGTTTGAAGACTGACAAAGTAAACGCAAAAAGAAATAGATTGGGTTTGTACAGGTGCGAGGCGAGCGAGCGCAATTTTTTTTAACTAAAAGAAGAAGTTCCAAGCACCCGCTAGCATTGAAAGACATCCGGTGGTAGCCTGTCTCGCGAGCGAAGCGAGCGCGAATTTTTTTTAGTTTAAGTACCTACACAAAATGAACAAAACCACTGTAAATTAATAAGGTCTCAAAAAGTACAATATCCCCACAAAAAAGCAAATGCAAATGAATAAGTAGCTAGCGAAGAAAGCGCTATTGCTTCTTCTGGACCAAAGGAATAAAAAATAAACATCAAAGGAAACCTCGACGGAAGAGCGCGAAATTTTTTCGGTGTTGGATACTTGAGCAATTAAACGAACATAAAAGCATCACACGTAACATGGAGTCGCGAGCGAAGCGAGCCCGAAATTTTCGGATTCGCGGAGGTGCAAAAATTGGAAATAATGTCACACTTTGATTCATGGTAAAAATAGCCACGGGAAATACTCGTATGCCGTGTCATTTCACGTCCTGTCAAATGTATGAAAACGTATAATCCTGGCGATGAAATAAGCCCAAAAAATGTGGTGATTTTTGGCCGACTCGCTACCTACTTTTGCCGATTGCCGAAGACCTGGAGGTATTAAGTTAATCTACAATTTTTAAAAACGGAATTAAATTATCTGCTGCCGTGGCCTTCCCCCGCCACTTGTCGCGAAAGTACGAGACTTACACTCCCGAGTGGTACCCACCTACATGGTGCCTAAATGGAACTTTGGAATGCAATATTTAAGACAATTTAATTGAAAATGAATAATAATTTTATATTGTCAAAAGTGAAACGATTTACCATATGGAAATCTTGAATTTTCTACGGAACTCCTGAGGGCCTGTCACGGAACCTCAGGGTTCCGCGGAACCTCAGGGTTCCGCGGAACCCCATTTGGGATCCGCTGGTCTAGGAAATTGGCTAGTTTGATATTAAATTTTTCGCCTACCAGGCAGTACTTATAAAGCAGATCTTGGCAAAAATTTAATTTAAAAAAAATCCAAAGTTATATATTTAGATTGAAGTTCATCAATATGGTTTGCGGTAAAAGTTGATGGGTATAAATTGTCACAGTGCCGTGCATCCCAAGGGCAAAACAATGAAAGAACAGGGATTTACTTAATTCAGTATGTGCCTCTTCACTCCCTGCTTTTCGAACCCTTGATCAGACAACTTCGTGTCATCAATCTACCGTAATAAGATAAAGATAAAAAATCATTTAGTCAAAGTAGGCTTCAAATCAGCATTTATTGAAGTTCAAATTTACAAAACACGGGACGGAAGTAACAAAGAACCCAACATGATAGTTACCTTGAGCGAGCTGACGACGGCGATGTTGCCGGCCGTCACCGTCTCCACCGGCCGGTACTCGTCTGCTAACGCCACGTATAGCGCTCCTGTCTGGTAAGTTATTATTATTACTACTATAACCCTATTATCTGTTAGGAAGTATCGCTTAATTATGAATTCTACTTCATGGGATATGGGTAGCTTCAGCCTGTTTGCCTGAAAGTCTGACAACTAGTCTTAACAAGGGGTATCAGGTTGCCCGGGTAACTGGGTTGAGGTGGTCAGATAGGCAGTCACTCCTTGTAAAACATTGGTACTCAGCTACATTCGGTTAGATTGGAAGCCGACCCCTGGATTATTGGGAAAAGGTTGGGAAGATGAGATGATGATTCCCACGCGTCTACGATTTCTTTTATTCGGGCATAAGTTTCAAATACCCACCATTATATAGGAATTAAACCTCCGGTAAATCAAACCGCTTTCAGAAAAAAAAATCCCAAATTCAGAAAAAAATTAAACTCACCTGCTCACTCTTATCCCTCGCCAAATTATAAATCTTCTGTCCCTTACTGATCTCCCCACTATAAAGCCTTAGAAACGTCAACACTCCTCTCTGATCATCATGCTGTACTTTAAAGGCCCTTGCTGCTAAATCAGTCCCGAAGCTCCGGTACAGCCTATGACCCTCAGAAGGGTTGGGCAGGTAGGCTATGATGCCGTCCATCAGGGTTTGGACTCCGATGTTCTTGTAGGAACTGCCACAGAGAATTGGGAACCCTTTCATAGCGAGTGTACATCTGCGGATGGCGTCTTGAAGGTCTTTGGTGCTCATGTCTAGGGTTTCCTGGGAAGAGGGTTTGAAGATGAGAGAATCTAATATTTGGTGTAGTAAAAATATATCTTAATCTTAGGTATCTACTTTGAAAAGACTTTAAGAGAAAACCTCATTGAGGAAATTATTTAGGTAAATGAAAATACATATACGGCTTAAACATAGCCTATCAGCTTTTATTGAGCACAGGACGAAGTATTATGAAATAATGGGCTAGGCGACATCTCGCTCACGTCAAACTTGGCCCGAGGGCAAGATGTACTCTTTATCAGATGTTTGGGCCCGATTTACCTGAATGTATTGACATACTGGGCCAGTTGTCCCCAAGTAATACTACTGGGAGTCAGGAGGACCTCTGAGTTAAATTCGGGGGTTATTAACTTACCTGCTGTATAATGCTGTCAGCCAGTATATCGTCCAGGCCGGACAGCGTGTCCACCAGCTCCTTGTGTTCAGCCACGGCTGCCTCCCACTTATGGCCGTCAGCCGCCTCTGTGAGCTTGCGCCGGAGTATGTTGTGTCCGCGCCCTTGTGTCCAGATCACTTCTTCTAGTGTTATTAGGTCTATTAAGCCTGAAAGTAAAAATGGTTTGTAAGGCTGGTTTTACAGTCGAAAAGTATAGTTATTTACTTCTAGTAAGCCTTTTAGATTTAAGCGTAGATGCTCTTGGATGTTGGTTAGACAGGTCCGCAGTACCAGTGGTAGGTCTACTGCAGTGGGTATAGTGGGCATGCCTACTTACCACTCTAATTTCCTTGTGATGTCACACTTATTTCTTATTTTTATGTACTTCTCCTATGTACTACCTTATGTAAATACATCCTTTTGTAGTCCTTTATAAACTACTACCATAAACTCCATTACGTACTTCCTTATATACTCCCCTATGTACTCTTTCTATATACTCCCTTATATAACGTAAAAGCATACAAAAACACTTATGTATAAACATTCTTCTAGCTCCATTTTCCTCCACTCACCAATAAGCCGTCCCTCGTGCCTGACATCGGTGTGCAGCAGCAGCGGCTGCGCGTGCAGCTTGTCAGCCACAGACCTCGCGCACGCGGCCGCGTTCGCGTCGCCGCGGTCCATCTTGTTCAGATACAGGATGCGGGGCACGCGGTACCCGGCTGCTTGGCGCCACACTGTCAGCGTTTGGGCTTCCACTCCTGTAGAAGGTTAGAAGTCAGAAAGAACGTGTTTCAAGGTGTTTTGGCAAGTTTGAATCACTGACCAAGGGTCCAAAAAAGCAGAGTGAAACTGCATTATTAAGAAGAAATATTACCCAATCTATATCTATACTAATATTATAAAGCTGTTTGTTTGTTTGAACGCGCTAATCTCAGGAACTACTGGTCCGATTTGAAAAATTCTTTCAGTGTTAGATAGCCCATTTATCGAGGAAGGCTATAGGCTACTTTTTATCCGGGTCCGTGCCAAGGTTCCCACGGGATGCGGGTGAAACCGCTGGCAGAAGCTAGTGAACTCATAAAATGAACTCATTGAGTTGGTTTCAAGTTTTGTGCAATAATGAAGTAATGAAGCCTTGCTTTCCTTCTGTGGCCTGACAGTAAGGTTAATAAAGAACACTTGAAAGAGTAAACGGGAGCAGCCAAATTGTAAAAGTTTGTATGAAAAACCAGTTACCAATTGACAAGAAAAATCTATGGAGAGAAGTGATAGATGATGCTTTAATGCTACTGAATATTTGTTAAGCCTTTACATGTAGAGTGTATCAAGGTATATATATGTGTGATGATTACTCACCAGCGGAAGCATCAAGCACTATAACAGCTCCGTCCAGCACAGCAAGACTCTGTTCCACCTCCATAGTGAAGTCAATGTGCCCCGGCGTGTCTATCAGGTTGATCTGACTGTCTTGCCATGGGAATGATACAGCGGCGGCTATGCAGAGGAGACTTAAGATTAAGAGCAGTTCAAGATCCTAGAGAAAAATATTGCAGTATATTGAATTTATTACAAAATCGTTTTTTTTTTTCGTAGCCCAAACTGTCTTACGGCCAATTTCTTCATCAAAAGTTAAAGTTAAAGTAATGTCTAAAGTAAAAGTAACGGTCAAATTCGTTTTTTCAAGGCTAAACTGACAGCAAAATTCATAGAAAAATTTAATTTAACCGTTACTTTTACTTTAGACATTACTTTAGCCATAACTTTAACTTTAACTTTTGATGAAGAAACTGGCCGTTAATGTTTGGCAATGCCTCCCCATTGTGTCTCCACACCTTTTGATCATTTGATTGTTCCTATTTACATGAAAAGAAATAGTAATACAGAATAAATATTCAAAAAATGCAGAAAGACAATATGCCTATTTAAAATAAAAAAAGAAGTAACTGTAAATAGGATAGAATACATAGATTACTTAGGCTATTTACCTACCCTTTCCTTGTGTTAGTTTGAGGATGAAATAAATAATAGTTTAACTAGTCAACATTGAAAATAAATAAAATACAAACATGTGATAGTGATTCCCCGCTGCCTCTCCTGTTCCATGTAATCAGTGACAGTGTTGCCATGATGCACCTCCCCCATGGACCTGATGGTGCCGGAGTAGAATAGCATCCTCTCCGTAGTCGTCGTTTTACCTAGAAGTCAAATATGTGACTATATTAATTAAATATAAGTTTTTTCTGAGATCTGTTGAGTTGATGACGGAGAATAATATTACAAAGGCAGGATTTACTTAGTTCTGGATTACATAATTTGCTGGATTACTAAGTCGTTTTAAAATTGAGGTTTTATATAATAACATTGACTTCTTCACTAACCTGCATCTATGTGGGCTAAGATGCCGATGTTACGAATGTTTTCGACATTGTTTCGATCCTTTCCTCCACCACTGGAATAACATCTTCGAAAAGATGAAACTTTAAATAATTTCCGGTAGCGATTCATGTTATGAAATGTCCTTAATTAAGATAAATAATTAGATTAAATACAAATCTATCCCATGCCCACAACTACCCAGCTGACCATCTGACATTGGAGACATTCAGTTGACATTGATACTTTTGACAGTTACTACGTGCTACGTTTACGTTCAGAAAAATTTCATCATGTTTTTGAAAATACCTATTCCAACTAAACGCACAATTTTCTTTATTTTTATTCAAAAATATTAATAATTTTATAATCATCGGCAGGAATATTGAACCCTGGCCTTCACCTGCACAGAAGCGATTTATTGGTTTATTGCCTTATGTGTACAGTGCGCAAAGCGATCCCCACTCTTCCGTCGAGAGCTCAATATCCGTGCCTATAACTCATCATTTTAGATCTTTCGAAAATCTTAAAACAAAAGTGTTATGATAAATGTTTTGCTATTAACTTTGAGGCCAGCTCCACACGTTGGCCCCAACGCTCGTTCCAACGTTGGACCGTAAACTCGGTGAGGCGTCCACACGTTGGCGCATAACTTAGTTCTGTCCCGTCAGGGCCAATGTAAAGATGTCCGATACAGAAATCGAAACTGCTCTCAGCGCGTTTGTAGTGATGAGTGCAAATTTATATTTGTTACTGAGAAAAAATAAAAAACCACGTCAAAGAAGATGGTGGATGACGACACATCATAAAACACGGAATCGTCCATGCCGGTGGCGATTTGCTAGACGAGGAAGCCATTTTTACTCGACGTACGCACTCGCTGCGTGTTGTGGCAGAACTGAGCAACGCGCCAACGTGTGGACGGAACGCCAACGTTGGCGCGCAGATTCCTTTGATGAAACCGACACGAGACGGCCAACTACCAACGCTCGCCCCAACGTTGGGACGAATGCCATTTTCTCGATCCACACGTTGGACGAATAGCGTTGGGACGAGCGTTGGGGCCAACGTGTGGAGCCGGCGTGATACAAATCAAAGTGCGTTTCTGGACGAAACCATTCTAAATCTCCCATCTCTTTCTTTCTCACTTTCTTGTTTTCTCTGTCTCTTTCACTTCGAAATGGCATCTGCGTCGATTTGTTTGTGTTGAATACGTAACAAAATATAAACTAAGTGTAAAATCAGACCCGGATATCGTGAAGTGAGACCTCAAGATGGGAGTACCAGCCTTCTTCCGCTGGTTAAGCAGAAAGTATCCTAGCGTCATTGTGGAATGTGTTGAACAGAAGGTAACAACATAACCTCAAAAAGATATGTTTAATCGGTTTAATCCTATTGCCTGTAATTAGTTTGCATATTTTGTTTCTTTACTCAATAATTTTCCAGTATTACGGAGGTATTTCCTAGTCTTGACGGAAACCTCGTTCAGGGAATGCGAGGGGTATGTCTATGCCGATTCGAAGTTGACCTGTGCATTTTTTAGTCTTCAATGGAAATTTTCCTTTCGACCTTAACTAGCGCCAACAATCATACACCTTGCAAGTGACTTGTTAACTTGACTTGTTATTCTCAAAAGTATACAATAATACAATGAATACTAAATTATGTTTCTTCAAAGGTACAATTATTATTATCATACATGAGCTGGTGTAGTCAGATTTAAATTACATTAAATGGGAAAATATAAATGAAAATTGAAAGCTTCCTCAATGCCCATCATATTCCCAATAGCAGTCCCGGTTGGAGTGTAGCAAAGGGTGTGCAAGGCTTTTGGGACTTAGAAAATTTTTCATAAAAAATGAAAATTTCTGAAAATGCCTAGTTTTTCATTTCCATCGTATAGAATACCTAAAAATAAGACGAAAACCATCTGGGCACCTTTTGTCTAGGACCAAGGAGCCCCGCGTAGCGGGGCTCCGTCGACTGGCAACCTCGACTTAGGGCAACCCCGACTCGGACAGGTTAGGTTCGAAGGGGATGGCGGGGTCTGCAAGACCCCGCCATCCCCTTCGTGGTTTTTTTTTTTTAAACCACCCAGAAGTAGGAGCCCCGCGCAGCGGGGCTCCGTCGACTTTGCCTTTGTTTACAATGACCTTCAGTGCTCATTTTCAGGCGAATCGTTGGTCCTAGGCAAAAGGTGCCCAGATGGTTTTCGTCTTATTTTTAAGTATTCTATACGATAGAAATGAAAAACTAGACATTTTTAGAAATTTTCATTTTTTATGAAAAATTTTCTAAGTCCCAAAAGCCTTGCACACCCTTTGCTACACACTAACCGCAGTCCCTATTGCCCTTTCAAGTAAATGTTGTCAAAGTCTGCCTAATCCTAACTTTTTTGCATGTGTAGGGACACATGTAAGTATGGCCGAGTGATGTAAGCAAAAACGTGTGAAAGCGTGAGGCATGCAAGGCGTGGACAGTTCTATAGAACGGTTCTATCTGAGGGTTTGCGTGTAATACAGGAATGAATTTTATCCAGTGCGCAAACTTTGTCAACTCATAGTTAAATAAGTTTTATAGATACGTATATTTTTATTTTGTAGTGTTTTAGTACAAAAAAGAAAAGTTATTGATATCGAAAGATGTTTATTTTGTAACCGATAGTACGTTCACAATCGTCATAGTATGCACGGCGGCAACGCGAAACCGGCTTACTGACGGAGCTCCGCTCGGCGCGCTCGGCGCGCTCGCGCGCGATAGTTGGTATCCATATTTTGCTGATTTTAGGGCGGACAAAAGAATGAAAAATTTTTTTTTACTGATGATGCAGATATGTTCTGTTAACGATTCTGGACCACCAGTTTTTTTTTGCGCACTGCTTAAAATTCATTCCTGTATATCCGGTATCCGAACACCGTGTTTCTCTCAACACACCGCACCCCACAACCAAAAGAGGCAGGACTCAATTAGGGGCCCAACCCAACAACCAATCCCTAAACATGCATGTACAAAAGTAATGGTCTATCACACTTCCATGCCAAAATTACTTAAAATTTGGACACACAGATACTCTACTCACAGAAAATAGGCAACTTTTTCTGCAAGTGCAAAAATAGTCACCTTGGAATGTCAATGGAATTGTTAGGACCAGTCCATATACAGGAATGAATTTTATGCAGTACAAAAAAAAAAAACTGTTGGTCCAGAATCATTAACAGAACATCTGCATCATCAGTAATTTTTTTTTAAATTTTTTATCCACCCTTAAATCAGCAAAATATGGATAGTAACTATTCTCACGCCCGCCGAGCAGTCTAAACATTTTTCGCTATCAATAAGTATTCTTTTTTGTACTAAAACACAACAAAATAAAAATATATGTATCTATAAAACTTATTTAACTATAAGTTCACAAAATTTGCGCACTGAATAAAATTAATTCCTGTATGTTTTTCTTATTTTACTAAACTACTTTCAGCCAACCGACGTTGATGGCCAGCTCATTTACATAGACTCCTCACTCCCAAACCCCAATGGGGTGGAGTTTGACAACCTGTACCTGGACATGAACGGTATCATCCACCCGTGTACACATCCTGAGGATAAGCCTCCGCCAAAGGACGAGGATGAGATGATGGTGGCTATCTTCGAGTGCATTGACCGTCTGTTCCGTATCGTGCGACCCAGGAAGCTGTTGTACATGGCTATTGATGGAGTGGTGAGTAGAATATGGTGTTTTTAATAAAGAGGTAAATGGGTGGCATGTGTATGTAAATAAATTTATTTTTATGCATATTTTTAATATATTACACAGTTTCAAATTGGATAGTTTTGTTTTTTTCTGAACAGTATAGGATAAAATTTAGCACAGTGCTCAATAGTATAAATTAGTAGAAATTGATATCAATTTCTATATTATCTGGGTAAAATAGTCCTTCCTTGTTACTTAGTGAAACTGCAGAAAACAGCTAAATCGAGCATGCATATGTTCTAAATCGAGGTATATAATGTACTTCCATAAAATAGAGCTTCTATTCCCACCAGGCTCCAAGAGCAAAGATGAACCAGCAACGTTCCCGCCGTTTCCGCGCCTCCAAGGAAACCCAGGAGAAGATAGACGAGATCGCCCGCATCCGTGACGAGCTGCTGGCTAAAGGCGCATACTTACCTCCGGAGAGACCCAAGGAGGCGCACTTCGACTCCAACTGCATCACGCCTGGCACCCCCTTTATGGACAGGCTCAGTAAATGCCTGCATTATTATATACATGACAGGTTTGTATAATTTATTAAACATTTTGCCTATATAGTCGATTAAACAAGGTCTCTTTATATGGTGGCCTAGTGATGAAAACGCCTGCCTCTCAAGTACGAGTGATCAGGTACATTCTAGGTCAGGCAAGTACGAATTGAACATCTCGTCTAAAGAAAACATCTTGTCAAAACCTGGGTTTTTAAGTTTAAATATGGTGATTATCGCTCAATCCTTGTCTAAATGAGAACAGGCTTGAGCACTGCAGCGGACTAATGAAAAAGCAGTCTGTGTTATAAATGTTTGCCACTAGTTTTAAAAGCCAAATCTTTTGTATTTCAGATTAAACAATGACCCTGGTTGGAAAGGCATCAAAGTTATCTTGTCAGATGCCAACGTGCCCGGAGAGGGTGAACATAAGATTATGGACTACATAAGAAGACAGAGAGGTAACGAACAGTTTAGCACACTAGTTTCTGCCAGTTGCTGCACTTATAGCATGTATGTCTGTAGACAACTCAAGACTGTTTAGCCTTCTGCCATCAGTTAAATAGTGTATGACAACCATACTATCCAGCAGGAGACTTTTTTGTTCGAACGCGTAAATTTTGCCCATTTGTTGAGGAAAGTTATAAGCTAATTTTTATCTAGGCGCGTAGGAGTTCACACGGGGCCACTGTGGATATTTGCCGCAATGCCAAAAATACCTGTCACTAACAAATCATATTTCTACATACTTTCAGTGCAACCAGACCACGATCCGAACACACAGCACGTCCTCTGCGGCGCTGACGCTGACCTCATCATGTTGGGACTGGCCACCCACGAGCCCAACTTCACCATCATCCGCGAGGAGTTCAAGCCCAACAAGCCCAGACCCTGTGACGTGTGCGGACAGCTTGGTGAGTCATTACTGCAGTGAATAGGTATATTAAGATGACCTCATATTGTACTTGAATCTTATATGATGAAAAGCATTGTAGGAAGGTTTGCCAGTGTTTTTAACCAACTTCCTAGAAAGGAGATTTCAATTGGATGCTTGTAGGTTTTTTTTGGAAACAAAGTTAATGGGTTTGAGTTGTCTATGATCGAGATGATTGGCGCATATTTAGGGAGGTCTACATTCAATCATTAATAGGATAAGTTGATATTTATACAACAGTGAATGCTAGCCTTAATTTTATTTTTTTCTTTCTAGGACACGAAATGAAAGAATGCACAGGCACAAACCCAGACGCAGCCCTAGTCCGATCAGACCCTGCCTTCGGAAACCAGGACAACTTCATCTTCGTGCGCCTCAGCGTCCTCCGGGAGTACCTCGAGAGGGAACTGCAGATGCCTGACCTTCCCTTCCCCTATGACTTCGAGAGAGCCCTGGATGACTGGGTGTTCATGTGTTTCTTCGTGGGCAATGACTTCTTGCCGCATTTGCCAAGCTTGGAAATTAGGGAAGGAGCGGTGGATAGGCTCGTCAATTTGTATAAGAAGTGTGTTTATAAGACTAAGGTGAGAATTTATTGGTTTTTACTGGTAAATCTGGTGTAAAGTGTTATCAAATGAAACAAAATAATAGTTCTGGCATTTACATAATAAAAAAAAATGACTATGGTGTATTCATTAAAACTTTACATAAAATGTAAATAAATGAAGCGTCATATAACTGACTAGTTAAAAATTACATTTCAATGTTTTTTGGTCTGAAATATAACTTTGCCAGCCAAAAATCTTGCTTATTTCCTTTCAAGACAATAATGTTAGCAATTTTCTCAATATCCTTCTAATCACTATAATTTCTCCTCAGGGTTGGATCACAGATTCAGGCGACGTGAAACTGGAGCGAGTCCAGGTCATCATGACAGAGTTAGGCCACATGGAAGACGAGATCTTCAAGCGTCGCCATCAGAACGAGATCAACTTCAAGGCTAAGGATAAAGCCAGGAAGAGGCAGCAGCAGAGGATTAACTTTGAAATGTTAGAGAAGACGCAGTTTGCGCCGATGGTAAGTAAAAAATAAATAAAGATTTAGTTTATCCTTAGTAAAAAAAATATACCTTAAAAACGTATTAAATATAATGGGTTTTATAGAATCTGTAGATCGCTGCACAATGTAATATGAAAATAGATTTAAAAAATATGAATGAAATAAAGCAGCCGATTTTGCGCAAAATCTTGTGCATGTTTGCGCAAACGTGAGACTATATTTAGACGGATTTTCTAAATTAATAAGTTTCGTTATACTAAATAATTCTTGTGTTTTCTTTGCAGCCCATCGGCCAGAATGCCAAACCGTTAGAAAACGTAAGACAAGAGGCTGCTAACATGCGAGTAGCCGGCATGCAGAATGAAGCCGCGGTAAGTTTAACTATTGAAATAATACGAATTGTTTACTCCACTCTACTAAAATGATTGAGGGATTTTTAAATTTATTCACGGTTTAAATATAGTACTTCCTGCCCAAAAAGCTTTTTTTACATTAAATACGAAGTTTTAATTAACATAAAAAACATGGCCAGATACCACCGGTGTGCGACACTTTGTGGCGCTGTGAGGCTCACAAAAGCTTCTGGTCTACTCTAGGTAGCAAAAATTGCAATCTTTGTACCTGAAAATATTATAGCAGTGAGCTCCCGCCAACGGGTATACATTTTGGTGGAATTATTACAAATACACCATTTTCCTTCCAGCAAGAACAAGACAGTCGCGGCCGCAAGCGATCAGCTCAAGCAGCCGGACTGGATGATGACGATGATGATGACAAGAACGATGAAGTCCGGCTGTGGGAGCAGGGCTTCAAGGAGCGGTATTACGAGAGCAAGTTTGAAGTCGCCAGGGACAACTTGGAGTTCAGGTAACATAGCATACTGTAAGCGTTGACAGCTTCACGATTCATCCCGACATCCGTATTGGATGTAAAAAATGCGCACAAATAAAACAGTTGCGCAAGAAATGCGCAAACACTACTTCGAAGGTGCTAAGATCTTGTCTCACTGTTAAAACATATAGATACACTTTTGAATCCTTTTACCTCTCTTCCACTACACCAATACACTTTGAGCAAGGATTACTTATATGAGACTAGTGATTTCCGCAAGTGATTTGGCCCGCAACCCGTGAGAACTATTCCGCGCACTCGGATAAAAACGCCTAGCCTTCCTCAAAAAATATATCTAACTATCTACTTTGAAAGATTTTTCCAAATTGGATCAGTAGTTCCTAAAATTGGTGCGTCCACACATACAAAAAAAGAACTCGACAGCTTTATAATCTTTGTTATTAGAATCTTATGAACCATATTTTTTTATACTGAACACTTCTACCTCCTATTCTAATATAACACCTGTCTTCCCGCAGGTACCGCGTAGCCCTGCAGTACGTGCGGGGGCTGTGCTGGGTGCTGCGCTACTACTACCAGGGCTGCGCGAGCTGGAAGTGGTACTTCCCCTACCACTACGCGCCCTTCGCCTCCGACTTCGTCAATATATGCGGACTCAGCACCAAGTTTGAGGAGGGGACGCAGCCCGTGAGAATTATTTTATTTTTTTATGTAGAAGTAACGTGTGAACTTATGATAATGATGTATCCATTTATTTTAGCCTTTCTTGAGCAGTAGATTTTCTATATTGAGAAAATAAATACGTGGTATGCCACATGCACAATAGTGGTATTGGTATAGGCATTGGTATAGTGGTATTGTATGTGGAATTTGATTCTTTAGAAATTATTTTAAAGTCCACTATCGGATTTTATCGGATAAAATAATCACTAAGACATTTTTGCTTACAAGACTAGCATCACCATAGATTCTTATTTTAAAAACTAATTTCCCCATAAGATCTACAATATTGAACCCTATAACATAACTGATAAGGTATATTTCTGTTCAGTTCCGTCCACTAGAGCAGCTGATGGGAGTATTCCCGGCCGCCAGTTCTACGCATGTACCCAAACCCTGGGCCAAGCTGATGAGCGACCCAGTAAGTATCTACATTACCATATAAAACTTAATCAGTAGGAAATATATATTTTTTACGAAGTCAATACTCGCTGAAAATACCCAAAGCCATTGAAAAATCTTTTACCCTCGATCATTGGCAAAAATGGCAGCAAAACAGCTCAAAATAGTACAAAGTTAAAATTCTTGAAGAAGCCATTTTTTACAAAGTTGATGTTGGCCTACAAATTGTTAGAGTGAAGATGATGATGATCAATAATTTGCTCAATATTAGTCTCAATGATCAGTCAACAGACAGAAATCCCAGTTTTACATGAATTATATTTACTTTAAAGAGTAACCATGGAGTTTATTGCCCGTTCTCCTCCATAGGAAACTACTTAGGAATGGGCAACTAGAATCAAACTTCAGAAGTGCTTGTGAAAGCCTAAATGAAATAAATGATTTGATTATAAAGTCTTCTTTCACATGACATTATATTAATTAATCTCTTCTTTCTTTACAGTTTTCATCAATAATCGACTTCTACCCGATCGACTTCAAGATCGACTTGAACGGCAAGAAGTTCGCGTGGCAGGGCGTGGCCCTGCTGCCCTTCGTGGATGAGGAGAGGCTCTTCAAGGCTCTGGAGCCTTATTATGGAGAGTTGACTGAAGCTGAAAGTAAGTCGAATTGTATAGAAGAAAGTGGCATAGCTTTTTTTTTTTTTTTTTATCGACGTAAAATCATCAAATGACCCCTCCCGCTGTGGGTTAGCAGCGGTGAGGGAGTGTCAGACTCTTACTGACTAAAATCGTCGTGTTCCGTCGTAGGCCTTTTATGTACCAGGGCCGCGGTATCTCTTTCGAACAACCCGCAGCCCCGGCAGGCCTTGGCCCTGCTGGGCCCCGCTGGGGTTGCTGACGTCTCTTTGAGGAGCGCGTGGAACAACGCGCGCCGTCGACACGGGTCTGTCGTCTAGGAAGACAGAGGGACGATGAGCCACCCGAACTCACCGCCCACAGACCCACGCCTACGGTGGCCGGGAGTCATCTCGCGACACCCGGCGCCCATGGTGTCTACCTGGTCCAGCGCGGCGGCCGGGATGAGAGGTGCGGACTCTCTGGCGTTCCGCCTCCTCCTTCTCGAGCATGACCGCTTCGCAGAAGGAGGCGACGGCATCCCATTCCCTCTCGCCCCGGACCATGGCCTGAACCAGGGCCGGACGCGAGAGGTCGCCGCCGCCCAGAGCCTCGACGAGGACCCGGCGGTGCCCTTCCCATGCGGGGCACACCTGGACTGTGTGGTCCACCGTGTCCTCGGGGCTGTCCGCACAATGGTGACACCCGGGCGCCTCCTCACGACCGATGCGGTGCAGGTACCTCCCGAAACAACCGTGTCCGGTGAGGACCTGCGTCATGCGGTACGTGAGGGCGCCGTGACTCCTCCCGAGCCACTCCTCAAAGAGGGGACTTACCGCCACGATGGTGGCGTGCCCTGCACTGGGTTGCGATAGTCGCTCCCTCCAGGCCACCATGAGATCGCGCCGGAGCTCCGCCCGCTGCGCGACAACTTGCCGCGGCAACGGGGTTTCTCCCCGGCGCTGAGCCTCCTCGCGCCAGTCGTACAGGCGCAAGAAGACCCTCGCCTCCAGATCCCACGGTGGCAGTCCAGCGAGTAGGCCAGCTGCTTCGCGGGAGATCGTGCGGTACCCCCGGATTAGCCTAATGGCTATCACCCTTTGGGGCACGTTCAGGTAGTGCACAGCCCGCGGCCGTGCCGAACGTGCCCATACCGGGGCCCCGTAAAGGGCCATGGACCGCATGACCCCCGCGTAGAGTTTACGGCAGGGGGCGTTCGGGCCTCCCAGGTTGGGCAGGAGCCGCTTGAATGCAGCACCTGCCTTCTCCAGTTTGGGGCCCAAACGTCGGAAGTGCTCGACGAAGCTCCACCGGCCGTCGAGGACGAGTCCCAGGTACTTCATCGCCCTCTCGACGCCGATGGTAGCCCCCCCCACCGTGACTTGGGAGCCTGAAGGTGGCGCGTTCCGAAGCCCATGAAAGCACATGGCCTCGGATTTGTGCAAGGCCACCTCCAGTCCCAGCAGCTGGATCCTCTCGATGACTATCGCAACCCCGCGCGTCATTATGTCGGCCGCCTCCTGGTGCGACCTCCCTTGTGCCAGAACCAGCGTGTCGTCAGCGTAGCAGACCACGCTGACGCCGCTAGGGAGGTCGGCGCGCAGCACCCAGTCGTAGCCGATGTTCCACAAGAGCGGCCCCAGTACCGACCCCTGCGGAACACCGCACGACATCTCTCGCCGATTCCATTCCCCGTTGTGACCAGGGTAAATGATGGACCTATCCGACAGATAGGCCTCGACCACGCGACGAAGGTAGGTCGGCACCCGGTGATACCGGAGTGCCTCCCTGATGCAACTCCAGGGAAGGGTATTGAAGGCGTTGGCGATGTCAAGAGACACCGCCAAGACGACCCCCCCCCGGGACACAGCATCCCCCGTCGTGAGAGCTCTCACGCGCATGATGGCGTCCACCGTTGAGCGCCCCTTGCGGAAACCAAACTGGTGGTCCGCAAGGTCCGGCCCTATCCCCCCAAGGTGCGCGACGAGGCGGTGTGCGACAACTCGCTCAAAGAGCTTGCCCACCTCGTCGAGCAACACGATAGGCCGGTATGCGGACGGAGAGTCCGCAGGGCGCCCCGGCTTCCGTATGAGGACCAGTTTCCCTGTCTTCCAACGAAGTGGGAACTGGCCCCTCTCCAAGCATGCGCTGAGAAGCCCCCTAAGTCGAGGCCCGAGAGCCTCAAGGGCCAGGACCCAGGCCTTGCCAGGCAGGCCATCAGGCCCTGGGGCGGTGTTTTTGGCTTTCAGCCTAGCCACCGCCACTCTCAGGTCCACCCCAGTCACCTCGGGGACATCGTCGTCGTCGGAAGTGTGGTCCGTACTTGACACCGCGGGTTGCAGAGACATGGGCGGGGGAGAGTGTTCCCCGCGCGAAGGGAACAGAGCGCTCACCACCTCCTCCACCAGCTGAGGCCGAAGACTCTGGGTCAGCGGGGGGGCCCATGGGCGGAGCTTGCCCCGCACCATTTTGTACGGGCGCCCCCACGGGTCCCTGTCCAGAGACCCCAGCAGCTCCGCATTGGCCACCTCCTTGGCCTGGACGATGGCCAATTGGAGGGCGGTCTTCGCAGCTCTGTATCCCTCGTACAGCTCTGCTTCCCTGGCTTCTGCATCCGGAGGGCGGATGCGCAGCCTGCGGTGTCTGGTGTACAGGTGCCTCGCAGCGACGCACGCCTCTCGAAGGGCCGCGATCTCGCAAGACCACCAGTACACCTGGCGCCGGGCGCGTCCTGGCGGGACTCGGGGCATGGCCACGTCACAAATCTCGGACATGGTCTCCCGGAACCACTCCGCCTCGTCGTTGATGTCGGCGGGCCTGTCCGGTGATGACACCCAGGCCTGCACGACTGAGGCTTCCAGGAGAAGCTCCCGGTCAAGATGCCTCAGCGCCCAACGTGGACCACTCGGGGTCTGCAGGACCGGCGCGCTAGGGTTCTGGGCGGAGACGTCAAACCGGATGTACCGGTGATCGGAGTAGGTCTCCACCCCCTCCTCCACGCGCCAGTCAAAGACACGCGGTAGCAGAGCGGGGCTGGCGAACGAGATATCCACCACTGACTCGCCCCGCATCCGTACACACGTGGGGACAGAACCCCGATTGAGGACGACCAGGCCTGCTTCCAGCGCCCAGTCCTCCACCATCCTACCCCGTGCATCTGTGCGTCGGGAACCCCAGGCCAAATTCTTGGCGTTGAAGTCCCCTAACACTAGCACAGGGAGGGAATAACTTCCGACGACGACGGACAACTCCAGGAGGGAGTTGTGGAACTCGGCGAGAGTTCGGCTCGGGGAGAAGTACACCCCCACGACGACTATCTCCCCGAACCGTGCTGCGACGCAACCCCTTCCACTCTTCACCCCTTCGAGGGAAGGAGTACCAGCGGCGGCCGACGATATGATGGTCACTGAGCCGCTAAGGTCCTTAACCCAGTCATCCCTGGGAAGGACAAAGTACGGCTCAGCGACCACGGCGATGTTGATCGACCACTGCGCCATGCTTTGGAGCAACAGATCCTGGGCACGGGCGCAGTGGTTGATGTTCGCCTGGAGGAAGCGTAGTGGAGCCAGGCTAGCACTCCATCACGTCTTCCTCCTCTTCAGACGCGGGCGCAGCGGCAGCAGCAGTGGCGACGGCGACAGCGGCGGCAGCGTTGGGAGCGGCGGCGGCCGCAGGAGCTGCGGTGGTGGCCACTGCGGAGGTGGCGGCGGTGGCAACGACGGACGGCCGACCCTTGCCCTTACTCGGCTTGGCGGGTGGGGCACAGGTCTTGCTCCCCGCCCGGTGTTCGGCCGGCTTGCCAGCAGCCGCACATGCAGAGCAGTGCGGCGTGGCGCTGCATTCCACGGCCTTGTGACCGGGCTGACCGCAGCGGAAACAGAGGGCGCTGCGGTCGACCTCCGAGGTGCAACGGACACCCACATGATGCCCGACGTGGCATCGGAAGCACCTCAGCGGTCTGGGGTCAAGCAGCTTAACCTGCGCCGACACCCAGCCGACCAGCAATCTTCGGCCGTCCACAATGTTCTTGGCCGCCGTCACGGGGCAGCTCACCGTGATGGTGCACGTGCCCCTGAAGTCGGGACGTATGGTGCCCGCCTTGACTTCGTCGGCGGAGCACCCACCCGTCCTAGCGACGGCGGCCACTACCTCCTCCGCAGTAGCTGAGTCGTCCAGGCCCATGATGCGCAGATCCGCGCACTTATGGGGCCTGGAGACTCGGGCGTCGTCCGCACTTATGGACGCCCTAAGCCTCTCGGCTAGAGCGTCTGCGGCGGGCCCACTGGCCGCTCCTGGGACCTCCAGCATTCGGGCGCCCGTTGCGGTCACCCTGAGCCGGAGGCCGGAGGCGATACCCAGCTCCTGCAGGTTCACCGCCTCCTTTGCTTGGGCGAGCACGTCGCGGTACGACACGCCCCTTTTGACCGCGTCCGGCTGTAGTGTGACTACTACAGCCGCGGTTTTGGGGGCGCGGAGTTGCGCCGCGGCGGCTCGCTCCCTGCGCCGCCGTTTCTGAGCCTTCTTTTTGGCCGCTTTGGCCGCCCTCCGTTTCTTTTTCTTTTCCCCCACCACCTGCCACTCTGACTCAGTGGCAGAAGAGGTAGGGGCCGCAGACGATGTCGGCTTTGGAGGGCGTCTCGCCACTGGTGCCGACGACGGAGCCGGTGCTGACGGTGGCACCGGGGGCCTCTGCGCCTGGACCGCCCTTGCGGTCTTGGCCTTTGGCTGAGCGGGCGCCCTCCTGGTCGGTCCGTTCGGCGCCGCGACAGGGGGCTTGCTCGGCGGTCCCCTTCTGGGTGGGGGTGCCGCTGCGACCGCAGCCGCATAGGAGGCCCTTTGGGCCGCTGGGGGCTTCGACGCCGCGAGGGGGGGGCGCAGAACCCTGCCCTCCAGGACTGAGAAGCGAGCCTGGAAGGCCGCCATCTCCTGACGGACTAGGGCCAGGATCTGGCTCTCAGCCGGCGTAGTCTGCGCCTGTTGTCTGGCCCCACCGCGCTCCGCCCCCTGCTCGCGCATCTTAGCGAGCTCCGCCCGGAGACTCCTGTTCTCGTCCACGAGAGACTCCAGGGCGGCCGTCAGACGAGCCACCTCCTGCTGCAGTTTGGCCAGCTCGCTCACGGGAGCCCGGCCAAAATTGCTCACCGCTGCGGCGGTGATGGAGGCGGTGGCAAAACTTCAATTTTTTGCGCGATCTTTCGTAGAAAAAAAAAACAGCATTTACGCGCGACAAAACCCATTAGTGTAAAAGCGCTGATAGGCTTAACAGCCTTCTTGGGGTAGTTTTCCATTAGATCATGTTTTTATTGTTTACACAATTCTTTCTTTCTTTATTCATCGTTATAACTTGACTAGCAGTTTCCCGTGGTTTTACCCGCGTCCCGTGGAAACTACTACCCGTACCAAATAAAATATAGCCTATGTTACTTGGGGATAGTGAGGCTTACCAACAGTGAAAGAATTTTTCAAATCGGTTTTATAGTTTCGGAGACTACGGTACAAACATATAATATTTATTTATTTGCATACCCTGTTCATAAAATTATATTTTTTCTCTCAGAACAACGCAACATCCGCGGTCACGACCGTCTCTACGTTGGCACGGCTAACAAGAGTTACGACTACCTTCTCGGCTTATACAGCGAGGCTGGCAGCAAGTTGAGGAGTCTGATAGAGAAGCAGCAGAAGTACCCCTACATCAGTGACGGCGTGACCGGAGAAGTCATGCTCAGCAAGGACTGCGTTGTCATTGGAGGGTGAGTTTACATAATTTGGTAGATTTCCGAAAAGTAGGGAGGGGTTAATAATATCAATTTTGCTGAAAGGTGGTTACTAAAATTTAGGATTACTAGCTCAGTGAGTACCTCAGTCAGTTGCTTTGAAGATGTCGCCATTTGTATGATTATTTTAAGAAAAGCTGACGTTTATGTTTTTGGTGTAAATGGGCCTTAGTGAACTGGTAACTGTGACCTAAATTCTGGCAGCATTTCAATTTCAGTTTAAACTGATAAATATATTACCCTTACAAAACAATCAATGGAAATCTAACCACCCCCATTTCTCCACCAGCCAGCTACCATCACCCGTGATAGGTCTTCAACCGGTCCTCGGCAACCACGTGGTCTGTGTCCGGTTCCTGGACCCCTCATATGACAAGGAGTTCCCGGCGCGAAGACTCGAAGGCGCCGTGCAGCCGCCCCGGGTGCTCAAGCCGGGACACCTCGGACATGAAGAGAATAGGAATTATAGACCGCAGATTGGTTAGTTTTTCAACCGACTTCCCAAAAAGGAGGGGTTATCAATTCGTCGGGATCTTTTAAGAATTAAAAAATGAGTAAATTAGTATAGATAATATACATAGGCAGTTTATCAATTCAATTTATTAATATCATTTATTTGCGTTCCACAAGTTTTTTGACAAGGTGTTATGTAGTCTTGTAATCCTATAGCTAAGGACAATTATGGACCCTGTTAGGGCACAGCAATATTGGGTATTTAATGCCAGTACATAATAAAAAATCTTACATTATTTAAATGCTTTGACATCAATTTTTATTTTATTTTTCGGTCACTCTACCATAAGCAGATGTTTCAATGGAATTTTCACTTATGATCAAAACATGTTGTTACAAAATATTCCCCTTTCTGATAAACTTCTATGCCCACATATACTAACAACTAGTATTACCTACAGGTATGGTACGATCTAACACGATAGCGACGATGGAGGCTGCCGGCAGACGTATGCTGGGCCACCACCTGCCTCGGCAGACCCCTTACGGTTCAGTACCACCACCACCGCAACATGCTGGTCATCATAGTAAGTACACATCCTCATTCCTAGAAATGCAAGTGTTTCTTTGCAAGAGAAGTATTGGGTTGCCTGGGTAACTAGGTTGAGGGGGTCAGGCAGGGCAGTCGCTACTTGTAAAACACTGGTACTCAGCTACGGTTAGGCTGGAAGCCGACCCCAACATGGTTGGGAAAAGCGCTCGCAGGATGGATGTTTCTTTGCAAGATACGTAGAATGTGGTGAAGAGTGGGCGTTTTTGGGGCCTGTCTCATGTAATTCGGACCTACGAAAAGTGATGATTTTCAGCCTACTTTTGATAAACGCTTTTTGATTTACTTTGATCTGCAGTTACGATGAATGTTTCGACTGGAAGCAGGAAATTTAAAAAAAAATGGTTTAATTGATGTTTTACCTCAGTTAACAGTAGATATGCGACAATGTATTGTTATTTTTTTTAATTAAAAAGTTTATCGAATTACACGTAAAACATAAAAAACCGGCCAAGTGCGAGTCGGACTCGCGTACGTAGGGTTCCGTACCATTATTTATAAAACGGACAAAAAAATCACGTTTGTTGTATGGGAGCCCCCCAAAATATTTATTGAATTCTAGTTTTCATAGTAGTATAGTATTTGTTGTTATAGCGGCAGCAAAAATACATCACCTGTGAAAATATCAAATATCAGCTCTCTAACTATCACGGTTCATGAGATACAGCCTGGTGACAGACGGACGGACAGACAGAGGAGCGAAAACAATAAGGTCCCGTTTTACCCTTTGGGTACGGAACCCTAGAAAAGGAACCTTTTTATATTGTAATTTCTCACTACCAGTCGAAGCACTCACCGTAATAATGGCATCCATCGAATTTCGGTCACAGCGAATGTTATTTGGGAAACTTTCATAAAACATACAATGCGATTTCGGCCCGATTCCGGCATTGAACCCGAAACACCGTGCATAACAGTCGCGCATTGCAAAAGTATCTAAATACAATTACCAAATAAAGCAAACATTTATTTTAAATTCATATTCAAACAAAACAGAACTAATTAAACAAAATCAACCTGCAAACAAATAAAATATTACTCATACATAATCCTAAATACAAACGAATAACCGTCAAACATAACAAATATACTATAAATAATAGTTTATTAAAAATTAATTCTTGCGCACGTCACAACCGCCCACAATGGCGGGAGTGTGCAATTTAATTGAGTCACGTGACCACTCTTACCCTCCCCTCTCTCGTCCCGTACCTCACCCCCGCGAACACCCGTCAGTCGTTAATTGGCCGTCGGAGGGGACGCACGTAATTTGTGAAAGGTTAATGCGCTGGTGATTGACGGGTTGTAGTTTATTTGGGTTTTTGTTATAAGGGCGTTGGCCTTTTTCGCCTGATTGTCACGAAGGGGTATTGCTTGAAGTTATATGCAATTGAATGTGTATGGTTTTTAAAGTTTATGTCAAATCTATCCTATTGTAGAAAATTACATTACATTGTTACATAAAGGATAAGAGCAATTAGTTCTCATTCTTAACACACCGCCTACCGGTATAAAAACTTATATACCTTAGCCTTCAACGATAAATGAGGTATCTAACACCGAAATATTTTTTCAAACCAGTCCAATAATTCCTGAGAAAGCTCGTTCCAACTAAGTATGTATATGTTGACTATTACTATTACACTTCCAAAAATCACTGAACATCGCTTTAACACCCTATCATGGTACAAATAACCACATAGCCTCAGGGTAGTTGTCAGTAAAACCACAATAAAATCATTTCACAATGACTCCCACTATAATTTGTCGCCCCTACCTTAGCCTTAGGCGTGTCATTGCTACCGGTTGTTAAGGATTGTTTCAACATGTAGCTCTAGGCTCTATTGTCGAACCTGGTTTGGGGTTGGTCTCTGATGTAATTATATAAGTGTCAATGGAGCTAGAGTGATTACAACCTCTCTTCTTCTATTGTCTATCTATTAAACGGGTTAGAAACGTTTCTGCGTTCTCCAAGATTTTTTAGATATTCTTTGACTTTCCATAAGACTCCCAAAACAACACTCACACCCTTTTGACGCATAACCACACAACCTCAGACCACAATATCCGACATATTATTGCGTGTATGTGACGCAAATTTTGCCATACATTTTTCAATTCGTTTTTAAATTGTTTTATGTGCGTCTGTTATTCACACATAAACACAAAACATTTTTAATTCTTTCAAATACATAGCTAATATATTCGTTTGACAATGCCTCCCTCTACAATATAACTCCCTATCTTAGCCTTAGGCTTGTAATCATTGCTACCGGTAGTTAAGGATCGGTTTAACATATTGCTTTAGGCTACTAAATTGTGCAGTTTTATTGCTGTTAGATGTCAATGGAGTGTCGTAACCGGATTGGGGTTGGTTTTTTATGTTATTTGACAAGTAGTTGGTAGTGGATTTTCATATAACGAAATAACTACCTATTTATAATCAGAATATCGTCCCGTAGAGGGAAAAGTCACTAAGTCCGATAAGTGAGTTATCAATGCCATCATTATCACAATCCCAATGTTATCAAGATGGCATTGATAAATCATTATCGTTTTTTTTTCGGACTTAGTGACTTCGCTCTACGGGGATGATATTGACTAAGATCATAGCTTCTAAGTAACGGCTGCACGGTTGATCAATCAATAGGTTATGCAACACTTCGCGCAGTGGGCCCATCGATGGGTACCGGGTTACCCCGGTAACGGGGTTGAGGAGGTTAGATTGGAGGCCGCCTCTTGTTGGGAAAATGACAATTGCTGGGCTGATGACAATTCGAAGGCCCGCATCATAGGACCAGATTTTTTTGGGCTGTCTACAGAAAATCTATAGGACAGTCACCTTAATCCTTCCTGGTCTTTTATCAGGGTCCAAAAAAGATCAAAACAGTATGTTTACTTCCTCAATTATCAGACAATACACAACTGTAGCTTGTTAACAAAGAGAGCATCAACAAACAGCCCAGTTTCTAAACAGTTAATAACTACCCATCACTAGTGAAAGAAAAAAGAAAATTACATACCAATAGCCGCCAAATGTATTCCATTCGAAATTCAAATTGGCCAATCGCTTGCATTCACGTTTAATAGCGCGCGAGGGCAAACAGGAAGTGCGTAGGGACGCCATTGTGTGCCTCCGTGTCGCCAGCTACGAAAATAATAATTATAGAGGGTTGCCAACAATGGGAGCCGGATTTTTTTAAATATCGAAGCTCAAGTGCTTCCTATAGAGGATTACCGATACAATGTCGGTTTTTTTTTTTTCAAACTTTTTTTATTTTTTGTGTACTTTAACCAGGTGTTTTAATACCAGATTTGGGCGTTTTTTGTCTAATCGGATAAAGATATCTTGTGATCTTTAAATGTGGGTTATTTTGCAGTGTTAAGTGTGACGGTTTTTATGTCTAAAGAATGGACTCGAGTAGTTTTTGGGAAAAAATATTTTTAATAGCGTGTAGTTGCTTTTAAAATGCAATTTTATAGTGGACGGATGTACTTATGAGCTTGTAAAAAATATATCTTTGCGAATTTTGCTTATATAAAATGATATTTGTGTAGCTTAGTTTGTAGCTACTCACGAAAAAAAACAAATAATCATCCATCCATCCATCGTTAATGGTTTATGTAGTTTCTTAGGTAAAAATTAGATGCTCTTTCTAATCTACCTATCACTTTCTTAATAACAAGAACCAAATATGTTGAATTGCTGCGTAAGAATACTATTGTTCTTGGTCAACTTCTTTGTACATTTGGTCTAAACACACTCAAGTGTAGAAAAATCTCCGGGGCTGCGGGTTGTTCGAAAGAGATACCGCGGCCCTGGTACATGAAAGGCCTATGACGGAACACGACGGTTTTTAGTCAGTAAAAGTCTGACACTCCCTCACCGCTGCTAACCCACAGCGGGAGGGGTCATTTGATGATTTTTGACGTCGGGAAAAAAAAAGTGTAGAAAAATCTTATATGTATGTATGTATGTAGTGCAAAAACTGAGACATTTTAATTCGCTGTCTCGTGTTAAACGGCGTCAGACCAACCTCAAGCGGTGTGCATGTCAATATCAAGTTTCAATAGGAACACAAATAAGCCCACTTATTGCCGGCATATCGGTTACGACAAACAGTCTGTAGGTGGTATTAGTTAACGATATGAGAATCTGAGAATATGAATAAAGCAGCCTAAATAAGAGAACATACAATATGTTGTTGTATCAATGTGTATTAATTCGAATTGTATTCACGAAGGCGCTTGGCAATGAAGCAACTGTTGCAGTAACTAGCTACTTACATACTGACAAATGGGATTAAGCTCTTTTAGTAACTTTACCATAGGGAAACCTCATAAAACCTTTGAAAGAGTTGGTAGTGGCCTCAATTACAGTTGCTTTGCGTACAGAGCGCCTTAAATCACAAAATAGGTCGATTTTTCGCAATCATTGACAATCTTAGAAATATCTGGTCTCTTAACTTTTTGCAACACCTTAGAAAGCTTACTGGATTGTGATCAATAAATAACTAAAAGGCCTCCTACAATAATCATTCCGAAATCATACTCAAGTTGTACTCAAAAACCATTTGTAACTACAGGAATACATCAATAACGCAATTCACCAAACGCTGACAAACCCATCAAAAGTCACTCTAAAAAACTTCCAATTATAATTCAATTAATTTAAAATAAAAAGTCATGTGGTAACTCTTATTGTAAGGGCAATAGGGGTGATTTTCGCTTGTCAGTTTGAAACAAGAGGGGCTGCACGCGGCCCAATTATGAATCAACCCCAAGCAAGGGAAGCTTTAATTGATCACGGTTATTTTATTTTAAGATTGATGTGTTTATAAATAGTGTGCGTGTTTTTCTCTTGTTTAGATGAATGCTTAGGTTTCCGAGCTTCTTCCGTTCTACTTGGCATTAAGTTCTTTCATCAGCCTTCTTACTGTCCCGTTGAAGGGCACAGACCTTCTTGTACAGAGAAAGAATGTCCATTATTTACCACACTTGCTCAGGGGGTCCAGGGGGGTATTTTAAGTCCAGGTTTTCTTAAGACGCTGAATGCCGAAATTGGCTTGTCTCAAACAATTTTTTGGCCAAATCTATACAGTTTTTGACGGCGAAAAAAAATAATATTATTAATCTTGAACATATTTCTGAGAACCCTGTTAATTTCAAAACACGTTCTCGAAAAGTTTTCTCGATACAAAAAAATATCTGTATTACTTGTCAACGTACATTGATAAAATTTGTAACATTAACATTTACATTGATAAAATTTGTAACGAATCCATATGTAAATACAGAACTTGGTTAATTTTTTTTTTTTTGTTTACTCAACTCATTTTAAGTGCATTCAGCCTCTTAAGACGGTTTCTTATTTTTTTTTATGTATTTTCCTCAAGGACTGGCCACAAATAGCGACCGATAGGGAAAGATGGAAGGTAATGGGGGAGGCCTTTGCCCAGCAGTGGGACAGCATAGGCTAATTCTAAAAAAAAGTATTTTTCCTTTACTCATACTACATATCTAATATCCAATATAAATTGCATCCCTATCTTTAGGAGGCGACCCAAAAAATCCACATTTTTGTATAATATTTGTGATGGTTCTGTTCCATATTTCAACTACAAAAAATTTCAAAACCAAAAACCACCTGACATTATTCCCCTACACTCACCGTCAAAATCTCAAAACCTCCCTCCAAAAATTTCAAAAAAAGAAAAAATACAAAAATTTGTAACCGCAGCGCAAATCACAAAGCTCTGACGTAAGACACGCATCACGCATAACGACGTGACGCTGGTGGGAGGGGGGGACAGGCCAGGGGGGGTGCGAGGGTAGATAGAAACGAAGTCGTCTGCGCCACTCCACATTGTCGCCGGCTCGGTAATTAGAGGCGGCGGCCGCGCGTGCTCAAGTGGGACCTGCTGCACGGTGCTACCTTCAGGGATCCGCGGGGTAAAGCGAAAATTTGCAATTTGGCGGTCATTTTTCATGTGATTTAGGAAATGTAAGATGTAGACAAGTATGTCTTTTTATCTGTTTGTCGAAAAAGGTTATGTTTTTCGCGTGTGTCTCTTAGGGAAAGGTTGTTATTTATCCATTAAAAAACCACATTTGGTTTAGTTTGCCCTGTGCGTCTTAGAGAAAACAGCAATTGGTCTATTTAATTCTGCGTAAGAAAGATGTGTGTGACTTAAGTCGAACTTATTCAAGAAATGTGTGAAAGACTGGAAATTCAACATATTTAAATAATTCTGCAACTTAGCTTACTCGCCAATTATTATTTATCTACACCCCATTTACAGATTGCCAACGCCAACAAAAATAAAATAAAAAACATAAAACCAATATTATTCAACTCTTGTAACATACAGACTGACAGTTTCATCAACAAAACCAATCAAACAACTATCACTTGAGCACACTTAAACTAGAAAAAATCATAACTGATACCTAGTCTAGCGTTACGGAACCCGAGTGATGTGGCACGACTCGCGCTTGTCAGTTTTCTATTTCAGTAATAACTATTTTTGTTTTTTCCGTGACTATCGTTATAAAGTTGCCTGTAAAGTTGTCAGGTTTGTGTTGAACAAAGCTGCTGCGTTTTAAATGTGAAATGTTTTATTTCGCTACTTGTGTTTTTTTAGAAGATGAGTAACAAAATACCTGCTTATGTTTTCCGTATCTTCAAGGATATAGGGTACGTGGAAAAAGCAATCTTTGTGTAAGGCAAATTATTATACATTTTTAGAGATAATAAAATTTTGTCTGTGACTACAGATGCCAAGCTAAAAACAATATTCCCAATATTTTACCTATAGGACAAGAGAGACTCGGTACATTAGTAGATCGATAATAATATCTTGCAAACACGAGTATAACTAACACAAGACCAATTAGATTATTAAAGCTTACCGCGAGCATAAATAACACGAAAGATTATTTAAAAAAGATTGACCAATATAATGTAATAAAAATACAGTGAAATTAAATTATTAAAGAAAAGAAAAAATACAATACAAACTTAACACTACAGTATAATTGGTACTATCATCGAAAATTATCATTAAGGAAGTCGTTAACATTATAGTAGCATTTTTCTGTCAGAAGTTATTTTTAATGTTTTCTTAAATTGTATTAAGTTCATTGATTTTATTTGATTAGGAACTTTGTTATAAATAACGGTTACAGAAATCCCCAGATAGTTGACTCCAAAAATATATGCCTACGGAATCGTTGATATTCAACCCCACTTGATGTTCCCGAGTGATGTCTTGTCAACTGTCATGGCGGCTTGAGATTCGTGTCCCTTCCCCTCAAAGGCATTTCTTAGCCTTTGGCAATCTACAGTGTTCTTCAAAATAATAAAAAAAGAAATGTACAAGACGGTATTAAAAATACACGTTCTGTAAATGTAAAATGTATTTTTTGTTTACCTATATTTTGAAAACTAACTTTCTTGGGAAGAGATATTTTTCTTTAGATAAAATAAAAGGAAGCAACAATAAGTATTTACCTATTTATAAAAAGACATATTTGCTTTTGCTTTCCATGGCAAAAAATGGCTTCAAAACCCTTAACAGAAATTCATAAATTAATCATAAGTACTAACACACTTGAAACATCAACATAAATATTTCGAAAAATCAAAATAAAAAATACCGAAAAAATATCACATTTAAAATTACCTACACCTAACATTCTACATAAAACCCCAGTCATATTAACACGTGTAAAACTAGCTACTGAAGATATTCCGCGAAGGTGCTATAATTTGGACACGCGGCGTCGCTCGCTCAGCTGAATGTGTCGCCGCGAGACCATTAGGTGCCTATTATGTCTACCCGCTCTTACCTCTTATATTTTTTAGTTTTTACCACTGCTAAAGCACTCTGCATAAAGGTCGCATGCACTGTGGTGTAACATTTTTTTTTTTGGGACAAAATAAAAAAGCTCCATTATCATTGAACCTATCTACCCATAAAGGTAATCATACAAGTACGTATTTTTGAATGTTTTTAAGGGATCATATTTGGACCTACCAATTTTAAAAGTCCAATTTTGAATATGAATCTTTTTTTCTAATCAGTTAAAAAGCGATGTCGTGAATAGAAACTTAAAAAATATAGAAGAATATTCAGAACGAAGTTTCCCGGCTTCTTCGTAAAATACCTAATCGTACCTGTTACGACATAGTGGTCGCAGACCCTTCGCAACTTTCGGGAGTGTATGAAAAGATTTCGTGGCGAAACTCCTGAAAAGGGAATTTTGACAGTCTTGTCGCCTTCAGCGTGTTAGCGTCTTTCAAGATAGCTGACGTTTCGCCAGACGTGTTCCTAGGACCGGTAATCAAAATATACAAACAGGTGGATATATTTTTCGAGTTGTTTGAAAACAGTATTTTCTGTTTTAGAATACAAAGATTTATAAGTTTTATTCCCTCTCGACTAGACATTCAAATAAAAATAAATGTCAAAGTCAAAAGCCCGTCGATTCTTCCCAACTTTCCCAATAATGCGCACACAAAAGCCACTACTAATTTGACCCTCTACGTACAACCCACAATCATAAACTTGGAATTAATGGTGGTATACGTGCCCCACGTTGGGCGCCAACCGGGCTCAACAATGCCGGCTAATGGCGGCGCGTCGTTACGCTCTCAACTCCCGCTATTATTAATGCCTTCACTGCTACGTGTGACAGGTACAAATAGACTATTCTCTTGCAAATTACGGTTGTACTGAATACTTGTACGCTCAATTGCTTCTTGCTGAAGTTGAGGATGATTGCAGAAGCTCAAAAAAAATACGTTAGGTTTCTGCAAATATGTTGGCAAAACCTATTAATATCGGAATTAGTCGCGTAAGCTTCATTAGACTGTACTAAACTTAGGCTTATCAAAAACTTTTATCCACGCCTATTTAGATGTTTAAAACATCAGATCAAGGCTCAAGAATTATTGAGCTAAACCAAATCAACACTTCTACCTCTAGTTCTCACATTGTTCAAAACTTCGACTTGACTGCACAAAAAGATTAAAAGCTCCTCGAGAGCATCTACACACATACATAGCAGTTTAAAACCAGTCAAATCCCTTCTCAAAGAATCAAAGGTATTACACAAAAATACAAAATGCAAATAAAGTATATTCATAATCTATTTGAGATGGTACTGAGCCAGGAAGCCACGCTGAGCCACTTGGCGCAATCGGTTTACGCGCCAAATTTCTGATGTACCAAACAGCTCACAGTTACTTGGACCTGCAAGGATTACGACTCTGTAGTTTGCCATGAGGTCTGCATGTCTAGATGTGGCTAGGAAAAATAGATTTTTAGAGCGTCACAGAATGGATTAGGGGTATATTTTGTACTTGTATGAATTTGTTTTGAGTTCTTACTGTGGGACCAGACTGCTAATTCTAGGTTCATTAGTTTATTTTTAATAGCAGATTAATAAAGTTCAGAAGTGAGTTCAACATAGCAAAAATATTTATTGATCATAGGCGCCAAGAAACTTTCCTTTAACAATTTTACTTTGCCAAAAATGGTGCAAAACTATAGAGTTGGTGGTGGTCTTACATGATTTATTCATTGTTTGGATCCTTGCTATATCAGATAAAATCTTAGCTCCCTTCCAGGGCCACATAATCTGAGTTGGCATTACATCTTGACAAAGCGAGCGATTAAACACTCGAGGTGCGATTCGCGCGGGGCGCGTCGCTGCGACTTTTAGCCGAGTGTCGCAATACGCGACTTTTGTGCTCAAAGGGAACGTTTATATTCACGCAAGTGTCGGGATGAAAGATGGCGTTTGATTCCCGCACTAAAGCTCTAAAATAAAGAACAGCTTCACTCCGAGGTTATTTGGAAATATGGCCTTATATGCTTGGGGAATGAGGCCTCTTAACAAAGTTCAAACGGATTTGAAGTCTTTAATTTAACCCAATAGATGAGGATCTATTAAGCATTCAAAAATAAAACACAAACCCATTCCAATAAAGCAGCAAAAGTACTTTAAGTCACATCTTTTGTTGCAGATCGGTCACAGTCGTACGGCCCCCGGCCCAGCGGTTACGTACCGTATCAAAACAACCAAGAACACGGCCGGAGCTTCAGCTCAGGCGGCCAGGAACAGGGACGCGGCTACAACAATCACAGCCACGGCCCGCGCACCTACAACCAGGGAAACCAAGACTACAGCCAGAACAACCGAGGTTACAGCCAAAACCAGGGTTACAGCCAATCTAACCAAGGTCCAAGCAGATCAGGGTATGGTTACGGCAACCAAAACAGGTTCGGCAACTCAGGGGGTTCGGGTTACAGGAGTCAGAGTGGAGGTTACGAGTCACAGGGTCACCAGAAGTACGGTGGACATCAGACCAGCCAGCCTACCCAGGGTTACAGTTCTTCAAGCGGCAAGTATGGGCAGAGCCAGGGTTACAGCACGCAAGGCTCAAGGGACGCGAGGAATAGGTACAATAGTGATCAACCGCAGTCAGGATCGAACAGAAGGTACCAAGGCTCAAGTCAAGGGGGGTCGTGGCGTTAAAATTAGTTTTTTTTTTACATAATAAAAATAGTTTAATAAACAAGATTTTCTAGACGCATATCTGTGACCTGTCAAAGACAGCATTTTGTATGATAGAGTAAATACATCTGTATAATGATTTAGGCTGCCTGCCCACGTCAGACTTTTTGTAGGACAGATAATCGGACCGACTTTTTTTGTACTTTCTGACCAACTTTTTGTAGGACGTGTGAGTTGCACTATTGCTCTCAGTGTTTTATTTTTCTCCTACAAAAAGTCGGTCACCGATTTTCGGACGTAGGCGGACAGCAATGACAGTATGTGGTAATGGTAAAAATTGAGACAAGTTCTCACAAAAAATACCTATGTAATAGTAAAAATGTTATATCCTACCAATTCAAATTTATTAGTGCATGTCTTTACATGTTTTTGATTCTTTTCTTTGAAGCTTGCTATATGTTAATTGTGATTGTAAATGAGAAAATTACATGAAAAACTTAATAAATTGAATTGTTTGTTGATTGAAATTACAACGAATACTTCTATTTAGAGGTATTATTTCGGTGAAAATTTTAATATCGTCTTCTATTAAATCCTTGCAATGTAACAAATTATGATTATCACATTGTTAATTATCACAATTTTAATGGTATCGCACTTAGCGAATATATTGCCTTCTAACAATCTCATTAACTATATATAATGTAAATCAACATAGCAATGACTACTCTAAGACTGCAAATTCATTAACATTCACAAAATCCTTGTCTAACATATAGAAACTTATAATTATCCATTAATAGATATAGGAGACGAGCAATTAATAGTACCTAATACAAAAATATGATATAAAAAATAAATTATTGTAGTGTTGCTACAAAAAAAAACTACGGACTTGGCGGAACTCTTCCGTGCATCCAACATTGTATGACATAATGTGAATTATTGTATTACTTAGCAAAATGACTGTAAAAATAAACAATGATTTATCGTAAATGTTTTTGTGTAATGTGTCTCGATTTTCACAATATTGCTATGACATGAATAGTTAAGATTAATTTTGTATAAAAACGAACGAATTCGGCGTTATGGCAGAAATTTAATAAAAATATCAACACCTCTATTTTGTTGTTTGTTTTATAAACTTAAAAAGGCTTTTTAAGAAAGATTATAAAACGGCATCATAAGCATGGGTCATTTAAGATATTGCCGACTTCAAAGATGTACGTGTAGGTAAACTAGGTAGGTAACTAATTTTATCAAATCTATCAAGTGGGATAACGGGCATTCTCTTATTAAAATGTGCAAAATTACGACGCTACTCTAAGCCAAGTGAGACACAAAGAAGTTAGACGATCCACAGACTATGTGCTCGACTATAACAGAAAATACTTCTTATGCTGGCATGGTTAAAAAGGGTAGCGATATCGTCCGTCCTGCGAACTTGAAATCAGTCGCCATCTATCCCAACGATAAAACCCAGACAAGTGCAAGAAGCAATAAATAAAGCAAACGACTTCTTTATTAACGTTGGTAAAAACTTGGCTGAAAAAACACTCTACCCAAGTACCATTTCTCAACCCAACTCGACCGCGACGCCTTCCAAACTGAATTCTTTTGTTTTATTTGATACCGACGTTAATGAAGTAGTGAGAATTATAAGCGGGCTTAAGAATGCTTGTGCCACTGGGTGGGATGACATACCTAATAATGTTATTAAAACATTTAAATTCCTGCTTGCCCCTCCTCTAACCCACATCTTCCAACTTTGCTTATCTAAAGGTATATTTCCAAAACAACTTAAAAAAGCAGTGATCACACCTGTATTTAAATCTGGAGATAAAACAAGTGTGAATAACTACAGACCCATCTCAGTGTTAACAGGCCTCTCAAAAATTCTAGAAAAAATTATTAACACTAGATTGATTAAATATTTAGAAGATAACAGACTATTATCAGATAGTCAGTTTGGTTTTAGGGCTAAAAAATCAACCAGCCAAGCAGTCCATAATTTGACTAACTATATCACTACTAACCTAGATAATGGTATGCACACAATAGGGATCTTTCTAGACCTGGCCAAGGCCTTCGACACTATTTCTTGTTCATTACTTTTGCACAAGCTTGAATCACTTGGGATAAGAGGTAAACAACTCTTACTATTTTCTGACTATCTCAGCGATCGTTATCAATGTGTAAAAATAGGTCAGTATATCAGTTCTGATCTTAAAAATAGCTGTTTTGGCATTCCACAGGGTAGCATTTTGATGACACTGCTCTATTGTTTTCAGGCAAGTCAAGAGCTGAGGTGTATGATATTGCTCAAAATGGTTTTGACGTTGTGACTAAGTGTCTCCAGAATCACCTCCTAACATTAAACGCAGATAAAACCAATTACGTTTTATTTACAATTAGAAACAATAACACACCACTTAGTAACCTAAACATTCACGCACATATTAACTGCACGTATGCTGACAATGCATGCTCTTGCCCCACTTTAGCCAAAGCTGACCAAGTAAAATATCTAGGTGTTACGATTGACTCAAATCTAAATTTCCGTAAACATATCGAGTTACTATGTACAAGAGTACGCAAATTAATATATGTATTTAAAAATTTACGTAATATTGCCGACTACAAAGTAATAAAACAGGTTTATTTAGCTTTGTGTCAATCTATTCTTACATACTGCATAACTTCTTGGGGCGGTGCAGCTAAAACAATTTTACTCCCATTAGAACGTGCTCAAAGAGCAATTCTTAAGGTCGCTACCTTCCGCCCTTTTCGATTTCCTACGCACCAACTCTACACAGCATGCGATGTGCTTACAGTGCGGCAATTATTTATTTTAAACATAGTGCTACACCAGCATACTGCACTTCCTTTTGACCCTCTGCCTTCGGACAAGAGAAGGAAGGACTTAGTTTGCATAAAGCCTCAAATCAGACATGCCTTTACTAAGCGTTTTTACGTGTTTTTAGGACCTCTTCTATATAATAGGCTTAACAAAGTACTGAGTTTCTATAGTTTAAGGTATAAAAAAAGTACCTAGTAAGATGTTGTCAGAATACTTAGTGACACTGAATTACACAGACACAGAACAACTTCTAGAAATTTTGTCATAATATTTAGTCTGTTCTACTTGTTAATGTTTATTTTTGTATTATTCCATAGATATAGTTATATTATGTGTACTATTGTATGCTAAGCTTAGTTGTGTAGTTATTTATTGTAATAGAATATATTTTCGTTTTAACTAAAACTTTCTGCCATAATGAAACTGGATTGAAAGTGATGACCTGAAACACAGGTTTAAATTAAACCTAGTTCGGGCGGTCCACTATCAAATAATGCATTTTCCGAATCTATCGTTATTCATATTCTAGTTCTAGTATATTTGTAAGCACATTAATTGTATCATCCTTGTAATAGGAAAACTTGTTTCTGTTGGATTAGTGTTCTTTTTTGTAAACATTATTTTTTTAATAAATTTTATTTTATTTTATTTTTTATAAGAAATAGGATTTCAGAACTCTCCGTGACATTTAAGAAAATTGCTATCATTTATTGAAGAAACGACGACCTTGAAAAACAGTCTCTAATCACACAAATCGATCGATGCAGACGTTACATAGCAGGCCCTTTATACGTAAATATATGAAACGCATAAATAAATTAAAACACGTTAATGCACATGTCAAAACGTTTTCCAATATGGCGGACAAAAGATTTTCAAGTGGCGCGCGTTTGTGCACGATCAATAGTTTTTATTCTTCTCACAATCGAAGGTAGGCTATGAAAGGAGCCTCTTCAAGTATGAATGAAGTTAACGGCGATTTTTTAAGATCGTTTTGTCCAGGTAGCGTGTAATGGACTGTAAATAATTCATTGCGTTTAGTTCGCTAATGTGCGTTTTATTATGTCCGAGGTTTTCGTTTTTATTAGCTAGGTAATCATTGAAAAGTTAACAAAGAAAAAGGGGCACGTAAAGAAAAGCTAACATTTACTTCATATGAAGTTTTTTCCTTATTCTTAGATTCTTAAATTCTTAGATAAAGAAAAAATAAACCCGATGCATTTTCTATACCTACGTAAGTGAGTCTCACTGTGAGTTTTTTACACTGAAAATAAAGAAAATATATTCATGATAGAGTTGCCCTTACACTACACTTCGACTACATAGATACTGTCTTCCTAGGTCTGATACATATGAAGTTGGTAACTAGGTGCCTTTTTGAGTAGGTCTAACTACTGTGTCGGCTTCAAGCCAGTTGGTACTTAGCATCAGGTAAGTAGGTACTGTAGAGATGTAGTACTTAGATACTCTTTGGTGATAAGGTTTTATTTTAGTTATATTTAGTTATATTTATATATTAGTTAGTTATATATAGTTATATATTTTAGTTATATTTAGTTATTTTAGTTATATAGTTTAGTTTTATTTTAGTTAGAGTTACACCAATACCTAAGACTACTAATAAATCTGCTGTCGAAGGTTTTCGACCAATAGCCATATTGTCTTCTCCGGCCAAGATATTTGAAAATGTTCTTCACAAGCTCATCTACTCGCAAGTAGAAAAATATTTAAGCAATAACCAGCATGGTTTTAGATGCAAGAGGTCTGTCAATACCAACCTACTAACGATAACCGAGTACATATCAAAGCATCTTGATAACAAACGCCAGGTAGATGTGCTGTACTTTGATTTTTGTAAAGCCTTCGACAGGGTCAATAATGATATCTTGCTACAGAAACTCAGCGCCATCGGGTTCTGTCCAAATTTACTCCGACTTCTAGCTGACTACCTCCGTGACCGTCAACAATTTGTAAGGTTAGGTGTTTATGATTCACGTCCATACCATACACGTTCTGGGGTCAGTCAAGGGTCAATACTCGGGCCTCTACTTTTCCTGATTATGGTCAACGACTTACCAGCAGTTACCAAATTTGCGGAGTGTCTTCTCTACGCAGATGACCTCAAGCTTTACTGCGCTATTGACTCCCTGGCGGACTGTGAAGCTATGCAAAATGACATAAATGCCATAAATGAATGGGCATTTCAGAACAAAATGGATTTTAATTTATCTAAATGCTGTGTAATGACTTTTGGTCGAATGAGACACCCAATTTACTTTGAATACACAATAAATGGCAATAAAATAACAAGACCAACCAGCATGAAGGATCTGGGTGTCACATTTGACCAGAAGTTAACCTTTCATGATCATATCTCTACGGTTGCCAAAGAATCTTTTAAAAGGCTAGGCTTTGTACTCCGCACCGCTCGTGACTTCAATAGCAAGCATGTTATAAAACTCCTGTACAGCGCACTTGTGCGAACCAAACTCGAAGCTAGTTCCTCTGTATGGAATCCGCATGAAGCAAAGTATGCACTCCTTTTGGAAAAAGTGCAAAAAGCATTCTTGCGTTTTCTTTACAGGCGAACCTTCGGGTATTATCCATACCTTTATCCCACCAAGTTCCTCCTAGGATGTTTAGGATATAATATGTTGACAGCGAGGCGGGCATGTGACCAGGTAGGTGTTATGATTAAAATTTGCAAAGGTCTGATCGATGCATCTGATATCCATAATGAGCTGGTTAGACTATACACACCGGATAATTACCTCCGCTGCAGAAAACATCGTCTGCTGGACGTACCTTCATGTCGGACCGCAGCCCGTGCTGCGTCTCCCGTACCGCGTGTGTTGAACACAATAAATACGCTTGTGGAAGCCAACCCGGACTGTGATCTTTTTGAGGACAAATATACCCATTTAATGTCTTTGTGTTTAAAATATTGCGAAAGTTATACCATTTAATTGTTACTCTAAAGTTTTATTTCATGTTTTATTTCTAATTTTAAGTTTTTCTTTGCAAGGAATGTAATTACCTACTCTGATTTAAATAGTATTTACCTAATTGTTACTTAATTTTTGTAACGTTTTATGTTGTTTCTAATTTTTTTTTTTGTTGTTATCTTTCTTTTTCAATTTTCTTTATTTTTAAGTTTCCTTTGTAAGAAATTTACTTACCTAGGTACTCTGATTTATGTAAGTGACTTTTGAAGTCGTGTAAATCAAATAAATAAATAAATTTCTTATATTGAATACCTGGCCGGACAATTATTTAAAGATATTAGAATATGTATTAGAATAGAATAGTTTTTATACTGAAGTGTGTCACTTCACCTCTCGAGCCCAAACAATAAACGCAAAGTTGAAGTTATTTGCAATCTTTTAATTAAATATCCTGAGATCCCCGGTCCCTAGCGCGCCACGCGCTACAGTACCTTACATGATTTGGGAAGAGTCCAACCAGAACCAGATGATGAATTATTTAAAAAATCAGCTGCATGTGAAAGACGACTTCTTAGATAATATTTTATGGAAAAAGGGATGCTGACATGACGACATGTCTCAGGATCCCATAACCGTGGGTAAATAGTACCTAGGTGTATACCTACAACTAATATTCTATGAGTAGGTACCTAATATGCAGACATGTGTACCTAATTTCATTTAGGATAACTACATGAAAGAACCAACTCATGTAGAAAAGAAAGTAAAGCTCCCATGCAATAAGAAACTCAAACTATCGAACTGTAAACTACTAATGGCTATTGACAGAATCTGCGCACTCACCACATTCACACAGCCGTCGAACAATCGATCAAGTCGGAGTCAAGCGAATCGCGACCACTTGACCTTCTCAATGCACCTCACAATACAAGATCCGTCAAATTCCCATCAAAATGGGAATTGCTCATTCACACTCCGGCGACTTAGAAACGCCACTCAAGTTCTCAAGACTGGGAAATCAAAGTCATCTGTCAAATGGAATTTGAATTTTGTATTCGGAAGCATGCTGCGCGCGCGCCGCGGGTCGCGATTCAGAGTCACGCGAGCGCCGCGGGTCGGCGGCGCCACGCTGGCCCCCCGCGCCATTAGCACACTCGCACAAAAGACAAACCTTTGACACCATTAGTTCATGGTAAAGTGAACATTCTAGATCTTAGCCCGGTTTATGGGAAATGAGCACAGTTGTAAGGTTTACGGTTCAGGTGAGATGTGTGTGAGAATGTGGGAATATGGGACGTTTGTGAAATGATTTGTTACATTCCGATGGTTGGGGATAGCGAGTGATTGCAAATTTTTCGTTTACTGTGGCAACTGCAGTCCTCGTGACTTGAAACAAATCTTTTTAACCTATTTGTTTGCATGAGGGCTATTCTACACATGGAATAATTATGTTAGGCATAGGTAGCTACTTAGGTAGGTATCCTATCTTTTCATTCCAAAGGACGAACATGCCTCCTAAACTCTAGTTTGATAATATCATGGTAAAAGAATTGAAACCTATGGTACGCAAATTAAACACCCATCTATATCCTCGTAACCTTAGAACTTGCGGGTATTAGCACAGTACCTATTAGGTAAGGTAAAGTTTCGAGATAAGTAGAGGTAGGTAAGTAGGAAAAGACATTGTGGGCAACTGATGCTGGTCTGAAACAAGTTATAATCAATCAATCAATATTGAAAGCTTTATAATTTTTCCAACTTTATAATTTCAGGAATTTTAGATCGAAACTTTTTACAGTTAGGTGTGCAATGTTAAAGCAATCTTTAGTTGAACACTTCAGAAAATACATTTTCTCCACTCTTTATTTTCCTTCAATATAAATAACGAGGAGGAAAATCCGTTTTTCGATACCCTTTTTAGGCCTACAAGGCTAACCATGTAAAATACATGAAAACGTATCTAAAATTCAATACAAGCAATAAAATAACAAACATGAGCCATTTAACATTAACCCATATTCATTCACCCAAAAACAAATTAATTCTCCCCGAGTCAACACAAAAACTTTAACGGTACAGTTTCCCCCCAAATTTACATTCGGAACACGAACAACGGCTCCCGCTGATTGGTCGGACCCACTCGCCGCCGATTGGCTCACAATTTGACAGTAATGGCGTTAACTCTACCCATGCTGGCGAAGAATGTCCTAAGTTCTTCATTGCTTTGATTGAAATTCAATCTTTTCATCTTGAAGTTAGGGTCCTATATTGGTTGGCAATCAAATCCAAGTTTAGAAACAAGGATGTAACGCTCTCCCCTCTAGACAGATGTTGCTACATTTTAGTAACAAATTCGCCCACAACCGGTTTGAAAAAGCTATTGTGTAATTTTTTTTCGTATTATTTCGCCTAATTCATTTGTCGTGCGGTTGGTTAGACGTGGAGGGGAGATAACTCATGCCCGGCTTTTGTTTGCGACTACCGGTTTTTGCAAAGTTGTTTTAGTAAAAGATATAATATAATGATTAATGATCTGATATGGTTTTTATGGGCTTTCTGAGTATTTAGATAGCTGTTAATGGTTCTTGAGTAGATATTTATTTAAGACCACTTTGTAATAATATGTATGGGTGCCAGGTGGGTTAAATCACACCTAGTCTTAATGGGATTAAACATTTGCCACTTGAAGAAGAATAATATCATTTAAGTATTTGCTTGAAATATGGTTACAATAATCTATAGGTCTTAAAATACAATTACTTAGGTACACATTAATTATATTTATATAGATTCCAAAGAAACACGCTCCAATCTACTTTTACTTCAGCAATTCAAAGTCAAGACTATTAAAATATGGCTAGCCAGGTTTTGTATCAGGAATTTTATTCAGCAACATTCATCGCATGGCATATCACTTGAGCAAGCCCTTTACTAAGAAAACTTGACGAAATGTACCTAGGTAGGTATACGAGACCAAGCACCATAAATTACACCTCTGCTTATCTCTTTCGAGGGAAACAACCGCAGAGATTAGTAACGTTTTTCACATGAATTAGTTATTCATTTTTATTGATTACAGATTTTAAATTATAATGTGTAATAATCATTTGTCCGGGAGTAAGCTGGCATGTTATAATTCACAGGCGACCTCACTTTCAAGGGTCATATATTTTTTATTTTTTTACTTTTTAATAATTCGCGCGGCGCAGCGGTCGACGCTCAAGCACTCCACTCGAGCACGGACCCAAAAAATCTCAAAAATCCACCCATGTGTTGCTGTAGTTTTGACAAAATTGATCGGGGTTCCGTACCTAAGTAATTATCATATATGTAAGGTAATGTATCAAATTTTTTTGAAATGATTACTAGGTACTAGCGAATTATGAATGGAAATATTTAGATTTAGATGATGTCACTAGGTACATTTAAGTATATTGTTTCTAATTTGCTACATAGTTCATTATAGGTACATTTTCTTTTTCTCACATAAGGTCATTCATATTAGTTGTTTCTAACTAAAGTAAATATGAGGATGATCATAAATAGGTGTTAAGTAGTAAATGTCTGAAAGTTTTAAAGAAGGAAATTCTTTTCAAACTTCGTCACCCAGCTTTCCATCTAAGCTACCGTTACACGGAACTCTAAGTCCAACAAAAAGCTGGCTCGTTTGACGCTGTGAATTATTATGTATTTTGGAAAAAATCCATTGTTTCGTAATCTCCCCCGTCGTAGCGTGAAGTGCCATCGAGCGGGGCTGCAGGACTACAATTATGGCATGTGGCTGAGGTGCCAACGCATGTACTTATGTAATGAGCTACAATGAACACCGTTGCGTTTTTCAATAAATTCTATGTGGTGTTTTAATGTGTGCGTGTGATGAAGGCTTGTACGTATGTGTGAGTTTCATTGTGTTAGGTACTTAAATGAAAATTAAAATCAGTAACACAACAGCACGCATAATAGCTACCTAAGTTTGTGATCGGCAATATTATTTTTTTATGAAATATAGAATTGCTACCTAGGTACCTAAGTTACTGAAACTGCAGAACTTTTATAAAACTAGATAATTTTGTAATTGTATTACCTATATTATGGCAAACTGTTAATTCGAGGGTAAATAAGGCTTTACACAAACGTTAACGGAATCGAACGCGTGCGTAATGTAAAGCTTAGAATTCCTTTACAGCGCCTTTTGTATAATTTTCGCATGAAACCTGATTCGACTTGATAACGTTCAAGAATTTTGAAAGGGTGGTGGTTCCATCATTAGATACTTTCTAGTGTAAGCTTATCAAGAACCTATTAAACTACATAACACATTAGATCGGAACTTCTGCAATGTTTTTGATACAGGAAAAAACATAGCCATCTTAAAAAATAAAACACCAATCGCGTCCGTTAACCCGATTCATACGTACCCACAATAGCGTTCGACATCAAACGTAATGTCCTTTGTGTGCAAAGATCGCGATATTTCCCCATTGTTTCGGTGCGCGCCATTAGCGGGCAACAATCGTGCAAATGAAAGCGCGCCAAAACCTCTCAGCTGTCAGATCGCGCGCCATTTTCCCTCGAGAGGATGAAAGTCGTCGTGCCTTTGCCTTTAAAAGTAATCCTTTATGTCCGTTCGCTTTGTGTTTACCTATTTGGAGTAGGTATCAAGGGCCGTACGTAAAATACGAGCGTCAAGGACGCTACGGAAGGACTAAAGGAAATACATACGTTGTTTGATATAGCATATAGCCCTACCTAAGCTACTCAACTACGTAAATAAATCGACTTCCTTCGTGACTTTATATGCAGTATAAAAAACTACTTAACATATAATAATATTTCAACCCAACCAAAAATTCGGCCTTCACTTTGATTCGGTACTGTTGTTTTGGACCAAAATTTACTTATATTCTTCGCTCCTCACATATATGGAAGCACCCACAAGTTTTGGACAAAGTTGACCAAATTATCAGAAGCACCCTCACCTCCATCCTCAATGTGGCCTTGGACGATCGAGCCTGGCAGCAAGCTGCACTCCCAATACGCATGGGAGGTCTCGGCGTCCGCAAAATTTCAAGTGTTAGTTTACCGGCATTCCTCTCCTCGGTTCACAGTACTGATACATTAACCAGAAAGATATTGTCGTCTTCTGCACTGGTTGATGTTGAAGTACCGTGTTTGACCGATGCGCTGGATGCCTGGAAAATGGCTACTCCCAATACGGATTTGCCCGGCAACCGCTGCTCTCAGAGACTATGGGACGGGCCGCTCTGTAGCACTATACGGAATAATCTATTAAATACGTGTAATAGTGCTGCTGAGCGTGCCCGTTTGTTGGCTGTGGGAGAGTGGGAGTCGGGCCTCTGGTTACAGGCGATCCCGTCATCTAGCATAGGCACTATGCTGGATGACACAACGTTCCGCATCGCTACATGCTTACGGTTAGGCGCTCCCTGTGTTGCTCCGCATCGCTGCCATTGCGGTGAAGCCGTCGACAGCCTCGGGCACCATGGTCTGTCGTGCTGCAGAAGTGCTGGTCGTATTGCACGGCATGCCAGCATTAACGACATTATCCGTCGTGCTCTTTCCACCGCCGGCGTGCCAGCCGTGTTAGAGCCTAATGGACTGGTACGTGACGATGGAAAGAGGCCAGATGGTATGACGTTGTTGCCATGGAAGTTGGGTAGGCCCTTGGTGTGGGATGCAACGTGCGTCGACACCCTGGCGCCATCGCATCTTCCCTACACGGCAGGTCATGCTGGTGCGGCTGCTGCTTCTGCAGAGACCACCAAGCGGCGCAAGTATAGTAACCATATTGGGAACTATACTTTTGAGCCGTTTGGGGTCGAAACGCTCGGACCATGGGGCCCGAGTTCGCGGTTACTTTATAAGGACATCGCGAAAAGGCTTGTCGACGCTTCGCGTGACCAGAGGGCTGGCTTATTCTTCGGACAAAGAATTAGCATTGCCATTCAACGTGGCAATGCAGCCAGTCTTCTGGGCACGTTTCCGGAGGACAGTGATGCGGAGGAATACTTCGACGCCTGATCGATGCTCTTTTATATTTTATGTTTTATGTTTATATATATTTTGTATATAGTATTTTATTTTTTAGTTTTGTATAAAGATAAGTAGTTTAAGTTTGTATATATGTATAGTGTGTACATTGTAGAAATAGATTTTGTACATAAAGTATAAATAAATAAAATTATTACATAGGCATAATACATACCCACGGCTGATCTGTCATTTGGTCTCAAAAACTAAAAAAAATTGCTACCACATCACTAAATATTTTTCAAAAAAGTCCAGTAACCATGATAAAACTACTTTTCTGTGTTTTCTCTACACTGCATAGAAACTATTTTTTACTATTTTGCCGTGAACTATTATTAAATTAGTTCTTCCACAATAGGAAGAGCTGACGAAATATTAATTTGAAAATTGCACAATACCTAATCGAGAAGGTTCAAGGCTAAATCTAACAAAAACCAATAATGACTCTCGAACCATAGACAAAGTTCTTGATATACTAACACAAAATCAAAACAAACATCAATTTGACGCTCAAATTAGATTCATTAAAACTTGAATGATATGAATTGTTATAATGAGCGCTCTAAAAAATTTAAGGCTGCGTTCATAACAGTTCATTTATGAAAAGTTATGAAATACCTAAAGTACCATACCATATTTAGATGGAACCTCTTTTAAATGACATTTCGACCTTTAAATTGAGCCTATTTTCATTATTTTTTTCTTAAATCTGACGTGAGAGAGTATATTACTTCATCTGATACAGAAACAGAACGCAAGGAGAGTTAGCAAGGCCAATAAAGAAGTTCGTTAATTTTGCATATTAGGTATGTTTGATTTGCAAAATAATAATTATAAAAAGATTTAACGAGATAATTCACTCATCAATTTATGTATATCCTACCAATGTACTTGCTCCAGCTTTAGCTCAAGGTTTTCTCCATTAATAATATCCAATTAAACTGAGGACAGCTTTAGGCCTTTAAGCTTAACTCGCAACAACCAGGCAGTTCAAACAATCTGCTTGGTTTAATAATTTAGACCATTATGAAGATACCTTTATCAAGTATCTGACGCCACCTGTCATCGCGTGGAGGGTTGTCAAAATAACGTTCGAACAGAATGGACTAAAATAAAAGGAGGTCTATTGAACATTCGAGCAATTTGCCCAGTCATCTCTGAGCCATCGACGGCTTTGGAGATGCGTGGGATATGTAAAAAATCACGTGTGGAACATGGTGGTATTTTACTCTTTACTTCTTCAGCTATTTGTTTCTCTTAATGTTATCTAGTGGAAATGGTCCCAAATATTTTATGTATAGGTAACTATTTGCATCTACATACCTACATTTTACAGTTAACTTCTGCATGCAGCTTTGAAACAAACTTGCAATTCAAATGCAGTCTATCTGCAATTCTTTTTAGAGACTTAAATAGGAATGATTTTAACATAGTAGGTACTTAGGCTCTGTCCGCGACGTGTCCACATTGGCTAAATTCATTTTTGCCCAAAAACCTTTTAACTACTTTTTCTGCAGTTTTAACTCTTTTTGCATACAGGCTCTTTATGCTCCTGTTTATTTAGTTTGAACTAGCGGCCCAACTCAGCTACTTCGCATAGAACATAGCCTATTAACAAAAGTAGAAATTCACACAAGTGTCAAACATTATCACCGCCACAAATCCCCTTCGGACAACAGCACATCAACGTCCATAGGTACATAAAAATGTGCACGGAACCACACCAGGAACTCGAAGCAGGGTGGTCGTGACAGACAGGCGGGCGAGATAACGAGGTCCGCCACCAGACGCACGGCACACGTGTCAATGTGTGAAATGTTCACAGTTTGTACCTACATTATGTGCTGTTGTTATGTGGCTGTGGATGTCTGGGACAGGCCTTAGTTCCGGGAGGTGAGCTGGTTGATGTTAATGTAGTTAGGAATAATTATCAGTTGTGGCAGTCAGTAATTAACTCAGGATTCGTTCGAAATGCAATAAGGAGTATTTTGTAAAAAATATTTGGGACGTCAAGACTCGGGGTGCCAAGCGTCGAGACGCATAGAATCTGGAAGCATCTGAACGACAACCTATCCCACAAAAATTTCGGAACCTAATTTTTTTAATGTTCAAACGTTTCGCGTAATGACGCTTGGCGATGTTACGTTACATTTACAATTTTGGGACCGCAGCTGAGTAGATGGGTCATATTTGATTTAGGTCAGAATAAACATTCAATGAACATACCTACACAAAAACTAGCTACACCATTACAAGCCCTAATTTTATATTCATATAATATAATGTCCCAAACATCGAGTTTACCAGTTACAACCTGAAGCCTGTATCAAACAATGCTCTCGACTTATCCTAGTTCAGTTCAGTATTCACATAAAAATAAAACAACGAATATCCTCGTCAAAATACTAGATTCCCTAATAAATTCATTACGACGCACGCCCGTGCTCTATCGATTGTGGCCTCTTTGCCCGAACGTGCCAGAGACAATCGACGCGATGGCGCTTCTCTACGCAGCCGTAGACACACATAAATGATGTAGAAACAGCTTCGGGGTAAGCAAAGTTGAGATTTATTTGCATGGAGGGAAAGTCGACATTCAAAAGTATAACAATGGAGATGAGACGTTTGAAATCCGAAGCACCCGAAAAATAAATGTTCCGGTCAATGTTAAAACCTGATCCCCAATTTCGACTTTACGCCCTCGGCCCAAGAGTTGGCTATCGCGCACTGTTCAAGGAGGGTATAAAACCTTTTTGTTGGAAAACTGCGCGCTCTTTGTCTCTGACTCACTGTCAAGCGTACTTGTGTTTTCCCGCGTTTTTTGTTCTAATTAGTCAGGGTAGGCTCTCGACCTCCGCTGCGCTCCTGCCACCGACGATAGCGTCGCCAATGTTTTGTTGAGATCACAAAAAGTCTATGTACCACGCTTTATTGAGTTTTGGAAAATATTACTTTAGTGAAAATTTCAACATTTTTCAAATCATATCATTAATTTCTTACCTATCCTTAAGTAGGTATGTATGTAGGTACATAAGTTCTGGAAAAAAATGTAATCATCTCTTTAATTATTCCTTACCTGTCCTGTAAGTAGGTAAGTACACTATGTAAATTGAAACTGAAGACAACTTTTATGTTGGCCACCAATTTAAGTGAGCCTACGGTGTTTTATAGGTACCTAAATACAAATCTTTTTCATTATAGGGGGAATTTTCTTAATCGAGGTAGCCGGTTAGGCCCTCTACTTCCACCAACTTCTTACTTACTTACAGCTAATGTTAATACTTGAAATACTTCAATAATGTAATGTTTCAAGCCCAGTGCTTATATATAAACGAGATACGTTTGAAAAATAGAATCTCCTATTTTCTCCCAATCATTTAAAAACATAACCCGAAGAAAACGCCAGAACAAAATAATTACAGCAATTATTAGAACCCTCCCCATGCATTTAAAGTAAGACGGCCTTCTTAACCCCATGAATGGAAATCTTAAGGCGTAATGGTGTCTCACCCCTTCCCGTATTCATGGCCCACCATAAATACGAATAATATTCACAAATTTGTTTACAGATCGTGTACCTACGCAAAATACGCGGAATTTCAGCGAGGGAGAAATAGGGGAGAGCTGGCTTGTTTTCCTTGGAGTTTTTTTTGCAGGTTCCGATGGGTTGTAAATAGGAAGGTAGGATCCTAGATAGATGACGAATTCATTTTACAATTATTCAGCAGTGAGATACTAATCTAAATTCTATTCTAATTTAAATTTTTATTCATGGTGATTTTGATACTTAGATATTTATTTCCCTGCAACTTATTCACTATCATTCATCTAACTCGTCTATCCCAGAATTAACTATGAACTAGGCCATAGTACAAGGGTCATAGTAAAGTTACAAGGATCCGTAGTGTGTTGTCCTACAGGGGCCCGATTCTCCTAATTTTACTTAAGCGACGATCGATCGACGTTCGACTCGATTCGACTGAGATCCAATCCCGACTCGATTACGATTGAAGCGTATGTGGCATTCCGCTATTTTTTCTTTGAAATAAACGTTTTTATCCTTTTCTATCATTCAATAATGAATCATTTTGTCTGCAAATGATTTACGATTGCAAAATGATTGTACAGCAAACTACCGTATACTTAGACCAAAATCACCAAAATAGCAGACCAATCGCACACCAAGCAAATGTCAATCGAATACGATTGGTCTTTTATTAGTAGCAGAATGCCCGATATGGTTAAAACTGCTATTGCGATCATATTGCAATTCGATTTCTATTCGATTTTGACATAATTAACTTAGGAGAATCGGGCCCCTGATCTTACTGGCGCCCAACGCAACACGATTATCTTAGAACATCGCCGTCGGAGACATCGCAGGATTTTGCTTCTAGCGTTTTACTAATGCTATGTAACATTATGTGACATGTGTATGATGACCAATCCTACTTACAAATATTCAGATAGAGCACTAAGTTAATTAAGTCAGACCGGCGGGCAAGTTGCAAAAAAAACGAAATTAATAGCAACTATTTATTAAACTTATTACATTAAAATATATGGTAGATGACAATTGTTCGAAGGTGGAAACAAAAGTGAGGAAATATGTGGATATTGATGCCGCTGTGTGTCACGTTAAGCAGCATCAGCGTTTTCATGCTTGTTGCCTGGCTGATACAATGTTGATTAGGTATTGCATAAGTTTCCCTTAATTTGCGGATTCTGTGGAGTATTGGTACTTAACAAGTTGTATAGGTACTATACTATATATCTACTTACTTCCGCATTGTATAGGTACTATTTATTTCCGCTTTTTACTTGGAATATGAATCGATGTAAGGTCTATATCCCACAACTTTGCTCTCTTGTGACTCTATTCTATTGACTTCTTGTGGCTCTCTCATAAAAACCGGAATTGATGCTACAGTTAAAAACCTAAAAATAAGACAGGAATAGCATAAAGCTGAGGAAAGAAAAAACTTAATACCTCCTTAGGGATGCTATATTTTATGTGGTTATCCTGATTTCAATCTTTCTAAGATCCCAAAGTTCATACAAACCAAGCAGCTAGAATTTTTACTATCTGAGAAGGGCGTTTAAAATGCCACCTTGACACTACGTGCCCACGAACCTGAGTTTAAAAAAAACTAAACTATCAGATATATCTACCCTTTCCCGTAGTCGTGACAATGGTCCCGACACACGTGCCCTATCAGACGATCGATGGCGCTCACAATCACGGCTCCCGCCATCTTTGTGATCGCAACGTCCGGACACGGAAATAATTTGTTTTACATTGTTTTGAGTAGAACTTACACATGTTGTTTATGGTTTGGTAATCCCAGTGGTAATGCTGGTAATATATAAATTATGGTCCGTGTAGTTTGAAATGTAGGAGTAGGAGTAGATTCGCTCACTTCGTCTTTTGTGGGGCTATGATTTATGATTTTAGCAGGTTAATACTTAGTCTTACTCTTAGAGACTAATTTATAGATGTATTCATATCGACTTGGATCTGGGTTCCTAGATATTTTTATCTCATCCTAATAAGTCCTTTATTTATTCTCATTAAACAGTGCATTTAGAGGTCCGCACCCCCAACGTATCTCTCTGTGTATGTATGTAACCTGTATCTGTATCTCTAATATAGAACGACAAATCATTTCATTCTACTTCACAGTCTTGTTGATTTTAAAGGCACAATAAAACAAAATAGTCCCAAAAATAAGCCCCTTATGAACGCTACAAGAATGTTCATCCCACCCGTCACCTGAGACACAAATCCTAGCAATATACTCGCATAATCTGTTCGAGAGGCCAATAGTTTTCAATTTCGCCCCTCACCTGTACGTTTGACTTAATCCAAACGTTTTATTAGCGAGGCCCGTAACGACTCGCACGTGTACCCTAACCCGCCTTTGTTCTATCAAAATGGTCCCTTAACAACTAAACGTTGCAACCCCACATTGATACAAGTAAAAATCTACCCTATACCAATTAGCTCAAGGTACCAATTCCCAAATTACGCAATGTCACTTGTGATGCCAAAGTCGCGGGCGGTCATGTTATTATTTCGTTTTGGCGGGCCGTGACTGACGTTCAAAGTCGGTGTTGCCATGCGGAATAAACTGTAATACGAGTTATGAAAGATTATGGCGTAATCTGGGAATATTGAAGACAATAAGAATGAGCTTACGTTTAGAATAGGGGTGTGCGTTTGTTACTTTTATTGTTTGAGAGCCGTGATTGACTTAGATTGCTTTTTTTAGCTTACAGTAAAAAATAAGAGTATGGCTAATTTCATTATTTAACTGTAGGAACAGTTTTTGGCTTACCTATCCTATGTAAAAGGTTCTCAGTTCGCTTATTTCTCTTGAAGTATAGGTACTTCAGTCCTCAGTCCAGTTCATCTTTTAAAAATAGTTACCTAGGAAAAATCTTTTTTTATGCCAGTCTCTTTTATATTTTCAATACGAAGAAAAGTACTTAGTTAGACAAGAATTAAGCACTATCCCTTTGTATGCAAATTTCACCATCTCGAAGTAAGCATTTTCTCTTTGAAACGAGTACTGAGACACGAGTGTTCTACCTAGATATAAATGTCTATTCTCGGAAGGCTTGACCCCACCATTTTGAGGTCCACTTGAGGATCAAAGGGCCTGAAGAAAGTTCTCGAATGAAAGACCAAATAAAACTCATTAATTTTATTAATTTTATAAATCGAAATTCATTACACCTTCCTCCTTCATTATAGTTACAAATTCCTTTTCGTTAATACTATTATTTATAATTATTATAATAATTATCAACTCCCCCTAAACCTACAAATTATACATCGACCTAAATTCTCAGAACATATAAATTAAGTTGAAAAACGTTAATTACAACTCCAATTTGTTATAACTGACGAATTAATCTAATTTTTATTAAATTCTTATTGCTATTATTTCATTGTCGGATTGAGCGGGAAGAGCCGCCATCTTGCCGATGTTACCGACGCTTTCATAAAAAATCTCCACTAATTTTAATTAATATTTACATTGCAGCAACTCGCAGGATTTTGTTAGTAAAAAAATAAAATTGATTTAAGTACAAAATAAGAAATTATATGTAAGTATAAAGTGATCGAAAACATTTACTAAACTTTTAAAAATGACACTTTATTGGCTGCTAGAATAAAATGACTGTATAAAAAAAACTGGAGACAGCAAAAAACAAATCTGAATGTCAATTAAATAGAAAATACATGTGTTTATGCTATAAATTCGTTGTTTAATAGTTTTATTATTATTGTGATAAAAGTAATAACCATTTGAAAGATCAATTGAAAGGTTTAAACCTGGTTGATTTTCCGTTATTTTATCATTAATCATTAGCACTATGTTAAACATTTTTAACAGATCGTGGATAATTTTCTGAGAAAAGTGCACCAAACTTTATGCTCAATTTTTTTTTTAGAATCAGCCAAGTCAAAACGACAGAGATTGCACAAGGGATGCTTCCCGTACCCGCTCGTCATAGCTCGAGCGATCACAACTATATACATTAGATAGTATCTACACACGCAAACACTGACTCTTTTTAAATTATTTTCTATTCACACAACAATTATCTACTTCTTTATCAGTTATTTACACAGTAATGTACCTACAGACTCGGAGTTTTTCACCATCATATAAAATTATAAATTAATTATTTATTGCTTTTATGAAAAAAAGAACAGTTCTACTATAAAAAAAGTAAGTAAGTGAGAAATTAAAAAATATTTAAAACTTATGGTTCAATCTCTAAAATATAAATAAAATGTGGTGGTGAAAAGCTCCGTAAAATTCATTACATATAAGCAAAACAATTGTGCTTGTACGTATAAAACGGAGACATCATGAAACTGGATGTTTGGCACTCATTAGAAATATGTAAAGAAAAATATTTGAAACTACATCTGAGAGAGATCTAGAAAAAGTAATAAGTAATGTTTATTAAAACACTTTTAAAAAGAACTACAATTCTACTGAGAAAATAAAAATATTTTTCTTCGGTTTTGTATGTCAGTAAAAAAATATCACAAAGAATCAATTCAAATCCTCACGTGTGCTTAACTAAAGCTATCACTAAATATTTACACATTACCCTCCTCCCGTTTTGCGGTGATTACCGACTATGTCCACATTTCACATTAACACTTTCGAAATTTCACTATTTTTCTAATCAATGTTCGTTTTGGTAGCTGCGGCCAGCGACGCTTCACCCGAGACAGTGTTCTTAGAGGAGATTGTGGCTTTAAGATCAAGCGTAAATATTCGAAATATGCTAATACAACTGGCATAAAAGATAAGGAAGAAACTAGGAATTTAATTATTAAGAATAATCGCAGTTATGAAAAAATGAATAGGCAAAAAATTACCCCAAATTTTTGGTGACTTTTAAAAACTGCAACACTTGAATTGAAACTGCGCACAGACAAAACCATATTGCTAATAACAAAAATTGAAAATTAAAAAAAAGAACCACAATAAAACTAATTAATCGAAATACATCTCTTCCTTGAACATTGTCTCGTGGTAAAGCTGTGGGAACTTCTACCAGGCTCGGCCCTGCAACGGCAGGTACCCTGAGCACTGCTGCTGATAGGCCGCGGGCTGGCGGTAGGACGACACCAGAGGGTTGCTGCAGGCCGCCTGCGAGGGCTGCGGGGCCGAGTACCCCGACGTGGGGGTGGCGCAGTGGCTGTGCGCGGGGGACGAAGACTCCCCCGAGCCACAGGGTTTCCCGTCCTTCACCAGGACGGGAACTGCTACTCGTCGGGGCGATGATGATGACTGTTGAGGAAGAGGTGGATTAATTTTGGAAAGCTTGGGAATGAGCTGCTCGCTTAGTGAGTGATATCTTTTTAAATGCCTGTGTATTGTTACTTTTGACATTTAAATATTATTATCATCAGATAACATTTTATTAATGACATTCTTTTTATTGACATTTATATGTTATAATTGTATTTTTTTTAATTTATTATTATTATTGTGAATGTGAGTATCGTATATGCGAGCAACATTATATATTCTTATAACATAAATACTGTCTGGCGGGTTTGAGTATTTTTGATTGGCCTACGCAAATGTTCTGCAGATCTGGTATCGTCGTGTGACAGGTCGTTGAGCTCCCTAAGATATGGTTGAGCTACACGACGACTGATGCATGCGTGCCGTCTGTTGGGACTGGTCAGCTCCAGCCTGATGTGGCTCTTTCCTCAAAAGGCCATTCCAGACCGCGTACATGGTGACACTCACACATAATGAAATGAAATGAAATGAAATGAAATCGTTTATTTTGCAAGTTGGACATTAAATCACTTTTACACGTCATTTTTAAGAACGCTGAGGTCGGCATTTCCTAATGACTGATCCCTGAGAAGAAATGCCGAAACAAACTCAAGGGTCATAGTCTCTTTTAAAGTCCAAACATGTTATAAATAAATCAAATAATATTATGTGCGAGTGTCACCATGTACGCGGTCTGGAATGGCCTTTTGAGGAAAGAGCCACATCAGGCTGGAGCTGACCAGTCCCAACAGACGGCACGCATGCATCAGTCGTCGTGTAGCTCAACCATATCTTAGGGAGCTCCACGACCTGTCACACGACGATACCAGATCTGCAGAACATTTGCGTAGGCCATTTAAAAATACTCAAACCCGCCAGACAGTATTTATGTTATAAGAATATGAATATAATGTTGCTCGCATACATGATACTCACATTCACAATAATAATAATAAAAAAAAAATACAATTATAATATATAAATGTCAATAAAAAAAAAATGTCATTAATAAAATGTTATCTGATGATAATAATATTTAAATGTCAAAAGAACAATACACAGGCATTTGAAAAGATATCACTCACTAAGCGAGCAGCTCATTCCCAAGCTTCTTTATCATTTAAATAATCAGATATTTTGTAATATCCTTTTTTCAAAAGTTTGGATTTTATATGATTTTTAAATTTCTTGATAGGTAAATCACGAACCGCTTTGGGAAGTTTATTGTAAAAGCGTATACATTGACCCATGAACGAGTTGCTTACTCTGTGGAGGCGAGTAGCATGTACAGCAAGATTATGTTTATTCCTAGTATTTATGCTATGAACATCAGACATTTGAGCAAAGTTAGAAATGTTTTTACGAACGTGCATTAAATTTTCAAAAATATATTGCGAGGCAACAGTCAGAATATTTATGTCTTTGAATTTCTCTCTGAGAGAAACTTTTGGACCCAGATTATAAATGGCTCGAACAGCTCTTTTCTGTAAAATAAATATAGTCTCAACATCCGCACAGTTTCCCCAAAGGAGGATCCCATACGTCATTGAACTATGAAAGTAACTAAAATAAACTATTCTGGCTGTGTCCACATCGGTGATTAGTCGGATCTTTTTAACAGCATAGGCGGCTGAACTAAGCCTTCCTGACAGTTTAACAATATATGGGCCCCATTGGAGTTTGGAATCAACGGTCAAACCAAGAAATACCGTTGACTCAACAGGCTTCAACTCTACTCCATTTAGTTTTACATTGGTTGGTAACTGCCTTACGTTTGGCGTTGAGAATTTAATTAACTTCGTTTTAGATTCATTTAAAAGAAGATTATTGACATTAAACCAATGAACAACCTTAGAGAGTGCATTGTTAACTTCGTCAAAATTGTCGAGTTGGCGCTTGATTTTAAAAACGAGTGAAGTATCATCGGCAAACAACACAATCTTGTGATTATCCCTAATGTGATAAGGGAGGTCATTAATATAAATAAGGAACAAAAAAGGGCCTAGAATTGAACCCTGTGGAACCCCCATGGTGACCGTAGATCCAGAAGACCTCTTACCGTTGACATCTACCCTCTGAATTCTATTATGCAAATAAGAAGTCAGAAGGTCAAGAGCCTTATTTTTGATACCATAGTGGTGAAGTTTCCTGATGAGTATATCATGGTGCACGCAATCAAAAGCCTTAGACAAGTCGCAGAAAATACCGAGCGCATCCTGCGAATCCTCCCAGGCCTCGAATATATTTTTAAGCAATTCCACGCCCGCATCCGTAGTAGAACGACCCTTGGTAAATCCAAATTGTTTTGTGTGCAACAAGTTGTTTTTATTAAAATGGCTCAACAATTGACGTAATATTAATTTCTCAAAAATTTTACTCAAAGTGGGTAAAATTGAAATTGGCCGAAAATTTGATGGATCGGTTGTACTACCAGATTTAAACAATGGGATTACTTTACTAAGTTTCATCAAGTCAGGAAAAACACCAGACGCAACACAAGAGTTGAACACAGTTGCTAAATAAGGTGAAATTATTTCAATTATCGATGAGATTATCTGAACTGACAATCCCCAAAGGTCAGCAGTCTTTTTTACATCGAGATCTTTATATGCTAGAATAATATCCTTAGAGCTAACAACTGCGAATTCAAAACTTTTGTCACATTCCGCAACACAATTTTTTAATATTGTAAAAGCCGAACTGGAAGAAGACATCAGAGTTCTGGTTGTTAAAATAGGGATATTGGTGAAAAATTTTTCAAACTCAGATGCTACCTCCGAATCTGACTTAACGTCTACATTGTTTATTTTTAAGTGGAAGTCTCGATTCCGTACAGTGGATCGGCCTATTTCTGAATTAATTATATTCCAGGTGGTTTTTATTTTATTTCCAGAAGCTTTTATTTTCTGTTTTATGTGTATTGATTTTGCGGAGGTACATGCTCTTTTAAATATTTTTGAATAGTTTTTAACATACTGTTTAAATGTTTCATCTTGATTGAATGATCTTTCATAGTATAATTCAAACAACTTCTGTCTACTTTTGTAAATACCCGGCGTTGCCCAATCACTGAAAGTTGCCTGATCACAAACAGATATGGACTTAGTGGTAAAAACTTTTTTAAATTCCCAGTTAATTAAGTTGAATAAAAGGCTATAAGCTTGATCAGGATTATCATGATAGGGCAATTCAGGCAGTTTTTCACACAAGTTATTTTTAAAATGTTCCAACCGATGTTTGTTTATAGGAATAAAACTTACATTTTTTCTCTGAGCTCTGAGAGTTTTCATGGGAAAGGTAACTAATTGACCAGAGTGATCAGAATCCAACACATTTAAAATTTGTTTATTTAAAGGTTTTAAATTTGTAAAAATGTTATCTATACATGTAGCACTAGTGCTAGTTATTCTAGTTGGCTCGAGAAATGTACTGTACAAGTTGTATGATTTAAATAAAGTTATAAAATTATTAACAATAGGAGTATTTTCCAGTATATTAATATTAAAGTCTCCACAGACAACAACTGTTTTATTATTATTAGAAATTTTGAATAATACATCTTCCAGATGCTTCTCAAAAATTGTATATGTTGCACATGGGGGCCTGTATACACTCATTACAATGAACTGCTCAAGCTCAACGCATGATATCTCAATAACTCGCTCAACAGAAAGGTTCACAATATCCTTCCGTTCTTTGAATTTAATATTATTGCGAAGAATTATTAGAGAACCACCACGTATTATATTTACTCTGCTGTACGAGCTGCCTACACAATGGTTCTTGAAGCTAAACATGAACTGATGCTCTTTAAGCCAATGCTCAGTTAAACATAAAATATCCATATTATTACAGTTCATGAACAACTCCAATTCCGATTCTTTACCAATCAAACCTTGAATATTTTGATGGAATATATTCAGATTGTGTTTGTTTCTAGTATTTATATTCAAAGGGTTTGATGGATCAGAAGTGACAACATTTTTTGTAGTATTTAATTGTACATTTGAAGATATAATTGTATTTATGTCACAATTCAAAATAATCGATTGACTAATATTGCTAGAGATTGGCTCTATTGTCTGGTGGTGGAATTTAAATCACTTGGAACTAATTCCAAGTTCTGTGAAAAAATAAAACTAGACTGCTGAAAAGGAGCAGTATCGTTAGCCAAGCATTTGGCTTTGTTAAAAATACAATAAAATAGCGATTTTGCTATTTGTTCTTTATAAAAATTACAAAGATAATAATTATCTTTTGTCATAAAATAATTATTACTAATGAGTACATTAGAGTCAATAAAATTGAATTTTTCATTATACAATGTCATGGTTTGTAATTTGAGATTGCATTTATGTCTATAGTTGTTTTCTGTCTGTGACAAGCCCTTGCCATAGGGAAAAGCATACAAAACTATTTTATTTACGTTTAATTGAGATAAACACTCAAAGTTTTTAATTACTGTTTCAACAGTGGCATTTCCTCTTCTCCCAATTAGAACAACCAGAGTAGTAGTTGGACAGTAACTACTGCTTAATATTTTATCTAATATTTGTTTGTAAGTAGCCTCAGGCATACAATAGTTTATTACCTGGTCACCTAAATATTGGTGTAATTTGTGACACATGTTTTGTCCAATTTCATCACTATACATTACTATTTTGTTGCATTTATTATTTTCATTTTGTATCAATTTAATTGTTTTTTGTGTGTCGAAGGAAGTACTTTTTTTACAACTATTTAATTTAATCGAATGAGAGGATTGATGAGAATCATCTAACGCTGAACAGCCTGGCAGATCTTGTTCACAACCTGGTGTTCGATTGCTTGTCAATGAATTAAACATTTTCTCATTCTCACTACACAGATCCACCAAGCCGTTCATTGCCAGTATGTACTCACCCATTTCCTTTTGTGAGGTTTGATATTTGCATGTAACTGCCATCAATGATTCTTGTAAATGGAGAATCCTTGACTGCAGATGCTCCATATCAACCTCATATTCTTTTTTACTATTATGGAATTTTAACTGTAATTTTTTACAACTGTTAAATGATTTGTAGGTTTTGGTGAAATTATTTTTGTTACTTTTAATTAATTTTTGGGTCTTTTTGATAAATTTATTTATTTTGACATATTTTTTAAATTTGTTTTTGCTGCCAATGATTTGCTTGACCTGAGATATTGATGCAAAGCTATTGTCAGTAGTCAGGTCAATAGTCACAATTTGAGAACTTTTTAAGAGTGAGTCAGCAGTCCGCACCGGAGTGGTACCAACCAGTTCCTCAAACAGTGCATTGGTTTGCTCTGTTTGAAGTTTCTGGCTAGTACTCTCCATCCTAATAATAGTGTCCTGGGCCTCACTCAACCTACACTTCAGTTCAGCGTTGTGTTTGAGAGTTGTGTCAAACTCATCGCTGCACCGGTCAAACTGGTCAACAATGTGTTGGAGCTTATCCCGTTCTTCTGTGATGTTTACTAATTGACAGTGCAGTTCTGCCATCTCACTCTTTAGTTTACTATTATTGTTTAAAATATTAAGTACTTCCTTCCCATTGTCATCCTGTTCCCTCTGTAGAACCCCACACAAATCCTTATATTTCTTAAGTTCCACTAGTGTTTGTTGAAGTTTAGCTTCCTCCAAACGTGCAGTGGCTTTCCTGGTCATTATTCTTTCCATTTTGCACAGAAATAACAATAACTCAGGTAGATGAAAGTGTTTTATTTTGTGTGGGAAACTATTTTCTAGGCACTATTATGATGATAATTATTCTGTCCGGTAATCACTAATGAAGAATAAGAATTCTCAGCAATAAATTAAGTTGAAAAAAGATAGTACTTACAGGATTTCACGATGACAATGCACTTTAATTCAAAACTTTCAAAGATCGTTATACCAAGTTTCGAACTTTGACAGGTCGAGACTTGGTTATATTCACATAAATATACACAGTAAAACACAAAGTATATCACAAAATTTACCGTCCCAGCAATAAGAGTTTATTATTATTGCGAAATAATAATATAATGTATAAAATAACACTTGAATTATATTTAAATTAAATTAATTAATTGGGAGAAGTTTTGTTGACGTCTTGTCAACAGGGTTGCCACAGACCAAAAATCAATAATTATTTCATTTATAACATGTTTGGACTTTAAAAGAGACTATGACCCTTGAGTTTGTTTCGGCGTTTCTTCTCAGGGATCAGTCAGTTAGGAAATGCCGGCCTCAGCGTTCTTAAAATGACGTGTAAAAGTGATGTAATGTCCAACTTGCAAAATAAACAATTTCATTTCATTTCATTTCATTTCATTAGTTACAGTTACCTACATTATTAACAAATGCACATGGGTAAACTTCTTCACGGTAAAAATAAAGTTAGAAGTACCTACAATCAAAATGGCACACATACAGATATTAATAGCACATAGAATAAACAATATTTCCGTTATCTTTGAATCGTTAAGTAGAGTTACTATTTATTCCAATAAACTTATTTATTTACATCTTGAATATTTTTAATTTAATGAAAAGAGTCGTAGGCGTAGAACTACAGATCCATCCAATAAAGTAATTTACATTTTACGAGCCTACTAACGAAGTTTATATTGTTTCTAACCTTGAGTGGATCATAGTTATCCAAATAAATAATTATATAAAACAAAATAATTTATATTCCCTAATAAGACCAAGATTAATTAAAAAATCTAAACCATGAAAATAATAATGAAATGAACATGGAAGCGAGCACGTCATTAGGGCGGGCGGCGCCAACAATCAGAAGGTCCGCCCGCCCCTGACGCTGATTGAGCCAATGTACTGCAGACAGGGTTACTGCTGTAATGTGGGAAATTCTACGCAACTATGGCAAATATTTTGAAGGACATTGATGTATTTTATTGTTGTAACAGTCACGGAATTTTGTAAGTAGCTTTAGTTTCAATAATACGGCGGTTGAATTTAGGTATCTAACTTCGGAGATAAAGCTTTGGTGAGGCATTATATGCTCTTATTAGCTAAAAAACGTTTTCTGGGTTAAATAGGTACAGGTTCTTTGTTGTTGTAGTCACGGAAATTGATAAGCAGCTTTATTTTCAATAACACGGCCGTCTAATTTATTTAACTTCGGAGATAGAGCTTTGGTGAGGACTTATATGCTCTTATTAAGTAGCTAAAAAACGTTTTCTGGAGTAAATACTGAAAATATTTATTAAGTCGAAAAACATACATAAGTCCTGCTGGATTCAAATAAATGTTTTAGAAAACAACATTTATAAAAATCTCCGTCCTGGTCTTGTGAAATTGTTTTTTATCCGCATATCTATATTATAGGCTTTAGATAATATCTCATATGCACTGAACCTTGAGGTAACCCTATTTCCCGCGAAATATAATTCTAATTGTCACAGGGTCGCCAGATTTAGAAAGTGCGGGTCCCGTATTTTGTTTCCCGTTGAGCGTCGCAGCGGGAGATTGCTATCGAGTGGGCAAAGTCTATCGCCTTCGCAAACAGGGGCCCGGGCCCCTGGGCGACGTCACGATTATTATCGCTTACACGTTAATATTCATTATTCATTAGCATTGTGTAAAATTTTTGAATTAATAAAGTCACGTCGCACGTTCAGGTCGGGAGATCAGTTTTGCGGAGTTTTATGATAAAAACTTTTCAAGGGTTAGGGCGGAAATTCATACTAAAAAAAATGGTGATTTGACAAGATGCACGTTTTTTCCTTTAGTGAAATACAAATTATACAGTGTCCTGATTTGCGTCCTCAAATTATAATACAAATATTCCTCCCAGAGAGGACTCATAGATCATAAACTTACCAAATTCACACCATTTTGACTTACCCAAAGCTGCAACTAAAAAGTTATCTATATATATAAAAATGAAACCCGCTGAAAACGGCTTGACCGATTTGGCTGAAAATTAGAGGGGAGGTAACTTAGACCCGGGAGAAGGTTTTAGAATAGTTTTTGTCACCATCCGGCCACGGGACGCGTGTGAAACCGCGGGCGAAAGCTAGTATTAAAAATGAATTTAATAGAGGAACATCACTGACCTGATTGTGTTGGTTTTGTTCCGCCATCGCTTTCTCCTTCGCCTGTCTCTTACATTTGTAACGATGATTTTGAAACCATATTTTGACCTGCAACAAATAGATGTGCTATAGTAAATCATAATTCAAACATAAAGTTTATTTAAATAATAAAAAAACTGAGATTTAGTTAGAATAACCATAAACGACAATCGACACATACAAACATATACCAATGAGTCTCACTTGTACCTAGGCATATTGTAAATTGTAACATATCACCACAACTCTCATACTGAGTCATTACACCTACATCCCTCCTTGATCCATGATTGAGATCAGCCCCAATGACGTTCAGCCAGTCAAGCCGTTCAAACGTTGCAATAATTCAGGGAACGATAGCAATTACCGCGCTAATCCTATCGCAAACGCGTGACGAGTCAACAGGCGAAGTCAGTGCCTCCCTGAAATTAGCGCTAGGCCCGACCCGGTCAACACTCCACCTTAATGACGAAAGAATAAACATGCGCTGTTTGCCCCACCGAGCGGCCGGCCTTTGTCTACGCACGCTCCCGACGCAGCGAAATATACACTTTATTTATTATTTATACATCGAGAGCGTTTCCTCGTGTTTATTCTTTGAAATGGATGTGTGCTCCCCTGTACCAAGATCTCCTCCCGTTACGATACCAAACATTAGTATCTCCGCGCCATTTTATTGTTGCAACATCCGTTATAAAAACAAATTGCTACATAGTTACTAAATACGGGCCACTACACTTATTGGTAGCGTTTTTTCTGTTTACTCTATGGTGCTTCGTTGTGGGAACGTTGGCAGCAGTGACGCGCGCTTTTGTGCTGCGTTCAGGAATGATGCTCGCTAGGTTATTTATGGAGGAGGTGAGAGTTAATGAACGGGCCCCGTCGGCGGGCGTCGCTTATTGCACTCCGCCGAGGCTTGGACGCTCTCGTGTGGAGTACTTTCTTTCAATCTCCTTGTGCATAATGCCCGGTGTTGGCTCGCACGCACTCTACGCCCGAGTGCGCCATTCACTTATTTGTTTTACATCTAAACGACTGTTGTTACTCGTCGAGTGATGAGACATTTCGGGTGTGTCCGAGGGCCTTCGTGCTTGAGCTTACACCCACTTAGCCGCCAAGCGTAATGTTTTTCTATTATGCTATGCTAACGAGGAACCGGCTACTGGAATCAGTCTTGGTATTTCCTCAATTATTTAGTTATTCGGTAATTATAGGGGACATTCTCACGGATTCGAATACATGAATAGATATTTTCGTGCTATTAAAAAATCACCTTCATTAAAACGAAAAAGCGGCCACCCAGCCGGCTGTCATCTTTACAATACGAGTCAATTTTGGCACCGATGGCTTTCCTTCGTCAGAAAAACGTTGCTATAGGAAAAAGACCTTCACTGTGTGTAATAAGGTTGAAAGTGAGTCGTATAGTTTTTAGAAATAGTAGGTACGACGTATGGATCCTCGCGTAGGTGTTCCGTTTCTGTGAACCATGACTCGGAATATCGAGCGACAATTATTATAAATAAAGATGCACTCGTGTTTGTTTAGCTCTTCATTTGCTGCAGTGATTTTTTCCAGCGATGAGTTTGACGTTTTAATATTTGAAACGTTTGCTGACAATGGCTGGTATTTGGGCTCAGTTGCGTGCTCGAGTGTGCTCTACGAGTGTTGGTAAATCAATTCTTAGGATTTTACGGGCAGCAGTAGCACAAACATTGGGTACTTAAGTTAGCTGTGTGTTTATTAATTGTACTTTTAACAGACAAGAAGATTTTTAATTCTTTGTTTAAAAATGGTCAGAGCAACAAATAAAAAACTTCCCAGAAAATTAAAGATTTTGAATAGAAAACGCAAACGATAAGATTAACGACAAAGATACTTGACAAAACATCTCATACCCAAGGCACCGTTAGAATTATTAAATAAACGCTCCCATCACCGCTTCATTTAGATACGTACGGCGTGTCACTGATTTGTCATTCCCCGCAGCTTTCACAATGGATGATTGTCGCACATTATTGTATCAGAAATCTCTGCATCCGACGGCGCGCTGAGTAAACACCGCGCCATGACAGCGCATCAATGAGCTTCATTTATTTAGTAACTTATAAAAATATTGAGCAAAAAACCCTACATGTAATCACAAAACTATTGAACAAACGATTTTCAATCTTATTCCAAAGATAAATTTCGAATTTAACGGTGAGCTTAGATTTGACAGATGCAAAATAAAGATGGCGGAAAGTACGTGAGTGAATGTTGGTCACAAATAAATTGTTGTGGACTGTTTTTTCAGGTGATAGTGAATCTTTTGATTCCAACATGTATTGTGTACAAGACTATAGGAACTGTCTTAGATTCTTGGGATTATAAATGAGGTTATTTGCAGGCCAATATGATACGCACCACCCATAGAAAATAGAGGATCTACAATTTTAAATTTTATACTACGAGTTGCCTATTTTTCTGACTAATTTAACTAAGTACCTATTCGATTTTGTCATTGTCAAGAACCGCACATACATTTCAAACCCAATCTACCTTTAAGGCTTCCAAATATTCGTTTCCACAAATAAAACCCCTGATGTAAGCAATATACGAACTGTACATAAGCATTAAGTATCATTTAATGTAACTCCGACCCCTGCCCGTCGACCGTGACTGCGCGCTCATATTTACACTCCAATCCACCAAATTAATATTTGTAAGTTGTATGCGTAATAACGATGCTTTAAAATGTTACTTGTCAAGTTTGACGGCCGTGCCATTAGACAAATATGCTTTGTTATTGAAGTTAATAAATAGTTTTTATTTCTGTTGCGTTTATTTTATTTGCGACAAATGCTTAAAAATACCTGATCATAGATATTTCAAAAGTTTCAAGGTTATAATTGAGAAATAGCTTTTCTGTAAATAGGTATCAAAAATATTTCAAGACTTACTTCAAAAACCACGCATGCCCGCAAAATGTGGCCGGCTGAAAAAACCTTCTATCCAATTCGGTATCAATAATTTGCGAAATAATTACAAAAAGATCCCCTAAGATCCTACGCAAACACCGCAATATTACAATAGGGCATTACAATTCAAATAATGCCCCTTACCTGTGCCACAAAGGGCTGTGTCAGGTGTATCATCCGCTTAAGATACTATTAATCCTTCACAATACCTTGCAGAAACGTTGCCATTCATAAAATTTTAATCTTAAATATATTGCTTTGTGCTGGCAACCCGAGCGAAAAGCCAGGCAATAATTTTCGCGGTTATTAAACGCGGGAAACGAATCAAAACTTTTTTTCAAATTTGTTTTGACAAGTTGGCCGCATTGAAGCCGCGGTCTTTTGGTATAATGCTCGGATATAATGATAGCGTAGATAATGACCTTAGAGTTCCTCTTACAATTTTAAGTAAGGAGATTGGAGAAAACAATTGTTGGCTTCGTACCTGGTTAGATTTACATTAAAAATAAATAAAACACTGATACATATTTTAACGTCATTACTACATACCGCTCGGCGAAATCCAGATTTTGAAACTGTACTTGCTACAAAAATCATACTTTTCAGCATCCATATCAAAATGCTACTCGTTTATAACTTCAGGTTTCAAACACAACATAGATCTATACGTATGTAAAATATACAGATTGAATACTGAAAATGTGGAATAAAGAGATATATACCTATACAAACTAAAAAAACATACGGAATCCGCAACTTCAAACCCATTGCATTTAACCAGACAAATTGCTAAGCGAAATAAGGCAGATGATTCCGGGTGCTTGACGGGAAGCTTATTGAAATCCCACGCCGATTGTGGATTAAAAAAATCACAAATGGGATTATTGGTAAATTATAAGCTCAGAGGGATTCGCCGACGGCTTTCCATCAGGTAGCGGTCGATAATTATGATTTCAATGTAAATATTATTTTATTGAAAACACCTACTCTGGGGTTTTAGAAAAAATCTTTTGATGTTACCGCAATTCAGTGCCTACGTTACTTTTTTGCTGAATTGAAATGTTTCATTTGAAATGGAGAAAGGTTGCAGCTGATTTATATCGATGATTCTATATCAACATACGGCTTGGTATAGTTTTTTCATTTATTTCATACAAGCTTCTGCTAGCGGTTTCACCCGCATCCCGTGGGAACTACTTCCCGTACCGGGATAAAAAGTAGCCTATAGCCTTCCTCGATAAATGGACTATCTAACATTGAAAGAAATTTTCAAATCGGACCAGTAGTTCCTGAGATTAGCGCGTTCAAACAAACAAACAAACTCTTTAGCTTTATAATATTAGTATAGATTTGTGTTTTGTTTAGAACACGTTGAAATTCACTTCAACTCTATTCAGTTGCTTTTGACAAATCTCCAGTGTATTTAATATTTATTTTTATAAGTAGTTCTTTATGTATTTGGGCACAAGAGAGTACATCGAAGAAAAATAATTTAAACTACTGAGTTTGGCCTAAGCAAGAAGCTTCGGTGGATCAGTCGCAAAAATATCTAACTGATGTTCGTAAATATGCATTATGTTACACCGGATCTTGCAAGAATTTTAGTAATTTCGTTCAACAAGAGGTAGTATTTTTTTCAGTTCTTAAGGACCAAGTCAAATTAAACATTACATTATTTTTGGTCCCATATCAACAGTTGTCTGACAAAAACTTTATAATTTTTCCGGGGCCCTGGGGCTACTCGAATCGGCCAGTGAACGAACATCGCTGACAGCTATTGTTTCATGAAGCACCATTATTTCATTCCTCTCATTAAACGTGTCGGGCGCCCGCATGCGCGCATCCGCCGGAGACAAGACCATAGAGTTCGTGACCATAGACAATGACTGTATGCTTTTGTTGCCAACCTTTTTGGTAGGTCTCACGGTTTCGATGACGGTTTTGAAATTTAGAACGTGTTTTGTTATTTTTAGGGAGCAATTACCTAATTTTCATCTCTAAATTACAAATCATAGATATCGCGTTGTCATATAAACAGTCGAAAGAGGTATACCTCTAGATACAAAATATAAGAGCAGCAATTTTGCGAAAACAAACAAAATATACAGCAGTCATTAAAATAGCCATTAGCATTATTAAATCAAAGTTTATTTGAGAGAAGCGAGACCCCGGTGGCTGTGGACGCGAACATCGAAATTTACTTAAGTTGAACGAATGCGCCCTCTGTTTGCTTATGAACGTCAAACAGTCGGGATATTGTGGCCGAGGCCGTCCTTATTGCTGGGCTATTTAAATGCCATGAATATGCACGGTTTTAGCGTTTGGCTTTCTGTAGATAGATAGATAAGTAAGCTAAGTTTTAAAGACTTAATACCTAGAATTCCATTTTAGTTTTCCTCGTGTCAATACTTGAGGGTTTAATTCGCTTACTAACTCGTACAACTATAGAACTCTAACCGTAGTATGAAATAGTAGTATGTGTACCTACCTACATTAGCAAGGTTGACTTTTATAAGTGCCCGTAAAGGCCTAAATGAGATGAAATGATTTGACGTTAAAATAAGGTATAGATTTGGCAAGGAAAAACTGATTACTGGTACAAAAAAAATGAAAATCAATAAAACACTTATATCTTCTCCAAATAATGCACCTAAATCCATAAAGATTATCAAGAACTTGTCGTAACTCAATACAGATAATACAGCGCTTAACGCGGCTTGCACGCGTCGGGCGTGCGTCTGACAGCGCCCGGGGGCCGTCGGACTGTCCGGCAGTAGCAGATTTTAGTGCAAATAAAAAAACACTTAATGGAGAAACCAAAAAGAATCGATTAAAAGGTAGTTAATTTTGTTGATTGGAATGGAGATAAATGAAATAGCAATGGAGGTGTTGAATAATCGAAATGAATTTTCAAGGGATACTCTCTATAGTCTTGCTAGCCGGATGATTAGACAGGGAAGACTTGCTTCTTTACAAGTTAGACATAACAAACTAGTTAGTGGATAAAAGAAAGCATGTCGTAGCATTTGCAATCATAAAGATCTATTTTGGAAGTAAGACAGCAGAATTGCTCACTTCCAAAATGTACAGTGAGCCTGCCGCTTGATAGTTTCCCTCGATCAAAAACAATTACACAACACAAACAGAATGTCACACATCATCCCAATCAGAAATATTTGACCAAATATTTACATTAAAAAACGTCATCGCCATTATTAGTACAACTGTCAGCGGCACGCGCCCTATTTCCCACATTCGTTCACAAAATTCAAATCCTTTACAACAATGCGTCAATAATCTCTGGCCGTGACGATATAAATTTCATAAATTCCCGACCCCGACAATGGTTAGGTCCATGAATAATCTCCATTTTGACGGTGTCAACACCAGCCGTTTGGCGCCAAAACAAACGTCAAACGTTCACAATGGCGGCGCGTTAAGCCGAAGATAATGCGTTGTTATTATAATTGGGCCGTGTAGTTTGTATTGTTGGAGCGCGCAGGTTAATTAGGTTATTGATTGTGCGTTAATTTACAGGATAATAGACGCAGTTGTGTTTAGGATATAATATGCCTACAGGTCGCCATAGTAAATACAAGTGGAAGTACCTATCCGCGGACATAAGTTGTCAAATGTTGGTATCAGAGGAGATCAAAGGTACATATCGATTCATCATCGGATTATTTAAACTAAGTCAGTACTGATCAGTTCAGCAGTGGACGGCAATTAGGTTTTATGATGATGATGAAGAAGTATTAATCACGCAACAAATACCTATTTCTTGGACTCTTATTCAATAAAAAATTATTTGACTTTGAAATTAATTTAATTGACTGCCTCGTTGGTCTAGTGGTTGCAAGCGCGGCTGCTGGGCTCGAGGTCTCGGGTTCAATTCCCGAGTCGGGCCGAAATCGCTTTGTGGGTTTTCTTAAACTTTCACAAAGCAGCCCGTAGTCTGGAAGTTGGTGATTGATTCACCCGTGCATCGGAGAGCACGTAAATGTCGGTCCTGCGCCTGATCTCTTTCCGGTCGTGTCGGATTGCCGTCCCATCGCCATCGGGTTATGAGAGTGAAGGAATAAGGAGTGCACATGTGTCTGCGCAAATGCTCGTGCACTATAATATGTCCTGCGCAGCTGGCTGATCTCCTTAAATGAGGCAGAACAGCCGCCGTGGCCGAAATCACCCGTGGACGCCATTATTATTCAATAAAAAAATCACTAAACTCTAAGTACATTTCCGATGCATACACGACTACTAAACCTTTTATACGTCCCAACAATCACAACCTCGGAAACAAATAAGCTCACTTAAACACCCATTACGTAATTCAATCGGCTTCAATAGATAACCACAACCCCGAACTACAGCCAAACGGCAGTTAACCCTCAAACGGGCACGGCCGCAGGGCTACACGCGTTCCGTGGGCGTTCTCTGTAATTGACTCCGCTCCGGTCATCGCCGGAGGCGTTCTGAGCGCGGTTACAAAATGATTTACGATCGGTTGTCGGTGGCACGCCGTGACGCCCATACAGGACCCCATTGACATTTGTAGCTGATAATGTATGTTTGTTTGTGGGCATGCTAAATTATGGGAAGGCGTGAGCTTTTTAGGGTTGGAGGAAATTCAAAAGGAGGTTGCTTGGTTTTCTTACCATGGGTTAAAGTTTAAGGGTTGTTGTGGCAAGGGTGGTTGTAGAATTATTCATATTACTGTATTGAGCTTTTATCTATAGTTGAAATCTGTTTTGAACGAATTGAGCGTTATGGATAATATTTTTCCGCCGCATAACGCCGTATTTTTTTATTATAAAATTTGCCAACAAACTGTGCAATATAGCAATAAACTCGATAGTTTATTTGACTTGATGACGCGAACTTGAATGATCAATGCTTCATCAATACCTTTCTTCACTACAAAATACAATTTGTAGGCATATAAAACCACTTTGAAGATCTCCAGATTTGAGCTCCAGGCAATATTGAACTCTCTTCTAAAATATCAAAAAATATACCACACGCATTTCTATTTTTGAATCTGGCAACATAAGACAGCTCGTTAAAGCCGTGTTGTCACAGCCGGCCGCACTAGTTGAAACGCTTTGATTTATAAGTGCTACGGCAGGGAATTTTCCTTGTTTGTTACTCTGTAAGTACCTCCTTTGAATTAGGGTGGGTAAAATCTGGTTTAGGGGACGAACATTTTATGTTTCTGCAGTTTGTTTTCATATTTTTAAACCAATTTGTTTCAAACACTGGAACTTCTAAGTATCTTGTCTCTTTTTGAAAAGTGGCTAGAAAACATTGAAAATAACTGTAAGCTTTTAAGTGTCGCAAGTCTCTACCCCTTTAAGATTTGCTGTGAGAACCCAACTCTTAGTTAAACTCGCCTTTTTACGTAGGTAACCTCTCTATAGTGTGTGTGTATTGAAATATTTTTGTGTGAAATAAATAATGGATAATAAGCTAAATAGTAGGCCAAACGATTGAAAAACCGTTTTCTTCGACCTAGGTATAAATAGGAATTATATTTTCTGCAGAAAACTGGTACAGGGGAACGACCGAACCATTGCCGCAGAAAATTATCAACCAAAAATTACCAAAAGCCTAGAGTACAACCTAGAGTTATCAAACCTTATTGATTTTTGACACTTACGCGAATATTAGACACTAGCTTCCTCCCGCGACTTCGTCCGCGGGGAATAGTTACATTTTAGAACAAATTTGGTTAGCATAAAAAAGGTTATAGTGAACTAACCTTAAAAGATAGACATGCTGTCGCGGACTTTTTTTTAGAACTTTTAAAGGGGGAATAATTCTGTCATACATGATTTTTGCGAAACTTTAACCGTTTACGCAGCGCACGCAGCGTAAGCTCTCTCAATAGGAAAATATCCCCGATTTAGAAACATTCTTCATTGGTGCTCCGCTCTTTTTGGTCTTAGCGTGATAATATATAACCTATAGCCTTCCTCGCTAAACGGGCTATCTAACACTGAAAGAATTTTTCAAATCGGACCAGTAGTTCCTGAGATTAGCGCGTTCAAGCAAACAAACGAACAAACTCTTCAGCTTTATAATATTAGTATAGAATAGTATAGATTTAAATAAAAGTACCTTCACGGATTTTATCGCGGTTATATTAATATTATTTAATCCCGACGTTTCGGATGCTTAACAGGTTCCAGGGTCACAGGCAGACTAAGGTGTTAGTCGTCTTGATGTTATAGTTACAAACAGCTACCCTACATTTAGGTATAAAACCTTACCTGCGTGGGCGTGAGGTGTATGAGCGACGCCAGGTGTTCCCTCTCGGGCGCTGACAGGTACTTCTGCTGCTTGAACCGCCTCTCCAGCTCGTATACCTGGACCAAGGAACAGTGGGTTAGTTATGTATTTAGCTGTGGGATAGGATAAGGTTTAATTTATACTTTTTGCTAATCATGTTCGGGAATGGGAACAGGGCAGGAGAAAGAAAGAAAGAAATTCGGCTCGGCTCGGCGGGGTCGGCTTCCACTCCAACTGCAGTTGAGTACATGGAACGACCATCTATCTGACCTCCTAAACCCATTGACCCTGGCATAACGATACTCGTTTGACTAGATTTTCTATCAGAACGTTCGCCAAATACATTCAAAAGATAGCCGAGACCAACCAATTAAATTGCCTTCGGATACACGGTTGAACTTGTCATGATATAAATCATCACCTATCTACAGACCGAAAGTGACAAGCAAGCGTTAGCTTAGCAAAAAAAATAAACATTGATTGGACCCTTACTTCACACAATTCTAACTAAATATTTAAATGGACTGAGTGTTAAGCTTTCATTGCGTTTAACCTAAGTATTTGCTACTAAGTAGGTATGCCTAAAATGGGTGAACTAAATGTTTTATGTTACAACTCTAAATAAAGAAAAATACAGCTCTCAACATTTAAAACAATCCTTCGCGTCCAATCAAATTTAAATAAATCCCTCTAACATCAGCCACCTTACCTCACACACACACACTCACACACACAAACATACAAATACAGCAACATTGAAATCAAACTGCAGTCGGAAAATTCCGTGGAAATAGAATTAATTACACGGTTGATGGCTGGTATGTGACGGAGGGCGGGCCGCCCGCCCAGCCCGCCCGCCCTGTCCCGCCCTCGCAGCTAACGCAATTTTGGCTTTAGCTTCTAGTTGGCTTTTGATGCTTCGCTCGCTTGGTTAAGGTTTAAGGTGAAATGGTTACTGTTAAATTGTATTGATTATTTGATTAGTATCGCTGGGTCCTTGATTTAGAATGTCCTAGATTTGAATTGTCTTTTGACAGTTAACGGTTATGTCAAAGGAAATTAGAATGTCGTAATGGAATGTTATGATATGGAAATTGGTTGAATAATTCTCATATTATAAGCCAATTAGGAGGCATTTTAGATATTATGTTAGCCAACACTGTGCTGTCAAATGAGTAGTTAAAGCAATTTTCTTGCCGTTGCGTTGAATTAGAATAAGATAAAATATTTTTTAAAATCAAATCTAGGGTTTGAAGTATTGATCTTGTATATAATGAACTACTTATCTTTAAAAAAAATTCTGTATACCAAAAATAAAAAAATATATAAAAGAACATTGATCGAAGGCGTCGAAGTATTCCTCCGCATCATTGTCCTAATATGTAAAGTAAATAATTAAATTAATTGCATAATTTTTTCGTTTGTTTAGAAAAAAACAAATTTCAAGTTCAAATCCCAGTATTGTAGCAATGTAGGTACCCAGGTATGCATATGAGACAAAATAATCCGACGCAAGAATTACCTACCACTCCCGGTTAAACAACTCCTCTTTCATCAATCTTGCAATATAATAAAAATGAATTGCTGTTCGTCAGTCTCGCTAAAACTCGAGAACGGCTGGGCCGATTGAGCTGATTTTGGTCTTAAAATGTTTGTAGAGGTCCAGGGAAGGTTTAAACGATACGAAGTTCGCGGGATCAACTAGTCTTGCAATATAATTTCGCGTTGATTTGACCCGTCACAGTCGCGCGGTCACCATGGCGGCGCCCGGGTATAACCGGTCATGCTTCATGGTATATGTAGTTCACCCTTGTAAAGCTTACTGTGCACGGTGCGACGGCTGAGGATGTTTAATCCTTCTGTTTGCTCTACAATGGGGGATAAATCGCAGGTGATAGCAAATAGACTGATCTATTTTAAGTGTTTCTAGTCTATTTGTAATTTTCTTATATTTATTTATGTACTCGTAGGTACGTTACATTTCCTCAGCTAGATTTAAATGTTTTATTTGTATTTTTAAATATACGGCATACGTGACTTTTAATACTTTTTCCTACCTATTATACCAATTATCGAAGCAAGACTCTCATTTTTAACCGCCGCCCCATATAGGAGGACGTTTACAAATCTAAGATTCGTATATTTTTTACCTTCACATGCAATTAAATATTTTGAGTTATTTTTTTTTATTAATCGACCTTTCAAACACTAAATTCCAATCGCACAGTGAATATCTTACCTTAGCTTACGAATTAAACAGGTAAGGTTCCCCAACTGGTATTTATTTGTAAAATGATCGGCAAATAACGCTCCCCTCGCGAGGGTCCACCTCACAAATACGGAGGCTTAGCAGAACAACCGAAGGCATTTGATTTGATTCTACATATTTTTATGGTGAAGCTTTTTCTATAGAATACTTACGTTGGTATGTGGAATTTATAGTAACTTTAACCATTGATTGATTCAAATTAGATTTCCGGAGGGTATGCAGTTTGATTGCTATTGCTGTATTGGATTTATTCAACGAAAACATGCGCTAGGTATACCTAGTGTTGTTTATCGATAGCCACGTAGACAAGTCGCCGAGGTTTACTTTTTAGAAGACGTTATAGGGTTTCATTTGCTTTGTAATAAATAAAACACAATTGCTTATTGATCGAGCTGTCAATGCAAATTTTAAATTAAAATCCATTATCTTTTTTTACCATCATAATCCTTTCTTTTTCCAACCGCACATCAAGTACCATTCTCAAAATTATTTCCCACTAGCAACACTCACCTGAGCCTGTGTGAACAGCACTCTCCTCTTCCTCCTCTGCGCGAGAGGGAACTGCATGGGCTTGGAGTCAGGTCCAGCACAAGCTGCTAATCCTCCCATATTGTTGACGTGACCCATCCCGCCGGACGTGGACGTCATCAGCCTGGAAACTAAAGCAGCCGCTCAGATACGCACACTTTTGTTCACTAGATTTTGTGTTAAAAGAAGTTGGCAGATAATAATGATTACATTCTTGTATGTTGTTAATTGTATAACAGAAGCAAATCAATTGTGTCTCGCGTATATATCTATTCTCCAACATACCTACAACGAGTTGAGCAGTGAGAAATCAGTATAATGATGTAAGTTTTGTAGGATTCTGAATAACACTCGAGAATTTTGATAATCCAGATTTCGGAATTGTTCTTAGTCTATGCACATAAATAAATGTAGGTACCCTACACTCAGGAATAATGCAGCTTTCCCATGCTTAATAGATACCACAGAAACATTGCCTCTTTTAGACATAAGTTTAGCTGTACATTGATTAAATGTCATGTAATCTATCACAAGGACACGTTACATTCAATCGGAAAAATCCTATTTCATGAAGACATTTTAAAGACACTCTCTCACGGCTACTCGTTCCAGTAGTAAAACAGTGCCCGTTATTGCTCAAAATTGTGATATCTCATTTCGATTTTATAACAATAACGATATTCGTTGTTTTGAACGTTGACATATATCCGTGATATTCATAATCAAAATTATTAAGTAACCATTTCACTTATATCACACATTACATATCAAATAATTTAAATCGTTTATGAAACCAAAATGCAATCCCTAATGAGAATAACGGGAATTCAATTAACAAGAATTAATTAGGTTTTCAGCTTTTAAAGTTAAGTGAGTATTGGGTTTCAGCAGCTTTTCATAATGGCTCCCACTTCAATAGCTGAAAGCGTTTGTCTCTGGCAAACTTTAAAATTCATTAAATCTTTGGTATTAATTAGTTGATTAGCTTAAAGGATTTAAGCTTTCAGCTAATTATTATGAATAAGTGGAAACGAAAACACTGCACACAAGAGTTTAGGTTCAGATCGTCTTTGGTACATGGAGGTTATATACTCGTATGTTCCAAAATACTGACTAATATGATACGCTTTCCGTTGTCACGACATAACATGAAAACGGCTTCACCGATTTGGCTGAAAATTAGAGGGGAGGTAACTTAGACCCGGGAGAAGGTTTTTGTCACCATCCGGCTACGGGACGCGGGTGAAACCGCGGGCGAAAGCTAGTATACAATAAAAATTAAAAAGGTTCCAAGCATACGATTTTTATAATTTCTGCAACACTGCGTATATTAATATATACCTACATATTTTTTTCCGTCGTCTAAAATTCATAAAGCTCATAATTTAAAACATGTTTGCTACACTTAAACGGAACAACTGCATCATTTTAATCACATTTTATCCATCCTTGCAAATTATAAAAGGGGAGTAGCGGGAAAAATAAAAATTAATACTTTCTCGCGGTAGGAATTAATCTCTTAGCGCTGGCAACATTTAAGCTGGCGCCCGCCATTTTCCTAATGACACTAGACGTGGTTTCCCGCGCTAGTAGCTTTGCAACGTATTTTAGTCACTTTGAGAACATAAAATTACATTTAAATGTTTTCATCGTAAATAAGGTAACTTTAAATATGTAACATATTACACTTGGTTGAAGGAAACTTAAAAGAATAATTTTATTTAGTGCGTTTTGTCAAAACAAGAGCTCAACTAACCGACAGTAGGTAAAATTAAACTTATTTTTTTACATGTCTGAATTGATTTTTCACTTGAAACACTAAATGTGAAAAAGAAACACGGGTGTAACACGGAGTTCCTTATTTTCTATGTTAATTTCAAGACAGCAAACCTACTAGTTTTATTATTTTTCATCTGCTATTTTCAGAGGCTTTAATACCTGTAAAACACTTATGCCAGGTGTCCTTACACGTTACGTTATTAACTTGCTTGCAATTGTAACACGCCTCAAGAGTCAACAGCCAAAATAACTGATTGCTGTCATCCGTCATTATAACAATTGGCAACCTAATCGCGTAGGCCGACAACCTCTTGCTTAGGGACTGTAGTCCTACAGTCTATTGAAATATGACAGTGAAATAGCAATTTTGTATTTTACATATTGATCAATTATTTTTTAACTAGCTTTTGCCCGCGACTTCGTTCGCGTGGAATAGTGACTTCCGGCAGATTTTTGGTTTTACCCACATAGTTCCCGATCTCGCGGGATTTTTGAGACGTTCCCGCTCCCGCAGGATTTTTGGGATAAAAACTATCCTATGTCCTTTCTCGAGTTTCAAACTATGTCTGTACCAAATCGACAAATACAACGGAACCAAATTAGAATTTACGAAACAGGACCAATCCACATAAACGACCATACAACCGACAATACAATTTTTCCACGACGGTACCGAAGCGCTCGGCCGATACCCAACCAAATGCGTGTAACGAAACCATAGCGCGATCTATTTCGATCCCAACGCCATCTATCGAGCATAGTGACAACTCTGATTATTTATCTATACTCCGTTCGGGCATTTTCTTTGTACTAAAAGTAGTATTATATTGTTATTATTTTTTTCATACCTTTTTACTATTTATTTACTTTTTTCCGATGAATTAAAACAACATGAACCGAACTCGTGTAACGATCGACACAATTGCGCGTAGTACTAATAGAATTATCTATACTCCGTTAGAGCATTTTCTTTGTAGTAAAACTTTTATTATATTAATATTAATTTTTTTACACCTTTTTACTGTTTATTTACATTTTTCTGATGGATTTTCCGATGAATTAAAACAATAACATGAACCGAACACGTGTAATGACACCATTGCGCGATTAACGCCATCTATCTACGGAGCATAGGAACAGCATTTCGACATTTGACCAATAGATGGCACTGTATGTCCGTAATAAATTTTATTTTTTATTTTTATTTTTTGTAATAAAAACTATCCTATGTCCTTTCTCAAGTTTCAAACTATGTCTGTACCAAATTTCACACAAATCGGTTCAGTAGTTTAGGCGTGAAGAAAAGACAGACAGACAGACAGAAAGACAGACAGACAGACAGACAGACAGACAGACAGAGTTACTTTCGCATTTATAATATTAGTTTGGATATTATTATTTACTCAATGTAGGTGCTCTTGCATCCAACATTGCGGAATAATATCTCTTTGTAGATTCATGAAAAACGAATAATAAATCCTACTGGAACAGGGAAATTACTTATTTTCCATATACATACATTGAATCAACGACATACTAACCTTAGTTAGAACTTCCTCTGTATTCGAGGTCGGTTAAAAGTGATACAAACAGCGCTTTCGTATAGGTATCTACTAATGAAAATGAACATTATGAGGTAAACGTATTCTCTAAAACATGTCTGTACTATCTGGATATGGGATATTTACTCCAGAATACCACACATAACAATAAATTCCCAATTCTTTCATCAAGCAATGCTCATTCTCCGAATTCGCTAAGGTCGGCACATCAGCATTTTGGCAGCAATATCAGGCACATTACACACGCCGAATCCGGCGCGTATTTACACAACACTCGACGGAAAGGGTCTTTCAATAAAATATTGCTCCCCATCCTGTCTTACTCTATTGTGCGTGTGTGGTATTGTGAGATATCTTTCGATCATCGATCAGTTTTGCAAGTTGTGGGTTCTGCTCAAGTTTTTAATAAATTAAACAAAATTAATAAAAATTTGAAGTGCATTTAAGTGTTCAGGAAAGAAGCCAGTTACCTTTTGTTGTAGGGGTATTTCTAACGTCATAAAGCTTAACAGGATTTAATTACACAAAAGGAATTTACATCTGACTTTTCCCGATATTTTCTTAATCCAAAAAACTAATGTTTCACACATTTACCCTAGGCCAGTGGTTTATGAAAGTAATATCAATATATGATATCACCTTATATGATATGTCTCTAACGTTTCTGTACCTACCACCAACATACCTACTCTCATTCATTGTCAAAGAGACTCCTTTAGAAAATGTTTACTGGCTGCATGAATATATACGGGACCCCAAAAAAGTGCTAGTACACGCTCGCTTCAAACCTCCTTTGTTTGTCAATGGACCTCTGGACATTTTGTTATCTGCGCATCTCGGTTTAATTGAAACGTAGCGTTATTTCATGGCGGATGAATGGGCGTTTTTAGATTCCAATTGAATCGTTAAATGACACGTAAAAGGATGTTTACAAACATCCCATCCGAAGATAGTTCGATGAGATTTTAATATAATTGGTGCAATCCGTTGGTTCCCTTTGTTGTAGCGATGATAGAACTGGGGTGAACAGTTCAATAGAATTTCTTTTATGTGGTAGGTAAAAAGATGAAGTGATTTTCCAGACAGTCAATAAAAAATACGGTGCATTTTTGACTGAGATATACTATTAGGCTAAAATCTAGTAAGTTGTTCTGTACTCCTAATTTCTTGCTTGAAAAAGCGAAGCATTTTATGCAATTTTGGCACCCACCAAGCACCGATGTAGGTAGTGAACCTTATAATTTTCTAAAAATACATCCACTCTCATGTCTCCGTGTCTGACAGGGGTCGGCCAGAGATGTGCATATATTTTGACAACAAATACCCCGGTAATTGAACCGGGGGACTGACCACGACGGGGGAGGTTGGGGCGTCAAAATATGCCGCTGTAAATGGAACTATTTTCACGGCTGAACGGTTTCGGTGTTGCTATTAAAATTTTGATTTTAGACTGGTAGAAAATTGCTAGGGGATTTTTTAATTTACTCAATTCTTTTCGATTAAATATACCCGTTCAGCTACGTTAAAGAAATGATTACACTAGTTGTTATTGTTATTCCTGTCCTCTCCATTAATCTACCTAAAGACAGCATTTCCAATGGATAATGTACGTAGAAATAAACCGTATTTCAATAAATATCTAGCACCGAACAAAAACAATAACGTTTCACGACCAAAAGAGAGAAGAAAAACAAATAGTTGCATGATACGGACACTTGGGTCTAACGCGTGCATTTGATGACACGATTGGCGTGAAATTGGCCCCAACTGCCGTCGGGGCGAGGGTCGTGCGTCTGACGGCGCTGACCGCAAGTAATTACCAACTAGACAATGCTAGTTGAAAATTCACTAAGTTTTAATGGTCTATGTGAAGTTATTATTGCTTTTAGTTGGTTTTGGGTGATTTTGGTCTTAGTTATGTCTGCTTTTGGGAGTTAGTAAGTTTTACTTTAGTTATGAGTGCCTATATCTGTTTGATGCCGAATATCAAGTACCTAGAGCAATCGTTGCATGAAGTCAAGTTACAAGGCCTTTTTTGTGTTTACCTCGTTAACACTATTTATTTTATCACACTATTTATAACTTTTAGCCCATCTTTTATAAGTATATCGTCATCAACATGTAAATATGTATCTGTTTACATAAAAATGACGTCATCATCATGTAAATGTACGAACTTCTAACTACAAATTGTTCTACATCATTACTTATTTCTGTACAACATCCGCTTACAATTCAGGTAGCTTCAATTACATGTAGAGGTATATTACTGTGTGTTTGTCTATCTTCTAGCCGTGACAAATTAACCTTTTCGTCTTGAATATATTAGGTAACACCTTCTTATTGGTACATATGACGATTTTGTTTATCCACTATGTTTGCTTTCGAGCTACCTTCAGACTTAAGTATATAGCAAGTGTGTGTTATGTAAGGTAAGGCTGTTAGTATGTGTGACGGTTTCTAGGTGTCAATATTTTTATTTTTTTACTTGTTAAGTAGTTCTGAGTATAAGAAGAAAAATATTTTCTTTTCTAAATCACTGTCTGTTGGATTAAAATGTATTTTGTGTACGATGAATATACGATGAAGTAGAATTGTATTCTAAGCAGACTTGCTGGCGCACAAGAGTCTTTTTATAATTTTAAGCTTAAACCGTACAAATAGTAAAGCTCTTGAATAATTACTTAAGAAGAGCCCATTGTAAGTATAGAAAAATAAAGATCATTCTGCCGTTTTCGACAAACATTTAAGCCTGACAATACAAATAAGTAAAAAAACACTAAAAAACGAAAAAGCCTAATATTTATTAGGTGAATCACAATTATCGTGGTGTTTGCCAAAGCACTAGGAATTCAAATCGGCGTATAGTGCGTACATAATGAAGTCGGACGTGCTCGGGCCACTTCGGCTACCGTCGGCAGTGTTCGGCCCGTGCGCCTGCGTCACGCTCGGGTCAATATTTGCTTACAACTAATGGATTTTGCGAGCGAGGGGTCGTGTATGTGAATTTGAAAGTAAAATTGTGAGATGTGTTATGGTCGGATCTATTTTCGTTGCTGATTCTGAGAATTGGAAAGAAAAATATTGCTTACGAAGTAAATAAAAAAAAAATTGTTCTCAGAACTTGGCCCTCAATGAGAATAGTAATTGGCTAGTAAGTTAAAAATACTAAGATTTTGTTAGCATTAATGTATAAGAGTAGGTACAAAATACTGTACCTGTACCTATTTGCACTTTATTATTTTTACTTCCAATTTTAGACCAAGCCAATTAGCCGATAGTTATATACCTAATACCACAGTGACCGACTGTGGGATCCGCCTCAAATGGATAAAATATAAGAGCTAAGCATGATAATCTCAAATAGACAACAAAAGCTACAGTCTATCATTAAAACGCTCATAATCCTCATGAACAGTTTATAAGAGTTCATAATAATCGCATTAGAATTCGCCATACGTGCGCATCTGATCGCCCCCTCACAGAAAATGTAGCCAGCGCTGAATAAACGGGAGCAAATTGTGCGTGGATAAACATTGACTATAATAGGAGCATTGTTGCAACCCCAACCGGGTGTGCTGTCAAAATACAGGAGATTTTATCGCGGGAAACCGATCGGAAAACGACGTAGTATTCTTTTTAGAGTAACCGCACGCTGTAGACTTTTAGCCGGCCGATAATTTGTTTGGGCTCATAAATCAGTATGAAGATGAATGGCAGTACGCATATTAGAAAAGTCAGGGGCCCGATTCTCCTAAGTTAATAATGTCAAAATTGAATAGAAATCGAATCGCAATATGATCGCAATAGCAGTTTTAACCATATCGGGCATTCTGGTACTGGTCTATACGGTAGTTTGCTCTACAATCATATTGCAATCGTAAATCATTTGCAGACAAAATGATTCATTATTTAATGACAGAAAAGGATAAAAACGTTTATTTCAAAGAAAAAATAGCGGAATGCCACATACGCTTCAATCGTAATTGAGTCGTGATTGGATCGCAGTCGAACGTGAATCGTATTTCGCTTAAGTAAAATTAGGAGAATCGGGCCCCTGGTATACCCGGTGTCAGACCGACCGAAAACTTTGATTGGAATCTCTTTAAAAACTGTTATTTTTCAACCATAGGGCCAACTGTATGCCGACTGTGTAGCCTGCAGTGTTATCAGCAAAGAAAACTTTTTGTAGTATGGTAGATTTGAGATGCTCGTCACATGGTGATCCGGTTTTGTATTTGCTTGTCGTTACGCCCAATTAAGCAGAGTGGGTTGACAAAATCGATTGCCAATCATTGTTGTTAATGAACGATGTTTATGTTTGAACAGACGCACGCGCTTGTTTTTTTTTTAATAATTATGTATAAAAAATTATCGAGAGATCACTTAAGATATCTTTGTTTTTTTTCCGAATAATATGTCAAATCATAAAGTAGGAAAACATGCAGGGAAGGGAACGAATTTGTCATATAAAGAAATTCCCAAGAAAATAACATAGAATGACCCACAACATTAACATCTCATCTCTTGTCCAGCAAAAACGGAATCGTCGCCATTTCTAAAAGTAAACAAACCAACAAAGATGGCGGGAAATGAAATAGCAAACATTTCCGCGGCTATTTCCCTCAGTGTTGCCACACTAAGGAAGATAAACTGCGGCCGGCTGGCGGTGACGCGGCCACTCGGCCCGCATTAGGCGCGCCTGCATGGAAACTAAGTGTGTCACACACTTATTTTTTCCCCGCGGCAATTTTAATTTACCGCTGACCGTGGGTACTGGGTACGTTTGATGTCGCCACTCTTGAAAAATACTGCGGATCAAGCAGTTAGAAATGGTACGTATATTTTTTTTACTTTGGCACTAACGTTTGATAGAGCGGTGAATGAAAATGCTTTTACTCAATGAAAAAATCATTGACTTTATGACCTACTATGAAGTTACTTGATACTATACTAGCAGTCGTGTTATTAATTAGATTAAGCTTAGTTAAGGTGAAAAGCGACTAGAATTAAGACTTTTGAACTAAACTAAGGAAACAAGACAACATCTTGCTCAAACTCTAACAAAATACTTCATTTCTTCACATTGAATAGTTAAATATTTTTAGCTCAAGTATTTGACTGTATTTATCTGACATTTACAAACTACCTTTCACACTAACCAAGAACATAAGTATCGAGCACCAATTACCATATTCATTAACATAAAGTAAAATAATTTCTCCTGACTCGGCTAAAGCCGTCGAATGCACCGACATCACGCTATTTGCGGACGTGAGGCCTAATGTTTACTCAGTCAAGACTCTAGTGGTGGGCAAATATGGGCCCGATCAAATGGAATTGCTTATTTTGTCTGTCTACACAGCTCCCTAGTACAACAGGTACAGCGGGCGACAGGCGTGCCTCAGGGCGCGCTCCTCGGACCACTTCGGTAATCTTTTTTTACAATAATTCGGTGGGTATTGGAGATGTTTTTTGTCCGTTGGACATCACTCGACAGTTTACCGTTTTAATCTCAGCTCAAAGATACTCGTATGAGCGGAAGCGTGCTGTATTATTGTGTTAAATTATTTGTAAATTTCGTTCAACGAGTTGTTGGATTTGTTTCGATTGTTTTGCTTTTTCGGTCTATTATGAGAGATAATAAGCTTTATTCCAGCGGTAGTATTGCATGGTAAAGAAAGGCTTACTAACTTAATGAAGTGGAACTGTTTAGTTTTCTTTGTCGGAAGATTGACACGGCCATTATACGTAAAGTTATATGTATAATAGTATCGCCTTGTTATCATTGTTTATTTTGCTGTTTTCCTTTACAGTACGTACAATACTAGTTGTAACATACATATAGGTAGTAGAGTAGAGTAACTTATTCGTGTATAGTAAGAATCGCAGGCAAAAATGTTACATAATTATTGTTATGTTCAAACAAGCTTCTACAGCTTAACAACATTCAATCATTATATTTATAGGCCAATTATATTCGACTTATAGTATATTGAACGACCCCGGTTCATTTCCCGCGTAACAAATAGATCGACGCCATCTTTGTTTTGTATTGTATGTTACGCGATCCTACGCTCAATTATTTTACTGAAAACAAAGGAAAGCCTTCGATATCTTTCGTATTTGTATTACCAAGTATCCCACTTATATCTAGGTAAGTTTATATCACATGTTTTATAAAGTGAACCAATCATTTTTGCCTATCGATAAATTCCTTATTGTATTGTATTTTGTATTGTCCACTAATCAAACAGTTTGATGATTTTCGAATCGTAGTTTTTTTTTTGCATTTTACTGTCATCAATGAATTATAGTAATTGACTAAATCTAGTTAGAACCAGACAGACATATTCAAGTTCATCACTATTGTATTAACAAATCATTCAAAACTCAATCCTTTGTTCATCGTGAAGTCCTCTACAACAAACAGTAGATCTCTTTATACTTTCTCTCGTCAACTACTGGCTTTACCATGGAGTTTAGATTAAATTACCGATTGTCTTTGCTCTTATTGTCAACCAACTTTGAGTTGAGTGGTGTCCCGTTGCGATCGCTAGCTGAGAGCTTAAGGTAGTTTGTAGTTACTGAAATTAATTTTATGAGAAGCCGAAAATTCTGAAGATTATATTTTAGCTTTAAGATTATAAAGTACCTAATCCATTTCACAAGACTCTTCTACGTATAAAAAGAAGTGCGAGGAGCAACTGCAGAAAAGTTCTTAACGACTTGATCAGATTTAGAACTTTTCTTACGTTTAAATATATGAAGAATGAAAACAGTGAAAAAGGAAATAGACAATCCTTAATATAAATGCGAAAGTCCTACTAAACTACTTCATGAAACTTTGTACACATAGATACTTATTCTTGGTGGTACTAGAATGAACTTAGGATACCTACTTCTTATCATCACACGAAGCCGCGGGCGGAAGCTAGTATGCAAATAAACTACATCATTCAAGCATCACAAATCTATTTCAGTCACAGAAACTATTACGTTCAATCTAAAAATATAAATCCGTTTTATTAAAATTGCCTTGCATGCTTCGCGTTGCAGTAATAGGCAATAAAACAAACAAGCCGTATGTACTGCACATAGAGTGATTGTGTTAGTTATAGTACTTCGTCTAGTGTCAACCGTCGCTATTGAATGATTACTTCAACCCTTATTGCATTTTTGCTAGATCACGTTGTAAGATCATGTTTGCAAAGACTGTTTTATCGTAAAAGTTAACCATTCGAATCTTTCTATGCCGTCCTCTCAAGTCATTCTATCTTTTAAACTTAGAACTTTATGTCCAAATGACAAAACAACATATATTTTTTTGTTTCACGATTTTAACGCATAGGTCTCCTTTCAGCCTATAACTGTCAAACACTTTTTGGCTAGATGGTACTTGATCTATAGAAGTAAAATAACAGCCTCCAACTCTATGGTAAATACACATGGTAACTCTTTACTGTTTAAACTCTTTAGTCACAATTCCCATCCGATGAAAGCGCAGTAGCATCAAAACAATCATCGATCATCTTACGCAAGCCTCTTGAAAAACGAACTTTAAAGTACTTTTTTCTTAGAATAACATTAAAATAAACAAAAGCTAAAGCTTTATAATCTACATAACCGTTACCAAACAACATGAAAAGAAGTTAGAATCCCGAGAAACAGTGAGTTTAAACGGCGTTGGTTCTCGTAAACAAATGATAGTAAATTAAATAGAAGTGTGTGTGTATGATTGGGGATGCTCTGTGCACCTGCGTCAAGCTCCCGTTGTCATATCGAATTACCATAGCCATAGATTATGGAAAAGATGTCATGATTGCGTAAGCGGTGTAGGTATAATTAGGCGAAGAAAAACCTAATGAAAATAAAGATTGTGTGTGTGTGTGTGTGATTAATGACAATACGTAACTATGAAGAATCGATTTGTTTTTTTTTTTAGTTCTATGGCTACATACAACAGTTTGTAACGTAACATTAACCTAATTGATTGATAACAAACGTCGATATTGATTTCAATCGAAGTGAAATCATTTCAAGCCTATTTACAAGCAACTAAGTACGTTAGTACCTACTCTATCTACAACTAGATACCTGAATTTAGACATCGTGAGTAAACACGAATTCATGAAGCACACAAGGGAGAGATGTAACACTTCGGCCAATCAATCAAATATTCGTATGTCTAACCCACCCAAATAGGTAAACGGATATTTTAATGCATTGACGCCTCTGTCACAAATTGTTGATCTTCAGCTTAAGATGGTGGGTTGGTAGCTGAGCACGTATCTCTCTTTTTTGTAACCGTCGGTTAATGGTGTTTGCTCTGCCAACTCGCAATCTGAGACAGTTTTATTTTGGTAATCAAGTAGCTAAGGACTTTGGAATCTTTGGTTTATTTACCAAATTAATACGTAACCTGATAGGTAATTGTTAAGCAAGAAAGCTCTCGATTTAGGCCTAAATATAGTTTTAACGTAAGTAGCCTTTTTGTCGATCCCCATATACCTAATTCCAACCGTGAGTATAGATAATAATGCTAAGTAGCAATTGCAACTCTATTTCTATCTCCTAAGGCTATCCTAGAAAACTTAGGTGACACGACTTGCCTACTTTTTTAGCATCAACCTAACTTTCAACCAGAACATTCGGTCTGTTTAAATATTTACTAAGTAGTTATTAAGTGCTCTATTAACTAGGAAGTACCAATATCACATTGCTAAACACATTTCCTACCACCCCACTTGACAGATACAATCGATATCAGTTCTCCAATAAATACCGAATTAGCTAAACGCATCGGGTTTCATCAAATTGCCGTTTGTAACCCGACGCCTCACGTGCCCGAGTAGGCTATACGCGGTACGCATGCGCCAGCCCGCCCGCCATCTTGAATTACGGCAATTTATTGTAATGCGTTCATACGAATTACTAGGTGTGTGGAAGTGATTTTTGTTAGTTAATCGAGTTTTTGTGTACATTGACGATATAGGTATCTATTTTTTTTAGATTTGTAAAGATTTTGATTAAGATATGCTTACTGTAGGCATAGGTATAGACAAAGTATTGTCATGAGTTGAAACCGCAACGATTTGTAAAATTAACGGTTCATATCATAACTACAGCTTTTTACTATGTAAGCAAGAAGCTCCGTAAGGGTGGATAATCTTAAGAAATGCAACGATCAAAGACGAAGAGAAGAATTCTTAAGTCAAATTCGTCCTCTTTACTTTTTACCGTCGCAAGGCTTATGAACGCAGTCATTTGTTAAACTCAGTGTTGCAGAATTTGCAGAAATAGAGGAAAATGCTTCTTTTTAGATTTGGAAAAAAGTGATAGGTAGTGGTACACAAAAATGCTGATTACCTAAAGATTTTGCGTCTTTGGCTTTGAAGTAGGACAGTGTATAAAAATACAACTATAAATTCAGATATTTTCCTATCAAGCTACATAGATCTCCCTAGAAGTACTTAGAATAAGATTTTAAAATTTTGATGAGTAAAACTTGAGAAAACCTACTACCTTCATCCTATGGATAGTTCATTTGGTAATGGACATCACTAATAGAAAATTGCAATATTCCTGAGTGCTTTAAATGCTATTTTATCCCAGATTATGTACGATTCCGATAACCATCCTAAAATTCTTTTACACTTAAATCTTATGTCTATTCAAAATTAGGCAACACTTTAAAAAATAGCACACATATAAAAAAAAATCTCGCCGACTCACTAGCAAACCTGGGGTCGTTAGACGCGGGGTACCATCCAGCGCCCCGCATGTCCCCATAGTGGGGCAGGTCCGAAGGGGCACAGCCGTAGCCCTGGACAGGGGCGCCCCCGTACAGGGGCACCGCGTATGGGTTCGCTGCCATCCCACAGGACGGCCCCAGTGGGGAGTTGATACTGCTGCCTGATGAGTTCGATCTGCAAAGGTTGGTAATGTTAGATGGAGTGCTGATAGTAAGAGCCTCACACACTGCAAACTAATGGTCGACTGATAGTCTGATCAGGTTCGTAAATAAAGATGAAGATGAATTGTAGTGCGCATATTACAACGACCAGGCTGGTGCCGCTATCAAGGTTAATTAAAAAGATTGGATTCAAGATAACTTTCAAAAAATAAACTGTGAACTGACCATGGGGTCAACTATCAGCTGACATTTGAGTCTACAGTTTGCGGAGGCTCTTAGAAGGGGTAAAAAAGTTTGAAGCTTGTCCGACATTTTAGCAAAAGTAATATGTAGTTAATTGGATAGTTCTAAGCTTTAGTTGTTTCCTCATCTTAGCCACATGATGTCCACTGCTGAATATAGGCCCCCCTCATTGATTTCTAGTTTTGGGAGCAACATGTACGTGGATAGTTAGAAATTGACATCGCACAGAACTTCTTAATAGAATCTGAGAAAATTGTTTTGAATATTATGATAAGTCTTAGTCTAATAGAAAGGAAAATATACTGAAAAAAGATCCATCTACAAACGTGCAAAAAAAAATACGGTCGAATTGAGAACCTCCTATTTTGAAGTCCGTTAAAAAATAACGAAAGCCACAAAACAAAAATAAATATTTCCTTTGAATCAGAGCAAAATTGACAGTAAATCAGTAAATGGACAAGAACCGGCTAACGCTATGGGCACAAGAAAACAGACGAAACTACAAAAACGAAGAAGCCAAAAAATCCAACTCCTTCTTCCGGTAACACTTCCCTTATTTATCAGCAAAATTATCTAAAAGATTAAAATCAGACAAAACAGATTTGACCCAAATCTGCCACACGCAGATCTCTAAACCGTTACCCGACGAGGCGCCAACACGTCACTCAAACAATACACAGCTTATCTGCCTAATCCCTATTTACACAATTTAATCTCCCTATCGAACCATCCCTACACCAAGAAAAACAATTTACAAGCTATTTTAAACCTTAAAATTCACACATTAACGATTACAAAGAAGATCCTAATCGGTAAATATATCCTTGTCTATGGTACACCCCCAGGGCCGCCATTACGATGTTTGGTTTGACAAATTGAGTTTTGACAGGGCGGGAAATTATGGCGCGAACCGTTTTAGTTGGTACCTCGCGTAATTGGAGTTAATTTTAATTAGATTTTAAGATTGTTATCTTTCAATTTAGCGTGTTTTAAGTTTTAATTGGTTTGACGGTAATTTAATTAGTAGGTAGGTACCTCCGACTTTATTACTCCGTCAAGAATTTGTAAGGTGGATGAAACGATGCTAAATCCATATCCATACTAATAAATAATAATCTCGCAGTAAGTACTAAAACAATGTATTTAATATAACTTTGCACATTAATAAGCACCCTATATGCCTACGTAACATTATGACTTTCACACATTCTGAAACTCAATTTGCTAAAACCACAGAGCAGAAAAGTAGGTAGGCACTCTTCTATGCTGTGACCAAACTGAAAGGTCAATCACCTCTCAAAGTCTCAAAAAAATCACACAATGTAATCCCTGATTACTTACAACATTTAAAAACCACAGAAGACATTCAAATTAAAATTCGAATGCAGTTTTCCAAAGCCTTTCAAAGTTCAAATTTGGAACGTCACTATCACTTTCCCGCTTCCCAGTTACCACGGCATAAAATAACATAATGACCGCCTGTTTGTCATGTTAAGCAGTGTTTATTTATCAGTAGCGGAAAAATCTGTAGGTGTGAACCACTCATAGGCAGAATAAACACTCGCTCATGCAATGTTTAGTTTATAACAAGCTAAATCTAATGCTCGTCTCATCGGCAGCGGCCTGTCAAATTGTACAGTCACCTACTTTTTAGGTTAGGAATTTTAGAAGGTTTAGAAATGGTTTTTTTAGTAAAGTAAAATCAGTTTTCTCACTGTAATTAGTACGTAAGTATTTTAGTAAATAAGTGCTTCGTAAGCACTTGGTTCCTTATTGTTACTGAAGAGGTTTATTAGAAAAGACTCCGATCTGATGAAGAATTTCTAAGTACGTAATAGATAAGTACGGATTTTTTATATGTAGCTATCACAATTAGGTACCTACTAGAGTGCCAGAGAACCTACACACTGCAATAGATTATACAGACTTAAAACGGTTGTGTAGAGTTTTATACGCTTGCCGACGGGTACGCATCTATTAAATTAAAACAGGGAAATCCAACCCAAAAAGCGTTAATATGTATTTCAAAGAAATGGAGAAAACATTCATACAGATAGATTATTTGTTTCTACAAAATTAGGCGGTATGATGAACTTTACGTACCTAACTAATGAACGCACATATTGTACAAATACCCTGATTAAAAAGTATGACTGGAATCACGATTAAGTACATTCAAAATAAACTAGGCATGAACACCTCATCGGGCCAACTTTCGGCCAACAGTTTAATCAGGGGCTCTTACACTAATGTTTCTACGGCTAGAGCAGTAGGTAAGTTTTTTTTTTATGGAAATAGTAACTAAAATTGTATTTTATACTGGCTGTTCTCCACGTTTTCACCCGCGTCCCGGGAAAACTATTTTCCGTATCCGGATAAAACATTATGGCCTATGTTCAGCGCAGATAGTGTAGCTTCCTAACAGTCAAACAGTTACCTACTCAAATCGGTTCAGTAATTCCAGAGCATCAATTCAAACAGATAAACAATCAAATCTTTAGAGTATAAATATAGATAAAAGTTCCCGAAAACAACCTAACGTCTGATTTCAGTACTGCGAAGTTCCTATTAAATTAAATTCGTTTCATTTAAAAAACATTTTAAAATACTTACAATTTTACACTTCCTCAAACAGGTAGGTAATATTAATATTTACATAAAAACATATCTATATATAACATGGAATAACGTCACTCCTTAATTAACTATACTTACAATTCGTCATGACTGACGTGAAACTCAACATATCAATAAATAAATATTAATAATTAATATGCCGTAAATATAGATAATGTTTTAACTCCCTCGTCGATCTACGTAGCTTTATTTAAGTAGGTAGGTAAGTAACTTTAGCTGAATAGAATTTCCTGTAAGCTATGTTTAAGTTCGTGGTTCCGATGATTTTAAGTTCAGAAACGCCTAGATCCGCAATCAGTGTTTTATTTATATAATAATTTTATAAAAGACTTGCTTCTTTCAGCAGTTTCGCCGGCCTCCCATGAAAACCCAGAACCCGACTATAAAGTAGCCTTAAGCCTAAAGCCTTCCTCGATAAATATATAGACTATCTAACTCTGAAAGAATTTTTCAAATCGAACGAGTAGTTAATGAGATTAGCGCGTTCAAGCAAACAATTACAAATTCTTCAGAAGTAGTAGAAATATTTAATGTTTTAAGCCTGAAACCAAAATATTACTGAACCAGTTCCCCGGTCTTTGACATCTACATCTCGGTTTGATATAACATAATATAAAATAGCTTTTGATTTATTTCAATGGTAGGTATAGATCTGATTTCTATTAGGAACTGCTAAAATTCTTCAAAGTCCATAATAGCTTTTGCGTAGATGGGTAACAAACAGCCACACGGCCCAGCATTTAAGTTTATTATTATTTTTTAGTTCATTTACGTTTCTATTTTTTTATTATAAAGGTAGTGTGATTTAATACAAGCTGTTGATTTGCATCCGTGCCATAGTCAAGGACGTAATTATACTAATGATTCTCAACCCAAATCAACAAAAAAATTGGTACAATTTTTTTTTTTTTTTTTTTTTTCGGAAATCCGTCAATGTCATCTAGCCGTATTTAAACATGGCGCGTGTGTTACTGGCCTTAAAACCGTGCTGCGCCCTCACACAAACGCAAACACAAAGCATACGCAACGATTATTCATAAATTTCATTCATAAAATTGGATTACTTCTGAAATACTATGACATTACAATGACAAAAAAAGCAGTGCATATTAGCTATTTCCCGCCTACTGTAATTCCAATCGATTATTTACGTATTTTATCTCCTCCTCCTGAAGTATGGCACAAATGCAAATCAACACCTTGTAATATTGGTATTTATGAACCTGCTCTTGCTATGGACTTTATTCTCACTGTCTTATTGTTCTTCAACAATTAATTCCTCAATCAGTATCAATTAGTTTATTTTAATTGATTTAATTCAAGCATGGGTAAATAATACCTATTTGCTCACATTTGCCGAGTTTGTTATATTAAAATTTGCACGTATTGTAGACATTAAATATCTGCCAATACCTAGTTTTTATTTAATATTTTTAATTCTGCTCGAATAATAATTTGAATTACGTTCTTTATGTAAAAAAAAAATGGTTTTGATATATTATGTCACTTGTGCCATCGAGCCAAATAAACATAAGTTTTAGAAATGATTTTATTTAAATAAACCCGAAGATCCCTGAACCTACGCACGCTCTTCTCTTGTCGTCCAGATGATAACAGTTTATTTGACATTTTTGAAAGTTAAAAAAAAGAACTTTTGTTTCATGATTCAAATCTTAATAGGTGCCTGTTTGTTTATTGAGGACTGATCAGTTATGACCAAGGCACTCCTAACAAAATAATTGAAGACCACAGGAGTGATATTTGGCACAACGAGTGACATTTTTATATTTTTTACGTTAAGAAAGAGCCTTACAGAAAGGACTATGGTTAGAAACACCAATAACAAATTCACAAAATTCAATAAAGGTTAAAAACCTTTCAAATTGGACTTTAAACAGTCGGACACATTGCTTGGCAAAGACAGGCATGATAAACTGACAAGTTTAAAAAGACAATACAGGGACAGCCAGACATCTAAATAACATCAATTTAAATAATATGGTCATTGGTCATATTATAATAAAGTGTGTATGTCTGGTACACATTTTTATTTAAGTACTAAAGTCGTGAAATTCGAAGTGCATAAAGAGTTCAATTAGCAGTTACTGGGATTTGATGACTAAATAATTTTAGGCCTAAATAAAAACTACCTTTAAGTTCAAAGTTTTGTAAATGTAACTTTTTTATCCTTCGTATTAAATACTAGTGATTATTTAAAACTATTTATAATATAGATAGGTAAGAAGGAATTGAAAGAAACAAAACCGTTTAAAGGTCCATGTTACATTAATTGTTACGTTGATGATTACATGACCGGTTCGAGACCCAGCAACGATTAATGACCAATTAATTCAAATATATAAGTAGATAGCAGTCATCCGTGTCGTTAATTTTCGTGTTGAATTTTAATTTCAAATTAATAAAACTAAAGTATTATTTTGTTTCACTTGCCACGAAGTTTTAGTAAAAAAAACCATCAACCGAATTCTCCCAAACAATTTGCTAAAAAGCGTTTCATAAATTCAACGAAGTGTGACTGAGAGCAACTCGCGATATTATTTGACAAACACTCGAGTATTAATTAGCCACGGAGAAACTATAAGTATATACCTACATATAATGGTAGTCTTCCACCAGCATGACTGTAAAGTGCAGGGTCTAGGCAGGCGTCCCGCAGGGTGCTACATGGAGTTCACTATCATTCATGAGAGAGATGTTACTTGCGAGACGAGAGCATCGCTCAGCAGCGGAGCCGCGCGCGCCTACACCACATCGTTGACCGCACACACACCACTTGACCGCTAATCACAACATACCTGCACAAACAAACGTCACAGAACTATATCCTTCGACTACGAACGACGCTCAAGCACTCTCGTCGGGACCTTCGCCACTCGAAAAATCAGCGGGTGGAGGGCGCGTCCCCCCCTCCCCCCGGCGATCGATCCACGCACCTGTACGGCGACGGCGGATTGTTCGCCAACTCCAGCTTGCGGTACTCCTCTATCGGCGACAGGATATCCGTGACGGAGAACGGAGTAGAGTGCTGGAGCTGCAGCTGGGACAGGTTCTGCTGCAGCAGCGCCGACTTGGGCGACAGGCTCATCGCCAGCTCGGCAGCGCTCAGTTCCGGCAGCGCCTCCGCCGGACACGGCGAGTAGTCGCCGCCCTCCGCGGACATCCGACCGGCCGACACTCGACGCCACTCGACGGCTCAGCCTCTAGTGGCTCTCGGGGCGAGAGTGGCGGCCGGAGCCCCCGGCGCGGGTTACGGCACTCGAGCGGCCCCGCCCCGCGGCCGGCGCGCGCGCGAATGGCGCCCGCCGGGGGCCGGGATTGGCGCGGCGGCGGCGGGCGGGCCGCGGGCCCCGGCCGGGCCCCGGCAGTCGGCGGCGCGCGCGCCCGCAGAGCGCGCGAGGGGGGCGCACGGTTACATGTCACAATCAACTTATGTATCCATATTGTTTATGTTTGTTGTCTGTTTGGAATTTGTATGTGTACCTCTGTGTCGCTCGGCAAATACACGACTTTCAGTTATTAACACAGTTCGTATGAATAATAAGGAACTCTTTAAAGACAGTAATATGTTTTAATGAGATTATGTCTGTGAAATTAGTGCTACTGAGTTTAACAAGAACAGAGTAGGTGACTTGGTAACTTCTGAACTTATGAATAAGTAGGTACCTAGAATTTTACTGACAGTACCGTTTCGTGGAGTTATATTTTGTGTTATTGGTTACTGATATTGATTGTAATTAGTATTATTGACTTACTCTTTTTAATTAAATAGCTTACTTATTAAGTTTATAACTATCCATCATTGCCAAACCAAAGTTTTTTATGGCAATTATCTAAGTACAGTGCCGTCGATTTTCAAATTGATTCGTTCAACGTATTGCTAGGACATACTTAGGTATTACCTTATTCAGTATCCGTATACATGAATACACATTACTTACTGGTTTGGCAGTGGTAGGTATATGACTGTCAAGTTTTAGTTTTAAGTTTGAGTAAAAGCTGTACCTAGGTATTTATTTAAATGTAAGCAGAACTGTTTCTTGCATTGGTATGTTGACATATATCTAATTAATTTTTCTTTTTTATATAACTGGTGCATGGAAAAATCGACGAACTTCTTCACTTTGGCACTGCATATTTTAACTGTTTTTCTTTCAAACAGATTACCTACTTGTTAATCTTTTGGCCACGATCCCCGCTGACAGCGATGCGGATGAATATTTTGATACTTAGTTTTAATATTTCCCTCTTATTATTTGAATTCTTAAGTTTTTTATATGTATGATAATAAAACTTGTTAATCTGTGTGAGTTTTTATAGAATTTAATGATAGATAGTTTACGGATAGGGATGCTGTTTAAAAGGACCTAAGTTATTTTTGTATATAGTATTTTATTTTTAGTATTATGTGTAGTGTTTTATTTTTAGTAAAGTAGTTTAAGTTTGTAAATATAGTGTACACATTTTATTTAAATAAATAACGTAATAGTTATTTTTCAGCTAATAATTAACTAACAAATAGTAGGTATCCTCTATTTAATAATGACTTACAAAATAATGTATCTCAACTGAATCTACGAGCGTAGTCATATTTCGTAGCATTCCGTAGTCGTGTCGTAGTCGTAGCCGCTCGTCTCGTAGCCGTAGCATTCGTAGCGAAGCAACTGTAGTAGTCAAGAACATAGATCTATGGATTGTATTTAATGAATAAGACTGTTCATTCGAAGTGATTTTGTAAAATATTGTAATCTTACGGCTTGTTGGTCAATATTGTTCTGTTTTTTTGGATTGTTACTTAAATTAGATTAAGAAATACCTAAGTTTTGGGTGTTTATAAGTTTTATGTTTTATCCTCTTGATTTGTTTGACTAACTTTTAGTCAGATACTACATACCTACTTGTTAAAAAGTAATCTACATAGAGAATCTGTGATATAACAAATAAATGCTTGGATTTCGTAAAGTAGGTATAGGAGACACTCTGTCCACCAGATATTTGAAGATATTAGCTCTTTGACACACAAATACACACACTTTACCTTTATCAAATCAAATCAAATCAAATCAAAACTCATTTATTCAAACTTGGCTGCAAAACAGCACTTTTCGAACGTCAAAATAATATATAATAATATATAATCAGCATGTTTGTATTTTTTATTGTTTCTCTGAAAACGTTTTCTAAATAATTCTACATTATCTCAGAGTGTCACAAGCTATATTTCATCCGGGTGGGTAAAGGAAGTATTCTACCCGTAACCGCGGTCGGTGCGATTTAGCCGAAACGTCGAGAAAATCATTTATTTATAGATATGGGAAGTAAGTATGTCGTAACGGAGATGAAACCGCGAGATACATTTTATCATACTTACTTAATAACATAACTTGAACTACATTTTTATTATATTTGGTTATTGTATTGTTTTGTTTTGTTATGATAAATTGCAATCATTTGTATAGGTACCTATGTCAATGTGTCAATTTAATTTTAAATCATGTGTATCGCTATTTACAATAAAAATGTAGGTCACAATATGGGTTATGATTACCTGAAATTAATGTATTTTTTTTATTGGTATTGACTATCGCTACATCAATGGTCGCAACAAAATGCTGAGCTAGGGCCGTAGGTTGTGCTTGCCCACTACTCACTCATGTCATATTATTTCTGTTTATTTACCTATACTAACATTATGAAGAGGATTTTTTATTTTTGTTTGTTTGTTTGTAATGGATGAACTCAAAAACTACTGGGCCGATTTGAAAAATTATTTCACTGTTTGAAAGCTTCACTCTTCCTGAGTAATAGGTATGTTTATTTTATTCCAGTACCTACGGGCAGTAGTTCTCATGGGATGTGGGTGAAACCACGGCAAAACGACTAGTTGTGTATATGTATGCGTCTCCAGAGACGCAATTTAACGCATTTTCTTTCTTTATAAATTTCTTTCAACCTGCTTTGTATGTAAAGGATATCAAAAAAGTAAGAAGTAGGAATTGATAATTGACAAAAAGCTTAAAGATTAAAATTACTATTTATAGGTACCTAATTTGTTATTAACAGTCGACCGACAGTTGACCCGACGGCGACGGTTGTCAATTTTTATCTGATCTTTATTACCTGTAGGTACAAATACCGGCGCCTCCACCATATGTAGCGCGTGGCGCTCTAGGGACCGGGCCTCGGGAATATTTCAATTAAGTAAAACATTAAATAACTTTAAATCTTGATTTATTCGAATTATTATAAGAAGTGACAATTTCAATATAGAAACCTAATGCTATTCTTTTTACATAGAACACATTTAAATAGTTGTCCCGCCAGGCACCAAATAACGAATAAAACCTATGGACTAAGATGTTTCTAACTGCTTTACAGTACCTACTTAATATGAGTAGGTACCTATATGAGTAGGTACTCATCTTCATACCAACTAATCTATGAGCCCGAACAAACTATCGATCGACTATATGTAGGTAAGTTTGCAAATTAATAAAAACTAAGATACAACGCATACCTAGGCATAACAAGACCAAACTTTACACTAGCGGATTTTCCGCTCGGCTTTTCCGCGCTTCTCTATTCTACTCGTGCGAAAATCGACTAATTATTTTTTTTATGTGTCATGAAATGATTACTTAGGTACCTCAGTGTCTATATTTTTCCTAATCTTAAATTTTAACGATACTTAATTACCTTCCATTTTCCTTGTCAACCTACCAATTTCACAAACGATATTCTATTTAAAAAGCACTGTTGTGATAGCGATTTGCCCAAGTACATAATTTTTCATACCTACATATCAGTGCATTCAAGACGTTTTCATTTGTTTACATACAATTTTTCTTTTTAAGATTCTTAGTAGTACTTAACACTTACTTAGTAAGAATTCGTTGTGTTTTAGGTATATGCTATTCCTTGCATGCGTTTTCTAACTTGTTACATCCTACTTCCTACTTATACTTATTATAGAGGTAAACGTGAAAGTTTGTGAGAATGTATGGATGTATGTTTGTTATTCAATCACGCAAAAACGGCTGAACCGATTTGGTTGAAATTTGGTATGTAGATAGGTGAAACCCTGGATTAACACATAGGCTACTTTTTATCACCACACCATGCGGGCGAAGCCGCTGGCGGAAGCTAGTAATTAAATAAATGTTTCATAAAATATAATTGTGTTTTTCTACCCCACCCTTTTTATTGTTAACATACCTATAGCAAGGTAGCTAAATCTAAAAGTGCTCGGGGCTACTTATCAGCCACACGGGTCCGTCTCCGTCGATCAAAAGGTAAGCAGAGCTTGGTGAGGTTCATCCGTGGATGGTCGCGGCGTAGATGCAGTCACTGACCCTTGCGTGAGCTGGATTGAACAGATCAGTTAGGGACAGACTCTACCAAAGCGGAGTGGAGTGCAAAATTTCTATTGTATGCTTAACCTCGTAGGTAATCTTTAGGTATATAAATAACGTACAGTCGAACAATAAGCTTCCAGATCCATGCTAACTCAGTCGGTTTCAACTCAGTCATGTGGACTCGTGGATGTCACGCAGCGGGCATTCTGCTCCTAATATAAAATCAATCGTATTCCAATAACATTCGATTGGTTTGCGATTGGTCTGCCATTTGGTGTATACGGTAGTTTGCTCTACAATTATAAATATTTTGCAGACAATATGATTCATTATTGAATCACAGAAACGGATAAAAACGTTTATTTAAAAGAAAAAAACCGGTCAAGTGCGAGTCGGACTCGCGCACGCAGGGTTCCATAATATGTATTTTATTATAGTTTACAGTATTTCTTGTTATAGCGGCAACAGAAATATATCATCTGTGAAAATTTCAACTCTAACTATCACGGTTCATGAGATACAGCCTGGTGACAGACGGACGGACGGACAGAGGAGCGAAAACAGTAGGGTCCCGTTTTACCCTTTGAGTACGGAACCCTAAAAAATAGCGGAATGTCACATACCTACGCTTCAATCGTAATTGAGTCGTGATTGGATCTCAGCCGGATGTATGTGAATCGCTTAAGTAATTAAGAATGTCGCATAAGTAAAATTAGTAGAATCGCTCCCCAGATGACTACCTAAATACTTCGTTGTCGTCCAACTAACAGTCGTATTCTATTCTCATTCTTAAAAACTAGAAACTTTGTTACAGAAAAATAAAACTGATTTTACTTCTCTCTCTTAAGTGTGACAAATACTATTATGAAAACCGCAACCTAAATAAGTTCAGACAAACGTAAGACAATCGATCATAATACGATATACTTGCCTACATCAGTATGGTTTTGTAGTTATTAGTATAATTTATGTACTTACTTTCTTAATAATAAATAAATACCTACAATCATGCCTTCATATCTACAAGTCAAACTTAAATCTCCTCCTCTGTTTCTCTATCCTACTCCTAGTAAAATACCGAATTTACCTAGTACACCCTGCCATCTATTGGCTAGTAAAATAATTATTCTGCTGCTGTTTTGCTGAATCCATAGATGTCGCTGCTACTCGTATAGCAGTGCCCTCTATGAACTGTTGAGAGAAAAATATTCTGTCAATTGGCTTCAGCTGTCAAATGTCAATTTAGAATCTGCACTGATTTCGTTCGTTCTTTGAATTGAACGAATGGTTTTCGAAAAAATGATTTTCATTTGAAAGATGTATAAACAAGGAGAAAATTAAATGAAATCAGCTGTCTGTCACTTAATTTTTATAAAACAAAAAAGATTTATTGTGAAATTAAGTTAATCATGGCTTTCATTTTACAAAAAGCCATTAGATCAAAATAGTAGAATTTTAATTTAATCGTCGGTCACCCCTGCGTGCAGCTGGCTACATTCTGCTGTCTCCAATTTCAGCAAGTATGTAAATGTCATACTATTATATTTTACGAATTTTTACGTTATCAACGACCCGCGTTGAGTATTTTACGAGCGCTCGTGTGTTTTGTGTCGGTTTCCGTGACGTAAACGTAGTGATGTCGGCGCTGGGGGCTCATAACCTCTGCGCGGCGCGCGTTCGCTGCATCACGTAACGACGGGAGTGCCCTGATGGTGAGAAGAACCGCGATGGTGCTGAGTACCGAGTGGGCGCAGGTTGAAGTCGTCGAGCTCACGAATGATGGCAACGGCCTGGGGTTTAATCTGGTAGGCGGGCGCAGCACCGGGGTTGTCATCAAGTACGTGCTCCCGGGCGGCGTAGCGGACAAGGACGGGCGCCTGCAGAGCGGGGACCACGTCCTGCAGGTGGGCTCCGTCAACCTCCGCGGCTTCACGTCGGAGCAGGTGGCGGCCGTGCTGCGCCAGGCCGGGCCCGCCGTGCGCCTGCTAGTCGCGCGCCCCGCCGACCCCGCTGCGGCCCTGCGAGCGCCCCTACCCGGTACGGCGCTTGTTCCCACGAAGATCCTCGGCGACCCCGAATTACTCGACCGTCACCTCATAGAGACTGGCTATGGTGCTGTGTATGACCTGTCTCAGTGCTTCACTGACTACATCAACGCTCAGAACGGCATAACTGAGCCCAGCTTAGTGGCAGCAGCTGTCAGTGTAATTGGTGACAATCCTCAGCGGATACCTGACCATCCTATCATATCTGACACCATCTCACCCACCATCACAATCACTGTGCCCGTGGAGATCCCCAACCAGCCAGAGATTGAGATAGTCCATGTGGATTTGAATAAGAATGTGTATGGATTGGGTATAACAGTAGCTGGTTATGTGTGTGAGAAGGAGGAACTGTCCGGTATATTTGTGAAGAGTATTATTGAAGGCAGCAGTGCTGAACAAAGTGGTAAAATTAGAATTAATGATAGAATAATAGAAGTTGATGGAACCTCTTTAGCGGATAAGACTAACCCACAGGCAGTAGAGATTTTAAGAAACACGGGCATATCTGTGCACTTAGTGTTAGAGAGATATCTGAGAGGTCCCAAGTTTGAGCACCTTCAATTAGCTATATTTAATGAGGAGCGTCCTACATCCCCGTCACCGTCTGCAACTACCTTATCCTGGTTCCCAGTGCCTTCCCAAGCTGAAAATAGTACTGTAGAAATTGAACCTGAGCCTGAGTCTAACACTACTATAGACTCTAATGTTCTAGAAATTGTTGATACACAAGAACTGACACAAGAGCCTACACAGGAGGAGTTAGACAAGAGATTTGATGAACTATTGGCTGTTGATAAAGAAGAAATTAAGAAAAAGTGGGAAGGAGAAGTAGGGCCTGACAAAGAAATATTAGTTTGTGAAGTGAGCAAGCTTGAAGGCTTGGGCATCAGTCTTGAAGGAACTGTTGATGTGGAGGGAGGTCAGGAAGTGAGGCCTCATCATTACATCAGGTCTGTGCTCCCTGAAGGCCCTGTAGGCCAGGAAGGCAGTCTTTCAGCTGGAGACGAACTCCTTGAGGCAAATGAATACAGGCTTCATGGATTAACTCACACGGAAGTAGTAAATATTTTGAAGAAGCTTCCAAATAGAGTCAGATTAGTGTGTGCACGAAGTAGCATAGATAGTGGTCCCCGTCCACTTATTAACTTGGCTTCAGATAGAGAAGGGTTTGAAGCAAGGAAGATTATATCTGGCAGCTTGAACAATTTGACCACTTTAGTCAAAGCTCAGTCTGACACTTCAATCAACACCTCCAGCACAGCTACACTTACTAATCACTCCGGACATTCAAAGAAGTCAAGGTCTCTGGAGTGTGTATCAGGCCTAGCCATGTGGCAAAGCAAGGAAGATATTGTGGAGCTATTCAAAGGTGACCAAGGATTGGGTTTCTCAATTTTAGACTATCAAGACCCCATAGATCCTCAGGGCACAGTTATAGTTGTCCGTAGTTTAGTGCCTGGTGGAGTAGCAGAGAAACATGGTGATATTTCACCAGGTGATAGAGTTATGTCTGTAAATGGAGTCAGTATTAAAAATGCTACCTTAGACCAAGCTGTGCAAGCTTTGAAGGGTGCTCCGAGAGGAATTGTAAGGGTTGGAGTAGCAAGGCCACTGCCCCCTCAGGATACTAAGTCTAAAAGTACCACAACACTGAACACAAAGCCGAGTTAATCTTCAAATGTGTTTTAAAACCGTACTAGTCACGTTGAGTCATATCTGTATGCTTAAGGGTCTACATATCGGAGAGTGTGTTGGCTGGGAAGAATCTGACATATTGTGTAGCTCTCTATCTTATTTTTAACGAATTTAAATAGCTTTAGAAGCTTCTAGATGTTGATTTTAATCAGAGATGCAGTACTACCGTGTACTTTATATTAAGTTGGTGAAGGTCTCTCAAGATATATGTCAGAATCTTTTCAAGGATTGTCAGTAGACATGATCACAAGAGTGCACAACAGAGCTCAAACTCGTATGATACAATAATAATTAACGCTTTACTAGATAAATAGTATTATGTAAGACACACACATGTCATTTTAAATGCACATTTTAATAGTTATGTATGTGCTGTTGAATGTTTTGAATTCTTGTATCTAGATGTCTTTTCTCACAAAAACGGGTGAGCCATACTTGTATGTATTATGCATTTATCTTTGTAGCTCAGTAGTGGCCGAATCGCCGACTCATACAAAGACAATGTGCATATTTACAGTTTTACACAGACAAGTATAGGCCCACCTGCTTTCGCGAGATAAAACATCTGTTTTTTTTTCTCTTAAAGTTTTAATGAAACATGCAATGCAATAAACAAGGTTTTAAATATGTTTGAGAGAAATGTCTTGTACTATTGTTCAATGCAACATTTTTTTAAATTATCAGCAAGAATTCAAAACATTCAATTAGCTATCCTACCTATAATAATTTTACACAAAAAGTTCCCTGTATTGGACAATCTTTTTTTACTCTAGATTGTAATATCACGTATCTTGTAGATATTTACCTAAGGGAGCAATTATATAAAATAAATATTAATGTAAATAATACTCGAATCTCAACACTTGCATCAAATAGTATTATAATATTATGTAATTATATAAAACAGTAAGGATTTGATTGTGAATTGAGTTGATGCCTTTTTGTAAAAATGTATTATTTTGTAATTATTGTGTATAGTTTGCAATAACCTAAGGATATACAGCATTATATTTACTTATGAAACAGATATTTTCAATCATAAATAATATACTTATATTTGTTTTTAAACCATCTACAATATTGTACCTTAATTTTATTGTAAATTGAATGGTATATCTTTAGAAACAATGCCAGTATGAATTTCAGTATGTTTGTAAAATAATGTCGCACTAAAATAGGCGGGCACATGTGATATGAGTGTTAGTCGTAGGTTTAGTCTCCGTTACAATGCAAACACTGAAAATGTATAGCACAAAGATCTAGGGAGGATGAGGAATATATCAAACTATTATTTACTTTAAATAATAAAATGTATCAATATCCTTGATCACATCAAGCCAATGCTTGATTTTCAAAAATGGTGATTTAAATTGAAATTAAAATTCAGGTTTTACCTCAGACTGAGAAATTACCAGATTTTTTAAAATTGGCGAGGTTTTGTTTATCTTCTTTGCATAAGATTTTCTGTTTTAACCTACTTGAAAAAGAAAAGGATTTTCAAATTTTTATTATTTTCATGTCTCATTTATTTCGCCTGATCTCTCTCGTAATCATTAATAATTTAGCTCTACAGTTCACATTAATGTATGCACACGATCAAATCACTAAATAATTAATAGGCCACCGAAATGAGGCTTCGCGTGTCTTATTGTTTCTCTTAATTATTAATAATATTCATGTCTGTAATTAGTGAAGTTTGTTTGTGTTGATATTAATTTGGTATTCATGTATTTGATGTTTTATTCTTAGTGGAAACATCTAACAATTTTGGCCTAGAAACATGTCATGATATTGAATGAATCGTTTAAGTTTTTTATGAATAGAATTTTGGTTAGTTTTGATCTCAAATAATCGTGAAACTGGAAAAGAACCGTAAATCCTTTACTGCAGTTTAGATTTGATCGTGTAAGGGTGCGTCCACATCTGGCGAATGTGCCGCGAATGTGCAGCTCGCGAGCCGTTTGCGAGCTGCCCGCGAGCTGCGCGCGTGCATTTTTGTTCGTGCGCCGCTTCTGCGCCGCCCGCGCGCAGTTCGCGCGCGACCTAAGCGCCGTTCGCGATCAGCGCGCAGGCGGCGCGAACCACGCGCGGCGAATGATTATCCCTATGACAGTTCGTTAGTGCTAAACGGAACTGTAAGCGCTAGAACTGAGTGCGCGCAGATCGCGCGCTCTATACGAGCCTTGCATGAGTTGCGCTAAAGAGGCGCACCAAACTGTTGCAGTGACTGCACGCGCGCAGCTCGCGGGCAGGTCGCAAACGGCTCGCGAGCTGCACATTCGCGGCACATTCGCCAGATGTGGACGCACCCTTAGGTTTACATTGAGCTGTTGATAGTCAATTTTATTTCTAATTGTAAAAAATATATAGGTCCTACTTACTTTTACATAAAAAAATAAAATTACCCATTTAAATATTCGACCACCAGGCGTTTTAACTAAACTTAAAAAAAAACTATTCACATTTTGCCTAAACCCTAAAAGTAACTTAGTAGAAATCGAACAAAACTAATTGTAGGTATTTTTTTTCAAAAAAATATCCTTCAAGGCTATCGTGAAACGCTTCATAGATATTTCTATACCAATATAATAAATGGGCAACATTTTTTGTTTGTCTGTTTCAGTCTGTTTGTACCCTAAAGGCTCCGACACTACTGAACCCATTTCATTGTTAGAAAGTTACACTCTTCACAAGTGACGTAGGCTATATTTTATCCCGGTACGGTGCAGTATTGCAGCACGGGAAACGGCTAGTATTTACTATATTCAATAAAACAATTTTCTATTTTGATTTATCAGAACTGTCTGTGGCTATTTTTAAAAGCACGCTCATACTATCGAAGCTCGGAAAGTGTTTTCTTAAGCCATTCCGCGTTGAAATACAGACATTTTGATATACAACTACAAATTGTATAAGAATATCGGATCTAAGGTGATGTGTTCACCGCCTTGAACCATAAATAGATCGCATTTATTATTTAAATCTGAAATATGTGCTGTGAGGATTTCCTATTTCTGTAAGGTTTTATTTACACTTGCGAGCAAAAGTATGTACCCACTACACCAATATACTGCTATCATATAATGGTAGCTTCGCAAGTAATAGGTATTACTTTCTTCTTCCTTAAAATCTAAAAATGTCTAATCTTTTAATGATGAGGCAATAAGGAAATATAATGGGATATAGCCAACTTGAACATAAGAAAATCTGGTTATCCTCAGGTATTGAGTAAAAAAATCAAATTAAAATCTTGTAGTCACCATGCTTCGAAACATTAGTTTTTCCGCAAAAGCGTGCGTGTCTGAGCTCAACTAACGGCTTCTCGCTGTAGTCGTAAACTCGGCCAATCGCACAATAATGTAGATTACACACTTTGAACAAAATTGAAATGTTATCACGGTCGGAAATAACGCATATTCAGATGTTTCTTAGAATCGATGAAATAGTAGGTGTAGTGGGATTTATATCCACACGTGTGAGATGCATGATCTCTTTTTAACTTTTTTCTCATAAACTGTTAAGTTATTACTGTTACAGCCTTTTTTTGTATCGTCCCACTGCTGGGCACAGGCCTCCTCTCACACGGAGAATAATTTATTATGAGTCTTTTTTGTACTGTAACTACAATCCTAGGAAAACACGTCTCCACTCTTTATCTACTATATTCCATCTTTCGGTATTGAAAACCTGAAAGCCTAACTTAATCCCTGCCTGCCTTCCAACCTTCCATGATAAAAGTCGTCATTACATTATAATAAAAAATGATAAATCAATCTGATTTGTGACAGAAAAATAATTAAGTGTCTGAAACTACATTTAAGTACAGTTAATCTAAAGATTTAATCTTATTAAATTCGGGAGCCGCGATCCGATAGCCTTGATAAACTTAATTTAAAAAGTTCGCAGATATCGGACTAATAGAATGTAGGTATTTTATGTACTTAGTATATGATCCTTTGAAAATTAGGCCTACCCTACCACTCAGCAATCAAATACTATTGTACATTTATGATATCTATGTATAAATATATAAATACACTTGCTGTAATAAATCTTTGGCCACATTACAATTGAGTGCACATAAAGTATACAAATGTTGTAATTTTTATATTTTTGTCACCTTCACCTAATGCTGTGCACTCCATTGTAATGGGCGAAAAGTAATATTTTTATAATAAGATGAACCTCAATAGCCGAATGTTGATTACTAGAAGAGAGCGCACGCAAAAGGAATCTTAGATTGTAACTTTTTTTCATGAGCAAGACTGATACAACACAATACAACACATTAACATTCTGGAAAAGGCATCGTCCCAGCATAAAATCCCTCAAATATTCCACTAAGATTAATATTTTAAATGGACATTGGTAACTTAATTTAATTGAAAATAAATATTTCCCTATGCGTGCAATCTCAAAAATAGCATTCATGTACATTGCAACACACCACGAATCTTCCGTTCAGCCAGACTGAAATAGATATAAAATGTCTAATTTACCAAATCTAGGAATATGTGGTTTTAATTTAAGCGCGGTATATTTATTTGCACTACAGTGTAAAGGCGGGTTTGCGTGTTCAAGCTACATTTTGTTATGTTGAGAACGTAATTCACTGTTTATTTCTTTTAGAGTAATTATGAGTATTTCCTGTTACGGATTTGTAGTTAAAAATAACATTAATGCTCGCACATTTTTCTAACAATATTTTCTTTGTTTTCTCGCTTAGACATAATCACATATTCCTAGCGAATATAACAACATAATATAAATTAAATACATAGTTTAGTTACAGCACTTGTATTATAAACGACTTACACCTAGCATTACACTCAGATGTAATATAAAGAGGATAAATATATAAATAAGAAATTATAAGTTTGTTGTTATTTTGTTCCCTTGGTGCTACCGTCCTTAAGAACTCCCAACTTTATTGGAGAATTTTTTATTGGCTAGTTGTCTCTAGGGCAAGCTTATGATAGTTGTGAGGTCCTAGGTTCGATTCCCGAAGTGAGTCTGACAGTATTTGAGTATTTTCTTTGTGGAGTTTCAAAGACAGTGTCATCATTATCTGCATAGCCTTTTCCCAACTAGGTATGTTAGGGTCGGCTGCCAGTTTACCCAGATGCAGCCGAGTGCCAGTGCTTCACAAGGAGCGACTGCCTATCTGACCTGTCATACATAAACAGCCTACAAAGAACATTTAGAGAAAATAAAAATTGGATTGACAAGTTTTTCAAAACACGTAGAAGGCCAGAGAAAATCTGCAACCTACCTACAAAACAATACGATAGAAAGGTGAATGTTTCTCTTGCATCATTTATAAAGGTGTGTCCCCTCGCCGCGGCTAGGGAGACAATTGGAAATAAAACTGGAGCTGCCTCGTAAACCCGTCATACTTGTACGAAATAGTGAACAAAGCTAACTGCGCGTAGGGCTGCCACTTACGTACAATTTAAATGACTGACGAATGGTGAACATTGAGGCTCCTAAGACCGAGTCCTTCTTGTGTGAGTCCTTAGCAAGTTACCAAAAAGCTGCAGGTTTTTTGGCAGATCATGGTAAGCAGCAATTTTTACCAGTCAAGCAACATCATATATCTAAGCCAGTTCTTTACGATTACAGGCACACACAGGTGTCCACATAGAACTCAATGTAGGCTGGGAACCCCTTGTATCCGTGTGGCCTTGGGCTCAAGCACCAAAAACCAATATCTGTCCAGAGTAGAAGCCACTACTGAAACCCTCTGGATACTAAACCTAGCTAGGTACCTACAATGATTATGAAAAGAGAGTGCGTTCGAAAGTCGTCTTTTTGACAGCCCTAGTCGTCCCCTAGTGACTTGCATCATACTTGTACAATTATAGATATAGGTCCACCTACACACTTATGAAATAAGCTAGGCTTAGCGAATCACTGCTGCGTCTGTGGCCGAAATATAATAACAGAGCTTAGGACTTTAGGACGACCGCAATGTGACCTGTTTGTCTGCGAAATTGTGGTAATGCAGCATTACTTAGTCTGAGTAACTTAGACATAGGTAGATAAGTATAATGTAGCTGTAGGACATACTTTATTCACCACGTTGGAATATATTTAAATGTTGGAAATATTTTAGTATAGGTAGAAAATTACACAACTACTAAAGCAACAGACGTGGACAGACGACCTTATAAAGGTCGCCGGAAGACGCTGGATGCAGGTCGCCTCCAACAGGTATCTGTGGAGATCTAAGGAGGAGGCCTATGTTCAGCAGTGGACGTCCTATGGCTGAGATGATGATGATGATGACTAAAGCAACACGTCGAGTGATGTGGTATATCACATTATTATACAAATCTTTTGGTATGAAACCCATGTGTGACGTAGTAGGAGTAACCACCCAGGCTTGGTCCTCGAGAGTTGAAAGGTTTACCGTCGCCTTCAAAGGTTTATAAATTATTTCTAGGAGATTATTCTCCTTGTTATTCATTGGGTCTAGATTATCGTTTTCCTTTATCTTTGATAGAACAGCAAGCATGTGGGTGCCGAATCTGCCGGTGGTGATGATCTCCACCGTGGCGGCCACTGCCGGAGGCATCTGTTTGTTCAAGTAAGTAGGTACCATAGCACTTTGATATTTTTCTATTTCTTATGTACCTCTATATTTCGCGGCAATCTTGTCAAAGTCAAAGTTAAATCATTTATTTCATCTAGGCCTTTACAAGCACTTATGAATGTCAAAAATATAACTAAGTTTGATTCTAGTTGCCCATTGATGCTTGTTTGTAACATTGCACTAATAGAGATTAACTATAACTAGTTAATGGTAACATCATGTGTGTCCTATTTGAGCAAAACTGCACATAGGTACTCTTTAGATAACAATCGCTCACTGCTCCCATTTCCTTGATTAACCGACAACACAGACGTCAGTTTTTCTTAAAACAACAGTTTACTTTGTGAACGTGAAAAGATATAGTAAACCGTGGTTTTAGGTAAACTGTCATTTATGTCGTTGGTGAACGTAGCCCTGAATTCTTTAACGCGTACCTCGAAATCTTCCAGAGACTTCTACGGCGGGCAGCCGTATGACCGCAACGCGAGAGCGGACGGCAAGGTGGTCATCATTACCGGATCCAACTCTGGTATCGGCAAGGCAGCTGCCTGGGACTTCGCTAAGAGAGGCGCTAAGGTATATAATACTTTTATCTAGGCCTAAGTTATGATTCTGCGGGTTAAAAAAAACTTCTTCGTCGGTCTTTAAATCACGCACCAGTATTTAGTTTTGGAGTCCAGAGTTAGACCATATCGTACCTATACCTACCGATACCCAGTATGCGTGGTTTCCAGGTGTTCATGGCCTGCCGCAACATGGAGAAGTGCGAGGAGGTGCGACGTGACCTGGTGCTGGAGACGCACAACAAGTACGTGTACTGCCGACCCTGCGACCTCGCCAGCACTGAGTCTATCAGAAAGTTTGTTGAGAGGTAAGATACCATCTGTGTCAGGAGAAAATCCTGACCACATGCTGTTTTTTCCACAGAAGATTTAAGAGCTAATCAGGGACCATACATGCAATGGACGTCTGGACGATGGACCTCGATACATGTAATGCATAATAACCTCTGGTGTATTGATAAAGATGGCCTAGTCTTATAACGAGCGGTTTTGATGATAGGTTTCTCTTTCCTATTGTGGAACCTGGAGGTTGACTAGCCTAACAAATCTTAGTGGTGCTAGTTTTCCGTACTCAATGAACCGGCACAAAAAGCATCGATAGTTCTCTCCTGACCTCTTAAAATGTTTTCCCCAGGTTCAAATCCGAAGAGCCCTATCTCGACGTGCTAGTGAATAACGCGGGTGTGATGGAGCCCCCCGCCAGCGTCACCAAGGACGGCTTCGAGACGCAGCTCGGCGTCAACCATTTGGGACACTTCCTGCTTACCAACTTACTACTGGATACACTAAAGGTAGGGTGCAGTTTGAAGTTAGAGTCAAATATTCGACGCTTTTGCTCTATAGCTGGCCCCAACAATTTCATGTTGGTGTTGCTTTGACATTTATTTATTTATTTAAATACTTCTTGCACATACAGTACAATGGCGGACATAACGCCTTAGGCGTTCTCTACCAGTCTACCTTTCCATCACTCTCTTTTTCTTGACATCCAAAAGGGGTAAGGGGTAAGGATCTCTTGGATTTTTGGAAAACACGGAAGTCACCTATCACCTTATTTCCGTAGGCGTCAGCCCCAAGCCGTGTCGTCATAGTATCAGGCAGCGCTCACTTCGGCGGCAAGATCAACAAGGAAGACCTGAACTTCAGCAAGAAGTACGACGCTCACGCTGCGTACGCGCAGAGCAAGCTCGCTACTATGCTGTTCGCTACTGAATTGGGGAGGAAGACGCTAGGTGAGACTACTGTTTAGAGTTGAAGACTGGATGGTTCTTGTAGATGTTCTAATTGAGGTTGGAAGATGACATGTTAAATGAGGCGTTATAAGGAACCTTGGTTTGGTACACTTATCTTATGACTTGTCTATTTAAATAAACGACGGGTAATTGGCTAGTAATATACCTTTTTGTTATATGGAAGAGGTAAGACCACCATAGACGAATTGCAGGATCAGAACACTGAAACCCCTCAAGCTACTTCTAGGGCCAAATTCACCGCCAACATAAACGACCATTTTTCTTAAAGCAAATGTTTATTTTGAAAACTGAATGTGTTTTAAGGAAAACGGATTTATTGTCGGTTAAAATAGGCCTTTATCGTTTTCAAATATAACCTCATAACCATCGAAGTAAACTCAATTTTATACAATCTCTTACTCGCACTCTTCAGGTACGGGAGTATCAGTGATCGCAGTAGACCCGAGCCTAACAGACACAGATATCACTCGCCACATGTCTATGATGAAGAGCGTCTCGCGTTTCTTCGTCTACCCTCTCTTCTGGCCCTTCATGAAGACCGCCAATATTGGGGGACAGGTCATCCTCCATGCGGCTCTAGATCCTGCACTGCAGGGAGCCTCGGGAGACTATTATGTGTGAGTATAATTGTGGTACATTTGGGGACTTAAATTGGAATAGAATTATTTGAAAATTGGAAATAATGCAGCCATGTTACCTGAACTATACTAAATACAGCATTACTACATGCTTCCTGGGTAGTTCTGGCAACTATATAAATAATATTGTAAAATCTCATTGAAGAAATAAACTATTTTTTTTATTTATTTTTTACGTTGATTTGTCGAGTTGGTGTTGCCAGTTGAATTTTCTACTATTTTGGCAGAAAAAAATTCCTTGAATCCGGAAAAATTCATGTAGAAGCCGGTCAGTTTTGGATTCCATTTTGTAGATAGATATACAAATAGCTTACTAATTCTATTAATCTATAATACTAATTCAATAGACCTTTGTACCATTGCTTATTACTAATTACAATTCCATCGGTCCTTATTTCAGTGACATGAAGAAGAAAGAACCATCAAAGCTAGCTCAGGACTTCGAGCTGGCGGGCTGGATGTGGAAGGTCAGCGAGAAGTGGACCAAACTGGACGAGCATAAAGCTACCCTCGCGAAAGCTACTGCCGCGTGATACACACTGAGATACACATAGAAGAATTTTAACAATATTGACATACCGGACGGACCTATGGCCTACCATTACCATGGGTTACTGTTAAATAATTACTGTCCATGGATACAATTGTAATTTACCATAATGAACAAGTAATTACAACTTAATTTACGCATTTAAGAAAGTCTTGTTATTTTTTAATATAAGCAAAGTGAGAATTAGTGCATTTTTTATATAGCAAGACTACTATCGGTATTGCCAGATTAAAGAAGAGCGTAAATTAATTTTCTTTTTAGATTGTTTTGTTGAGTGAATGAAACAATGTGTGTCTAAGCTTTTATTGTGTTATTTAGTGCATAGATTTATTGTTAATAAAATGTAGAAATTATATATTTTTTTTTAATTAAAATCATCCATTGGTTGATGCTCTCCCGTGGTTAAGCTTAGATGCAACAGATGGCGCTACTAGTCTAGTGTGTGACGTCATATATCCGTCTTAGTGTCAGTCGTGTTAAGTAGATGGCGCTAGGGCACTCTGACGCAACACCGAGTCAGTTCGCATTGAGCCGCGGTCGACTCCGGACGTGCTCGCTACGTGCGAGGTGGAGTGTCTTGTGATTTGTGATTCGGCGGGCGAGCCGAGTTGTACTTGTTTTTGGTTGCACGTGGGACTGAGTGGTTGGCTATTGCACTATCTATGCTAAACTTCCCGCGTTCCTTCTTACAAAATCTGTATTCATCTCAAGCATCCCTGATTATTTTGTGTTACTGACTTTTGGATAGTTTATTACAAGTGTTAACCACAGTATTGTGACTATTATTGCGTGTCCTCAACGATATCTCGATCACCTGATGACGAACCCTCCGTCAAAAGCTGCACAATAATTAGAAAATTTGACGTCTAAGTGGGGTAAGTATAAAAACCTTTAATAAAAACAAATAATTTCTGTTGATGTATTTATTTATAATCATATAAAACAGCATAATAATAACTTAACAGAGCTACATCAGATTCCGCAATAACTCAACAATATACATATCTTCAGTTCAGAAAAACACTGGTGCAGTCCATGTTTAAGCCTATTTCTAAATACGTGACATCAACCTTAGAATGACCAATTACTGTTCAAATACAAGCTTTACAATTACTATAGGTACACTACGACTTTTATTTAATCTTCGCTCTTTGTCTGAGCCAGCTAAATAGTTTTAAATTCATGTCTATTTAAGTCAGAGGCAAATTGCACCATCATCATCATCTTCCGAGCCTTTTCCCTACTACGTAGAGATCGGCTGAGTACCAGTGTTTTACAAAGAGCAACAGCCCTATCTGACCTCCTCAACCCAGTTACCCGGGCAACCCGATACCCCTTGTTAAACCGGTGTCAGACTTACTGTCTTCTGACTACTCGTATCGACTGCCAAGGATGTTCAATGACACCATTGAACTGTCTTTCTCCAATAACAGTGCACACTCCACTACCTTTCAAGTCTATATTTGAGGCCACATCACTTCACTTCTTTCTGGCCGATCTCCTGCGACCAGAGGCCTCGGGTCACTCCCATATAGAGCTGTGATACTCTGGTCTGTCGAACAGCAGTTCCCGATGCACTATAGGCTCAGGCCGAGGATGCGCGTGCATCAGCTGCAGCACCCCGGTGCCGATGGCAGCTGGCACTCCAAGGATGATGGACTCGGAGACTCCCTCGATGCAGTCCGTTTGGCCGTAGTAAGCTGCGTCGAAGAGGTGGTCGGCGGTTTTCTCGAACTGGAAGATGGAGAAGGTTTAGTATAAATATAAGCTATAGGATCGTAAACATCCTCAGACAACACACCAAAATAATGTTAGAAAAGCCATGATCAAAGTCAAATAGGATTTTTAATATAAAAAGGCCTTTGCGGGCACTTAGAAAGGTGACAATAAATGCAGGGTTCCAATAATTAGGTCCCACAGAGAAGAGGTCCAGGTATATTCTTCCCGAACCACCTGACTCCTGTCCCGCCAGCAGCTCCACCTGTCTGTCTCCATGGTGCTGGTGAGGAAACTACAGCACACTCACACTGGCCAGGTTGAGCACGGACTCCTTCATCCTGGCGAGGCCGTAGCGCGTGATGCCCAGCACCTCCCCCCGCGCCGTCATCTGTCCCGCCAGCAGCTCCACGTGGCGCCGGTCCACGCTCATGCCGTGACCTTCCATCACCGCCTGGATCTCCGTGATGATGGTGGATTTAGCTGCTTCGATGCCTAGTGTGTGGTACACCTGGATACAGAAAATGGGCCGTTTATAACTTACTTAGGAGCGGTTCCAAACTTCGAAAACGCGAGGCAAAGCACCCGGGAAATACCAGTTTGAGCTCGAATGTAAACGAAAGCCGAATACGCGTTTGTACGCAACAGAATTATCGCCGCAGCAAAGTGAACAAAATTCTATCTTAAGAAAGCAGAATAAAAGATAGATTAGTTATTGACATCCGACGTACCTAAGTCATTAAGTAGTTAAAATGTTACCTCTAATATATTGTTGGAGGTTGTCTTTCTGCCGTCGACTCCGTATGTAGCGATGACGTCACGCAAGCCGTCGCCTTCCACGCATAACTTGTATCTGAAATACAACAGTTATGTGGAGTTGAAGCGGTAGTTTGAACATACAAGATATCCCATACTTTTTGAACGGTATTTTTAAGATAAAAAAATATATATTGAAGAACTTTTTGGACAGGTATTGAAATAGTTTTGCGGCCATCTTGTATTGCGCTAACACTTCTGAAAAAAAAAACATTGATTTATACATTTTCACCTTTACGGTCAAATGTCTTCAATCAAAGGTCAACAGGCCGAGGTTTTTCTTTTTCCCATAAAAAAGAAACTATTCAGAAGTTCGCAGCGAGCCGCCATACAGTCTGGCACATACCTGACAGTGCTGTCAGTGTCATCACAAGCGATAACGGCCCGGGACACCTGCGGCAGCCCCTTGACGACGACAGGGGGCAGCTGCCTCGCGAGCTGCTGCAGCGACATGTTCAGCCAGCCGCCGTGCTTGCTGGGCTCGGCGGACACCTTGATAGCCCAGTCCGATACTATGTGGATGTTAGCCGGCTTGATTTTCAGTTTTGATGTGCATATCCTGGTGGAGGAAATAGAGGTTAGAGTGAAAATTAACCTGAAACTAAACAACCTACTTTAAAAGAGTTTTTTGGTCAGTTTTCATAATAGGACCTTCTTATTTGAACTTGCTTGCGGGCGGAAAGAGTTTAAAATACATAATTAACTAGACTACCTACTACTTACAGACTTAACTCTTAAACTTATATCCTTCTACTCAAGTTATATTGTGCACCAAGTGAAAGGTTTTTATTTAATATAGACTTATTATAATAGATTCTTATGTATACGGTATATAACTACAATATACTCATATTTTAGTTTAGTTTTAAGATTCTCTTTTATTCTTTTTGGTATGCGGTGTTTACCTTTAAGTAATGTTTGCATTGTACCTTATAGATTAATTGTAATTACTGTTATTGCATGCTTCGATGTCAACATTGTTGGTAGACCTAATAAATAAATACTCACGAGTAGACGATGGACTCGACATTGACTTCTAGACACAGCAGCCGTATCCTCTCGGCGTCGAGGCGGATCAGCAGGAAGCACTCGTTCGGTAGGTACACCTCGTCTATGTAGGTCGTGATCTGTGACATGCAAAGGGTTTCAAACATGTTTTAGTATATAATTGTATACTACGTATGTCATTTATGTATACTTAGTATTCTCAAGGTATCTTAGATAAGTAATCAGTAAGTAATTTAAGCTGAAAGTAAGTGAGCTGAAAGTGAGTGGTAATCTAGTGAAATACCAATTTTTTAACATGCTAGTGACTCCCTTTACATAATCCCCTCTACTTGGCTTCCCGTTTTTGACCGTACGATATGATTTTTGTATCTGAAGAGTAAAAAGTCAAAAACGTATAAATAGACAATTTTGGCGTCAAAAGTATATAATGAAAATATTTTAATTCTCTTCCTTCTCTATTTTTCACTGTGCCCTAACACTAAGTAATGAAAGAATTGACTGAACAAAAGTATTGCACCAAAATTCCTCCCCACCACCTATAAATAACCTTACCTCTCCAAGCGTAGTCTTCTCCACTCTCCCCTTGACTCTCCTAGCAAACTCCTGATCCAATGGCTGCATCAGCTCCGCCGTGATGATAGGAGTGGAGATGTTCCGTGAAGCATTGATGATCTCCTTGACGCGAGGAACTCCCTGCGTGATGTTCATGGAGGCCACGCCGGCGAAGTGGAAGGTTTTCAAGGTCATTTGGGTACCGGGCTCTCCTATACTCTGTGGGATGATGATGATGGAATATTGAGATTATCCTTTCTGGCTTCTGACGACCCAGCCGTAACCACATCCGAGATACATAATTTTAAGTAATTTTTTAAACACGGAGAAATTCGTCATGACATAAATAGTCACCCATCCAAGGCATACCGCGTCGAGTGTTGCTTTAAGTGTGATCGATGGAACCGTCTGTCTAATATCGACCAAGAATCCCGACTTCACGAGAAAGGCCTTATTTTCCCAGAGCCGAAATCTCTGCCATAATTTATTTATACAATATAGAAGACTTACACCTACGTAAAAACTTAACAACGCTGTATGTACTTAACATACATACGTAGTAGGTATTATTATGACCTTAAAACTACGTATTCCAAGCAGGCTTGACCAGAAGGTCCACTTTTAGACACCGGCCGCTAAAAGTGTGTCAAATCAGCACATACACTAAAATGTTTTCATATATCCTACTTATATCCTACTTATAAATGTGAAAGTTTGTGAGAATGTATGGATGTATGTTTGTTATTCAATCACGCAAAAACGGCTGGACCGATTTGGTTAAAATTTGGTATGTAGATAGGTGATGCCCTGGATTAACACATAGGCAACTTTTTATCAACACACCACGCGGGCGAAGCCGCTGGCGGAAGCTAGTTTAAGAAATATTTAAAAAATACAAATATTTCACGGAAACTAAACGCCTAAAAACTTGTAACACTCTTACAACATAACTAAATACAACATACCTGTGCAGCCAAAGCGCCAACCGCCGTGCCAGGCTCGATAACACTCCTCTGATACTTGTGATGACACACTCTGAGGAACTGCACCAGCTGTGTCAGGGTCAGACGCTGTAGTTGCTTCACTATGGGCCCGCAGTGGCTGTACCGGCTCCGAAGGTTGCGGACCTTCGTGGCTATGGACTTGAGGAACGTTCTGGAAGGATTATATGAAGTTTAAAAAAAAAATTAAAAGTGAGAAACACCTTTTTTAACCAACTTCCCAAAAAGGAGGTTCTTCAACTGGACAGCACATTATCCGTCGTACTACAAAAACTTTTAAACGTCTGTTGAACACTTGTCTAAAAAAATACAGATTATGACGTTGAAATAAAGTCCGTTTTGCAGCCACATTTTTTTTGGACCAGTTTTCAACAGATGTTTAAGGTTTTATAGTAAGGCCATCAATATTTTTGAAGTCAAAAATTATACTTGATATTCAACCAGTATAAAACTGAATTATCATCAGTCATTCTGTACCAATACCATGGTGTCTTGGACAAAGTTTTGACAATTTTAATGATGACCCGACTGTTTAGAAGGTTTACTTACAATAACTCGTTTTTGAACTCCTGTGTGCAAGTCTTGAAGTCATCCAAAGCGAGGGTTTCTTCAGCCGCTAGTACTATGCCATCACCGTCTAGCGGGTCTTCGTCCCTGCGACAAAATCATAGCTTATATTCAGGTTCCTCAATATAATATGAAAACATACTTCTTTACAGGATTGACGTCTGTAAGCTTTAATCACTTTGGCGTAGTCAGTATTAGCCAGACTATTAGGAGCTATTTTATGGTAAAATAAAGATAATATTGTTCTGAAAATACACCAACGTGATTTTGTAAAGCTGACTTTATTTGGTAGGTTGAACTCGCTAATATAAAAATACACTGTAGGATAGCCTGTAGGAATTCTTCAGGCTTTTTATCGTCGTATGGAGTAGTTCGCTCAGGACGCAGGCGATATCGCGGAAACAGCTATTGCTAATGTTAGGAAAGTATAGTCAACAATGTTGTTACCTGGACAGATACTTAGCGCGAACATCAGCGAGGACCCTGGCGAGGTCCACGGGGCGGTCCTTGCCCTCCATGTAGGAGGGGTCGAGCCCGTCGCTGCCGTAGCGGAACTCAACCACCTCCCCCATCGCGTTGCGGACTGTCATGTCGTAGTGCAGGACCAGATCTTCTAGAGACTGGGAAAATAAGACAAACGGTTTGAAAGAAATTGGGTAAATAGGGGTGTAAAGAAATTAAACGCGAATTGCTGTTTTAGGATTCAAGAATTTAGCGAAATTACAAGACTATAAGAAAGCTTGCTTCAAATTTAAAAAGCAGTTTCAAAAGAAACAACGAAACAGTAAATTATTATACTGAAGCCTTACTCAAAATGTACAAGAAGAAAAGAATCATCTCTAGAGGTAGATAGAGTCGAGTTTTACTTCTGCTGTAGGTATTAAGTAAACCTTCGCTTTTAGGCACGAGATAAAAAACAAATTCTCAGAGCAAACATCCACTAGAAGAAGAACTGTACCTTAACCAATCTCCGCTGCAGGTACCCAGTTTCAGCAGTTTTTACAGCGGTGTCGACCAGACCCTCACGGCCTCCCATGGTGTGGAAGAAGAACTCCGTGGGCGTCAGGCCTGAATAGAAGCTGTTCTCTACGAAACCACGCGCCGCTGGGATCTTGGCTGAAAGGAGTAAGTAAAAGATTAAGGTTCTCTAACCTACGGACAGACATGTGTTGCTGGGGAGTTTGTTGCGCCACTTCTTCTTCCCAGCAAATACACATAGGAAGTGGTGAAGGGTGGGCGTTTTGGGGGCTGTATTTTGTAAATCAGGAATTTACAAATTTAAAGTGCTGTCTTGCAGCCAAGTTTGAATAAATGATTATTTATTTTGATTTTGAAAAAAAAAACAGTTTTTTTTTTCTAAAAAAAATCGCCATGTATATCGGTTTAGTGAAGACAGACATACAGACACACATAGCATGTCAATTTTATAAAACAGAAGGGGTTTTGGGGAACCGGGAACTGCTGTTTTTCCGTAGGGTGTAAAAACAGTAATTCCCAAATCGATTTTTCTTCATACTTACCACTACAAAGAAGACCGCTTAAACTTGCAGCCCCTTATTGTAGGAACGTTAAGTATAAATTAATGAAATCAAAACTTGCAGCTAAGGGAATCAAATACTAGCTAGATGAGGAACAGTGTTCTATAGAACAGTCCCCCAAATGGGAATGCGATTTTTTTTATAGAAACCCCATCAACAAAAAATCAAAGAATAAATCGGCTCAGTCGTTTCAAACTTATTGGTAATTTTGTTGTTTCCTTTATTATTATTAGTACAGGCTATTTTAAACTGTTGAAACCACATACAATGTCTCTCGAAGTGCGGCAGGGATCGATCTTCGAAGCCGTTGGGCACTCGCTTGCCGTTCAGCGCCTGCTGCCCCACGCAGGCTATCATCTGAGATATGTTGATGTTGGAACCTGGGGTAAAACGACGGGTTATAACTTCACTATAATGAAATGAAATGAAATGAAATGAAATCGAAATGAAATGAAATGAAATGAAATCGTTTATTTTGCAAGTTGGACATTACATCACTTTTACACGTCATTTTTAAGAACGCTGAGGTCGGCATTTCCTAATGACTGATCCCTGAGAAGAAATGCCGAAACAAACTCAAGGGTCATAGTCTCTTTTAAAGTCCAAACATGTTATAAATAAATCAAATAAGGAGCTGCTCCTCACTGATATGGTCATCAGCCAACAGGTTCGGCGATCCCGAAAGAATTTGTCGACATGTTGGATAGACTATAAGAAGGCCTACGACTCGGTCCCCCATACATGGCTTAAGAGGGTATTGGAGTTGTATAAAATAAACTCAACTCTACGCGCCTTTCTTGCGTCATGTATGGAGCAATGGAGAACGGTTCTTCACTATCCAGGATGTCGAGAAATTGAAGGGACCGGCGATCCTATTAAGATCGAGCGGGGAATTTTCCAGGGTGACAGTTTGAGTCCACTTTGGTTTTGCCTGGCCTTGAACCCTCTGAGCACATTGCTAGAGGGCTCGGGGTTGGGCTATCCTTTGCGGAGAGGGGGTGAGGTTATATCCCATTTGCTTTACATGGACGATTTGAAACTGTTTGCCACCACAGAATTGCAGCTGATGAAGCTACTGAAGGTCACTGAAACTTTCAGTAGTTGCATCAGGATGGAATTTGGTGTGGACAAATGTGCAGTCATGCATGTAAAGCGAGGGGGAATTGTGGAATCTGAGGGAGTACAACTCTCAGATTCTATAAACCTGAGATCACTCTCCGCAAACGATACATATAAATACTTGGGTATGGCGGAGGGGTTAGGCATCAATGTGGCTGTCATGAAACAGTCATTACGGGAGCGTTTCTTTGGCCGCCTGAATAAGGTCCTGAAAAGTTCCTTATCGGGAGGCAACAAGGTTCGCGCCTTTAATGGTTGGGTCATGCCAGTCCTGATGTACTCTTTCGGCATACTCAAATGGACTCAAACTGAATTGGACGCCCTGGATAGGAAAGTCCGCACACTGCTGACCGCAGAACGAATGCATCACCCACGATCGTCAGTGATGAGACTGTACATCCCACGGAAATGTGGAGGCCGAGGCTTTTTAAATGCAAAGACGCTCCACAACCGCGAGGTGTGCAGTCTCAGAGAATATTTTCTCAAAAGCGACGTGGGTATGCACCGTGATATGGTGGCAGTGGACAGAGGACTCACCCCGCTGTCGTTGGCAAATGAGAACTGGCGCAAACCTGTCGTACTAACTACCCACGATCGCAGGGAGGTATGGCAGAGCAAACAGCTACACGGACGCTTCTTCGGGGCTCTTCATGGCCCCGATGTAGACTTCAAAGCGTCCGTATCTTGGCTACGCTTCGGTGACTTGTTTGGAGAAACCGAAGGGTTTGTATGTGCAATTATGGACGAAGTTATCCTTACGAACAACTACCGGAGATATATCGTGAAAGACGGGACGGTTGACATATGTCGGGCATGTCACCATCCGGGTGAGTCTATCAGACACATTATATCTGGTTGTTCTCGTTTGGCTAATGGTGAATATTTGCACAGACATAACCAAGTGGCCAAGATCATCCACCAGCAGCTTGCTCTGCAATACAACCTTGTAGACCTTGAGGTACCGTACTACAAGTATGCGCCCGACCCAGTTCTCGAAAAGGACCATATCACGTTGTACTGGGATCGATCTATCATCACTGACAGGACTATTGTAGCCAATAAGCCTGATATTGTGGTGATAGATCGATTAGCGCGCCGCGCGATGATAGTCGATGTCGCCGTTCCGCATGACGAGAACCTTGTGAAAGCTGAGAAAGAGAAACAAATAAAGTATCTCGACTTAGCGCACGAGGTTGTCGCCATGTGGAGTGTCGACACGGCTGTTGTTGTACCGATTGTCGTTACGGCCAATGGTTTAATAGCCAAGAGCCTCGACGAACACCTCAGGAGGCTCTCGTTGGGCGGCTGGATCAAGGGACTGATTCAGAAGGCAGTACTCCTTGATACGGCACGTATTGTGAGGAGGTTTCTGTCTCTGGGACCCTAACCACTGGTACCATGGACCCTGTGCCCGATATCGGTGGCAACCTATTTTTTATATTTTTAAATGTTTTTTATTTTTATATTTAATATTTAAAAATGTAAATTATATGTTCTAAATAAATAAATAATAATCAAATAATATTATGTGCGAATGTCACTGTTGGTATAAAACAAAAATTAATTTTGTATATTGTCTCTGGTAATGTTTAACATGGCAACACCAAATACTTTTAGTATAAAAGCCGTGAACGGTTATTATTTCGCCCCTTTTTTCTTTTCATCTGTGTTAGGAGGCAGACATTATACCTTCCTTGAAGAAATATTAATTACAGGTACGATTTCTGAAATTGTATTTTTCTTTGCGCCCATATCCTATTCCCAATAGGTTATGGGCCCAGCCATACTGCTTGTTTGAAATAGGTATTGTGCTGTTGTTCCAATATTTATCATGGACCACCTTAAAACGAAGAGAAACATCCAGCCATTCAACGGGGAAAAATACAGCGTGTGGAAGTTCCGAATTCGAGCGCTGCTAACCGAGTTAGACGTCATCAGGGTCGTCGATGAGGTACCTGTGATACGGCTCGAGGCTTGGGAGAAGCAAAACCGAACTGCGAAGAGTGTGATCGTCGAGTATTTGGCAGACTCCTTTCTTAGTTTTGCTAAAGAAGAACTGACCGCCAGAGAAATCTTCCAGAACCTCGACGCTTTGTACGAGAGAAAAAGTTTAGCAACGCAGTTGGCGATACGAAAGAAGTTGCTGAGCTTGAAGCTGCAAGGTGACACTCCACTAGTCAAACACTTCACGATTTTCGACGACTTAATGACGGAGTTATTGTCTGCTGGAGCGAAGCTCGAAGAAACTGACAAGGTTTCTCATTTACTTCTTTCCCTCCCAACTTCATACGATGGCGTCATCACGGCAATCGAAACATTATCAGAGGATAATTTAACGTTGAGTTTTGTGAAAACAAGATTGCTGGATCATGAAGTAAAACTTAAAAATGAGGGTAGTGACACCTCGTCAAAAGTACTTCACGCCCGCACCGAATTCAATGGAAGGCGATTCGATACGAGATCAAACCAGCAGAGTTTTAAGGATACGAAGAAGCTTTCCAAGTGCCACCACTGTGGGCGAAAGGGCCACCTCAAGAGGGACTGTTTTTACTTCAAGCGCCGTAACTACCAACATAAATTTGACCGGACGAATCAACCTAACCTACAGCGAAAACCGGCGGACCGGCCCCGAACTATTCAAGCGGTAGAGCTGACTGAGGGGGCATCCAACTCAAGTGAAGCCACCGGTTTTGCATTCATGTCTGGTAATCATGAAACGAACGACGATGTGAGACAAATAACATTCCTATTGGATTCCGGAGCATCCGACCACATCGTTAACAGGGAAGATCTTTTCAGTAATTATACGACTTTACCCACACCGTTTAAGATTTCAATTGCTAAACACGGTGAATTTATTTCAGCCACCAAACGTGGAACACTGGAAGTGATGAGCGACACAGGCATCCAGGGCACTTTGGAGGACGTGTTGTTCTGTTCCGAGGCGCCACACAACCTGCTATCGGTGTCGAGGATGCAACGTGCTGGGCTGACCATCACCTTCGATCAGCGTGGAACGTATATCAGTAAGGACGATAAAATACTGATGCGAGGTAAGGCAATTAATAATTTAATATCGATAGATTTTAAAATTTGTGTCAATCGGTCTATTTCCCAGTTGTGTAATAGTGATAAAAATAATTACGACTTGTGGCATCAAAGATTAGGTCACATTAGTGAACAAAAGTTTTTAGAATTAAGAAATAATTGTATGACTGACGATGGTAACCTAATTGAATCTGTGACACCTGACGCAACACTATGCGAATCATGCATAAATGGGAAACAAAGTCGGTTGCCATTTAACTCGTGCAAGGATAAAAGGCATATTAAACGACCCTTATTTATTGTGCATACTGATGTTTGTGGGCCAATCACTCCTTCTACAATTGATAATAAGAATTATTTCGTGTTATTTGTGGATCAATTTACTCACTACTGTGTTGTATACCCGATAGCCTATAAATCTGATGTGTTTTCTGCTTTTAAAGATTTTGTTGCAAAGAGTGAGGCAAAATTCAATTTGAAATTGGTTAACTTGTATTGTGATAATGGTCGGGAGTATTTGTCTAGTGAAATGAAAGAGTATTGTGCGTCTCGAGGAATTTCATACCACTTTACTGTGCCGAGAACTCCGCAACAAAATGGAGTTTCGGAACGCATGGTTCGAACAATAGTAGAAAAAGCCCGCGCAATGGTTAGTGGTGCAAAATTACCTAAATGTTTTTGGGGTGACGCGGTATTAACCGCTGTATATTTGATAAATATAACGCCTACCCGCGCATTGCAACAAAATAAAACTCCCTATGAAATGTGGCATGATAAAAAGCCTGCTATTAAACATTTAAAGGTTTTTGGTGCTACCGTCTATGTGCATAATAAAATCAGAAAAACTAAGTTTGATGAGAAATCATGGAAGGGTGTTCTTTTAGGATATGTACCGAATGGCTATAGGGTATGGAACGCAGAACATGTAAAATATGAAATAGTGAGGGATGTTATAGTGGATGAAATTAATTTTTTGAAATCTAGGCCTCTGTTGAGACTCGAAGGGAATGAAGTGGAACATTTCCAAAATACTGAACTGACATCAAAGTCAGGGTCAATAACGCCTCAAGGTTGTGAGAGTTCGAAACCTGATAGTGTAAAATCAGGTAGTTTAAAATCAGATACATTGAAATCTGATGAGTCTGTTCCCGGTTGGAAGAATCGTAAGTTAAACGATTCAAATGATATGGTTGAGGCAAATGTTGACAATCAAGCAAGTTCGACTAAAACTTGTAGTACTGAAGTAGATACCGAAAATTCTTGTAAATTGAGAAGGAGTGAGAGGCTAAAAGGTCGTATACCAGTATCTTATAACGAAATTGACGAAGTTTTGTTGTGTGCACAGTCGGTCAGCTGCGAATTACCTACTTCATATAATGATATTAAAAATAGGCATGATAGGCTTCAATGGGAAGGTGCAATAAAAGATGAATTAGATTCACTATTTGATAATAATACTTGGACGCTAGTGCCTAAGCCTGATAATAAAAACATAGTTGACAGCAAATGGGTTTTTAATATTAAAAGGGATGAGTTTGGTAATCCATTAAAATATAAGGCACGTCTTGTTGCCAGGGGCTTTAGTCAGGAATACTTGAGTGATTACAATGAAACTTTTGCCCCAGTTGCTCGTATAGCCAGTTTTAGATTTATGATTAGTTTTGCAAATCAATTTAATTTATTAATACATCATATGGATGTTAAAACAGCATTTTTAAATGGAATTTTGAAGGAAGAAATTTATATGAAAGTACCAGATGGTATTGTTAGTAAAGAAGGTTATGTGTGTAAATTAAATAAAGCTTTATACGGGCTTAAACAGGCTGCCAGGTGTTGGTTTGAATTATTTGACCAATGTCTGAAAGAAAAAGGTTTCGTTAACTCATCGGTAGATAGGTGTATTTATATTTTAAATAACGGTGATATTAATAGGAATATATATGTGCTTTTGTATGTCGACGATTTGGTCCTAGCTTGTGCAGATAGGTCACTACTAGACAGTTTTAAGAGTTATTTAAAGAGTAGATTTAAAATGGTTGACTTTAATGAGATTAAACTATTTCTTGGTATTAAAATAACTCGAAGTAATGACACTATAACTTTAGATCAGAGCTCATATATAAAAACCATTTTAGAGAAATTCGGCATGACTGACTGTAATGAAATCGGCACACCTATGGAGAATAAACCTAACTATGACGCTCTTAACATAGATAGTGAATATAATGCACCTTGCCGTAACCTGATTGGTTGTCTAATGTATGTTATGTTGTGTACACGCCCTGATTTGAGTATTAGTGTTAATATATTGAGCAGATACACTAACAAAAATAATAAGGAGTTGTGGCAAAGTCTTAAAAGAGTGCTTAGGTATTTGAAAGGTACTTTAGAATTAAAACTAACGTATGTAAGGTGTAATAATTTTGAACATGTTTTGTGTGGATATGTAGATTCAGACTGGGGTGGTAACGATGTTAATGATAGAAAAAGTACCTCAGGCTACTTATTTAAATTGTTTGAAAGCTGTACAGTAACCTGGAATACAAAAAGACAATTAACTGTGGCGGCTTCTTCAACTGAGGCCGAGTATATGGCATTGTTTGAAGCTGTAAAAGAGGCATTATGGTTGAAGTCTCTAATAATTAGTTTTAAAATTAATATTGTCAGTCCTATACCTATTTTTGAAGACAATAATGGTTGTATCAGTATAGCAAACAATCCCACAAGCCACAAGAGGTCTAAGCACATTGACATTAAGTACCATTTTTCTAGAGAACAAGTACAAAACAATGTTATTAAATTGTTGTATCTCTCCACAGGTGAACAGATAGCCGATGTATTAACCAAGCCACTGCCTGCTGTTGTTTTTAGACAGTTCAGAGATAAGATGGGTTTATGTTAATAATGTTTTTTTTTTTGAGTTATTGTTGAATTGTTGTGTTGTATTTTATGTTGAATTTATGCTTATAATGTTTTTGAGTTATTGTTGTATTTTTGTGTTGTATTTTATGTTGAATTCATGTTATTTTATTTTGATATTTATGATTGATTATTTTATGGTCTGATTAGGTTTTACTGGGTTTTCCTAATCCTTGCAACGAATGTTGGACCATGATTTGATGTAATTTTTCCCAGGCAATACTTGGAAGGTTTTAATGTTCTGGTTAGTCGGAAAACTATGATTGTAAATAGTTTGTAAGTAATTAATTTTTGAGGGGGCGTGTTGGTATAAAACAAAAATTAATTTTGTATATTGTCTCTGGTAATGTTTAACATGGCAACACCAAATACTTTTAGTATAAAAGCCGTGAACGGTTATTATTTCGCCCCTTTTTTCTTTTCATCTGTGTTAGGAGGCAGACATTATACCTTCCTTGAAGAAATATTAATTACAGGTACGATTTCTGAAATTGTATTTTTCTTTGCGCCCATATCCTATTCCCAATAGTCACCATGTACGCGGTCTGGAATGGCCTTTTGAGGAAAGAGCCACATCAGGCTGGAGCTGACCAGTCCCAACAGACGGCACGCATGCATCAGTCGTCGTGTAGCTCAACCATATCTTAGGGAGCTCAACGACCTGTCACACGACGATACCAGATCTGCAGAACATTTGCGTAGGCCATTTAAAAATACTCAAACCCGCCAGACAGTATTTATGTTATAAGAATATGAATATAATGTTGCTCGCATACACGATACTCACATTCACAATAATAATAATAATAAGCCCCGCAGGGCATCTGAGGCGGATGACGGGGAGTAGCGACCCCGCGGGGCTATATATCCGAGTGCTCCAGCGGGCCTAGCATGACCGCCATAGAAACAGCTTTTGTCTACCGAAGAATCGACAAAATGACAGATTGAAGAAAGATTTCTATCGATCCGAGCATGGCGATGTTTGACATCGAGAAAAGAAATGTTTCTTGTCTTCATCGACATGTGTCTATCGCGTCGAGCATGACGACTATATTTTCTCTACTTTTGACATTTGGGAGTAGATATAACTTTCTATATGAAATGTCAAATACTCTACATCTCATCGGACCTAGACAAGAGTAGACAATGGTAGACAAGAATATTATTATAATTTTAAGTTCTCAAATAGCATTTACAAAGTATGTCGGGGTCCTACCGGCGTCATGTGGTCAGTTTTTATGCTGAGAAGAATCAGTGTAAAGCTCAAAGAACGAGCTATACGAGTGTTAAGCCTCTCGACACTGAAAACGTAAATGTGCAGAGATGGTGCAGTATTTGTGCCAGGGATCTGTCTCCTATGACTCAGGGTCTGCCTGTTCTTGTCAGTGTAAGTACCTACAGTTTAGTTTATTTTATTTCGTTGTGCTTTCCAATTGTTATCAACCAAAAATATGACAAAGTTTTCGTCCTTATAGATAAGGTTTAAATATAGAAAGATCTATTCAATTCATTTATTATTGTTTCTAAGATTATTTTGTCTTTTATGTAGGTATTGCCCTTCATTGCAAGAAAATGATTAAACAGAAGAAAAATATTTAACAAAGCCTAATTGTTACAGGTTCTTTGCTCGGGTCCTGCTTAGGTCATTAACAACGTTACTAACCACTGTTAGCAAATTTTTTAAACAATTTGTTTTTGCAGTGAATACAAGGTTAGTATACCTAATATTAGATATAACCTCTATTTCAGATTGTAGATACTGAGTGCAAAATACTGAACATAAATGCCAATTATCCTGACAGAGTTCATAAACAATCAATTTTCAATAGTTCTCTCATTAAGAACGAACTGCGCAGGCTATATGACTCTAGAATTGGACAGTTTTATCTGCTAAGAAAAAAAATACATTTTAAATAAACAACCATTATGATTTTAATATTCACATTCTTTATTAAATAATATAATTTCAATAATTTATAATTTGTAAACTAAAGGCCCAGCTGTCATTTAGCATCCTTTTTTTGTAATCTGAAACAAGAACACAAAATTAAATTATCATTCATTTTCAGGGGATTCTAGTTATGCGTTAGGGTCTAGGCTCATGACACCAATAATAATGCTGATAATGTATCACTATCAGTATGTTATTCTTTTATTATACTGTAAAATAATTCTTGTAAAAACTCTTTACCAAACAGTTATTTCTTTTTGCAGGGTGCCTATGCTACAACTCTTCCCGAAGAAAGGCAGAGAGAGAGAGACACACTAATGACCTTAGTGGTAGTTTACTACAAGCTGCAACTCACAGAAGAGCAACTATTATGAATATCTTTGTATATCAACAGTTCTTCAAACCATACAGACAGAATTGAGTTGTTGGGAGTTTGTTCCACCGCTTCTGCTGCTGATTTTCAGCCTATTTTGAATAAATGACTTTATCTGTAGCCTAAATTTTATGTAAATAAACCTTTACCTCTGTGTACATGATTGTCTCATTTTATTTTTTATCTTACGAGTTGTTGCTTATATTATATCACACAAGCAACAAATAGGTACTATAATTGCCATAATTATATTTTAAAAACAAAGCATGAGAGTTTTGCTAGAATGAAGCCAACAAGTCTGGGGAACTATTACTAGTAAATGAATATTATTTAAAGACACTTACTAATAAAATATTTCTCGTGTCAGCATTGTATGCCAAGAACTCGTTCTTTTTCCATATTTTTTCAGCAGCTTTTGAATACGGACCCATTCTTCATTATCGTGGCCTTCTTTTCCCAATGGATCGCGATACTATCTTCTCTTTATATTGGACTAGCTTCTGCCAGCGGTTTCACCCGCATCCCGTGGGAACTACTTCCCGTACCGGGATAAAAAGTAGCCTATAGCCTTCCTCGATAAATGGGCTATCTAACACTGAAAGAAATTTTCAAATCGGATCAGTAGTTCCTGAGATTAGCGCGTTCAAACAAACAAACAAACTCTTTAGCTTTATAATATTAGTATAGATGGGACTTCGTACGCTGTAAATAAACAGTTTTTGTAACGGCGAAAGTAAAAACACTTCGGGCAATAATATAGGGAAGCAAGATAACAGTGAGGAACACATTGAACTGTGCATGGCAAAGTTTTCATCAGACAATGCCACCAATCACCATTTATTGAGATTATTATGTTATTTTCCATTGTTCTTTTCATCGTATGTATGGATAATTAATTATTGTTCGTTTAGATTAATTACACACAACTATTGGAATAATCAGTACTTTATTTATTTAATCACAAAATCTACTTACTTTTTCCTTGCCCCAGTAGTCACCAATACTAAAAATCAACAACTTAAATTAATATGTAAAATCAACAACAATAATCGTTTTTTTGTAAACAAACATCAACCATTTTAGTTCCACAGATAAGAAATAAGTTCGATGAATACGTTTTGTTGTTGCTTTGAGTTACGTGAGTTTATGTATAGGTTCATGCGTGAAAAATAGTGCATTGACACATTTTTTTGGCTAACTAAACGTAAATTCATCGCAGAACGACCCATCACTAGCTACTTATCCGTTGCTATGGAAAGTCTTTCTCTTGATAGAAACGCGAGTCTACAGCTCGCGCCATGCTCGGGTAGAAGACATGTCGAGTGGGAAAGAAAGAGCTTTGTCGTTTCTTGGTAGAATAGAGATAGAATCGCCATGCTAGGCCCGCAGGGAGAGTATACTGTCCCCCATCTCCGGCATGCCGGAGTGAAGCATGACGGGGGATAGGTCTCCCGCCTCTTGGCTTGCCTTCATCGGCCGGTCAGAGTGGAGTCGCTAGAGCAGGGTTAGCAGCCCACTCGGAGGGTAGGTGCCTCGTGGTAAGTGGCGAGTGGGCCGGTGATGCTGGACCCACAGGGAGCGCGTGATCTGCGTTTAAAGTCCGCCGAGGTATCCTCACCCTTCAGCCCCTCATGTACCTGTTGCCCCCTTGTTGCGATTTAGCGACTGATTCCCGGGGGGCCAGTAAGTGAGGTGGCGAGTCTCCACCTGCCATTTTTACATGTATTTAATACATTGTCATCGGCAGGTGCCATAGTTCCCGTAGTTTCCCCATTCCTAGTCCATTAGCATCCCATCACAATAGCCCAAGTAGTTTTAATCCACAGTTAGCAATAGTTTAGCACAGAACCGGGGATTGTCCTTGGGTACATTTCTATAGTGTATACAGGGATAATCGTCGGTTTTGTGTCGCCATTTCATTAAAGTTGTCTCAAAAGGGCTTCAGCGTGTTGGCTTCGGCCCCACGTTCGCCTCCCAAAAATCCGGGACTCTATAGTCCCGAGGTCTGGTAGAGACATACAAATAATAATAATAAAAAAAAATACAATTATAATATATAAATGTCAATAAAAAAATAAAAAAATGTCATTAATAAAATGTTATCTGATGATAATAATATTTAAATGTCAAAAGAACAATACACAGGCATTTGAAAAGATATCACTCACTAAGCGAGCAGCTCATTCCCAAGCTTCTTTATCATTTAAATAATCAGATATTTTGTAATATCCTTTTTTCAAAAGTTTGGATTTTATATGATTTTTAAATTTCTTGATAGGTAAATCACGAACCGCTTTGGGAAGTTTATTGTAAAAGCGTATACATTGACCCATGAACGAGTTGCTTACTCTGTGGAGGCGAGTAGCATGTACAGCAAGATTATGTTTATTCCTAGTATTTATGCTATGAACATCAGACATTTGAACAAAGTTAGAAATGTTTTTACGAACGTACATTAAATTTTCAAAAATATATTGCGAGGCAACAGTCAGAATATTTATTTCTTTGAATTTCTCTCTGAGAGAAACTTTTGGACCCAGATTATAAATGGCTCGAACAGCTCTTTTCTGTAAAATAAATATAGTCTCAACATCCGCACAGTTTCCCCAAAGGAGGATCCCATACGTCATTGAACTATGAAAGTAACTAAAATAAACTATTCTGGCTGTGTCCACATCGGTGATTAGTCGGATCTTTTTAACAGCATAGGCGGCTGAACTAAGCCTTCCTGACAGTTTAACAATATATGGGCCCCATTGGAGTTTGGAATCAACGGTCAAACCAAGAAATACCGTTGACTCAACAGGCTTCAACTCTACTCCATTTAGTTGTACATTGGTTGGTAACTGCCTTACGTTTGGCGTTGAGAATTTAATTAACTTCGTTTTAGATTCATTTAAAAGAAGATTATTGACATTAAACCAATGAACAACCTTAGAGAGTGCATTGTTAACTTCGTCAAAATTGTCGAGTTGGCGCTTGATTTTAAAAACGAGTGAAGTATCATCGGCAAACAACACAATCTTGTGATTATCCCTTATGTGATAAGGGAGGTCATTAATATAAATAAGGAACAAAAAAGGGCCTAGAATTGAACCCTGTGGAACCCCCATGGTGACCGTAGATCCAGAAGACCTCTTACCGTTGACATCTACCCTCTGAATTCTATTATGCAAATAAGAAGTCAGAAGGTCAAGAGCCTTATTTTTGATACCATAGTGGTGAAGTTTCCTGATGAGTATATCATGGTGCACGCAATCAAAAGCCTTAGACAAGTCGCAGAAAATACCGAGCGCATCCTGCGAATCCTCCCAGGCCTCGAATATATTTTTAAGCAATTCCACGCCCGCATCCGTAGTAGAACGACCCTTGGTAAATCCAAATTGTTTTGTGTGCAACAAGTTGTTTTTATTAAAATGGCTCAACAATTGACGTAATATTAATTTCTCAAAAATTTTACTCAAAGTGGGTAAAATTGAAATTGGCCGAAAATTTGATGGATCGGTTGTACTACCAGATTTAAACAATGGGATTACTTTACTAAGTTTCATCAAGTCAGGAAAAACACCAGACGCAACACAAGAGTTGAACACAGTTGCTAAATAAGGTGAAATTATTTCAATTATCGATGAGATTATCTGAACTGACAATCCCCAAAGGTCAGCAGTCTTTTTTACATCGAGATCTTTATATGCTAGAATAATATCCTTAGAGCTAACAACTGCGAATTCAAAACTTTTGTCACATTCCGCAACACAATTTTTTAATATTGTAAAAGCCGAACTGGAAGAAGACATCAGAGTTCTGGTTGTTAAAATAGGGATATTGGTGAAAAATTTTTCAAACTCAGATGCTACCTCCGAATCTGACTTAACGTCTACATTGTTTATTTTTAAGTGGAAGTCTCGATTCCGTACAGTGGATCGGCCTATTTCTGAATTAATTATATTCCAGGTGGTTTTTATTTTATTTCCAGAAGCTTTTATTTTCTGTTTTATGTGTATTGATTTTGCGGAGGTACATGCTCTTTTAAATATTTTTGAATAGTTTTTAACATACTGTTTAAATGTTTCATCTTGATTGAATGATCTTTCATAGTATAATTCAAACAACTTCTGTCTACTTTTGTAAATACCCGGCGTTGCCCAATCACTGAAAGTTGCCTGATCACAAACAGATATGGACTTAGTGGTAAAAACTTTTTTAAATTCACAGTTAATTAAGTTGAATAAAAGGCTATAAGCTTGATCAGGATTATCATGATAGGGCAATTCAGGCAGTTTTTCACACAAGTTATTTTTAAAATGTTCCAACCGATGTTTGTTTATAGGAATAAAACTTACATTTTTTCTCTGAGCTCTGATAGTTTTCATGGGAAAGGTAACTAATTGACCAGAGTGATCAGAATCCAACACATTTAAAATTTGTTTATTTAAAGGTTTTAAATTTGTAAAAATGTTATCTATACATGTAGCACTAGTGCTAGTTATTCTAGTTGGCTCGAGAAATGTACTGTACAAGTTGTATGATTTAAATAAAGTTATAAAATTATTAACAATAGGAGTATTTTCCAGTATATTAATATTAAAGTCTCCACAGACAACAACTGTTTTATTATTATTAGAAATTTTGAATAATACATCTTCCAGATGCTTCTCAAAAATTGTATATGTTGCACATGGGGGCCTGTATACACTCATTACAATGAACTGCTCAAGCTCAACGCATGATATCTCAATAACTCGCTCAACAGAAAGGTTCACAATATCCTTCCGTTCTTTGAATTTAATATTATTGCGAAGAATTATTAGAGAACCACCACGTATTATATTTACTCTGCTGTACGAGCTGCCTACACAATGGTTCTTGAAGCTAAACATGAACTGATGCTCTTTAAGCCAATGCTCAGTTAAACATAAAATATCCATATTATTACAGTTCATGAACAACTCCAATTCAGATTCTTTACCAATCAAACCTTGAATATTTTGATGGAATATATTCAGATTGTGTTTGTTTCTAGTATTTATATTCAAAGGGTTTGATGGATCAGAAGTGACAACATTTTTTGTAGTATTTAATTGTACATTTGAAGATATAATTGTATTTATGTCACAATTCAAAATAATCGATTGACTAATATTGCTAGAGATTGGCTCTATTGTCTGGTAATGACGATATTCTTAAAATAATATTGTTAGATCAAATCATTACTAACTATCGAACCTAGCAGTTTCTTGCAGTTTCTCTCGTTTCCTGAAGGAACTTCCCATACCAGGTATATAATCTATGTTACCAGGGGATGTATAAAATACGTTTATTGTTCGAGTGACAGGGGGAAATGGAAGAAAATGACATATTGCGCCGACCCCAAGTAAAATTTGGGAACAGGGCAGGAGAAAAAAGAAGTTCGTCTGTACCGTAGTTTTTTCACTGTTGGAACTTCACTATCCCCGAAGAACATAGCTTATATTTTATTCAGGTACGAGAAGTTGTTTCCTCGGGACGTTTTACTAGTTTGACTTATAAAATAAATAAGACTAACCTTTGGAGCCACTCTGTGCCATTATAAGCGGTGCGTTGGTAGGGTGCAGCTCACGGAAACACGCTTTAGCCGCCAACTCTCTGTAAGCATATACATTATACATACCTATACTATGCTATTTACAAAATTATGTACTATCATCCAATGACATGTATGACCCTCTTTGAGTAAGTTTTCGTAGGGAAGGTCTATATCGGCATGCATTGTCAAGGAGGTAGGCTTATGTATAAGTTACGTAAAGTTATCGGCACGGATATTGAGCTCTCGGCGGAAGAGTGGGGATCGCTTTGCGCACTGTACACATAAGGCAATAAACCAATAAATCGCTTCTGCGCAGGTGAAGGTCAGCTTAGGGCTCAATATCCCTGCCGATGATTATACAGTGCTATAGAATGTAGAACATTATGTTTACATTACCTATGTACTAAATTATTTAAATGGTATCTTCCACTAGTTTCATCCTCTTGAAACTAAAGACCATATTTGGACTAAAATTCACCTATACTCCGAAAACATAACCTAGTTTGGATAAAATTTAATTTTCATTATGATATACGAGGATAAAATACCTTATACTACTCAGCTCACTGAGCATCACAGCTTCCAGGGTTTCCTCCATGGTGCAGCCAGGCTGGCACTGCAGGGTACCCTTCTCCATCTCCAGGATATAGCCGTCGCATTTTGAGTACCTGTTATTGACAGAATTTGTGTAATTTCATTGAATTGGGAAAAATACATAAAGGGAAAACGTCGATTGAGGAAATACATTATATATTTTAGTTATGTCGGTAACACAACGAGTGTAGGACGACACTTTTGACGTGTAGTTTCCTCGCGGTTTCACCTACGTTCCAGGAGAACCAAAGCAATGTCCTTTCTCCGACTCTAGAATATTTATGTACTAAATTTCGTAATTCTAAGGGGAAGTAGAAGTGACGAATCAGTGTTCTCAGGAACACTTTTTTGTTTTTCTATACAATTTGAAGTTTTCACAAGTTATTCTGACAAAACAAGATTAACAAGAGAACACTTAGGCTCTAGACAGACGGACTGCATTTCGACTGCAATCCGACTGTAATTTGCAGTTCAAGGGCAGTTTGAATGCAGTTGACACGACTGCAATAGAACTGCAAATCAACTTCAGAACACGACTGCACGCCGACTGCATCCAAACTGCAATCGGACTGCGCGGTTGGTTTGCAGCTCTATTGCAGTCGTGTTAACTGCATTTAAACTGCATCCGAACAGCAAATTTGCAGTTGGATTGCAGTCCGTCTGTCCAGAGCCTTACCCAGACTCGAGCAGTTTGTTCTTGGCGTCGATGAGCTTCTTGCCGGGCGTGACGTCGATGATGCCGAAGCTGAAGCCGCGGTTCATCATGTAGTACGACGCCATGCGCGCTAACCTAAGATATATTGATATTAAACACTTACACAGATATTTAGCTGGTGTTTAAGAAAATTTTGTAAGTACATGATGTTCTCGAAAACAGGTCAAAAGTCTGTTTGACTTTTTTGTAATAACACCAAAACTTTTTTAGAAATACATAATTTTCGTGATTTTTGAGAAGGAAAAAGGGTTTGAAATCTGTCTCTAACTCGACGACTGACTCGTTAGTTTTTTGGCAGAATGGTACTCTGTGGCCATGGAGGTCTCCGTTTTTAAAACTTCCATAAGAGGTTCAGATTGACTTGGTAAAATCCTTGACACCTTAAACCGTCTTTATTAGCAGTAGCAAGAATTCTGTGCAAAAACCGCCTTGAAAATTCTCTAAGCACCAAAGTATTTTACAAGGAAGTAGACTACAGCATGACATTTTTTCAAGGAGTTACCTCCACATGCCTCTGACAGCATACTCCTCGCCCCAGTCGCGCAGCAGGATGTAGAAGATGCTCTTCTTGGTGCCAGACCCTAGAGTACTCTTGTCCATGGACCCGCACAGCAGCTCCGAGTTCCTTATTATTACGTCTAAAACAATAGCGTGACACTATATATCACATCCACAATATATAAAACTTTTGATTAAGAAAAGCAAAAGGAATGGAAAAACATTCGATACTTAAAAGAGTTTGTATCATAAAAATAGGTTCTCACACATGTGCGCAAGCGCATACTTATATTAAGCCATGTTTGGTACACTTACAAGAGTCCTGCACACACATGTCCTCGTTTCCAGTGTAGTTCTTGCCTTTGGTTTCTAAGTTGGCCTTTACTTCGCACTTCTTGTTAGGTTTCATTATTAAACTGTAACAAATAGAAAATTATTAGTTTTAAGACCTGTCATTTAAAAAAGTATTGAGTACACGTGGAACCTAGCTAGCTAGCCCTAGCTAGCTAACAAATGTTTCAAATGACATGGGGCTATCGACCAATGTAATTTGACGTGAAAAATTGCTTATTTAATAAACTAGATTTAATAAATTAATTTGACTTTGACTTAAATGAAAATTTCAAGATATTACTGAATCGAAATTTGCCCTTAATGTTATTTTTCATCTATACTAATATTATAAAGCTGAAGAGTTTGTTTGTTCGTTTGTTTGAACGCGCTAATCTCAGGAACTACTGGTCCGAATTGAAAAATTATTTCAGTGTTAGATAGTCCATTTATCGAGGAAGGCTATAGGCTACTTATTATCCGGGTTCGTGCCGAGGTTCCCACGGGATGCGGGTGAAACCGCTGGCAGAAGCTAGTATAACTATATAGAATTTGCACTAACGGCCAGTTTCTTCATCAAAAGTTAAAGTTAAAGTAATGTCTAAAGTAAAAGTAACGGTCAAATTCGTTTTTTCAAGGCTAAACTGACAGCAAAATTCATAGAAAAATTTAATTTAACCGTTACTTTTACTTTAGACATTACTTTAGCCATAACTTTAACTTTAACTTTTGATGAAGAAACTGGCCGTTAATGTTCTTTTGTTATATAATAATAAATATTTTTGTTGAATTCTCTGCCTTTACCCAACAAGACAAAATTATTTCAGCACGCCACATCCACCACTCCTACCTAAATATCTGCTTCCCAGTCCAAAGCATCCTGGGCTTCAATATAGCTGGGGTCGGCATATCAATCCTCATATTCGTGTCAGGTCCCGACAGGAGGCAGGTAGCCAGCTGATGAGCCTCGTCGCGGGTGAAGAAGGAGTCCCTCTGGGTGATCAGATACCCGCCGGTGATGAAGTCCTGGGTAGCTGCTATGAGGAGTTCCCCGTTGCGGGGGGTTACGAGGTTGGATTTGTTCTGGAAATATGGAATTAAGTTTTCTTTGTGTTAGGAGTTTCTATTCGACTTTTTACTGCTAATGTGAGCTTCATGATGGAGACGAAGTATAGTAGAGAGAACTCCTTAATGGACGATAGTAACTACCTCATCTTTGGGCTTATTTTATTTGTGTTGATGACATTTTTCCACTGAAGTGGTTTATTTTATGGCAGCCATCACGGTATGCCATATGCATGATAAAAAGTTAGTTTTTTTTAAATTTATGGTATCTGGGTGATGTCCTTTGATACACGGACAATATAGAGCCTGAAAAGCCTGTTTACCCTGTTGGGGGGAAGTATTTTTCTAGGGGCCACAGAGAACAGACATTGGTTAATGAATCTTACCCCCATGAGAATGAGTGCCTCGGCTCTGGCTTCCTCAGTCTGCGGCAGATGCATGTTCATCTCGTCACCGTCGAAGTCAGCGTTATATGGAGTACATACACACTCGTTGAACCTGTGGATAACAATATACTATATTAATATTAAGTTTGTGGGTGGGTTCTGACCATCCTGTCATGGAATGTTTCTTCAGAACGAAAGGCACGTTAAATCGCTGGGAACCCACTGTCCAAGTCTGACAATCAGTCTTACAAGGAGGTTGCTGGTGGAGGAGGTAAACAGTTACTTCATGTAAAACACTGATCTGGCGAGTTAGCTACATTCGGTAAAACTGGAACCGAACACCGAAATAGTCGAGGAAAGGCTCTCACTGACTAAGACAAGTAGATTGACTCGTTAGCCCCTCTGCTCGTCATTTCATTCTCTCCTTCGTCACTCTCTTCTCTTCTCCTTCTATTTCCTATATACCTGAAGGTCCTCTGCGGCTGCACCTTGGCGCGGTGGCACATGATAGACAGCTTGTGCAGCGAGGGCTGCCGGTTGAACAGCACCACGTCGCCGTCCACCAGGTGGCGTTCCACTATGTCCCCACACTGACACCAACGAGGAAATTACTATAGGTGTCTAAGTTAGGAAGTTCTAAAATCTTTCAGACTTTAGTCAAGATACTAGTCAAAACAAAAATTTCAGATTATGTTGATGCAAAATAGACCTTCCTTTAAAGGGCAAGGCAAAAGTCAAATGCATTCCTAGAAATTAGGCTTATTTAATAAATTAAATATACTTTTTCACGTCAAATTATATTGGACAGCACCCCCAACCAAGCCCCCTTTCAGGACATCTGTTAAAAGTCCAAAAAAAAGGTATCTATACTATAATATTATAAAGCTGAAGAGTTCGTTTGTTTGTTTGTTTGTTTGAACGCGCTAATCTCAGGAACTACTGGTCCGATTTGAAAAATTCTTTCAGTGTTAGATAGCCCATTTATCGAGGAAGGCTATAGGCTACTTTTTATCCGGGTTCGTGCCGAGGTTCCCACGGGATGCGGGTGAAACCGCTGGCAGAAGCTAGTTGCTATGTTAAGGATTTTTTTTTTTAACCTAATTAATTTTAACCCAAGAACAGGGCAGGAAGAAGAAGAATTTTCATGAGAGGTCCATAAAAAAACTGAAAATTTATTAAAAACAACAGCATACCTTCAACTCCTGAGCAATCTTCTCCCTATTACCATATTTCAGGTACTTCTTATGCTTAAGCCCCCGTTGCTGCACATAGTTAGCCCCCGGATGCACGTCAGGTCCGTTGCAGACCAGCTGACGTAGCCACTGCAGGTTTGCCGGGAACACCCGTTCAGGGTACGTCAGGATTTTGGCTACGTGGACTGGTACTCCCACCTAGGTGAAGAGAAGACTTTTGTGATGAAGAAGAAAAGGTAGGTGGCAAAAAGAATTTAAGTTATTTTCAGGATATGTTCAAATTGATCTAAATACGAGGTACAAGTATTGATGGCAGTTTTTTACTTTCCAAATGACTGCTATTTCGAAAATCACAAATTCTACTGGATTGATTAGAAAAAATATTTCAGTGTTAGAAAGCCCGTTTATCGTAGGTTATTTTTAACCCGGGTGCTCAAAGTTCCCACGGGCCGTAACTAGTAAAAGAAAAATTTTCGCCAGCATAAAAAACCTGACAACAAATCATCCATACAAAAGCTCACCTCCTGAATCTGCAGGTTAGGGTCTGGCGAGATGACAGTCCTGCTGGAGAAGTCCACTCGCTTCCCCGACAAGTTACCTCGGAAGCGACCCTGTTTGCCCTTCAGCCGCTGTACCAGACCTCTGCCTGGTTTCTTAGGCTGTAACAATAGGTAAACAGGATGATTTTATCACATTTTAGCACTTGGTGGTGAAACATTGAAATAGTGACAAAATTGTGGAGGCAACACAGTAAAGCCAGCCGTAATTCGTAATGACCAGATTACTTTGAGGTAGGTACGGTTCTATATCTATACTAATATGCTAAAGGTGAAAAATTGATCTGCTTTTAAAATTCTTTCAGTGTTATACAGCCTATTTATCAAGGAATATCGAGGCTATAGGATATAAGCTACTGTTTATTTGGCTGCGTGGAGTAGTCCCTACGGAACGCGAGTGTAGGGGAAGCTAGTTCCAGCATATGGACGGCTCTAAAAACTAGTTCTAAAATCCCCCTTTGAGTGATAGCAAGACCACATGGCAAGTGGTTTTGAAGCCTGCTGAAAGATATGATACAATACCTGCATAGACAGCGGTATGCCAGACATCTCGCTGTTGATGTATAGCGCAGCATGCAGCTGCAGGTAGTCCCAGTCCTCCTGCACCAGCTCGCTCTTGCCGCCACTGGCGATGTGCCGCGCGATCACGTCGTTGATGAGGAGAATCTCTGATTGCTTCATTGTTAAGTCGTCCTCGTTACTAGAAAGGAGAGTCATTCCTTAAGACTCACATTATCATTTACTGTTACTGTTACTGTTACAGCCTTTTTATTGTCCCACTGCTGGGCTCAGGCCTCCTCTCACGCGGAGAAGGATTGAGCATTAATCACCACGCTTGCTCAATGCGGGTTGATGATTTCAGACTATATAGTCCAGGTTTAGACTATATAGTCCAGGTTTGCATATGCAATATCATTTACATCTATACTAATATTATAAAGCTGAAGAGTTTGTTTGTTTGAACGCGCTAATCTCAGGAACTACTGGTCCAATTTGAAAATTTCTTTCAGTGTTAGATAGCCCATTTATCGAGGAAGGCTATAGGCTACTTTTTATCCCGGTACGGGAAGTAGTTCCCACGGGATGCGGGTGAAACCGCTGGCAGAAGCTAGTATGCTATATTTTATCCGGATGTGAGAAGCAGTTCCCTCAGAAACCCCCAGCAGAAGCTTAGTAGTTCTTCATGTATCACTCACGTGCCAGCCTTGATCTCGGAGACCACACTGGGTCGGATGCAGAGCGGCGGCACCGGCAGCCGGGTGAGGATTAGGTGTTCAGGCCGCGTCAGCTTCGCGTTCATGCCTAGAAGTGGGATGTCCTCGTCCGGGATGCGACGGAACAGGTTCAGTACCTGGATGGAGTAAGGCGATTAAGCTGGTGGTAGCAGGTTTCAGTGATAAAATTGGGTGAGCTTACATAGTATATTTTTATGTAAGTGATTAACAGCAGTTTCGTACTAGTAGACATATAGCAAGTGTATGCTTTTTTACGCCAGTTACGTGCCGCAAATTCAGAGAGGCAAGAAACCTGTGACACTGTTTCTGGATTATTTAAAGCTGGAAATAGATAAGACAACAAAAACATCAATATTTTTTAGGTATTAAATAAAAAATAATAAATAGCTTTATCTCACACTCACCTCCACAGGACTCATCTCAATAATAAGTCCACTATTAATCATAGTTGCCAACTCCTTATTAGATTCCTTAGCCTCATTGAAATCCCTCAGCACCCTTTTCACAAGCGGATCCGTCGGCTTCTTAGTCCTGTACTTGTCATGGATAATCTTCAGAATACCAGCGGGACTCTTCTTCACCATACCATTCAGAGCTTCGCAGTAAGGACACTTGGTGCAAGTCTTAGCCTTTTTGAGGACAGCAGCACGGAGGTTCTTCTTGTGTAGGTAGGAAAGCTCGGGGTTCATGAATTTTCGCCTGAATGACTTTTTGAGTGGTTCCGCTAACATGACTTTTGCGCATTCCTGTGGGGGTTTGATAGAAGTCATTTACTTGAACTAATGAAGTTTGAAGGTCAATTTTACGAAAGACAGCAAAAATGCCAGCTCTCTACCAAATCCTATGTTCTTATGTGTTTCTGCTGAGAAGAAGAAATAGTGGAACAAACTCCACAGCAACACAAGTATGTCTGTAGGCTTGAATGAATTGAAAGAATCTGATGAGTTCTAAATTATAATTTAGTGCCTTTAGAAATGTTATATGGATTGTTGATGAGACTTCATGAGACAATGGCTTAAAAAATCTTTAACATCTCATCCTCCGAGCCTTTTTCCCAATCCTGTTGGGGTCGGCTTCCAGTCTAACCGGATTCAGCTGAGTACCAGTGCTTTACAAGAAGCGACTGACTATCTGACCTCCTCAACCCAGTTCCCCGGGCAACCCGATACCCCTTGGTTAGACTGGTGTCAGACTTACTGGTTTCTGACTACCCGTAACGACTGTCAAGGATGTTCAATGACAGCCGGGACCTACAGTTTAACGTGCTATCCGAAACACAGTCAATGATGTCTAAGATATACTTAGAAAGTACATACAAACTTAGAAAAGTTGCATTGGTACTTGCCTGACCTGGGATCGATCCCGCGCCCTCATACTTGAGAGGTTGGTCCTTTACCCACTAGGCCACCACGACTTACTAACTTAAAAAATCTTTAACAATAGTCTTAAACATTTTATAGTAGTTTTCTCCATATAGGTATGCCTTCATTTGTTTTTTTAAACCTACCTTACAAATAGTCTGCAGTATAGTGATGATGGACCTGAAGTAGCCAACGTGGAAGACAGGGAGGGCCAGCTCTATGTAACCGTAGTGGCCCACACACTCCGCCAGCCCCAGCCCACAGGTCTCACAGTTGGCATCCTTCTGATTTGTGCCCTGGGGGAACAAAAAAAAATTGTACCTATGTGTTCACAAAATTCAGAAACTACACTACACACTAGACAGGGTGTGAAAAAAAACTTGTATGTTTTCCTGTGATACAGAAACCACATAAACATAAAGTATATTATGTAAAGTATAAGTTGATATGTGAATATTTGATGTAATGTTTATAAAGCATGGTTTTGGGCAGGTTTTTATCTATTCGTCTACTATCAGCCGATTATTATTTTAAAGTTACATACTGATACACCCTAGATCTCATCAAAATAAAAGCAAAGAGTCACAACTCCATACCATCCGCCTGTCGAGGACTCCATACGTCGCCGGCACCCGCTGTCCATCCTGAGCGTACAGGTTCTTGGTGATGACCTGGATGTGAGCTGCCTGCTGGATGGCAGACGCGCTATCCACGTTAAATGTAACGTGAGAGCTGAAAACATCGCCACACGACTACCATGTAAAAAAGTACCAAAATCATACATTAAATTCAATGAAACTTGCACTAAGTGTAGTGAATGATGGATATTTTAAATTGGTTGAGTAGGGTTTGTAGATTTTAATTGGAAATAGGTGTTTATTTAAAGTTCAAAAAACCATATGATGAAGTAAACATAACCTCACTCACATTTTTCTCCCGACATAAGTTTCGCGATATTGTTCTTTCGGCATCTTGAATAGATTTACAGGAAGCCGTGTAACATAAATTCAACGTTATTATTGTTATATTCCATTAAATAAAACGTTTTTTCCCCATGTTATCATGAGCCGCTTGGAATTTGTTTGACATTTGTTATTGCGCGTTCATAATTAGAATTTAGTAGAAAAATCTAATCGAAACCACATTGGGCATTTTTGAACGCAGCATTTTGAAGTGATACCATAACAGTGATAATATTAAACTACTATTGGTAGCCGACTTGGAAAAGAGAGGTTATGATTTACATTGAACTTCCTTTAGATATCAACGGGGATGGCTTATTCTAAGCCGTGAAAGTCCTATGACTGAGATGATGATATCAGGATTAAGAATTTTCATTTTTTTTATGTAATAAATGAATGAAACAAATAATGTATGTTTCAGACTTATAATTAATAAATACGAAAAGATATGCGTGAAAAAACATAGAAAAATACATACGTATGCGTTCAATAGTTGGAAAGAAAACCTCTTCCCTTGTTATCGTTTTTCGAAACTAAGATCACACTATCATACGTCGGCACCTCTTCATGCGAGAGTTTGACCACTACTTAACATAGTTTTTCTTAAGTTAATAGTTTCTGTTTATTTTGCTCGTAATTATATACAAGTACGAAATACAATTGAATTTTAATAGGGATAGATTTTAATACTCCGGTTTCTAATCTGTCACACATTTTATTAATAACTAGCTTCTGCCAGCGGTTTCACCCGCATCCCGTGGGAACTACTTCCCGTACCGGGATAAAAAGTAGCCTATAGCCTTCCTCGATAAATGGGCTATCTAACACTGAAAGAAATTATCAAATCGGACAAGTAGTTCTTGAGATTAGCGCGTTCAAACAAACAAACTCTTCAGCTTTATAATATTAGTATAGATCTAAAAAATCCTTTGGTTTCCATGAGTGAAATTTAAAAAAAAAACATCTTTAATACTTAAAAACCGACGAAAAAAATCTTATAAACATGATTCTTGACCGTTACTTAAAACTTTTTATGTACAAATGGGCAAATTTCTACTATATCGGTAGAATTTTATATTAAAGCTTAACCCAGTTCATATGTTTCTGGCGTAAAAAGAAGCGCCTCAGCGCGCCGTTTTTTGGCTTGTCAACCGAAACCACGCAACATTTTTCGCTCGAAATATTTCATAAAACCTATCAATTTCCTAATGTACTATTCAATGGAATGTAGGGATAGATGCGCCGTACAAAGTTAAGTGATATTAAACACAAGTGATAAGTTTAAACGGACTATAAATCGTTTTCCCACCGTAGTGACCCGCGAACTCTCAACATGCCTCTGTTAAAAAGGAAAGCATTTGAGAAATCAAAGGCGTCGGAGTACCTCCGGGACGACGATGAGGTCTTCCACTGCGAGATCACCGACGAGATATTCAAAGATTACGAGTGAGTATAAGTAAAAACATTACAATCGCCGAATTTTTGCGAATTTCTTATGTTCTAATGTAGTTATCAGTTCACGGGGACCGTTGGCATTGTCAGCGCGCGGCGGGTCGCGCAGTAACGCGAGCGTGACACAATAATTCGCTATTTCTGTCATTCGCGTCACAATTTTATAATAATTAGATGTTGTTTAATGAATGTTTATTTACAGGGAATACTGTGAAAGGATCATTTTGGTTAATTCAATGGTGTGGACATGTGAGATGACAGGGAAGAACAATTTGACATACTCAGAGGCCCTGCACAGTGAGAAGACAGCACGGAGGGCTCTGAAAGACTTTCCAATGGAGCTTCGTATACCAATACTGTTTCTGGCAATGAAGACTAAGAGGTGTTCCTTTGCTGAGATGTCTGAGGATGTGTTCAACTTTATAAGGGACCGGTACTTTGTTGGGGAGACTGTGGAGGCCTGCCTGGAGGGAGAAGTGTGGAGAGAAGCACACATACTGTCAGTTACTGCACAGAAACAGCATCCAGATAGGTAAAAAGCATTCTCTGAAATAGTATTATTTAAAAATAATAATAAATAAATTACCCAATTAAACAAAAATTACTCAACATATGCCTATTAAAAAGAAAAACAAATACCAACAAAAACATTGTTCTTAGATCAACAACAAATTCTAACCAGAACTCCAACTCTTATCAAAAACCAATACTTATTAAAAACAAAAAAAAACTTCCATTCATAATTCAAATTTCTCTAAAAAAAACTACAATTTAACCTTGAACCCTTAACAAACTGCCAATCACAAGTACATTGTACCTTTCTAAAAAAACTACTCACAAAAATACAACAATTATGCTCTGTATGAAGGTCATATGTCTTGGCAGCAGATGTTCTAAAAAGTATATAATAGTAATACCTACAGAATCTCCTTATTTAAACTAAATAATATAATGAATGAATCATGCTGTTGCTAAGTTGGTATTGTAGTGAATAAGTAAATAAAAAATATGTATTTGTAGATATTATGCTCTATCTGAAATAATCTTGATTTACTTTACCTCTTCTATAGTAACTAGAAGAAAAAAACTCAAGTATACTAATGGTTATGACTGAGGCCCAAGTTTCCCGCAATATACACATCCACTTTTCCTAAAACAACCATTTACTTTGAAACCTGAATGTACAAATTCACAGTAAACAATTGTTTTAAGGAACATTATGTATGTTTTTGGTGTAAATCATCTACCTAACCCTTAACCAACTAAGTTGGGGTTGCCTTCCAGTTGGCTTGATAAATCGGCTTAAACTTGGGCTTAATATAATATTTTAACTAATACAATCAAACACTTCCTGACCATACAAAAGGAAAATTTTGTTATTTCTAGTTATTCCCTCCCTATTTATCAAAGTTTAACATAAAAAATGAATTAAATATTATTGGTCAAATAGGGTTGTTTCCAATTTTTGAAAATCTATTTAAATAGCTTCTAAATAATTTAAAGATCACCCCTCCTGTAATTTTTCGTCTTAAATCTCTTTATTTTTTATGTATTCGATTTCTTTCTATTTTTCTTAAAACATTGCCCAGAAAACGCTCGATCACGTGACTATGACGTCAGTATACTAGGTATGTGTTCCTCTACACTTTAACGCACATCTTACGAGAAGAAACTAAGAAGAAAGAACTTATTGATTTTGAAATTTTAATAATGTATTCTTATAATATAGATCTATACAAAAGCAAATATTTTAAACATTTAGCACAAAAGAAAATACCTCAAATGTTTTAAGTTGTGTACGCGGTAAAATAAAACTGTGCAAAGGAACGTAAAGTTTGTGTTTGTTATTGAGGTTATGTTTGTGTCATCTTGGTTATTAGCAAAGAATTGAGCGACAATAAAACTATCTGCTCTCATAAATCCTTTCTCCATAATTCTTTTTCTAACTTTCTATCGCTCAAATACAAATAAAAACTGAAGGAAACAACACATCAATTCTCAGGTTTTACCTGTCATAGACTGTCACTGTCAAATACTTGTCATTGTCAAATGTAAAGTGAGTAAAGTGACGACATCGGACTCTATTCGCCGTTTTCAAGGGCGTGACGTAAAAGACGATAAATTTAAATTTCATAAATTATTTAAAAATTATGTGGTCAGTTATAAATAATATAATATAGCTTATCGTGTTTCTAATTTTGTGAACTTTCGGTGCATATACCTATTTTTAACTGACTGAATACTAGGAAACAACCCTATTGACACATATTAACATGACTCAGATTGATTAAAAAGTTAAGTACAATCTGAATCATGGAAGTAAAACGAAGTAAGGAATTTAAAACTATTAAGTTTAATGTAATATCTGTGCTCATAGTAAAACAAATTCAAACATCTCAATTGAGAACCTTCTTTTTGCGAAGTGGGTAAAAAAGCTATAAACTTTATTTACTTGATTTTAAAATATTTAAGATATTTTATAACTTATATTGTTTAAAAAAAACATTTACTACTGTTTCTTGGTAAATGCTTGAACTACATTTCAAATATCATGTCAAACATCCTTTGATTTCAAGTATATGCTGATTCTACTAATGAGCTTCCTCATTCCTGCCCATTTTCCTTATCAACAAGATATCTTTGACATTTCACAAATGTTCTTAAATACATTTAATTCTTATTTTTATTGTAATCTACTGTGAATGACCTACTAAACAGTTTGGCCTGTATCACATTTGAAATGTCATGTTTTTATCAATAGAGAGTGCTGATTATATCTACATATATTATTATCAGATATATCTATACTAATATTATAAAGCTAAAGAGTTTGTTTGTTTGTTTGATTGTTTGTTTGTTTGTTTGTTTGAACGCGCTAATCTCAGGAACTACTGGTCCGATTTGAAAAATTCTTTCAGTGTTAGATAGCCCATTTATCGAGGAAGGCTATAGGTTACTTTTTATTCCGGTACGGGAAGTAGTTCCCACGGGATGCGGGTGAAACCGCTGGCAGAAGCTAGTAAAATATATAGCCAGGCAACTTGACCACATTTTATTAACTGTTTTATTAGGACAAAATATTCCCACTCTTAAATATAGACAATAGGTTTTTTTAAACTTTAATGTTGCTACTGAAAAAAAAACATGCAAGGAGAACTACTTACTGCCTATTTGACTGCCTCGTTGGTCTAGTGGTCGCAAGCGCGGCTGCTGTGCTCGAGGTCTCGGGTTCGATTCCCGGGTCGGGCCGAAATCGCTTTGTGGGTTTAAAACTTTCACAAAGCAGCCCGTAGTCTGGAAGTTGGTGATTGATTCACCCGTACATCGGAGAGCACGTAAATGTCGGTCCTGCGCCTGATCTCTTTCCGGTCGTGTCGGATTGCCGTCCCATCGGGTTATGAGAGTGAAGGAATAGGGAGTGCACCTGTGTCTGCGCAAATGCTTGTGCACTATAATATGTCCTGCGCAGCTGGCTGATCTCCTTAAATGAGAACAGCCGCCGTGGCCGAAATCGGCCGTGGACGCCATCATCATTTATTTTAAACAGTCCCACAAAATAACCCACACATTGTTAATGTTATGAGATAACAAAGACTGGTTGGAAAACGCAAAATATAGGAACATTTCAAAATTCAATTTGGTGGTACTTATTCAGCAGTAGAAAAATGTAGGCTATAAAAAACAAGTATGAAAATCTCATCACATTGAGTAAAAATATAATGTGCAAAGTTGCAAGTATTGTTTTGATGATTAATCATTATCTAGTACCTACGTGATAATACATGCCGGCTTCTTGTATGCACATGTTAACTGATAAAAAAATAACTGCTAGTATTGTCATCCTTATTCATTGGTCAGCTGTCAACTATGTTGCATGGATATAGAGAAAATAACTATTCAGATGTAAACCTTATGTCTTGGTAATAGGGTTTAAAATTAATGGCAGGAGGAATTTTGTGGGAATCAGTTTAAATAGGGATAATAGGACATTAAATAAATTATAGCAGAAGTCATATATTTATTTTGCTGTGGCTCATGTGTTCTTTTCATATAATTTAATAATACAATTTTTTTAAAATCTTATTTATACATTTTTATACAAGTTTTCAAATTGCTAACATTCGGTCTCTCCAGGCAGTACATTCACTATAGATTTCTAGTAACAAACTTACTTAGGTATTTAACAGAGTAGTTTTAATTCTGTACCTTTTATATTTTCAGATAATTATTATTATCTTGATATGCTAAGCACCTATTTTAGAGTTGCTGGCAGCAAAACTAAAATTACTCACCTACACCACTGGAAAAAATCCCTAATGTGGGTAGGGTAAAAATAGAAAAGAAAATATTACTAATAATCTTATCACTTCACAGCAAAGCCATCCTCCCCTCGTCCTCCTACTGCTACGAAGTTGAGCAGTTTGACGAGACGAACCCCGGCGCGCTAGGACAGATCGGCACGGCGCCCTCCGACCGCGTGCGTCGGCGCAAGGGCGTCTACACTCGCGACAAGAACCGCCTGTTCCTCAAGCAGTTTGTAGAGGGGGGTGGACCTGATGGCGTTATTGGTATTAAGGTGAGTTTAGTAATACAAATACTTAAACTTGTTCAAACTTTAAAAGAAACTGAGTTGGCCAGTCTCATCATAAGTGATCAAGAAGGCCAGAGAGCCAATCGGACTGACTCTTCTTTGTAATTCATATGATAGAAAATGATCCCTTTGAAGATCAGAGGCGATGTTTCATTCCCAAACACAATCATTACAGAAAAGTATAGTAAGAAAGAATCTGTCAACTCCATCAACGAAATTTTTAACTCTCATCATTTGTCCACAGAAATCAGCACAAGAAAAATACAATATAAACAAAGTGAGCTTTGACCAAATATTCACTGGTTTACCACCAGTGTTCCCCTCCTCCAAGAAACTGTTGAAGTCTCCCCCAGCGATCAAGGGTCCGACCAAGCCGGGCTCGGCCTCCAAACTGAACAAGTCTGCCAAGAAACCCAGTCCCGACAAGAAGGGACGCCAGGAGTCTATGGATAAGTTTGTCAAGAAGACTGATAAAGCTGAAGGTTTGTATGGCTTTTAAAAGTGTGTATCTTGAATAGATGATTTATAAAATACAAATGCTATTGAAAAAGTTTTTGATAATTACTAATACACATACATTTAAATTAAAAAGGTGTAGAATTTAATTCAATGAATTGCATAACATTTTGCAATATTAACTTAACTGAAACTGTGAACTCTATTACAACTGTCACAAAGTTCATTTTCACTTACAATATTCGTAAAACTTTAGATACATAACTAGACTGAATCATTTACTAACAGCAATCTAGAAACAACTATTTAGTTATTTTTCTTGAACATAATTATTTTAGTAAGACTTTTTAACCTACAAACATCACTTTCGACCCTATATCATATGATGATATGAGTTATAATATCCCCAACAGCACAAAAGAACAAACCTCCCGCCGACCCAGCAGCCAAGAAGAGTGCGCAAGAGTTGGCAGAGAAGATGCGCAAAGCAGAAGACCTAATGCGACAGCGCAAGGAAGAAGAGAGACTCAAGAAGAAAGAGAAGACTGCCCGGTTGCAGGCTTATATGAAAGAGTGGCAGAAGGTGAAAGATGATCTGGAATTGGAAGACCATAAAGTGAGTGAAGGTTTTACTTCTGTAATCTATGCCCTAATATTTATTTATTATACTTTTTGCACACATTTTACAAAAAAATAAAAACAATGTACAAAGGCCAAAGGCAAATCCTTCTCCGTGTGAGAGGAGACCTGTGCCCAGCAGTGGGACTATAAAAAGGCTGTAACAGTACACCTGTAGGACATATGAAATGCTAATAAACAACTGAGTATTATGATGAGGCTATGCGAAAACTAGATAATTTGTGAATATTATACCAGCGTGTCTTACTTGCTGGGTAGGATAGTGATAACAAAAACGTTTCCTTATTGCAAAAATGTAGTCAAATATGTGCGATATTATTATTACTTTTATAAACTAATCTAGAAAGATGTTACTCTTGAATAAAATAACTCAACAAAATTTTTAAAGATGCCATCATTTGAACATTCTTCCAGATCAAACCTATCTTCTAACAACGTAAACACACAATTTAATTCTTTCCCCCACAGATAATACCAAAAGGAACCCCAATAGACGTTGAAGGTATACCAAACGAGCATTTCGGAGATTTCCTCTCGGTCCTCGAGTTCGTCCACACGTACTCCGAGATCTTGAAGGTCAAGGACGTGTTCCACAACCAGCTGGACCTGGATACCTTCAGGAAGGCGCTGACCTTGAAGGAGCATGCGGGCATGTTCAGTGATCTCATACAGATGTTCCTGACTACGGTGTTCTCGCTTCAGGAAGATGAGGCTGAGGAATATAATGAGAATGGAAGGATACAGCTGTCTACTGGGGATTTGGGTATGTACTTTTTTCTTGTGAAATGATGTTTCGGTTCTGGGTGATTCATTTTTAGAAAATTTGACTGAAAGAGCTTTGTCTCCACGGAGGACAAAAGACTAGCGGAGATGCCCTAAGGCAGGTAGGTCACGCGCCTTCAGGTAGGTCAAATACGTCACTACTACGTCACGGCAGGCGTGGCTGGACACCGCCCATATACTGTCCTTCACATCAAACTGACATCTTGTCAAAGTTGTATTTTTTCCACAATTTCAACAGATTTTATTTGTTACTCGATTAAAACGATGAAATGCGCTATCATTAATTGTAGAAATTGCTCAGAATCCAAACTCAAACATACCGATAGGATAGCATTTCACATGTAAGAAATATTTTAGCTTTAAAACATATTTTTGCTTGAGACATCTGTCGTCGAATAGTGGCATTTCTAGAACTTCTAAGTGAATTTGTATTATTTTCGTATCAATCTTGTATCAATGTATATTATTAGTATCAATTTTTGCCTTAAAAATTGCTTAATTTTTTCTTGCATCCTACAAGCTTTTTTATAGATTATTTACAAACCAAAACATATGATATCATGAAAATTTAAAATTATAAAAACACCATCTTTCGGTAAGTAGTCGACATAATATTTGAAGTAAAATTGTGTTCATCAAGACAGAGAGACCAGACACAGAAAATTCAATCACCCACATTTAAAATCTGCAATTATCTTAAAAATATTAATGACAAGAAAAAACAAAAAGGTAAGAAAGTACTTTTGTAAGAAGATTTCTCGATATATGTGAATATGAATTTCTTTGTTAGGGTGGATGAACAAGGATTTTCCTGCCTATCGCTAAATAGAAGGAATATTTTTCAGTTAAAAATTATAGGTAGGTACTGTGTTATTTTAAATATAAGATGTGACGAAAATTGGTGTAGATTTATTTATATTCATCATCAGCAATGTTTTACATAGGTATATCTCTCTTCCCGTACATACTTTTTGAATGTACCTTTAATCAGAGCAACATCCGACACACATAAAGTCTGCCATTTAGTGGATGCGCCATTATGATATAGTTGTTAAAACTCTAATTCGATAAACACTGTCCCTATAATTTTAATTCCCATTTTACTTGGTGAATTTTATAACATGGCAACATCGAAAATAACAACAGTCATCATCAGCACGGTTCTAGAACAAATAGAACAAATTTTCGTGCTTGTGACGCCATAGTGGCTAGTAGACGAACTAACACAATGACATAAGTTGATACTTAAATTACACCATGGGGGTATTTTAGACCCGTGGTGAATAAAAATTATTTTTAATCAAGTCTCCGTTTAATGATTCCTAGTAGAATTATACCTATTTCATTTCTGGGGGAGTAAATAAATTGTTGTGGGGCAAGTTCTCTGCACACGATAATACTTATATAAGTATTATTTTTCAAACATTTTTTATCTCTCTCTTTTTTTGTTCATTACGAATGAATGCTTCTTCAAACTTTCTAATTCAATTACTTACTATTTTTAAAGAATTAATAAGTTAGAGTATTTACTTTACCTTTTAGTATGTCACTAGTGGTCGATGTTAGTTTAGGGTTAGATTTTAATTATCATATTCCACGCTAGATGGATTTACAAAAAATGGGTGGCTTCCATAAAAGGCATATAAGGGTGGATCACGGGTGGAGCCAGTAACGTTCCTCGTCCCCCGCTCACCCGAATTTTGGCGCGCTGCTTTGTCAGGAGATTTTACGTTAGGGCACCTCCGCTAGTCTTTTAACCTCCGTGTTTGTCTCTGTCACACATTAGCTATCTAACATTGCTGTAAACTGATTCTTTCACATTTGTATAAAAACTTATACATATTGACAATAGTCTATAAAGCATAAATTAGCCTATTTTTAGTTCAAAAGTCGATGTGCTATTTTCATCACACTTCATTATTTTCTTACTTAAGCTTAACAGATTTGGATGAAACTTTGCAGTAATATAGTATCATCAGAATAACACAGACCAGTTTTCATCCATGTGAACATAAAACCGCTGGCAGAAGCTATTCCTATATATTTGTACTAAAAACTACTTATCTTGTGCAGAAGACCAACAGACAGACAGTGAGATGGGCGTCACAAAGGCAATGGAGTTGGCGACGAAGGCCAGCAAGTGGTCACAGACGTACCTGGGCACTCCGCTCAGCAAGCTGCCACTAGACCCTACTACTGTCAGCGAAGTACTGAGGTTAGTCATAAAGTTTTACTCTAATATCTCAGTATATTCTAATATTATTCATCATCATCTCCTGAGCCTTCCAGTCTAACCGGATGTAGCTGAGTACCAGTGTTTTTACAAGGAGCGACTGCTCTATCTGAACTCCTCAACCCAGTTACCCGGGCAACCCAACACCCCTTGGTAAGACGGTTTTCAGATTTACTGGCTTCTGACTACTCGTAATACTAATATTATTACTGGGCCAATTTGAAAATTCTTACAGTGCTAGATTGCCAACGTATCGCGCAGACAGAACTAACAGAACAGTGCATTATGTGCTAATAATATATTTACTGTTCCGATACATACCGGAAACTTTTAAGCACCATGCGAAATGTTATTATGTGTTGTTGTCGCTCAAAGAATGGTTGATTGAATCACCCCTATTGAGGATCGGCACAGACATCAATGTGACGTATGTATCGATATGTCGACCCTTAAAAGTGAGTCATCGGTAGGGTATATAAAGGGGCGAGGGCCGTGCGGGGAGCTCTTTCGCGGCCGAGTGGTCGACGAGTCAACATCTCCTGAATATGCTCCATGGAGAGGTGAAAGACGTGTGTGTGGAATAACCAAGCCTCGTGTCTCGCGGAAATTAACGCTACGTATTATTCCAAACATTTTAATTAATGTAACGGATGACCTGAATTAATCTGTTGTGCTGTCAACAGCACTATGTGCATATTTCGACTCTTGCATGTGAGTCATTATTGGTGTTCTGGTCCCCAGACTCCACCTGCTATCATCAGGGTCTGGTCCGGGCGGGCGCTGCGCCACGTGGCGCTACCAGGCTCGCGGCGGGTACACGAGCGCGGACGACGCGGGGCTGCGTCTGCGCGTGCAGCACCCGCGGCTGCTGCGCAGTCTCGCTGCCACGCATGTCGCTGATCTGCCGCTAGGTGAGTGTATACTGGGTGTAACGTGGCGCTACCAGGCTCGCGGCGGGTACACGAGCGCGGACATAGTGTGTAACGGGTGTAACGTTAAGCAAAAAGGAGATATACTTCCAAAGGCACCTCAATGTACTCCTTAAACTGAACTGTCGACCCCTTTGGTACATGTATTCAAACTGGACAGAGCAACCTTTTCAGACGTCAAAAATAACATACGAATTGTCTTAAAAATGCCCATCTCAAACACTAAACGCCAAATTATTTATTGAAATCACAAGCAAATCAATCCACGCAAAGTAAATAAAAATTATCTCCCCAACAGAGGACAAATTCCTGATACTCCAATGCCTGATGAATCAAATCCTGAGCTACGCGACGGTGCGTGACGTCATAGAGGAACGTCTTGAAGAGATGAAGAACAAGAAGCAAGCGCTCAGGCTGCTGCAGGTATGTTATATTGTTATCGAAGGACTAATAAGTGCAATGACCCCTTGAGACGAATAATGGCGTCTTGGAGACAAAGTTTGCCTGCTGGGGCTACAGGATTTTCCTAAAGTTACCGCGAACCTGGAATGCCAGGGTCCATGAGGACTGTATATGGGTTCTAGGCAACAGATGTTGGAAATGAGTTAAAAAATGTCATATGCACCTTGACCACTTGTCAAACGTCTGGATAGCTTCTTTGTAATAATACAAGGAAAGTTAGATGATTTTATTTATTTATATTTTTATTGTTCTTTCTAGTCGATTTAGGTACCAACTTACAATAAAACGCTTATCGAAGCACAGCTTGTTGTTTACATGTTTATGGCCAAAGCCCTTCCGTTTCTTTATAACATAAATCCTCCACTCAACAACACTACAATATGCCTTCTAATCCCCTCAGATAAACGAGCGCAAACGCGAAGCCCAGCTGTTAGCATCAAAAACAGAACTTCGCAAAGAAGCAGCAGCCAAGAAGGAAGAAAACAAGCTCTCTGGTGAGAAGGCGAGGGTGGTGGACGAGGAAACCAAGGCTGCTGTAGAGAAACTGTCGGCGGAGAACGAGGACAAGAGGAAGGAGTATGAGAAGAAGTTGAAGGAGATGCAGATGGAGTTGTTCGAGTATACTAGTTATGTTGGTGAGTTGGTTTATGATTGAACTAGCTTTCTAAAGGACTTAAAGCACCCGGGTAAAATGTAACCTATGTGTTCAAGTTTTATCAAAATCCATTAAATCATCGAGTTACAAACATACATACAAGTTTCGCCTTTATATTAAAAGTGTAAAGTTTTATTGGGAGACGAAGGTTGGTTGGTTTTTGATTCCTGATTTCACCTCTTACGCCGAATTGGCATAAAATAATTTTGCCTGGGGATGGGCTAATAGACTGCGGAGCATCTTTTATGATATTCTCGCCATGATAACCTGATGCAGCTTATTCATATAGCCTATGATGATGATGATTTTAAAGCACATATTTTTCGGTATTTATAAGTCTATTGGGTCTTTACCCATGTTTTTAAGAATAATTGTTTTTCTATTTGTTATTTAACCTTTTGAACGCCAATGTCGGCTATAGCCGACATGAGCAAGCGTGCCCTGTGCGCCAACGACGGCTATACTCGACAAAAAACAGGTCGCAGAAAAATACAAAATAAACCTATTAAATCATTACTTTTATGTATTTTATTGATACACCTTGAAAGCTGAAATTTTCGGGCTTGGCGTACAGGGCATAGGAATACCGATATGGCGTGGCGGTGAAAAGGTTAAGTTATTTTTTATCTTCCTGTAGGCTCGGACCGCGCGTTCCGGCGCTACTGGGTGTCGCGGTCGGTGGGCGGGCTGTTCGTGGAGGCGGGGGCTGAGCCGCGGGGGCAGTGCGCACACAAGCCCGTGTGCCCCGCCGCCCGCGACAGCGCCGACACTCTCGCGCATGTCGCCAGGCTCTTCGACCAGCAGTATGAGCGAGGTGCGTACTGCTTGTTACCTACAGGATCAGACCCGCGACAGCGCCGACACTCTCGCGCATGTCGCCAGGCTCTTCGACCAGCAGTATGAGCGAGGTGCGTACTGCTTGTTACCTACAGGATCAGACCCGCGACAGCGCCGACACTCTCGCGCATGTCGCCAGGCTCTTCGACCAGCAGTATGAGCGAGGTGCGTACTGCTTGTTACCTACAGGATCAGACCCGCGACAGCGCCGACACTCTCGCGCATGTCGCCAGGCTCTTCGACCAGCAGTATGAGCGAGGTGCGTACTGCTTGTTACCTACAGGATCAGACCCGCGACAGCGCCGACACTCTCGCGCATGTCGCCAGGCTCTTCGACCAGCAGTATGAGCGAGGTGCGTACTGCTTGTTACCTACAGGATCAGACCCGCGACAGCGCCGACACTCTCGCGCATGTCGCCAGGCTCTTCGACCAGCAGTATGAGCGAGGTGCGTACTGCTTGTTACCTACAGGATCAGACCCGCGACAGCGCCGACACTCTCGCGCATGTCGCCAGGCTCTTCGACCAGCAGTATGAGCGAGGTGCGTACTGCTTGTTACCTACAGGATCAGACCCGCGACAGCGCCGACACTCTCGCGCATGTCGCCAGGCTCTTCGACCAGCAGTATGAGCGAGGTGCGTACTGCTTGTTACCTACAGGATCAGACCCGCGACAGCGCCGACACTCTCGCGCATGTCGCCAGGCTCTTCGACCAGCAGTATGAGCGAGGTGCGTACTGCTTGTTACCTACAGGATCAGACCCGCGACAGCGCCGACACTCTCGCGCATGTCGCCAGGCTCTTCGACCAGCAGTATGAGCGAGGTGCGTACTGCTTGTTACCTACAGGATCAGACCCGCGACAGCGCCGACACTCTCGCGCATGTCGCCAGGCTCTTCGACCAGCAGTATGAGCGAGGTGCGTACTGCTTGTTACCTACAGGATCAGACCCGCGACAGCGCCGACACTCTCGCGCATGTCGCCAGGCTCTTCGACCAGCAGTATGAGCGAGGTGCGTACTGCTTGTTACCTACAGGATCAGACCCGCGACAGCGCCGACACTCTCGCGCATGTCGCCAGGCTCTTCGACCAGCAGTATGAGCGAGGTGCGTACTGCTTGTTACCTACAGGATCAGACCCGCGACAGCGCCGACACTCTCGCGCATGTCGCCAGGCTCTTCGACCAGCAGTATGAGCGAGGTGCGTACTGCTTGTTACCTACAGGATCAGACCCGCGACAGCGCCGACACTCTCGCGCATGTCGCCAGGCTCTTCGACCAGCAGTATGAGCGAGGTGCGTACTGCTTGTTACCTACAGGATCAGACCCGCGACAGCGCCGACACTCTCGCGCATGTCGCCAGGCTCTTCGACCAGCAGTATGAGCGAGGTGCGTACTGCTTGTTACCTACAGGATCAGACCCGCGACAGCGCCGACACTCTCGCGCATGTCGCCAGGCTCTTCGACCAGCAGTATGAGCGAGGTGCGTACTGCTTGTTACCTACAGGATCAGACCCGCGACAGCGCCGACACTCTCGCGCATGTCGCCAGGCTCTTCGACCAGCAGTATGAGCGAGGTGCGTACTGCTTGTTACCTACAGGATCAGACCCGCGACAGCGCCGACACTCTCGCGCATGTCGCCAGGCTCTTCGACCAGCAGTATGAGCGAGGTGCGTACTGCTTGTTACCTACAGGATCAGACCCGCGACAGCGCCGACACTCTCGCGCATGTCGCCAGGCTCTTCGACCAGCAGTATGAGCGAGGTGCGTACTGCTTGTTACCTACAGGATCAGACCCGCGACAGCGCCGACACTCTCGCGCATGTCGCCAGGCTCTTCGACCAGCAGTATGAGCGAGGTGCGTACTGCTTGTTACCTACAGGATCAGACCCGCGACAGCGCCGACACTCTCGCGCATGTCGCCAGGCTCTTCGACCAGCAGTATGAGCGAGGTGCGTACTGCTTGTTACCTACAGGATCAGACCCGCGACAGCGCCGACACTCTCGCGCATGTCGCCAGGCTCTTCGACCAGCAGTATGAGCGAGGTGCGTACTGCTTGTTACCTACAGGATCAGACCCGCGTTCCGGCGCTACTGGGTGTCGCGGTCGGTGGTATATTTTTAGTAGTATTAAGCTTGATTGAGTTACAAATAATAATGTACGACTGATAAGCTAGACTCAGTGCGTTTACATTGCCTTTTCTATGACGGAGATGTATATAACCTCGAGCACAAACAACTTAGTTTATGATCGGACCCTTACCGCTGTAAGAAGAAAAGAGAAAAACCAATTATCTTTGCACAAACTTCAAAATCAACTCTACATCTATACTAATATTATAAAGCTGAAGAGTTTGTTTGTTTGTTTGTTTGAACGCGCTAATCTCAGGAACTACTGGTCCGATTTGAAAATTTCTTTCAGTGTTAGATAGACCATTTATCGAGGAAGGCTATAGGCTACTTTTTATCCCGGTACGGGAAGTAGTTCCCACGGGATGCGGGTGAAACCGCTGGCAGAAGCTAGTTCCGCCATAAAACAAAATTACCAATTTCCTCACTACCAAACCTCACTCCAGCAGGCAGCGACAAGGAGAACGAGTCGGGCGGCAACTCCCGCGGCAGCTCGCCCAAGAAGCCGCTGTCCAGCGTCAACGGGCTCAGTCAGAAGCCGCCAGGGTTGGAGACCAGCACCCAGCAGCTGAGGGAACTGCTCATGTGTACTGGTGATGTTACCACGTGTCTTGTGCATGGGAAGGTTTGTATGACCACATAATTTATATATGTATGTTAATTTAATTAGTAGCTTGTTTAAATGTAATAATTATTGTATGGGATGGGACATGTCCTACACATGCCTATGATCGACAGTAAACTTTTGATTAATTGATTGGTTGACATAACAGTAGTATTTTGTGTTAATTTTCGTAAAGTCACTAATACCCATTTTCGGACAAGCAAAGCAACTGATCGGATCTGCATATGTCCTATAAGTAAATATGAAGTTAATTAGCATTCTTGTGTCTTTTATTGACCATCTTGTGAATTTCTGCTGAGCAAAACACCATTTTCTTATGAACGCTACAAAAATTGAAACTGCGTTTAAAGACGGTTCTTTATAAAAATGCTACATAACGTAAACGCATTGCGTTCAGACGCTACATTGCTACGCAGTTGCTAAGCCGTTGCTACGCGGTGCTACGGAGAACGTCGCATACTACGAAGTTCTGCCGCGTAGCTGATACACAGACGCGCTTATACTTATCGCAGTTTCAACCCTAAAATACCTATTGATTTCTGGCACTTAAGCGAATATTAGACATTTAAATAAAACTACTTTTATCGCGGTTGTATTAACATTATTCAATCCCGACGTTTTGGATCCTTTACTGCAACCATGGTCACAGACAGTCTTTATTTTAATACTTGTTATCAATATATTTTTAACTTCCCCAGTCGGAACGCCCCCGCTGGTATGTGTACCACACAGAAGCTCAGCTAGAAGCGTTAACAGCGTCTCTGAACAAGCGCGGGCTGCGGGAAGGCGAGCTGCGCAATGCTCTACAGCAGGAGCACGCGCACCTCGTGCCGCATCTAGCCAAGTGTCCCACGCATCTGCTCAACCCCGCTGCCGCCACCGTAAGTTTACATACCTGACACATACTACACTATCGACGACCTCGATGGCGCAATGGTCACCATGCCGGACTGCCGAACCTGAGGTCCCGGGTTCGATTCCCGGTTCGGTCGACATTTGTGTGATGAGCATGCTTGTTGGCCGTGGTCTAAGTGTGACAATATGTATTTATAAATATGTATATTGTAGCTATATGTAGTTTATCAGTTGTGTTAGCACCCATAACACAAGTTAATTAATAACTTACCATGGGACCAACCAAGCGCCCTAAAGGCATCAAAATATGGACGCTAACTATTATTACGCTCTTGAAGCTGCGCTCGTGTCAGTAGACGACTTTCGCGGCTGTTGCCGCATAGAGACATGCCTACTATGACGACTGTGACCATACAATCCGTTACAAAATAAACATCTTTCGCTATCTATAACTATTATCTTTGCACTAAAACACAACAAAATAAAAATATACGTATCTATGAAACTTATTTAACAAAGTTAGCGCACTGAATAAAATTAATTAGGTACTCTTTAACCCCCAGCCGCCGCCTGCGCCGTCAGCACACTACACGCGGCACCGCAAGTTCCAACCTTCGCTCCTGGTGCCTGATGACTCCACTGTCTGCGAAGCTCTCGAGCTGTCTCTTAGAGATCATATACTGGAACTAGAAGAAAAAATCTTCCAGGGATGTCTTGGAGCACTTAAAGTTAAGGTACGTGGTTGTTTTAGAGTTAAATAATATTTTTTTCAGATATTTTGTAATGATAAAATCCCGTTAACGCAAGTATATAAGCTTAACTGTCTACAGTCGTTAACTATAACTTATTGACCTGAATCAGTGTGAAATTTTGTTGAACATTGCCTTTCAAGCTGTCGCGATACATGCCACGACGTCGAATTTTCTGTCCCTATGTCCCTTTGTACGCTTAAATCTTCAAAACTACGCAACCAATTTTCATGCGGTTTTTTTTATAGATAGAGTGATTAAAGAGGATGGTTTATCCAAACTAATATTATAAATGCGAAAGTAACTCTGTCTGTCTGTCTGTCTGTCTGTCTGTCTTTCTGTCTGTCTGTCTGTCTTTTCTTCACGCCTAAACTACTGAACCGATTTGTGTGAAATTTGGTACAGACATAGTTTGAAACTTGAGAAAGGACATAGGATAGTTTTTATTACAAAAAATATAAAAATAATAAAATTTAATCCGGACATATAGCGCCATCTATTGGTCAAACCAAAAATCTGCCGGAAGTCACTATTCCACGCGAACGAAGTCGCGGGCAAAAGCTAGTATGTATAATAACATTCATTTACATACATGTACATATTTCCACTATTTAGTGGGGAAATACTTTTATCCCGTGCGAAGACGGTGCGGGTCGCTAGTATTTCATAATTTCCTTCTGTCCAGGATCGTGAAGCGTGGCGCGGTACTATAATGTTGCGCGGCTACGACAAGCAGGCCGACTTCCTCACGTGGGGGCCCGACCAGCAGTACCGGGACGACTACCATCTACCCGACGGAGTGCTAAGACTACCCACCGGTGAGTTGTATTAACGTTTTCAAGTTAAAGGTGTTTTTATTTCTTAAAGAACTTTACAGGTTCCTACGAAAATTTAAAAGCACTTAAAATCAATTTCAAAAGAAGTGCAGGTCATGGTTGTCATCAAACAGACCAAAGGAGTGAGGCCAGCTCTCAAAAAAGTTGAGGGTACATTCATTTATTTATAGGGGTATAACTACCCCCCCCCCCACACACAGGGAGTATATAGAGAGAATACATAAGAGGGTATACAAGAAGAAATAAGTGTGACGGCAAAAGTAAATTAAGGTTCTGATCACGCCTACTTTAATTTACATTTCAATGACTATTCAATTAAGAAAAAGCTTTTAACTTTGTACCCCTCTTCCATAGATATTGAAGAATCCGACATGAAAACAATAGCAGTAAACAAATACCGCGACCCGGGGTACTACCTGGAAGCCCCCAAGGTGAACGGCGTGAAGCTCCCGGGCGCGGGGGCGGCGCCCGACGTCGTGCGGGGGCTCGCGTCCGCGCTGCTGCAGGTGTCGCAGGCTATACATCATAAGTACCTCAAGAGGCCTCTGGGTGAGTCACATGATCATATTGACTGATGGAAAATTTCAGTATTTTTATGAAGATACGTGACAAAGTTGGACATTGAAATGGAGTGGATATTGTGGGAAAAACAGACATTAATATCGATAATGTGCCACGGTTATAATGTTATTTTATACACTTTGAAATTATTAGATATAATAATATTCAAAATCAATCAATACAACTGTAACTTGAAAAAACATTGAAGCCAATACACGCGAAAGATATAATTGATATTAGATTATATTTCAATGAACATAATGTTGATAATAACATCATAGAAATACTTGTTACAATTTAAAATACTTTAATAAGGTATAATCATTAAAACTACTTGAAATTATAGTGTCTATTCTATTAATATAATTTCTGCATTACATTCAGGTCTAGACGACAAAGAGCGCAAAGACCGCGAAGCCCGGAACAAACCCCTCGAACTCGAAGCCCTCCAACGCTGGGAAGTCTCCCTCATGGAGTGCAAGAGCTACTCCCAAGTAGTCCTCCATCTCTTCACCCTGGACTCCAGCATCACCTGGTCGGCCTCCATCCTCAACGCCTGCTGCCGTCTCTGCAGGCGGAAGACTGACCCTGAAAACATGCTGCTGTGTGACGGATGTAATAAAGGACATCATTTGTACTGTTTGAAGCCTAAACTTACCGTGAGTACATTTCTGTAGTTGGTTTGAGAGAAAGAAAAAAATAGTGGTCTCCAGTTGTACTTTGATGGTCGCTGCACGGCGCGGGCGCGGCGCGACGGGACGGGACGGCGACGCGACGCTGAGCAGTTGTAATGTACTAGATGTTACGGACGACATCACACAGAGCCGTCCCGCTCGGCGCGACGCGACGCGACGATCTAGTACATTGCGTCGCGTCGCCGTCCCGTCCCGCCGCGCCGCGCCCGCGCCGTGCAGAGACCATGAGCATCTTGGTCAGTCGTTAGCGGTAGACGGAATCTAAAAAGTCCACGGAGTAAGGAAAGATGAGTCATCTTGTTCTCCATGAGAAACACTTAGGTACAACCAGTAGTCTTTGCAAGGGGTTTCGAGTTACCCAAGTAATTGGTTGAGGTGGTCATATGGGCAGTTGCTCCAATGCAATGATTTTGATCACTATGTTCTACAAATAAGTGTGTAAATATGACCTACGGCAGTTTATTGTAAAGCATCTTCTTTAAGGTAAATTGAACCATATGTCAACTACGTACGGCACAGTTTCACCTGAATTTTAATTGCACTATATTTTAAGTTTATTATAAATTCATAAAAGCTTGTATTTGATATAATTTGTACCTTATTCTGCTTACATTAAAGTTGAAATTGAATTTTTATCACAATATTAATATTAACTTACATATACATGCATTGTTTTCACGCCGACAGTCGAGATGGTACCGGAAGGTTTGTTTTGGATCTACGTTTATTATACTTTACATGCAGAAAGTCTCGTGTGATTCTTTACCAACATTATTGAGCTATTGTCATGTGATATTATTGTTGAATATTTAATTCCATGCAGTTATTAAAGAATTGTAAGCTTGAATTGCATCATTTAGTCATAGTGATATTCCGCTGCAAAATTGCCTCCCATTGGTCAAATCGGCGGTTTGACGGCTGTTTATGTGATTGTAATTAAATGGTACACGGTACACTCTAACTAAGACTGCAAACCATACCATTACCAGCCGTGTACTTGCAGATATTGGTCAAATCGGCGATTTAGTAACTTTGAATGTTCGGTTAAGCTTTGGTTTCCTAGGAAAGCGGTGCCGTCATATAGCGGCCGTAATACAGCGGTGAATGACGTCACCAGAACGTTGTCTATGTAAACAAAATGGGGTGGTTTCCTAGAGAGCGGTAACTGACGCCGTAACTTCAAAAAGTGGTGCCGTCATTAATTTGCATGACGGCCGTCTTGATGGTGTCAGATAGTTTGGTGAACGTTTTATTGAAAGCGGTGAAGCTTTTTTAATACGTATTTGTGTTTTTTTTTTCGGAACAACGTCAAAAATTAGTTACAACTCTTGGAGCAGCGAGGACGACGAAATTTTAATAGATTTCGTTCGTAACCACGAAGCAATATATAATATAAAAAGTAAAGATTATAGAAAAAGTCAACTAAAACAGAATTGGTGTCGTGAAATTTGAGAAATATTAAATAAAACAGGTTAGTAAGTATTAACAACTAACAAAAAGTTTATGACGGTGTGTTAAAACGGCCGTGGAACTTTCCACATGTCATCACCGTAAAGACGACCGTCTATTTGCGTCCGTAATATGACGTCCGCTATATGACGGCACCGCTTTCCTAGGAAACCCAAGCTGTATCGTTAAAGTTACATGGTGTAACTCACCCTTAGATGTCATCAATATTCTGTAAAACCAAATATATGATCTATTTTACTTTTTTGCTGTTCATCAGTAAAACTGCATAAAATTAAATATCCAAATTAGTTTACGAGGAATGCTTAGATAAGTATTATTTAGCTGTACCTACATTATGTCTGTTTAGCTACCATTATTTTAAAAACATATGTTTTGTGTAATTAACACAGAAAGTGCCTGAAGGAGACTGGTTCTGCGATCAGTGCAAGCCCAAAGAGCGGACACCGCGGAAGAGAAGGAAACTCTTCTCTGATGATGATGTTGAAGAAGAACTCGACAATAGGTAACAATATCTTATTTTTGTTGATTTATAATACAATAGGCATATACTTTTTGTTTAAAAAGATAATATTGCATGTACTGAACGACATAACTGAAACATTTTAGTGAAATTGTAACTGAGATTATTATTTTAGAGCTCAGATCTTTCCATTTACGCTTGTTGAGTGCCAATTCCTGAACTTTCTTCTACGTTACAACTTTCACCTTGTCTTTAATTTGCTTGATATAGCTATGCTTCGGACGACTCCTTCTCTTCTTTCCTTGAACCTTCTCTTCTACGATGTTTTTAATAAAATCATCATGTCGTATAAGGTCCCATATCATTTAGTGTGCTTCTACATGGTGCAAGTAGCTTGCGCATGTTGCGCGGGTTACATGCATTTTAATACATGTGCGGGTCCAGCGACTCGCGCATATACCGAAGCAACATACCCACCCGCGTGCTCTTGTCACTCGTCACGTGGCGTATGATAATTTGCTCCAGCTACACGCACCGTGTAGACGTACCCCTTGTTACACACAATTATAATATTGTGAACTACGATATTGCAGCTCATATCAACCACTTATATGTTATGGGCCGTCAGCGCTTGAAAATAAAAGATGAGTATTATTTATTTATTTAGAATATGTACGTATAGTAATAGTTACCTCCTTCCTGCAGTGACAACGACTCCCTGTGCGTGGACGCGGTGTGCGGGGCCTGCGGCAGCGGCGGCCGCCTCGCCGCGCGCTGCGCCGCCTGCGCCGCGCGGTACCATACCGAGTGCGCCACGCCCCGGCCCTCCCGCGCCGCCAAGCGCTGGCACTGCGCCAACTGTCTCGCTCCTACTAGAGGTCAGTCACTCTAAACTTCCCTCTCAGTAAGCCTACGACGGAACACGACGGTTTTTAGTCAGTAAGAGTCTGACACTCCTTCACCGCTGCTAACCCACAGCGGGATGGGTCATTTCATGATTTGTAACTGTAATATAGATGGTATTCATTCTACAGCGAAGATATTTCATTTTAATGCTTTAGCAACCAACTGATTGTTTTGAAAAAAATATAGTGAATTAAAATTCATTTGCTGTCTATCTGTGACAGTTTGAAAGAGAGAATTGAAAAGTTAATAACTTCCTTGTCTTATAAGCCATATGTGATACACACCAATTATTTAATTACTGTGTCTACTAGCATAAATAAGATGGAAATGCAAAAATATTGACGTATACTTTTACACTGTAAGTCTGACACCAGTCTAACCAAGGAATATTGGGTTGCCCGGGTAACTGGGTTGAGAGGGTCAAATAGGGCAGTCGCTCCTTGTAAAGCACTGGTACTCCGCTACATCTGGTTAGACTGGGAGCCGTCCCAACGTAGTTGGGAAAAAGACTCAGAGGATGTAGGATGACTTTTACACTGTAATCTCTAAGTCTCAAATTTAAAAACTGACCCCAAAATATTTGAAACCTTACGAAATTATTATCTATTAAACAGTTTAATATACAAGTCCTACAATACAATAGTATAAATAAATAACTGGTATATAACACTAGAGGCGAGCGGGCGGCGCTGCGCGGCGGCCGCCGTGGCCAACATCCACCACTACACGCGAGCGCTGCACACGCGACACTCCACCGGTGCGTCACACACAACCGCCACGGAATTGTATAAACGTACTTCTGTCTTACATGAGTCTATCCAACGAACGTTCTAGAAAGTTTGCATCAGCTAATCTACACTAATCTATACTAATATTATAAAGCTGAAGAGTTTGTTTGTTTGATTGTTTGTTTGTTTGAACGCGCTAATCTCAGGAACTACTGGTCCGATTTGAAAAATTCTTTCAGTGTTAGATAGCCCATTTATCGAGGAAGGCTATAGGCTACTTTTTATCCGGGTCCGTGCCGAGGTTCCCACGGGATGCGGGTGAAACCGCTGGCAGAAGCTAGTATTACATAGGTATCTCAGGAAGTAAAACGATTTCAAAAACTTTTTTGCAAAAAAATAAAACTAACTTCAATAACATAGGTACCTGAACTCTTCTAATTCTGACAAATACTAGGTATGGTGAAAACCGAATCTTAATCGAAACGTGAGATAATCACGCACCAACACATACATACAAGACAAACTGATAGCATCGTTGTTTATGACTTACTATCCGGGTGCACTGAATACTTCCTACGAGATACGAATGAAATCGCTGGAGGAGGTAGGCAGTAGTAGTGAATCGGGATTCACTTTGACATAGACTAGGTTGACGTTGACTAGGATTCACATTGACTAGGTTACATCGAATCAGACTGGGAGCTAAAAAAACATTGAGAACTCAACACCCAACTTCATAAAAATGCTGAAAATCAAAATATTGACTGGACTCGTCGATTGACTCATGTAAAACAATATATTCCGTAGCTAAGTGACTGGTCGTTACATAAGTTATATCATCTGTCTGTGGGCTGCTGCACATACCTTCACCACCTTCTCATGAGCTTTGCATCTTCATTTGCACGGCGTTGGTGTATTCTTTCGGTGTATTTTAGTTTATTTTTATGTTCTGTGACGTTTGCCGCCGATGTTCCTTCGGTTCCTAGCGCATGCCAGTGTAAAATTATTATTTTTTAAACTTCCAGGGTTAATAAGATGCTTATACCTATCTTTTTCTGAATAAATATTTTTTTACTTGTGAAGGTTCTTAGGAAATCTATGATATTTTTTAAGTTTCTGCAGTTAAGAATTGATCTACAGTCAAAAAGGTCATTGTTTGAGTCAGTGATCGATATCAATTCAATATAACGCACGAAGAAACTAATTTATGAAGACGACTGTTTTTCAATGTGGATTCTTAAAAAAAATATATGTTTTTTTCTCTTGAAAAATATACCTGATTCAAACTACTAAGTATACCTCTATACTTTCAATCTCTGGGGCTGTGTAACAATCTGTCTTTAAGCGCTTTCTAACACCGCTTGTTAGCGCTCACTAACACGCCCATCAAGAATCGCTTACACATCAACTTCCATACTAATTACACGGAGTATTCAATAAATGGAGTATTATGGTCTCTGCACACAGCGGGCGGGACGGGACGGCGACGGGACGGCGACGCGACGCTGAGCAGTTGTAATGTACTAGATATTACGGACGACATCACACAGAGCCGTCCCGCTCGGCGCGACGCGACGCGACGATCTAGTACATTGCGTCGCGTCGCCGTCCCGTCGCCGTCCCGTCCCGCCCGCTGTGTGCAGCGACCATTAACTGTTTCAATGTTATGACACTTGAATACAGAGGCCTAAAAATAACCGTGTTCTAAAATTTTTAGGATAAAGATTACATTTTGAGATTTATCTGCTTCCCAATGTACTTACTAAAAACTCCACATTCTAGCCTCAACTAATTTGAAATTGCAAAAAGAGTGCTTATTTGAGTGTTGTTCCAAAAATCACTGACATAATAATCTGACATCCTATAATTAAAGATGTTACAAACTTCAACAGCTTTTACAATATCTCCATTTATTACATACTCTGTGGCATCCCCCTTTTTTACCTCTCAACTAACACTCTTCTCCTTACAGACTCGGACGACAGTGAATACAATACTGCGCTGGTGAAGCTGAAGACCAAACGCGCCAGAAGCAGCAAGGAGTCATCACCACTGCATAATGGTACCGCGAAGAGGGGACGGAAGTGAGTGTACTTTATTAATAGACTTACTTAAGTCAGATTTGAAAGTTAGGAATAACTTTTATTTTCGCCACTTCATCGAAAGAGTGCATGCAAAAGTCAAAGCTAACGGCAGGTTAGACTCGTGGGAAGTACTTCTAGCACCTAGGTAAAATTATACTTATTCATTAAATACGCCAACTTTAACAAGAAAACAAAAACAGTCAAGTAGGTAGCGAGCAGTAGTAGGAGATAGTGCATTGCAGCAAACAAACGAACTTCAGCTTTATTATACTACTATTGATATTTAGTAAATTAATGACATGTCTGATGAAAGTGGTGCATTATATAAATTGTTATCATTACTTCTGTGTAGACCAAAAAATCATGAAGACGTGAACACAAGCGGACACTCAACCAGAAGATCAAAGGGCTCACTCACGAATGGACATCATGGTATGTAATCTTCATTTACAGTCCTTTCGTAAGAGCAGCAAAATTGGACAAAATTGTTTTTGTTTCTCCACTTGTCATGCCATAGACACAATAGAGGTATGAAAATGAAATATTTATTTAATAAGAATTGTATACAAGATACAATTCTTGATGCCTGTAGCACACCTCCGCTGCGAAACCCAAAGGGCGAAACCGCCATAGTATCGCTGTGAGTTGTGAGTTGTTGGGCGGCGAAACAACAGCGAAATTCCCTGCTCTAACGTACAAAACTGACTATGATGTTGTCTCTAGCGTAGGCGCCTGTTGTCACAACGGGCGGAGATGTAGACGGCGCCTAAGCAAATGAGCGAAATCATGTTAGAAAGAGACAACATCATAGTCAGTTTTGTACGTTAGAGCAGGGAATTTCGCTGTTGTTTCGCCGCCCAACAACTCACAACTTACAGCGAAACTATGGCGGTTTCGCCCTTTGGGTTTCACAGCGGAGGTGTGCTACAGGCATGAAGTCACATTTCATATTTATATACATTCGAAATTCCATTCATTTCAAAAGTATTAGGTATTTGTGAATTAATATAAATGTGTGAGTTATTAATGTGAATTACTATAAATGTTTACCTCTATATGGATATTACAGAAGAGAAGCCGAGCAAAAAGCGCAGCAGTCGAGTGTCCCCGCTGCACACGGAGCAGTTGCAGACGTTGCTGCGCGACGTCATGAAGCACAAGGACTGCTGGCCCTTCTACGAGCCCGTCTCGCTTGAAGATGTAAGTGTTTACTAGCTTCTACTAGCAGTATCACCCAGGTCCCGGGGGAACTAATTCCCGGATAGAAAGTAGCCTATAGACTGCTTCGATAAATGGGCTAATTATACTACATTTGAGTAGGCACTTAACTAAACATAAATGGCCTTACTACAAAAACTTAACCACCTGTTTTAAACTTGTCTAAAAAAATTGTGGCTGCAAAATGAACCATATGTCAACGTCATAATTTGAAATTTTTTTAGACAAGTCTTAAACTGACGTTTAAAAGTTTTTGTGGTAAGACGGAAACAATCTTTTGATTTGAAAACTCAATTCAAAAATATAATGCGGAAAAAAGTTAATGAAAATACAGTAATGACAATTATTTTATCAACAATTATTATTTTAATATGTATCGCTGCACCCTCACTGGGAGGAATCATTTGATGTTTTCACAATAAAAAAGGCTTTTGACTTTTTGTGTACCTATATCCTTTAACTCGCAAAATAAACGATTTGGTTTTAAAACAACTATTCAATATCTAACTGTTTTCCTAGGTCCCCGACTATTTACAAGTGATAGACCAGCCGATGGACTTCACAACCATCCGCAACAAGCTGGAAGCCGGCGACTACACGGCCGACGAGCATCTCATAGCTGATGCTGCGCTCGTCTTCCTCAACTGCTATACGTACAATAAGGATGACCATCCTGTTGCCAAGTTAGTATTGTTTTTACTGATGGTCTATTTCGCACACATTTCGTATATAATTGATATTTATTTCGCAAATATTTTGAAAATTTTAATTTTGTTAGAAAGCTAGTTATGTTATGTTAAGTATGTGTAAGTTATGAATTCAGTATATCCTGTCTCAGTACCTTGAGAAGAAATATCGACATAATTCAAGGGTCATAGTCTCTTTTAAAGACCAAACATGACTACATCATGGATAAGCCATATAGGATCGGGTAAATAGCATTTTTCACTGTAAAAACATAATCGACGTTATCTTCATTGAAATATAATCTAAAATCAATGAACGCAGTTTCTCATATACACGCTATGATGCTTGTCATTTGTGTTGATAAAGTCGATAATAGTTTGGGCATCAAATCAACTTGACAAAAACTTCAACTTAGTTATTGTCTATCTAGATCCTAAGAAAATATAATCTGTAATCTCTCATCAATTTCCAGAGCCGGCACCCGCCTAGAAAAATACGTGAACAAGCGCTGCGCAGACTTGGAACTGCCTCCCCTGCCGGAGATAGAGCTGGAGGGCTCCGAGGCGTCCTCCGTGAAGCGCGCCTCCCCCAGCGAGCACGACGACGCACCGCCACACAAGCGCGCGAGAGTGCACTGAACGAACCCCATACTGTGTCCTACTAGTGATATACCTGGCTTTACTGGGAACTGTTGTGTTTGTGGCCGGGTCAATATTACAAGTGAAATTAAAAAGTGAATGTTCTTGTGTCTGTGTGTGTTATTGAGCTATAAATGTGCTAGTTTCAAATCTGCCAAGTTACAGCAATTTTCCATCTTGTATCTTGGTGACGACTGACAAGCCATTTAAGAAATAACAAAAAACTGTACTGTACAGTTAAAAGTTCTAAAATTGATCATTTGCCTTGAACTAGCTTGTTAAAATCTTGTTGTCCTAGTGTAGATACACATTTTTTTGTGATAATGTATGTGTTAAAGAAATATTTCACTTGTAACTGTCAAATATCTACAAAATACGCCCATCCACAAATACAGCATCTATCCTGTACTACATAAGGTTCCATTTTAAATGTATTATGTGTTGCGTACTTAATGCAGAAGTACGTTAGTATTGAAATGAAAATTTGTAGTCGATATAGAATATGGCCGCCTGATGTTGTATGAAATAGTGTGAATACATGTGTGTAAATAAGGCCTAAATTCACTGACAACATAAACATTAGTTTTCTTAGAACAACAGACTGTTCATTGAATTTTCATGTTCAATTTTCAAATGTTACGTTGTCTGTGAATGTGGGCCTAAGCCTTTCACTGATCTTGTTGTATGACTTTTGATATTATAAAGCTAAAGAGTTGTTTGTTGGCTTGAACGCGCAGTCTTAGGAACTACATGTCTGATTTAAAAAATCTTTCAATGTTTGTCGAGAGAGGTTACAGGCTACTTTTTAACCAGATACGCGAAGTAGTTCCCAAGGGCCGCGACCAAGACCACTTGCGAAAGATATTGTGGGAGTATTAGGAATTGATTGATGGTCAATTCTTATTTTTTTTCTGTCACAAAACAAACCATCGAACTTAACCAAATATATATAATATTGTTGTGGAACAGTATTTAAATAAGACCTGAAAAATATTCCGGGATTTAACTTACTACTGACAAAAAAAATCAACGTAATAAAATATGTAAAGAGCATGATAAAAGACAAATAAAATTATTTAAAATCACTTACTAAAATGTATCACAAATTCACTAATCTTGATTGATCAAAAAATATTATCTTTTAAAATTATTTGTAAACGCAAAGTGCTGGTAACTGCCGTTTATCGAATGACATAATATTGCTTTTAAAGGCGATTGTCGACAATGACCGGTAGAAGTTAATAATATCGTAAATTAGTAAGCATTCATGTCAATTGTATAAAAGTAGTGTTTACACAAATCTTAGGGCATAATTGAAATTAATTTAGTAAATGATCATAAAATCGGTGTAAAACTCAACAACCTCATGTTATAACGACTTAAAGGCTGCAAGACTTTAATAAATAGCAAAAATAATGTATGTAGAAGTTATTTAAGTACTCTGCCTGGCTACCTCTCAATATTTCTGAATAAAATTAGTCAAATTATGTGTAGGTATAAATTTTAAGTTGTTACTGACTCAAATCATAATAAAATTGCATAAGGACCAATCGTAAAGTCAAACAATGTATTATGTTGAAAAAAAAGGTCAATTCTTTATGTACTCGACATGAAATATTATTTCACAATCGTCTTACCATGTATGCTACTTATTCTTATTAAATACTAGTGACCCGCTCCGGCTTCGCACGGGGTAACAGTATTTCCCCACTATTTAATGTATGTTATTATACATATAAACCTTCCTCTTTAATCACTCTATCTAATGAAAAAAACCGCATCAAAATCCGTTGCGTAGTTTTGAAGATTTAAGCATACAAAGGGAAAAAGGGACAGAAAAAGCGACTTTGTTTTATACTATGTAGTGATTCTAGATAAACGCCTTCTATAATATGTAAATCGATAGTTCATAATATTCCTCACGTACAAACGCTAGAAATTATTCCGTTACAATTAAACTTTTGTAAATAATTTGTACTTTAGTAACTGACGTGTATATAATATTAATGTTGGATATAGGCTCTCGAGCCAAAAACGCCTATTTTCTAAGATAATGCAGAGATTATCCATTGGGAATAATACCCAAAAAGTTAACAACATGGAAGGTATGCAAAAAAAATTTTTTTCTTTTATTTATTTAGGTTATCACAAATCATAATTTTAGTACTAAAAGCGAGCTTATCGTAGCAATCAATTTTTAATTCCGTGCGATTGAAAGGTCACAGGACCTAAATTAGCTATAATCTAAGTACATTATTTTTGCAACTTAAATTATATGAATAACATAAAATGCCCTGAGAGGAAAAATTTAGATTTGACAATGTTTAGTGAATACTTTATGTTTATAATGTATTAGAATTAAATTGAAAAATAGTTTTGACAAAAGGGGACGACAGTAAATAAAATATTGATAACATTTTATGGTTGTGTCCCTTTAGAAGTATCAATTGTTACAACTGATTATTGTGAATTATGTAATAATTGCAATCGAATATGTTAATTGATTTAATTTCGTCACAGATCGTCATGTTCGTAATATCGCCTGCATTTAGTGAACCTCATTAGTGACATGTAATGTTTAGTAACGTGACAGTGAAGGCTTGTGTTCCACGTTATATACCCGCACTGGCTCGCTACATCAGTTGGTGACGAGCATTTATGTACTAATTCCAGTAACAGCACTCGTGTACGGCGCAAATCAATCCAAATATTATGAAATATCATATTTAACGTTACAAGCTCGTGTAGCGCTAGTGGCAACCCTCACGGGTACACGATGGCCTCTGATGAACCGCGCGTGCCCATCATGGGCCATTACGTACAAACCCTTAGACATTAGTTTTAGTTCTAAAAATTGTTAGTGCATAAGTTTGAAAGTAGCTTTTTTCATACAACAGTTAAATCTCGTGATTTCGATCAATCGAACTCAATGTTGTGTTTTGTTTTACTAAATTTTATTTGTTTTCTTTTTAAGTTGAAACAGCATTGGTTTTTTTTTAACTGAGGCATAGCCGATGTTTTTAATTTGATATTATTAGGGAGACAAATGAGTGTAGACATGGTTGCTATTTTAATGTGATTTAAATTGTAGTGAATACTCAATACTTTCAAAATAAGATTGAGTTTAGCTGTCAAGCAACCTTGTTGTATGGTGTAGTTGGTCACACTAATTATGTTACATTGCGATTTTTAGTATTAATTCAGCATGTTTGTGATTGCAGTAAGCAGTTGCTTGATCGTGATGCCAGTGGCCGACTGCACAAATAAATCGTACCAGTGCATTCCTACATAATAAACTGTAAAATCTTATTGTTCTCAGTGATTTGTGTTTCCATAATAATGATGATCATTTTGTCTGCGATTATTTATTTATGTAATTTATAAGTTTTATATTAATTTATATTGTAGTGAATAAAGACCCACGTACAGTTGCTTTATTTCTTTTTATTTTGACCTTTCCCAATTGGAAATTGTTCATCTCTTTGATGTTAAAGTGACTTACATTTTGTGCACTATTTATCACATAGGTCACATTTGGACCAGGCTCCATGCATTCTTTGCCTTTGTTTAAGTGAAGACCCTGACTGAACATGTATGTTGAAACACAGAAAAAGTTTTGATAAGGTTTTTCATAGAAATAACAGATCCAATGAATAACTATTACATGATTTAATATTCGCTTACAACATAAATAAATCACACAAATCGGTTTTCTTATAACCCAGTACTATTGGTATAGACAAGATATTCATTCAGTGGTGCTCAGCAGCCTCCTTCCTCCTGATCTCTGCCCATTTAGCTACGTTACCGGGGGAGTTAGCTGGAAACAAATAATTAGTAATGTAATTGTGAAGTCTTAAATACTGTTTTAGTAGGGGTTTGAAGCCAACACTAGGCTTAGGCTACTACAATAAAAATAGCTCTATTGCTAATAAATTGTAATATGTAATTCGGGTTTTCAATGACATAAAAATAAATAGTAATTGATTTGAAGTATTATAGTTATTTGTCAGGAACTGAATCTCTATGATCATACAGCACCGGATTTCGCAAAGAGTACCATTAATATCAATCAATTCCTCTGAAACTTCGCTCATACATTAGGGTGGCTTAATTTGTTGCTCTTGAGTCTTAGCTGTAATCTCATGTATTCACATTAACTGCATTGTATTTAAACTACAGTTACTTAGTTTCTTTAGAACTTACCCAGTTTGTTGATCTTGTAGAAGACGGGTAGGGAGACCACGATACCGATAGCCCAGTATTTCCAGATCCATTGGTTCTGGACGTAGAACTTCAAGGGGAACTGCGCCAGCTTAGCGCTGAACGTGTAGGGGAATTTCATGGGGCGGCCCGCGGAGTCCGACATCCTGATGCTCGGCTATCTGACGGAAGAACATGCACAAATTATTATGTAATGTTACCCCAACTTACCTCCAATGTCAATCTTGTTTTGATAAAACTTTATTAGAGGAGACACATTGTACATTGAATTTTGGGTAAATATAAGATTTATTTATTTATTTAATTATATTTACCGATTATTTTTGTCTAATAAAATAAAAGAATCCTAACCTTTTTGCGACAGAAAATCGACAGCAATAGAGTAGCACTCAAAGTTACTACTGGTCAACGATTAAATTATGTAACTCGACTGAAATTAAATTATAGTCGACTAAAGACGAGTTTATTATAAGCGAGGACTTCTAATTGGCTCTCTGTCGACTATGACTTCCGTCTATTGTTTAGTTTTTGTTTAGCTGTAAATCCTCCATAGTGTATTAAATAAATAAATAAAAAGGTAATCTATCGAACACTTTTCTTTTTACTTAGAATTTTCAGTACTTTTTACATTGTGTTTTTGTTATTTTACAGTTGAAAACACGATGCATGATAAGGCATTATTTGGTATAGTAAGTGGTAACGATTTTTTTGAAGCGAGACTCGACTATATAACTTCTATTTACTAGTCGTGACCCTAGACAGCATAGACAAAAAAAAATTTTATGTTTTTCGCGGGCTTTAATGCTTATTTTTTGGGATTACTCACAACCGTAAAAACATAATAATTTGTTGAGTTTTCATATTTCCTTAAATATATTTAAAATTAGTAAGATTATACGTTTTGTTATAGCAAGTGTAATAAAAAATATTTTTTTTCCATGTTGCAACGTCATTGTACAAAATGTCAATCAAATAAAAATGTCAACTTGGTTTGTGGTGTCGTATTTTTGTGGATAAATGTAATTTTAAAATAAAATTGGAATTATTGACAATATAATGTGTGACAATGGCTTCGGTGAAAGTGGCTGTAAGGGTTCGCCCATTCAATCAAAGGTCAGTAGATACCATGCTCAGGAAAGTCCAATTTTTACCCAATGTTTTGGGGGAGTTAACGTATTGCATGAAATACTGATGTTTCCATGATTCTGACGTCTATTATGTTGATAATTGACTGTAACATATATTTTTTTATGTCCTCTGTTATGATACAAGAGTTTATCAGTATGAGAGAGGGGGTTTTAGTAGATAAAACAGCAATTTTCTTCGTAGCATTTGAAAGTGCAAAAAAGCAATGATGTCATGTTAAATGACAATGACTTTCACGGTTCAGTTGCATTTGGAGCACAAACTGTACCTCAGCGATGCCGTTTAGATGAAAGTTGTCGAAAAAATGTAAAAAAGTCAGTGACCTAAATAAACAAGATAAAATTGCAATCTATATTGTGTAGCAGGCTGCTGGAATGTTTGTCTGTTTATCATTGAGATTGAACTGTAAACAACAATGTATCGTTCAGAGTTCCTGTTTACAATGCTATTTGTTATTATTACACACACTCTTGAACAGAAGCATGATTTTTTGGCAGTGTGTTAAGGTTGAATGACTAGAGAATTCTGTTTGTTGCCCATGTACTTGACATTTTAATTTAATTCTTATTGTTTTCTTATCGCATGGTGATGGACACATATCTTATGAGTTTTTATTGATTACAATATCCCAATTCTAGATTACAGCCATACAAGTGTATTTCTCTATAATGCTGTGCCAATAAAATGAAATGAATATTCTATAAGTGCAGCCCTCTTATATTAGCAAATTCATGTGTCTGGCATTTTAGATTCAGCAGAATTAAAAATAGAACATCACAAATTGCTCATGTAAAAAAAAAACAATGGACAATCATAGACTTGCTTGGTCATACCTCGTGAGTTTTATGGTGCTATTATCTGCCTTGGGTAAATGGTTATATAATAATTGTATGTAGTGTAAAAAATATGATACTAAATACATAACTTCAATTAAATTTTTTGTATCCTTTTTTGATACAAAGTGCAACTGTATTCTTATGATCATCTGAAGATAAAAAAAAATTATACTTGTATGATTTCTGCTGGCGATTTTGTCTATGTGAGATGCAGTAGAATTCTAGTCAACAAACCCATACATTCTATGGTACAAAATATTTGCTTAATTTTTCCAAAAAACCAGACAGAAGCAGAAAGCCAATAAAAGATAGATTCATCAGATAATATGGAAGAAAAATGATATCATTTGTATATTGCCAAGCTAATCAATATTCTATTAAAATTAATAGATATTAAGTCATGATAAAGTCTACCAAAAGCAATATTTTGTTGTATTATGGACTCTTTGCAAACAAAGTATCATATTAATATCTGGTTTACAATATTATTTATTCATGTATTCTAGCTTTTTTATGAAGAACATAACAGTTAAAAACATTGTGTGAATTCATTATAACATGTAACTGTAAATTAAGAAATATACTTCTTTCTATACATATGAAATGTCATGGTTACTTAACTTCACTTATCTTGATCTTAATGAGATATTTATCAATGCAGTTTGAAGTTGTGTGTGTATCAATTTAAGAGTGTGGTTGTGTTATATTCATGAAGCCATCTAAAAGATAATACATTTTATTATGTGTTTTTGGCAGTCACTTCTGACATTTATTTTCCTTCTGCACTATCAATCCTGACATTATACATATAGAGGAAAGATTTCTGGTATTTTTTTAAATTAAATGGGAAATTGTTCATAACAAACATAAGCTACATGTTATCCAGGAATGGGAAGTCATTCCCCTGGGATACCGATCAAGTAGCGAGAGACAGCTAGGAATCCTTAAAAAAACTTATTAACAAGATGTCCATAAAAGAACTGAAACGGCGATATTAAAAACCCCCAGTCAACAATGTCTGATTCATACACTCACACTAAAATAAAAATAACAAAACTTTACGATGATAAACAAATGAGTCACGATTGTCGCTAATTTGCGTTCTGTTATCGCTAATGGCTTACATGACTATATCTTAATTGATAATGTTTGTAAACTGGATCGTGTGAGTAACCCCGATTTGAGATGGCCCCACGGTCTAGTACGTAGTGAGAAAACATTGACTGGCTGTAGGCTCCATATTTTAAGATGTAAAGTTACCCTTCCGACATAGGTGTTTCACGCGCTCGGCTGACGATCAACGTCTCGGAAACCGCGCCATACATTTTCATACAGTGACTATTGTCGCGAGCCGTGAGCCGTGGGCCTTGTGCGACCTACACCTGTGATGAAATGGTACCTTTATTTATTCATTATAGTGAGAGTGGGTGATAGCGTACAGTATGAATAACAATGTCGATGTTTTTCGCATTAGATCTAGTTTACTATAACGTGTCATATACGGCCATAGATATTCTAGAGGAAAATAAAAGAGATATGTAAATAATGCTCAATAACATAATATGCGTCGGCTGCCTTTAGACCATCTTTGACAGTCGTTACGGGTAGTCGTCCAGAGAGTCTGCCAACCAGTCTGGGTTGAGGAGGTCAGATAGGCAGTTGCTTCTTGTAAAGCACTGGTACTCAGCTGCATCCAGTTAGACTGGAAGTCGACCCCAACTTAATTGGGGAAAGATTAGACAGATGAATACTCCGTCGCCGGTCGCAAGGAATCTGTGGAAGTTTTCGTTTCGAAATCTTTTTCTCTTTATGCTCCTTATTAGGGTTCCCTGAGATAGGATGGATGTATATTTAAATTATTTCCACATACAGTAATAACTGTTGTTGTATCGTCTCAATTTTTTTCCTTTCCGTTCTGCATAACGAAATCCTCTGTGGACTCAACCTTGACTCTTGTAACCTTAGTCTGCCGCACACCACAATCTCATGATTGTTCAATTCTAGGTATATAAAGTTGACGCTAGAATTCCGACAAAAATATTGAAAGATAAATCGCATAAAGTATGCTATGACCTATAATATTTTATAGAGAAGTTTGTGGTTCCACTTCAGAAACGTAAAGTTTATTTGCATTAACTATATGAAGTGACTAGGATTAGGTACTTAAGTAAATCGTAAACTCTAACCCGTATTGTGGTACAAAACATTAAACTTATATGTATGATACATATAAGTAAACGGGGATACATTATGTATCCCCGTTTCAAGGTATTCTCCAGATAAACTCCATCCAAAGGTGATCTGGAAGAAATCGCTGATTAGCGATAAGACCGCCATTTGTACTCTTCTTTGTGTATTGTGATGTCCTGTGTCGTTAATTTTCTTGGTGTACAATAAAATATAATCTATCAAAAACCTATAAAGATAGTGTCTACCAAAGGGACCTCGAAATTAGTGTTCCAATAGTTTCATTGGCGGAATAGTTTTTATTGCCACAATTCAGTTAATGACACCGTTATTAGGCCAATTACAGTTATTTAGAACTAAAAGCATAAATTCGGACGACCGTTTTCGTATTGATGCGAATATTTATTTCGGCAAACTTATTTGGCAACAATATAGGTAGGTACTTAGTTAATAGTTTTTGTCTAGTAACTTTGCTTATCCGAAGTTAGCTACAAGTGACTTCATTATAATCCAAATATCTTCTTTCTGCCCTGTTCCCAATTTCATTTTGGTCAGCGCAATATGTTTTCCGTTTTCCTCTTTATTTTCTTACGTTTGTCTTTCCTTCTCCATGCATCAATACTGTATTATTGTAGATTAACTGCCTCGTTGGTCTAGCTGTCGCAAGTGCGGCTGCTGAGCACGAGGTCTCGGGTTCGATTCCCGAGCCGGGCCGATCGCTTTGTGGGTTTTAGAAGACTTTCACAAAGCAGCCCGGAGCCTGGAAGTTGGTGATTGATACACCCGTGCATCGGAGAGCACGTAAATGTCGGTCCTGCTTGTGATCTCTCTCCGGTGGTGTCGGATTGCCGTCCCATCGGGTTATGAGAGTGAAGGAACAGTGAGTGCACCTGTGTCTGCGCAAATGCTTGTGCACTATAATATATCCTGCACAGTTGGCTAATCTCCTAACATGAGAACAGCCGCTGTAGTCGATAATCGGTTAGGAGGACATCATCATTGTAGATCGAGTTTCATAATTCCTCATCACATGACTTTTGGTCAAAATGTATTGTAAGATGAACTCAAAAGTCTATAATGGCTAATCTTATATCGTGTCAACATTACGTACATAGGAGTATGTGAATGACGTCTTGTAACATCTATATTTGAACTTTAGCCTCGGCTGAGGTACACTAGGTACTCTGTATTACTCACTGCCGGAAGCCGGAAGTGCGATGTCTCCGCCACTATACAACGGCGACGCTCGTGGGCTACGAGAAAGACAATACACTCATGTCCTGTGTATTATGAGCTAATTGAAATAAAATGCATACTTTTCAACTTACAATTATGTATCACACTGCAGGAAAAAGCATCACCTATAGTCTTTATAGGGTCTTTTGATCAATAAATTCTAATGTCGCCATCTTCCATCTCATCATCTCCCGATCATTTCCCAACTACGTTGGGGTCGGCTTCCAGTCTACCAGTGTTTTACAAGAAGTGACTGCTCCTCTGACCTCGTCGCCGTCGTCCATATATTGCTAAAATAAAGATCCATTGTATTCAAGACTACGAAAGAAACAGGGCTTATGTTATATGTATATTATAGAATCCGTTATAGTCTCCAAATAAAAAGAAAACATCAAGTTTCTAACTTCAATGCTACTAAAACTTGTTTTGTTTATATTTGTTTGTTTTTGTTGCAGAGAAAAGGACATGGGCGCGAAATTGATTGTCCAGATGGAGGGCAAGAAAACACGACTGCTTACTGTAAAAGTGAGTTCTCTGACCTACTATTAAGGTTCCGAATTAGTTATGATCTAAGAATGAGGTCATTTCTATAACAAAAACAGGTTTTGAAAAGCATTTTGGATATAACTTCCTAATCTTACTATATTCCACTGATACTCGTATTTACAACTTTTTGTTTAAAAACTCATAACCAATGTTAATACAATAATAACAATAACTGGATCAATTGAATCATTATTTTATACAGTAGTTTATATTTGTTATTAAGATTTTTTACCTCTGGTTATGTGCCTATAATAGTTATGGAGTATAGTTTTGGGAGGTCCCATTATCTCGTGTTATGATGAGATACCTCTTATGAAACCAATGGCAGAAAACAGAGAGGTTTCCGGGTTACAAACTGCAATTTATGATTCGTCAATCGGAACTGTAACATCTGGGTCGAGGCTACCACTTTTATAATTACGAAAATAAGAATTAATCCGCTGCAGTTTTTATGACTCATGCAATGCTCTTTCAAACAATAAAGTTACTTATTATTCCTTTCTCAAATTTGATTAAACGCAGTGTGCTCTAGATGCAGTATTTTATTATATAACTAGCCGTTTTCCCGCGGTTTCGCCCGCGTCCCGTGGGAGCTACTGCCCGCACCGGGATAAAATATAGCCTATGTTACTCGCAGATAATATAGCTTTCTAATGGTAAAAAATATTTAAAATCGGTCCAGTAGTTTTTGGGTTTATCCATTACAAACAAACAAACAAAGTTTTCCTCTTTATAATATTAGTATAGATAAGGTATATTACTTATGTACTAGTTTTGGTCTGCAGCGTTACGAATACGTTCGTTCTACGTATTTTTTTTCTATTCGCCGAAAACGTTCAACTGTACCTATTTGTTCAGAACAACAAAGGCCTTATATTGGGAGCCTATACAGAGCCTCCAATTACGACTGGACCTATATCAATAGGTTTAGTAGTTCCTGGGGTTCGTTGTTGTACACAAAGCAATAAGTACCTCTTTATAATATGACCATGTTTAAGCTGCAAAGAATTCGATGTAAAGTATTGTTATGACTTCAAATGTGACCTTTAGCGGAGTCATGCTCAATGTCGCGCCATTCTACCTATTATGGACTGCTAGATATGTCATACAGACTACAGGTATTGTGAATTTGTATTGAATAGCTAGCCTTTTTGTTGGGGTATCCGAACTCTTGATACTTTTTGCCGAAATCATCAAAATCAAAAAGTCATTTATTCAAAGTAGGCTGAAAATCAGCGCTTTATGAAGGTCAAATTAAAAAAGACAGCCTTCAAAATGGCCCGCCATTTATGTGTTTTTGTTGGGAAGAAATGGTGGAACAAACTTCCCAGCAACCTGGATTCATCATAATACTTATGTAGATTTGAAAACTTTTGCAAAAATTGCAGCGTCAGATCAGATCATGGCGCAATTGTGTGTGCATTAGTTTCGATTTGAAGGGCACTCTAGCCTGTAATTAAGGGGCTTATAGAGGTTAGGATATTCTTTGTATCTGACTTATCCGACGGCAGTGAGATTTGAGAATTTGAACTTTGCACGTGCCGAACAAAGTTCTTTGAGTATCAACCGCATCGGATAAGAGCTAAACTTTCTTGGAAAAACCTCGCATTAAAAAGATTGTATCTTTCCTTTCCCATCTTATTCTTTATTATCTGTGCGATAATAAAACGTTCTTCAATTGTAATTAGCATTAGATAAGCAAAGGATACGCTGCGATATCCGGCTCGAATGATGATTAGGGGATTTCTATTTCTTAAAAAATATATCTGGACAACTCTTTATAAAAAGTTGGCTAGCCCCTTTGGTTAGGTATTGATTAGCTTGTGTTATGGGTGCTAACACAAATGATAAACTACCCAGACCAGAACCAAAAAACATGCTCATTATTACATAACCACCAGGATCATCCTTACCACCAGGAATGAGACCCGGAATCCATCAGTTCGTCAGTTGGCATTGTGAACATTGCCCAAACCGGACCAAAAATCGAATGGAATCTGTTGCTTCAACCAACCAAACGAACTCTTCAACCTACAATACCAGTACAGATGCACATGCACATATTAGGTCTAGCAGTGCACTTGAAACAGTTAGTGCTTCCCACGGTGTGACGTACGGTACAACGTGATAACATCGACACGAGCCGCATTATCGCGGCACCTGTGCCTGCGACATAAATCAAACTGTTGATACAACTGCTGTTATTATACTGCTATTTACTTGTTGCCTCTTGTGTTTGTTCAGCTTGATTAGAAGTATTAATACATGCCTTTTCCACTTGTAATTTTTAACGCTCGAGTCACAAATAAAATGTTTGAAACATCTCGAAGAAACCTGGATTATCTATAAAGTCTGTCATCACCAACATGTATTGTGTTCAGCTTCATTTTTCACTTACAATTTTTACGCGCTAATCACAAATAAAATATTTGAAACAACTCGGGAAATCCTGGACTATAAAACCTGTATTGAGCAAGCGTAGTTATAAATGCCCGTGCCTAGCAGAGGGATAAACAAAGCTGATGATGATGAGAAAATCCACAATCCGGTAACCAAAACTCCAAACATTAAAGAACTATGAAATGCACCACAAAAATTGCATTTCGTTTGGTCCATTCTTTCCGCAAATAGAAACATTAAAGACCTTGGCTCGAGCCGAAATAACTTTCTTTTTCTTCCGTCCCAGTGATTAACGACAGAACAAAAAAACTGCTAGTCGTTACAAACCACGAACTGTGGTAGCCATCGCCATGATGTTTTATAGAGAATATTCGCGTGTCACGCTGTAATTTGGCGTGTTACGTCAATGCGTGATAGTATTTCAAACGGCCGAGATTCCGCGCCGGTCTGACTAAATGTTATGTCATTATTTGATTTAATCGTAACTTTGTTTATTGGATTAAGTGTGTAGGACATATCCGCTGCCTTTCTACAAATTGCAGAAAAGAGAAATATAAGTAAAAAAGTTATAGTCTTACCTCCCCACTCAGAGACATTTAATGATTACTTAAGTCTCTCCTTAGTGACGGAATGTCATACGAATCCTTCACTAAGGAATGACTTAAGTAACCATTAAATGTCTCTGAGTGGGGAGGTTAATCCTAAATCGATTGTAAAAGGAACTCTTCACGTCTATGTCAGCATGTCCCATGTAGCATGCTCCTTGAAGACTTATTACCGTTAAAAGTTCCATATCGATCCAAAGCGGGGGTTTCCCAACTGAAAACCCACATTTTCCCCACTTGGTCTACAATTACATGATTCAACAGGTGTTCTTAAGCTCGTTCGATACCACTGACCGAAGTTGGCATTTTGTCCCTTTACATGGAAACCAACAAGAAATAAATAGCCAAAATAACTTGAAACAAACTTCAAGTTAGACATTTCCTGCAGATTAAAACATTAAAACCATTTCACTGGAAAATATACGTCAATTTCTACCCAGTAAAGTTCAATTTTGATTATTTACAATGATACTTCAAATTACCTTTACACTTCGTACACACGGTAATCGCGATGGCAACCTGAATACTGGTGACGTCACGACCGAGTGACGTCACGCATCGTTAAGAGGTTTTTCACCTTACTCATGAAGTAAGACCTAATTCGTATGGTCAGGGCCTTCGAGGACATTGGATTTTGTTATGATTTTAAACAGATTTAAGAACTTACAATGTTGTACATAGCTTGAAAGTTGAGGTTTGTTTTTGACGGGGCATTTTATTTTCTCATCTAATGTTAATGATAATTTGAAGATATTCATTTGCAGTAATCGGAAGTAGTAATTATTATAGGTCGTAGGTTCGAAATTCTATGATCCCTGATAAAGTGGTTCCATTTTAACTGTCCCATTAAGTGTATTCTCCGCTGAATCTCCAACAATAACAATGTTATCTATTGAAAACATGATTAAACTAACCACAAAACAATTACACTCTTGTCATAACTGTACATTATCTTGATTTATATTTGATACTAGCTTCTGCCAGCGGTTTCACCCGCATCCCGTGGGAACTACTTCCCGTACCGGGATAAAAAGTAGCCTATAGCCTTCCTCGATAAATGGGCTATCTAACACTGAAAGAAATTTTCAAATCGGACCAGTAGTTCCTGAGATTAGCGCGTTCAAACAAACAAACAAACAAACAAACTCTTCAGCTTTATAATATTAGTATACCTCGTGTGTTCATAAGTTTTGAGACAAAATAAAAGTTGCATATCTTTTTAAATAATTAACTTATATTTATAAAAACAATAGTAAACATTAAGTAAATAGTAAGTAAAAATTAAATATAATTATTATTCAAAATGACCACCCCTGTTTTTAATACATGCCCTTAGACGATTTGGCCAGTCATCAATGGCGGCACGAATCTTTTCCAGAGGAATTCGCTTCGCTTCTCGGACAAGAGCTCGCTTAAGTGACTCCAAGTTTGGGTGGGACTTTCGGCAGGCTCTGAGCTCTAATTCGGTCCATAGAGAATAATCCAGCGGGTTGAGGTCGGGGCTGGAGGAGGGCCATTCATTCGCCGCAATGAAGGCCGGCACATTTTCCTTCAGCCAAGCTTGAGTGGTTTTAGCCTTATGGGATGGCGCCGAGTCTTGCTGGAAAACCCAATACTTGTTATGGAATAGGGTATTAGACAGGGGTTTCACAACAGTCTCTAGAATGTCACTTTGATAATTTTTGGCTTTCACCTTGACGCCTTGTTGGCAGAAATGAAGCTGAGTCACACCTTCGTACGAAACTCCCCACCATACCATGACACTAGCCGGATGATGAGTACGCGAGACATTCCGTGCTGAAGCTGGGACATCCTTGCTACTTTTGGCATACACTTTATTGTTTTGTCGGTTGAACTTTTCTTCGACAGTAAAGATTTTCTCGTCGGTGAAGAGTATCTTCCTCGCATCGTGTCTCCTAAGCAGTATTGGACAACGTTCGCGTCGCAATTGACGAAGGCGATCGTTTAAAAAGTGTACTTTCCTACGGCTATACGCCTTAACCTTGAGATCATATTTCAGTATTCTGTTGACTGAAACGCGCGAAATATTGGTCTGCAGAGCAAGTTTCTTCTGAGTGCGACATGGATTTCGGCGAAGTCGCTCTCGGATGATTTTAATGTTCGCAGGCGTCCTCACAGAGCGTGGACGACCACTTCTTTGCCGATCTTGTAAAGAACTTGTCTCCTTGTATCGTTTAATAGTGTAATACACGAAGTTACGGCTCACACCAAAACTTTTCAGTTCTCGGAAAATGTCCATAGGTTTTCTTCCCACCTTAAATAGTGAAATGACGGTCGCACGTAATTCTTTTGTTCCCTCCATTACGAGAAAATTTAAATAAAATAATCCGAAATCATAGATATTAAAAGTTAACATTCCAAATTCAAAATTAGAAAAAAGAAATATACAGCAGCCAGTAATTTTTATTTTATTTTTATAAGTAAAAAGTTTGTCTCAAAACTTATGAACACACGAGGTAGATAATAGCAATATAGTGATTATGTAGATAGGTATAGGTGACCGCTGTGTTTATATTGCACATTAGTGCAAAACACCTTGCATATCAAAAGTGATTTATTAATTACCGGTAATGAGACTTTCAATAAATGTTAGGTTTTCTAAAAAACAGCCTTATTAATGTTTTAAATGGGTAATCTTTGATTTTATCCATCGTCATCCTGCTGCCCTTTATCCCAATTTTATATGGGGTCGGCGCAGCATGTATTCTTCTGCCATACTCTTCCAACTGCTGTCATCTCACAAGCAACATTATTTCTAGCAAAATGGACTTTCACATATCCATCACATACACTTGATTTTAGTATTATTATTAATTTGCTTAGGGTAAGTCACTTTGGATACCTTTTTGTTGTTTGGTTGGAGCTAAAATAGCATGACGAACTGTAAGATTACCTACTTCTGGAGTATGATGATTAATCAAAATTTCTTAAAATAGCAGCACTTTATCCCGCCTCGTTATTGCGTATATACGACAGTGGGCGTTATATGCAATATGCAGTTTGTTTCCTAACAGTTGAACTGTAGCTATTATTACGAGTTGCGTCACCGAGATCATTGCCTTAAACGTCTACCTTACGATTCATCATAGCGTACTATTAGCCATTGCTGGTGATTAGGACATTACAACTGTTTGCAAATCGTTTTAGTATGTGACAAAAGATGAATATATCGCATGCGGGTTAGAGATGTTTAAATTCAGACGTAGGAGATGCATTCATTCATATTTTTAATGCATTCATTCCTTATTAATAGATGTATGCAATAATGATCCTGTATCAATAATTTTGTGCTCCTGCATAGATGGTTGCTAATGTTGCAATCGCCAAAGTGGAAACACACTTCAGTATTTTTATTATATCTCCTACTTTTCTGGTTTCTGTTGAAATTGTTTTTATCATATTTTGATCACTGAAGTTCAGTATAGAACCTGTTATTTTAGGAGACATCTTGCGGTCCACCCTCCAGAAAAAAATACGTAGGTTAAGGAACAAAATAGTAAATTAATGTTTTTTTTTTACAGAATAGCAAAGAGCAAAATGACGGCAGCCGGGAGAAATACAAGGACTTCACGTTCGACCACTCGTACTGGTCGTTCGCGCACGAGGACACCAACTATGCTGCGCAGGAGCAGGTGCGGCCATCTTGAATATTGTTTTATTATTATTATTTTACTACGTTAATGCGATTTCAAGGCTGGGAAGGGGATGTAGTCCGCTTTGAAATTAGTCCTTTTAAAAAGAATGACTAAATTTAAATTTTTTGTCATTAATTGGTAAAAGCTCGATTTCGTTCGGCTCTAAACACAACTATGAATTTCTTTTCACGTGGAAAAACTAGCTTTTTACATAGGAAGTTAATATAATATACAACAGAGCACCTTTACCATATGGGAACCACATAGACACTTCAAAAAGTTGATAGTTTCCTGAACTGAAGTTTCTCTGCGTTCAAACCATCAATCTCGCTTTATCTCTTGTCCCCTTTCTGAAGATGTTTTATCATTTGGGAATATCTAGCTACTTCGTGTCATAAGCAGTTATGTTCTAACGTGGTTATATTATATTCCAGGTGTTCGCAGACCTCGGGCTGGACGTGATCGACAGCGCGTTCGAAGGGTACAACGCATGCGTGTTCGCATACGGACAGACTGGCAGTGGCAAGACGTTTACTATGATGGGATCACCTGTAAGTTGTCATTTCCTTCTTATATGTAACAGGAACTGGTCGGTAAATAATGAAATATCTCAGGGATACTACTGAATAAGCAAAGACAAGATATTTGAATAATAAATTCTATTTGTTATTTGTGATGTTTCTCTGCTACTGCTCGGTCGTGTTTAGCCCTTGTTATTGTAATGTGCCTTAAATGCCTTAATCAACTTTTATTTCTGTATTCGCAAATATATTTGATATTTAGGGGCGGCCGATCATATCTAAACCTTGATGGCTCGAATCCTCAAAGAAGCATTTATTTCTATTTAAAAAATAATTCAACTCACAATTCCAACCATCATTTCATATTCATCTCTCTCCATGTTCAGGAGTACCAAGGCCTAATACCCCGGATTTGTCGCCATCTCTTCTCCCGGGTGGCCGCCGGCAAGGAGTCCGGTGCCTCCTACCGCACAGAAGTCAGCTACCTAGAGATATACAACGAGAGGGTTAAGGACCTCTTGGCTTCAGATGCTGGCCACTCCCTGAGGGTCCGAGAGCATCCGAAGTTGGGACCCTATGTGCAAGACTTGTCAAAGCATTTGGTGTCGGATTATGATGATATACAGGTTGGTTTTCAGATTTTAATTTTTAGGGAGCCTTTGGGTACATGGAAAGTTGTCGAAAAATATTTATTTTAGCATAATAATTATGGTCGCTGCACGGCGCGGGCGCGGCGCGACGGGACGGGACGGCGACGCGACGCTGAGCAGTTGTAATGTACTAGATATTACGGACGACATCACACAGAGCCGTCCCGCTCGGCGCGACGCGACGCGACGATCTAGTACATTGCGTCGCGTCGCCGTCCCGTCCCGCCGCGCCGCGTCCGCGCCGTGCAGAGACCATTATTCTTGTGATAGCAATGCTTTCGAACTCATAAGGGCTTTTGAAAAGATATTTAAACTTAAATTAACCAAAAAAATATGTTTTTGTTTAATGATAGTAGCAGTGACAAGATACCCGTTTTAACTCTCTTCGGAATTTCTTGTCTGTTCTTCTCTATGAAAACAACTCCGTGGAACAGTGCAACTGGCTTAACTTTTCATATGCATGTTTTTATATTCATTTTTATTGATCTTCAAAAATCTGATATCTAATAAGCTTTTCTTCACTGTCCACAGGAATGCATGCACCGCGGCAACCTCCATCGTACAACTGCGTCCACCCAGATGAACGATGTGTCTTCTCGGTCTCACGCCATCTTCACAATAACGTTCGTACAGGCTAGCTACCTGAGGCACAATAACATGCCTAGTGAGACCGTGTCTAAAGTGCATCTTGTGGATCTGGCTGGCAGGTAAGACTAGAAAAATAGGCAAAAAACCACATCTGTTGGTAGTCAATCGTCATCATCTTATGTTTTGCCTTTCCCACCTTTTTCGGGGTTGGCTTCCAGTCTAATCGAATGTAGCTGATAACCAGTTTTTTACATGAAACGACTATCTGACCTACCTAACTCAATTATCCTCTTAGGCGATTAACACACGGCACCGCGCACCGCCGCGGTAGGCGGTGAAGCGGATCTCATGTCGCATTGACCTGTATTAAATCCGTTGATGCCTAACACACGTACACCGCCTGACCGCGCGTTCGAGCGGTGCTCTTTTGTTCGACTGCTACCGCCCTCCGTGGCGGCGCGCGGTGCCGTGTGTTAATCGCCTTAGTAACACTGAGGCTATCTGGCTGTCAGGTTATCTGGCTTCCAAGTACATAAGGACTGCCAAAGATGTTCAGTGATAGCCAGGACCCACTCATCTCACATTCTGCAATTACTCGTAATGTTCTGTAACTATTTATTAAACTATTTATTTATGTGTACAGATATATGATGAATTACTTTTATAACAATTTGCATAATCCTTTATACAAATAAAGTATGTATATCTTAAATAATGTTGTATGTCTGTACTACAGTGAGCGAGCAGACGCGACGGGCGCTACGGGACAGCGGCTGGTGGAAGGGGCACACATCAACAAGTCACTCGTCACTCTTGGCTCCGTCATCTCCGCGCTGGCGGAGTCCAGCCAGCCTATTGAAGGTAAAAAAATCGTATCATTGTATCTCAAATTGTTACAGAACCATAAAAATTGAGAGACCTCATACAATACTTGTGTTGGCCTGTCCCACATCATCCCTTATCTGTAACTAGCTTCTGCCAGCGGTTTCACCCGCATCCCGTGGGAACTACTTCCCGTACCGGGATAAAAAGTAGCCTATAGCCTTCCTCGATAAATGTGCTATCTAACACTGAAAGAAATTTTCAAATCGGACCAGTAGTTCCTGAGATTAGCGCGTTCAAACAAACAAACAAACTCTTCAGCTTTATAATATTAGTATAGATAGCTTCTGCCAGCGGTTTCACCCGCATCCCGTGGGAACTACTTCCCGTACCAGGATAAAAAGTAGTCTATAGCCTTCCTCGATAAATGAGCTATCTAACACTGAAAGAAATTTTCAAATCGGACCAGTAGTTCCTGAGATTAGCGCGTTCAAACAAACAAACAAACAATCAAACAAACAAACAAACAAACTCTTTAGCTTTATAATATTAGTATAGATTATAACAATGTTGAGACGGTAGGATAATTATAAGAATTATAAAAGAGTTTTTTTTATTACCCTAAAGCAGTGGTTCTTAACCTTTTTGACATGAGGGACCACTTTAACTAAAGTTTGTCTTGCCGGGGACCACCCCATCGGTTTACCTAAATTGAGAGTTCTTTGATGAAGAATACAAGCATACTTTATAATTAGCACTCATTTATTAATTATTTGGCAAATAATTAAAAGTTACAGATTTTAATTTAATGAGATTTTAGTGACTGCATTCTCTTTACTGATTCCTGAATTTTTGGTTCAGTACTACTCAAGGCTAAACGCATGTCGGCAGTTGTAGGTAAGCAGATGCAAAGAAATATAAACATATCATGCCTATGTAGTTTCCAAATGCGCGAGCGAAGCGAGCGCGAAATTTTTATTGGACTTAAACCAAATATTACGTAAAATTTTGCCCAAACGTACTTAACTTTTTGTTTGTTGACAAATGCAAAAATAAGGGCATATAGTTTCTGAATACGCGAGCGAAGCGAGCGCGAAATTTTAATTATTTTTTAAGACTCAAAACCAAAATTACGTAAAATGTCGCGAAAACCCGCGCGCGCATAGATAAGTCGATAAAAATAAAGTTAGATAACGTACAGCAACGTCGCGAAGCAAAAGCTTCGCGGACCACTTGGAATGCCTCCAGGGACCACCAGTGGTCCGCGGACCACCGGTTAAGAACCACTGCCCTAAAGGCTCCGAAAGTACCAAACATTTGAAAAATTCGTGCACTTGAGCTTTCACACCAACATTTATAAACCGATTGAAATGAAAATAGATACACCGCCTGGACCGCCTATCCGAGTACGGAAACTAGTACCCTTGAGACGCAGACAGAACAGCTAGTAATAAATAATATGTACTACAAGAATAAATGCACTAACTAAATATATGATTTCCAGCTCGCGTACAGAAGGGGCAGAAGAAAGTGTTCATCCCGTACCGCGACTCGGTGCTGACGTGGCTGCTCAAGGACTCGCTCGGCGGCAACTCCAAGACTATCATGATTGCTGCTGTGAGTATAAGTAATTAATTTTAAAAAATAAAATAAATAAAAGTAATTTGACGATATTGTGAATGGAATAAGATGTATGAATTTCTATTAAAATAAAAAAGCATTTAAAATGATTGCTCATCATATTGTGAATGATCTAATTGAATTCACCAGATTTCTTTATATACTCGATCTACGATAGCCAACCGGCTCCATTCACGAATTGTCAATACACGGCATGGTTGCTAATATAAAACCATTTGACGACATTTTGACTTTATTTACATTATATTTCTTTATGTCTAAAACCATTTTACCGGTACCGCAAAATACCACATTCGATTCTCCAGGCTAATTTGTGCAATCATACGCAAGTACTCCAAGGCGATGATACAAGATACTTTATTTGTATACTTAAACATGAGTGTACATAGAATTATGTAGGTTTATAAAAAAACCAACCTTATTCCCCCAGTACTAAAGGCTAATTTTCCACAGATATCTCCGGCAGACTGCAACTACGGCGAGACACTCTCCACGCTGCGGTACGCCAACCGCGCCAAGAACATTATCAACAAGCCCACTATTAACGAGGATCCGAATGTCAAGCTTATTAGAGAGCTTAGAGAGGAGATCGAGAAGCTGAGGGCTCAGATCAACCATAATACTGTGAGTAGACAAGCATTTTTGAAAATGGGTATAAATGTTTTTTTTGGAATTCTTTGATGAAAAGTACATCTTCGATGTGTAAAAGTTACACTCTTTTGCTTGCACTTTTTGATTGATGATTTCTTTTTGTCCGGTTAAGTAAAAATTTATGATGATTACACGTTTTGCCATCTCATATGTTCTAGTTGATGTTGTATGTTCGTAGTTTTTCAAGTATAATTGTTCGTTTTTGTTGACATACCACGAAACATCAGATTTTTTGTACATGAGATTCCTGCCACTCAGTACACAAAATAACTGAAAATTTTTAAACGTGATTTTGATGATATCTCAGATCATAGCTGGTACACCAACTTTTCTCCACCATCCCAAATCTATTCAGTCTTTATAGAGCTATGGTGCCACAGATGTAGTCCAACTTATTACACCCTTCTTAATCTTTTCTTCTAATTTTGCATTGGGATAAAAAAATGAACTTTTTTTACTATTTTCTCAGGATCCTATAGAGACAGAACCCGCAGTACTAGCTACCCTCCAACGCAAAGAAGCACAAGAGAAAGTCCTCACAGAGAAATGGACGGAGAAGTGGCGGGAGACACAGCAGATATTGCAGGAGCAGAAGGCGCTGGGGCTGCGCAAGAGTGGGCTCGGCGTCGTGCTGGACTCCGACATGCCGCATCTCGTCGGCATCGACGATAATCTGCTGTCTACTGGCGTCACGCTGTATCATTTGAAGGTGAGGAGTTTCTTATCTCTAAGAATAAAGTAGATACTACATGAGCTACAGGAAGAAGGCAACCAACCCAGCGATTAACTTTTCACTTACATTTGACCCCTAAATCGTGCCTAACATAAAAAAAAATATAAAAACTATTTGAAAAGCCAACGGCCGGGTGACAGCTGCGTCGCACCTTGTCGTTCATGTGAGCGATGACTGGCTATTAAGGTGAGTACAGACTATGTAACATGTTATATAACCTGTGTTTTATAACACGTCCACATTATGTAACCTTGTTATTCAACATTGCAACATAAAACAATACTGTACACATTAGAATAACATTGCAATATAACAATGTTATATAACCATTGTCGTTTATCGTTCTTCAGTGCTATCCACAATGTCGACAATAAATAGTTACAAAATATGTTATTGTAACATGCTTTATAACATTCAGTGTCCACATTATCTGAAACATGTTATATTATATAGAATTCGTATATGTTCTCTAAAAAGTCTGAAATAAAATTAAGCAAAATTAAAAATTTTGAAAAAACCCCCGACGGTAAAAATCTTATTGAAAAATAATAAAATAACTCAAAACCCCCGACTTAACCCAATTATATAGGAATAACCGTCGGGGGCTGCCTTTTCTATATGAAATTTCAACAATTAATTGAGTGTATTTTATGTCATCGTTAAACATCTACAATTCTTCAATAATTGTATTCACGACACTAGAATCCTTTAGCTGGTTTAATGGCAGCTCCCGACGGATATTCCTATATAATTGGGTTAAGTCGGGGGTTTTGAGTTATTTTATTATTTTTCAATAAGATTTTTACCGTCGCACAGTGGTCCGGATTTTCAAAAAGGTGGACATAGGATCGAAAATGCATATTTAACTCAACTAAAAATTGTTTCGTATAGGCAATTTAACACTGATTAATACTTATTACTACAACTTTTCAAAAAAACTGCTCCTTCACATAAAAAAAAAATATCGAAAATAAAAATGTATGGGAGAAAATCTATTTTATTTTTTTTCTCCATTCAGTATCAAAGTATAGCAACCAAATCTTATATTCTGGTAAGTACCTATTGTTCTTAATACGACAACATATAAATTGCTTGCGTATCCCTGCGGCCTTGGCGCCTACGATGCTTCAAAGTTCAAAATTTTAAAGTTGAATTATCTTAACATTATTAACGAGTTTTTCTGAGTTTTTCTATTGGAATTAATACAAAATATCATTTTTAATAAAAAAAGCCCCTCGCGCGCACCAACCATGTATTAGGTTCGCCCCCTACTACTTGAGACTTAAATATACTACTGGCGAAATGACAGTATACTTTTGTGTAGTATACAACTTTGCCGAACCCTTCGGGGAATATAAAGCGTGGTGTTATGACAAAATAGGCATATTTGTTATATTACAAGAAATATATTACATTTTTTATATAACAATCACCATCTTTCGAGCCTTTTTCCAAACTATGTTGGGGTCGGTTTCCAGTCTAACCGGATGTAGCAGTGTAGTGTGTGTTTGTTTTACAAGGAGCGTGACCTCCTCAACCCAGTTACCCGGGCAACACAATACCCCTTGGTAAGACTGGTGTCAGAATTACTGGCTTCTGACTACCCGTAACGACTGCCAAAGATGTTCAATGACAGCCGGGACCTACAGTTTAACGTGCCATCCGAAACACAGTCATTGGTGTCTAAGATATACTTAGAAAGTACATACAAACTTAGAAAAGTTGCATTGGTACTTGCCTGGCCTGGAATCGAATCAACACCCTCATACTCGAAAGGCTGGTTCTCTACCCACAAGGCCACCACGACCCTAATATTTTTTACGTAACAAGAAACAGATTAAAAAATATATAATTTTTTACTAACTAACAAACTCAATTCGGACAATAACAAAATTACTAAATCTGACACGTTTACATTAATGGATCATGTTCAGGCTGCAACTCCTGTAGATCCATATTCTCTGTTTCTTCTGTTACTACCTCAGGCAACAACAAAAGCTCTTTAACATCTGGAAAAAAATCGAATTGTTTAGAGTTGCTGTATTTTGGGCGAATATGGGATAAATATGGGTCTGAACTAATCAAAAAATTATGGAGTAAGTCCTCGTTGGTCTTCATCCTGTTAAATTTCCTTGTATGATATTCACGAACTCTTCGAAATTCTTTATTTCTTGCTTCTCCCGCTTCTTCGGAAAGAATGCCAATTGGTAGGAGGCCAAAGTGATGACAAATGTCTGCACCGTGTATGAGTAGCTTGTGTACACTTGCGGGCATATAAAACCATGGGTATAAATGCACAAAGATCTCAGCTGTTTCTCTGCAATAAGTCCTGAATTTTTCAATATCTATGGCACATCCTGATGAAATCGTTTGAAGAATAACCGCAAAATGCTTTAGTAGGCCTTTGTCAATTTTGGTTATTTCGGCAGATTTCTCATAATCTCTAAAAAACCTTCTGGCTGTGTTTCCGTCGTTTGTGGTTCCAAAGCCTTGCTTCACAAAATCTACAAGTATTTCCATTTGCTGTTTGAATTCTTCTTGTGTCAAATGTTTCTTCGCAGCTTTTAGTTGCTTGTTAGCACCTCGTGCAGTCCACAACTCAAAGTCCATATTGTAAGATATGTGTAGAATACACTCCATACAACGAATCCACATATGAAGAGTAGAAAGTCCATATTTATAAACATCTTCTCGAACAGGTCTTGAAAATACTTCTGACAGCTTGTTCATCTCGGTCGGCTTTGCAAGGCAAATATTGCAGGCAGATGCAGACGAAGTATCCGTTATAATAGTGGCCACTTTTCCGTCGATCATTGTCATATGAAGCTCGTGACTAATCTCTAGCCCTGCCCATTTTGTAGAATCGATGTTTTTTATTTCTTCCTTCAATGCAGCTTCTTCTTGCTTGATGTATTCTGCTGTCTCTTTACAAAACTCGAACTTAATGGGCCTGCAATAATGTGTTGAAGAAGGTGCTGGGTTTTCCCATATGGTGCTATTATTAGAAACTAATTTAAGAGGGACAAGACTTGACATAAAAACGGATGAATCACTGAAGTCTACATTTTCAGTCCTTTGCTTGTAGGTGCTTTGTGAAGAAGCTCCATCGAAACCCCATTTGCTGATTAACTTCAATCCTTCAGTTGACGAATCAATCTGGGTACCGGTAATTTGAAGTATCTTCTGGACTGTCAGATCCAATAGGGCTTGAAGCTTCACTCTGGCTCCTCTCTCACTAATTTCTAAATCATGTGGATAGCATTTCTTTTTAGCTTCAAGGAGTTTGTGATACGATGGCAACACTGGAACTTCACAATCTAACAGCACTTTCCTTAAACACAAGTATTTCCATTTTGACAGGTTCAACGATGTATAAAGACCAAGAGCATGATCTTCGTCAAAAGTTTTTTTCCTATTTTTCTTAAACAATGTGGCTTGAACAATAGGAACACTATCAGGGTTCTTCGTTATATGGTCAATAACACAAGCTAAGTCATTCTTCTGGTCTATCTTAAGTCTTTCGACTAATGCAAAAGTAAGTTCTTCCGGCGAATAGTCCAAAAGAGACTCTGAACGTCTTTTCTTCTGTTTGTTGCTGAGGTCAACAAAAGGCTTCCTAATCTGAACTTCGGTAGATGTGCCCACAGTAATACTAGATGTCGACGGAATCACAGCTGCTGTAGTATCGATGTCAAAAGAAGTGTTGTCTGACGAAATGGTTTCGATAACTTCATCTTGGCCTTGAAAAATCTCGGTTAAATTAACAGTCGTGCAATTTGGCCAACTAATATTTGATTGTAACCACGCAGCATGTCTATTTATGAAAGTCTTCTGATTTCTATAAGCACTTGCCCATCTGCGATTGATATTGCTGATGTAGTTCTTCAAAAAAGTCTTGATTATTTCTAAATCTTCTGAACATGTTTCAACTGGGATATGTAGAATAATAGTTTCATAGAGTCGTTCCCAATTTTTCAAGTCTCCAGCAACACGAAGGAACATAAAAATGTCCAAGTTTGTAACAAATGCAGCCATAACGAAACTCACTAAACTTCACTTCAACTCACACAGCACGGATAATTAGGTATGTTGCTTCCTCAAGGGTTGAGAAACAATTACCTTTAATTGTTTCATGCACAGGTATTTATAACAAACACACGCGCGCAAGTAGTGACGGACAAAATTAGAACCGCAGCCAATCAGCGTCGTCGATATCTCCGGTGGTGGGGGTAAATTACTATTTTATCACAGGAGTCGTTTTAGTCAGTTACAAATAGGCAACGAATCAGCACGTGTCTTTAATTACATAACTAAAGTTGAAGACTTTTATTTCTATTTTTTTAATATAATAAAATAAAAAAATACTTGCCAAATGCTTGAATGCGGACCGTTTTAATTCTTATATAATAAAAAAAAATGATATTTTAAACTACACACACTCTACACAAAAGTATACTGTCATTTCGCCAGTAGTATATTTAAGTCCCAAGTAGTAGGGGGCGAACCTAATACATGGTTGGTGCGCGCGGGGGGCTTTTTTATTAAAAATGATATTTTGTATTAATTCCAATAGAAAAACTCAGAAAAACTCATTAATAATGTTAAGATAATTCAACTTTAAAATTTTGAACTTTGAAGCATCGTAGGCGCCAAGGCCGCAGGGATACGCAAGCAATTTATATGTTGTCGTATTAAGAACAATAGGTACTTACCAGAATATAAGATTTGGTTGCTATACTTTGATACTGAACGGAGAAAAAAAATAAAATAGATTTTCTCCCATACATTTTTATTTTCGATATTTTTTTTTATGTGAAGGAGCAGTTTTTTTGAAAAGTTGTAGTAATAAGTATTAATCAGTGTTAAATTGCCTATACGTAACAATTTTTAGTTGAGTTAAATATGCATTTTCGATCCTATGTCCACCTTTTTGAAAATCCGGACCACTGTGCGTCGGGGGTTTTTTCAAAATTTTTAATTTTTACTTTTGATCTTTTAGTACAAAAAAAAGCAATTGATAACGAAAGATGTTTATTTTATAATCGATGTTATGGTCATACGTCAACCGACCGGCCACTGCGATTACTTCATACTACGTCATTAAGGTACATTTTGGAAGCGACCTGGCGACTACCAACTGCCGATCGCACTCGCTCGAAAGACGATTTTTTTATAACGAATAATGCAGATTATGTTCTCTTCAAATTTTTTGGTGTATTGCTTAGAAAAATATGGTGTTACTAGCTTTTGCCCGCGACTTCGTTCTCGTGACGCGCGTTTGACCAACAGATGGCGCTATATGTCCGGAATAAAATTTATTTTTTTGTAACAAAAACTATCCTATGTCCTTTCTCAAGTTCCAAACTATGTCTGTACCAAATTTTACACAAATCTGTTCAGTTGTTTAGGCGTGAAGAAAAGACAGACAAACAGACAGACAGAGCTGTTACTTTCGCATTTATAATTGTAGTTTGGATACACCACAGACAAGTGGCCTGCATAACGAAGGATTTGTCATAAAATGACGTAGAGTGCACTGGCATCTTAAGTTTTAGGTTTTTTGATGACCTGAGTGATCTTGAATGCGTATCACAAACAAACTCAAAACGACTCTTGAGATAAGAGGGGGTAGGGTGAAAAAGAATACTAAGGAGAGTATGTGAGCGTTCCGGCGAAGTCATATTGGAAGCCACTTGAGCTTAACACGAAATTCTGACATATGATCATATTTGCGCAAACCTGGCGCGAATCTTATACAAACATTCTGAAGACGCTCAAGTTTATTCAGCTGATCCTGTCAGAGATCAAGATAGCTGGCATCGGCACAGTCAAAAACAGGAAGAAGGAGAGACTGTGCAAGCGCAATTTTTGTGGCAATGGGTAGGAAATTTCGCAGCCGTCTTAAGGATCCTACAAAAACTATAGTTTCCGACAAGGCCACTATATTTCCCCCGCTTGAGGTTCTCCGCGGCCGCAGCAGCAACACCGCACATAGAACTTGCAACTACTTGCAAGGTGGGATGGCCCAAGAGTATCGATACAGGTTGCGTCCCATACCAAAAGCCAACCCATCTTCCAAGGGAATAACGACATGCCGTCTGGTCTTTTACCGTCGTCGCGTGCCAAGCCGTTTGGTTCTAAGACAGCTGGTACCCCGACGGCAACAAGAGCGCCACGTATAATGTATTATTTATTTTATATTCTGCCAGCGGTTTCACCCGCATCCCGTGGGAACCTCGGCACGGACCCGGATAAAAAGTAGCCTATAGCCTTCCTCGATAAATGGGCTATCTAACACTGAAAGAATTTTTCAAATCTGACCAGTAGTTCCTGAGATTAGCGCGTTCAAACAAACAAACTAACAAACATACAAACAAACAAACTCTTCAGCTTTATAATATTAGTATAGATATTCGATTTACCGATTGACGTCATCGCGTTAGCACCGTCTATCGCTGAAAACCAGCGCTGGGATTCTGTCTCGGATTGGGTCGCAGTTTTATGCTGAATAAGGGCCGTGTTGCGCGTTTCAAGACGTATATTTCCCTTTATTTTTTTCTTTGTTGTCCTTTAATGTTTAAATTGTTCAAGTGTATATGCGTCTTTTACACGTGCAATTAAACTTATTTTTCTTTCTTTCTAACAATGTGTGTGGGTATGGTAGGAAGGCGAGACGGTGATCGGCAGCGCGGAGTACTCGCCGACGCCGGACATCGTGCTGAGCGGCGCCGGCGTGCTGCCGCTGCACTGCCGCGTCACGCTGCGCGGCGGCACCGCCACCCTCGCGCCCGCGCCGCACGCGCAGTGCTGGCTCAACACCGTGCTCATCGACAAGCCGGCCAAGCTCAGTCAGGGTGAGTACTGCCACGTGCTGCCGCTGCACTGCCGCGTCACGCTGCGCGGCGGCACCGCCACCCTCGCGCCCGCGCCGCACGCGCAGTGCTGGCTCAACACCGTGCTCATCGACAAGCCGGCCAAGCTCAGTCAGGGTGAGTACTGCCACGTGCTGCCGCTGCACTGCCGCGTCACGCTGCGCGGCGGCACCGCCACCCTCGCGCCCGCGCCGCACGCGCAGTGCTGGCTCAACACCGTGCTCGTCGACAAGCCGGCCAAGCTCAGTCAGGGTGAGTACTGCCACGTGCTGCCGCTGCACTGCCGCGTCACGCTGCGCGGCGGCACCGCCACCCTCGCGCCCGCGCCGCACGCGCAGTGCTGGCTCAACACCGTGCTCATCGACAAGCCGGCCAAGCTCAGTCAGGGTGAGTACTGCCACGTGCTGCCGCTGCACTGCCGCGTCACGCTGCGCGGCGGCACCGCCACCCTCGCGCCCGCGCCGCACGCGCAGTGCTGGCTCAACACCGTGCTCGTCGACAAGCCGGCCAAGCTCAGTCAGGGTGAGTACTGCCACGTGCTGCCGCTGCACTGCCGCGTCACGCTGCGCGGCGGCACCGCCACCCTCGCGCCCGCGCCGCACGCGCAGTGCTGGCTCAACACCGTGCTCATCGACAAGCCGGCCAAGCTCAGTCAGGGTGAGTACTGCCACGTGCTGCCGCTGCACTGCCGCGTCACGCCGTCAAACATTACATTTGTCACAGAGAATCTACCCACTTTTATGACTTTTTATTACCTTGTAATTTGTCCATCGAGCTGCCGATTAAATCGCGGGCGAAAATTATTGTAAAAAATAAATGCCTTTGTCAGGCTGCATCCTGCTCCTGGGCCGCACGAACATGTTCCGCTACAACGACCCGGCGGAGGCCGCCAAGCTGCGGCAGGAGGGCAGTGCCTCCGCCATGAACCTGTCGCGCCTCTCCCTGCTGTCGTGGTCCACCACCGACCTGGCCGCCAGCACTGAGAACCTTAACACTACGTTGTCGTGAGTAAAGCTTATTATAAAATTCAAGATATATGGTGCTAACTCATCTCTGCATGTGTGGCTTCCCTTGCAATTAAACACTTACACACTTACACAAGCAGTTTCTTGCCGGCTCTTCTCTATGAGACCTACTTTTTGGAACCGTGCAATTAGTGTGACGTTTCATAGGAACCTGCAAAGAACATTTGACTCGACTTTGAGTATATATGAGATAAAGAAAGAAACTGTTTTTCAAGGTGATAAATAATTTTTCATTTCACAGTGACCTGGAGAGCGAGATCCGCTGCGAGCGAATAGAAGCGCAGAGAGCGGAACTGGAACGAGAGCGGCAACAGTTCCTCCTTCAGCAGGAGGAGCGGCAACGTCGCTGGCATGCCGAGCGCGAGGAGCTCATACAGGCGCAGAGGAAGCTGGATGAGGTCAGTTCACATAGCATTACATCAGCTGACGACAGAGCAGAGCGGCAACGTCGCTGCACGCCGAGCGCGAGGAGCTCATACAGGCGCAGAGGAAGCTGGACGAGGTCAGTGCACATAGCATTACATCAGCTGACGACAGAGCAGAGCGGCAACGTCGCTGCACGCCGAGCGCGAGGAGCTCATACAGGCGCAGAGCAAGCTGGATGAGGTCAGTTCACATAGCATTACATCAGCTGACGACAGAGCGCAGAGCGGCAACGTCGCTGGCTCTTTTATCTAGGCGCAGGTAAAGCTAGACGTAAGTAACTAAATACACCCCGGTCGGCTCGTTAGCGACACTCCGCAGGTTCACGCGGGACGAATGCGGCGGGGTGTTTACAGGCGCCCAGGCCGGAGACAGCAGACAGGTTGTCCCACATGTGATCTGCGGAGTGTCACCAATGAGCTGGCCAGGCTATATTGCGCCGTAGACGTCGTAGAACAAAGCGACGGGTCAGCTGTCGAAGGGTTTCCTTTGTTTTTGAAATTCTGATTTTCGTCTTCTACTCCTGTCCGTTTTGGGTTTTCTACAGATAGAGGTATTTACACCTTATACGTCACGACGATTTTATCAAAACGCATCGTTGAAGGGAGGGTCGAAGAAACGAGTGGAAGGGGTCGTCCAAGGTATAGCAACATCAAGCGAATTAAAGAGAAGGTGAAAGTTGTGACGTATAAGGAAGTTCAGGAGTTGGCGCTAGATAGGCGTAAAAGAAGGAGCTGCACCGACAAGAGCTGGGCTCTTTATTTAATGATGACATACAAAGTGTATCGTACCTAATTACATTAAATAAATGTTGATCAGCACAAAGAAAAAAATTAAATACTTACGCAAAAAAAAACATAAAAATTTAAAACGAAAAAAGCTTGTAAAAAAAATGACTCTAGTGGCCAAACCACTGAATGGATTAGGTTAAATTTTTCACAATTCGCTATAGAATATCATAAAGTATATGTGGTAGGATTTAATGTGATTAGGTACGACATACTCGATATATTTTATTAGAATTCCTTTACAAGTTTTTGTTTACCATCGTTTCCCGATTTTTCAATATGCGATTTTTATATTCCCGCTATAGGAGCGTGAAGCGATGGAGCGCGAGTACGCGGCGGCATGCCGCAGGTTGTCGGGCGACTGGCGAGCGTTGGAGCGCGGCTGGGGGCAGCGCCGCAGAGCGCTGCGGTGCCGCCAGCGCGAGCTCGCCGCGCGGTCACTGCGCCTCGCCGCGCTTACTGACACGCATAGGACTGCGGTAAGTGTGTGTGTGTGTAACTTAACTTAAATATGGTCTTACCACAAAAACTTTTAAACATTTGTTGAATACTTGTCTAAAAAAATGTGGCTGGAAAACGGTCATTATTTCAACGTCATAATCTGACAAGTGTTCAACACATGTTTAAGTTTTTGTAGTAGGGATGTTATGGGCAAAAAAGTTAAATAGACGTTCGACACGTATTTAAGAAAATGTTCAAATTAAGTCAAGTCAATTTTATCTGTTAACACAGGTAGGTACAGGTAAAGGTGTGGAGAATTTTCTGAAACACGTGTTGAACGTCTATTTAACTTTTCTGTAGTCAGACCGGTACAATATTCTCCTCAAACTTTTTGTCATTACGGAAGATTAGGCGAGTCGTTTTAAATCCCTAAAACTTCGTATTTTTTTATTTTGGGACCGAAATTCTGTCACATTATATTAATGCTTATTAATATTTAGAAATACATAAGAGAAGATTCAATATTGCATAAGTTTAGATTTAGACAGTGTTTTTTTTTCTTCCGACTGAGTTTCGTTCACCAAAAAGGTACACAATGCACTTCTCTCCGGCAAAAATATATGTAGAAACGCTTTTTTCATTTGTTTTGTCTGTAGATAAGAGTGCAAGAAGCATGTTTACGTAATTTATAATCATTTATGTAGATTTATTTATAAATAAGTAAGATTAATTAGTAAATTATTTATATGTTTCGAATCTTTGTCTGTCTTTCAAGGGTCACTTATTCGCTGGTATTACCGGCAAAAAATACAAACTAATAAAACTGTTGTAATGCTTCCCTGAAAACATGTTTTCAATTATGTAAAAATAGCAATAAAACATCCCAGTGAGGACTGGCTTCTCGATCTGCCAATAAGACTCGTTAAGGTCCAAGTGATATTAGCTAACAACTGCTGAATATTTTTAAAACAATTGTTTCGTAAAGGAACTTGGTTGAAATTAAAGGTGAACTTAAGGCTGAAAGGCTCGTATGGATTTATTGACGAGACTGACTTACATTTTATTTATTTTCTTTAAATGACAAAATGACAATTACATCTGGAAGGTTCAATACCTACCTATAATACAAACTTATTTGATAATTGTATTCTTCTACTTCCCTAACAACAATAATTTCAGAAATATGTGCTTTCAAAAAACCAAAATTACGAAAAGTATAGACTCGCGTACATATTACTGACCAGCTGTTTGCCCGTGGTTTCACCCGCGTACCTACTATAGGAACTTCTGCCCACAACCGGGTAAAATATAGCCTGTTATTCCGGAACACTGTAGCTTTCCAACAGTGGAAGAATTTCTCAAATCGGTTCAGTAGTTTCGGATCCAAGAAAACAAACCATTTTTTAAATTATATTTGTATAAAGTACCTAAAATCCACATCTCACGTTCGCAAGCCTAAAAAAAAGCGAAAGTGATAAACTAGATTAAACTGTGTAATTACAAGGTTACGTCAACATGTGCAATCAGCGGTGTCATTGTCCTATATGCACATTTTGCGATAACTGCACTACTATCGGAACTCGAACAAACAATCGATATTTACAGAATCGATTACGGGAAGTCCTGAAGAAAAACTCGAGTGTTTTAGGTCTGTTCTTTTCTTGGAATTTTGATGTTATAATGTTTAAGTAAAGGTGTAGGTTTATAGTAAGTATTATTTTCATTATACTTCGTGTTTCGTCCTCGAGATTAGTAAAGTACACATTGTAGTTACGCTTAAGTGACACCACTCTTTGCACCTTAGTTGAGGGTATACCCGTTGCTTTTCTCTTTTTAAAATTTTTATTTTTTCTCTGAGGGTAGATGGCTCACGTTAGCTCCGGGCCGCTCACATTCTGCGCGTCATTCGCAATTTTGTGCCCGACCACTCAACACCAATTCTTCAAAGTGAAAATAATTTTAGTGTTTTTGAAGAAAAAACGTTACAATGCCAAAGCGTAAGCTTTGCGAAGGGAAAGACATCGATTTACTTCGCCGCAAAATAAGAAAATTACAAAAAGAGTTTGAAAAATCGTGTGTTCGGCGTCGTGCACGTGTTTTGGAATCTTCATCATCATCACCGTCTCCGCGGGACTCCTCTCCGGATTCAGAAGGTATTTACATGCTTAATTACGAGCTATATTCACATTACAAGTGCTAATTAGGTTATATGACCTATTAATCTGCAAAAAACCTCGGTTTGCGTTCTATTCATTGGGAATTCTACCTTACCGTCGTTGCAGCGCGATAAAAAAGTCTCAGTTTGCGTATAATCCGCTTGGGGGTTATATCTTACCGAGATAATCGCACATGAACCGATAAATATGAAAGTATTTTGTTCTTTGTCCTTGTAGTTAAAATGTTAGTGGGTGTTTAATTCGCTGGGAATTAAATCTCACGATACAAAACTACATACATACCGCCACTAACGTGGCAAATGTGTTCCTGAATGCGATAGAAAATGTTAGTTTGCGTATAATTCGATCGGAATTATATCTTACCGACATAGATCGCACACGTGTTATCATACTCACAAGTTGTTCGTATGGATAACTTACAGATGGGGTGGAAGATGAACTGGAAGCCGCGCGCGCCCCTCCCCGTCGCCACCCTCACCGGCGACATGCCGATGACACCGGGCGCGTGCACGACGCGCGCTCATCGCCCCGCCGCGCCACGTCACGCCGGCGCGCCGCCCAGCCCCTGGCAGGCCGGGACTCCGCTCAACCAGCAACGCCACCACGCGCCGCTCGCTCGTCATCACCCCCACATGCCGATCGTCCGTCGCCGCCACCAAGGATCGCCAGCTCGTCACCACCGCCCTCGCCCCACCCGCAGCCGCCGCCGCTTCCATTGCCCCAACCGGAAACGGCCACACTGCTGGGCCCTCCCAACGACGCTCCTCCACAGCTCGATAATAAGGAAATCGAACTCGATGAAAGTATTCTGGAAATCCTTGGAGACGACCCTTCCGCCACCGTTGTGTACGGTGAAGAGGTTCACAAGGAACTGGCTAGCCGCTTTGATCACTTCGCCACTACCGGCATAAACAAAGAGACTCGGAAGGATTTGACGACAAAATACCTTGTCCCTGCTAACTGCGTGCATATCGCAGCGCCACTGCTCAACCCTGAGATTAAAGCGGCCCTGCCAGAGCCTGTCGTTAAGAAAGACAAAGCTATCGAAGGTAAACAGAAGCAGTTAGCGACAGCGATCTCTTGCCTCGCGAGCGCGATATCGGACCAGATCAACAAACAGTCGAAAGATCAAGAGCTTCTGAAGAAGCTCATGGATACAGGGCGTCTACTCTGCGATTTGCAACACACGGAATCCATCACAAGACGTAACTTCGCGCTATTCTCGCTGAAGAAAGAAGTCAAAGACCATATATCCGACAACAAGATAGACAAATATCTATTCGGGGAGAAACTAGCTGAAACTTTGAAGTCCGCGAAAGCGGTCAACAAATCTAGCTCGGACATCAAGGCTGACCCGAAACCTAGCAAGAAGCAAACTCCGCGTTCAGCACCAAAAGCTCAGCCGGCAAAAAACTGGAAGAGTCCGGCGCCTCGTCGCAAGACGACGGCGCCGACGACGCGCCGCGAGCCTGCCGCCAGCGCGCCGCGCTCCACACACTACAGGCGCTCGCCGACTCGGCCGCGCGCGTGTCGCCGCACCTAGACCCGGTACAGTACGCCGGTCAGCTCTCTCTCTACCGCGAACAGTGGGCTCTTTTAACTCGCGATCGCACCATATTAAGCTGGATCGACGGCTACAAAATACAGTTCTCGGAACCTGTCATACAACACTCTATTCCTGTCCCGCCCAACTGTAACGATACAGAGAGAGCTCACTACGAGGAAGCTATAAGTAGTTTACTTTCCATTGGAGCTATATCAGAATGTCATCCCCATGCCCAACAGTTTATTTCCAGCATATTTTTACGGCCTAAGACGAACGGAAAGATGAGGTTTATCTTAAACCTCAAAAACTTAAACAAGTTTATTAAGACAGATCACTTCAAACTAGAAGATTTCCGTACTGCCATCAAACTAGTTTCTAGAGATTGTTACATGGCGACGCTCGATCTCAAGGATGCCTATTTCCTAGTAAAAATACATCCCGAATCTAGAAAATACTTGAGATTCCAGTGGGGTTCAAAACTCTTTGAATTCAATGTCCTTCCATTTGGCTTAAATACGGCTCCATATGTCTTTACCAAAATTATGAAACCCGTAATCAGTTTACTACGATCCTGTGGCCTACTGTCCACTATATACCTTGATGATATCTTATTACTGGGAGAGTCTCGAACAGAATGCTTAGACAACATTTTATTAACAAAAACGCTTCTTCTATCACTGGGGTTTAAAATCAACGAGGACAAAAGCAATTTAATCCCCAAGACAAACTGCAAATTTCTAGGCTACGTTATAGATTCACACACAATGCAAGTCACTTTACCTACAGAAAAGAAAAACCATATTCAAAATGAGCTACAAGCATTTCAAAAATTAACCCGCTGTAAAATACGTAAATTGGCAAAACTTATAGGTTTGCTCATTTCAGCGTGTGTAGCTGTTGAATATGGTTTACTTTACACAAAATTAATGGAACGTCATAAATTCCTTAACTTAAAAGACGACTGTGATTACGACAAGTTTATAAACATCCCAGAATGTTTACAACCCGAACTTGCATGGTGGACAGAAGCCATAAAACACTGTGGACACCGAATCAGAGACGACAGCTACATCCGCGAGATATATTCTGACGCCTCAACTACGGGGTGGGGGGCGGCATGTGGCGCGCGCACCGCGAGCGGCCGCTGGTCTGACACCGAGAGCGCACACCACATCAACTACCTGGAGCTATTAGCTGCGTATTTCGCACTCAAGATCTTTGCAAAAGATCTTAGAAATTGCCAGGTCCTACTCCGCATCGATAATACGACCGCCATAGCCTACATTAACCGCATGGGTGGCATACAGTTTCCACACTTGACCCATGTCACCAGAAGCATCTGGCAGTGGTGCGAAGAACGGAGAATCTTCATCTTCGCAAGCTATATCAAGTCTGAGGATAACTTTATAGCCGACACCGAGTCCAGACGCGTCCACCCTGACGTGGAATGGACGATCTCGGACCCGGTGTTCAACATAATAACGGAACGCCTTGGCGTCCCCGACATCGATCTGTTTGCCAGTAGACTAAACAAAAAATGCAACAGATACGTGTCTTGGCACCGGGATCCCGATGCTACTGCTGTGAACGCATTCACCATAGACTGGTCCGGATATTTTTTCTACGCATTTCCTCCGTTCACTGTTATACTTAAAAGTCTGCGAAAAATTATCCAGGACGAGGCCACAGGCATCGTGGTAGTACCGGCCTGGCCCACACAGCCGTGGTACCCATTATATCGCAAGCTCCTCATATCAAAGAGTTTAACCTTCTCTCCTCACCAACATAAAGTTTTCTCTAATTGCAGCAGCCGCAGGGTCCAGCCGACGCTTACCCTGGAGGCAGGGATATTATCCGGTCGGCGCTGCTACGCAGGGAAGTTCCACAAACATCAATCGATATAATGATCTCTTCGATATCTGAAAGCTCTCTAAAACAGTACAACACTTATTTTAAAAAATGGTTTACATTTTGTAAAGAAAATAACGCTGATTTGTACTGTTCACAAATTCCAAGAATTATAGATTTCTTTACCAAAGTATACAATGATGGGTCTGAATATGGTTCCCTGAACAGTTGTAGAGCCGCGTTAGCTTTGTTGTTGGGACCTGATGTGACTACCGATGACCGCGTGCAGAGATTGTTTAAAGGCGTGTTTAGGCTGCGGCCACCCGCGCCTAAATATGACGTCACTTGGGACACCAATCTCGTTCTTGATTTCCTTTCATCCTGGTTTCCGAACGAAGAACTGCCAATTGAACAACTCTCTAAAAAATGCACAACCCTGCTCGCTTTGACGACAGCACACCGGGTCCAAACAATATCCAAAATAAATATCAATAATATACAGATTTTACCGACTGCAATAACAATTAAAATCCCTGACCTAATCAAGACCTCTCGGCCGGGAGAAAAACAACCGATCTTGTTCCTCCCCTTCTTTCAGGCTAAACCTGAAATATGCCCGGCCAAGACTTTCATAAGTTACCTGAATAGGACTGCATCAATTAGAAAGTCAGATACCTTGTTCATTAGTTTTAAAAAACCTCACAATCCGGTGTCAACCCAGACACTCAGCCGTTGGATAAAAGACACCCTTTCGCTCAGCGGCGTGGACGTGTCTATATTCTCGGCGCACAGCACGCGGCACGCGGCCACGTCGCGCGCGCACCGCGCCGGAGTCAGCGTGGACCAAATCCGCCGCACGGCCGGCTGGTCCGCTAACAGCGCCACTTTCGCCAATTTCTATGACCGAAACGTGATGCACGCTGACCCAACCGCTCTAGCCCGATCTATACTCGATCAATAGTATTATGTATCTTGATCAGCCATTATCAAATCAATATTTGTACTATTTATAATTAATTGATTCAATCAGAATAATGAAACTAGTAGACACTGCTTACGTTACTGTATTAAGGAAGAAATAAATAAATATATATATATTTTTTTTTTTTACATTACAATTTCTTTTTTATTTCCTAATAATGTAATAACTGTATATTCCTGAAACCTCAACTTATCTACTCTCAAAGTCTACAATGTGTACTTTACTAATCTCGAGGACGAAACACGAAGTATAATTAATGATTAAACGAACTTACCTGTATGTGAAGTTCTATCATAATTATACGAGTGTTTCGTCCGAAGAGATTAGTAACACCCTCCCACCCTTACTACCCTGTCATAAGGTTTTCAGGAATATTTCAGGAATAGTTTCTGAACTAAATGACGCGCAGAATGTGAGCGGCCCGGAGCTAACGTGAGCCATCTACCCTCAGAGAAAAAATAAAAATTTTAAAAAGAGAAAAGCAACGGGTATACCCTCAACTAAGGTGCAAAGAGTGGTGTCACTTAAGCGTAACTACAATGTGTACTTTACTAATCTCTTCGGACGAAACACTCGTATAATTATGATAGAACTTCACATACAGGTAAGTTCGTTTAATCATTAATTAATATTGTAACTAAATGTGTGAGTTAGGTTTTGAATATCATTATCATAAAAACCTCAGGAAAGTCTTAATTCGGGGCATCTCTCTTAGAATCTGTTAGTACAGACGCCAGCTGGTCAACCTACCCAAATCTGTCAAATTTGACCAATCGAACATTAACCTTCCACTACTGTGATAAGGTTGAAAATCTATTGAAGAAATTTGACAAGTTGAGGTAAACTAATGTAGCGGATGGTCGGGAAAGGTAAACGACACGACCTGTCACGGCTGCACGCGGAATTTTATACTTTTTGAACATCGGGAAATGTAATAAATATACACCAAAAAAAACCTGAAAACTCTAACTTGCAAAGTTATGAAAGAATAGTGATTAATTACTAGTAAAAGTAGTTAAATACTATAAGTGAACCTACAAAAGACAAACTCAATCTCACAACAAACTCGCTCTAAACATTATCGAGAACAAACAGTAGCTTACTGCTTAGCACAAACAATGAAATTATTGTTTTTATATTTCCCACTATATGTCACTGTGTGCACTGCCGCGGTGTTGCAAACACGTTTGTCTAACTATTGTTTAAGTGCCTGTTATATGTGGGTAGGCGTCGCTATTTAAATTTTTTTCCTTAATTTTTTTTGGAGCTCTGAATTTTTTGAAAATATTTGGTATCTATAAACTACCTATTTGTAATTTTTGACGTTCAAAAGTGCTTGTGAAGGGCTAAATTAAATAAATTATTTGACTTTGGCATATTTTCAAATTTGAATGGACACTTTCCTCATAAGCAGAATGTTTGTATCATTGATCGTCTATTGTTGAGTCAATTGCAACAATTGATTGAAGTATTCTCTAAACGAAACATTATCAATTGTAATTTATTGTTTCTGTCTTCAAAATAAGTATTCAAACCACTATATTGGCATTAAGCCCTCCTTTGCACATGTCTTATGTTGCATAAAGTGTAAATATATCACATGTTTTTTTTTTTTTTTTTTTTTTAATCCAGAGCTTCTTATACTTTTTTTTTTATATTTTGATTTGCGCTCGGGGTGTAGGCAGAGGGCGAGGAAGGTCGCGTGGCCGCGCTCCGGTCGCGAGTCGACTCCAAGAAGGCGGTATTACAAGATTACGTCGCTTCCAGTGTGAAACAGCTCTTGGATAGTGGATGTAAGCTCGATGAGGTAAGTGTTCGTGTGCTTGTGGGCTGATATTCTATATGTTATCTGTGTGTTGATTTGGTTACTGGGGATTGAATTTTGACAAGAGCCATATAAGTATTGTAGTTAACAAATCAACACACAGGTTTGTTATAGAAATCCGTTGTAAGTAGTTTCATGAAATTTTACCTGTGATTCATTAAGACAGTGTGTAAAATAATTTTAATGTTAAATAGAACCTTTAATTATATCTTCTAGAATAGAGTTTGATTTCATGGGAACTTCTTAGTTTAGGAAAATATTATTAACTGGTTCGTAAAAGAGTTATCACTTGAATAATTTATGTGAAATGAAACATTTCGAGCGAGTAGGTATATTTAATATAACTAAAACTTAAATAACTTCAAGTTTTCCCATCTATTTGCACACTTTTAGGAATAAGTTAGTAGCTACTAAAGCATAGCGTTGTTAAGATCTACATACACATTTGCATTTGTGTCGAATGGGAAAACCTGAAATAAATATGTGCATTCAATTGCAAGTTTATGCTGCAAAACCTGCCACTTGCATTAAATGCATATAAAGTGCTCACGTATTTGTTTGCTGCATTCAAAGTTTTAAGTAATTTATATTAAGTTCAAGTTACAATGTTTCTATACCGTAAGATGCAACAATGAAACAATGATTACTATCAAATTGTATTAAGTCCTACTATTTGGCTGGTAAATCTAGAATATATATATTTTTGTATCAGAACTTATTCTAGAAGGCATGCTAGATTTATAATTAATCGCTAATGCCTGGCATGACTTATAATGCCTGCTTTTTGAAATTTTGTTGCAGTAGATTATAGTCGAATTTTCAGAAATTAACAGGCAACGTTTAATACAGTGGGTTGTATCATAGTTACGCAACCAAACCTTAATGTGGTTCAGTAAACCAAACCAAAACAACTTTCTATTTATTAAATGATAACGCTAATATTTAATATCCAATGATATCTTTTTACAAAAGTGCTTAATTATATCTATAAAAAAAATAAAACACGTGTTGATATATGTCTCGAGTAACAAGTAAAGAGTATGTTCCTCCTATGACATCAGAGTTCGACCCCAAGCCCGGACAGTCCGGCTTCAGAGACGAGTACGGAGAGTCTGATGCATCTGCTGCAGCAGTGCGAGCCTAAAGTGGCGTCCAGCATCAAGGAGACCGTCGAGAGACATGTGAGTGTCAGCCACTATCTCTATACACTTAGTTCATATTTATTGCCAATGAATGCAGTTGTAAGAGATACATCATCATCATCCTCCTAGCCTCTTTGAGACATATTTGCATTTATGTGAAAAATAAAGGTTTATTATACTCCGTTTGACTAGGCACTTAACTAACGATAAACAATCTTATGACTTTTTATGACTTTGTTATGACTTTTTATTTAGATACTTCTGACTTAATGTATGTTGTAAAGTCCTCAAGATTCGTTACCTTTAATAAGTAAGTGTGTAAGTAAGTAAGTGCAGACTCAAATGGAGCATGTCGTATAAGTTCAAGAATTAGAAGTCTTAAAAGCTTTGACAATATTATATTTTATAGAAAAAAGAGCTCGTAGAACTAGAAGAAGAGCTACAAACCCGCGTGGCATCGGTAGCGTCTCATCGCGTCAAGATCGAGAGGTTACAAGCGGAACTGGCGTTGCTGGGCACACAGGAGCTCGGGCTTAAACACGCGCTCGCCTCCGACCTGGCCCCCAACGCTGCACGAGGAGGTACCTACAAATCCTATCTATATTTTATTAATCATCCATCCTCCTCCGAGCCTTGCTCCCAACTATGTTGGGGTCGGCTTCCAATCTAACCAGATTCAGCTGAGTACCAGTGCTTTACAAGAAGCGACTGCCTATCTGACCTCCTCAACCCAGTTACCCGGGCAACCCATTACCCCTGAGTGTCAGACTTACTGGTTTCTGACTACCTGTAACGATGTTCAATGACAGCCGGGATTTTCCACCGTGGATACTAAGTGACAGGTATCTCAAACCATGTATTATTACAGTGGACGGCGAGAGCGACGCGTCTCCGCTGGAGGGCGTGAAGCGCAGCAAGTCGGAGCTGGTGCTGCGCCGCACGCCGCGCGAGGACGTCATGGAGCCGCTCTCCGCCGACGAGCGCGAGGACTACCGCCTCAAGCGGGTCAAGTGAGCACAAACAAAATATACTTACATTTACAAAAAAACATAATAAACTCTTCTTCTTCTTCCTCCTGTCCTGATCCCAAATTTATATAATTTTATTAATATTTTTGGGGTCGGCGCAATATGTCTTCCGCTTCTTTTTCCCTGTCAATCATCATAGTGACACTGACTCTCTTCCTATCCATGCCATAAACTATCCTAGTAAAATATAGTAAATAGTAGCGAATAGTTTAAAAAACTAAAAAAAACGCGCTTTTATCACGCACTTTCATTTGATGCCCATATCATGGGGATGCATTTCAAACATTCAGTCCGCCATCTTAGGGAGGCCGCCATATTGGATTTGTAATCACGTTTTTAAGCTAGGCATTTATTGTCAACTGAAATCGTAGCGTAGCGGGAAGTGGATCAAATTTAAGTTGCAAGATTTGATGACAGACAACGGGACAGGTGAAACTAAATAAAAGCTTGTAAAAATTGACTTCTCTCGTTTACAGAGTTTGTGCATCAATAAATAAATAATGTTATGTTATTACTTATTATGTAAAGTGTAGTACACACATACAAAACTAACTTAAAATCTTCCAGCCTCAGCCTGAGTCTCGACCCTCTCGCGTCCCCCAACTCGACTCTGAACACGGAGGAGACGTTCCACACGGCCACCTCGTCCCCCAAGAAGTTCCCCGAGTGGGGGGAGGGGGACGCGGCCACGGAGCCAGCGCCCCCACGCCCCGCTACCAACTTCCGCCTCGGACCCGTGCCTAATGCGGATGATAGTGACGACATGTCCAGCACTGAGGATTATCATAAGGTAATTAATTTAGCCTTCTTCTTTACGTTCACTTAAACGTGAAAATAAAATTCATAGTAAACAGAATGGTTTTAAAAAGTCCCGTAGACTTTTATGTTGTCAGTCAACTCTAGCCTGGATAAGGTGATTAAACACATGGCACCGCGCACCGCCGCGGAGGGCGGTGGCGCTCGAACAAAAGAGCGCCGCTCGAACGCGCGGTCAGGCGGTGTACGCGTGTTAGGCATCAACGGATTTAATACAGGTTAATGAGCCATGAGATCCGCTTCACCGCCTACCGCGGCGGTGCGCGGTGCCGTGTGTTAATCGCCTAACTTATCTCATACTAGATTGCACTTGCAAGTCTGCCTAGAAGAAGAAGGTTATCAATTTGTCTGTATAACATTATTTAATTTTTTGGCCCCCGACCCATACTTGTATTATAAGTCTAATCGCTGTGTTTGTCTGTGACACTGCAGTTTTTAAACGGATGAACTGATTTGCTCGCAATTTTGACTATAAAAACTGTAGTGAATGTTCCTTTGATAAAAGAAATACTCTTGTTCATCATCATGCTCAGTTTCATCCATTACAAATTGTCACAACTTTGACTTTTTTTACCTCAAATTTGACACATCATAGCCTTCCCATAGTTTGATTACAATAACTTCAGAATATCGATATGAATAGTGATGTATGTTACCAGCCCCGAATAGTGGAGGGACAATCATCAAGTTCGGTGGAACGGTCGCCAGAAGAACGCCATCAAAGAGCCAAGTACAAAAGAAGGGTGCCAGGTACGTAACTACTCTTTCGTCAGTAAATACTCAATGCTGTCCCAAACCGGCCCTACAAGTAAAGTATTTTATAAACCGGATGATCTGGTTTCTTTGTTCTTACTAGGACCGTTCCGGATTGGACTGGAATGGTAGATCCGGGGCCAGCCTTATTACTTGCTTACATCTATACATATAATAAATCTGTAGAAAAGTAATTTTTGTACATTGAAGAAATTGACAAAAAAAATAGCCTGCATGTTAAAGGATAACTAACAGAACCCATTTCCATCATTTTTGTCATTTTTGTCTGTTTGTCTGTTTGTCTGTTTATCTGTTTGTTTGTTCGGGATTCACGTAAAATCTACGAATTCAATGCAGACAATGCTTATATACAAAAATTCTACGTAACTTGGGGTATTATTTAGTTTTTGTTTCATCGAAATCGATTCACTCTATCAAAAGATATGATTAATTTTGTGAATTCAAGATGTAAAATATTACGACACGCAATCTGTTTGAAGAAAAGAACTGTACATTTGAATGTTGTACTTATATTAGTTGTTCGGCCTATTATTAATCTTTACACAAAAAATCACACCTTTATAAGTAACTTCGGAAGAAAAAAAAATATGAAAATTTTGTTTAGCCAAGGTTAAAGTAGCTCCATCTGTGGTAAAAATACATCAAATTTGTCAAAAGAGCGAGGTGGTAAATGACAATTAATTACCATACATTCTTTATAGAGGATTATTATTTCAACAGATGGAGTTGTGTATTTTCCGTAATTCACCATATTTTAACACGTAGTGTAATTTTTCGATAGACATTTCAATAGTGTTTGTCAGTTTGCCGTACCACATCAAAATCCAACTATAATTATTACCTTGATGAAAGGAAAATTAATAGTACTCAGCCAAATTTAAAACGGTGCCATCTAAATTATTTTTTGAACATTATGTCAAAAATGATGACTTTAGTCACAGTTTAAATATATGTAGAGCAGTTCGGAAACTACGAACAAACGTTCGAAACGGGCTCACTCACACAAACATGCACACCGACGAGGCTCCGGGGGGATCTCGCGGTGCTCTCAGTAACGCGTGTCAAGACGAGTGGTCGCGTTTAATTTTTTTTTTTTTCGAAAATGTCGCGAGCGAACGATTTATTTATTGTTATTGTTATACTTATCATCTTTATTATTCGATTTAAGGCCGCGATCATAATTAATTATATTTTAACTGTGATGCGGCGGTTATAAGGATATTTAAAGCCGATAGTGTAATAGTTGTAGAAAACGTAAATCCAAGATGGCGGCTGTAACAGGTATCATTTTTTTCGTCATGGGTGTCATTTTCATGGTATTTGAGGGTGCTAAAAACGATAGTGCAGTCAAAACGTGAATCCAAGATGGCGGCTGCATCAGGTATCATTTTTTTCGTCATGGATGCCATTTACATGGTATTTGAGGGTGCTAAAAACGATAGTGCAGTCAAAACGTGAATCCAAGATGGCGGCTGCAACAGGTATCATTTTTTTCGTCATGGGTGTCATATCCATGGTATTTGAGGGTGCTAAAAACGATACTGCAGTCAAAACGTGAATCCAAGATGGCGGCTGCAACGGGTATCATTTTTTTCGTCATGGGTGTCATATTCATGGTATTTGAGGGTGCTAAAAACGATACTGCAGTCAAAACGTAAAACCAAGATGGCGACTGTAACAGGTATCATTTTTTTCGTCATGGGTGTCATTTTCATGGTATTTGAGGGTGCTAAAAACGATAGTGCAGTCAAAACGTGAATCCAAGATGGCGGCTGCATCAGGTATCATTTTTTTCGTCATGGATGTCATTTACATGGTATTTGAGGGTGCTAAAAACGATAGTGCAGTCGAAACGTGAATCCAAGATGGCGGCTGCAACAGGTATAATTTTTTTCGTCATGGGTGTCATTTTCATGGTATTTGAGGGTGCTAAAAACGATACTGCAGTCAAAACGTGAATCCAAGATGGCGGCTGCAACGGGTATCATTTTTTTCGTCATGGGTGTCATATTCATGGTATTTGAGGGTGCTAAAAACGATACTGCAGTCAAAACGTGAATCCAAGATGGCGGCTGCAACAGGTATCATTTTTTTCGTCAGGGGTGTCATATTCATGGTATTTGAAGGTGCTTAAAAGGATAGTGCAGTCAAAACGTAAAACCAAAATGGCGGCTGTAACAGGTATCATTTTTTCGTCATGGGTGTCATTTTCATGGTATTTGAGGGTGCTTTAAACGATAATGCAGTCAAAACGTGAATCCAAGATGGCGGTTGCATCAGGTATCATTTTTTTCGTCAGGGGTGTCATATTCATGGTATTTGCGGGTGCTTAAAACGATAGTGCAGTCAAAACGTAAAACCAAAATGGCGGCTGTAACAGGTATCATTTTTTCGTCATGGGTGTCATTTTCATGGTATTTGAGGGTTCTAAAAACGATAGTGCAATCAAAACATGAATCCAAGATGGCGGCTGCAACAGTTATAATTTTTTTCATCATGGGTATCATTTTCCTGGTTTTTGAGGGTGCTTAAAACGATAGTGCAGTCAAAATTTAATAATAAATAAACAAAGAATTTCGAACGTGCCGTAGCAGCCGAAAATATTTTTCTGTTAATAATTTGTAGATATAAATGAACAATAGGTATTTTTTATGTAATGGGTTTTTAAATATTATACCTACTCCAGCTGTTTAGGTAGTTATCTAAAGACTTTTAATTTAAAAAACTCAGTTTATGAATAAAGAATAGCTAAAAATAAGTGTAAATACAATAACAACAATTACTTAATCAATTGGAAGATTATTTTAAGCAGTAGTTTATTTGTTTGATAATTACGTATTTGTGTAAAAAGTCCTTGAGCCTTGTCTGCGCGCAATCGCGCGCGAGGTGGTGCGGCGACAACCGCGCGCCCGCTCCAACTAACGCCCGAAACATTTTCGTCCAAACTCGGCTCGCTTACTCCCGCCAAAACTTGCAAAGGTTACGCCACCGTAATTATAAAAGTTACAGATCTAATACAAAGCTATAATTTAGTAATAATAAGTTGTTGTATAAATATTATATGTTTTTCGTGTTCAAACTATCGTTTAGTGCTGAGATTAACCAAAGCCATGAAATTACCTACCTATTTAAATTGTATTGTAAGCTAGTTAGGTAGTTAATTAAATTCGATAATTGATCACAACAGAACAAAAAAGTAAAAAAAAAACAACACCAATATCATTAAAAGTGACAGCCCTATTGCTTCAACGGAGCGTAGGTAGTTATGTCCGCAAACAGGCTTAGTTTCCATACTGTCCATATCTTTACCGTGCTTTAGTGGAACAATTAATTATCATTTAAACTTAAGATGGAGTTCATATCAGGATTTTTTCATAAACATAGTTTAGCTTATCTTCCACTAATGTGGTGGCCTTAAAACAAATTACTTTGAGTGAGTAGAATTAAGTAGACCTTAATTATTTTTTCTGATGCAAAATATGTAAACTTAATCCTAGAAGAAAGGAAGATCTATTTCTCGAAAGCGCTGCTAAGCGTGAGGTAGGTAATGTAGGCTTCTGTAGCTTTAAAAACAAGCCCAGATGCAAAGTGCAGATAAGAAATGGGAGCTTTCTCGATTTAATACCATACACACGTAAAATGCTTTATGCGTCTGGAAACGTACAAATTACGCGTCGCATACCAGAGACATGCTTACTTTCAACTTCTGATCGCAAATACACTGTTCACGATTACGAACAGTCTCAGTAAGACCCGAGCCAAGTCTAAAAAAACACCTTTTATATAAAACTACGTTTGATGTCATTCAATTACAAAGACAGAATTGTTCTCTGTTGCAAATCCTATCCACCTACATCCTATCCTAATCCAGCATGCATTGCAGGTGTGCATTGCACAAAAACCAATGGTATCCTATTAGAGAAGTCAAAAGAGTCGGCCTGCCAACGTCAGCTTTTGCGCTAAGCAAGTGTTCTTAATAGTACCATCAGAATTACATTCATCGTTGAATGAGGTGAATACATTTTCAGAAACCACAATAACAGTAGGAGCCAAAGCGTATGATCGCTTCATAGAGCTCTGATTGGCCCCAGGTGACCAACTCAGGTCTGATTTGTTCGTTCATCAGATCTTTGAAAGTGTTTCGGTGGATACTTACTGTCGTCCTGTTTACGTGTGACACAAAATATGGTATATAAACGTCCTCCGCAAGAGCGAAATTTTCCCGGTGAGCGGTAGTGACGCACAGTATACAACACTTCTGTTTCTTTTGATTTGCTGGCTCCACCAAGAAATGACAAATTGCGAGCGTACATTTTGAAAATCTTGGCAAAACTGCAGGTTTCAAGTACGAACACATGAAGTGGACTCTCACAGATACGTACAGTTTGCCTATTCGTGAACTAATGCAAACATTTCGGTGGAGTCCCTCCCGGCTTAGACCTAACCCCACATTAGGCGTGCGCGATCCTCGGGCGTGTGAGTAGCGCGTGCGTCGCGAGCACGCTGCGTGAGCGTCGCGTTTTGCTGCCCTGCGGCATTTGCAGCGCGCTCGACTTGACGTTTAACTGCTAAGGCGTTTAGCGGGCGGCGGGGATAGCGGGCGTAGGGGTAAGAACGCAACTCGAGCGCCGCGTGCTCGCCGCGAGCGCGTCGCTTGCACTCTTCACACATGCCGCGCTCGCGACGCCCGCGCTACTCACACGCCCGAGGATCGCGCACGCCTAATGTGGGGTCAGCCTTACCATAGTAAGTAAGTGTACAGAAAATCCCCAATTCATACAAGTCATACAAGTGTTTCTCCCCAGTAGTGAAACTATCCTACCCTATGCGCCTGCTGATGATGATGACTCATTTTATCATCCATCCAGCTATTCCCCAACTATGTTGGTGTTGGGCTTCCAGTCACCGAATCTGTTTGAGTACCAATATTTTGCTTGGAGCGACTACCTATCTATCTTCAATCCAGTCAACTACACAAGACGATATCCATGGTAAGACTGACAGACTTTCTGGCTTCTGCTTAGTCGCAGCAGCTGCAGAAAATGTACAAATGACAGCTTTGTCAGACTCAAAGCATATAGACATAGATTATAGCTATTTCCTGTGAAAATTACTTACGCACCATACGTAATAATTGACTATTCTATATTGCCCACGCAGACGAAGTTGCGGGCAACAGCTAGTTCTTACATATTATTCTTGTTTCGTCTACACTTATTTCATAGCAATCGCTTCTAGATTCGGCATAAAAGTTTATATCGCACTGTTAGCCCCCTAACGACCGATCTTATCTATTCTATCCATCTGTTGTTTTGCTTTTCTTAATTTAAAAATAACTAAGTATTAAATCGTTTACATGTAAAAGAACCTAACAGACTTCATTCTCATACTTGGACCGCATTGTCATACTACTAAATTGTAGACCATAGATACTGCGAACATTTTACATTTAAATGTGACGTTTTGTCATCGGTCGGGTTATATCCGCCATCTTTAAAAGTTTGAGAAACATTGTTTTCTTTGTTTGCGCTATGGCTCAAGCCCGGTTGAATGGGGGTGTAATACATAATATTTGTGATGTCCTCAGGCGAAGGTAAGCCGGGTCGTCGCCAGGTGACGGAGGTGGAGGCCCTGCGCGCGATGCAGCGGCTGTGCTCGCGCATCGCCTCGCAGAAGATGCTCGTCATCTCCTCGCTAGAGAACGACTGCTCCAAGGAGGAACTTAATCGTCAGATTGCCGTGAGTTTGTTGTAGCTTATTTGGCCTATTTTTTAGCTGTGTGGTTTAGGGTCAATTTTAGTAGTTTATAAATAAAATAATTTTATAAATAATATTAATACCGAACTGTCTGTATCCCGTATGTATTTACTGTTTGGTGTGCAATAAAGAATAATGATAATACCTAGGGGTATATAAGGGGTAATACAAAAGGAAGTTTATAGGGGGGTACATATGGGAGTACATATGTTTGTAATATAAAACTCAAAACTCAAAATTTTTATTTGCATGTTAAGGTTGTACAGTTGTTAGATACAGGTTTAGGTTCAGCTGAACGGCCTTTTGCAGGCGTTGCAAAATGTATATGGGAGTTTGCAGGGAAAGAACAAAACAGTTTATATAGGGGAGTACATAATGGATTAAATGGAGGAGAACATAAGGAAGTCTATAGGGGTGGATATTCGATAGTAAATACATAGGATGGTACATAAGGGAGTATTTACAATCATCTACAAAGACTCATCACCATCATCCCACAGGTTCTTCAAGAGCTCCAGAAGAAGTACGTGCGCCTAGAGATGGCGCTGCAGTACTCGTTCTTCGACAACCAGTCGCGGCGGCCCATGATGGTCACCCCCATACAGGAGACGCCTTCCCTCACGCTGTCCGAGAGCGACATGCAGGTCGCCACGGACGATGATGTCACGGAGAACGGACATGTCCGAGACCCGCTGCTGCACAGGTACTCAATACCTTTATTCCCGAGCCTTTTTCCAACTATGTTGGGGTCGGCTACCAGTCTAACCGGTTGCAGCTGAGTACCAGTGTTTTACAAGGAGCGACTGCCTATCTGACCTCCTCAACCCAGTTTCCCGGGCAACCCAATACCCCATGGTTAGACTCATACTATACTAGGTCAGAATTCCCAGCTCGTATATCCCTCATCATCATCTCAGACATAGGACGTCCACTGCTGAACATAGGCCTACCCCTTAGATCTCCACAGATACCGGTTGGAGGCGACCTGCATCCAGCGTCTTCAGGCGAGCTTTATAATCCTGTCTCGTATATCCGGTTTAATATATGAACATTTCCAAACAGGTTAAAAGAGCAAGAGCTGGAAGGTTCAGATAACGTGTCGACCTCCAACGACGAGTTACCCTCAGAGAGCCACGAGCCCGCCTGGGAGGACCCGCTGCGGTGTCGCGTGCGGCCCGACCGACTCGAGCGCTCCGAGCGATCCGACCGACTCGAGCGATCCGACCGCATCGAGCGGCTCGAGCGACGCGAACTGTCCAACCACGATTTATCGTTACCTGTGAGTATTTAGAAAAACTGATTTTACGTAATCTCTAAGACTTATGTTAATAATAGGTACCTGTGTATTATATATACCCATGTTTTTTTTTTTAATAAAATAAATTATCTTTATATCTTCTCCCTGTTTTGGGAGTCTGATAAGAAGAAAAGTGAAGGTTTTTTGGCAATGGATTTCATTTTGTTTTTTTTTGTTTTCAGGATCCCACGATAAGTCCAGGACTGTCGCATCCTGTAGACTTCAGTAAGTAATTTTTGTTCATATATGTATTACTGTTGTATAAATAGAAATATTTTCTGATGTGTTGAAATATTCTAAGGTATTAAGATGCAAAATTGCATTCTATCGATTTTTAGATCGAATACTAGCTATCGGTACTTACAATCAATAGAACTGATGTGCAGAGGCGTCGCTAAGTGTAAGTGAAAAGGGCGTCGTAACGTTTCTACCTGCACTAACTCGAAACGAAATGAGGTTGCACCACGGAGTAAGGAAAGATGAACGGAGGTGCCATAAGGCGGGTAGGTCAGGCGTCTACTCTAGAAGAATAGAATACGTACGGTGTGCATGATTAAAACGATCAGTTACGACTGAACTAACTAGCCAGTCAGATTATTTGATACATCTGTCGAAAATTTTTGGTTTTACAAAAAAGGCGTATGAGGGCGGATCACCCTGAACACCCGAATTTTGGCGCGCTACTTTGTTTATTTATTTATTTAAAAAGTACTGCCACATCACAATCACTTTGTTAGCAGATTTTTCATTATGTCATCTCCTCTCGTCATTTTGTTCTCCATGGGTCTCGCAGATTTGATCTCCCCGTTTCGTCTACTTAGTCCGCGCGGCGTCACTGCGCATCCGCGCGTATTTACGGATCCATGGAGTTTACGCGCGTGTGTTCTTACAATATACTCCCGAAACACATATTTAAGACGCTCTAAACCAAAGCCAGTGGAAGGAATGCTGTTTAGCCACCTTTTTTGTACGATTACCTGTATTTTGTTTTTACGTGACAACGTCTAATAACTCGATATTATGGGCTGCATGCACGAAAAAGTTGACGCCAGTGTCCCGTTACGCTCGATGTCCTGTTCCGCAAGCGAGAGCGCGGCGCGCACGAGAGAGGCATGATCGGCTCGAGTGGTCGGCTTATTATATACTACTGTCATGTTTGACGTTGTCACTTCAAACTACCGACTTTAGAGACAACCAATTTTTTGTTGATTTTCGTGTTCACAAGTTTATTGTATGGTTCTCTTGCCGTGTATTGACGTCGGAGTGTTCCCCCAGACTCGGTGGTGCACATCCCGGGCTGGGTGACGCGCGGCGCCGGCGCCCGCACGCACCAGGAGTACGAGGTGCGCGTGGTGCTGGGCGCGCACTGCCGCTGGCTGCTGCTGCGCCGCTACCGCCGCTTCCGCGACCTCTGCCTCAGCATGCGCCGCCTCTACGGTCCCAAGGTACAGTGCTGCACTGCCAGCTGCAGTCAGGAGTACGAGGTGCGCGTGGTGCTGGGCGCGCACTGCCGCTGGCTGCTGCTGCGCCGCTACCGCCGCTTCCGCGACCTCTGCCTCAGCATGCGCCGCCTCTACGGTCCCAAGGTACAGTGCTGCACTGCCAGCTGCAGTCAGGAGTACGAGGTGCGCGTGGTGCTGGGCGCGCACTGCCGCTGGCTGCTGCTGCGCCGCTACCGCCGCTTCCGCGACCTCTGCCTCAGCATGCGCCGCCTCTACGGTCCCAAGGTACAGTGCTGCACTGCCAGCTGCAGTCAGGAGTACGAGGTGCGCGTGGTGCTGGGCGCGCACTGCCGCTGGCTGCTGCTGCGCCGCTACCGCCGCTTCCGCGACCTCTGCCTCAGCATGCGCCGCCTCTACGGTCCCAAGGTACAGTGCTGCACTGCCAGCTGCAGTCAGGAAGGAGTACGAGGTGCGCGTGGTGCTGGGCGCGCACTGCCGCTGGCTGCTGCTGCGCCGCTACCGCCGCTTCCGCGACCTCTGCCTCAGCATGCGCCGCCTCTACGGTCCTAAGGTACAGTGCTGCACTGCCAGCTGCAGTCAGGAGTACGAGGTGCGCGTGGTGCTGGGCGCGCACTGCCGCTGGCTGCTGCTGCGCCGCTACCGCCGCTTCCGCGACCTCTGCCTCAGCATGCGCCGCCTCTACGGTCCCAAGGTACAGTGCTGCACTGCCAGCTGCAGTCAGGAAGGAGTACGAGGTGCGCGTGGTGCTGGGCGCGCACTGCCGCTGGCTGCTGCTGCGCCGCTACCGCCGCTTCCGCGACCTCTGCCTCAGCATGCGCCGCCTCTACGGTCCTAAGGTACAGTGCTGCACTGCCAGCTGCAGTCAGGAGTACGAGGTGCGCGTGGTGCTGGGCGCGCACTGCCGCTGGCTGCTGCTGCGCCGCTACCGCCGCTTCCGCGACCTCTGCCTCAGCATGCGCCGCCTCTACGGTCCCAAGGTACAGTGCTGCACTGCCAGCTGCAGTCAGGAGTACGAGGTGCGCGTGGTGCTGGGCGCGCACTGCCGCTGGCTGCTGCTGCGCCGCTACCGCCGCTTCCGCGACCTCTGCCTCAGCATGCGCCGCCTCTACGGTCCCAAGGTACAGTGCTGCACTGCCAGCTGCAGTCAGGAGTACGAGGTGCGCGTGGTGCTGGGCGCGCACTGCCGCTGGCTGCTGCTGCGCCGCTACCGCCGCTTCCGCGACCTCTGCCTCAGCATGCGCCGCCTCTACGGTCCCAAGGTACAGTGCTGCACTGCCAGCTGCAGTCAGGAGTACGAGGTGCGCGTGGTGCTGGGCGCGCACTGCCGCTGGCTGCTGCTGCGCCGCTACCGCCGCTTCCGCGACCTCTGCCTCAGCATGCGCCGCCTCTACGGTCCCAAGGTACAGTGCTGCACTGCCAGCTGCAGTCAGGAGTACGAGGTGCGCGTGGTGCTGGGCGCGCACTGCCGCTGGCTGCTGCTGCGCCGCTACCGCCGCTTCCGCGACCTCTGCCTCAGCATGCGCCGCCTCTACGGTCCCAAGGTACAGTGCTGCACTGCCAGCTGCAGTCAGGAGTACGGGCGCATAAAGGTCTTAAGAATTAATATTGTGGGTGATCGCGCCTACACATCGTGTCGTTCGCGCCGCCTGTACAAATCGGGCAGCTGACCAGCGAAATGACTGCCACTTGCGCAACGCAAATCATAGTCTGTTTTTTTTTCTACTATAGTTCTTTATTAATTCGTGGATGATAGTGTGGGTTATATTTATGATAATCCTAATTTGCATGCAAATAATGCGTATTTGTAAAAAAATATGTTTACATAAGAATCGGTATTGTATTTAAGCTAAGCATGTTACTGTTTTTATCCCAAATAAATAAAATAAAATATGTGTTTAGGTGGCGGCGATCCCGTTCCCTGGTCGCACGCTGTGGGCGGGCGAGGCGGTGTGCCGCGCGCGGCGGGCGGCGCTGGAGCTGTGGCTGCGCCGCCTGCTGGCCGCCGCCGCCGCCGACCCGCGCTGCCCCTTCCGCCAGCCCGACCGCCCGCTCACGCGCGACGCCCTCGTCAGCTTCTCGCCCTTCTTCCGCAAGGTATACCACCAACACATACTGAAAACATCTTCTTACAATTACCATAAAATATAAACTAATACAAGGTGTTGATTTGCATTTGTGCCATACTTCAGGAGGAGGACATAAAATACGTAAATAATTGATTGGAATTACAGTAGACGGGAAATAGCTAATATGCACTGCTTTTTTTGTCATTGTAATGTCATAGTATTTCAGAAGTAATCCAATTTTATGAATGAAATTTATGAATAATCGTTGCGTATGCTTTGTGTTTGCGTTTGTGTGAGGGCGCAGCACGGTTTTAAGGCCAGTAACACACGCGCCAAGTTTAAATACGGCTAGATGACATTGACGGATTTCCGAAAAAAAATTAAAATAAAAAAATTTTATACCAATTTTTTTGTTGATTTGGGTAGAGAATCATTAGTATAATTACGTCCTTGACTATGGCACGGATGCAAATCAACAGCTTGTATACCTACATAGATTTTGTATCATCTTTATCTTGACACATATTAAGCCGAGTCCAGACATGTATCTATTGCCCGATCTGATCACCATACACATATACCACCGTATTGTGATCGCACATGTGGACGGGTAATGATATGCGTATCTTATGATACGCGATCTCGATACACCGTTATGATACGGCCCGTCCCATGTCGTGTCGGTTTTTGTCCGATCATCAAAGGTGACTATTGACTGTATGACTATTGTGAAGATACGGATACGGATCACATCGGAGTCGTCCACAACTTGATACGGGGCTTGATACGATACGCAGAGACCCCTCAAGGGTACAACGCGCGGCCGACAGTGACCGGTAGGGCGCCAAGCACGACGCTCGCGCTCCGATGACGTACGGACGCCGCGCCGCTCGCGTGCCGACAGTGACCGGTAGGGCGCCAAGCACGACGCTCGCGCTCCGTTGACGTGCGGACGCCGCGCCGCTCGCGTGCCGACAGTGACCGGTAGGGCGCCAAGCACGACGCTCGCGCTCCGATGACGTACGGACGCCGCGCCGCTCGCGTGCCGACAGTGACCGGTAGGGCGCCAAGCACGACGCTCGCGCTCCGTTGACGTACGGACGCCGCGCCGCTCGCGTGCCGACAGTGACCGGTAGGGCGCCAAGCACGACGCTCGCGCTCCGTTGACGTACGGACGCCGCGCCGCTCGCGTGCCGACAGTGACCGGTAGGGCGCCAAGCACGACGCTCGCGCTCCGTTGACGTACGGACGCCGCGCCGCTCGCGTGCCGACAGTGACCGGTAGGGCGCCAAGCACGACGCTCGCGCTCCGATGACGTACGGACGCCGCGCCGCTCGCGTGCCGACAGTGACCGGTAGGGCGCCAAGCACGACGCTCGCGCTCCGTTGACGTACGGACGCCGCGCCGCTCGCGTGCCGACAGTGACCGGTAGGGCGCCAAGCACGACGCTCGCGCTCCGATGACGTACGGACGCCGCGCCGCTCGCGTGCCGACAGTTGACATTTTGACACACAAAAATTCCTAGTACATTGCGTTCTGCGGTTATAATTGTTATTTTCTGCCTCCACCGTTGTTATTATATTATATCACCGCCCAATATACACAGTTTTTACCACTAAACTGTATATTGTATTGTGCAGGGCGTGTTCGAAAGCGGCAAGTGCGGCACGGGATGATGGCGGGCGCCGCTCGCCACGTGGGCGGCGCTGGGCGCTGCAGTCGCGGCGCTGCTACACGCGCTGCTAGCCGTGGCCGCGCTGCTGCTGCACTGCGCCGCGCTGCTGGCGCTGCTGCTGTACCGCGCTGCCACGCGCCGCTGACTGCAAGTACACGCTACTGTCCACGACCACGGTGCAAGTAGCTATAATCATCGGCAGGGATATTGAGCCCTGACCTTCACCTGCGCAGGAGCGATTTATTGGTTTATTGCCTTATGTGTACAGCGCGCAAAGCGATCCCCGCTCTTCCGCCGAGAGCTCAATATGCGTGCCGATAACTATACACCAGGTTAACATGTGACGAGTAACAGCGGAAACACACTCCGTCCGTTCACACAGACCGGCTCGGAGAGAAGAGCAAATTCTTAACATGTTGAAAATTGAGTACTTAGACCGAGAAAAAGTACGAGATCGGAGCCGGTCAGCTCCTCTTATCATTTCACACCGAGCGCCTTGAAGCATTCTTAATAACAAAAGTAGTGCACATGCAAAAATAAACCCTACGTACTAAGTACTCGATTTTCAACGTGTTTGCTCTCATCGCCGAGCCGGTTTGTCTGAACGGACCCTTACGCGTTATACGAGTTTCGTACATTTAATATGGTTAGAGACATATTTGTCTGTAGTGTTATGTCGCAACTCATGTATTTAAATGTATGAAACCGATAGCTTCATGACACGTAAGTGTGTTTCCGCCTTGACAAGAGCACGTGTGGGTATGTTGCGTTGATACATGCGCGAGTCGTTGGACCCGCACGTTTATAAAATGCATGTAACCCGCGCATGTGCCTCAACATGCGCAAGCTACTTGCACCGTGTAGATACACCCTAACTCGAGCCGACTGGTCAGCATAAGTAGCTGAACAAATATACATTTTCACAACTGCTGAACACCATGTCGTCGATAACTTACCAGAGTATTTATCTACTTTTACTACTAAATTTTGGCTTTTGTTAAGAAATTATGATGATATACTTATCCTTTTGTTGAGCTACTTATGATGATGACCGTACCAACATTTATACTCCATTTGAGTAGATAAATAGATAGGTATACATTATTAGGTATACCAGTTTTTATATTTTTGATTTTACAACTAAGTAAAATAGGTGACAAAGAGCCGCTTAACTGACGATAAACAGTCTTGCTATGACATTTTATTCAAAAATGTTGTTCAAAAATATATTACGGCTAAAAATCAATGTACGTACTTGTAACAATTTAATGTTTATGTTAATTACTTTATATGTATTTGTGTAAGAACTCTTATCAAGATTGTTTACGTTTAGAAAAGTGCCTACTCACATGGAATGTAAGTTTGTTCTGGCAAAAGTGTCGGCGACAGTACCTACATAACGCGTAGCTTGTAAATTCAAAATGAAGTTTCGCGACCGTGTGTACAGTAATACTAAGGAGACAGTAGCGCGTACCAAGCAGAGAGCAAGCCGTGATGTGGGCAAGTCCTTCTAGACTGTGTAAGCTATAGAGGCTGTCTCGCAGCCGAACCACACACACATCGGTCATTTAATATGTAAATTAAACTATATTATCAACGTTTCATAGAGATGAAATAGATATATTTGTTGCAATAAAACAGTGTCACTTATTATAACAATACTAAGAAGGGTTTTTTTTTAATGATTTTAACGCTGTTTTTGCGTTTATGAGCGAGGGTCTATATAACTCGCAGACGACTACAGCAAATAAGCCAGAATATGCCCGTTCTGATTCTGGAATATTCTAATAATATCGTTAAATTTCTAAAAAGGTAACGTCTTCCAATCGCACTTAATTTCGCGCCAATTAAATGTTCAACCAAATTGTGTTCATTCTAAAAGGCCTATTTGATGTTATCTTTTGTCGTGGCCTTAGTAGATTTGACTTAAACGTATGTATGAATAATTTGTTGAAACTATTGCTAACTTTGTAAATTATAACTTACTCAAAGAAAGAAAAAAGGGATATTTTGACAATATTAGAAAAAATACATTTAATATAGCTGAATTGTGAGTACTGTTAAAATGCAAATGGCCGATGTATGATATAAGTTAGTGCTGCGAGACACCTCCACACATTATACATTCATTTCTGACTATGTTATAGTTATTCCATTTTTTAAAAGACATTGTTTTTTACGCAATATTTTGTGTTCATATTTCATGTGTTAATCAAAAATATTTACTTTTTTATGAAGTTAAAAGTAACCGTTTGGACTGATGACTGGGAACTATGGCCCAAGTTCATCGACAACAAAAGCTACCATTTTGCTTAAACAAATTTTTACTGCGAAACTTGTACGCGAAAATTCATGGTAAGCAGTTGTTTGAAAAATGAAGTTATAATATTGCGCTGCATATAAATATATGAAATTCGTGAAAGGTTTTCATTTAATTAGTTTAAATGAAAAAATACTTTGAACATTAATTTGACAGAAAAAGACAAAATGCCAAATAAGTTCATTAAAACAATGCTTTTTTTTAAAACCAAGTAAATATTTTTGAATTAACACATTAAAAAATGTTTTGTAATAGATCCGTAAACATATCGTTTTTTTTTTTTTATAATTTTAATGGATTATTATCTGTATATTGTGCAATGATTAGTTCCTAAGATATTAGTTTCAGTTTCTAGAGGACAAACCCCTTTACCTATAGAGGCACTTAGTTCAGTAGGAGCCGGGTGCATAAATATGTATGTGAAGGCATCAAATGTCCATATATTTATGCGTTTGGTTATTTTAACTCAGTAAATCAACTTCCAAACTACTAACACAGCTTACTTTAATTACGAAGTTGGTTTACTGATTTCTTTTTACAGTGAACTTCTAATTGCAAGGTGACATTTTTAATTCGTACGGTTATATGTATTTAGAGTCGTCTTCTTTTCGATTTTTTAGTCTGTAAATAGTAAAAAAACAGGGTGTTGATTTTTCATCAGTCTTTTTGTTGGCAAAAAATCGAAATTGCTACCTTGTTTTTAAAAAGTTCACTGTAGTGTCTCTCTATGTAATAAGCCTGTATAAAGCCAAGCCCAAATTGAGAAGTATATTTTTGTACGTGGCGAGTTTGAAGTGAGATCCCGTGCCTAGCTGAGGCAAACATAGTTAATATAGTAATATATTTAGAGTTATATCAAATTGTACTGACCGTATAATTCGTGTTATTTTTATTTTATTTAGTAAGCTTACTAACATGCACAATTTTAAGTTTAATTATTATTATTTTTAGTGTTATGTTCTTTTTTGTAAAAAAAAAGCTGGGACGCCTAAATTGTAGGTTTTTTTTCTGATTGACATACTCACAGTTTTAAATTAATTAATTTTATAAATTATAAAATATTCATTAGTGGCGGCCTATTGAGCTCAACGTTTAATATTTATCTCCCATGTAGTTATCAGACGGTGGCAAAGCTCAAACAAATAGCAAAACGTCACAAAGTTCAATATAATAATAGTCTTATGCTAATAAAATCTATCTTCAATTCACTCATTCATGTGACATGTCTATCTAACTCAACAAATGTTTAATTCTAAATGCAATTTTTATTAAAATACTAGCTTTCGCCCGCGGTTTCACCCGCGTCCCGTGGCCAGATGGTGAAAAATCAATCAAAAACTATCCTAAAACCTTCTCCCGGGTCTAAGTTACCTTCCCTCTAATTTACAGCCAAATCGGTCAAGCCGTTTTCATGTTATGTCGTAACAACGGAAAACGGGTTTCATTTTTATATATATAGATGTATACAGTAGGAAGGCCTAAAACTATCAAACACAGTCAAGCAGAACCATTTACTTCTTAATAGTTACTACTTTATATAAAAAATATATATACTACGATACCCTTATAAGGGGTTAGTGCTGATAAAAAGACCTTACATTATATAAATATGAACGTATATATATTTATATTTTTCTAATAGAATTCTATAACAAATTATCTTCACTACAAAATGACCATATAACAAAATTTAATAGTATACCTGCCTCTATCTGAAACCCAGTAGTAATGTGTGGTGTTGCTACAACAAAATATTAATACAATATGGTAGCAATTGTCCAATAGAAGAATTTATTCTAGGTACAAGCCCCAAAAATATAATTTACTAGTTATTTCAGTCGCTACGGTTGTGAATATAATTTTACTTCGAGCCAATAAGTTATTTAATCGTTTTAATTTTGACATTTAAACTTTCTTCTAAAACAATTTAATTATGTTTATCTATTAGCTTGACAAAGATTATTCTATTTTACCCTTTTTTCTATAATACCTATAATACGCGAATAATATATACTTAATAGTCCGATATCAAATAATTATTTATTATTCTGTGAAAAAAAAAATAGGATTCCCTATTCTTATATATAGGCTTTTCAAAGTTTAATGTTAGCAAATTTTATGAACATTGACACAGACAATAATAAGAAGAATATTGCTTTCTTAATTAATTTACTGCTATGCACTAAACTCGAATTTAATAAAAAGTGTACGGGCAATTCTCTTTGCCCAGTCTGATGATGCTTGCCTGCGCAGTACCTTGATCTTTTATGAAAAAATCTACTGCTCAGCATACCAATTAACTTCGGTGTAAAACTTATGTGTCTTACTTTTAAAAGCTGACAAAATGCGTGAAAATCAACATAGCCAAATGCTTATCTATTTATAGTCCACATTGAATTCTACGATATAAATATGACCCCAAGACGTCTACCATACAAGCCATATTCAATAACAATAATGAGGCCCATGATATAGTGGTGATAGATCGATTAGCGCGCCGCGCGATGATAATCGATGTCGCCGTTCCGCATGACGAGAACCTCGTGAAAGCAGAGAAAGAGAAACAAATAAAGTATCTCGACTTCGCGCACGAGGTTGTCGCCATGTGGAGTGTCGACACGGCTGTTATTGTGCCGATTGTCGTTACGGCCAATGGTTTAATGGCCAAAAGCCTCGACCAACACCCCAGGAGGCTCTCGTTGGGCGGCTGGATCAAGGGACTGATTCAGAAGGCAGTACTCCTTGATACGGCACGTATTGTTAGGAGGTTTCTGTCTCTGGGACCCTAACCACCGGTACCTTGGACCCTGTGCCCAATATCGGTGGCCATCTATTTTTTATATTTTTAAATGTTTTTTATTTTTATATTTAATATTTAAAAATGTAATTAATATGTACAAGAATAAATAAAAATATAATAATGAGGCCCACTTATTTCTTTATCTACTAAATGCAAAAACATCGTTTTGCCCCTCTCTTGTTCCAATGACTGATATAGTTGGTATGTTTTAAAAAAATATTTGAATTTAGTACCTCCATTTTGATAAGTCGGTTAGAAAACCAGTGAATGTTGGTATAAGGGGTGTTCAGTTTATATATCTCACGACGGTACCGCTTCTGTGAGCTTTCAAACATAGCAGAAAGCCATTTCGCATGCGTACTAGATTATCGTGAGTGAATTCTTCTAATCTCGATTACATTAGTAATTAAACAGATTTTGTAAAAGGTACAAATACTATTTCATCTGTGAGAAAAACTAAATTACTTTGATTTAATTCAGTCATGTCATCCTCTGATATGAAAATGCTCTTATAGTAAGTACATGACGGAAAAAAATGCCTCGAAATTATATTTTCGTTCGACTGTCTTTACGAATTATATAGGTGCTAGAATAACCTAAAATATTTCATAACTTCGCCGGTATTTACCTTAAAATTAAAGAAATAGGAACAAATTATTTTGTGTATTCCACGTGAATGTGGTCGTTAATGTGGATAAATTTAACGCAAATAAGAAAAACAAAGACATGTACTATTTCCCAAATACGGACTATTTTACATCATTATATTATTATTTTTCCACTATATTCTCGACATTATATTTTTTCTATTAATATTTGACTAAGTTTTTAACTGATTAGGCGAGCCCATAGACTAGAACATTGTGCCCTTCTAGATAGACCCCATAAATACAAAATAGAAACATTTCAATGGTAACATAAGTTTACATGTGACAAACTTTCATGATGTTCTCACAGGAGTCGAATTGTGAGCGTCACAATACAATTTGTTTTGCTAACATAAGTGGCTTTTAGTTTTTTTTTGGTGGGCTGACAAAGTGTAGTCTCACTATAAGACATGTCATCGACACGAAAGGAGAAGTGGCTTTTAAATAAAATTATAGTTTTTTTTAGTACAAATTTCCTTTTTTTAATATTAAATATAAGGGAAGGCCTAGTTAAAGCGACTAGGCTAGCAGTTTTCTTAAAGGATTTAATTAAATTCTTAGGTGTATTTTAAATAATGCGACGTTATTAAAGATATGATGTGATCTATAGCATTTCAATTTTATTTGCATGGATAACTCGGTAAGTTCATATTATGTCAACTGAAAACCTAGGTTTAATTTTTACCTGGATTTAAAGGTTGATAATAAAAAATATAACAATAACACCTACCTTAATTTTTATTTTATTTGTGAGTTGCAATTGAAAAGTAAAATTAAACATTTATTTATTCGATAGTGATAAGTGAGGAATTTATTAAAAATAATAAATGAGAGTGTCCATTTAAACGTTGTTAAGTAGATAAATTACATCACCAAGTATGGCCTATAGTTAGAAAAATATAACAATGTCGATGGACAGCTTTTGTTTACAGCATCACGTTAACATTACGAATACTTGAAAATTAACAAATTAATTAATAGTTCAATGAAATACCTTTATCGACATAGTACCTTTACCAACACTATTTGCCTCAATTTTCGAAGTTGTCCATTAACATCGACAATTTTCAATGTGTATAATACAAATATTACATTAAGTTATGAAATATGTAACTATGTATTGTCAATGTAATGATTTACATAAGTGCGATGGCTCACTGTAGTTGCAAATATTTAACAAAATGATGGGTGCTTTACAAAGCGTAGGATATAAAAGTTATGAATGAATTATCATATTTTAGTATTTTAAATGGAGTTGGCAGTAGTCGTTTAGTTAGGACCAACTAAATGAGCTCCTTCTGGTTCCAAAAGTATGCACAAACAGTAAGTCGTCCCACTTATATTGTGTTGTTGCATATATGCGCGTATTTTAATCTTAGCAAATTAATTGCACATTATCAAATTGAGAGAATTAATGAAACTGAATGTTTACCAGCATAATGTAACAAATAAACTAGTTTTGTTAAGGATGAACAATAAAATGAAAATGTTTTACAGTTTGTTGTTTTATTTTTATTCATGTTTCAGCAACATATAAAATCGGCGTGACATGAGTATTTGGTCGTAACGTAACATTCAAGGCAAGGCGTAACGTATCAGTCGATAATGTCTACGGCTACCCTTGCTCGTCACTAACTGTGCATACGATGCGACAGCCTATGAAGTTAATTGTTCCTTACTTCGAATGAAGATAAACTTTTTTATCTATTAGGTTATATAAAGGAAGAACCCAAGTCCACCCACTGTTAATGTCTCATTAAAATTGTTATATCTTTATGATCTATCCTGGTCCTATTCCATCTACTACATTCGTAAATAACATTTCGAAACTGTTTTTCAGATTGATGGAGTAGAGAAAGATGAACGGAGATGCCATAAGGCAGGAAGGTCAGGCGCCTTCTAGGTCAAATACGTACGTTAAACTACCAAGGCGGCCGTGTCCGTCGAGGATTTTTGATTTTACAAAAAAAGGCGTATGAGGACGTGACCAGGGGCCCGATTCTCCTAATTTTACCTAAGCGACATACAATTCACACTCGACTGCGATCAAATCACGACTCGATTACGATTGAAGTGTAAGTGGCATTCCGCTATTTTTTCTTTGAAAAACTTTTTTACCCTATTCTGTCATTCAAGAATTAATCACTTTGTCTGCAAATGATTTACGATTGCAATATGATTGTAGAGCAAACTACCGTATAGATAGACCAAAATCACCAAAAACTTTTTTACAAAAAAATTAAACCAACTTCCAAAAACACTAAAAAGCAAAAAAAAAACTTCTAGGCCGATGCACCTAAAATTTGTTTTTTTTTTTTTGCTTTTTAGTGTTTTTGGAAGTCGGTTTAATTTTTTTGTAAAAAAGTTTTTTATTTACAGCTTTTCAGTGATACGAATAGTTGTCACTATCCATATAAGTGGAAAGTTCTTATCAATACAAAGAATATAAGCCCAAATACGAGGTATTTTCTTATTCAGTTGTCGAGTTAACTCGACCTTCTCTGGTCTCCATCATCAGGTCAGCTCCAAATCTTCACTGTTGCAAAGGTCTTGTCAATAAAAAAAAATTTAAGCCCAAACACGAGGTAGTTTACATATTCAGTTGTCGAGTTCCCTCGACCCTCTCTGGTCACCATCATCAGGTCAGCTCCAAACCTTCACTGTTGCAAAGGTCTCGTCAATACAAATAATATAAGCCCAAATACGAGGTAGTTAAGATGTGCCGTTTAGGAGTTCCCTCGATCCTCTGTCGTCTCCATCATCAGATCTGCCCTAAACCTCCATAGTATTATAGTCTCATCAGATATACACATAAATATAAAGTTTTTACCCCATGCTCGCCTACAATTTTCAAGAGATGCCCTCGATTTCTCAGGGTTTCCACCATCAGATCCTGATCTGATGACGATGGGACCAAATGACAAGCATACCCTTTCAAATAAAAAAAGAATTTTTGAAATCGGTCCAGGCGTCTTTGAGAAATCGAGTAACAAACTTATAAAAAAAAAAAAAAAAAATACAGCCGAATTGAGAACCTCCTCCTTTTTTTGAAGTCGGTTGAAAATAGCAGACCAATCGCAAACCAAACGAATATCGTTGGAATACGATTGGTCTTATAATAGTAGCAGAAAATGCCCGATATGGTTAAAACTGCTTTTGCGATCATATTGCGATTCGATTTCTATTCAATTTTGACATTATTAACTTAGGAGAATCGGGCCCCAGTAACGTTCCTTGTCCCCCGAGAGAGAGTTCATTGCACTTCGTAAATAAGACAACCATTATATTAAACGTTTTATTCAAGTCTTTTCGTAACTTATTAATAAAATCTTACAATACAATATATACATTATGCTTTCTATCCACATAAATGACATAACAAGTAATATTTATATTAATAAATGCCCAGATGTCTATTTGCCTTGTGCAAAAAAAAACTCCATCTAGTAAGATTGTTACCTACATACTTTCATATAATTTAAATTATTATACATATAAAATTCAAGAAATAATTGAAATGGGATGTAAAACTTAAATTGATTAATTTAGTCATCAAAATTGCGCTCACCATCATCTCAGAATCTCGTCTAAATTAAAATTAGCGTAACACGAAAACTCATTGGCCAAGTTATTTCTATGGTGAGGCTGAAACTCGCACAGACTCAAGCCCAAGAGTTGGAGCACCATATCTTTCATGACAGCTCCGGTACACACTACTATTTTATTGTTTGCTAATAGTTTGATGGTCTGCGCAGTCTTGGAGATGCACTCTTCAGATAAGAAGGGAGGATCGGCCACCACCAGGTCATAGGAGCCGAGGGCTTCGGGAGGCAACTTGTCCGGAGTGTTGTAGTCGTAGAATACGAAGTCGGGAGCGTGCACTTCGAAGCGACGGTCGTACTCCAGCAGAGTAACTGAAACAGAGTGGATCTGATGTTATTTGAGATAAATTAGATATTCAGTAAACAATTTTTTTTATATTGGCATCTTAGCAGCAGTTATGCAGGCTGGAAATGTTTAATCTGTATTTTTTTCCATTCATAATTAAAAATTTTGATTACAATATTTTTCACTTACTAAAACATTTTTGGTTTACAATTGTGTTTGTACTAAAATAAATTTGTATTAAATTAGAATTTTTTGTACCAGTAGCTCTATCTCCAATCTGTCTCTTAACAGGTACAAAAAGGGTGGGGCAGGAGACAAGTGCGACCCTGCCCCCCTCTCCCACACACCTGTCCACCACCTTCACCAGAGACTGCACCGTCGCCTCATCATACCAGAACTGGCTCAGTTGCTGAAACAGGACAATATTTATAGATAGCCAGTACCAATAAATTTAAATTTTTTAAAGCATCAATAATAAAAATGAAGACTTATTTCAACTAACTAATTTTTAACTGGTTTTAAACTAAATCCTAGTTAAGGTCCACTTAGGCCAACCAGCTCATAGTAGAATAAACACCAATAATTCAACATTTCCTACCCAGTTTTCATCAAATAAAATGTTTTCTTTCAATTTATCATCAGCCTCCAGCTTGTTGAAGATCTCCTGCCGTTTCTGTTGCTCTGCATAGAACTCTTGGAGAGCTGCAAATGTCTCTGCAGACAGTGAGGGTATGTCGTCATCGCCATCCATGGTATGTGGGACCTTTGAATTATAAAACAAAACAAATTTTGCTTGAGGACTATTAGTAGTTCTACTGCAGGGAAATGTCTTCCAAAAATAGAGAAGACAACTAAATAAACTCTTAGGAGTTAAGTTTTATTGACTGTAGTAAAAACATGTCATAAAAAATATTCCTGAAAGTTTATAACAAGAAAACTGAAGAAAAAGACATGAAAAGAAGGAAATGGTTCTTTTCTTGTTAAAAGTTTAACTTTTATAGTGGAAGCATCAGATCCTCAGCTAATTTAATGATGTTTAGGATGAGGATGAACATGAGGATCAAAACTACATTTTTTTGTTGATACCTACATCTAGCCAACAGCAACTTGATTGTCATTAAAATACCTGCTAAGATTTATAAAAATTGTGGCTGTCGTAGTAGTAGGCTACCGTAACTGCTAAAGCGTTTTGATCACAATATTGTGCGATATACTTGTGTAGTCCTAACCACCTTGCGTTAAATTCGTAGTGTTTGGATAGATGCAATCTTTCAGCTCCAATTCGACATTATCTAATCAAACTACGTAGCTTTCATGTCGCAATAAGTTAGATCATACGAAAACAGAGACGATCTACATTACAGTCTGCGCTAAACATGTGTGTGACAGCTATAAATAGGTTAGTTTGTGGCCGTGCTGTGCCCGCGGAGCACAAGATGTACCAAAACTTTATCAGATAAAAATCACAAATACTGTCCCAGCGTGAGGTTGAGCATCAGAAATGGACATAGTTAATTTGTAAGTATCCTTATTTACTAAATATTAGTAATACCTGCTCTAATGTTACAAATTTCGCTGAAAAGCTTGAAACTTTGAAAATCCCAAATTATTATAACCTTGATCAAACAACATAAATTTTACTGTCAAAATTGTCATTGTCATTTTACAAATAATTCTGTCAAATAAAATGTTGCTATCTTTGATGTTTAAATTCTACCACCCCTGTCATTAACTAATATTTCATTATTTTAGTAGATGAAGATGGAAACGCAGAATCTTCAAGTAGTACGCTTACACGAAAACCCCCATTATTTAAAAGCATGCTGTGAATTAATCAACGATGAGTGGCCACGCAGCGAGACCGCCCGGATGATGTCACTTCAAGCCTCCTGCAACCACCTGCCAACAAGTTTAATTCTCATCGATGATATGAAACGCCTTCTTGGGCATTGTAAATTAACTGCTATACCTAGCATACCGGAAAGTTGTTTTATAGAAACTGTAGTTATCAGTAAATCTATGCGAGGAAAAAAGCTAGGTAGCTATTTGATGAGACAAGTTGAAGAATACTGCAAAAATATATTAAAATTAAAGATGCTACATTTATCCACCAAAGGACAGGAAAACTTCTATGCAAAATTAGGGTATGAAAATTGTGCCCCAGTCTCCATTTATGGTGTGCGTAGTTTTAATAGTGTACCTAAAATTAGTGATAAGATTCCAAATCAAGTGCCAGTAATTAATAATATTGTAGAAGGAGCACCACCTCCCCCGCCCCCACCGATGCCAAAACCTGAGACTATGGTAAACAACACGTTAAAATCGACTAAGACTTTTATGTTCAAGTATTTGTAAATATAAGTAGTTTTTTAATAATTAAAACATATTTTATTAACCTGCTACTGCGGCGATCCTTTATAATGGCATCCTGGCCGATTGTCAGCCACGGCACGAGTTCTCATATAAGGAGATCAGCCAGCTGCACAAGCATTTGCTTCTCTCTCATGGCCCGACGGGACGGCAATCTGACACGACCAAACAGACATCAGGCGCAAGACCACAGGACCGACATTAACGTACCTAAGTACCTACTCTCCGATTCACGGGTGTACCAATCTCCAACTTGCAGGCTTCGAGCTGCTTTGTGAATGTTTCTAAAACCCCCAAAGTGATTTCGGCCCGACCCGGGAATCGTACCAAGACATCGTATCAGCCAGGGGCCCGATTCTCCTAAGTTAATAATGTCAAAATTGAATAGAAATCGAATCGCAATATGATCGCAATAGCAGTTTTAACCATATCGGGCATTCTGCTACTAATATACGACCAATCGTATTCCAACGACATTCGATTGGTTTGCGATTGATCTGCTATTTTGGTGATTTTGGTCTATACGGTAGTTTGCTCTATAATCATATTGCAATCGTAAATCATTTGCAGACAAAATGATTCATTATTGAATGACAGAAAAGGATAAAAACGTTTATTTCAAAGAAAAAATAGCGGAATGCCACATACGCTTCGATCGTAATCGAGTCGGGATTGGATCTCTGTCGAATGTGAATCGTATGTTGCTTAAGTAAAATTAGGAGAATCGGGCCCCTGTACATATTATTATTGTGGTACAGTAGTACCTATAGTAGGTGGGTACAATAAGACCAAAATCTAATTTTAAAATCAGGTTTAATACAAATATTTAAATTAAGAATGAATAAAAGTAGTAAAATTACAAAAAAAAAACTAAAATATTTATTTTAAAGGTCTAAAATATGTAGATCTAATCTTCGAGTAGATATGTCTACGAATAAACTGTAATAAAAAAGAAGGGAGGTACAGTTAGATTTAATTCTGACTTCTCTTAACCAAAAAAGATAAAATGGTAGATACAAAATTGCATATTATAAAATTAAAGGTTGGCGAAGCTTGCAAAAAGCAAGATATTTGAAAGAGAAGGACTTACCTACACATTTGCAGAACTATTTTTAGGGTTCCGTAGCCAAAATGGCAAAAACGGAACCCTTATAGTTTCGTCATGTCCGTCTGTCCGTCTGTCCGTCTGTCCGTCTGTCACAGCCGATTTACTCGGAAACTATAAGTACTACAGTGATGAAATTTGATGGGAATATGTGTTGTATGAACCGCTACAAAAATATGACACTAAATAGTAAAAAAAAGAATTGGGGGTGGGGCCCCCCATACATGTAACTGAGGGATGAAATTTTTTTTTTCGATGTACATACCCGTGTGGGGTATCAATGGAAAGGTCTTTTAAAATGATATAAAGTTTTCTAAAAAACATTTTTCTTAAAGTGAACGGTTTTTGAGATATCAGCTCTCAAAGTCGTAAAAAGTATGTCCCCCCCCCTCTATTTTTATAACTACGGGGTATAAAATTCTAAAAAAAATAGAGGTGATGCATGCTAATTAACTCTTTCAACGATTTTTGGTTTGATCAAAGTATCTCTTATAGTTTTTGAGATAGGTTGATTTAACTGTAATTTACGGAACCCTTCGTGCACGAGTCCGACTCGCACTTGGCCGGTTTTTTTTTATTTCAACTTACATCTCAGCTTATCTAAACTGCCTACAGTTTGCATAAATTATACTTAAAATTAAGACATCAATAAAATAGTTACACAATATTTTGTAACAATAAAGGTAAAAAACTATTTCTATGTTTATACTAAGTTAAAACTTTTGCCGACGAGTAAATACTGTCGTATCAACATATCAGACTACAACAACACAACATTCTTGCGGTCTTTTTGATTATAAAGAGTCAAGACTAAAGACATCGCGGATAATATTACGATTTCTCAGAGACTCGTAACTTGACGAGAGTTAGGGGAGATGTTCCTAAAACGGGTACCCCTCCTAAAACGGGTAGGCCTTGCCATTCGAATATTATAGATCTTAGTGTGAACCTGTGAGTGTAGAGTGGCGCACTACCCCCCTGCTGATCACGGTCAGTCGGCTCGCGCACCTGGACCGAGCGTGTTCGAGGTAAGACGTAAAAAAAGTTTTTTGCTGAATTTATTAAAAAAAATCGAATTATGCTAGTGCTTACTACTCAAATATGGTGTAAGATATGGTTTTCGTAGTTTTGTATTATCATTTTGCATGTTATATGCTTATTAATTGTGAATAATTAGTGGTCTCCTTGTTTACTATTTTATGGTTAAGATAGTTGAAATTTAAAACGTGCTTTTGGGCAAAACGGGTAGGGGCATAACGGGTGACTAGCCGATTTGCCCTGGAATAATTTATGTTATGTATTTAGCTGACCAGTGCCGTTATTTATTTGACTCAAATGTAAAAAATACCTTTTTTAATTGGGTGAATAAATATAAAAGAAAAACTTCAAATGCTTCGTGGGATGTGGAAGTTATGAAACTGGACCGCAACCTCTTGACGAAGCTATAAGTCCACCTCATACTCCAACACCAGTAGGCCAGTATATTGAAGAACTTTCAACACCATGCAAGACTATAACGGCAGAAACACAAATTCTTAAGGATTTTATAACACCATGCAAGACTCCATCGCAAACTACAATCCTTCTTCAACCTGAGGATCATCATGTAACACCAATAAAATAAGGGGCACTTCCTCAATTGATCCCACAGAAAGGTAATCGAAGGAAGGAAGAACAAAGGAAGCCACAGAGAGCTGAAGAAGAACAGGAACAGCGTGAAAAAGAAATTTAAATATTTTTTCTTTGATTTTTAACAAAATTATCTGTTGGTAGCATTATAATTTCAAATGTAACATTTAATGACGTAAAAAAGTGATCTAGACTGATCAAAATAAGACAACTGTTTAACATAATTAAGGAAACTAATTAACAATAAAGATTTCCTGGATAATAGGAGGCTAAGATATTTTTTTAAATGTTTTTTAATTCATTTATCACATATATTCATTCATTACCTGCTTTGCCCAAAGGCGCTACCCGTTTTAGGACCCCCCCGAGGGCAAAGCGGGTATTTCGAAGGGGTTTATTTTTTTTTATTTTTTTCAGAATATTGTGGAAGATTACTAAGACTGTCTTATGTTTTCCAAAGTTTATTATATAAACAATCCTATGAGTACAAATACAAGTCGCATGTAATGTTCTTGGTTATTTTATTTAACATCTTTCGTTAGCTTACCCGTTTTAGGAACATCTCCCCTATCAAATAATTCACTTGAGTCGTATATTATTGCGCACGACGTGATTGACATTTATTTAGATTGCACGGGTCGATCGAAGTTATGGTAAAGCAATGCTTGGCACGGCCTTGTCCATAGATAAGTGACCATCTTCTCATGACGAGATCATCCGTATTTCGAAACATTTTAAATTTATGGGCCCTGGCTGTCATCTTTGGCAGACGTTACGGGTATTCAGATCCAGAAAGCTTGACTCCAGTCCAAGGGCCCGGGTTCCCCGTGTAGCTGGGTTGAGGAGGTCAAATAAGCAGTACTTAGCATCCGGTAAGACTGGAAGCTGACCCTAACATAGTTGGGAGAAGCTGACGATTTAGAATGTACGTATGCAAAGTTAAGGCTATGTCGTTTATAAGCTTGGCACCCTGAGCTAGGTGTACCTACCTATATAATTTTATTTCCCATTGAAATGAACTTGTTGCATTGTTATATGTGAATGATAATAAATAATTTAGTCACGTTCTCATGCGCCTGGCAGTGGACTCCTGATTCATCATGTTCGCCGCAGTTTTAATCGCCATTCGACAGCCAGAGGAAACTACTGCGATTAACCGGATGAAAATAATAGGTAGTTCTAAATTCATAAAAAATGTAACCTAAGTTATGAATATGGACAGAAGCGCGGAGTTGTGCTCGGAATTCAGTTTCGGAACGACAGCGCATTTTACGACAACTGTAGGTACCTACGTAGGTACCTGCCTACCTACTTTAGTTTATGACTAAAACTGATAGAAGACAGACAGATCAGCCCTAATCACAGGGTTAATCTCGCATCATAAAATACCTTAACGAGGTTCATTGTCAGAACATAAGTAATTCATGTTCTTTCAGGCCTAAGTTCACCGACAACAGAAACGTTAGTTCTCTGAAAACGACTGTTTACTACGAATACGTCCGATTTGCAAATTAAACAGTTGTTTTAAGAAAAACTGACATTAATGTTGTTGGTGAGTGAACTTGGGCCTCAGTGGAACTAGTTTCATGGTTTTTATGGAGCCTTTGTACTCTTGAAAAAAAAATAGTGGTATATTGATTTCTGACAATATTAGTCATAATAAAACTACTTTTACGGATTTTATCGCGGTTATATTAATATTATTTAATCCCGACGTTTCGCATCCTTTACAGCATCCATGGTCACGGACAGACAAAGGTGTTGGTCGTCTTGGTATTTTAGTTACACCCTACATTTCTTGATTAAATGTAGTGTGTACTGTTCGATGCTGTAAAGGATCCCAAACGTTGGGATTAAACGATATTAATATACCGCGATAAAATCCGTATTAGTAGTTTTATATTAGGTACCTACTGGTGATTTTATTGGAAGCCGACTCCAATATAGTTGGGAAAAAGGCTCGGAGGATGACGATGGTGATTAGTGGTGATTTTAAGTTTTTGTTAAACTTCTAAAAAGGTAGATATGGTCAGCATCAAACGTTGCTGAACCAATCGAAATTTTCAGAATTGCTCAGCAACATAAATGGTCACAATACAATTTCTTAAAAACACAAACGGAAAAATGTAGGTACTTAACCTTTTGAAATAAGAAAAACAATGCTCCAAGCGATTCATGACGGAATGTGACACTTAAGGGCTTGGTCAGGATTGGCCGGTAAACGTTGTGTTGCAAGTAGCAATACGTTCTGCATTTATAAGAAAGAAATGGTTCATTCACTTTCCATTTTAATACTTTTCAACAGCAGCAATAACGTTTTGAACAAGCTACCAACTCGCGTAGGTTCTGCGTGTTAGAATTTCAGTTACTTAATTTAGTTTATGAATGTTTTAAGTGTAGTCAAGATTTTACTAGCAAATAGAGCTATTAAAACAAAACCGGCCAAGTGCGAGCTGGAATCGCGCAGGAAGGATTCCGTACCATTATTTAGAAAATGAGCAAAAAAATCATATTTGTTGTAAAGGAGCCCCCAAGATATTTATTTTATTCTAGTTTTCGGTATTTGTTGTTATAGCGGCAACAGAAATACATCATCTGTAAAAATTTCAACTCTCTAACTATCACGGTTCATGAGATACAGCCTGGTGACAGACGGACGGACGGACAGAGAGACAGAGAGAAAAAGAGCGAGGTTTAGTATTTAATTAAACTAATCAAATCATTAAAGCGAAAGACCGCATAAAACTCGGTTGAGCTCTGAGATAATCGCGCACAAATACACATACCTACCTACTGGTCACACTGAATACCTCCTTTCTTTATGAAGTTTATCAAAAACTAGCTTCTGCCAGCGGTTTCACCCGCATCCCGTGGAAACCTTTGCACGAACCCGGATAAAAAGTAGCCTATAGCCTTCCTCGATAAATGGGCTATCTAACACTGAAAGAATTTTTCAAATCGGACGCAGTAGTTCCTGAGATTAGCGCGTTCAAACAAACAAACAAACTCTTCAGCTTTATAATATTAGTATAGATAAATATCCGGCATTTTCACTGAAGGAAGTTTCTAAGCAAGGACTTACCTTGTCAAAGTTTTATGAGATTAGGTAATTGTTTATATTAAATCACTTCACGGCACTTTCATATCAATCAAGCATAGATTTACGATATAGTTTATAACAAAACTTGATTGAAATGATAAATAAGTAATACTTAATCAATTAAATACGCATAAAATTAAAATAAGTGTACACAACATACCAGCGAACTTGCTAAGCTGCGTTTGCCGCCAAAACGTGCATCTCATCCAGTCGGCTTCCCGTGCATTATCATGCATGCTTACGTCATCACAATCAGCACAGGGGCCCGATTCTCCTAATTTTACTAAGCGACATACGATTCACGTTCGACTCGATTCGACTGAGATCCAATCCCGACTCGATTACGATTGAAGCGTATGTGTGGCATTCCGCTATTTTTTCTTTGAAATAAACGTTTTATCCTTTTCTATCATTCAATAATGAATCATTTTGTCTGCAAATGATTTACGATTGCAAAATGATTGTACAGCAAACTACCGTATAGACCAAAATCACCAAAATAGCAGACCAATCGCACACCAATCAAATGTCAATCGAATACGATTGGTCTTTTATAAGTAGCAGAATGCCCGATATGGTAAAAACTGCTATTACGATCATATTGCGATTCGATTTCTATTCGATTTTGACATTATTAACTTAGGAGAATCGGGCCCCTGAACTTTAACTGATCCACACTAGACCACGCTACATAACATATTATAAGTACATATTTATACTTAGTTACCATTTATAGCTTATGTAGGTACCATATTGTTAAGAAAACGAGTGTATTCATCATTGCGCGTTGATGTTCATTTGTCAGTTTTCAAGTCAGGTGTTGCATTCTGGGGTGAAGGCAAAACATCTTTACAACCAAGAAATCATCGTTGTAACATCAGATACCTAAAAAGTCGGCGGTATTCATTAGTTAAAATTGCGCGATCGTAGCGCCTCAACGATGTTGACGGCGTGACATAGAACTAACATTTGCTAATTTTATTTATGCGACATACGATTGCTACCCAAATGAGATCCAATTACGACTCAATTACGATTGAAGCGTATGTGGCATTCCGCTTTTTTTTCTTTTAAATAAAGGTTCTTACGCCACAAATTGACGCCCATTTTCGTCAACAAGATAAACATTATGCAGCTTTTCGTAAAGCAACTGTTACTATGAAAATTTAGCATGAGAATTCATAGAAAAAACTTGTTTATGTTGTCGCAGGTACTAGAGCCTGAGTAGTTTCTTAGTCAGGCCTTATTTTCTATATTTACCTACTTACAATGTCACGTAGAATGGGAATAAATAACACACAAAGTGACAAAGTGCAAAAATAATATTTAAAGTGGGGAATAATGTTTTTTTTTTTTCATTCCAGCCCTAACTTCTTTCAAATAAAAAAGTAAATCTAGTTTTTATAAATTAGTAACCTATTCTCCTGAGAGATGTCGCTGTACTTTATGCATAGCATCGGTATACCATCTCTGTTCTGACATGATTATAAAAGAATTTCAGTCTCATGCAATAAATTGTAACGGAGATTTTTATCTCAAAGCATGTTTATGTCATAAAGAATATTAATTAAAGTTTCCGACATTAATTACTATTAGATTAGAGGTCACAGCTTTTAAAACTTGACGTGTCCTAACTTGTTCGCAGTATTTTCACGACCATAGACAAGCATAGAGCTGTTTCGAATGACATTGAAATGGTATGTGATAGGAATGTTGATAGCTTTGTTTATTTTAAGAATCTTGCGCTTGAGAGGAGCTTTTGTTATGGTTACGTAAGATCCGCATCCGGTCAAAGACACTTAAGTAAGTTTTGTACCTACGCGTGCATTTTTCTAATACGCTATTCAAACTATCTTTACTAATTTAGGTACTACAGTGATAAAGAGAAAACATTTTTTTGTTTGTTTGTTTATATAAGATATAGGTACACTAAAGGCTCCGAAAGTACTGTACCAATTTGAAAAATTCGTTCACTGTTGGAAAGGTACACTCTTCCCGAGTAAAATAGGCATTTTATCACGGTATAGGCAGTAGTTCCCATCCACAGAACGTGGGTGTGGGTGAAACCATTTATAAAACATTCTTTGCCATTTATTTATTTTTAAACATACATTTTACATTTTTAAATATTAAATATAAAAATAAAAAACATTTAAAAATATAAAAAATAGGTTGCCACCGATATCGGGCACAGGGTCCAAGGTACCGGTGGTTAGGGTCCCAGATACAGAAACCTCCTCACAATACGCGCCGTATCAAGGAGTACCGCCTTCTGAATCAGTCCCTTGATCCAGCAGCCTAACGAGAGCCTCATGAGGTGTTGGTCGAGGCTCTTGGCTATTAGACCATTGGCCGTAACGACAATCGGCACAATGACAGCCGCGTCGACATTCCACATGGCGACAACCTCGTGCGCTAAGTCAAGATACTTTATTTGTTTTTCTTTCTCAGCTTTCACGAGGTTCTCGTCATGCGGAACAGCGACATCGATTATCATCGCGCGGCGCGTTAATCGATCTATCACCACTATATCAGGCTTATTGGCTGCAATAGTCCTGTCAGTGATGATAGATCGATCCCAGTACAACGTAATATGGTCCTTTTCGAGAACTGGGTCGGGCGCATACTTATAGTACGGTACCTCAAGATCTACAAGTTTGTATTGCAGAGCAAGCTGCTGGTGGATGATCTTGGCCACTTGGTTATGTCTGTGCAAATATTCACCGTTAGCCAAACGAGAACAACCAGGGGCCCGATTCTCCTAAGTTAATAATGTCAAAATCGAATAGAAATCGAATCGCAATATGATCGTAATAGCAGTTTTAACCATATCGGGCATTCTGCTACTAATAAAAGACCAATCGTGTTCGATTGACATTTGATTGGTGTGCGATTGGTCTGCTATTTTGGTGATTTTGGTCTATACGGTAGTTTGCTGTACAATCATTTTGCAATCGTAAATCATTTGCAGACAAAATGATTCATTATTGAATGATAGAAAAGGATAAAAACGTTTATTTCAAAGAAAAAATAGCGGAATGCCACATACGCTTCAATCGTAATCGAGTCGGGATTGGATCGCAGTCGAACGTGAATCGAATGGCCCTTAAGTAAAATTAGGAGAATCGGGCCCCAGAAATAATATGTCTGATAGACTCACCCGGATGGTGACATGCCCGACATATGTCAACCGTCCCGTCTTTCATGATATATCTCCGGTAGTTATTCGTAAGGATAACTTCGTCCATAATTGCACATACAAACCCTTCGGTTTCTCCAAATAAGTCACCGAAGCGTAGCCAAGATACGGCACTTTGAAGTCTACATCGGGGCCATGAAGAACCCCGAAGAAGCGCCTGTGTAGCTGTATAGTATAAAATATTATTATTAGCGAATCGATTAAAATGGTCTGCTTCGGTCTGGATTTTTTGGACATGTATCGAGAAAGAGTTTTATATTTAAAATCAATGTGAAAAGTGCCAGAGATATAAGCAGATAAATTGCAGTCATGTTGAAGACAGGACAAGATGGCGAAATATAGTCCAGGGGCCCGATTCTCCTAAGTTAATAATGTCAAAATCGAATAGAAATCGAATCGCAATATGATCGTAATAGCAGTTTTAACCATATCGGGCATTCTGCTACTAATAAAAGACCAATCGTATTCGATTGACATTTGATTGGTGTGCGATTGGATTGGTCTGCTATTTTGGTGATTTTGGTCTATACGGTAGTTTGCTGTACAATCATTTTGCAATCGTAAATCATTTGCTGACAAAATGATTCATTATTGAATGATAGAAAAGGATAAAAACGTTTATTTAAAAGAAAAAATAGCGGAATGCCACATACGCTTCAATCATAATTGAGTCGTGATTGGATCTCAGTCGGATGTGAATCGTATGTCGCTTAAGTAAATTTAGCAGAATCGAGCCCCAGGCAGTCTCACAAGGCGCACAAAAGTATGTTTTCCTAAAAACAATTAGCATTAGTGTCCATCTAGCCGAGCCCTAAATACCTGCAATATGTGCGTGTTTTCAATTACCTAATTTGTTTGTTTCTTCCACCCACGTGCCATACAACAGTTGGAGTGTATGATAGCCCACAAGCTATTTTCCTAATAGAATTGTAGTAGGTACTTTAATTAGAAGCTAACCGAGGGAACTTACTTAATTGATGCTGTCTTCCACAATATCAACAATGACGCACTTGTTTAGATATCTAATTGCCCGATCCATTCGTTGCAACTTCAAATATGTATTGCGATCATGTTACATAGGTGTTATAGAATGTAGAGGCACATACGTGATACTCTGTTAGGGCGCAGCAATACAATTTTAATATACATTGACTTACAAACTATTTAGTTAATCTTAGGTTATATATTTTACTAGCTTCTGCCAGCGGTTTCACCCGCATCCCGTTGGAACCTCGGCACGGATCCGGATAAAAAGTAGCCTATAGCCTTCCTCGATAAATGGGCTATCTAACACTGAAATAATTTTTCAAATCGGACCAGTAGTTCCTGAGATTAGCGCGTTCAAACAAACAAACAAACTCTTTAGCTTTATAATATTAGTATAGATTATATTCATGTAGTATAATTAAATTGTTTTATATGGCACACTATCTTACTGATTACTTAGTCCTACCCTCGAAAATCTCTTTTATGCTGTCCTAATCTAGAGGTATATGAAGTTTTGTCGAAATTCAATCTCCAATCGAAAAACAACAGATTGGTCGGTTATTGAAATTCACAGTATGGTGTCTATGACGTGCGGATAGATATTTTTTGTCATGTTTGACACATATCGTCTTAATTTTGAGTTGGAAACCATATGTTCTATCTTAGGAGTCCGGTAATGGTGTGTCGGAAGTGAGATCTATGAATACATACGTAGTAAACTAAATTCAGTCGGATTGGCAAAGTCCATAAAAAGTTGTGAAAACATTAGTCTGTATTTGTCTGCAAATAAGCTTAAAAAAATTAGATTGTTAAATAAAAATAAAACGAGAAATAAAAAATCCGGTATATTTATTAAATATTAGTATAGAAAGCCAAGTTTTAATATTATCGATTAAAACTTGGCTTTCTCTATGTAGTCCATGGCGCGTTGTCGTATCCTGTCCACTTGTTCCTGATCTCCGATCTTCTCTTCCACTTCGATCCACTTCTTGAACAAAACCTTCATTTTCCTAGCTGGCAACTTCTGTGACGTCATTCGCTCCAATACTTGCCTGCAAAGCAAGAATTCAAGAATTCGTGAAACGGACGAACAATAACGAAAAAAGTTGAGCAAAAATGAGCAAAAAAATCACGTTTGTTGTATGGGAGCCCCCCAAATCACGTTTCATGAGATACAGCCTGGTGACAGACGGACGGACAGACGGACGAACGGACGGACAGAGAAACGAAAACAATAGGGTCCCGTTTTACCCTGTGGGTACGGAACCCTAAAAACCTGCTAACGTATTCACAGATCAACTGTCGGTCCCGGCCGTCATTGAACATCTTTGGCAGTAAGTCACCAGTCTTACCAAGCGTTGCCTGGGTAACTGGGTCGAGGAGGTCATGATAGGCAGTCGCTCCTTGTGGCATACTGGTATTCCAGCTGCATCCGGTTAGACTGGAAACCGAGCCCAACATAGTTGGGAAAAGGCTCGGGAGATGATTTAGCATGTATATTTTTAATTTTTCAGTTAGTAAAAGCCTGTGTTTTGGTCGTGGACTCAGCGAAACAGACCCTATTTTTGACCTTGAAACCTAGCTTGTAGGTTAGACTGGAAGCCGAGCCCAACATAGTTGGGAAAATGCTCTCCCGAGCATTTGATGATGATGATGACTTACCGCACATGTTCCGTGTCCCCGGCTTTGAGGAGCATGTCGATATAGGCGCTGGCGACGTCGACGCGCGCCGGGTACACCGCCAGCACCTGCTCGAACAGCGCCTCGGCGCGCTCGCGGGCGCCAGCGTTGCGCTCCAACAGCGCGAACTGTACCAGCACTGGCACATCTACAACATAAACAATTCATTTATTTATTTATTTAGGACAACCAACAAATCTTACACCAGTTACAATGAATGTTACTATGATATCTTAAATCTTATGCTAAATGTAGACTTAATTATAGGTTTTAGATTTGAAAAATTCTTTCACTGAGTTTATGGGTTTGTTTGTTTCTCAATCATGCTTTTACGACCTATCCGATTTGTAATAAATGTGGTAAGGCCAAACCAAATGCAGGAATGACTTGCTCAGCTATAAGTAACTGGATCTTTTTTTTTTTAGCGACATCAGAAATCATCAAATGACCCCTCCCGCTGTGGGTTAGCAGCGGGGAGTGTCAGACTCTTACTGACTAAAAACCGTCGTGTTCCGTCGTAGGCCTTTAATGTACCAAGGCCGCAGTAACTCTTTCGAACAATCCCGTAGCCCCGGCAGACCTTGGCCCTGTTGGGCCCCGCTGGAAGTAACTGGATCTATTGTGTACTTTATTATTTCTAAGAAACCCATAACTTTTGACCTCTCCTTCCGTTACGTGGTACTAATTAAAGAGCTATCAAATTAAGCTGCGAAGTTTGTTGCGCCACTTCTTCCCAGCAAAAACACATAGGAAGTGTCAAAGTCAATTTTTAGGGTTCCGTAGCCAAAATGGCAAAAACGGAACCCTTATAGTTTCGTCATGTCCGTCTGTCCGTCTGTCCGTCTGTCCGTCTGTCACAGCCGATTTACTCGGAAACTATAAGTACTACAGTGATGAAATTTGATGGGAATATGTGTTGTATGAACCGCTACAAAAATATGACACTAAATAGTAAAAAAAAGAATTGGGGGTGGGGCCCCCCATACATGTAACTGAGGGATGAAATTTTTTTTTTCGATGTACATACCCGTGTGGGGTATCAATGGAAAGGTCTTTTAAAATGATATAAAGTTTTCTAAAAAACATTTTTCTTAAAGTGAACGGTTTTTGAGATATCAGCTCTCAAAGTCGTAAAAAGTATGTCCCCCCCCCTCTATTTTTATAACTACGGGGTATAAAATTCTAAAAAAAATAGAGGTGATGCATGCTAATTAACTCTTTCAACGATTTTTGGTTTGATCAAAGTATCTCTTATAGTTTTTGAGATAGGTTGATTTAACTGTAATTTACGGAACCCTTCGTGCACGAGTCCGACTCGCACTTGGCCGGTTTTTTTTACTTCAAATAGGCCTATAAAAGCTCTTTCGAAACGAAGAGAAGTGGTGGGGAAGAGTGGCCGTTTTGGGGACTAACGAAAAACTTTGTTTACGATGTTAGAAAAGTGCTGATTTATCAACCTAATTTGAATAAACGTTTTTGAGTTTGAGTGGGAAAACTAACATAAACAAGCCCGCTGTTCCCAAGGGCCCGACCTTAGTTAACCTTGTGGTTTTTTATTATAGCAATGTTTGCAAAATAAATCGACACTGGCCACAATATCTGTCCCCGTCTTACAAGTGCAGTGTTGATTGCAATGGAAAGAGGCGACGTCTACTGTTCGTTCCCTGATCAAATGGCCGCTGACTAATATGTGCATGGGTATGCAAATAAATAGGTACGTTATCTTGTACCTGCAGTTATTGAGTACCAGGTACCTAATGCATTTGAAGTGATGCTTAGCTTTGCCCATAGCGGACACAAAATATGTAAATATTAATAATGGCGTCCACGGCCGATTTCGGCCACGGCGGCTGTTTTCATTTAAGGACGTCAGCCAGCTGCGCAGGACATATTATAGTGCACGAGCATTTGCGCAGACACAGGTGCACTCACTATTCCTTCACTCTCATAACCCGATGGGACGGCAATCCGACACGGCCGGAGAGAGATCAGGCGCAGGAACGACATTTACGTGCTCTCCGATGCACGGGTAAATCAATCACCAACTTCCAGACTACTAGCTGCTTTGTGAAGCCCATTAATTTTTGAGTAGTTACCACGTCACACATTTGAATCTACTGGCGGAAGCCAGTTTATAATATTCATAATTATTAAAGTAGGGATGAAGTGTGTATAAATAATTTGTACTTTAATTTCGAACACTAATAAGTAGGTAATTAACTAAAAACTTATATGTGATATGTATAACTTACGTTCTTTCTTCTCAAGCACGGAGATGGCTTTCTGCATGACCTGTGAAAAAAATATGCAAAATTATTCATTAATTCAAAATACAAGCTGTTGATTTGCATCCGTGCCATAGTCAAGGGCGTAATTATACTAATGATTCTCAACCCAAATCAACAAAAAAATTGGTACAAAAATTTTTGATTTTAATTTTTTTTCGGAAATCCGTCAATGTCATCTAGCCGTATTTAAACTTGGCGCGTGTGTTACTGGCCTTAAAACCGTGCTGCGCCCTCACACAAACGCAAACACAAAGCATACGCAACGATTATTCATAAATTTCATTCATAAAATTGGATTACTTCTGAAATACTATGACATAACAATGACAAAAAAAGCAGTGCATATTAGCTATTTCCCGTCTACTGTAATTCCAATCGATTATTTACGTATTTTAAGTTCTTCTCCTGAAGTATGGCACAATTGCAAATCAACACCTTGTATAATACACGAAATTAAATCAGAAATATATTGGGCTTCCCATGAGGAAGTTGACTGATAGCATTTATTTAGGCTACAGGAAAAAAAAATATTTAAATAAAAACATCTGAAACGTCTAAAAACTGATATCAAGTCAAATCAAATTCGTTTATTGAAATTAGGCTGATTATACTAACACTTTTTCACACTGCGGATTATAACAGGCGTTATGAGAGGGTTAAAAATAGTGCTAAAAAACGCATTTTAGATTAGGAAAAATATTGGACACATTTTTTTAAGCCATATTCCAGAATATAACAACGAAAAACTTGAGCATACATATAGTTAAATTATAATATAATAAAATTCAATCATGATGTTTCTTCGTTGATAAGTATTTATGTGTGACAGAAAAGAAAAAATACCTACGTGTCCATTATTTTAGGGTTAAGTACCTGAAAGACGGATTAATTACTTTTCTTAATCGCCATGCGTAGGTACTATTATTCCACTGTTCTATCTAATTTAAACTGAAAATTACTTACTTCCAAAGAGGTTTGTTAATTCCTACTCTACGTGTACTAAGGTATGTCTGGATGTACGGATGTTTGTAAATTAGATTAGTACATTGTTTATGGTGTTATCAAAGACTCCACGTGCAGGCAAAGGGCGCGTGTGGGCGGCACGGAAACTATGGAGGGCGGAAAATCGTTCACATAGTTAACTATCATGTCATGAGAGAAAACAGTAGAAGTACAAAACATAGATTTTACCAATTATATCAGTGTTTCCCAAAGTGGGCGATAACGCCCCCTTGTGGGCGCTGCAGGTCTCAAGGGGGGCGGTAAGAGACCCAGAAAGAAAATAGGGCGTTGTGTAGAGGCCTGGGGGGTGATTTGTAATTTTATTTAGCTAGGAGGCCTCTTAGACAACGACTTGTGAACATCAACTAATATGAAATTACAAGATTGCTCAGACTCGGTTCTATATTTCTCTCCACGTAGTTCATATATCTGTCCTATTTTACTGAATATAGAAAAAATAAAAATCATGTCAATGTCAATCGGTCGCTCCGTTTCGTAATTAAAGTAGACACAAACAAACAATTTGCGCTCGCTGCACTCGCGCCTTTCACTTAACAGTGACTTTTTTCTAATTTCTTTAGGTATCATTGCGTCCCAAAAATCAAAAAATTTGCGCTCGCGGCTTCTTCTCTTTGCAGTGTTTTTTTTTCCACACTTGTTGAGGTACTTTTGTGCCCCAAAACTAAACAATTTGCGCGGTTTTTTTAACTTGTTTTGGTACTTTACTCTTCCAAAACTCAAAAATTTCGCGCTCGCTGCGCTCGCGGCTTTTTCACTTGTGGCTGGTTTTTTATAAAACATGTTTGGCTTCTATTATGTCCCAAAACTCAAAAATTACGGGCTGGCTTCGCTAGCGCTTCAAAAGTTTGCAGTGATCTGTCTCCGGTTTCTTTATGTTAAACCAGGCAAAAAGCTCTGTGTGCTCAATAGGTAGTCCGCCCCGGGTGCCACCCGATGCTACGCCGCCACTGAAAGAGTCAACTTGAGACCTAAGCGCCGCGGTATGTTACCTACCTGCGCTCAGGTTTCAAGTTGCGGGTTATAGTAAAAGTTTCGTTTAGAACTCTCCGTTAATAAACATATGTAGGTCACAATAATTAATTAATTTAATTTGAAGTTATAGTGGTTTTTAAATAGGTGAAAAAATGGGGGGCGCTAAAAAAATATTTATTCTCAAAGTGGGCAGTAGACAAAATAAGTTTGGGAACCACTGAATTATATCATCGTTAGCGATTTTGTTGACCCAAAGCTGGGCACATTCCTCCTCCCTACTAATATTATAAATGCGAAAGTAACTCTGTCTGTCTGTCTGTCTGTTACGCTTTCACTGAACTGATTTTAATAAAATTTGGTACAGAAATAAAGTTGACTTTGAAAACGAACATAGGATAGTTTTTATCCCGGACTTTTGAAGAATTCTCTTGGAAACGCAATAAAACCGAACTTTACGTAGGCGAAGCTGCGGGCGGAAGCTATTAGTCTACTATACTAATAATATTATAAAGAGGAAAACTTTGTTTGTTTGGTTGTAATGGATAAACTCAAAAACTACGGGACCGATTTTAAATATTCTTTCACCATAAGAAACCTATATTATCTGCGAGTAACATAGGCTATATTTTATCCTGGTGCGGTCAGTAGCTCCGACGGGACGCGGGTGAAACCGCGGGAAAACGGCTAGTTAACTATATATAAGTACAAAACATAGATTTTACCAATTATATGATCGTTGTGTACATGGTTACATGCCTCCTATGACACAGTGTCCAGTGTCCAGTGTCCATGTTCACCGACAACATGAACGTCTGTGTTTCTTAAAATTATTGTTTGTAAACGTCAGTTTTTCTGATAATGATTGTTTGCTATGATTTTCACGTTCAATTTTCATAGTAAACACTGTTTATTTAAGAAAACTGACGTTTATTTAATCGGTGAGGTCGGACATTGAAATAAATAAAATCAAAGTCATCAATTTTTATTTCTACTAGGCCTAAAACAGCTCTTTTGAAACGTCAAACTAGTTGCACGGTTCCAAAGAGTGGGTCTTATGGAGAAGAAAGAATGAAACTCCATAGACACTCTTTTAAAAAAACAATCGTCACTACATAGTATAAAATAAAGTCACTTTTTCTGTCCCCAGGTATATCCCGTTGTCTATTTGCACGCTTAAATCTTCAAAACTACGCGACCGATTTTCATGCGTTTCTTTTAAATAGATAGAATGATTAAAGAGGAAGGTTTATATGTATAATAAATAACATACATTAAACAGTGGGGAAATACTGTTATCCCGTGCGAAGTCGGAGCCGGTCGCTTGTTTAACATAACTTGAATGGCGTTGTGTACATACCTGTCTGGCCTTATCGACCAGTCCCAGTTTGAAGCAGGCGGCTCCACAGAGGCCATACACGCTGGTCTCCCGCTTGTACTTCCTCAGCATCAGGTCTACCAGAGCCACCAGCTCCTGCTGCTTACCAGTCTCCACGTAAATGTCCAGCAGCTTCGAGTGGATCTTGAAGGGGTCGTTCATTTGCAGAGCTTCGTCCAGTATCTTTTGTAATGATTCCTAGGGAGGGAGAAGGGTATCGTTTAATTTTTTTTCCTGTTACGTTCATATTGTAAGTGTTTATGCGTATATTGCGCAATAAAACTCATTTTTAGGGTTCCGTACCCAAAGGGTAACACGGGACCCTATTGTTTTCGCTCCTCTGTCCGTCCGCCCATCCGTCCGTCCGTCTGTCACCAGGCTGTATCTCATGAAGCGTGATTGTTAGAGAGTTGAAATTTTCACAGATGATGTATTTCTGTTTATTATTTGTTTGTTAAGTTTAAACTGAAGTTGTTGGTTTAAGTAGCAATAGATTTTTTTATTGGGTGGTGATTAGTGATATAGAAAGTGTGGGAAAGAGCTAATTATTATTTTTTAATTACTTTTCCGTTTTGGTATTGTAAAGGTGCATGTAGGGTGTGAACTAAATTTGTAATTCAGTACATACAAAGTTACCCGAACTACTCCATTGGGTACTTTCAGTTTTCTCGACCTTCATTTTAATCTTATCAAAATCATATCTAAGAACATAACATATGAATCAAGATGAGACTCTCGTATACTAGCTATCTTAACTTTATTCGATATCCATCAATTTTTGAATCTCTAATCCACAACATTTATGTTTTTTTTTTACTTACAAAAACAAAAAGTCGACAAATAAAATCATTAAATAATTTTATTCCGGATAATATTAATCCTATTTTTCAAAGAATTACTTGCAATAAAAATCTAATCGACACGGGAAATACAGGAACACGTGTATCCTACTTATATTATCAATAAGTTCAATGACTATGTATATGGAAAAACCCAACGGATTTCAAAAAAGCTGATATTGTTCCCGTCAAAGTAACCATCATCATCTGTCTAGCCTTTCCAGCTGAGTATCAGTGTTTTACAAGGAGCGACTGCCTATCTGACCTCGTCGTCGTGGCCTAGTGGGCAAAGAACCAACCTCTCGAGTATGAGGGCGCGGGTTCGATTCCAGGTCAGGCAAGTACCAATGCAACTTTTCTAAGTTTGTATGTACTTTCTAAATATATCTTAGACACCAATGACTGTGTTTCGGATGGCACGTTAAACTGTAGGTCCCGGCTGTCATTGAACATCCTTGGCAGGCGTTACGGGTAGTCAGCAGCCAGTAAGTCTGACACCAGTCTAACCAAGGGGTATCGGGTTGCCCGGGTAACTGGGTTGAGGAGGTCAGATAGGTAGTCGCTTCTTGTAAAGCACTGGTACTCAGCTGAATCCGGTTAGACTGGAAGCCGACCCCAACATAGTTGGGAAAAGGCTCGGAGGATGATGATGGATGATGACTGCCTATCTGACCTCCTCAAGTAAGTTACCTACATGTTACGACTGAAGTCAGGCTTACCGGCTTCTGACTACCCGTAACCATTGCCAAGGATGTTCAATAACGGCCGAGACCTACAGTTTAACGTGCCCTCCGAAACACAGTCATTGGTATCCAACATATACTTAGAAAGTACATACAAACTTAATAAAGTTGCATTGGTACTTACTTGACCTGAAATCGAACTCACACACTCATACTTGAGAGGTTGGTTCTTTACCCACTAAGCCACCACGACTCTCCCGTCAAAAAATAATAGTTTAAAAAAACTAAAAAACACGCTAGTCATGGAACTCGGAGCCAGTGCAAAATTTCATTCTAATCGAAGACCGGGATGTGGGTCAAATTGAGATTCCAAGATTTTCTTACATACATAGTTACAAGTGAAGCTATACCTATAAGCGTGTTATAAAATAAAACAACAGTAACATACAATAAGTATTTTAGGTCACAAGTTCTGAGTCAACACCTGCCTTTTTGCACATATATTAGTTCATAGAAGCAGCAGGTGCCAAAGGGGTTCCTTCTATCTGGCAGAATTTTATTTGGCCGAATTTTATTTGGCATAACACACTTGGCATAATTTTATTTCAACGAATGTTTTTAAGGCATAAAAAATATTTAGCATAATCATTGTTTCACCGAATATTTATATGCCCGAATTTTCAGTTGCATACTTTTAAGATGGCAGAATTTTATTTCGCATAATTGCTTTTGGCATAGTTAGAGTTTCGCATTATTTCGTTTAGTTAGTATAATGTATATTTTGAGAAACTATTATTTGATATAATCTCGTTTGGCGTACTATGAAGATGGTAGAATTTTATTTAGATTCAATTTATTTAGCAAATTGCCATTTATAACCTTCAATTAAAAAACATTGTATTAAAAATTGAAGCTAGTAACGAAAACGAATCGCTGCAAAACCGACTCCACGTAGTCTTGTTTGCCCTACCCCTAGAGTGCAATTCAAAACCGCGTAGGCGCGGAGGGGCGAGGCGGCCTGCGAGCTGAGGCGCAGGTAGTTTTAACGCTCGCCGACGCGGTTGAGGCTGGCCGGCTCTGCCGGCCATTAAGCCGAAGCTGCGGTGGTGAGCGTGAAAATCATCTGCGACGATAAGCTCGCATGGGACCGCCGGAGCCACGCAGCGCCGGAGCCGTGACAGAAGCCATGCTTGCTGCATGTTGCAGGCCTGCTTACATGCTGTATGCCTGCTTGCATGCTTGCTTGCATGCCTGCTTGCATGCTTCCTTGCTTCAGGCTTATTTGCATGCTTCTTACAGGAAAATAAAAATTCCAAAACTATGCCAAAAGATGATTCTGACTATAAACATTCTGAAATATGATAGTTCTGCCTTTTAATGACTACTTATATGAAATGTGTGCCAAAAGGAAATACTGACTGGCAACTTTCTGCGAAATGATGTTTCTACTATTTAAGTATTATGAATATGAAATTTATGCCTAAAGATGATTCTGCTTGCCAAAATTATGCGTTTTTAATGTATGCTAAATGAGTGTATGCCACACGATTTTCTGCGAAATGAAGATTATGCCAACTGTTGGTATGCAAAATAAGATTATGACATAAAAAGTTCTGCCATAAAAGGGGGACCCGTGCCAAAGTCCCCCTTAGTTTCCCCTACCCTAGTCTACTGTCACCCCATCACGATAGCCCGAGTAATTTCTACCATAATAAGCAATAACTTTAATAACGTGTCTAGAAAATACAGACAAATGAATAAAGACCTGTTGCTGGGGAGTTTGTTGCGCCACTTCTTCCCATCAAAACATGGGAAGTGGTGACAGGCGGGCGTTTTGGGGACCGTCTTTTGTTGACGTTCGAAAAGTGCTGATTTATCAGCCTAATTTAAATGAACTTTTTTGAGTTTGAGCTTATAAGTTGCTCAACTGCTTAGACACATTTTCCTAATAAAAATAATGCAACGAAAATAGGTCTGTGATGAAGACAATTAAAAGACTTATAATGATAACAGAATTCAACGAATCCTAACAAATTATTTAATTATTAATATTAGAAAAGCGAAAGTTACTTTATTTGACTAAAAACCGAGTGAGATCATAGGCATGGGGCACTAGAGAAAGCTACTTACATTATATGCCACTTTTTCACCGCGGACTAACTTAAAAGGGGGCAAACAAAACCGCGCGACACAACTACTTTACAACTAGACGCTCATTAAGCTCGCGCAATACTTACATAAAATTATGTTTAAGGTGCAAACTTATCGCGAATGTTTGCCATTAACCTAGAAAGCATACAACGACAAAAACCAACAAAGTATTCTTGAGCCGGGAATCGAACCTCATACGTAGCACCCAAGCAAAATAACAAAAAAAAAATAGAACAAAAGATTCTATGTATTTTACTATTTGTATAGATAGGTGTGTAATAGGCCTGACGAATTAGGCCGTCTTTTAGATAACCCTAAAGTAATGGACACGTATTTTTTCTTTTCTCGCACAAACAAATAACAACGAACATACCTACAACACCATTGAATTTTGTGTTGCGATACCTATTTCCAAGTACAAATTCCTACGTAACATAAAGTGCCCCCAGTCTCAATCATAGTTGCGTTATATCTTAGTAAATGATATTAGCTTAATAATTTTTGCCAATCTAAAATGCAGACTAATTAGAATCATACATATTTTTATTAGCCCTGTAGTCGCATACATTGTTTAATCCACGAATCGAACTCGCCACCTACGCAATTTTTCATTGATAAGCAAGTCAACACTTGCATGAAAAAAATAACATGTATGATAAACGTGACGATACTTCATTACGTCACAGCTGTCCCGGGTTGTACTCCCGCACGGGACACTTTGAAAACAAAAACTCTACGAGAGAAATACCTACTATCTGTTTTTATTCCGAACGAGTTAGTATAAAAATATAAATTAATTAAGATACAAATATATTCATGAACGAATCGATCTTTGTTACTAATTAAGTATGCCTTTGTAGAGTATATTATTATAGCAATACCTAAATGATGACAACATAGTTCATGAAATAAATATAGTCAACATTAGTCATTCAAGATTTCGCGCGCTGTAGCGCAATCACCTCCCGAACCATCGACAACAAAAAATCAATATGGCGGTGGCGCTACTAGTTTACACGCACGCAGGTTCTACGTGGCACGTCGCTCTTCTAATACTCTATGGTCGGGAAAGTCCGAAACAAAAATTAAGTTGCCTACAGTCCACGCCCATCCCAGTTATTTTCCATAATCTAAATAACATGACATCAGCAGTGACCTATTTTATCTGCGCATTTCGGAAGTTCAAAACATTTTGTCTTGGGTTTTTTAGAGGACATATTTCTATTATAATTATGGAGACTAATTCTTCGAATGTTTGTTGTCAATAGATATTTTAGGCAGAGTGCTACCGTGGTGGGGGAGGGGAGGGGGACCGAGCGAGCAACAGTGGGGCGGTGTTCTATTTTTAAATCGCTTATCTTTCTTTCTGCTCGCCATGGCTCGCGCTTATTGAAAACATATACTGTTATTATCAGAGCTTTTGTTTAAATCAGGTGATTTGATGATTTGTATGCAATTTGCAGTAGTCGGGTAAAATGAAACGACCCCTTCGTGTGGGGGCTCGTTAAATTCGCCGTGATGAGTATAGTTAGAATCCATGACTTGATGAAATAAAATACGTATAACTTTGAACCAATGTTTATTTTTTATTTCTTCGTTATGCTTTTAACCCTTGGCTTTAACTTCCGTTTTTGACTTTCTTTCTCAGAGGGAAAACGAGACCCTATTACTGCTGTTCATAATTAATTAACATTATTATTGCAAAGGTATTAATACTTAGACCCTCTATTTTGAATAATCGATTTTTGATTCATAACGGTCAAATGTAGATTAAATTTTCAGCCAACTATATTACAGCCAGTAAAAACTGGTGTTTATTTCGTGACCGTCGAACGAATTCGCGTAAAAACAATCGTTTCCGAATGAATGAAACGTTTCACTCTTTTGATAATAACTATGTAAACAGATACGCATTAATCTTAAAATTATTTAAGCAATCAATCCTACTATTTACATCTTTATCGTATTGAGATTGTTCTTATTATTTAGATTTTGTATAAACTCGAATTAGGCTGATAAATCAGCACTTTTCGAACGTCAAAAACAAAAGACGGGCGCCCGCCCGACGACATTAGTAAACGATACGTGTTGCTGGGTAGTTTGTTGCGCCACTTCTCCTTTCCAGTAATAACACATGGGAAATGGTGAAGGGTGCGCGTTTTTGGGGCTGTCTCATGTAATTCTGACGTAGCTACGCAAAGTAATGTATTTCAGCCTATTTTGAATAAACGAATTTTGTAATAAAAAGTAGCTATCCTTCGAAGTTGTATCCAAGGGCGTAATCAGGCAGGTGGGCGCGTTGGGGGTACTGAACCCCCCCTGGGCTAGGACCTAGCTCGACTACCAATTAACTACAATAGTTATACATAACGTTTTTGTATATTTTTTGTCACAATATATAGTAATAAAATATTGTACCTAATCAAAAGTGGATCCGTCCTTGGTTGGAAGATAGAATTCTATTTAAGTACATATATTTGTGGCTTTGGCTCATTTCTTTCAGTTAAAGTTTGATTAAGGAGCTCCAAATAAATATCGCAAACACATTAATCATATGTATTACTAGCTGTTCCCGCGGTTTCACCCGCGACCCGCAGGAACTACCCGTACTCGGATAAAATATAGTCTATTTTGTTAAAGAGTGTAGCTTCGCAACAGTGAAAGAATTTTTCAAATCGGTTCAGTAATTTCGGAGCCTTTCAAACAAACAAAACATTGTTTCCTCTTTATTCATTTAGTATGGATAAGCAAGATAAGGGACAATAATACCTACTTAATCTTATCTGTCTGACCATCTACTAGTTATTTAAAGCAATGCAGTCTAGCGACACAATTTTGACAAACCTACACATATATTTGCAAAATTATTCTTATCAGTTGTCAGGCGAACGCATTATATATCTATCTATGCTCCAATTTAAAAGTATTTATTTACATTTGAATTAAGAAAAAAAATGCAGAAAAGTCATATTTTAACTGCATAATTGTTAAACGCAACATCTAGAGTAGTAACTATTAAGTAATCTGTGTTGCATGGCCTATAAGCTCTTCTATATTTTTAAATTGACCACCTTATAAGAAAAACCATCTTTTCTACTGTCACATTGTAATAGTATCTAGCTGTGGTAAAATATTATAAGTCTATAAGGAAAACATGAGATAAAATCAATCAATCAAACAATCAATCATTGGACAAAAAAATAAAATTCTAAGCCAGAGAAATATGTCTCTATGTGAAAGAATTTCCTCAATCGGCCCATTAGTTCCTGAAATCGCCCATGTATCACACAAATACTAAGTAAATAATCGAGATAAAGATCTGATGTTATTAAATCATAGGGCAAACCTCATTAGTAGCGCGCGAGCCAAAATTACGCATTATCTTTTCAGACAAATGTGACATAAACAATGCAAAGCGGGGTCAATGTCCCCGCATGAGGCCAAGGACAAATTATTGTGCATAACTGCGAAGTTTTTTCGAAGACGTGACTGCATAAAAATAGCATCTTCAAAAACATTGGGCTTAAAAGAATACTCCCAAAATGATCGCTCAATAATGTAATAAATACTAGCTGTTAACAATTTGATGTCATCCAAAAAAAAAAATATAGATATCTGCATTAATTTTAATTATCCTTATACCATCATTTATTTAGAGATAAGTTGCTATGCAAAAAGGTTAAAAGTCTACTTGGTGTAAACAGTTGTAATTGTTACGCAATATTGTTTATTGTTCCTAATACAATGTAAGGTCTCGGGAGGTTCGAAAATCATTTCTCGGAAATCCGGATCGTCACATGAAAATCGTCAAAACACGTTCCCACCACTCGCTTGTTGTCGAGTGACGATCGAATTTATAGGAGTATCGGAGCCTCAAGACATGGACGCTCAGAACGCTCCAGGGCTCCAGTGTAGATTCAGACTTCGTACGATCAACACTACAGCAAAGAAATAAGTGATAACAACAGTTCAACTTGTGTGTCAACACATCAACACACATTAAACAAGGTTAGTGTTTTAAATACTTTTTTTAAATTCATAAACCTTTTAGCTGCTTGTTTTATCTACAAAACTTTATCGTTCGTTACTTATTTCAGTCTATACCTAGATAGCGTAAATATTTGATTAAAAACCTGTTGTGTTAAACATAACCTACAAATTGCGGTTTTTGCATAGAGAATATAGAATTTCTTAATGATATCGTGAAATTAGAGCTGTATACTTAATTTTATCATAGTTTTGTAACATGTGTCTTTGTATGTGAACTTACATCATATAAACTTCTGATAGACCGGTTTGTTAGGTTATATTGTCAAACAAACTCATTATTTACCGCTCTAATGTTTACTAACAGTTAAGATTTGTATGTGAATTAACTTTTACTTTTTTATATCACATAGTGAATTGAGAATGAAATGCCTATCAAAACATAAGTTCAAGGCCACCTTGAGGAAAACACTAAATAAAAATAAGACCTATTTTTTGCGTACGTCTGGTACCTCATATATTATGCATGCCGCGTTTTTTTCATAACTAGGTACATAATAAATAAAATCTCAAATTTTAACAAGTTATCTAAAATGTAGTTTCGAACATATGATTTTAACCAACTTCCCAAAAAGGTTCATTTATTTGTTTTTTTTTTGTGCGAACAGTTTTCCTTACTTTCAAACTTATCGTAATGCAATTTAGTTTCCGTGTCTATATTATTATAAATAAATATTTATTAATGACTTTAAAGAGGAAAATGGTTATGCAGTTATTAAATAACAATTAATTAGCCTGGGAATGAATGCACTAAATATCATCAATGAATACAATAAGAACCTAATTAGTTTTTCCTGTTGTAATTTTTTTTAATATATTGTTTTGAGTAAATTCTTGTGAAAATATTGAACTTGACAGTATAATATTGGATAGTTGATCGCTTTTTGTCATATACCTATATCAATAGAATTAAAAGTAACAAAGAAAAGATAAATAAATACTTTTTTTTATATAAAGACTTAATACAATTGTCTTATTAAATGTATTTGTAGCTATGTTTGGGTATGTCTATACTTGGATAAGACCACTAGATTTCAAACATGTTTTTAGCAGCTAAAGATATTGATTTAGGAAACCTTAGCACACCGAAAGTCTAATATTTTGTTAGTAAAATATTTTTTTATGATAAATTTATTTTTGAAACTGTCTTTAAAGAAAAAATCACACAGTCAAAATGTTTCATGAAAATTATTCAAATTTTTTCAGGAGTTTAGACACGTAATATATTTATATTCAGGCCTTATTTTCATATCATTTCTATTCATTAAATCATCAGCGAAATTGTTGTTTTTCCGGGAATTTTCCTCCTTGTACGTTAAGGGGGTGTAGTACTCAAGAGAGTTTAAGGTTTATCAGCCCTTGACTAACTGCGCAGTTCGCCCTGAAGAGTAGGAAAGCCACAAGTGGCAGTTTGAAGGTTATGTTAGTGAAGGAGCGCCCGCCGGCCGGCGACACACAGACGGCTCCTATCGATTCGCTACATTTCGCCAGTTCAGTCTGAATTTGTCAGTCACGTCAATCGGACGCCTACCTAAATACTCTCTTAAATAATTTCTGAAGTAACAACTACAAACAATATTTTTGATTTGTTTAGTTTTTAATAATATTTTTTAATTTGTTTAGTTTTTGAACAAAGGACCTCAAGTCGTCTTTAAGGTGAATATTGATTAAAATTTATTATATTAAAACATCCAGTCAGTTTGCAGTGCCGGCTATTTTTAGATTTTGCAATTGCGAGTTTTTGTCTGAGTCCTAAACATTTTTTCGCCAATAATATTAGAAGCAGTGTATTGTTTTTTTTTCTCTTTATATCAATAAATAGATAATATTAATTCGGCAATTATAGGCTCCGATGAGCATGAACTTTTAGTTACATTTTTTTTTTTGGTAATTTTATTAAATAAAGTGACTTGTGTCTGACTAGTCATTAACACAACTTTAGCTGATGAAAATAAAAAGTTTTGTTCAGTGAGCTTTTAAATGCCTACATTTCTGCTACATTACAAAAACATTTTAAACTATTTTAGGTTATGCAATAAAAAAATCATAATAAGCAGTAATGGCGGTAATTTGACTTTGGGAAAAAGGGTCAAGAGTGACCGTGATTAGAATAAACCTATAGATTAACTTAACAGCGCAAAAAAGCGAACCTGGTATAATTCAGCACTCATATTACAATAACACGTGGTTTTTGTCAGTCGCTCCTTGTAAAACACTGGTACTCAGCTGCATACAGTTAGACTGGAAGCCGACTACAACATAGTTGGGAAAGGGCTGGACAGATGATGATTGGTTGATGAGAAGCTTTCTCTTTCTAAACTTTGGAAGCTATTTATTAGAAGATTATTTTTGTGTTTTGTTTTTGTCGCGGTACGGGGAGTTTTCTTTTAATTATTGATCATAATTGAATGGGAATGGATTCTATTATGATTGGCCAATACTTAAATATATACTCTTTCATTTATTTTTTAAATTGAATTGCATCATCTCTTTTGCTACTAATTATATTTCTATTATGTAGGTATATCCATCTCTTATTGTTCTATATATATACTGCTGATAGCTATACTGCTTTTTAAACGTAGCAGACGAAAACAATGTTTATAAGTAATTTGTTAACCATTTTCCCATTAATTTACCCCGTTTCTCTTTTATGATTAATTAATATTTCGTTGTTTTCTCTTGATTATAATATTGGCAAATCAAACGTAGTTAATAACAATCAACTTTATTTAGCGTTTTCAAGAATGAGTCACTAGTTTAGTTTGGTAGTATATACGTTTAACCTCATTATATTGCGCTTTTTTAATACCACATAACAATAGGCGGGGCTATATTAGTATATTATTGAACATATACAACATTTACTGCCGTTTCAAATACTCTATGTATATGTATTTTAACTTGCTCAGGCTTTTGGCTTGATAGGATAGAGTACAACTTGTATGAATCTAATGTTAATCCCTACTAAGCTAATCCACAGATAGATTATTGGGATGGACGTTACTAAACTCTAACTATTATTTGAAGAGACCTATTGTTTAGTATAGAGAATGATTGCTTCTTCATTCTTGTTTAATTGATTTTATTTAGTTATCCTCTATAATAATACTCTTTATTTCTAAAATAATTCTGTTATTTAATGGTTTTTTGAAGGTCAAGTAATGTTAGCCGCTACTCAGCTGAATTATTCAATTTAGATACAATCATGGCGGACCATTCACAAAATGGCGGACTTTTTGACATTTCCACCATGAATACCAATTATTACCGATAACTTATATTATTAGCGATCAATACTCTACTGTTTATATAAATAAACAATTTTTTTTTATTTAATGAAAGCTTATTTTAATTATGTTGTTTTATTGGAAATACGAAAGGAATTCAAAGCGCTAATGTTGTTAGATAGGTTGATGGATTTTACTTTTATATGTAGTATTATTAAGAAACTGAAGCAAATTAAAACTTATTAGTTTAAATTTTTTTGTCTTTGGACTCAAAAGCTGGCATTTTTTAAGTACTGTTAAGTTACTGTTCTTGTCTTTAAAATTACATCACCTGCCAAGTTACTGTTCTGGCAAATGCATGATAGCCTTTGCCCAAATACGTTGGGGTCGGCTTCCAGTCTAACCGGATTCAGCTGAGTATCAGTGCTTTACAAGAAGCGACTGCCTATCAGACCTCCTCAACCCAGTTACCCGGGCAACCCGATACCCCTTGGTTAGACTGGTGTCAGACTTACTGGCTTCTGACTACCCGTAACGACTGCCAAGGATGTTCAATGACAGCCGGGACCTACAGTTTAACGTGCCATCCGAAACACAGTCATTGGTGTCTAAGATATACTTAGAAAGTACATACAAACTTAGAAAAGTTGCATTGGTACTTGCCTGACCTGGAATCGAACCCGCGCCCTCATACTCGAGAGGTTGGTTCTTTGCCCACTAGGCCACCACGACTTCCAATATGTAGGACCCAATAATTTAACATGTCTTCCGAAACATGGAAGAATTCGTCACGACAATATGGTTACCCATCTACGGACCGACCGTGCCGAGCGTTGTTTAACCTTATTGTTCGATTCGCGAGGCTGAACTTTGGTGTTCTAGTACTTATAAACTAAATATTGTATTGTATTTGTTACAGATGACTGACCTTGGTCCCGAACCGACACTCGACACTCATGAGCGCGACATATGTGTTGAATTTTTCAAGATCCTCGCGAAAAGCTATGGTGGCCAGAGCCCTTCTGCCAACATTGCGAGCTTTCTCAATGTCAGTGGCCTGAAAAAGAAGAAAGTAAGTTATTTATTTATGTAATACATCATTAAGTGTTATGTACAACTATATATTAATAAATTTAGCCTGCTGGGTACACTCTGGTTGGCAGATTACAAGTTTTTTGACACTAAATTTTAAATTTATTTTATATTTTTCATGTAAATATAGATTAGGTTTATTAATATATAAAAGTACATACATTTCATATTACATCATAATTATAATTATAAAGGTACGAGTTGGAAGCGAGCTGGTAGCTGCAACTGCCTACAAGTGTACAGCAACTGCACTACTGGGTAGTTTGTATTTATATGACACGACTTTAGATGCATTCGGCCGCTCGCTTCGAACTAGAACCTTTACCTCTATATCATGGAGGTGGTCCAAGTTGCGGAAGATATAAAATATAGTATCGCGCCTCTTTTCCGCGTATATGTGCCTTACAGAGTACATATGTTAGGAATGATAACAATACTAGTTGTTTCGAGTCGTAGAATTCTCACGGCAAGCGGGAGAAACCGCGAAAAAAATAGCTAATTATAAAAAGTATGGAGTACTAGTGGCCTGCAGTACGAAGTACGTGCTTTGCTACTAAAAATGCGAATGAAGAACTGCTCGACCGATTTTGTGCTTTCACAGAAACCATATACCTACTAAATATTTCGAACAAAGCCTAAACATTTGGTTTGGATAAGTGGGATTAATTTTTATATATCGGGTGTGTCGTACCTAATCACATTCAATTAAATTGTCGATTAGCATAAAGAAAAAAACAAAATGACAGCTGTCAACTGGTCAAAACATTCAATACTCCTAACTCTCTCTGCTTTACACATGATGTTGTAAATTATGAAAACGAAAAATGACTTCTGTTCACCACTGAATGGATTAGGTTATTTTTATCACAATTCGCCATAGAATATCAAAAAGTATATGTGATAGGATTTAATGTGATTAGGTAGGACACACCCGATATATAGACAAATAGCAGACGAATGTACGTACCTGTAGATGGAATGCCATGTATGCGATCCACAGTTGGCTGGAGTTGGGGCTGGCGAGCAGCGCCCGCTCGAAGTGTTCTGCGGAGCGCGGCTGACTCTCACTCTCTGTCGCTCGTCGCTCCAACTCCCTCACTCTCTCTTCCTCTTCTCTCACTTTAGCCAGCTTTTCGGCAACCGTCAATTTTTTACGCTTTTTCTTTGGCTGCTCTGTCTCCTGAAAAGATGGTTGAGTTTTCAGGTTTTTAATACTGCAATACTGTGGCGTCATTTATTTAGAAAATACACACAAATATAACAACATAAATAATATAATAACATAAACATTTTTGTCTGTTTCGAGTATCTAGTTCAAGTTTTTAGTTAGTTTCAGCTAGCAAAAGGACATAGTTCTTTCATAAAAGGTCTTGTGTGGGAAATCTTTTAAATTAATTATTGTCAAAAAAGTCATTAGTCGGTCGTTTAGATTAGCAATAAACTTTCATTTTTTGATTCTATATTATGATGGTATTTTTTATGATTAGACTGAGAATAGATCGACTAATTTTTTTTTTAAATCTATAAATGTAATTAATAAAAACGGGAACTGCGATGCGATTATAAAATCACAAACTTTTTTTAAAAGTCAAGATCCTTCTTGCAAATAGACAACAGTATTAAAGACCACAACTGACCTCATCCTCACTACTGGTATCCTCTTCATCCTGCACATTCTTCACTAGACTATCCGCCCCTGCAGACCAAAAGTCCTGAACACTCGGAGCCTGCAACGCCGGCTCCAAACTCTCCGCAACTTTCACTTCCAACTTCTCCACTACATCTCCCTCTTTCTCTGCCTCTCTCTTCAACTTCTTCTCTTCCTTCTCCTTCTTATAATCTTTCTTGGAAAACTCCCCTCCTAGCTCTTTTAATTTCTCCTGAGCTGCTGCCAAAGCGGCCATTAATTTCCCCAATCGTTCTTGCACTATAAGTTTGTCGTTATGCATAGCTGTGTGATAAACCTTCGTCAGTGGATCTAAGCCTTTCTCTTCGATTCTCTCGATTTTTCTATCGATCCTGCTGATACGTTTCGATCTGTTATTTATCGATTTAAGAAGAGAGACTATGCGTTTTTTATATTGCTTTGCGGTGACGCAACTTGTTAAGTCGATGAGAGCTAAGTCTTGTGAGGTTAGTACTTGCTCATCGTCATTTATGTCAGTCTCTATTGCGTCACTCTCTTCTGATATCTCTTTGTCTTTCTTCTTTTTACTCTTCTTCTTGTCTTTCACTTGAGTTTCATCGTCCTCAGTATTAACAATGTCATCTGTTGATTCTTTTTTAAGTTTTTTCTTCTTATCCTTTTTGGTGACTGGCTGATCTTGTTCTTCTTCAATGTGTTCGACTTTTGATTTCTTCTTTTTCTTCTTGTTATCTTTTTCACTTGTTTCTTCTGTGTCAGATTCTTGTGTTATGACTTCTGTATGTTTTTTCTTTTTGTCTTTTACCTCTGGTTGTCCGCTTTTAGTTTTTTTATTGGGCACTTCATCGTCTTGCTTCTGTTTGCGTTTTGTTGGCTTTTCGCGTTTTTCCTGAGAAGAAAGAGGTATATTTAAATAATTTTTAAAAAACATCCTAGTTATGTAGAATTTAGTTAAAACATTTCTGAAGTCCATACTATTATTATGAAGGCAAAGTTACTCTGTCTATATGACGCACTTTCACGCCTAATACTGGACTGATTTGAATGAAATTTGAAACACAGATATTATAGACCTTGCAATTTACCTAGTTTTTATCCGGGAACAAGCACTTCACGATAACAGTCGACATTTTTGAGAAATTACGTTTAAATTAATGTTTTTAAATATGATAGATACTCACGCTGGGCGTGAACGGTTGTGTAGTGAGACTGCCGGTCATCTTCTTAGCATCCGGGTACACTTTAATTATCGTGCAGTTTACCTGAAAACACAAGGGAAATTGAATCTGATTCTTTCTGAACTTATTTTAAAGCACATCTTCATAGTAAACGGTATAATAAAATAATAATAAATGAATACAAAATAACGACCCATAAAGTTCTAGCTTTTTGCCGCGATTTTACCCGCTTCTCAAAAGCAAGCGTAACAAACATAGTTAACATTGTCAGGAATATGAGAACGCGCTAATCTCAGAAACAATTGGACCGATTTAAAATAATATTTCAGTGCTGGATAGCCTATTAGTCGAGGAATTGCAGAATATACACAATAAATATCTGCTTATGGTTTATCCACAAAATACTATAAAACTTCAACAATTTTAAATCTAAATAAGGCCAGTATTTGTACTACCATCCTGCCCCGACTACCTTGAGAAGAAACACCGAAACAAACTTAAGACCCAAAGCCTAAAGTTCAGGTGAACATAGAACCTTCTTTTTCGAAGTCGGTTAAAACCTTAGTACCTACTCACAATTTGTCCGATATGGAAAGCTTGGGAGATGACATCCAGAGGTTCCTTAGTCACGTACTGTCGAGGAACGAAAGCCACCACGTTGTTGAAGAACGATACCAGAAGGTAATCCTTTATGTGCTGGAAACAAACAAATATGCACCTTAATGTTATTGCCTTAAGTACCAAAAAAGACTGGCGGAAATATCGACAATTATGAAAGTACAGTTGAATCCGTTTATAATGACATCGTAGTGACTGTACAAAAACAATGTTGTTGAATAGACAAAAACATAAGAGATATAAAATAGAAATAATATGCAATAAGTTTGTACATTTTTCTCTGAATTAAACAAGTCCGTAAACCCATCTGAGCTACCTTAACTTATAAAACGAGAATTAAATACGCCTTCCTCACTTATAACCATTTTGCTGTGCCCATCAGGGTCCTTAATTGTGACAATCATTTTATATTTTCCACCTAATGATCATTATGGAATGCAATAAATAATATAAATATCAATATCCATCCATCAGAAAAAAAAATCACACAAACTGTCATGTTTATAATATTATCGCAATCAATTATTGTTTCACTAGTCAAGGTAGCTTAAAAGGGCTCATTGAAAAATATATATATACCTTAATAACTCCAGTATATGCACTTCCAACGACAGCTTTTTCGTAACTGTCCAAAACTTGTATGTCCGGTGACAGCAAGCTAGGTTTCAAGGTCAAAAACAGGGTCTGTTTCGCAGGGTCCACGACCAAAACACGAGCTTTTACTGACTGTCCCGGCTGAAAAAGATAAATATATCTTTATATCTATTCTACATAGTATAAAACAAAGTCGCTTTTTCTGACCCCGTCCCTGTCCCTTTGTATGCTTAAAACTTCAAAACTACTCAAACAATTTTCATAACATAACATTAGGCTATTTACCTTATATTTTTTCTGAGGCAATTTGGAAACTGAAGACTTTTTAGTATCAGTGAGCAACCCAGAGTCTGATAGATGAGCTTGCGAAACGTAGCCTGAAAATATAATATTGAATTAAAATTATGTACGGGATTACACTAATAACTAATAAAAATAAAAATAATTTATTTCCGGCATTGTGACCATAATGGATTGAGTAAAAATAACGAATTAACAACAATTAAAATGAAATTACAATAAATATTTCAATGAAATTACAATAAGGCCCAAGTTCACCGATGTGAAAAGTCATGGTAAGAAGTTATTTTAAGAAAACTGACGTTTACGATGTCGTTGAACTTTGGCCTTAATGGGTCAAAAGGCTACGGGAAAGTTATGTAAGAAAAAATCAAAACTAGCGGGCACAATTTTAGTAAGCGTTATCCCACCAACTGTGAATCCTATTGGTGCAAACCACACGGAAATTCCTTCAGTATTTTTTGAGTTAATCACGAACAAGCAGACCGGGTTATGTTTCATTACCCTTATAAAGAAATATTGAAACCTAACTTAACTTTATGGTGTAACTATAACGATAGCCAAACCATTTTGAGTTGTCAAACCGCCGGGCAATGGGCGGCAAGTATATGGCTGGCTATGATTTGGTTATCATTATGGTTAACAGGAAAATACAACCTAAGTCTTTTTAAAAAATTCATTTCTATCGCAGCACTAGTGACAGAAATGCAATGATGTTTAAGCAGCACTTAAAATTAAAAGACGTTTCAGTATTCGGCTGCAAAACTTAACAAAATACCTGAAACTCGTCCAACGTTGAGTAGCACATGATTGTCGGCCACACTCTTGACAGTAGCATCGACAATATCCCCCGGCTTCAGCTGTTCGAAGTTGAAGTACTTCTCCGTCAGAACGTCAGACTGGTCTGACACGGAGTACACGTAGTCTGACAAGTTGTAGCAAAGCACGCGGACTTTGTGACTGCTGCCTAAAAACAGACAATAAACAGAGTTGTGAAGGTTATGACTTTCGTTTTTTGTTTTGTTAAACAATATCAAATGCGTAGCTCGGCAAGGTATTTTTATATACATGTAAATGAAATACAGTTTAAATATGCAATGTTTAAAACCACGTGACAAAGTTAGTACGTCTATACAAAATTGATATTAATACCACACCTACACTTTTGCTGAAAACAGGCGCAATGCTATACTATATAAATAGGCTTTTTCTCAATTACCAAAACTGTGATGGCTTAGGCTCATTTTCAATGACTATGTTAGTCAACAGATTTTTTAAAACCGAAAGAACGTGAAAATTCATAGTGAAAAGTTGACGTTTATGTTGTCCATGAAAATGGGCCTTAGAAATACCATTTACCTATAGGATAGGACTTGGCCACCACCTCCTCATCAGTCAGATCTTCGTCCACTTGTATCCGCTTGAGGCTCATGGTGCCGTAACACCCTCCCCCCAGCCGGAAGTGTATCGACCGGCCTGTTATCTTCAGCACCTATAGAAACCATATCATTTACACCCTTCAAAAAACATTCATATAAATATATTTGTAACTATATGCTCTACAAAACTAATTTGTGACATTTGTTTGTTCGCAGGAGACGAAATCGCCGATAAAAAAAAGGAAATCCGAGAGCAAAGTATCAGACATGAAGAAGAAAGTTCAGATGGATCAAGAAAATTTAAAGAAATTACGTGAAGAATTAAAAAGACAGCAGATAACAGAAAAGATAAACAACTTAACGAAGCAATTAGAGACGAGAAAAAAACGGCTGGACTATACTTTGAATGAGTTAGAGAAGCTTGTCTTGGCCAAAAAAGCATCTCTTGAGTTGGATGGCCACCGTGAGTATCGTTCTTCAACCTACGAAAAAATCAAAATAATTGAAGACAAAATTAAAGCGTTGAAAGCCGAGGAGGAAGAACAAATCGCTAAAATAGAAAATGAATATAACAATTTAAAAAAATTAGAAGAAGAATATATCTCTAAAAGGGAGAAAAGAATTCAGGAAAAGATTAAGCTCCTGAATGAGCAAAAAGAAGAGGTTGAAAAGAATAAGAAGGCTATGCGACAACGAGAGGATGACGAAAAAAAGAGAATTGAGAAAGAATCAAAGAAAATTAAAGGCGAAGAGGAAAAAATGAAAAAAAAAGTGAAAAAGAATATTGAGAAAATGGAGAAAGAGTTCTCTAAGGAGCGAGATCAATTTAAGGCAGATATGCATCAATTGCAAGAAGAAGAACGGGAAAAAACAGCTAAAATAACCGAGATATCCAAAAAATTTAAAATGATTCATGAAAACATGGATCAAAAGTTAACCGAAACCAAAGAGCAATTGGAAAAAGATATGAAAAAATTGCGAGAAACCAGAAAAAAAAAACAAGAATCTGTCGACAAAAAAATCCAGCGGATGATGGATATTGACGCTCAAGAGAGAGCAAATATAAATAAAGACATTGAAAACTCGAAAAAGTTATTGGAAACTGCTGAAAATGATTTTGAAAATAAGAAGAGAGCCATGCAATTGCATCAAGCTGAGAAAAAAAGTGCGATAGACAATGAAATCAAAGAGTTGGAAGAAAAAGAAGCTCAGATGGAAATCGATGTTGGTAGGAACATTGAAAAAATGGAAAAAGATTTAGCTTTGAATAAAGAAGAATACAAAAAACACATGCAATATCTGAAACAGATTGAAGCTAAGAAAAAAAGCGACATTGAATCTGAAATGAAACAAATGACTGCAAATGTCGCTCAAGCAACATTAAATATGAACAAAAACATTGAAGCTTTAGAAAATGAGTTATCAAGCATTAAACAAAAATGTGCTAAAGAAATTGAGGAAATAACACGATATGAAGCTTCGAGAAAAAGTGAAATTGAACGGAATATCCAGAATATAGACACTGCCGAGCAGAGAAAGCAGCGCGTTAGCAAGAACGTTGATGAAATGCAACAAACGTTAGCTACGACTGAAGACCAATTCAAGGAAAGAATAGTTGGCATGGAGCAGTATTGTGAATTGAAAACAAATATCATGCAGCAGAACATTGAGTCTATGAGACAATACGAGGCTGAGAAGACACGTGAAATTGATGCTAAAATACAAAGTGTCAAAGACACCGAGACTCAGACAAAAATCGCCATGAAGAACAATATTGAAGCACTCAAGCAAACATTAGCTTCGATTGAAGTTGAGGTCCAGAAAAATATCGCAGCGATGCTTCGAAGTGAATCTGAGGAAAAAGCAGCAATTGAAGCTCAAATTCAAAACGTTAGGGACGAAGAGACCCAGGTTAAGCTTCAGGTCTCAGAAAACATTAAAGCGCTGCGGGAGTCGCTAGATTCTAGCCAACAACAATTCGCCAAAGATATAGAAAATATGAAAAAAATAGAAGCTGACAAAAAGGAACAAATCCTGAAAATTACTGCTAAATTGAAGAAAGTACAGTCGTCTAAACAAAAACGCTCAGAAAAAAGTATTGCTAAGAAGACAAAGAAATTAATTAAAGTCAGGGACGGCGTCAAACAGAATTCGATTCTAATGGAAAAATTGGAAACTGAGAAAAAACAAGAAATCGACGATGAAATTAAAAGATTGAGAGCTATTGAGGCTGCGAGGAGAAAGGAAATGGAGAACAATATTGAAGATTTGCAATACTCTTTGGCTCTGACCAGAGATGAGATCGATGAAAACATACGATCACTGCAACAAGCTGAGGCTGACAAAAGACGTGAACTAGAAGAACAAACGGAAAACATGAAGCAAATCGAATCTCAAATGCAAGAGGATATTGAGAAGAATATACAAGCTTTGATTCAGACATTGGCAACCAACGAAAACGAATTTGCGAAAAACATTGAAGCCATACAAAAATGTGGAACCGAGAAAAAGAGGGAAATAGAATCTAAAATTCAAAGAATTCTACATATTGATGCCCAAAGGAAGATCAACTTGGAAAGGAATATTCAAGCCTTGCATAGCGCATTGGCGCAAAATGAGAAACACCTTGAAGGCACCACAGAGTCTTTGGCTGTGAACAGAGAACAATTTGAAAGGAATATTGAGACCATGAAGAGTTGTGCTGCCGAAAGTACACGGGAAACGGAAGCCGAAATTCAAAGAATGAAAGCTGTTGAAACCGAAATGAAACAACAGATTGAGAATGAAATTGAATTTCTGCAAGCCACGTTAGCTTCAGCTAAACTCGAATTTGAGAGGATTGTTGACGCTATGCAAAACGAAAAGTCTACTACTGCCAGTCAAATTGAAAATGAAATAAAACAAATGAAAGAAACTGAAGCACAATTGAGAGCCAATTTACAACAGAGTATAAACGACGCAATGCAAGCACACGAGGCAGAGAAAGCTTTACAACTCCAAAAATTGACAGAAATTGAAGCTCAAAGTAAAGAAACTATTGAGCGAAATGTTGCAGAATTGCAATCGTCATTAACAAAGAAACAACAAGAATTTGAACAAAATATAAAAACATGGCAAGAACACGAAGCTCGCAGGAAGAGCGAAATTGAAACTGAAATACAAAACTTGTTAGAAACAGCCGATCAGATAAAAGAAGCCTGTGACAGAAGTATTCTGGCATTGGAACTACAAAAGGTCGAAGTTCAAAGTGATATTGAGAATAATATAAAGACATGGCAATTAAAGGCAAGTGAGAAGGAAACTGAAATCAACGCAGAAATTAAAAAAATGAAAGATATCGAAGCAGAGAACGAACAAATAATCGTTCAACATATTGCATCGCTGGAAACGGTTTTGAAGAAACACAAAGAAGAATTTGAAAATAATAAAAAGGCAATGGAGGAATCTGAAGCTATGAAAAAACACTCAGTAGACGCTCAAATTCAAAAGATGCGTGATGTTGAAGCACAAAAGAGAAGCCAAATCGACAAGAGCGTTGAAGCTTTACAAACCCGCCTGACAGCAAGTAATGAAGAATTTAAGCGGAACATTGATGCAATCGAAGAGTGCCATGCTGAAAAGAAAAGTGAGATTGAAGCACAAATTCATAAATTAAATGAAACTCTTGCTGAAAAAAGAAACAACATTGAAATGGATATTCAAGCATTACAAAATACATTGGCTGTTAATCAAGCTGAATTTGAGAGGAATATTGAAATAGCGCAACAATCTGAAGCTGAGAGAAAGGTTGAAATCGAAGCCCAAATCCAAAACTTAAAGGAAATTGAGGCTCAGATTAAGAACAGAAGTCAGAAGAGTATTGGAGAATCCCTAACCAAGTTAGCTAGGACCAGAGAGGAGTTTGAGAGAGACGTCGAGGCTATGCAACTGAACGAAGCACAGAAAAGGAGTGAGCTTGAAGCTGAAATTCAAAGGTTGAATGAAATTAAGGCAATGAAAAAAGTGAATACCGATCAGAAAATAGAAACAATGCAAGCTGAGTTGACTGAGAAAGTTAAAGAATTTGAAGCTTGCATCGCATCTTTGCGCGAATACGAAGCGGATCAGTTACGTGAAATCGAAAAGGAAATGAAAAAAATGGAAGAACTCAAGTCCCAAAAGAGAGCCAGTATTGACAAGAATATCGGGGAACTGAGGAAGAAGATGGCAATGATTGAAGAGTGTGTGTCAGTGCAGGAGAATACTGTGCGCTACACCCGGCCGATCCCGGAGACCCGGCCGGCCCGCCCGCCCGGCTTCCCCGACGACGCCGTGCCGTCCACCAGCCGCGGCCTGCCCGGGTCGTCTGCGGACGAACCCAATCAAAGCGCCAATGACAAGCCTAAATACCCATGGTCGAAATTTTGGTAGAATGCAGCTGAGACGACTGGCGATGCAAAACCAACAATAATACAAATCGCCACATTACAGAAACTCCGGCAGTCGAGTCCCGAGAACCCACCACGACATCCGCAAGACTACACACATCAACACTTGATCACGACATCTTCAGGCCCACTGAGATCGCCAAACAACGCAGCGGTACTATATCCTACCTCTTTATTTTATACTATTAACTATTTCATAAGAAAATTATCGTTAGTTAACATTTTAGATTCCATTAATTGTGTTTTTTTATCGTTAGCTTGGTAGACTTTTGTAAAATCATAAATGGTTCCAATTTTATTTAGATTAATGCACAATGATCAGATTTAATTAAAATAAAAAGTTCCTTAGTGCCATTACAACGGTTTAAATGTTTTATACCGCATTTTGGCCATAGTAAACTTTTAGGTGCAAACTAAAAGTATTTTTAATATCACACAGTCACAGTACATTTTTTTGCATTTTTATAATTAGATATAAGGTCCACAGGACAATTAGAGTAATGTGTTTTGAATGTGTAGTACAAATAAGCCATTTTTCTTAAAAGATTTAAGCGATGAAATTTTATGATTACCAGTGTACTTATTTTAAGGTATTTTAAGAAGCGGGAATGTGTTAAATCTCGCTGTTTCTTAACACAAGCCTCCTAAACATCTAGGAAGGTACATCCATTTTATGTGCAAAATGCATTTTATGTTAGAATTTTAAGTTTTTATAATCCTCTTTTTCTGTGTTTATTCAAAATAAATAATCTTAAAAACTCATTGGTTTCATTTATAGTTTCCTCTACACAAACCAATAACTAACAAAAACAATACACATGAAATCTTTCAACATATAAGACACTATAAAACAGTTAAATTGAATTCTGAACACTCTTTGGGTATTACAATAAAGCAACCAATACGATGCCTTTCCCCAACCTTACTCCGAATTGCAAAAATACGATCCAATAATTCTACTTTAATCTATACTTATAATAAATCTGTAGAGAGGTCAATTCTGTACATTAAATATATTTCCAAAATATCTATCAGGGGGTGATTAGTGATCGATACTGAAGCCAAAAATGCAATCAGTAAAATTTTTGTCTGTCTGTCTGTCTTTCTGTCTGTCTGTCTGTCTGTCTGTCTGTCTGTATGTTCGTTATGGAAACAAAAACTACTCGACGGATTTTAATGAAACTTGGCACAAATATTCTTCATACTCCTGGGCAGGTTATAGGATACTTTTCATCACGCTACGATCAATAGGAGCAGAGCAGTGATGGGAAATGTTGGGAAATCGGGAGAAGTTACTCCATTTTTTAAGCTTCCGTCGCGTGTGCAGCCTTAGTGGTTAAAGCTAAGTAGTAATAGGCTAGGAACGCATAGATTTAGATAATTGGATAGGCTGGTGATTATTATTTCTTCCTCTCTTTGCACAAAGTCCGAATCTAACGCGGACGAAGTCGCTGGCAGAAGCTAGTGTAGAAATATATTTTTATTTTTACTGGAGTTTGATTCAATTCGTTAACGAATTTGATTCAATTCGTTCGTAAACTAAGAATCAAACTCCAGTAGAAGCCGAGTATACACCAAACATACCTTTGCCTCTTCAATGATCTGTCCGTCTTGGAGTTGCTGTTCAGCATCAAGGTCAGGGAAGGTGGACTCGAAGATGTTCTTCATCGTGAGGAAGGGCGTATTCCGGGTCGGCATCACGTACAACAGACGAGCACGAATCTGTAATACAGAAAAGGCAACTTAAAACAAACTTCTTAAATACTTAGAGTCCATCTATTTATATTATTAACGTGAAAGTTTGTGTGGATGGTTCGTTCCTTTTTCATACAAAAATTTCATTCACTAGGAATGGATCTTTATGAAACTTGGCAATATACTACTTAAAGCTAGCATCAGAATAACATAAGTTACTATCCGGGAGCGGGAAGCCGATTCATAAATATAGCAAAAAAAAAAACATTTTAGCCAAAAACACATATTCGCTAAAACGTTACTTTAAATGTTTTCCTACGAAGAAATGTTGGAAAATTTGATAATATGATTTAAATAATGCCATCCCCTATCTTAAAGTGTGACTCCCTCATACTACTAGATCTTTTGCACGCGCACGATGGAACTGTTTCCCTTACTTAGATAAATATAGCATACTAGCTTCTGCCAGCGGTTTCACCCGCATCCCGTGGGAACTACTTCCCGTACTGGGATAAAAAGTAGCCTATAGCCTTCCTCGATAAATGGGCTATCTAACACTGAAAGAAATTTTCAAATCGGACCAGTAGTTCCTCAGATTAGCGCGTTCAAACAAACAAACAAACAAACTCTTTAGCTTTATAATATTAGTATAGATGACATATGACACACAGAAATAACGGGGCATTCTATTAGCAAAAAGATTTCAAAATTGTATCAGTAGATCCAAAAACCAAAAACACATTTCACTTACATGTATAGGTTCAGAAAGTAGTAGCGCGAAATACTGACATACGTACTTACTTTCGCAATAATTGAAAACAATATTATTACAAAAAGAAATATTAGTAAGGAATATGAAAGTTTAGAATTTCCCGAAAAAAACAGATTATGAGGATACTCATAGTACCTAATTTTATCCGAGTACGGGCAAGCAGTTCCCAAGAGAGACGTGTGAAATCGGGAAAACGGCTAGTAGTCAATAAATAAGTTAATTACTTTTCCTCGTATTCATAAACAATGGGGACATTATTGCGCACCATCTTGTGACCCTAAAAAGGATGTATTCAGCACACTATGAAATTCATACCATAGAGAGATAATGCGCACTTGAAACTTGCATGAATCATGGTTTTCAACTATTGAAATAAAGTACCTATTAGGTCATCTGGAGTCGGGTTGTTCTCACATCCTGTTTGCCAAGATAACATAAAAAGTATAAACAACTTGTTTTTAACTAATGCTTTAAAGAATGTTGGTGTATTAATTTATCTGTGTTTTATTGTAACGTATGAACATACAGGAATGAATTTTAAGTAGTGCGCAAAAAAAAACTGGAGGTCCAGAATCATTAAGAGAACATATCTGCATCATCAGTAAAAAAATTTTTTTCATTATTTTGTCCGCCCTAAAATCAGCAAAATATGGACACCAACTATTCTTACGCGCTTGGAGCAGCGCTCGCGTCAGTAAACCGGTTTCGCGTTGCCGCCGTGCCTACTATGACGACTGTGACCGTACAATCGGTTACAAAATAAACATCTTTCGCTATCAATAACTTTTCTTTTTTGTACTAAAACACGACAAAATAAAAATATACGTATCTATAAAACTTATTTAACTACAAGTTGACAAAGTTTGCGCACTGGATAAAATTCATTCCTGTATATATAATCTATATGCATGTACACCCCAAACTGCCCCTTTCTCACTGTGTTCTACAGATAAACTCCATCCAAAGGTTGTCTGGAAGAAATCGCTATTTAGCGATAACACCGCCGATTGTACTGTTTTTTGTATGTTGTGATGTCCTGTGTTGTTAATTTTCTTGGTGTACAATAAAGAATAATCTATCTATCTATCTATCTATGATTTGTATATTAATGAATATTAAAACTGACAACGAATGAGCCTAGAACTTACGACACATGGAATCCTAGTGTGAGCTTTAGGAAACAAAACAATTGTATGTAATTTCTAAACAATAAATTATTATTATTCTTAATTATTAACTATTTCGGAGGTACTTGGATAGTTAAAGGTTTTATTAAAAACTAGCCGATTTTCCGAATTCTAGCAGCGTAGCCTACCCATTTGTAATCTATAGCGGTTTCACCTTGGTCCCGGGGAAACTATTGCCCGTATCGGATAAAACATAACCTATGGCACTCGGGAAGAGTGTAGCATTCCAACATTGAAAACATTTTTCAAAATTGTTCAGTAGTTTCGAAGCCTTTTGGGCACAAACGGAAAAATCTTCTTTATTTTATTGGTATGTAGTATAAATGAACACAATGCCTACACCTATAGCAGATTATTTCGGATAATTTTCCTGTTAGAATCTCAACTATCCATATATGGTGAAATTAAGTGTTGATTACTTTAATTTCGATTAATAAATAGTACCAAAAATGGGAATTAGCCGCAATGACTAATATGGTATGGCGTGAAGCAAGTGCGTGGTTTACATGAAATTCCGAGAATTCTGTTTTCATGATATCATTGCAGTTTAAATAATAACCTTTTAACCAATGATAAGTGTTTGTTCACGCGAAATTTTGTTAACTTTTTCACAGAATAGTATCGTACATTTCCAGTGTTATCATCATCATCTGCCGTCTAACCGAATGCAGCTGAGTACCAGTGTTTTACAAGGAGCCACTGACTATCTGACCTCCTCAACCCAGTTACCCAGGCAACCTTGGTAAGACTGCTTTTTAGACTATCTGGTTTCTGACTATCCGCTAAGACTGTCAAAGGAGTCCAAATGACAGCCCGGAAGGGACCCACTAGTTTATCGTGCCTACCGGAACACGAAAGAACTCGCTATGACAAGACGGTTACCCATCCACGAACTGACCGCGCCCTGGTTTAAAAATCTATACTAATATTATAAAGCTGAAGAGTTTGTTTGTTTGAACGCGCTAATCTCAGGAACTACTGGTCCGATTTGAAAATTTCTTTCAGTGTTAGATAGCCCATTTATCGAGGAAGGCTGTAGGCTACTTTTTATCCCGGTACGGGAAGTAGTTCCCACGGGATGCGGGTGAAACCGCTGGCAGAAGCTAGTTCAATATTCAAGGCTCTTAAACTCAAAACTCAAAGTCAAAAACGTTTATTCAAATTAGGCTGTAGTCAGCACTTTCCGAACGTCAAAAACAAAAGACAGCCCCCGAAACGCCCGACCTACGTGTTTTTGCTGGGAAGAAGTGGCGCAACAAACTCCCCAGCAACACATGCAAATTACACTTATTATTACTTGCTTTATTTATTTTCTATGATACAGCACCTACGTGTTCTTCATCACGTATGCCTAACGCCTGATACAAGCATCCTACGTAATTCAAAAGTATTGACATTGTAATTTGAACCTTATCTCAAGGCATCAAGGTCGAGTTTTATAGAATAGTTTTTCAAGTATTCTATGAAATTCTACGGCGCATTTGTGATGATTGTCACGCACTTTAATAGCTAAAAATAACACCGTAGTTAGAAGTACTTTTTTAATTTAATAAAGTGCTTTTAGATAATTTCTAATACCTATGTCATTAAATGGCGTTGTATCTATTCACTTGACGGTAAAGGCTGTTTTTTGTATGTTTACTTTTTACCGCGGATTTAGCCGTGTCTCGACGGAATAACTTCCCATGCATTAATAGAAAGTAGCCAATTGAGAAGAACAGGCTGTAAAGACGAACATACATACAAACTTTATATACTTATAAAAACTATATAAATATTATATATTACACTAACTTCCGCTCGAGGTTTCACCCTCGTCCAGAGAGAAGTACTTTCCATACACAGATGGGAATAAAGCATTCTTTGTCATTTCCTTGGGTCTAAGCTACCTCCTCTCAAATTTTCAGTTTAAACGATTCAGCCATTCTTCAGTTACCAATAGTGTAACTAACACGACTTTCTTTAATAAATATATTGAGGTAGATACTAGTGTGAGGTTTACCCGCCCCGGCTTCGCACGGGATAAGGCCGCGTCCCCATCATGCACGGCGCCGTCACCGTACAACGTCACGTCGCCGTCGCCGCGCCGCAGCACAGCAGTTTTGAAGATTTAAGCGTACAAACGTGGACAGAAAAAGCGACTTTGTTTTATAGTATGTAGTGATTAATAGTTTGTATGTGCTTACCTTCTGTCCAAGGGCCGGCTTCTTTCCCTTGACGGAGTCAGCATGCTGGCGCTGCACGTACGCCGTGGTGTCTCCGAAGACGTGACCCTCGATGCCGTTGTCCAACGGCTGGAATTATATAGCAACCTCATTTAGCCAATTAATTTCAATAGACGTGACAGGTTAAAAAATCGTGATTCTAATTGAAATGACTTGTTACCCAAATAATTTATTAATTTAAGCAATTGATTTGTCTATTTTGCCCGCAACCATGAACCGCAACTGCACACTGTACGTCTAGTATACTGTACATGAGCAGATAGCTACCGTGTCCACTATGAAGTCCACGTTGGAGCCCGGTATGAGGGGGCCGCTGGTCTTCTGCCGCAGCCAGGAGTTGCATCACCAGCACACTGTACGTCTAGTATACTGTACACGAGCAGATAGCTACCGTGTCCACTATGAAGTCTACGTTGGAGCCCGGTATGAGGGGGCCGCTGGTCTTCTGTTGCAGCCAGGAGTTGCATCACCAGCACACTGTATGTCTAGTATACTGTACATGAGCAGATAGCTACCGTGTCCACTATGAAGTCCACGTTGGAGCCCGGTATGAGGGGGCCGCTGGTCTTCTGCCGCAGCCAGGAATTGCATAACCAGCACACTGTACGTCTAGTATACTGTACATGAGCAGATAGCTACCGTGTCCACTATGAAGTCCACGTTGGAGCCCGGTATGAGGGGGCCGCTGGTCTTCTGCCGCAGCCAGGAGTTCTGGAGCGCTGATAACTCATTGCTTAACGTCACCACGGTGCTGCCTCCGCTGGGTCCCGCCTTTATACTGCACCAGCATACCATGCCTACATCTGTAATAACGAAGTTTGAAGTTTATTCATCATCGTTTCTTTTTATTTAACTTTATGCAACAAAAAATTCCAGAGGCGGGCTTAATGCCATAGACAATCTAACCAGTCAACCTTAGGGTTATGCAGAGAGAACATGGTAGGTGTATTATAGCCAATGAGACAAAAACAAAGTAACTGAATAATTAATAAACACTACTTAAGATGATTACTGTGTCGCCATCTACATATGTGTTCATAAACAATTTAATTAATTCTCTTAAAATAGTTTATCGAGAAGCCCGCTAAGCTTCAATTCAAATAATGTATTTATTATAGGTATGTGCACAAAAGGGTTTCTGGTATATATTTTTATATTGTCTAAATTAAAATCGTCAGCCTACGCCCTAGATTTTATATACCTAAAACTTTGAGCGCCTGTAAAAATTGTCATAGCAAGTGAACGCTAGCATTTGTTTTATTTCAGGTTTCCGTCAGGCGCTTTGCATTTTCAATTACAACTACATAATGTATGTATATGAAAGTGTGTGTGAATGAAAGTACATACTTCTGCAGTATTTCATTCATATACATACATACATTCCGATTTATTGTTTCTCTTACTAGCTTTCCGCCCGTGGTTGCACCCGCGTACCGAGACAACCACTTTCCGTAGCCAGATGGTGACAAAAACTATCCTATGTCCTTCTCCCGGGTCTAAACTATCTCTCCTCAAATTTTCTGCCATTCTAGATAGCCATTCTAGAGTTATAAAATGTCTAACTAACACGACTTTCTTTTATGTAGATCAGTTTATTGTGACTAGATGACGTGTAAATGTGTGAGTGAACTAAGACTGGTATTACGAACCTAGTTCCATCTCCGTGTTGGTGTTGGCTTTGGGCAGGAACGCCGTGGTCCCCGGCACGCCGATATCCATCACATACCCGTGGTCTTCTACTGAAGATACGGCCGCTTGTAATAAATAACCTGGAACGTATTATAAGAAGTATTTATAACACTGTTAATAATAATAATAATGGCGTCCCATTGCCAGCCACGGCGGCTCTCATTAAAGGAGACCAGCCAGCTGCACATATTATAGTGCACAAGCATTTGCGCAGACACAGGTGCACTCACTATTCCTTCACTCTCATAGCCCGATGGGATGGCAATCCGAGACGACTGGAGAGAGATCTCAGCAGGACCAATATTTAAGTGCTCTATTATAAACGTGAAAATGTATATGAATGTTTCTTATTCTTTGACATTAATTTCGAAATGTATTTTGAGGAAACTTTACAGTAATCAGTTCAATTACTGTCATTACTTACTTCATACACATTAAGTACTAGTACATTAAGTACTTCTTCTTCTTCTACAACTATTTATGTTATTAAGCACCATACCTTTTTGCAAATCCTTGTGTGTCATCAGACCATTCACATGCTGCGGCATGACAGAGAGCATCAGACTGAGTTCTTTCACTTCTAATACTTTCACGGCTATGTATTGTCCCGGTCGGAACATTTCATGCAAGTCTTGCACTTTATCTGTCTGAAAATAGTAAAAGTTGTTTAGTAAGAACAAAACTAGGAGGGCACTATATTTATATTTATATACTAATATAGATAGATATCGGTTGTGTTGTTCACAATCACATTAAATCCTATCACATATATTTTAACATATTCTATTACGAATTCAAAATTTTTTAAACAAATCCATTCAGTGGTTTAGCCACAGGAATTATTTTTCGTTTTTATAATTTTCAACATTATGTGTAAAGCAGATATAAAGTACGCAAGGGTCAATGACCCCGGCTAGCTATCAAAATAAAGGTTGCCATTCTTAGCAAAACTCTTAGGTGAACAAGGAAAGAATATTTGACAAGGTAAAATGAAACTTATTGTAACAGCAGTAAGGTCCATAGAAATTGTTTTTTGTGTCATTGCTGCCAACCTAGCACTTTAGATAGCATATAAAGAGGGTTTGGATTGTTAGTTTGAATCAAATAGACTTGGGAACGAATGGATTGATTTGAAAAAATATTTATTGTTAGGAAGCTACACTGTCTGCGCTGAACATGGGCTATGTTTTATCAGGTTAAAGGAAAAAGTTTCCTCGGGACATGGGTGAAACTGCGTGGAAGAGCTATGATAATTTTTTTTTACAGTATATTTTAAAGGTGAATGATTAGTTTGTTTGGTTGAAAGCGCTTCTCTCGTATTTGAGTGATAGAGCCAATTTTAAAGGCCAGTAGATATTCCTACAAATTTTCTAAATGTGAACTATTTGAAATAAGTTGGTGTTTTTAAACCACTTTATACATAGGTGCATATCGCAAGAAATTAGACAAGTATTAATCATGCACATAATGATTTTCTGTCCGACTTTGCCAGCTATGATTTTTGAAATTATTCATAGATTTTTATTTTAGCACTTTATTGCCCTACACATTAGATGTTAATCTATAACACTGGTGGCTTGGTCAAGAGGAAAAACAGGCGAAATAATATAGTAACAGGTTTTTTAACTGAAATAATACCTACATAATTATCTTATCTCTAAGCACACACAAAAGGTTTAATAAAAATTATTTTTGCAAATGCCTAAATATTTGTTTTGTCATTATTTTGTCCTAGTTAGTGAACTTTATGATCTCTTTTATCTCTTCAATTCTTATTTTTTTTTTTGAATCGGTACCTACAAAAATGAGACAATTTTAAAAAGAAAGTCAGGTAATAAAAATAACAACATGAACACATCAGAAATATGTATATGCATGAAAAAGGAAATTATGTCAAAAAAAAAGAACAGTTTATTAATAAAATAAATACCTATTGTGACAAATTCAGACACGGTTGATTAGCCCAAACAAAGCTTGTTCGGCTATCACACAAATGTTGACCATACCGGGAATTGAACTTCGGACCATGTTTGGCAGAAGGAATTACGGAATATTACTTGTAGGTTGCTCATTATGCATGTGAAACCATGTCCAAGACCCATATTAAATAAGATTATAAATTAAAATAGTAACCAACCTTATCATTAACGTAAGCTTCTAACAACTTATTGTATGGCTCACTGATGTGACATGCCATTATTGACCCGATCATCCTGCACGGTAGACTGACTATTATCTTTGTTTCCAAAACACTCTTCACTCTACATAGCACCAGCAAGCCTTCTTTTATTGTCTGTGGAATAAAAAAGAGGTGTTATAGGTTTTTTTTTTAACTTATTTAAAGCATAGTACATGCTAGTTTTTTTTTGTTGGTATGTTGAAAAATGAATGAAACGTTACTAAAATTATAAAATTTAATAAACTATAGACATTATTCTGTCCAAGTTTATGAAGTAAATTGTTCCTGATAATGTTGATAGGTGTAAATAAAAACAACTGACTTCTATGTTACACCATGAAATGAAATAAGTAGTTTCTTATAAAATGACGGAAATATGTCACATTGCAATGAATTTTGAGTGTTATTTCGTATGTATACACCATTAGCAAGCATTATTCTGGAGTAATTAAGACTTGAACTTACCTTATAACTCAAACCAAATGCACAGTTTTTAAACGACTGATCGATCTCCTTCGTACCCTCGTCCGATAAATAACCATCATCTCCTTCAGACTTCTTTTTAGGCTTCTTCCTTTTCTTCTCCCCTTTCTCGGGAGCGCCTAAAAACTATAAAAACAGAACTTAAACAAACCACCCTTCATCGGAACTAAAAATTACAAAATTATTCCACTTACGTTTGCATTTTGTTTGAAATGTGTGGTTGTAGGTTTCTTTCCCCCACGGGGAAAGTATTCTTCATTGTCTACCATGACTCTATTTCTAATTTTTACAGGAAATATCACACCACATAAGCCTAGGCATGAGAAATATAGGTTATATACGTTTAGTTACCGAAAGGCGTTTTTGACACATGTTTATTTTAAATTATTGTGAATAGTTTCAAAAAACATTGTCAATTTAACAAGTTTTGAGTAATAGGATAAGATGTAATAATTTTAGTATAGTTGTAATTAAGAGTATAGTGCAATAGAAACGCTGATGAAGCTTATTTACGAGTATAAATCTATTCCTATGACTAATATACAAAGTCCTCTGCGCCTAAAACGTTACAATTAAACGTAGTATCTAATGTTGCCAAAAGTAACCGTTAAAAACTACTGATTACTACACTGATTTCTTATTTGTTTGGTGAAAATAGGAAGTATTTTGAAATTACAAGTATAGTCCGCGCCACGAGCTCACAATTTAAATTATTTTTTAATCTTGCGTAGTTTTAGAATAATTGATGATTTTGTTACAGGACAGATCGTTTCATCCATATTTCGATTGCATTCAAAAATAATTTAATTCATGTAATCTGTCACTCTAAAATTCGTAGGCTCTCTTTATTTGATTTGAGATCATCTTACTTATAATATTGAAAATTACTTATTTAGTCAGACTATTCATCTTACTGGCAACGGTTTTCCTCAATGTCCATGTCATTTCAGCTTTCTGTCATCGCTCATTGATGACATTTTCATCAGTGATGCCAGATGGGGGGGATTCCCCCCAAATTTGGGGGTATTTTCTGTCCACGGGGGATTTTTTGGGGGTGAAATCCTTTGGGAGGAACAGCGGGGGGATTAAAAATTGACTTGGAGGGAATTGGAGGATTTTTCGAAAGAGTTTTATGACTGAACGCGACCAAATTACTTTTTTACTACTTAATTTGAACGCACCATAGAACCACACAAAAACATACACACAGTACCACAATAATGCTGCGTGCGGAGAACGACGATGAACAATGATACTATATATTTATTTTACAGAAAAGAGCTGTTCTCTTAGAGAGAAATTCAAAGAAATAAATATTCTGACTGTTGCTTCTCAATACATTTTTGAAAATTTAATGTACGTTCGTAAAAACATATCTAACTTTGTTCAAATGTGATATGATGATGTTCATAGCAAAAATGCTAGGAATAAACATAATCTTACTGTACATGCTACTCGCCTCCACAGAGTAAGCAACTCGTTCATGGGTCAATGTATACGCTTTTACAATAAACTTCCCAAAGCTTTCCAGTTAAATATTTTTTTTAATTACTGGGGGTTTTTTCTCAAGACTAACATTTTGGGGGGATTTTGGGTGAGATTTGGGGAGAATGCTAGATCATCATCTGGCAACACTGTTTTCATCAATCAATTTCAGGACTTTTTGGCGGGAAGTCAAACAAGGCGGCAAATTTGTTTTATAAGTTTTTGAATTAATAAAAAACTATTAATAAAATACCTTAAAAGTCAGCATAGTAAGTACTTAAAACAACTAAGAATGAGTGTGCATAGTGGCGGTGAAGAACCGCCGCCGGAACCCGGAGAAAAGCGAAGAAGAATGCACAAATCAGGCGGGAATGCCGATTCGCATAAGTATAAAATATTTACGAAGCCTAACTATAAGCGTTTATTCATAGAAAACAATAACACCGAGTTCACAGTTTACGTACAATCCACAGAAGATGAAAAGTTAGGGAACAAGAATCCCATAACACTCACCAACCTGATCACAGATCAGGTGAAAGATGTTATAGGGGTTCATAGAATTAATGCGCATAAAATAGGGATTACATTTCGAAAAGCTGCAGCAGCAAATAATTTCCTGAAAATGGAGGACTTTTTATGGATACATAAGATGAAAGCATTTATCCCATCAAACCTGACTGAAAGAGTTGGTGTGTTGAGGTATGTACCGAAGGACTTATCCAACGAAGAGATTTACAAAAGTATGGTGTGCGACGCCGAAGTCGTATCTATCAAAAGATTTATGAGGAAAGTAGAAGGTAAACTCGTGCCTCTAAACACTATTTCAGTAACTTTCGCCTCTACAACTTTACCACAGTATGCCTATATTAAACTGTTCAGATATGAAGTTAAAACTTATATACCACCATTACTACAATGTTACAAATGCCTAAAATTTAACCACTCAGCAAAAGTCTGCAGAGGTGAACAGCACTGCTCTTCGTGTGCTGGTCGCCACTCCTACCGAGATTGTGACGTCGAAGAAGTTATATGCATAAACTGTTCAGGTAATCACCTTGCCATTTCTCGAGAATGTCCCATTAAAAAACAAAAAATAGAAGAAAGAAAAGCCAAATACCTTAGACAGCAAATGCAGCAATCATATGCCACTGTTGTGAACACACCCCCTACCTTTACTAATAAGTCATTCCCTTCTTTACCTAAAGTCGCAGATAAACCGAAAGTAAATGACGCCCTGGATATGAACAAAATAGCAAATAATGATATAATTATAAACGCAATTGTAAAATCGTTGGTAGCCTTAGGAAATAAGAGTGACTCTGATGGGCCTCTCACACATAAAAGAATAAAAGAAATATTTTTATCTAATTTAATTTAATTTATGGATAATTACATACATATTTTACAGTACAATATACAAAGTTTGCAGAGTAAAAAGAGCCTTTTACAAAATTTACTTATTGAAAAAAATATAGATGTCTGTCTACTTAACGAAACGTGGTTCAAATCTACTTCCATAATTCCCCACTTTCCCTCATATAATTTAATTCATAAAAATTCACAGAATTCCCATAATGGAGTAGCTATTTTGGTTAGTCATCGTTTAAAGTACCAAGTCATTCACACACACTTCTCAGAATCTATACAAAATGTATGTATTACTATTGAAACACAATATGGGTCTATGGCAATACTTTGTGTATATAGTCCACCAAGTATCAGATTTGATTTAGTAAAGTTAAGGGAACTAATCAATAATATACCCAAACCTTGTATTATCATGGGTGATTTTAATGCTCATAACATAGCTTTTGGATGCCAGAGTGATAACAATAGAGGTAGATGTTTGCTTAATATTATTGATGAATTTGACCTATGTATTTTGAATGATGGATCACCGACGACTGTTCCTTATCCCAATAGACAAGCCTCAGCTATAGATCTTGCCCTTGTTAGCTCTTCAATCGCTCATTTATGTAACTGGTATGTTCATGATGACCCTATGGGTAGCTATCATCTCCCAACATTGCTTGACGTTAACATCAAACCATCAGCATACGGCGTGTCTCCTCCTGTGGACCAAGAAAAATATATTTACAGTAAAGCAGATTGGTCCAAATATAACAGTTTATCAGAAACTTGTTTCTCTCATATTGATTTAATTAAAGATTCCCCTATCAACTCATATAATAAGTTTGTAGAAACTTTACATGATTTAAAGGATAAAACTATTCCGAAACGAAAATTAGCTTCAAATACAGTTATACGAAAGCCAGTACCATGGTGGAATAAAAAATGTAGTGAAGCTGTAGAAAAATCAAAAGATGCACTAAAATATTATTTTTCTAACCCAAATATAGAAAATTGGATTATGTACAAGAAGTTAGATGCAAATAAAAAGAGAATTTTGCAGGAGGAAAGAAATTCTTCTTGGCACAATTTATGCAGTAGCTTTAATAGGTTAACACCAGTGTCTAGAATATGGGGATACATCAAAAGATTTAAAAAAATAGGTACTGATCGAAATCGAAACTTGAATGATGAGTGGGTTCCCAGTTTTTTAAATAACTTAGCAGATTCTACTGAAACAGATGAGAGTAGGCTAGAATATTTGTTTAATAATGCTACAGATAACAGTTTAAATATTTTTCTCAAGAACAATTTTACTATAGAGGAATTACAAACATCTTTAAAGTCTAGGAGAGATACTACACCCGGATTGGATGATATACCTTACATTTTAATCAAACAGTTACATGTAAATGCACAGACTACGTTACTTAGTATTTATAATAAATTATGGGTTGAATTAACTATAGGGTCATTTCGCCTGTTCGCGACCATTTAGTGCAGTTGGCAAGTTTGACGGCGATAATAAAAATGCTCCAGCACTCATTTCTATGTCAAATTTGTGTAATGTATTCCTTATATACTCTATTTTAAGACTAACTTTCAGTTGTATTAGAAATATCTTTCGTTTTCTATTTAAATCGATAAACCTCAGAATTAGGCGTTTTACCCAGTTTGCGTCCACAAAATCCAATTCGCGTCCACCCATGGTCCAGTTCGCGTCCAGCAGCATAGAAAAGGAATATATGGGTGAAATTTTTAAGAATTAATAAAGAAAGATTGTATTTGAACCATTTATTTATTTAACAATAAACTTAATTATTAAAAATCAACATTATCATCATTTAAAATTCACTTATAAATAAAAATAATTCTACTCAACATTGGTTTAAGTAACTTAAAATAAGATTAAACAGTACATTTTTTTATTAAGATATATACGTGGTTATAATTAAATTATAATTTAATTTTAATTATAATTTAAATATAATTTAGTTTTAATTATAATTTAATTAAATATATAATTTAAATATTTAATTATAACCACGTATATATCTTAATAAAAAAATATAATTTAATTATAACCACATATATATCTTAATAAAAAAAATGTACTGTTTAATCTTAATATATTAAGTAATTTCATTTAAGGTAAGTTCTTCGGATACAGGAAAAAAGAAGGAAAAGACAACATACACAGAAGAAGATTTAAAGAAAGCATTAAATGATATTCGAGAGAAGAATAAATCGATAAAAAAAATATGCAAAGAATATGCTACCTTGTCTGATAATTTATTGACTCAACAATTCTTTTAGTTGTATGTTGACACAAAATTGTTATATTGTTTTGTTAATTTAATATGGCCAAAAACTTACTTTAATCAACGCGGGTCTTTCCCTGTGATTTTAGGGTAAAATTAACAGAACTGATTACTGTTTATTTTTCAAGTTGCAAAATTAATTGCCTAATTTTAAGTTACTTAAACCAATGTTGAGAATTATTTTTATTTTTTAAAGTGAATTTTAAATGATGATAATGTTGATTTTTAATTTAAAATAATAAAAAAATGTACTGTTTAATCTTAATACCTATATTAAACAGTACCTATGTTTTAATTATTTTTTATAAGCAAGTATTTAACGAAAACAGTGGACGCAATTTGGTTTATTATTATAGAGGATAGTTTTAGTTCGCGTCCATTGTGGACGCAAAGTGGAAGTTTTGTAAAATTCGATGTAGTAATTCGCGTCCACCTTATTTTATTCGTTAAAAATAAAAAACATTACCAAATTCATAAAAAACATTATACCTTTATTCATCATTAAACCGTAGAGATAGCTATCTATCCTAAAATTCACATAAAACAATATAAAACTTACCATCAAACACGCCGCTGCACACTAATTTTTATCTAAAATTCAGCGTGTTTGCGCTTTCTTGTTGAAGAGCCTAGACTAATTATTTTTTCTAAAAGGATTGGTTGGACGCACAGAACTTTTGTCTATCTGTGCGTGCCTCTTATACATTAACGTATTAGCGGTAATGATCTTTCGTTTGATTGGTGTGTTAATTATCTTGTTTTCGAAGTTTTTTAAAAGGAGATCGGCAAAATGGACGCGAACTGGGCGATGGTCGCGAACAGGCGAAATGACCCTACCAGAGTCTTGGAAGACACAATGTGTCATTCCAATTTTAAAACCGAATAAACCTTTAAACGATGCATCTTCTTATAGGCCTATTTCTTTATCATCTTGTTTAGGTAAGCTTTTTGAAAATATGTTAAAGACAAGACTAGATTATTTTGTTGAATCACAAAATTTAATTCCTTCTATTCAGTTTGGCTTCAGAAAAGGTAAAAGTTGCTCTGAAAGCTTTGTTTCTTTATTATCAGATATAGGTCAGGTTAAATTAAGTCACTCCAATGCAATCTGTGTATTTTTAGACATAAAAGGGGCTTTTGACAATGTAAATATAGAGGAACTTATTCAAATATCCCATGATATTGGTATCCCAGGTCATATACTTAAATGGCTTTACAACTTTTTGAACAATAGAACTGTGTTTGTAAAATACAACAATAAATTACATGGCCCTAAGACTGTTAATAAGGGCACAATGCAAGGAGCCACTCTGTCTCCTTTACTATATAATTTATACACCTCTGAAATATTAAAATTTGTAAATGTACCAGATGTTAAAATATTACAATTTGCAGATGACTTACTTTTGTATAGCATACATCAAAATATAGAAATAGCTAAGGTCAAAATAAATACTGCTTTGAATCAATTGTATAACTATTACCACAATAAACTTAAATTAGAAATAAGTCCTGGAAAAAGTTCAGTTCTAATTGTTAGTAAAAATCGAAACACTAATTTTAATGTGAAAATTTTGTACAACAATGTAGAAATTCCTATTGTTAAACAACATAAATTCCTAGGGATTATTATTGATGATCAATTAAAGTTTGATGATCATATCAAACATATATGCAGCAAAGCATTGAATGGCATAAACATATTGCGCTATCTAGCAGGTAGTTTTTGGGGATCTGACCCCAAAGTTATGAGTATGTTATACAAAAGTATAGTAAGAAGTCATTTTGATTATAGCAGTTTAGCTTATATGAATGCCAATACCACCTTATTAAGAAAATTGGATGTTATCCAAAATATGGGACTGAGACTTATTTGTGGAGCCATGCGTTCCACACCAATTAACTCATTGGAAGTTGAAACATGCATACCACCCTTGATGTTACGTAGGTTGATGTTGGCTGAGAGATTTTTCTTGAAGATCATTTCATCAAATAGTCATTTACATAAGAAACTGGTATTAGATCACAGGGTCTCTCAGTCAATTTCATGCAATATTTCTGCTTCTTCCTTGATAGGTGGAAGTCTACCTGGAATTACAACAATATTTTACTATGTAAATAAGAATTCAAAAGATATTGCTGTTAATGATATTTGGCCTATGTATAAAATTCCTTTTCCTAGTTTAATTAACAATTTTACAGTTCATTTGGATGTAGTGCACAATAAATTTGATTTCTTAATGTTTATTGATAATAAACCAGATCATTATATTATATATGTCACCGTAAGATTACAAACGTCGTTAGATTACAATCTATCTCGAGAGATTGTAAACTGTCGAATTATTGTGAACCGTAACATCGGATTGCAATTTAACGCATTATTTTTCGCTATATTATAATCTAACGACGAGAAATTGTCAAATTGTCAACTGTCCGAAAGCTCTCCCTGATTGGTCAGTCTTTTTGTAAGATCGACCAATCACGACCAGCCGATCTTCCCGAGTTCCCGAACACTTTTATATAACTAATTCTAAAGATATATGTTATTTTCAACAGGAAATCAATTTATGATCACGAAAACACAGTTGTTTACACAACAAACGAAATAAACAAACAAAATGGCGAATGCCGGAGCGGCGGGGGCACATTACGTTCTACCAATCAGCGCGCAAGATGCATTCCGTTCTACGCCAGTTGACAATTTGACCGCTTTACATTGATAGATTATAATAAAGCGAAAAATAATACGTTAAATTGCAATCAGATGTTACGGTTCACAATAATTCGACAGTTTACAATCTCTCGAGATAGATTGTAATCTAACCATGTTTGTAATCTTACGGTGACATATACACAGATGGCTCTAAAACAGATCATAATGTAAGGGCAGCATTTTATGATCCACAACTGGACTATACTAAATGTATTAAATTAAATGCAGCATGTAGCATTTTCACTGCAGAAAGCTATGCTATTTATTGTGCATTACAACATGCAATTTCTGTAAATAATGTACATACAATTCTCATAGTTTCGGATTCTAAGAGTGTACTATCTGCTTTAAACAATGTAAATATGTCTTTTAAGCTTAATTATATATTATATGAAATTAGAGTTAAGACCAAACAGTTACTGGATAAGTTTATTAATATAGAGTTCGTATGGGTGCCTTCGCACAGTGGCATACCCGGAAATGAAATTGCTGACGCTGCAACACATTGGGAACATTATGATGACCAGACAGAGCTTGTGAAGGTTCCATTTTCCGATTACCACAGCCACATCAAAGAGATCAACCGTAAATTGTGGAATGACTACTGGAAACTAACCCTAGAGAATAAAGGCAAGTGGTATGCAGATATCCAAAAAGAATTACGAATAAAACCATGGTTTAATAATTGTGAATATATTAATAGAAAATTTATAACTACTATAACTCGCATGCGATTAGGACACTGCTTAACGCCAGCTCACTTGAACAGAATAAATGTATATAACGATAGCCGATGTAAATACTGTGATGCTGAAGTTGCTGATCTGGATCATATTGTTCTGAAATGTGCTAATTTTAATTTCCAACGTTTAATTTTAGTAAGTGAAATATGTGAATGTGAAGGTAATGTTAATGATGAATTTGAATCCGAAGAAATTCAACAAAGTGTTCCCCGCCACGTTCAGAAACTACTTGCCAACAAGAAGTTTTATAAGACATTGTATAAATATATATGTAACACAGTAGAAAAAATATAAAAAGGTGTTAAGTTAAGAGTATTGTATAGCAAATAAGTAGGTATAAGATTATTTTTTCTTTGTAATTTAGAAGTATTTCAAAATTGTCCATGTTTTCGGCTGAAAGACTTGTATCTATGGCCAAGAATAAATTAAAAAAAAAAAAAAAAAAACAATCAATTTCATTCAAGTTCTTGGAAGAAAGTTCAGCGACTTGAATTATTTTAACCTTCGATATCAAAAATATTTCTTGGTGAGTTGAAAAGTTCGCATTTACTATCAAAAATCATATGACGACTGTCTATCATACATAATATTTAAATCGGTAACTATTTGCTTCATTTATCGGTTCAATTACAATCAAAACTTTGCAAGTAAGCATTTACATCACGCGCCGGCTCTGCTAATTATTTACGTATCTAATTAACTAATTGTCACACCAAAAGGTAAAAATTTAGTATCGTTTGGCACGCGGAGGGGGAGGAAAAGGGGGGGAGGGTGGTGGGGGGGACCACCCCTATCCCCTGGTACCACTCCCGTTACAAGGTAACGCATCATTTTTGAGAAAAATAGATATTTGTAACCTAACCTCAAAACACTTGATAATCACACTTTATAACCACTACGGTCGGAAAATCAAGTGCAAGTACTTCTAATCAATACGTACAAAGGCAAAGTCGACGGAGCCCCGCTACGCGGGGCTCCTACTTCTGGGTGGTTTAAAAAAAAATAACCACGAAGGGAATGGCGGGGTCTTGCAGACCCCGCCATCCCCTTCGAACCTAACCTATCCGAGTCGGGGGTGCCCTAAGTCGCGAGCTCGCTTCGCTCGCTCGTGTATACTAAGTGATACTAAGAGAATTAACATCATAGTACATTCACGCAACTCGAAGAGAAACGGAATGACAGCTAATCACAAATGACACTTAACGCAAATACCAGAGACATTTGTTTATTTTTTGCGTTCCTTTTCACCGATTTGTACACCACAGACGATATACTAAAACACATTCGGTTGTCGATCGCCCATTTTAACGTTCCATTTCACCGAATAACGTTGACATTACGCGTTTTATCTGATTTGAGGTTAGAAACATTTTTTGTAAATTTCTCGAAAAATATCCATTACCTTGTAACAAGAGTGGTAGCGTTATAATCGGAGACCCATCCTCTACCAGATTTAACCACTTTTAGCCCCGTCCGCCTGCCAAACGATACTAAAGCCAACCCCACCAAAATATTAGCAGTCATTATAAACTAAAGCCAATCGCGCCGGCCGTCATTTGAATTGTAAATTCCATCGGAAAATATATTATTCGTTACATTTTGTTCGAAGTTGTCGTGTCGGTAAGTTCACAGTAACTATGATTAAATTGGACATTTTTTGTGAGATAAAAATCATTGAATTGGATAAGATAGCTGCAGGAATCTTCCAAAATGATTGTGATGCAATATTTATCTTACAATACGACTTATTTTTTTAACTCAATTGTCAACCTGTGTTAGTAGGATACCAATAGGATTTAATTGGAATTATTGTGTGTCTAGGGCTAAGATAAACCTGTTTGACCAGTTCAGTATGGTTGTTAGTACAGTGCATAATTGATGTTTTCCATTTACAGAAAATGAAAATTGTGATCTTTGGCTCCACTGGTATGACTGGCCTTTGCGCCGTCGAGGCCGCCATCAAAAAAGGTACTATAGTTTTTTTTTTTTATTATGCCTATTTATAGTCTTACACATGCTACATGCATATAAAACATTGTCTGAATTTCATAGGACTACATTAGTGATTTTTTTGGCTATCTATATTATTACTATTATTTGATATAAAAAGCTTAAAAAATATTTTATAATATTAAACAGCCTTACTTATAAAAATCTCTAATCATCTTCTAAGCATCATTTTAACTAATTACTACTTAAAGCCTTAAGTAGTGATTGAATGTTAGTTAAGACATGCTTAAGCAACGTTTATAAGTAAGAATTTTCTTAAACAGCCCTTAAGTATTACTTATTATTTAATTCACGTTTATAAGCAAGGCTGAAAATCTTTAGATAATTACAATACCTGTTTTTATATATTTTTTTTCTAATTTAGAAAATTTGATAAGGCTTTTACGTTATCCAAGATTAATATTAGGTAATTATTAATCACATTTACTTACGTCATTGTGCAGCATAGAAAGAACTAATAGGAAACATTAAAAAGCAAATAAGTACGCATATAGTATGCAGTCGCAAAATATTTGGTTGCACCTATGACCTTAACATTATCGACACCAAACTTGTGTTTTATTTAAATATTCTATTTCATCATTTTTTATTACATACTAGCTTCTGCCAGCGGCTTCGCCCGCGTGGTATGTTGATAAAAAGTAGCCTATGTGTTAATCCAGGGTATCACCTATCTACATACCAAATTTCAATCAAATCGGTCCAGCCATTTTTGCGTGATTGAATAACAAACATACATCCATACATTTTCACAAACTTTCACATTTATAATATACTAGCTGCCCGCCCCGGCTTCGCCCGTGGTACTTACATGTATTATAAACCTTCCTTAAGAATCACTCTATCTATTAAAAAAAAACCGCATCAAAATCCGTTGCGTAGTTTTAAAGATCTAAGCATACATACGGACATACAGCGAAAGCGACTTTGTTTTATACTATGTATTGAAGTAGGATATAAGTAGGATCTACTTCATCATTTTTTATTACATACTAGCTTCCGCCAGCGGCTTCGCCCGCGTGGTATGTTGATAAAAAGTAGCCTATGTGTTAATCCAGGGTATCACCTATCTACATACCAAATTTCAATCAAATCGGTCCAGCCATTTTTGCGTGATTGAATAACAAACATACATCCATACATTTTCACAAACTTTCACATTTATAATATAAGTAGGAAGTAAAATATGCAGTGTCATGTAAGATTATTAGACTCCTTACACATTGTTTTCCTGTGGTTCCTGTCACCACGCTATGCGGGAACCACAGCCTCCACCCTATATAGGAAAAAATATAGCCTGTTACTCAGGTATAGACTAGCATCCCAGCAGTGAAAGAATTTTTCAAATCACTTCAGTAGTTGTAGAGCCTTATTCTTAAATATTTCCTCTATATTATATTACTAGTTTCTGCCAGCGGTTTCACCCGCATCCCGTGGGAACTACTTCCCGTACCGGGATAAAAAGTAGCCTATAGCCTTCCTCGATAAATGGGCTATTTAACACTGAAAGAAATTTTCAAATCGTTCCTGAGATTAGCGCGTTCAAACAAACAAACTCTTCAGCTTTATAATATTCCTCGTCGAGGCTTTGGGCGGCGGCGACCTCTCGCGTCCGGCCCTGGTTCAGGCCATGGTCCGGGGCGAGAGGGAATGGGATGCCGTCGCCTCCTTCTGCGAAGCGGTCATGCTCGAGAAGGAGGAGGCGGAACGCCAGAGAGTTCGCACCTCTCATCCCGGCCGCCGCGCTGGACCAGGTAGACACCATGGGCGCCGGGTGTCGCGAGATGACTCCCGGCCACCGTAGGCGTGGGTCTGTGGGCGGTGAGTTCGGGTGGCTCATCGTCCCTCTGTCTTTCTAGACGACAGACCCGTGTCGACGGCGCGCGTTGTTCCACGCGCTCCTCAAAGAGATGTCAGCAACCCCAGCGGGGCCCAGCAGGGCCAAGGCCTGCCGGGGCTGCGGGTTGTTCGAAAGAGATACCGCGGCCCTGGTACATAAAAGGCTTATGACGGAACACGACGATTTTAGTCAGTAAGAGTCTGACACTCCCTCACCGCTGCTAACCCACAGCGGGAGGGGTCATTTGAAGATTTTACGTCGCTAAAAAAAAAAAAAAAAAAAAAAAGCTTTATAATATTAGTATAGATTCTAGAAGTAAAATATGCAGTGTTGTGTGAGATATTTGTTTTTGTACGTATGTTGTACATTACTTGCTAAGATGGATGGATTGCCTGAAAGATGATATGAATAGGAAGGGAGTGAGTGTCAGTATGACGAGTGACAGGGGAAAATGGAAGAAAATGACATATTGCGCCGACCCCAAGTAAAATTTGGGAACAGGGCAGGAGAAAGAAGAAGAAGAAGTTGTACATTACTTGCTAGAATCACTCCTTATTCATTACAACATTTTCTCTTTTTAAATGCAGTTATTACATTGAATGCATCTTAACTAATTTAAACTAATTTATTTTGGTCATTAACACATGAACAGCTAAAAATAATAAACCTATGTATTATGTCTTACAGAGACAATATAGAGTCGATTTTTTTTAAGACACCTTATACCCTCGTGATTTTAATGTCAGTACCCTACTCCACTGCATTAGAATATGCCTAGTCCATTAAATAATTCAAAATTATAAGTTCATTAGCCTTCAAATTAGTATTCAAATGAATTGGCAATTTTCGTATGTATTCAGCTAGGCCAACGAATTACTTTTCATAGCATAGCTACGTCGTTACAAAAAGATAGCAAATAAAATTAATAATCGATTATCCTTCTTAAAATCTGATTGTTTCTTTTATTGGTAAGAAGATTATTTTATTTGTACCCGAAAGGCCCTAAACTACTGAACTAATTTGAAAAATTCTTTCACTGTTAGGAAGCTACACTATCCGCGAGTAACTAGGACGTATTTTCTCCGAGTTCGGGAAGAAGTGGGTGAAACCGCGGGAAATAGCGAGCTTTATTGTAAATTGATTCACCAACTGAAAAAATATTTCTCGCTACTTAAAATAATTACTCTATATTTTAAATAAAAAAAAGTATTTGTCCCAAATTCATTTCGTAATAATAGACACACAATGCCGCCTATTTCAACGTAAAAATTCAAATAGACACCTAAATTATTCAAAATGTATCTACGCAATGACCTTTGTCACGTTTTCGTTAGTTTTAAATTACTATTGTTTAAATTTCGACAGTCGATATAAACTTGTGGCCCGCATACCCGATGCTCGACACCTCGGAGAGTTAGTCATGCAGGATATGGTCCCGTGGGGGGTTCCAATTACTAAAGGGGTCTAAATCCGCGCCAATATTGCTTCCTTTAATAACATTTAAATTCTACAGTAACACGGTCTCTTTGATTCTCGTTTGAACAGGTAATTCAATTTATATTCGTGCACAAAAGTTGCCATTTCGCAGAGTTTTTTTTATATGCATCACAGTGCGACTCATTGGTGATATCTAGCCTTTAAAACCTCAGATTAGCCTACTAATACAGAGTTAGGGTCCGTTCAGATAGACCGGGTCGGAGAGCATCGGCGCGCATTTTTCTTTTCACACAGACCGGAGCCGATCGGCTGCGCGAGCATTAAAGAGCATGCAAATGGAGCCAAACGTCAAGAAAAAATACACAATCGGAGCTGGTCGGCTCCTCTTATTATTTCACACCGAGCGCATTCGAGCATTCTCAATGACAAAAGCAGTGCGCATGCAAAAATAAACCTTACTTCAAATACTAAGCACTTAATTTTCAACGTGTTAAGAATTTGCTCTGCTCTCCGAGCCGGTCTGTCTGAACGGACCCTCAGATGTAGGTACCTAGTACCTACTATATGACCTTGTCACATGTTTAGAATGCACCCACTGACTTCATAAAACCAATATTCGCAAAGTACAATCAGCTACAAAACAAAATAGTCTAACTTTGTACATCGGACAACTGGTTTTACAGAGTTTCTTTGCTTACACAAGATAATATTACGATATTTTGTCCAGTTCACATGACTTGCCTTACTCCGTTATCGTTCATTGGGTGCGGCGATAAAGAATCACCGTGACTTAACACTTCATACTTTCTTTAAATGTTGAGGAAATACCTTTTTATCAGTCAATATATAAGAATATGTTTTACCATTGACACTGGGGATATTTAAAGTTAGTATATATCATATTGAATTTCTACATAGGTAAATAGACTAGCATCTTGACCAAAACCTTGCAATACCTAACCAGACTATAATTACCACTTAAACGCACTAAAGTACAAACTATTCCTGCGGGTTGTTCGAAAGAGATACCGCGGCCCTGGTACATAAAAGGCCTATGACGGAACACGACGGTTTTTAGTCAGTAAGAGTCTGACAGCGGGAGGGGTCATTTGATGATTTTTGACGTCGGAAAAAAAAAGTACAAACTATTCCTATTCAATTGTCGTATGAATCTAATTCTTATAACTCGCAAAGCGTTGATCAATCGACCCCTGATTTCCGTAGAAGATCGGCCATTTGTAAATATTAGTTTTCACTAAAAACGTGATCATTGTCTTGTAGAATTCTTAGAATCCATTCGACACTTATTCGAAATTGATTGCATTGGAATGAAGTTTTGTGGCCGCTGCCGCTGTAACACTTTCTTTCTCTTTTATCATTAGGTACTGTCGTGTTTAAATATACATATTGTTTGTAAGACCTAGGCTTCCTCTTCTTTCTTGATTCTTATTTCATCAAATCAATCAACTCATCTTTGTAGCGTTTGCGCCCCTTCTCATCTATACTAATATTATAAAGCTGAAGAGTTTGTTTGTTTGTTTGTTTGAACGCGCTAATCTCAGGAACTACTGGTCCGATTTGAAAAATTCTATCAGTGTTAGATAGCCCATTTATCGAGGAAGGCTATAGGCTACTTTTTATCCGGGTCCGTGCCGAGGTTCCCACGGGATGCGGGTGAAACCGCTGGCAGAAGCTAGTCACACATAAAGACAGCCTTAGCAGGCCTTTCGCTTATGTGCCATATCTTTCAACTTAACCTATTATTTCTTTAATTAACATGATATTATATTGCCTTTGATGCATGATCTTGTCTCCTATATATTTGGTATCTATAAATACTTCTGCATTTACCTGTTTTATCCATCGATTCAGAAACCTTACCTTGACCGCTTGTTTCAATACCTACTAATAACATCATGGTATGTAAGTAAATATAGTTAAAGTCAGCAAGACGAATCAAATTAACATTTAATAATAATTGCAACATACCTGCACAGATATACCTGAGTAGTATTCAACTACATTCACGTCATACTGGTTTTTAATGCATTTACGTCGCAATACATTTAAGTTTGTTTTCTTGCTATACGTTTTTACTAAACTAAGTAAAACATTGATTTACATAATGCTAGTTCAATCAAATGATTAAATAATACTTTCTAACGGCCAGTTTCTTCATCAAAAGTTAAAGTTAAAGTAATGTCTAAAGCAGGGTTTCCCAACCTTTATTTCACTGAGCCTCCCCAATTCAAAAATAATATTCTCATGCCCCCTTAAGTTTAAAAACATTAAAAACCCAAAAAAAATTTTAACCAAAGCTGAAAAACCTGCCTCACATAAATATGTGGTCGAAAATGGAATAATTATTCCTAAAGCAAGTGAAGCAATTTTGGGATTAACAAGAAATCGTTTGACCCAAAATTTCTCTAATGTCAAGAGATGGAAGTCATCTTTCATGGTCGAGTCAGCCTTCATTTCTAGAAATTCTTCCTGAACATCTTCAGGCAAATCTGAGACCTCGACAACAAATGGGTTTCTGGTCATGCGCACATATTGGTTATTAACTTACTATTAATTACTAACAAACTTACCTTTTATTAACGTGAAGACACAATTTAACTTCTAAATATCTCACAAACAACAATTTTACGCAAATGTTCCCAATTGTTTTACGAGTGATAGATGGATGCAAGCGGGAAGGTAGGGCGGGGGTACGCGTGAGTGTCGTGACTTGTCGAAACTTGTATATGTAGAGCGCAATATACACTGAGTTCGCCGGGCCGACGATATATGTCGGCAACTTTTTGTCTTTGATTTAATTCTTTTCACTATTTTGTACTATTTCCGAAAATTAAACGTACCGATTACGCCCCCCTTGGTATTCCACTACGCCCCCCAAGGGGGGCATGCCCCCCTGGTTGGGAACTCCTGGTCTAAAGTAAAAGTAACGGTCAAATTCGTTTTTTCAAAGCTAAACTGACAGCAAAATTCATAGAAAAATTTAATTTAACCGTTACTTTTACTTTAGACATTACTTTAGCCATAACTTTAACTTCAACTTTTGATGAAGAAACTGGCCGTAAGGAGGTAAAACACTATGTAAATGTTCACGACCAAACGAGACATGTCTTGCAGATGTATTATTTCACAAAACCGGGTGAGCCATACTTGTGTGTAGAAAATGTATTTATACACACACATTGTATCAGAATGCCTACACCTGGGAGCGCTTAATAGTAGCCGATTGTCCGAGTCTTTCAAGGGCAATATGCATGTATGGCTCACCCGCTTTCGTGAGATAAAACATCTATACAAGAAGTCAGAGGCCACCGATTAGTTCTAAATCAGGTGCCAATTCAAATCAGTACTCATAACATGTCTTATTTGCCCAGGCATCTCAGTCCGTGCATTCGTCCGCGATGCGTCAAAGATGCCCGAAGCCTTAAAGGACAAAGTGGAGTTGTTCCCCGGGAACGTTCTAGAGCCCGACAGCGTGGCTGATGCCGTCGATGGCACGGACGGCGTGGTCATCGCTCTGGGAACCCGCAACTGTCTCGACGCCACCTCCGACATGTCTGAAGGGACTAAGAACATCATTGATGCGATGCGAGCGAAGAATGTGAAGCCGGTCTCTGCTTGTCTGTCTGCGTTCTTGTTCTATGAGCCCGCGAAGGTCCCTCCGAGGTTTGTGGACCTCAATGAGGACCACAAAAGGATGTATGAAGTGTTGAAGGACAGCCCTCTGAATTGGATCGCTGTGTTCCCCCCTCATATTTCTGGTAAGTCCTCTTTTTTGTTTGCAACTTAAATTTGTACTTATAGCTTACCTTATAGCCTGTATAGTGAATTCTATGCAGTATTTTTTTTTGTTGAATCTCGGTTTGCAAAACATTTACCCCACATATTCCTGAAATTTGCCGAAGTTTTTAGGTAATACATAACAATTGTGAGAACACGACAGTAGTGCGTGGAAATTGAGATTTTTTCACTATTTGCATTGCCAAAATTCATTGGCAATATTCAAAGTAAATTTTAAACGAGCATATAGGTCGTTTACCTTTTTCGTAGACTGTCTTTCAATATTTGAATAGGTACATATGTACCTATTTGTAATTATTGTAAATACTTTGTAATATTTCTAGCTTCCGTTGTCGCAGATTCTACAAAAGTTTTTTTTTTTTTTTCAATATTACAGACGAGCCCAGCCGCGAGGTGACAGTATTACCAAACGCGACAAGTTCCCCTGGTCGTGCGATCTCCAAATGGGACCTCGGCACCTTCCTCGTAGAGTCTCTATCTGAGCCCAAATACTACAAATCTGTTATCGGCATCGCTAATAAGTAGAATCGCAATAATTTTGCTATAGATTTTCTATCTCCCGAAAGCGAAACCATACTTGAGTGTGAAAATGTACGTGCACATTGACTTTGTATGGTCTCGGCGTCCCATCAGACTATGAGAGTGAAGGAATAGTGAGTGCACCTGTGTCTGCGCAAATGCTTGTGCACTATATGTCCTGCGCAGTTGGCTGATCTCCATATATGAGAACAGCCGCCGTAGCCGATAATTGGCTAGGAGGAGGACAACATCATGTCTCGGCGCCCGATCAGTACTGAGCGCTCCCGAGCCTACGCATACAAAGACAATGTGCTTGTTCATTTCCACACACTAGTATAGCTAAGCCGCTTTCGAGGATAAAATGTTTATACAAAACTAGGAAACAGTAATTCTACATTACGTCCGATATATCTTTGCGAGTCTGAAGTTAGCCGTTTAGCTGCGCAATAGACAATTTTGTTCGTAGCAATTCTACTGCGCAGATTATCAGCTAACTTCAGATCTACTAAGTTACGTCGGACGTATTGTTAGTGCCATTTACAAAGTGAATTTATGTTACAAATTGTTACAGTTTTTAAAGCTATTTTTTAGCATTTTTGTGAACAGTGAATATACCTAAATATTATTGAAATGGATGGTCGACAAATTCATGGGAAGTTTTGCAAAAACGGTATCGATGCACCAGTGTGGTAATTAATTTTTGGAACAATTAATTTGTATACCAAATCTTTAATAAGACCCTAAAAACATTGCTATGATCGTAACCTTTATACTTGTTTAAAAAATATATACCAGGTATCGAATTGACGTAGGTATTTTGTAAACTAGGTACTTCCCCTGGATCTGTCTGCCAGTCTTAATCGGTTGCACAAAACTACAGTTTACTGGGCCCAAGGACGTTAATATCAATTACGTAAATGTATGTTAATAAGAACAGATGAAGCGCATTTTTATTTTGTAAGTTATAAATGAAGCTATTTTATGAAATAAATATAATTCCGTTACGTTAATTTTGTTTTTTTTTTAGGGTTGAACTATCAATTTTTAATTCTTATTTCCAAATTACTAACAGTTTTAAGGCCCTCTAGTAAAGTTCGCATCAAATTACTCATTCTGAAGTTAGCTTATAGCTATGATGCCTCACGCATGGCACAATAGTATTTTTTAATTTTGTGAACTTGAGGTAACTTCGGACATGCAAAAACTCTGTACAGTATCTGTACTTCATCTTTAATGACTATCTTCAGAATTGCGAAGTTATCTTTTACTTGAATCTCTTCTTTTGGAAGGTCAAATTAGCTGCACGGTTCCGAGTACTAAAATAGTTATACGTAGGTATGTACTAAGTAAATGCTGGACCCCAATGCTCAATAACATTACTTAATGATTACACATTAAACAGAAGTTATCTACATTAAATATTTACACGTGATAGGATAGAAATCTTGGTTATCTCGACGGCGACCACTGGGCGTCGCGTCTTATAGTTATCGGCACGGATATTGAGCCCTGACCTTCACCTGCGCAGAAGTGATTTATTGGTTTATTGCCTTATGTGTACAGTGCGCAAAGCGATCCCCACTCTTCCGCCGAGAGCTCAATATCCGTGCCGATAACTATATTATGTACCTACTATGAAATTATTTTGTGATATCACAAACTGCTTTACCATTACATTGTAAGGGACAGGCACTTTCAATATATTCCAATTCATTTACGTGCGTAGTGGAAACATGACGTTGTATTGTACGTAAATACCTACGCAGCTAAATAAATTCATAACTAATTTGTTGCTTATTCTAGAGGTATGTTGTACTCTTCTTTATTGCAATGAAAACACTCAATCACTGCTTGTTTTATAAAAGTCTATGTTTTATAGTTAACTAGCTGCCCGCCCCGGCTTCGCCCGTGGTACTTACATGTATTATACATACAAATCTTCCTTAAGAATCACTCTATCTATTAAAAAAAACCGCATCAAAATCCGTTGCGTAGTTTTAAAGATCTAAGCATACATACGGACATACAGCGAAAGCGACTTTGTTTTATACTATGTATTGATGCGGCGGATACCTACCTCATTTTAAGCAGAATGTGAAACAACATTTTGTTGGTAATACATTTTTAATAACTTTTTCAATTTTTTTTCAACCCTGTCAAATGACCGTGCAGAGCGTTGGGAAATAATTTTCATTTGCCACGCTTCTCTCTATCTCATGACATTCTACTTTGGAGCTGAAGCTCACGGACATCAAGTCTTTAGCTGACGTCGCTGGCTTCAGGGTGTCCTTGCTGTCCTTCCCTAACTCCAGTTCCAGGCTGCACGTGTCCAAACTGTTTGGGTAGTAGTCCGTACAACTGTTCTTAGTGGCGGGACTCCAAGGATATTGCACCTTCATCTCGCTGGACCCGCTGGCGACCAGTTGCACACTACCGACCGACTCCGGCGTCCACGAACTCAGCGTCTCTAAAGAAGTCGAGCTCTTCTGAACCGAGGGCAAGTATAACTGGTCACTAATACAAGGAGTTGTTGCGAAACTGTACAAAGTTAGAGTAGTCCTGCTGTAGGTCCCGACTGTGCGCGGAGGATTGCAACTCGAGTAGGTAGTTGTAAGCGGGTCCAGGGATGTCATTGTATTAGTATAGTAAAAGCATGAAGGGTCCTCTAACAAGTCAGACACCAACAGAGTACTGTTCAAGGAGCACCAGCTCTCCGTACTCCAAGGCGTGCTGATCATGCTGAGGGTGTTGGTGACCGCAGTCGATAGGTTCACGTCGATGTCAGATCTGTCAGCGTCTACTGAAGCTGATAATGAAGATGAATACCGTTTCTTCAATGCAAGTGACGAATACTTAATAGAGACCCTTGAATGTTTTGAAGTATTGCCTGTGTGTACCATTTTTAACGAAATCACTCTTGTAGTCTGTGCCCATATTTTGTTATGCTGTATGAATTTTGGACATGATTGCGATTGGGTAGCAGTCGTTAGCCATGTCAATAAGCCATCGGTACTCTTGTATGGAACTGACGAAAGTCTGTAGGTAGTGCAGGGGATTCATTTTTTTATCATGTGGATGAGACTTGCTCACCCCAATCACACACAGTGGCTTACCATTATTTTCGACGCGATCTCGTATAATTGTGTGCTTGAAGAGATTTTTTTTATATATTTTTTTTTACATTAACAATTTTACCAGTTCAATTTTAACTTCATTATTTTTATTATCTGTGTCGAATTGACAGTGACGTCACATCTTTGAATTTTAAATTATTATAATGGCAGTCTTTATAGAAGAGGTTGAATGTTAAGGTTAATTACATGCTAATCAGATTAGCTACTTGTGCTACTCTGTCTGTTTTATTCAATTCTGCATTGTTAGTCATTTTTTCTATCAGCTACCCACCTACTACCCTCAAATTCCATACAGGACAATGGCTTTCTCTACTTTTTAAATAAGAAGATCAGGTCATTGATTTAATTATGTGCTAATTAGATATTCATTGTGATTTCTTTGTCGTTGATACCAATTAATACTAGCATATGCCTACTTTGACGTCTGGCCTATTGGACTATTGGTCAATTTCGTTATTTTTTAAATTCACCTTACCTAAATGTAGTCCTAAAACATAGTTTAGCAGGTAGGTCTTAGCCATTAGTCTTGTTTTTGTCTTGATTTGGCGATATATAATCTTAGTATAATAAATGCATACTTTGCATTTAAAATTAATTTGTTAAGCTTTGACGCTAAAATGGCTTAACCGATTAAGATGTAATTTGTCATGGATGGATGGATGCTATTGGTATGCTGAAGACAGAGATAGGCAACTTTATACGTTCCGCAGACGAAGTTAAGACAAAATAAAAGACTTAAAAACAATTATCATTCTTTTATTTCTTGCTATCTAGCTTACAACCTAAAAAATATAACTAACTATACAATTATTTACAATTCAATAACTTACAATTTCACGCTAAAGATCTGTCTAGGTCCTTCGGATCTTTCTCACCAAGTACATCAATATCTAGGAGTATTTTGCCCAGTTCCCCAGTCCTGAATGCTTTGATCATCAGCCGGGAGACTTCGGTCAGATCTGGGACGTCCCGGACGCGACCGTCGAAGTCTCTTGTTCGCCTGATACGATTGTATTTTATTGCTCCTCCGATAAGCACCTGTAATGAGGAGTTTGGGCACTTTAGTTATGAGGCAAGTCTAATCTGGTAGATAAAGATGGGATTGATATCAATTGACAATCATAAGGGGCTTAGATAAGTTTTTATGTACTACCTCCTGCATCCCCCTTATCCCCTTTAATTCATTATGTGCTCCCCCCAAATCTTCCTTATGTGCCAACTATGGACTCCCTACATGTATAATTCCCTATGAATCTCACTATCTATCTGGATCCTTATGTACTCCCCCAATATACAATATCTTATGTACTATCAATATCTACCCCCATTCGTACCCTATGTACTTCCCTTTGCACTCTTCCTATGTAGGTACTCCCTCATATACTCGTGTATACTCCCTGATGTACACCCCCTGTATTAATCTTTCAACCATATCACACAGATGTGTGGACTGCCAGATCATCATCATCATTCATCATCATCATTTCCCACACAAGGCGTGATTCATAGCTGGCGCACCAGGCCCCGACAGAGGGCGTCGCGTCACCGAGGCGGGGGGGACGGCGGCCAGCAGCAGCGGCCCGCACCGCACCGCCGCACTCCATCACCGGACACAGCCGACGACGCGCGCGCATACTTGTCTTAGTTTCCCAACATTTTGTACTGTCCAGTGAACCATTATATGTATTAAGTGTTACAGACACTTAATACATATTATTGTACAGTCCACTTTCATTTAGTACCTTTAGTTAGGTCACCTACAACTACATTGGGGTTGGCTTCTAGTCTAACTGGATTCAGCTGAGTACCAGTGTTTTACAAGGAGCGACTGCCTATTTGACCTGCTCAACCCAGTTACTCGGGTAAACCGATACCCCTTGGCTAGACTGGCGTCAGACTGTCAGATATCAACCGGATTCGGCCGAGTACCAGTGTATTACAAGGAGCAACTGCCTATCTGACCTCCTCAACCTGGTTACCCGGGCAACCCAATACCCCTTGGTTAGACTGGCATCAGATTGCCAGATATCCTAACTAATATTATAAATGTGAAAGTAACTCTGTCTGTCTGTCTGTCTGTCTTTCTGTCTGTCTGTCTGTCTTTTCTTCACGCCTATACTACTGAACCGATTTGTGTGAAATTTGGTACAGACATAGTTTGGAACTTGAGAAAGGACATAGGATAGTTTTTATTACAAAAAAATATAAAAATAAAAATAAAATTTATTTCGGACATATAGCGCCATCTATTGGTCAAACCAAAAATCACTATTCCACGCGAACGAAGTCGCGGGCAAAAGCTAGTCTTGTATAAATCACAAAATTATATCTATCCATACAAAATTTCTCACCCTATTAATATCATCACAGGGTTCCTCCAGCCCCATGTAGTCTACATAGTTGAACTGGCCGTGCTTGTTGAGCCAGTACAGCAGGTAGTCGGCAATGATCTCCTCTCCGACGAGGTGGTCTTGCAGAGACGCACAGAGAGCCAGCTTCAGACCCATTTCTACGTCTGTTACTGAGGGCTCCAGAATACCTGGTAAGATAAATGTAGCATGGTTTCATGATGATGTTACAATAGCATAGGGAAATTGTTGTTGGCCAGGAAGTTGAGTGCTGTATTTCTTAAGTAATGTTTTGAAATATCGCAAATAGTAAACTGTATTTAAGGTTGGTTGGTATGACTTAAAAATTTTGTTTAACTAAACCTGTTAAATGTAAATTTATGTTGTTAACTGAGTTATCAGCTGGTTTGGTCTCTACCTGCAGTGAAATTACGTAAGTATCAGCCTATCTCCCATCAATCTATCTTAACTTCTACATAAAAATCTTACCAGGTGTATCCAGCATAAATATAACAGGATCATTATTGATTCTGATCTTCATCATGACACTCCTGGTGACTCCTGCCACCGCGCCCACCGGCAGCGTGTGTCTGATACTCATGTTATTCGACCGAAGCATGTTTATCAGCGAGGACTTCCCCACATTTGGCACTCCCATGATCATCACATTGTAATCTAACTCCTCACTCCTATTGTATCTATTAGATCCTTTAATCAAGTTCACCATCAGAGGCTTCAGCATCTTCAAACCCTTGCAATGCTGATCCTTGCTGTTTGTGAACACTAAATTCTTTATGTTCTGTTCCGCTTTCAATTTGTCGCGTATCCGCGGTATTAATGATGGCACAGTCAAATCTTTCTTGTTTAACACAAGTATGTGAGGCTTAGTACCTATTAGCGTGTTTGTAAAAATAGGATTTCTTCCCGTAAAAGGTATTCGAGCATCGTGGACTTCGATCACACAATCCACACTGTTCAATTTTCGTTGCATTTGCTTTAAACCTTTGTTCATGTGACCAGGAAACCAGCGCAACAGGTCCTTAGTTACAAAGGGGCATTTTTTCCTGAAATTGTAAGCGGCAGCGTCGAATTTTGAAGCCATTTCGTAATATTGTTTGTTTTGTTTTGGTTGCTTTGAGGTTATGTTATGGTACTGCTAATCGTTGTAGTTGAAGTTCTTTTATAGATAGTTATACGTTTCAAGCCTTTTTAACACATACACTGATAACACAAGTGAATAAAAAGGGATTTAGTTAAGAAAATAGCCAAATTCATTCATTTTTTAACAAGAAACAGCCAAAAATTTCAATTTTGGCATTTCTTTTGGCAACTTTGACAATAAGACTGACACTTGATAGATCGTTCAGAAGAGGTGATTTCAATCTTGATGAATACTACAGAAGAAAGAGTGAAAGCCAACTTGATATTATTATTTAATACCGTACATGAATTTGTAGTACAGGCCATTCTTAGCCCTTATGTTTTAATTAAAACAATATGATTTGAGGTCAAACCACAGAGTACTTTTTATATTATGAAATAGAGGTCCAACTCGACTACCAAACTAAGTAAGACAAGTGGCGCCTTCTGAACGCAGGTTTAAGAAACTATTTGTCAATATATATACATATAGCTACATAAAGCAGTGGTTACTGGGTCTAGGTAGATTTTTGTTTCTTTTTGTTTAATATTTATAAGATGTTTTTCAATAAATAAAACACTGATAACCTTTAATATAATTTATTTTTTTCTTTTAAAACATTTCATGTATAATTTTTTCGCTTTTAGCTTATAGGAATCCGTATCATCATCACACTCTCTCCTATTTATTAATATTTTATTAATATCTTTACAGTAATTGTAAATAAAGAATCTGCAGGATATATTGATTAAAAAGTCTATTAATTTTTCTTTATGAATTTCACATTTTATGAAATCGAATTTCAAATGTATAAATATTAATGTTTTGATGAAATCTTTTAAATATTTTTTTTCCAAACATTTTTTAATTATTGTGTAATTTATATCCTGCAGATTCGAAACACAATTTAAGAGAGAGTCGCTGGGACTGCAAAGCCATTTTTTATTAGCATACTCTCTATATTTTAAATAATCGTGTTCCTGATCGGACATTAAATTTTTTTTACATTCACTACAACCCTTGAAGACTTTCTTCTTAGCGGTTTTAATAAAATAACCGCTAACATATTGTAGCCCCCCAATTATACGGGGGTCGCTTTTGTCTTCAAGGGCTGTAAATTCAATGTCCGGAATCTCAGAGAGCTCACAATTTATTTGTTCTTTGCAGGCCCCGCTTGTGATGAGAACTTCATGCAAAGCGTGGCAATTATCTGCCTCACAATTTGTCCCTGGGGCATGGACACTAGATAGGCTGTTTATTAAAAGGCTGCTAAATGCTGCTTCAAATCCATCTGGAGTAGGGTTTACGTTGCGGCATCCTTGACTCCTTATCGATCCAAAAAAATTTTCTATTGGATCCTGATTCAGATGCCGCAACCAAACCGATGTCACTCCGTACTTCGCAGCAATTTTTTTTAAAAGCAGTTCTATTCCTTCTAGTGTCCATACCCAGTTACTTAAGGTGGGAACATACTCCACATTCGAGGTTTTTACATTCACAAATTTCATATTTTTTAAAAATATTTTTGCCTCCATCCATGTTTTGTGATGTATTGAGTTCGGCGTCGCAGGTCCCAGCAGTGGTTTACTGTGCTTCCTTTTCCCGAAGCTTCCGTTAATGGAGTCAAAAAGTTTGTCAAAAAACAAGATGACGTCCGCTGTATTTTGCGCATCTTGAGAGATTATTCCTTTTTCTGCAAAAAAATAAGAAAAAAAATATTAATAAATATTCCTCACACGTTCTTACAACGCAATCTAGTCCCAAACAAAGCATTGCTTGCTTGTAATTTGGGTACAGCAGACAACCAATAAATGAACTTATATAAATATAAATATTTTATAAATAACATAACATAGTGTACATATGTAGAAACACCCACACACATAAATGTTTGACTTATGCGGGAATCGAACCCGCGACCTCCTGTGGCAGGCAGATACACTGGCTACTATGGCATCTAGTCATCAATAAGAAACTTGTTATTATTAAATCTGAACTGGGAGCAGTTTTTAATTTGTGAAAACTTTTACTATACAATCTTCCGCCCGCGGTTCTACCGCATCCCGTGAAAGCTACTTCGCGCACCCAGATTAAAAGTCACTTTTAGTCTTCCTCAATAAATGAGCTATCTAACGGTGAAAGATTATTTCAAATTAGACCTGATCGACCTTGGTGATTGGATTGGTTCTTCAGATTAGCATGGTTAAGAAAACATACAAACAAAAAAATCTTCAGCTTTATAATATATAAGTATCGATAAAATAATGCAATGTGAAAACATTATGTAATAAAGTTTATTTACCTGCTAGGTAGCCCATATTTGATGCTACAGTTTGGCTGAATAGTTGCGTAGCAAATTTAACTTTCATCCGTGGAATTTTACTGGGAATGCAGTGGGAGTCTGTTAATTTTGGCACCAGTCTTATGCCTTTGTAGCCTGGGTTTTCTTGGTGCAGTGCAGTTATGTGTTCCCACTTTGCCATTAGCATTTTGTTGTCTTTTTTATATAGTAGATTTTTCGTTATTAAATTATTTCTTATACATTTCATTAAGTGAGGTGGGTCATACAAGGGAATGATTTCCTGTTTATTTATTAAAATAATATTTCCCTCAGGTTCTTCTGATTTTCTTAACAGAATACCTCTTGTTTCTTGTAACAAGAATTTAATGCAGTTAACATTATTTGTTCCTTGGTCGCACACTGTTGCTACCACATTAAGACCAGCATTTTGTAGTTCTGTGATGACAGCCTTTAATTGTTTTGCCAGTTCTGGTCCCTTTGTGGCAGACTGAGAAAATGTGTATGCAACGGGTTGCTTATAATTTTTTATAAGTCCTCTTATCATAAATACCTGCGCATGATCTGCATACTCAGGCAGTGTCTCTTGCCCATTGGTTACAAACCCACTCACTCTGTCCTTCCTTTCATTGTATGCCACATTCGGTTTTAGTGACATTTCGTCAAAAAGAACCACACATAATTTGTGCTCTGGTTTCATTTTAAGTGTGGCTTTTTTTATTTGTGCCATCAAATTTTTATTGATACCAGCATTTATATCTGCCATATTAATTAATTTTATTAAAATTTGGCGTGATGGCAGGATAAAGATTTTCCTCAGGAATCTGTATCCTTTTGGGCTTTGCTTGAGGATAGTCAAAGCTACAATTTTTTCCTCTAATGTGAAACGCCGGCCTTTTTTTTCCTTTTTGTGCTCCCTGAACTGCAGCAAAGTTAAAATTTTTGATGTGCTAGACATTTTGTCTAGAGTTTCTAAAAATTGAGGGTTTGTAGTAATATTTTGCAGGGCCTTGATCTTGATTGCCTGCTTTTTAACCTTGCTACGGCATTTGCTGAGTTTCACACCAACTTGCAGCATTTTCTGATACAGAGCACGCTCAGTTTTCGTAACAGCAACCTGTTTTACCGCCTTCTTACTAACACATTTAACTTTGCGATGCACTGAAAAAATAATAAGAATCATATGAATAAAAATTGCAGAATTTAAGAGTACATATGAGTGAGATAGCATCAAAGCTAGTTGTGTGTGAAAGTATCCCATGATTGAAATATGTATTAAATCTATAAATCAGTACCTAGTTAATAAACCATGATAGTGAGTGTAACAAGCAAACTCAGCTTTGAAGTTATTAAGTTTGATTACAATTGTGTTGCTTACCAAGATCTTTCACCACCTCAACATTTTCTTCTTCACTATGAGGCTGTCTATCACTGTGTACAGACTGAGATTCTGAAGTGACAGGATCTGAAAGGTCATTAACATATTTGGTAAGAAATGTGTGCCTATTATATACAAACCAATTAAGCTGATGATCATTACCATCATCATGAATGTAGCAGTTCATATTGAGTAACCATTATTTGAATCATATTGAATTAATTAAAGCCAGCCCACTACTAGACAAAGTTACTTTTTCTTTTATATAGTTTATAATATCAACTAGCGACCCGCCCCGGCTTCGCACGGGATAACAGTATTTCCCCAGTATTTAATGTATGTTATTATACATAAAAACCTTCCTCTTGAATCACTCTACCTATTACAAAAAACCGCATCAAAATCCGTTGCGTAGTTTTAAAGATTTGAGCGTTCATAGGGACATACAACATGACACATGACAGAAAAAGCGACTTTGTTTTATACTATGTAGTGATAAGGATGTTAACATTTTAGGACTTATGCATATGACATATAAATGTAATTTAACAAACTGTATTTCATCAATCACTCTTGTCTTAAGGGATAGGTTTATAGAGAGGCTAGTTTACTTTAATTGTTTGCAAAATTATAACTCAGGAACAACAAAAATAATTCAATTTAAGATGATTTTAAGGTAAATTAGCACATTTATCGAGAGAGGCTACATTTTATCCGGGCGCATGAAGGAGTTCCAGGACAGAATATGTGTAAAATAATTGCTGATTAAATGCTTGTATGTAGGATCACTCACCAAGATTCTCTTTCATTTGTACATCTTCAATTGAACCTTGTGAGTGTATATGTAGATGCGCAGGTTCTGTAAATAATAATATTCAGTGATTAGTATATGTTATTATTACATCATTTATTGCTAGTGTCTATCTATCAATTACACTATATGCTGTCCGCATGGGTGCCGCATATTATGCACAAATATGTTGACATTATTGAAAAGAAACAAGTATTAAACAAAACAAAGTAATACAAAAGTAAATTATTTCAGACATGGTAATGGTTTTTTGTATGCCTAAGTGAGAGTAGTAGAAATCATAATTGACATGTACCTTGAAAACTAGACGTTATGGATACCACATATTATGTTTGGAACATTTGATCTATGATTCATTACCTATTCATTCAGTCAAGAGGGTACCAAAATTGTGTAATGCAGTGCTATTTAAGTATTACAACAAATTAAAAATAGCAAAGGATTTTTGGTAAATGTGACATTCAAGTTACTCAATTTCAGCCTAATTTGTAGGAATAAATGATCTTTGAAATAACTTCACTCAAAAATGGCTGGACCGATTTGGTTGAAATTTGGTATGTAGATAGGTGATACCCTGGATTAAGACATAGGCCACTTTTTATCAATACACCATGCGGACGAAGCCGCAAGTGGAAGCTAGTACATACGTAATGTAAATGTATGTATGTATGTATAAAAATGAATTGCTTGTTTATATGTATATGATAAAATATACCTTTTGATGTAGACGGTCCTGAAATCTGAAGAGGTCTTAGTGCTCTTTTTTCAATGCTGAATTTCGAGCAAGATAATCCTGTAAACAACGATAAAATAATATGAATTATAAATATAGTAAATTTTGAAATGTAATATAGAAACTCTTGTATGACATACTGCGTACATACAGAAATTGTGGCTCCAAAGAAATCTCTATTCAGATGTTTTAGACTTACTGCAGCTTTTCATTTTGTGATTTGGAAAGTTTACTTTAAACTCAAATAACATGACTGTTTATTTCTTTCTAACATCAACTCTAGAAATTTGAGACTTAGGTACTCTTTAAGGTAAACAGGTACCTTAATTTGGGTATTTTACTAAAACTAACCTGGCATGTTTTTTGTAGGTACAGCTCCTTTGGCAAGTCGGTTATTCCGGCACCAATATTTTGGTTCGAAATGATCATTACAGACGCGGCGGTATTTGAAAATATGGTTATTTTCAAGTTGCAAAATGTCACCACCAATATGAAAGACCCATGTATTAAATAGCTGCCTATCCTTATCTGGATTAGGGAATTTATGTAAATACCCCGTAGTGTCTGAAAAAAAGGGTAACAAGTTAGAATTCAGTGGAGTCGTGACAAAATGACGACTATTTGTTTTAAGGATGTTGATAAATGCTTACCTAAGCCATTTGTACATCCGGGAACACAACACTTTCTATTAGACATGATAAATATTAATTATCACAAAACGGGTCAACGAGTCCTATCTCAAGCACAAAATTCACAAGATTTCGATCACCTCAAGCACAAAATCGACACGGCCGAAGGAGCAGAGGCTCAACTTAACGGACTTAGGTGGATAAAGCACTAATAGGGATAAAAATCTGGAAAAACAAACAAGACACCGAAAAGCACTTCAGCGCAAACCGGCAGCCAAATTTGTTTGATTGACAATTTTTGCATAATGTTGCATGTAGAAAATGGATTTAATGTTGCCAGTAGAAAATAAATTCTTGAATTTTATTTTATTTCTGGCTAATTGATAATAAACATTAAATTTTAGTAATTGCTTCAATATGCAACTCAAAATTTTTATTATTTATTTTTTTATTTTAGCTGAAAAAAAAGATAGGGTAAGAGTAGAACCAATAAAAGATGTGATAGCGCCCTCTTACACACCTAAGCATAACTACTACGCAATCGCGCATCATCGTCATTACAAATAACGCCATCTATATTTCAGTTTCTTTAATATCTTACATTATAATACTACCAAATTAAAATGACACTTCCATGTAAGGACCTCAATGTATTTACTGTCTCACTTCATTTTGCAGACCTATAATGATACGTTTTCTCGTTTGCCACTATTAAGATTGTCACCCCTGGGTCAAACGCTGTTACCGAGTGACACGTCACATAGTTTACATACAACTTTGTTATAAAATAATTTATATGAAAGAAAGGCCTAAAGATGTCAAACACATTTTTATTGGAGCCAGACATAATAGCAGCAGCAGAAAATGTTATGCCAGATCTTAACAATGATTTGATATTGGCCAAGAATTTCCTAAAGCAGCAGAGTGCAGCTACTGGAGATTCTCTGTGAGATGTTGAATTAATATGATGAACTAGATTTATGTCTAGCATATTATGGCTGAAAATAGCAGCTTATTTTAACCCACATTGCTTACAGTAACAGAGATTATAAAGAACGCATAGGTCACCGTTTTAAACATGCATCTTGCAATAGCCAAGAACGTGCTGTGCAGTAGTGCTTAAATAAATGCATGCACATCCTTCAAAACCATGTTTTTTTTTCTAATTTTTCAGATATGACCATTTAGTCGATGTGGTCCAAAAGATCCTATCGCAGAAACCGCCCGATGTTGTGGACAACTTTGAGCACTACTCCTGGGAAGTCAAACAGGAGAAGTTTCGGCCCAACTTCGATTTACTCAACGACATATATTTGTCCCCTCCTCAGCTGGCCACCGTACGGAGTATGGAAGAAATGTTCAGGGTATCAAATATAATATTACTAGCGACCCGCCCCGGACTCGCACGGGATAACAGTATTTCCCCATATTTAATGTATGTTATTGTACATATAAACCTTCCTCTTGAAACACTATATCTGATAAAAAAACCGCATGAAAATTCGTTGCGTAGTTTTGAAGATTTAAGCGTACAAAGGGACAGAGGGACAGAAAAAGCGACTTTGTTTTATACTATGTAGTGATTACAGTTACAGTGCTGATCTGCCTGGTTCAAAGTTGCGTCGTTGCGTGTCGTGCGTTGTGTGTTAAATATATTTCTAATTCTAACACAGCAGACTAAAATGAGCATATATTTTATATGCTCATTTTAGTCGCTCTCTCTCAAATTTTTCATTCTGTAGCTAGTAAGTTTTTGGGGTGCCGTCCTTTTGTAATTTGATGTCAAATTAAACCGACTTCCAAAAACACTAAAAAGCAAAAAAAAAAACAAATTTTAGGTGCATCGGCCTAGAAGTCGGTGTCTAATGGATGTTATTAAGTTAATTTTGCCACCGACTTCTAGGCCGATGCACCTAAAATTTGTTTTTTTTTTTTGCTTTTTAGTGTTTTTGGAAGTCGGTTTAATTTTTTTGTAAAAAGTTTTTTATTTACAGCTTTTCAGTGATACGAATAGTTGTCACTATCCATATAAGTGGAAAGTTTTCATCAATACAAAGAATATTAGCCCAAATACGAGGTATTTTACATATTCAGTTGTCGAGTTCCCTCGACCTTCTCTGGTCTCCATCATCAGGTCAGCTCCAAACCTTCACTGTTGCAAAGGTCTTGTCAATACAAATAATATAAGACCAAACACGAGGTAGTTTACATATTCAGTTGTCGAGGTCCCTCGACCCTCTCTGGTCGCCATCATCAGGTCAGCTCCAAACCTTCACTGTTGCAAAGATCTCGTCAATACAAATAATATAAGCCCAAACACGAGGTAGTTTACATATGCAGTTGTCGAGTTCCCTTGACCCTCTCTGGTCTCCATCATCAGGTCAGCTCCAAACCTTCACTGTTGCAAAGGTATCATCAATACAAATAATATAAGCCCAAACACGAGGTAGTTAAGATGTGCCGTTTAGGAGTTCCCTCGATCCTCTGTCGTCTCCATCATCCGATCTGCCCTAAACCTCCATAGTATTGTAGTCTCATCAGATATACACATAAATATAAAGTTTTTACCCCATGCTCGCCTACAATTTTCAAGAGATGCCCTCGATTTCTCAGGGTTCCCACCATCAGATCCTGATCTGATGACGATGGGACCAAATGACAAGCATACCCTTTCAAATAAAAAAAGAATTTTTGAAATCGGTCCAGGCGTCTTTGAGAAATCGAGTAACAAACATAAAAAAAAAAAAAAAAAAAAATACAGCCGAATTGAGAACCTCCTCCTTTTTTTGAAGTCGGTTGAAAATATTAAAAACTAGCCGAGTTTCAATAAACATTTTTGACTTTACTCCTCTTATGTACTCCTATTATGAACCCTCTTATAAACTCTCTTATGTACCTACTCTGTTAAGTTCTCTCTCATATACTCTCTTATGTACTTTCTTATGTATTATCTTATGCACTCTCTTATGTACTCCTCTAACGTACCTACTCCCCTTATGTAATCTCTTATTTACTCTCTTAGGTACTCCTCTTATATACTTCTCTTATGCACTCCACCTGAAAAAGAAACTACTTGATGTAAGCGATACGCGACTGAACCACTCCGATTATATCATTTGTCGCTACATAAAAGACGTCTTATCTACCTGTATTACTGTCTCCCTTTAGCTGGTCGCCAGCAAAGCTACTAAGCTGGATGACCTTGGCGAAGAGGAACAAGAGTTAGACCTAGAGGAAGACAACTACAAGCCGAAGATACAAGACCTTATTGATCATAACTATTACTTTAGAGAGGTAAGGAGAGTAGGCAGATAATTATAGGTCAATAAAAGATAAACATTTTTTCAACATTCGTAAGATGGAAGAAAAGTAGAAAAAACGACAAATTACAGCTATTGGTTGGTTACCACATTTAAATGGGATTAGCTAGACCTTTTATATTGAAAACTGGACTGCCACGTTGGTCTAGTGGACGCAAGCGCGGCTGCTGTGCTCGAGGTCTCGGGTTCGATTTCCGGGTAGGGCCGAAATCACTTTGTGGCTTATCTTAAATAAACTTTCACAAAGCAGCCCGTAGTCTGGAAGTTGGTGATTGACTCACCCGAGCTTCGGAGAGCACGTAAATGTCGGTCCTGCGCCTGATCTCATTCCGGTCGTGTCGGATTGCCGTCCCATCGGGTTATGAGAGTGTAGGAATGGGGAGTGCACCTGTGTTTACGCAAATGCTCGTGCACTATAACATGTCCTGCGCAGCTGGCTGATCTTCTTAAATGAAAACAGCCGCCGTGGCCAAAATCGGCCGTGGACGCTATTATTATAGGTATTGAAAACGCTTAGGTGATCATCGCATGATCCACATTGCGATCTGTTAAATGATGTCCTGTCATGTCCTTATATACCGACTTTATTCTTATTCATCTCTAGGCGGGGTATGGTCTACCAGCCAACGAATGCTACACGGTCTACATCGCCATGATCATGTTGGGCATCAAAGAACCAGTTTCTTCTGTCAGGTCTGTTCAATTCAGTCTCAGTAGTCCTTAACTTTTGAAATAGTCCTTGTAGGTACTTACTAATAGGTAATATTGCAAAAGCGAGTTCGTTTGATTGTTACGCTTTCACGATCATCTGCTGAACCGGTTAAAATAAAGGCAAGGGTAGTTGGTATCATGAAAAATATACAGAGTAGGCAATTTTTTATCCGGACGAAGTTCTTTCGGGACTCGAACGTAGACGCATGCAAAACCTATAACTAAGTACATACAATCATAGCACAGCTTTTGACAAGGAACTGCTTTTCTGCAGATTTTTCGGCAAGATCTTCGGGACTAAAGCCAATTACTACGTCGCAGAAACTGACCTTACTATAGATGAACTGGACAAACGGATCAGGGTTAGTAAGGAATAACGCATTAAATTACATTATCATAACATCTACTAAATTCCTGACATAGATACCTTTTCCCCAATAAGGGCCTATGCACACTACGTTTTTTAAACGAGCTGTCGACGCGCGTTTTTAGCGATACAGACGCGATATGCACGCAAGTCAGAACTGCTCTGCAGGATAAAAACGCGCCGTCACTCGGCTTTTAAAAAACGTGGTGTGCATAGGCCCTAAAGAAGTATTGTAAGTGATATTTCATCATTGCTTCTCTCCCAAAATACTTAAAAGTTACACCACGTAGGTACACTTACTACTAAGTTCTTATTCAAAGACCCCAAGTGTGGTTCTTAGTTCTAGCTAAATTTTGTTTCCTCAGGAGTTTGAACTGAAAGACATGCCCGGGGAGGGCGAGGGCATGGAAGAGGCGGGAAGCCCTCCCGTCGAGGAACAAGCAGAAGTCAGTAAGTTACTTCTTGATAAATAGGTACCTACAACTTGGCGTGGCCGACCAACCGAAGCGCTTGTATGTAAAACCTATATTGAAGCACCTCTTTTTGAAATGGCTATCTGATTCATAGGTATAAACACTTTTGGTGTACCTACAGTTTATTTTGCTACTTATTGCCTTGAAGACTTCTTAAAACCGATGTTACATAAACGTATCTAATGAATAGTAAGTATAACGATGTTGTATCAACTCCCGACAGTGCCTGAAGGAGAGGAGAAGGAGGAAGTGCCTAAGGAACCGGTACCTCCGAAGTTGCCTCCGGAGCCACAAAGCACCTGGCAAGCGCCCGCGCCCATACCGGTCGAGAGGCCGGGTCAGGGAGTCAATAAGAAGGTAGGAAGGAATGTGTATCTAGTACGTTAAAGCCATGTATTCACTGAGAAACAATTGTTTATAAACACTGTTTCAGAAACAAAATCTACGTGTTTCTGAAACAAATAATTTTGTTTCAGAATCATATAATTTTGTTTCTGTAAGCACTACGTGTAGGTATATCGAATGTTTCTGTGCTCCCCACCCGTGGCGGGGAGCACAGAAACAAATCAGTTGCGCAACATGTGCACACAAGTGTGGACGCATGTTTCATTTGTTTATAAACGCCAAATAAATGTCTTCATAGCAAGTAATTTCTCTTTTCTTTTTCTTTTCTTGTAGGCAATGTAGGCACCACACAACAACACTACCTCCTCGGGCGACATGTTGTAAACATCTGACGGTGTGGACGGCAGTTTCCGAAATATTGTTGCTGTAAACATCTACGTGATGTTTCAGAAACTGTGTATCTGAAACATTGTTTCCCAGTGAATACGTGGCTTAAACCATGTTAAGGCTCACTAGCTATTCAGAACATACGTACCAAATTAAGCATTATTGGTTTTCGTACCAAAATAATTGTTCCTGAGTTTTAATTATCTTGTAGACCTGAATTCTGAACCTTTTCTACCTAGATTAGATGGTTCGAAAATTGTTATCCTGAAACTGCCTGGTTGTATTATTTGTCTCGAAATATTTTCCACAAAGCTGAAGTTCACAGGTGTACTGGGTCTGCAACCGTCCTGGTGAGCAGTGGATCTGTCTGCCGGACATCAAGCCTGATCACATCCGCGTGGCCAGGCTCTCTGTGCGCTGCATGACTGGAGACCTTGAATCTGAGGTAAGCAGCTTCTGGGGCGAATCATTCAGGTTATGATAATTAATCTGTGTTTGTTCACCAAGCCAGCTACCTCTATAACGAATGTCATTATGCCTTATTACGATTTGGGGACCTCCTTCTTTTTGGGAGGTCAGTTAAACAAGAAACAAAATTGTACTAATCATCTGTTTTAGTATGTTGCAAAACACTACTCAATTATTGTGCCATGATTCGTAAATCAAGCAAACTGGGAGTCAAAGATCAAATCAAGCCATCAAGTTAATATAAATAATGGCATATTTAGAGAGCATCTTGAAATTCCATTCACTAGACGCATGGTCAATCCATTCGCTCCAACGTTTGCAGGTGATAACATTCCCTCCATTCGACGGCGTGGAGAAGCATTACCTTCGCGCTCAGATCGCTCGCATTGCTGCTTCCACATCTATCTCACCGCAAGGGTTCTTCACCTACGGTTCTGGAGAAGAGGAAGAGGATCTGAACTTGGAAGAGGGAGGAGGTCAGTTTTCACAAAACCTTTTTTATTTTATTATATGAAATCATCAAATGCCCTTCGCGCTATGGCTGAGCAGCGTGAGGGAGTGTGATGTCAGACTCTTCCTGACTAAATTAAGTTTCTTCTTAAGCCCTTTATGTAACAGGGTTGCGGTAATTCTTTTGAACAATCCCGCAGCCCCAGTTGTCACAAAATCTGACAAAGTAACATCCCTACAAATTACCATGATACCTTTATAGTAAATCCTTTAGGTGGTCATGATGACTCAAGACCTTATCAAGACATTATCCTCCTTTGCCTAGCGCAGACTATAAAAAATTGATCCTGACGGATGACCATTTCCAGGCGACATGGAATTTAACCCGAACCCATACTACCAGGGCCACACGCTGAAAGATCTCGTGGACTCCAACTTGACGTACTGGGTGCACCACGGACGACATATCCTCAAGCAGGGTAGGACCTTGTGGTGGAACCCGAACGCTGGGATGGTAAGAACTACAAAGTAAAACGCAATTAAAATGGAGTTTTAGCCAAAACTGTGAATATTCTCGTACTGTCTGATACCTAACTCTATTAAGTATTCGTCCACCCTTAACTTCTTTCGTCATTTACTCATCAGAACATAGGTAAGAAGTACGAAATTTCAAAAAATCCGTAAAATTGTATAGATAAAATCACTAAAATCCGGTTATTTCACTTATTATACGTGCTAGGATGAGGCAATCGAGGAAGAAGAGGACGAAGGCCCTCCCCCCGCAGAGCCAGAAGTAGGCCCGTCTCTCTTCACGGCGCTGGCTGAAGACGACAGGATCGAAGGCCTGAGCGCCTGGAGCACGAGGGTCAGCTCCACTTTGTGCCCTGACAGAGCTCTCGCCGTCATCAGGAGCAATCTGTGGCCGGGAGCCGTGGCTTACGCTTCTACGGGCAAGTTTGTATCTTTGGAAAGTGTTACAGTTGAATTAGATATAAGAACAAGTATAGGACTGATTTACAAATGGTTCAGGTCCAGTTCTTGAGTGAGAAATGCAATATTTCTTCCAATTTAAAAGTCATTAATATCGAAGTAGATTTCAGATTTTTAAAAACACCAAGTTGATTCAAGGAAAAAACTTACCTTTTACTCTTCTACTGAACCATATGACTGGGGCCTGAAACTGAATTAAGTGAGCTCGGGTGCGGTTTCAGGCCTGTAGCTTTATCCGCCGATCAAGCCTAATCATAAAAATACTCCCGTTGCTTATCTAAATCGATGCATAGTTAACCAGATATAAACATTCTACTTAGGAAGTCAGAATGCATGTACGTGGGTTGGGGCCTGAAGTTCCAGCCGCCGAACTTCTCGCCGCTGCAACTGCCGTTGCCTCAGGATGAGTACCCCATCGGACCCGAAGTCATGGAGATGGCTGACCCTACATTCGCTGATGAGGAGGTTTGTAGCCAGTACCATAGTGAACTAAACGTGTCCGAGATGCTCTTCAAAGATATGCTTTTTTCCTCTTTTCTAAACTGCAGCTTTGCTTTGGCTTTTTTTCCCTGTAAAATATAAGGACTTGAACCATGTAATATGCCTTTCAAATCGAGTCCAGCGGTGTTGCTGTTAATTAGAAAATCTTAATAAAAAAGTATTAAATTTTACTCGAAACCACAATCGCTTTCATGCTTAGGTATGTCCCATATCTTGAATCCACAACATTTTTTGGCACGCTACTTGTCAGAAATATTTCCCGTTCAAGTCAGTAATGTTTTAACATTTAACTTTCGCAGGCATACCGCATCGCACACTTACCCCCTCCCCCACCGCCAGAGATTATGGGAGAAGGAGAGGGCGGCTTCGGAGAAGAAGTCGATGAGGAAGACTAAAGCCTACACCTGTATTAGTGACGTCTTCTATGTATGCCGTTCGTTTGTTGCTAGTTGAACTTTATTGTCATGGCAATAAAGGCCAATATTGAAGTGATTTTTAGGGATATGTGGGTTCTCTTGTCAGATGAATTGGAGTGTTTTAAAAATTGACCATTCAGTCTTACCTATCGGGCGGTTTGCGAAGCTTGATTGAGTCTTGTTTTTCTTCTAGCGTTTATGTGTTACCGTAACTCCGTAAGACAGTTGATATCGTTTCGAGTTTTGAGTGACCCCAACAGTTGGGAAGACTAGACAGACGGTGAGATGGAACTGAAACAACTTGTAGGATGTATTCGATAATTGACTGACTGAATTTAATTTGCATTACAAGAGTTGTTAAAGAGAGTTCGTCGTTGATTATGCTTGTTATTTTTTTATGGTTTGAAATAAAGGATATAAAAAAAAAACTTGTGTTTTTATCACTAACATTTTTATTTAGCAACATCAATGTTTTACATTGTTAGTTTCATTTTTATATACATAAACTTTAGTTTTTCATAATTATGATTCCATGCTTCATGCAAAAATATTTTGATGGCTTATGTAGCACATTAACAATAGGTATTAAGTTGAATTTTATTTCGATCCTATATTCAAAATAAATTACAGAATTTAAGTTAAATAAACGGCTTTTATTCCTGTTGGTGTCAAATGAATCATCAAACATGCCGATACTGATATTTAAAGGCTTAAAAGCCACTTATCCAACCTTCACAAAACCACAAAAAGAAACAGCCATAATATCATTGTATTTATTTAAACATAAACAAAAAAAAAAACAAAATTAATTTACAAATATTATTTTTTATGCTTATGCAACTGTGGTGCTGACAATTTGACTTTCCCGGGGAAGTTTCGGGCAATATTCTCCTCTTTCACGGCTTTGAGAAGGTCCTTCTCGCGAGGAGTGCCGGCCTTGTCGCGGAGGAACACCTGGACGGCAGTCTTAGCTGCCTTGCCGCGCTTACTGGTTCCGGGAGTCAGCTTTACTTTATACCTGGGGGTTATTTGAAATGTGTGTCATAGTTGATTTTAACTAAGGCGAAGACTAATGATTGATATCCTAAGGCTCAAGTTTACTAACAATATTAATGTCGGATTTCATAGAAACCATCTGTTTACTATCAATTTTTACGGTTGTTGGTGAACTTAGGCTTAAATTATATACATTCCTATATCTATACTAATATTATAAAGAGGAAAACTTTGTTTGGTTGTAATGGATAAACTCAAAAACTCATCATCATCCTCCGAGCCTTTTTCCCAAACTATGTTGGGGTCGGCTTCCAGTCTAACCGGATGTAGCTGAGTACCAGTGCTTTACAAGGAGCGACTGCCCTATCTGACCTCCTCAACCCAGTTACCCGGGCAACCCAATACCCCTTGGTTGGACTGGTGTCAGACTTACTGGCTTCTGACTAACCGTAACGACTGCCAAGGATGTTCAATGACAGCCGGGACCTACAGTTTAACGTGCCATCCGAAACACGTGTCATTGGTGTCTAAGATATACTTAGAAAGTACATACAAACGTAGAAAAGTTGCATTGGTACTTGTCTGACCTGGAATCGAACCCGCGCCCTCATACTCGAGACGTTGGTTCTTTGCCCACTAGGCCACCACGACTTATTAAAACTCAAAAACTACTGGACCGATTTCAAATATTCTTTCACCATTAGAAAGCTATATTATCTGCGAGTAACAAAGGCTATATTTTATCCCGGTGCGGGCAGTAGCTCCCACGGGACGCGGGTGAAACCGCGGGAAAACGGCTAGTTTTTTATATATCTGAAAATAATTAAAAAACGGAATAGACGATCAAAATTATTAGTGCACATAACTCTGATTCTTCAAATCATGTTCAAACGATATTTATCAGTCTACTATTATTATGTAATCGAATGTTTGTGAACATGTTACTTTTTAAAGAGGGTGTCTATGGAGTTTCTTGCCGGCTCTTCTCCATGAAAAGTTGCTCAACTTTTTGGAACCGTGCAACTAGTGTGACTTTTCATAGGAGCCTGCAAAGGCGTATTTGAAATAAAAACATTTGAATTTGATCAAAATGATAAATGCACATAATTAAAATCAATAAAAAGAAACCTAATTTTCTTCAAATTATTACTACATCCATCATAGACTATATTCATGATTTTTTTCTATCGCTCTAACCTACATATGACTAAAATACATACTTATAGTTGTTGAGTGCGGAATACGGTGCTACCACTGGTACAGCGAACAGGAGCTCGTCTTCCGTGTGAGGTATACCGGTCAGCTGGCACAGCATCTCCGTGTCCGCATCAGGTCCTGGCTGTTCAGCCTAGAGGGGTGAGGAGGGTTATTATCATCCACAGATGGTGTAGTAGTAATGTTAATTGTCCCTCGCAATAATATGCAAATACCTAAGCATTTTTTTAATTAAATTTATTTTCGGAAAGAAAGAACAAATTCATTTACGGACAGTACGAAGACAAAATACCGAGCTTTTTAGACAGAACTTTTAGTTTATGGTAATAAAGTTGAAATTTCCATTCACGAAGCTTGGACCATAGCAGGTTTTTGGTTTAAGTCGACATGTAAATATAAAACCGCCACTTCTTACAATCAAATACATATAGGAAGTCGTGAATGATTGGCGTTTTAATATTGACGTTCGAAAAGTGCTACATTGTACAAATGCTTTTAGATTTTAATTGATTGACATATGTTTACTCACATCAGGTTCCGGGTCCACCTCCTCAGGGTCTGACTCGGCCTCGAGTATGAGCGGCGCCGGCTGCGGGATCTTCACTCCTCGAGGGCCTGTCTTCACCTTATTGGCTTTCGCTGCTGCTGCCTTCTTCTGAGCTTTCTTTGATTCTTTCTCGCCTTTTGCCGACTGAAAAGAGAGGGGGTTAAGATATGTATAATAGTGGTTAGAATGGGAACTAGAGAAATTTTAGTTTTTTTTTTCAGTTCACTTTGGCGCGATGGTACCAATGACAGCGGGCCTAATAACATCCTACTTTTGAAGTTGGCATCGAAAAAAATATGGGTATCCTTCAAACCTAGTTAAAGTGACAATACGACAATTAATGAGAAAATTTTGAAATTCTGAAAATTAATTTAGTAAAAAATACTCGACCACCATTAATGTTGACGTTTCTCAGTATATGGTTTACTTAGTAGTACGGCGGTCCACTCGCTGACAGCTGTCTACAAAATTATATAGCCAATGTAAAGTATATCTAAAACAGATAAAGTCTATATTTGAATGTTATTAGTGCCATTATTTAGGGAACAATTTATCAAAAACTAGCTGATCCAGCGAAATTTTAAAACCAAAATAAAATTAAATTATAAATTTAAAAAAACCCCCGACCCAAAAAAAGTACGCAGTAATTATGACAAAAGGTTAAAAACGCTAAACCCTATAAAAAGCAAAAAATAACTTTTAACACTACGTAAACTAAATTTTGTCGTGTCGGGGGACCGCTCTAATTCATACTTTAGATACGTGTTTTTTTTTAAACGAATGTTGTAATTAGGTAGGTATCATTTGATTTATGTAAGTATTTATGAAGGTAAAAAGCGGTCCCCCGACACGTCAAAATTTAGTTTACGTAGTGTTAAAAGTTATTTTTTGCTTTTTATAGGGTTTAGCGTTTTTAACCTTTTGTCATAATTACTGCGTACTTTTTTTGGGTCGGGGGTTTTTTTAAATTTATAATTTAATTTTATTTCATGCTTTTTAAAGGAGCTCCTTTATTTTTCCTTCTTTCATTTAATTTATTTTATCTTAAGATGGGGTCGCTATATGCGATCTCGGCCAAAGGAAGCTGTTTAACAATCCTCATGACAAACTGGCTCTGGGAGAATTGCACAGATTGAGAAACAATAAAGATTAACCTTTGGACATTCTAGATTTACACCAAAAATATAAATCGGTTTATCCATTTCATTCCGGCATTCCAGGGTTTCATCCGCCACATCCCATTTCCAGCATCAGGTTCTCGTCAATCAGAAACATGAAGAGAACTCGTCAAGACAAATTCAACGAGCCCAAACTCGATGGGTTTACTAAAAGGCAGTTCAGGGTTACGTCTCCTACCTTCGTGCCCTAACAGCAGACCAGCTCAGTGGTTCCAAAAGACATTAGTGTTTCAAATTTCAGATCCCACATATACTTGCAAGTAAACTGAGCGTGTAACATTCCTATCACATCTAGCAAACGAGCTGATGACCTTGAAGACCTGAACCGATTTCCACCAAACATAGCTAAGAACACTCCCGACTGACATACCTTTTAAACAAAAAAAACCGCATTACAATCGGATCATCCGTTTGGGAGCTACGATGCCACATACACACACACACACACACACACACACAGACACGTCAAACTTATAACACCCCGTCGTTTTTGCGTCGGGGGTTAAAAATCAGCTCAATCGGCCCAGCCGTTCTCGAGTTTTAATCAGACTAACGAACAACAATTCATTTTTATTTTTATAGATTACCTGCAACAACTCCATCATAATAGCGCGATCCTCTTCATCCTGGTTTTTATACTTCTCTTTCATCTTCTTGATTTTGCTGCGCTGTCCTCGCTTCACTCCCTTCTCTTCTCTCTTCTCTTCTGCTGTCTTCTGAGCTTTCTGCTGCTTCTGTGGCTTCTTGCCGCCCTTTCGTGGAAGAGCTGGGAATGATGGCATTTTGTCTTCCGCTAAAAATATGACAAGCAAAACAATGTTATTAAAAATCTTGCTATTTTTGTAAAAGGTTAAGTTAGGTTAAGTCAAAAACTTGGCGATTTTTTTATTACTTACTTTTGTCAGATGTCTCGGAAAATGTTCTGGATTTTGACTGGACGAAAACTTCACCGGTTCCATGGTCAACCTAAAAAGTTATTTCATTGTATTTAACGCAAAAATATAAAAGTAGACTTTCGATACTTCAGAACACCTTATCAATACAATTAGGTAAGTAATTCAGAATTTTAAGGCACCTTTGCTGTTATCAACCTTCAAAACATCGTTTTCTTTGTATTCAAATACTTTCACTCTCTATTTTCTTAGATATACTTCTAGAATTCATAAAAACTCCATACCTTAATATGTGTATCAGGGAACTCATCTTCCGAGGACTCACTGTCACTGTCACTCTCATCTTCCTCTTTCTCATCTCCCTCCTTCTCTTGTTCATTCTCATCTCCCTCTTTCTCTTGTTCATTCTCTTCTTTTTCGATCTCCTTCGTCTCCGCTATATCTTGTGCAGTCTGTGCCTCCTTTAGATTTTGTGTCGTCTGTGGCTCCTCTTTGACGGCGTCTAGTTTATTTGAATCTGGTTTTTCTTCCTCTTTGTCCGATGGTTCGTCTGTTAAAGATTATAAATAACTATAAATGAAGTTTTGAAAACTACCTTCAATCTTAAACCAATGTCCATATCGATATTTTTTATATTCTATATTAAAGACACATTTTTTGTTTGGGCCCTAAATGCTTCAAAACTACTGAACTGATTTGGAAAAAAATCCATTGTTAAGAAGCTAGGTAACAAATAACGGTGCAGTTGGAAAGATTTGAAAAAAGCTTTCCTGAATGGCTATCTGGCATTGGACAACGTACGCTACGTCACTATCTGAGAAAAATATATCGAATTGTTTACTTTGTTTTACTGAATGCTATGTAGTGAAACACCCCCTTAAGACTCTGACTTGATAACCAACGATATTATCAAAGGTGGCGCATGTCTAGAAGTATTCTACTAACTTTATTATATGCTCACCATCATCAGACACCGGTATCTCCTGGTCTTCCTCCAAGTCCTGGGTTGACGTGACGTCAGAGGCGTCTTCAATGGCTACCGGCTTGCGTTCGTCACGGTGCCGCTCTATACAGCTGTCTTCTAGCTGATAAACGTGATATGGAAATATTATAATTACCACAGTGGTAGTTAAGTTTTTATTAAATACTAGCTTCTGCCAGCGGTTTCACCCGCATCCAGTGGGAACTACTTCCCGTACCGGGATAAAAAGTAGCCTATAGCCTTCCTCGATAAATGGGCTATCTAACACTGAAAGAAATTTTCAAATCGGACCAGTAGTTCCTGAGATGAGCGCGTTCAAACAAACAAACAAACTCTTCAGCTTTATAATATTAGTATAGATTTTTAAAACACATCCATATTATAAAAATGATTCACTTCAAATATTTTTAAAATGGCCAATTCATCAGCGTTTGACGTATAAATCTTTAGTAAAAGTAAATAATTAACATATTTCTTTATTATTAAGGTGCGTACAAACTATGTAACATGTTATACAAGGTGTTGATTTGCATTTGTGCCATACTTCAGGACGAGGACATAAAATACGTAAATAATCGATTGGAATTACAGTAGACGGGAAATAGTTAATATGCACTGCTTTTTTTGTCATTGTAATGTCATAGTATTTCAGAAGTAATCCAATTTTATGAATGAAATTTATGAATAATCGTTGCGTATGCTTTGTGTTTGCGTTTGTGTGAGGGCGCAACACGGTTTTAAGGCTAGTAACACACGCGCCAAGTTTAAATACGGCTAGATGACATTGACGGATTTCCGAAAAAAAAAATAAAATCAAAAATTTTTGTACCAATTTTCTTATTGATTTGGGTTGAGAATCGTTAGTATAATTACGTCCTTGACTATGGCACGGATGCAAATCAACAGCTTGTATAACATGTGTTTTATAACACGTCCACATTATGTAACCTTGTTATACAACATTGCAACATAAAACAATACTGTACACATTAGAATAACATTGCAATATAACAATGTTATATAACCATTGTCGTTTATCGTTCTTCAGCGCTATCCACAATCCTAAGTTATATAACATTGTTGTAATGTCAATAAATAGTTATACAACATGTTATTATAACATGTTTTATAACATTCAGTGTCCACATTATCTGAAACATGTTATATAGCAATGTTGTATAACATGTTATGTTACATAGTCTGTACGCACCGTTATTACATAGTATATAATATAATTTTATTATATTATACTTTGTTTTATTTATTATTAATTTTATTATTTATTATTATTTATTATTTTTTATTATTTTTTAATGTTTTTACATTATTGACAAGATACATTCTTTGTATTAATTTTCTGTTTTGGATTTTAGTAAATAATACTACTTAGCGGGAACTGATAATTTAATCTTGATATTGAGTTGTGTAGCAGTGAGTACGTCATGCTCCCTTAGACGGCACTGCTTGCGGTAGCGTCGGCGGTCGGGTTGCCTCCCTCCCTCAAAAATGTGCGAGGGGGGCGATGGCTGATCCTCGCGTTATGCTCGTGAACGGGTGCTGCTTGTGGTGCCAGGTCGTCTTACTGACTATATATTAGTTTTTTTTTTGTTTTTATTTGTAAACTCTTTTTATTTTACATATGTTCTGGCTGAGCGGTCTAATTTATTAATTTACTAGTTTACAAAAGAATAGCACATGTAGGTGGGCACTCCCTGATATTAAGTGTAAATAATTGGAGGCTATAATTTTCTGTTCATCAAACATATTCAATGCTTGAGTTAGTTAAGGTATGTAGGGTGAGTGCTAGCTAGCATGTGGTGTATAAATTATTTTTACTGTATTGTCCTCTATTGAAATATACAAATTAAATTGTATACAAATGTACATATCAAACAATGTTTAAGGTTCTTCTAACCTAACAGACAGACATGTGTTGCTGGGGAGTTTGTTGCGCCACTTCTTCTTCCCAGCAAAAACACATAGGAAGTGGTGAAGGGTGGGCGTTTTGGGGGCTGTCTTTTGTAAATTTATTTTTTGACGTTCGAAAAGTGCTGTTTTGCAGCCAAGTTTGAATAAATGACTTTTGATTTTGATTTTGAGTCGTTTTCTCTGTCCCTATATCCTTATGTACCTACTTTTTAATAGATAGAGTGATTGAAGAAGAAGGTTTATATGTACCTCTATAATAACATCCATTAAATAGTGGAGAAATACTATTATCCCGTGCGAAGCCGGCGGGTGGTTAGTCTTTAATAAAATAAAGTCAAAGGGTAAGTTTTAATAACGTAGTCTTTAATAAAGTAAAGTCAAGATAAAATAAAGTCAAAATAAAGTCTATGAATTATGAAGGTAGTAACTTTCTCGTCTTTGTTTTCAATGTTCCGTTTTTTTATAAACACGCTTGTATTAGCTACACTTGTAACTAACTATGTATGTAAGAAAATCTTGAAATCTTAATTTTACGTTCCCGGTCTTCGATTAGGATGAAATTTTGCACACGCTCTGAGTTCTGAATACATGACTAGCGTGTGTTTTGGTGTTTTTAAACGATTATTTTTTAGGGTTCCGTACCTCAAAAGGAAAAAACGGAACCCTTATAGGATCACTTTGTTGTCCGTCTGTCTGTCTGTCTGTCTGTCAAGACCCTTTATCTCAAGAACGAGTGGACGTATCAAGCTGAAATTCACAGGAAATACTTGGGTCTATTGTCCCTTTAAGCTGTGAAAATATCAAACTTCTAAGCCAAGCCAATCAAAAGATACATCCGATTATGTCGATATTTTCAACAAATTTTCGACACTCGCAAAGGAATCAAAACCTACAGGATACTTCCCGTAAACTCAGAGTCTTGAAATTTGGCACGAAGCATTGTCATATAATGCAAATATAGGAAAAATTTCGAAAATCTCTTTTTTTAGTTATATAATATAAAAAAAAATATTTTAATAAAATGAAACTTACTACCTTATTTCTCACGAACGAATAAAGGTATCAAATTGAAATTTATACCAAATACCAAGGTCTATTGTCCCTTTAGGCAGTGAAAAAATCAAACTTCTAAGTTAACGCGATCAAAAGAAACAGCAGTTATACCGACACCTTAGACGAATTTCCGTCACACGCTAGGGAATCAAAACCTACAAGGTACTTCCCGTGAACTCAGAATCTTGAAATTCGGCAAGAAGCAACGTTATAAAGTACAGATAAAGGAAAAATTGCGAAAATGATAAATTTGAAGTTACATAAAATATTAAAAAATCAGGTGTAGGTAAACATCAAATATTTTCCTCATTTCAATGGAGAATTTAAACGACCAAGTTTGACGGATTTGAGAAATCATTTCTTTGTAGTGAAAGAGTATACTCGCCGTTTATTTCCATTGTCATCAGGTCAGGATCTGATGATGGAAATCCTGAGAAATCGAGGGCAACTATCAGACATTGTAGGCATGCATAGGATTAAAACTTGATTCTCAGATGTATGTCTGGTGATACTATCAAACAGTGAAGGTTTAGAGCTTACCTGATGATGGAGACGTGAGAAAGTCGAGAGTACTCCTCAACGGCATGTTTCAGTTACGTCGTGTTTGGGCTTATTTTATTCGTTTAAGCCCAAACACGTGGTAGTTGCAACATACCGTTCAGGAGTTCCCTCGACTCTCTGTAGTCTCCATAATCAAATCAGCTCCAAACCTTTACTGTTTACCAGTACCCTCAAAAGTACAGTCACATGTCTGGTTTTGATTCGATGCGTGCCTACAATATTCAAGAGTTGCCCTCGATATCTCAGGGTTTCCAGATCCTCATCAGATCCTGGTCATCCGAATTGGCATCTTCCTTCTTTATGAAAAGTCTTTAACAATAAAAACTAGCATTGCAACCTCTACAATCCTCTGAAACTGCTTGTCTTTTATATTTTTCAAACGATCCTGGACATTCGTCTCCATGGAATTTTAATAAAATATTTATATTCAAAGAAACGTCATACCATTCTCCACGATTTAAAACTACTTTGATTAATGTCCGCCACTTTTTACAAAGCGGGTCAGATATGCCCAATGACCTTTAAGACATAATTAGTTATTTTCAATCAGATTTCTGAATGATGACTATAAAATGTTGTATATAAATAACTTTAATAAAATAACTTTTACAAGGTACTGGCCTACTATTTCAGTTATATTATAAAATAAAAAATATTAACTATTTTGACTCTCACGAAATTACCATAACTATGATTGTTCTAAACTGAACGGTTGGCGCGAGACTCACTTTTTATCTATACAGGATTTGTACGGAACCCTCGGTGCGCGAGTCCGACTCGCACTTGGCCGGTTTTTTCAATATTAATTACTCGCTTTGCTAACTTACCCGGAACATAAAACTGAATCCGAACTGCAGCTGATCGGGCAGCAGATAGTTCTTCTTCCCCCGTATCATGAAAGAGCCGGTGGTGAGGAACTCCCCCGTGGGGGCGGACTTGGACACCTGCGAGGCGTGGACCCACCACGCACGGGTCACTACCTTCGCTTCCCATGCTACACTGTATGGGGGAATTAAGGATTTATTTATCTGTATAGATGTTTTAATCCGCGAAAGCGGGTTAGGTATACTTGTGTGTGTTTTTTGTTACTGTTACTGTTACAGCCTTTTTATCGTCCCACTGCTGAGCACAGGCCTCCTCTCACACGGAGAAGGATTGAGCATTAATTACCACGCTTGCTCAGTGCGGGTTGGTGATTTCAGACTTTTTAGTCCAGGTTTCCTCAAGATGTTTTCCTTCACCTTTTTATCAGCCATTGGTGTCCAAGATATACTTAGAAAGTACACACAAACTTAGAAAAGTTGCATTGGTACTTGCCTAACCTGGAATCGAACCCACACCCTCATACTCGAGAGGATGGTTCTTTACCCACTAGGCCACCACGACTTACGACTTGTTTTTTGTAATTTGTCAATATGCGTGCACATTGTCTATGTATGTCTCTTATACTTACTAATGAGTGCTTCTGAGATTTTACACACACTAGCACGGCTCATCCGCTTCCGTGAGATAACATCTGTACTAAATTTAGTCGAGACAATGTAAAAATCGATATATCTACAAAGTAGATTTTTTAAAATCGTTAATCAATAGAAAGCTAAATTATTGAGAGTGTCATGCTTATCTTTGTAATGGATCAAAATGAAATATAGCTTTAAAGCCAGTTGATCACAAACTTTTCACATTTTTTTTTTAAATTCAACACTCGACTCACGATTTTCTTAACATATTTTTTATGTATATGTACAGTAATATAGTCTTACCTATAAGCCACAGCGGCCTGTCCGGCTTCAGCGAGTGTCCGGGGCGGCACTTCCCCCTGTCCGGGGTTCTTCACGATGACGGATGCGGCGCCGGACACTTCTGCGTGCACGTATATGTCTCGGGAACGCATGTAACGCTTTACTAGGAGCTCGTTCTGTTGCTGATCGCGACCTCCTATTACCTGTTACGAATGGAAAAAATAAAATAATTTAAAAAAGAAGAAAACTGCTTTAATGATAATTTTAAGAAAAACGATCGACGATTTTTTGAGATTTTGGTGTCTTTATTAAATTACATTTAGGTATGGAACATCTGTTTATGAGCAAAGAATAATTTGTACAAATAAATATTCGGTCAAAATCATAACCTGGATTAATTGAATAAATGTCAAGATACACAATCACTTGTCATAAAACTTCACCTAACACAAATCATTTAGCCTGAAACCCACCAGGATATTCAATAAAAATCTTACCAGATAATTATCAGAAGATATAAACCAGAAGAACTTCTCGAACCAGTAAGTCTTCCTTGCTTTGATGATGTTGCTGACAGTATGCGCTTCTTTCAGCGTCTGCTTCGTCTTGCGTTCAGCGCTTTTAAGCGCTTTCCCCGCTGATTCTAGCGTTTTCTGCTGCTTTTTCGCTGCATTACGCTTTTGGTCGTAGTACCTGGGAAGTTAGGTAAACTTGGTCAACATAAGTAAAACAAATCGAATCTGTACAAAAAAACTATAATTTATTCATTTAATCTATACTAATATTATAAAGCTAAAGAGTTTGTTTGTTTGTTTGATTGTTTGTTTGTTTGTTTGAACGCGCTAATCTCAGGAACTACTGGTCCGATTTGAAAATTTCTTTCAGTGTTAGATAGCCCATTTATCGAGGAAGGCTATAGGCTACTTTTTATCCCGGTACGGGAAGTAGTTCCCACGGGATGCGGGTGAAACCGCTGGCAGAAGCTAGTAAATTAATATCAAGGATGATATTTTAAATAATTCTGGTAATTCCATCGTCAATTTTATCAACCCAGTAGTAAACAGACCTATTTATTTTCAGCTACGTATAATCTATACTAATATTATAAAGCTGAAGAGTCTGTTTGTTTGTTTGTTTATTTGAACGCGCTAATCTCAGGAACTACTGGTCCGATTTGAAAAATTCTTTCAGTGTTAGATAGCCCATTTATCGAGGAAGGCTATAGGCTACTTTTTATCCCGGTACGGGAAGTAGTTCCCACGGGATGCGGGTGAAACCGCTGGCAGAAGCTAGTTTACCTATAATTATAGTTTATGGAGTGTAATCATTACTATTCAACCGGCTTCCCAAAAAAGAAGAAGGTCAATTCGGATGTCTGATTTTTTAAGAAATATTTTTTTCATTTCCGATGCTAAAAACTAAATAAAATGGCAACACACATCTTTCTTAATATTCTCTCTTACTAATTAAATTATATGTCAATAAATTATCTGTAAAATAAAAACTCACCTTCTAGCATTAGCAAAAGCCGTGAGACTGAGATCAATATCCACCAACATTGGCTTGATGCTCTCCTCATCACCTTCGTAAGGGTCTGACAGTAGCAACGTGATGTGGTTGGTCTTCAGCTTCAGCTGCTTGATGCAGGACGCTATGGGATCGTCGTTATCCTGTGCCGTCTTTACTAGCGCTTGGATATCGTCCCAGGACATCTGCAAAAGGATAGTTCTAGAATATTCTAGAAAGTTCTATGTAATATCTTCTGGGTCTTCTAGAAAGATCGAGAAGGATGTGTGCATGGGAAAATTCGGAAAAAAATGGCAATTTTTACTGCTACGTTCATGGTTAAACTAGTTATGTCGCTTACAGAGTATTCTAGAAAGATCTAGACTGGTGATCTGAGCCAGGACTCAAAAAATAAAAAAAAATGTGGGCATTCCTTTGTAAGATCTAATAATTGGAAGTCGATACTAAATGTGTTTATGTTTTTGTGTGTGTGTCTGTCAGTCTGTCAGTAGCAACGTGATGTGATTGGTCTTCAGCTTCAGTTGTTTGATACAGGACGCTATGGGATCGTCGTTGTCCTGTGCCGTCTTTACTAGCGCTTGGATATCGTCCCATGACATCTGCAAAAGGATAGTTCTAGAGTGTTCTAGTATGTGATATAACGATAGATTTCTAGAAAGGTCCACAATGTTCTAGAAAGATTGAGAGAAGGACGTGAATGGGATAATGTAGATGATATTAGCGTTTGGCAAATTTCATCCATATATTCAAAGTTAAACGACTTTTGCCGGTCATAGTATCCTCGAACGCCCTAGAATGATAAAATGTGGCGTTCTTGGGCCTTATGTGTGTCCATTTATCACAGCATGAGCAACATGAGCAACATCATGCCACTTACAGTCACGGCGTAACCTAGCGGGCACATGATCATCATCGTCCTGCCCTCATCCCAATTGTATTTGGGGTTAGGCGTAGCATGGGTAAAGAACCAACCTCTCAAGTATGAGGGCGCGGGTTCGATTCCAGGTCAGGCAAGTACCCATGCAACTTTTCTAAGTTGGTATATACTTTCTAAGAATATTTTAGACACCAATGACTGTGTTTCGGATGGCACGTTAAACTGTAGGTTCCGGCTGTCATTGAACATCCTTGGCAGTCGTTACGGGTAGTCAGAAGCCAGTAAGTCTGACGCCAGTCTAACTGGGTTGAGAAGGTCAGATAGGCAGTCGCTTCTTGTAAAGCACTGGTATTCAGCTGAATCCGGTTAGACTGGAAGCCGACCCCAACATAGTTGGGAAAAGGCTCGGAGGATGTTAGGCGTAGCATGTGTTCTCCTTCCATACTGCTAAACCTTTCCTATGCCAAAACCTTTTGCAGCATGATCTAGCAGGCCAAAAAACCTTTTATTTCTTCTCCAGTTTATTCCTGCAGTGATAGCAACTGACCTGGTTAGCTATAGCGGCCTGCACAGCTCTCCGGGCTTGCTCCACGAGCGGCTGGTTGCGGGAGATGAGCTCGGCAGCTCCTGCAGTGGTAGCAACTGACCTGGTTAGCTATAGCGGCCTGCACAGCTCTCCGGGCTTGCTCCACGAGCGGCTGGTTGCGGGAGATGAGCTCGGCAGCTCGCTTGTCGCTGTCCTGCACTCGCGTCAGTTCCGTAACTCGCTTTTCGTGGTCTTTGCGGACGTTTTGTAATTTCTTCATAGCTTCTCTTTCAACTTGGACCGTCTGGGAAAGACCGTCAGATTATCAGACTTAGTCAGTCAACCTGCAGGTCAACATGTTAGGTTGGACATATTTTATGGACCGTTAGTCAGACTTGACAAAAATGGTTGTCAAAATTCGTCAGACAGCTAGACTAAGATAGACCGCTTGGCACACAGAAGATTCGTAAAACTTATAAATATATAACTAGGGGTTTTATATATTTATAATACATATTCATAAACAACTCATACGTGATATATAACACTAAAGCTTTGATTGTTACACCTACCTTCAAATCAATCTTCTGCCCTTCTAGCGTAGAGAAGAACTCATCGACAGCCCTGTCGAAGGTCTCATGCTCCACGTGGGGCATCTCCCGGTGCTGAGAGAACAGCATCGGGTGGAACTCCTGGCTGGTGAGGAGGAAACTGGTGCCCTCACCGTCGGGGTTTGGACGGACTTCCTTCTTTTGGGTTATGTAGCCCTGGGGAGGCAACATGGGGAAAACATCTTGAGGAAACCTGGACTATATAGTCTGAAATCACCAACCCGCATTGAGCAAGCGTGGTGATTAATGCTCAATCCTTCTCCATGTGAGAGGAGGCCTGAGCCCAGCAGTGGGGTGATAAAAGGCTGTAACAGCCCTGGGGAGGAAGGAAGTTGAGAATTGAAGTCTTGTAAAGTTACCCCATCTTTTATCAAACTTAGCTATCAGTTTTTTTGTATTTACATATAAAAAAGGAAATATTAAAACTATGTATCAAATTACACATTCAGTTTAGTAACGACTTATAGAATATCAAAGGACATCGCATATGCGTATACCTACGCAACAAAAATACGTACAACATAGGTGCCCTCATGTACATACTCTCTTCGGATGACATTCCCTACTAAGACATCACACGATTTAAAAAAAATATTATATAGAGATATTTTAGAAACAGTTATTGCTTGCTAAAACGAGTAGTCCAGAAAGAAAAATATTTATATGCGTCACTACGCCGCCCATGAAATCTCACCTTACCAATATAAGTTCTTAAATACTGGATACAAACCAAAATATAAATAAAATAAAAATAGTTATAATACTATATATAAATACTATATCTTCTACATACCTTAGCCACCTGCTTCCTGGCTATATCCAGTAACTCCTCAGCCTCCTTCAGGGCTTTCACCAGCTTCTCCAAATCCTGTTCCACGTGGAAGCCCTTCCCTGGCTCCTTGGTCAGTTTCATGGTGCCCGATAGACCGTTCTCTAGTAGAACGTGGTCTATTATTGCAGATCCGAATTCTAGAACAAAGGACGATGGAATGAGTATGAAATTTTTTAACTAAAAGGTTTGTTTCTTTACTTAAATGGTCAGATACTTAAGATACTTGAAATTACTCGTCCGGTTTGAAAATTGTTTCCATTTTAGAAAGCCATTTATCGTAGGAGGTTATAGACTACCTTTAACCATGTTCGCACGGGACACAGATGAAACCGCAGAAATTAATAAGAAAAATATTATGTTCAGCTGTTGGGTAGCAAAGTTGTAACGTTTTAAGATTTCTCTTTACTGCACAAAAAATCTAGTTTTACATTTTGTCATGCTTACCTAACTTGGGATTGAGCAGTTTCATTTTTTGTTAACTTTTCTTTTATATTCTTTTCATAGTTAAGAGCGTGTACGTCAGCCGCGCGCCATTTGGCCTAAAATGGTACTTTTCAAACCACTGTTTCTCAGTAACTACTTATCCTATAACTATGTTAATTTTTAATAACGCAAGGTAATTTCACTGTCTATATAGTTAATTGAACAAAAATTTCGATTTGTGTAGTTTAAATACTTAAATCCCCTATAACGTAACAGATGTTTTATAAAATTCCCGTTCAGCGTCTATTTCGAAGCTCAAATTGATGTGAAAACAGTGACAAATCTAATCATAAAAATTTTTTTACTCATGGATAAAATCCCCCTGAATATAGTTAATTGAAAACATTTTTTAATTCAGGTCCCTATCTTTCAGAAAAAAATATTTTAACAATGTCAAATATTGTGAATTTCAAATGCTTTTTTCACCTGCCTATCTTACTTAATTTAATATAACAATTATTTACTATAGTAATATAACTCTTTCTTTAAAACATAAACTTAATATTATAATTTAATCTCTCGTTTTTATTTTTTTATAAATTATTTAAAAACTACTATAAAACGCTGCACGCGAGTCAACTCAAACCAGACCGCCGCGCGGCTTCACAGAGAGAGGACGTGTCGCTCCGTAGCATCGCGTAGGGTGAATGACCTTTGCCGTGGATACCGAGAATAGTGGATATTTTGAGCGCGACCGATACATCTTGATACGTTGGGGAGTATATCTTTTTTATAGCTTAGTTTTTTTTATATATTTATTTTTTTGTGTTTGATTTAGGTTTGCGTGTATGTATCATAGGTATGTAAGTAATATGTGGGTTAATCTTACGTTTCAATTTTGAAGAATATTTCTTTAACCGATTGATCTAAAATTTTGTAGGTATGCACGTTCAGTTTGGATGACAATGCATCATTATCTTTGTGATGTCAATTTAAATCCAAACTCGTCTGGTAAATTACTATAACCTGTGTCTGCTGCCTGAGATAGTAGACCCACGCAAATCCAGGTCAATGGCACTAAGAGACACTAGGTACTAATTTTTAAGATTCCGAACTTTTTTATTTTATTTTTCTTTTTATATAATTTCAAAATAAATTTATACAATTAAAACAACGTGGTTTCATAAAAAAATTAAAACTGTGTCATTTATTTACTTAATTTTTGTAACAATTTATAAATAAATAAATAAGTGCACTCGAAAGGACTAAAATTGGTTGCTTGACTACATACATATACCTATACGTGAAGTATGACACGCACGCACACAACCAAGATGCTAATTTTTTGCGTTGAATTACCTATACTTGACATCGCGCGCCGAACGTACACGCTCTTAACAACTTATTTTCATGCTTTCATATTTAAGTCGTCCATAGATTTACACTATTTTCTCGCTTATAACTATTTACTAAATAATATATTTTTTGCTGTACTAATTTCACTCGAAAGGATCAAAATGGTTTGTGTGACTATACCTGAAGTATGATAGGCACGCACACAGCCGCGAGTGGCCGCGACGCTAGTCTGCGTGATTTTTTGCGTTGAATTACCTAAAGTTGACATCGCGCTCCGAGCGTATACGCTCTTAATGCAATTTATTTACGACATTGCAACAATAATTTGCAATTTATATATAACTACCGCGGTTTCACCCGCGTCCTGTGGGATCCACTGCCCGTACCGGGATAAAATATAGCCCATGTTACTCGCAGACAATGTAGCTTTCTAATGGTGGAAGAATTTTTGAAATCCGTCCAGTGCTTTTTGAGTTTCTCCATTACAAACAAATAATGTTTTAGTCTTTATAATTAGTATAGACCTCGCAAAAACAGTTTGTAATTTATAAATATTATATTTTGTACTGCTTACCTAGCTTAGGATTGAGAACTTTCTTGAGATTGTCTCCCGGCTTGCTGGTGGCGAGTATTTCTTGTAACGCGTCGGTAGATGGCGCCGCATAGCTGGTCTTAGCTCTGTCTAGTGGGTACTTCTCTTTTACTGCAAACCTGGTCAGGAAATAGTATTATGTATTATCAACAAAAAAGGTTGCAGCTTTTTGCGCATTCCAAAGGGTAATGTCCTTTTGTTGGCAACACTGCTCGATTCATTGTACTGTGGCAGTGTTGCCAGCACCAATGGAGATCAAAAAAGAGCATTTATTCTGTCACTAGCTTTTGCCCGCGACTTCGTTCGCGTGGAATAGGGACTTCGGCAGATTTTTGGTTTGACCAATAGATGGCGCTATATGTCCGGAATAATTTTTTGTTTTTTATATTTTTTGTAATAAAAACTATCCTATGTCCTTTCTCAAGTTCCAAACTATGTCTGTACCAAATTTCACATAAATCGGTTCAGTAGTTTAGGCGTGAAGAATAGACAGACAGACAGACAGACAGACAGAAAGACAGACAGACAGAGTTACTTTCACATTTATAATATTAGTTAGGATTAGGATTTCCTGCATTATTCAAAATTACTAGTTGTGGTGAACATTCAAGTTAAATATTTTAATTCTACTTTTATCTTTCAATCAAGACTGCTTGACAAAAATATAGAGAATTAATGTGAGATAAATAATCACGCATTTACTCTACAAAGCAGTAATTTTATTTATTTAACGGCGTTATTAACAACACATAACTATTATTATTACTACTAACTCAACAAACACAAACTCACCGTATCTTATCCCCTTCGACATGAGGTCTCAACACATTCAGTATAGTCCACTCGTGGTCAGTGAGCACAATATTGCCTCTATCATACAGCTCCAGTATGACATGGTAGGCTGCCTCCCCACTGCCGAACTGCAGGTCTACTATACGGTCTATGCCGAGCTGTGAGAGTTTCTCGAGACGTTTGTTCTTTAAGTGTTTGCGGAGCTGGAAGAGAAATTATGCGTGAATTGTTGTTTTTAGTGAGAAAATGCGTTTTTGTGTTGAATATTATTTTTCTTGATATGGTACATCATACAGTCTACTTACGACTCTCGGTTATAAGAAGATCAAAGAATAATACAATTTCAAAGCCTAATTGTTATTCTAATATAAGCTATACTACTGCTAAGTTTCATCATTTTCCGTGCAGTAGTTTTCACATGATCTATAGCCAACATTCAGCCACACAAACTTTCTAATTTTCAATACACACATTAATATTTATATACCTTCATAGTAAACCCCGAGGGAGCAACATTCTTAGGCCACTCAAACTGTGTGGTATGGAACCGGTTGCCCGACTCCAGCAGCAGCACACTCTTCTCCTCGGAGCGCTGCAGACGGATCACATATGTCTTGCTGTCTATATCGTAGACCTGGTTTACTCGCATGCCAATCAGCCTGAGAATGAAAAATCTTAATTTAGGCATGTGCAAAGACAGGTATGATTAAGTGGAAACCATTTTATACTAGTTTAGGTAGTACTTAGGATATTCAATACAAACACCAATATATGATATACTTGTGTATTACTAATTAGTGTTACATAGGTTGACCGATCGGCACAGCTCTCCACGGGTGACTGTCTGTTCATCACAATCTGTATCCCCTACAGTAATCCCCTGCCGTAGCTTTTGACCTAGGTATTGTTTTTATTTGAATTATTTATGAAAGATAAAAGAGATGAGGCGCTTAATAAGGCACTTAAATAAAACTCTTATACATTTTTTTATTTTAAATTGTCATTGAAAGTTAGAGAGTACTTCTTTTTGCTCAGTTCACAATTATGTTTGTTGCTGTGTTTTATTTATTCTTTGAGTGTATAAATAGATTGATGACTCTCAAAAGAAAATATTTATTATACAGGTGTTACGAATTTGAGTGAGTCATGGGAAATAGATAATATTGAAATTGTGCAATAATTTTATATGAGTAGTTGATCATATTGCCGCCACATGAGAACACATGTGAAAATTCATATGGAATGGTCCTATTTATTGCCTTATTTAGAAAATAACACAAATGCAAAGGAAAAACATTGATCAAATTAACCTCTCATTTACATTTTCTTTCCAATAGTTGATTTACGACATCGCAACAATATTTAGGAAACGACAGTAAACTGATTATATAATTTAATCAATTAATAAAAAATACTAAGATGCGATGTTTTGATTTCGTGGGTAATTAAATTTCTTTTACGCTTATTTTCAATGCAGAAAAATATTGTTACCTTTGTAATTCTGTGACCATGCACATAATATCGTATGTATTGAATCTGTTCTTCATTTTTGCGGTTTATTTTACACTTTTTCACAACATTAAAATGATATTTCACGACAAAATGATATTGAATATATTGATGTGATTGACAAAAATTATTGCCACAGGCACATAAATGGGTACTATTGTATTGAAAATGGCAAGACAATACAATAGATTGCGGCTTTATCACACAAGTATTTCCCTTTTAATAGTGCTATCTCTGTCAAACTAGTTCATTATGACAAAGGTAAAAAGTGTTCAAGAACTCGATCGAGTGATAAAAACTAGAATGTTTCATGGTAGTGCTTTTGACAGAAACTTGATAGATCACCATCTGACGTTGACACAATTTTTTTTTTCATAATGCGTTTAATTTTTCAGCGCAATTGACCAGAATTAATTTGGTAACACAAGATAAATAGACAATGCAATAGCAAGAAAAGTTGTTGTTTAATGTTTATTCAAAAAGTTTTTTGTATAAATATAGGAACCAAGGAAACATTACAGTGGTTTCAAAATGTTGCAATAACTAAACGCATCATGTTCGTTCAAAAACTATTATTTTTCAGTTTATCGTGGAAAAACATACAAGTTCAAATTAAAGGGATTACGTTTTTTCTTCTTTGCTTTTTCTCAACTGCTGTACTCTCTTCTCTTTTGTGTGATTTTTACAGATATCATTTTGGTTTTCTTTAATAGTTTCCGAACAAATAATTGACTGTCATTGTCATTCATTGTCATTAGACCTCGCTCTCACGTTGTTTATAAAACAAACTTTAATTTTTAGGTTTAGTTAAATAAATATTGTTATTTAAACACAATGGGAGCAGAAACTACCGATTTGAAAGATTTCAACCTCAGGCCGATGAAATGCGAGTGCAATTTCCTAAGCAAATCGGATGGATCTGCGATTTTGTCTCAAGGTATAGTTTAACAAAGTTATTTTCTTGTTAAAACTTTTTTGCAAGACTATACAACGGAACAGTCACATTCCTGTGTTCAACGAGAACATCACGACAACTTTACATTGTTACCTACATTTACAATCTACCATTTAAGATTGATTTATCATTTGACAGACATAACTCACTAAACTCATTAACACACCCTTAATATTTGCCATATCACATAGTCTTCAGCTCCCACACAACTTCTTCCTTCCTTTACAAAGTACACCTCATTATTCACATGAATATTCCCAATATATAAACATAAAATGCTTATTTTTCTGTGCAATACATTTCAGGTCCGACGGTAGCCCTGGTGAGTGTGAATGGCCCACTGGACATCAAGATGACAAGTCAGAGCATAGAGAAGGCGACGCTCGAGGTGCTGTTCAGCAGCAAGTCGGGCAAACCTTCAGTTGAAGACAGGTAATCACAATTTTTTTCACTCATAACACACACTGCATTTGAGTAAGCAACTAAAGATAACCAATTTTGATATGACCTCAGTAGCGGCGTAAGGGGGGGGCGGAGGGGGCGGTCCGCCCCGGGTGCCACGTCTCGGGGGGTGCCATCTCGGTCGGCACATATCAGCACGACCAGGATGGCACGGGCAGAAGGGATAACTCACTGAAGGTGCCATTCTGATCTGCAAACCTAGGTTAACTACCAGTCACTGCACACTATTCAAATTTTAAACAAAACTACAACAGTGCATGCGCAAGACGTTGAAGAGGCACTGAGAGGGGTGCCTGCCAATTCGGCTGTCACCCCTCTCTTTCTTGTTTATTTTTGTTTTTACATGATTACTTGAAATAATTCCTCAAAGTTATAAAAAAAGCGCTCGCTGCGCTCGCAGCTTTTTGACTTTCCACTGGTTTTTTTCAAACTTGTTTGAGTATTTTTGTGTTCCAAGACTCAAAAATTTTGAGCTCGCTGCGCTCGCACCAGTTAACAGTGGCTTTTCTCTAATATCTTTAGGTATAATTGCGTCCCAAAACTAAAAAATTTCGCGCTCGCTACGCTCGCGACTTTTTCACTTCACGGCTTCTTTTATATTCGTTTTGGTACTTTACTGTTTCAAAACTCAAAAATTTCGCGCTCGCTGCGCTCGCGGCTTTTTCACTTGACGCTAGTTTTTATTAAACACATTTGGGTTCTTTTATGTCCCAAAACTCAAAAATTACGGGTTCGCTTCGCTAGCGCTTTATAAGTTTGCAGTGATCTGTCTCCGGTTTCTTTATGGTACCTACCTAAACCTAGCAAAAAGCATCATGAATGATATTGATATGTAGTCGTTTTTTTTGGGAGGGGGGGGGGCTCAATAGGTAGTCCGCCCCGGGTGCCACCCGATGCTACGCCGCCACTGTATGACCTTTTATCAAAAAAAAATCAGTTCAAAAATAAAATTTGACTTAAAATCAATGTAAATATGAACATTAATAACAATTACATAATCAATTGAGCAATTATTTTAAGCATTAATTTATTTATTTGTGTTAAAAGTCATATCAAGATAGTTTAACTCTGGTACTTAACCAAAGCCCACTCAAATGGAGTATAGAATAGAATTAATACGAAATGACATAACATATTCAGCTCATAGACTCTAGAAACCATCTTACCATCCTGTGACAGGCCAAAGAGATTAAAGTAAAGTCATGTCATCATCCCAGTTTATCATCTGGTGCATCATGTCTTCTGCCATTCCTTCCTTGCTTTCATCATCTACCAATAATTTAAATCCTTAACACATTATTTGCATTTATATCTACTAAAGTCATGTGTACCAAAATTAATATATTTGTATAATAATTTCAGATACAAAGAGCATGTGATCAGGCAGACATGTGAGACAGCTATCCTGGGCAGCCTGTACCCTCGGTCAGGCATCACCGTCACTATACAGGAGTTGGAGGACTATGGCGGTGTAAGTGTCAAGTAAATAAATAGAAAACATGGCACTTGTAGCACATTATTATGCAAATTATGAATTTAATTTATATAAAAAATTATATGTGATGCTGTTACACATGTTATTGCTAGTTACTTTTATCAGCTACTACAATTAGGTTTTGGAATGTAGCAAAACCCTAAGTAAGTAGGCAGAGAACACATCGTCAGTCCTTTACAACAGTTCCTATAAAAATAACTACTCGTTTTGCATACTGAGGTCTTCAGATGGTAGTTTTGATATAAGCCTCATAAAATAAACAATAAAGTTTAGCATGTGTAATAAATAAAACAATATTTTCTTGACTCAAATAAAAACCTTCTTATAGTAGATATTAAAAATTACTACACATATCCTAGCACTCAAAATGTACCATCAACAAAATTTCCTCTCCAGTTCCTAGCATGCTGCATAAACTGCACATGCCTAGCTCTGCTGAACGCCGGGCTGGCCATGCGACACACATTCGCAGCGGTGTCGTGCGCTATCGACGAACACGGCAACATACAGCTCGACCCCGCGCCGGCACAGCTTGACACAGCTCGCGCTAATATGACTTTCGTGTTCGATAGTCGGGAGAAGAGTTTGGTTACTGGTGAGTTTTGCGGGAGTTAGGAAAGAATGAGCTTTGTGATTGAGAAATGTTTTGAAATGTGTTTCAGTTGTCAAAATGTCAACTGTTTGTGATATTATAAGTTTTTTTTTGACATAGGTATTCCATCCTCTTTATTAATCCCTTTTCGATATCACAAGAGAAGTCTACTTTGTGTTCTTTCTCGTAACTTACACTATAACTTTGTTATTCTAAAGTTGGCTTTAAGCTACTTCAGAATGTACAAAGAAAACACTCTCGCGCATACTCAACGCCTGATATAGCTGAATTTTGAGATGAGAAGTTGTTTGTCCTGAGTGCCTAGTGCGAGTTTTTTGCAAGTTAACTTTCTCGATGCGTAAATTATCATACAACTTAATTACGTAGCATTAATTTTAGAACTGTCTATTTAATAAAGGCTGTCATCGGCACTTGGTTGTATTATAAACGCGCTCACTTGCGGAATAGTAAACGTCATTATCCGGAAAAATGAATGAACGTGCTATATTCTAATCATGTGATGTAGCATACGACTCTTTACTTCAGCCAAGTTATAATTACGTATCGAGCGCGTAAACTTACAAAACTCGGCATCAGCACTCTGTTTGTATTTTAAACTAGGTTCTCCCCTTCCAACCTTCGATTTCAACTACTTCCCATACTCATATCGGGATAAAAAGTATCCGATGTCTCCGATGTATACAAAACATATCGCGTTAAGCATATAACTAGCAACCGTTTCGCAGGTTTCACGGATGGCAGTTTCAGCGAGTCCGCATACAACGAGGCGCTGGAGCGATGCCGCGCCGCCTCGCAGCTCGTGTTCGACTTCTACAAGGACATTGTCAGCAAATACTCATATGTAATCGGATGATTAATAGTAAATGTTGTTGTAGTTATGTGCGCCGTTTTATTTTGTGGGTTTTCCTAAGATTTATGTGGTCCTACTAGTACAAACTAAACACGATATAAAAAAAAAGATCTCGACGAATTGAGAACCTCCTCCTTTTTGGGAAGTCGGTAAAAATTTAGGTAGCTCCCAAATGACACCTTTTGAATGGCAATGTTACACGACACTCGTACCTACCCATGCCTACCTACTAATCTAAAGGGGTCTTGGTTTTTTGTACTCGAACTTAGGTATGTTTTATTCAAGCGCTACATATAAATAAATAGAAGCAAAAAAAAAATAAATCTTGTTTCTTGTTTTACGAAAACGACGACCAGATGGCGTGGCAGTTAGAAGTGTCTCCCTCATCTGAGATCGCGGGTTCGATTCCCGCATAAGTAAAAAAAAAATCTAAAGAAGTCACTTTCACATTTAGGAATGGTAGCCAATGAATGATGATGTTTATTGTAGAGACGAAGAATTGGTAGGAAAGGTCTAAATCTTAAAGAATAAACAATTGTGACGAAGTCTAAATTCCCAATATCGCTTTTAACAAGCGTGGTTTAGAGATTGTGCGGAATGAAATGTGGCACAATCATTTAGTACGACACCACTGAAAATGCCGTAGGTATGTAGCGTAACAGGCCTCTGAAATATTATGTTCTGCCATCGACTCGCTAAGAGAACAGAAAAGCGGCTTCCAGAGAAATGAGCCTAGCAGTAGCTATTCTCTTGAGAGCAATCATCATTTCTTTACGTAGGCGTTTCATTAGGCACTGTGTTTAAGTGTATTGTGAGCTTGTAAAACATTGTTTACCCATTAATTGAGCCGTCTTATCAAACACGAACGAAACTAAAAAGCGGCGAACATCTATCCCAGTATATTTGCGCTAGTTTTTTCCGACGCGTTTTGTCGAAGCTCCCAATTAGCGAGGAAGATGATAGGCATCACGACAGTCGTACACCAGTTTATAAACAAGAATGATACGAGTAAATAATTGAATGCGTCTCTTTGGTGCGCCGCTACCGAATATAAAGATGGTGCACGAGTAAAACGAAATGTTGCGTGAGCTGAGGTGGGGACACACTGAGCGGGAGTCAGTAGGTAGGTAAGTGCCAACAGGTGAGTGCAATGTGAGGTGCTCGACTCTTTACATAGGTGAGTAGAATATCTACATACTTCTTGATAAATAGATACTTATTTTTGCCTGGCCTCCTTCAGAAAAGTCAGATAGGCGGGCTCTCTATGTGGGTATAACACTGGTATTTAGCTTCATTCGTTTAGCCTGTAAATGTTAGGTAAATATGAATAGAACCCTATAGCATATTAAACCGCTAGCGCCCGTGACCGAACGAATGTTTTATAAATCTCATAAAGATGAAGACGCAATTTCGCTTTGTGAATAAAACATAAATTATTCCATTCATGATATCACAACCTCAGTGTACACCAACCCCAAAGCAACGCGTTGGCGGCAAAAAAAAAACTGCGACGAGATGGCCGATCAACGCGATCTCGGATGCAAATGGCGGGCCCAAAAGCACCGCCACCACATTTAAATGTCGCAAACTGATGCTGATTCCTTCTCGAATGATTTTTGTTCTATTTTAAAAGGCCGACATTGTGCTCCTGTGAATCAAACAATTGTACGCGACGGCGGAATGCCTGAATGGCTGCCTGGATGAGTTGATAACATTACTTGTATAGCGTCTGCGGTTTAATTTGGACTTAATAAGGTCATTGAGGTATCTAATTAAGACTTTGTCGTGTACTCCTTGAGAATTTACTTGAGAAATTCTTTGTATTTCGGTGTAATTTGGAAAATGTCGTTGTTTTGCAAGGTTTTTCGTTGTGCTCAATTTCTTTCAGTTCTTGTGTGTTATATCTACAATATAGTAGGTAAGTGGGCCGAGAAACTGAACAAATAGAGAGGAAATTGAATACCTAGCTCCTAGTCCTAGGTATTTACTTAAGTTTCTAGTTATAAGTGTTGGAAATAAGTAGGTATGTAGGAAGTTCGGTAATGACTGTACGTACTTAATTTGGGTGTAGGTAAGTACTGAATTTAGTTTTAAATAGGTACTGATGCTTTGACTGTAGGACAGAATAATAATTTATTATTTACCAAGGCAGAATTTTTAATGTGGCAGTAAATAGTTCAGTTTTGTCGCGTGTTTTGCTCTAGGTCCAGGTTGCAAGTATTCGAGCCTTCAAGAAAGAAATGATACTAGGTTTAATATCGTCTCAAAAATAAAATCCGAATTTAAAAGAATACGAACTTACCTTGCTTCTAGTAGCCAACATATAAAATATCACAAACGTCAAAAGGCACCTTTTAAACGTCCAATAATATCGCTGAGTAAGTAAATCTTGCGGTCAAAAAGCGTCCGGTTGCAAAACGTAGGTACCTTTATCAATAGCTAAACAACCCATTCATCTAATTCAATACGTGAACGCGACATAAATCGCGCGCGCGAAGAACGCGCCCGTTGCGGATAAAATATGGCCGCCGATATGACATTCATCCTTTCCCGCGCAATTTACATAGTTTAGCATTTTGCGTCTCCGTGCCACATTCCCACGGTAAGACACGTCTTAATTTAATGCTTAATGCCTTTAAATATATGATACATTATTGGAATATTATTTAAGGGTCTTTAGATGGTAAATATGACTTGAGAAGTTTAAAAGCTGTCGCGTCAGAAACGCGCTTCGGATCGCAAAAAAGGGTCATTTAAGAACCCTGGTTTGACTTATCAAGATTGTTGGTGTAGGTACTCAACTAGTCAGTCATACCTGTGTTAGCCTCTGGGAAACAATTTCATAGGACGATGTCAATAAATGCAATAAGCTGATAATAAGTACTTCACTCTCACTCATTTATATTTGTGGCAGTAGTCCATCATTGACTACCTTCGATCTCTCCTATATATTTTACTAGTCCGTGCTCGGCGTGCTCCTATAGTGGATATTGTTGCTTATGTCTAAAGTACAATACTTCAGATTTCAGGGCCTTACATCGTTTAAACGCAATGAGGGCTACCGCGTATGAAATCGCCGCTAGACGCGCTTGTGTAGCGTGAGGTCTTCGAAACGTCAACAAATGCCAGTGTTTTTTTACGCGCGAGGGTTTATATTTCTAATATAGATACCTACTCAGTATTTTTATTTTTTTCAAATATTTACATTAATTTTAAAAATTAAGAATAAACTTATATATAGGTACAACTTAAAACTAATATAGTGCATCAAAAAATTGCTCCTCATCGCTGTCACCGGGTAATGTACCCAAAAGGCTGGCGGCATTGCCACGTTGAATGGCAATGCTCAACCTCTGTGCGAAATAAAAGCCAGCCCTTGGGTCACGAGAAGTGTCAACAAGGCGCTTAGAAATTTCCTTCGCAAGCGCGTGAGCACTCGGACCCCACGGCCCGAGAGTTTCAACCCCAAACGGCTCAAACATGTAATTCCCGATAAGGCTACTATATTTGCGCCGTTTGAGGTCCTCTGCTTGTGAAGCGGCGCAGCCAACACAACACGCAGTTCTAGGAAGATGGGATGGCGCAAGAGTGTCGACGCAGGTCGCGTCCCACACTAAAGTCCTACCCATCTTCCACGGAAATAGCGACATGCCGTCTGGTCTCTTGCCATCGTCGCGTGCCAAACCATTTGGTTCAAGTACGGCTGGCACGCCGACGGCAACAAGAGCCCGACGGATCACGTCGTTGATATTCGCATGTCGTGGTATGCGGCCCGCACTCCGACTGCACGACAGGCCGTGGTGACCGAGGCTGTTGACAGCTTCCCCGCAGTGGCAGCGGTGAGGAGTGCAGCACGAAGCACCCAGACGCAGGCAGACAGCGAGTCTGAAAGTGGTGTCGTCAAACATGGTGCCTATGTTTGCCGACGGAAATGCGTGAAGCCAAAGACCTGACTCCCATTCACCCACAGCCAGTAGGCGTGCTCGCTCTGCAGAAGTAATTGACGTATCAATGAGATTTTTCCGTATTACTCTGCAGAGCGGCTCATCCCACTGTCTCTGGGAGGATGGGTTGGCGGGTGGGTCGGTATTCGGGCATGTGACTTTCCAAGTATTAATAGCCTCCGCCAGGCATGGCACCTCAAAATTGATCAGTGTAATAGGTAGGATTTTCCTGATCAATTTGTCAGTGCCATGGACGGAGGAAATAAATGCCGGTAAACTAATACTGGAAATTTTGCGGACGCCAAGCCCTCCCATACGGATGGGAAGTGTAGCTTGAGACCAAGCTTTGTCGTCCAAGGCCACATTTAAAATTGATGAAAGTGTATGTCGAATTATTTTATCAATTTGATCCAAAAGGTTGATGTGCTTCCATAAATGAGAAGCACGCAAGATGTAGGTTAATTTGGGGCCAAAGCAGCAGTATCGTAGGATGGTGATGGCTGAATGTATATTAATTTTGAATAACCTTTCCGAAATATTAAATTAAATTAATATTGTGAATATTTAACAATACTTTAGATTAATTATGGCAAATACAGATCAGGGTTCTATAAATGTCACTGCTTTGACACTCTTTAATCTTTCGGAAACTTATGTTCGCATTTCTTTTTCGAGCAAAACGGCACTGCGCAACACTGTGGCATCGCCAATACGTTCACACTACAGTTCTATTGTATTACATATGATCTAATATAATCATCTAATGTAGATATAAGTTTTGGCGCTCATAATACGAACTTTGATTGCCATAGTTTTAGACCTCACGCTACAGCTGCGCCATCTGGTGAACCAAAAAACGGTAGCCCCCATTGCAACTTAACTTGGCAGAACTTCACTTTAGCCTGACAAAGTTACAAACTTCTCATTTATGACATGAGAAAGGCGATTGGTAGATCATATACTTTACTATGCTGTTGTCTGTCAGTGTTCAATCAATCCGAAAGTCGTGTCGTTCTGATGTGTCGTGTAGGTGTCGTGTATAAGACAGGTGGACACGCTTTATCGACGGTTTCTGTCTTTAGATAAATCGGGGAGTTATTAATGTGAGAAATGGGTTATGTAAAGTTCACACTTATGTAAACCTCGAAAAGGAATGTTTTAGTATCAGGTACCTACTTATTGAATAAAAAAAAAGGATTCTGATGTGACTGCTGCAATTCTCGTCAATTAACTTTGCCTTTTCAAAGTTAGCCTCTTTTGCTATACATTCATAGCCATTTCGTGTGTGTGGAACATGTCATATTTGCTTTGCATCTGCTGAGTTTCCCATACATGACTGAATTTTTTTTTTTCTGTAACTCAAAAATTTAGGTAGTTACCGTCAACTGCTACTCCACCAGATACCTCCACCTTAATAACTCTACATTTAAATTACAAAAAAAATATTGCTATTCACGAAAGGAATAAGTACTACATTGTAGTAATTCTGCAATAACAGAACTTCTGCCATTCGAGGAGCTGTTTTCACATTTCGAATTAACAAAACCGCGTCCATCAACATGTCATTTTGACAGCTGTCAAATATGTGTCAACATTTGAATTTTATGTGGCACAGAGTATATAAAGTAGGGCTATGGACACGCAACGTACAGCCTAGCGATCAGTTACCCAACAGGTGGGTCGTTCCCGATCAGGTTACTGCGGCCGTCAACTAAATTAAAGAAATTAATGAGTATTGCTATTAATAGCTGCGTACTATCGGATGCCTCGTGCCGAGCTTACAGCTGCGTATGCGTGCACGATCGTTACTAGACATTTGCTTGTTTTAGGTTTTAATGGAACTTTGGAGAAGGCAGTAAGTTAATGCTCATTAAATTGACTATTGATTAAGTGGAAAGCTTAAGCAGGTTCGTTAACGTAAGTAAGCGTTTCTTATTGTGCTCTCACAAGAAGAAGCACTAGAAATCCGTCAATGTGTGTAAATTATGGCTATAATTAAGATCTTGAATTACTATACCTACCTATCATTCGTATATCTTGTAACTTACATGATTATGTAATGAGTTACGCATTAACGTAACAATGCAGCCAGTGACCTATTTCAATATCCCAGAGATCTCCTTACTTAATTTTGAACCATATTACATAGTTAAGAATGCATCAAGATATTAGAAACTTTCTCCAAAACAAACCACAAAACAACCACCCCATTTAGTCACAAGTACATCTATTATCCTCATGACGAGAAACCAAAACCCCCGTGGTCGGCGACCGTCATAAACTACCTACCACCAGTAGGTAGGTACAACAGTAGGTAGTATGTACCATGGTGGTACACAAGTATAGCGGTACGGCGGTATGGTACACGACGCGGTAGCCCGCTATTAGCATGAGAAATTACAAGGTGCATGATACAATAAATGCGCGGGCGACTGTAGTGGTAGTAAATTAGGGAACTATATTCCGAATCCGAACAATGCTTCGGTACAAAACCAGTGTTTGGACTTTGGACCTAGTTAATCATAAAATATGGAGGGATAGTTTGACATACGGAGAAGATAGAAATGGTATTTTGTGAGAAGAAATCTGAAGAAAAGTAGGTAGAACCTATGGAAAACGTCTTCTTCTAATGAACAAACCGTGAGGTCAGTGCTGACCTATGAGAAAGCAAAGAAAGTTAGTTGTGGCTACAATCTACATAGCATCAAGAGTACAAAATTTATATTTTTAATTTATTATACAGTTTTTAATCACCAACACGAATTATATGTATTATATCCCTAACCAATTTTCGTCAGCACTTCTTATTTGCAGTCGCTACAACCCGGAGCAGACAGTAAGTTACCGACTGCACGCATTCGACAATTAAACTAAAGAGCCACCCGCGGACACGGCGGCGGGACAACCCTGATGAATGTCACGGAAGACGCAGACCTGTGTAGCAGTGGGCTTAAACATTTTCAGGGCTAATCATGGATGTTAACTATATTACCTATATGTATAAAATAAAAGCCCAACATAATTGGGACTGGAAGCCGACCAGCCGAAAAGGCTCAGGATATGATGATATATAAAATAAAAGAAAGTCACGTTAGTTACACTCCTTATAACTTAAGAATGGATGAGCGTTTTAAGGTGTAAATTAAGATAGGAGGTAGCTTAGACCCGGAAAACGGACATAAGTTTTTGTCACCATCCGGCTACGGGACGCGGGTGAAACCGAGACAAGCTAGTTTGTCTGCCCATCAACACGAATGTTAACCGATGTCGTCAGTAGAACATATTTACCTACAGATAATTAAACTAAAGAGCCACCCGCGGACATGGCGGCAGGACAGTTCTGATGGATATTAGGTACGGAAGACGCAGACCTGTGGAGCAGTAGGCTTTAACATTCTAAACTTTACTATCTATTTATTTGTTGAGGACATTTTATGTAAAGCATTTTCGGAAACGTAGGTCAGCATTTCTGCTGCATGGTGAAAGTAAAGTAGGTACCTACTATGGTTGGCGGTCCCTGAGGGAGGCCACCATTCAGCAGGCAAAAACTAGCCCGATTTAATTTATTCTGCATTTGGAAGATCAATATTTGTTTATACGATGATTTTTAATAGAAAAAAAATTGAAGAATTTACTGACGTCATTGAAATTGAAAACCAAAAAAAAATATTTATTTAAGGTACATAGAGATATTTACATATGATAAATAATGATAAAAAACTATCCGTCGTACCACAAAAACTTTTAAACGTCAGTTTATCACTTGTCTAAAAAAATTTCAAATTATGACGTTGAAATAAGGTCCATTTTGCAGCCACACTTTTTTTAGACAAGTGTTTGGCACATGTTTAAGTTTTTGTAGTAAGACCGTATATGTTTAAGTATATTACAGCTTTTCTAGGTTGAGCAGTAAATATGTTACAAATTAGGCGATGAGCCAATTGTGTTCACTGTCGTTAGATCTAATAAAAATAAAGACATTCTGATTTCCACCTTTTACCACAAAAGCTTTTTTGGTTAATTTTACAGCCTTAATAAAAATAAAATAAAACAAACCAGTTCGCTGTAATTGGTTGTAATTTACGAAGAAATTCTGAATCAGCCAATGAGGGACCAGCAAGTTAGTTTTTGTTTACAGTAATCAAGGGTGCAGGTTTATAGCCGCATTATTATTTTGTGTGCTTATTTCAGTGATTTTAGACTTTATTTTCTTACGGCTAAGGTGTTTTATTGTTCTTTTATTTTGGGTTTTTTAAGTAGAGTCGCCATTTTGTAAAAACTTTTTCAAAATAATCGATGTAGCTTGCATGTTCGTTATCGTCGCGTATCTTAGCAAAGCTCGCCATGTTACATTATTTTTTAAAGTGCGACCATTTTGCAATAATTTTGATAAAAATTAAACACCTGCTTATGACTTGGAGTTATTATGGCGCGTTCTGATTAGGACGCCATTAAACAATAAATTACAGAGTGATGAAGTGGCCCGTTTAATTTTTGTAAACGTTTTCGTCTTATCTTTGCGAATTATTAATTAAAAGTACACACGATATTATATTTTGTCGTTTATTGTAATTAAGTACATGAACAAAAATAATGTGGACATGAGAATTCTGCGAAGAAGTTGATTAAAAAGATACGTAGGTACCTGGTAATAATACAGGAAAAGCTCAGTTGATTTTAATTTCTTTAAATATTCTGCCATTCACCTACTAATGTTTATGCATTTTTTAACTAACTACCAGGATGATGGATTTAATTTTCTAAACAGACGTAACATTTAAAAAGGTTGGTCTATGTTTTATTTGTAAGCATTTATTTACTTTTACCATTAGATTGAGGATCAAATAAAAGAAAAACTGTCTACAGAACACCATAAAAACTATTAAGTGCCTACTTAATTACTTTTACATTTACTATTTCTATACTTTATGCAATTAACCTTTTCAGCCGATAGATAGGCTGACAATCATTAGTTTTTAATTACCATTAAAAGTTAATTAAACCTACTTACGAATTAAATCAAGATAACGTGTTTGTATTAACGTTTGCTTTGTCAATCAATTTTTTTACGCAAATTTATGTCTATTTTTGTACGTTTCTTTTCGATTAACTCCTATTTAATGAATTCTGCTTTGGCATTTGGTGTCAAAACGATAATGATTAGAATTATCTGTTAGCCGATAAAGGTAAGGTTACTGATAAAATATAAGTAGGACTAACCGTTATTGAAATAGCTCATCAACTCTTCACTAATCCTCACTGTTATTTATTAATAACGCTACGTTAAAGAGCATCACTTGGAACTTAGTTTTTTTTTTTTATAAAATACGTCTTCAAATACGGTTTTAAAATGTTATAGGTACTTAAACCAGTAAGTTCTGCTATGTCGTATAATGTTGCAAATCGGCTAATATGCATCTTAAAATGTACAAAATAAAGCCTCTATGTATTATTCATCACATATCAACAGATTTATTTCTATTTAATAGCTACCCGTGTTGAAGTTTGGGTAAAAACTTCGCCGGATAATAGCGGGGCGTGGCCGGCCTACTGGCGTGCGCGGCCATAAATCGAACGCGCCCGATCCAATTTTATAATTATGTTCCGAAACTAAATATTATGGCTTAAGTACTTTTGAAACTTTATTTAGTAAGATTATTACAAACTTGCTAAGGAATTTGGTAGGTAAATGACTATCAAACCTCCTTACCAGACAAGTTTAGAATGATTTCAAGAATTCAAGAAAGGGACCAATATGAGTTTTAATTATTTTCGAAACCAGATTTGGTTGTTCTATAAAGGTTAACTGATTTAAGTCATAGTAGGAAAAAACCTAGGACTCATTAGTGAGAGAGAATGGACGCAAACTTACATATCCTTTAGAACGCACAAGTTTTTAACCGAGATTTTGAGGAACTTTTTTTAATGTAATCATTAGGTACTAAAAACAAAATTCATCAAAAAAACAATACAGTATTACCATAATAATTGCTGTATAGATTATACGTCGATAAATCCGTACATTTTACAGCAACGATAAAATCCGATATAAGTAGGTATGTTGCGCGGTATCACAGCATGGGGCCGGCTTACAACCGATTACCTCGGCCAACAGTCTCATTAATCCTCGCTATTTCTAAGAAATTCAATTGCAACTTTTAACTATTAAAATTATATCAGTAGCCCTCATTAAGATATCCGAACGTTTTCCTAATCAAACTTTTTGCTGGCAATGATCCTACTTTCAAAATTATTGCGTTGTATACGGAGTCCAAGTTCTTACTATTACTTATAAAGGTAAGTACGAGTAACTTACTTAAAATTAATTTATAAGTACGGAGAATCAAGTATTCACAACAACTTTACTGTATTGATACAAAAAAGACGCACGTAACCATAGATTAGTGAGGGCATCTTTTAATAACAGAATAAAACTAGCCATCTCCATTTTCCGTTCGCATGTTGCAGCATTGTAATTATTACAAAACCGACGATTAAACCCTTAACATAATGATAGTGTGCACTTTTTTAATTACGGCAACATTCAGTTCGCTTTTTTGAATTTGAATTCCGAATGGAATAGTGCGAGTTACTCCGTGGTCGTCTTTTTTAATTTGATAATTACAGTTTTTTGAGAAAAAGGTTTTAATTCGAGAACGGGTGATATTATGGCGATGAACAAATTCCTATTATTACGATCAGAAAAGGAACCAGCTGCTAATCGTTTTGAAAAAGTTATCTAACGTCTGTCTTCGATGTTCACAGCAGTTATTATTTATGCACCTGTTAAGGAAATTAGCTGTTTGATTGAATAAGTAATTAGTAAGTCGAAGCAGAAATATCTGGTAAGTATAAGCACGACTCTTACAAGGATCTTAAGCCATTGTAGGGACTTATATGATATCCGATACCATATCATTATTAGCGGCCTTTTTTTTCTGCTGGGCTGCGGCCTTCCTCACATAGAGAAGGAATGAGATTTGATTTGAATCACCACGGTTACTCGTCACCACCACACCACACCACAATGCTAAAACCAAGGATTCTTAATTCTGGGGCCCGATTCTCCTAATTTTACTTAAGCGACATACGATTCGATTCGACTGAGATCCAATCACGACTCGATTACGATTGAAGCGTATGTGGCATTCCGCTATTTTTTCTTGGAAATAAACGTCTTTATCTTTTTCTGTCATTTAATAATGAATCATTTTGTCTGCAAATGACTGACGATTGCAATATGATTGTAGAGCAAACTACCGTATAGACCAAAATCACCAAAATGGCAGACCAATCGCAAACCAATCGAATTTCGTTGGAATACAATTGGTCTTATATTAGTAGCAGAATGCCCGATATGGTTAAAAGTTCTATTGCGATTCGATTTCTATTCAATTTTGACATTATTAACTTAGGAGAATCGGGCCCCTGTTTTCTTCTTGATGGCATAAATGACTGGCTTACTAATGGTGGGTGGTCCCTGTTATACTGTCTTCGCCCTGGTAAACGCTACCAGCTACGGAAGTTAGCTAAGTATTGTGTGGTTAGACCTAAGTGGGATTCTAATAATAAGCTAATTATGAATTATCTATAGGTATACCTGTAATGTGATGTTAATAGTAGCATCGCGTGATATGATAACGACATTATTTTGAACTAGCTGCTGCCCGTGACTTTGTCTCAGTACTTACTAGGTACTTGTCTTCTTACTTAAATTCAATTTGGATGTTCAGAGGGATATACATGCCTCCTCGTCATACATTCTCTGTTCAACTAACGTAACAGCTTGTGTAAGAAGATACCGGGATGAAAAGCGCAAGTGATTGACGATTTTGCCAGTTGTGCTGCAGTGTGACAGGTTCGATTCCCGCACATACTTTAATTCCTTGAAGGCAGCCACGATACAAACCTTTATATGTAGTTTATCACTTAGCATTGAGAAACACAACCGTCTTCAACATACAGACATACCTACAAACATTCAGAACATCTTTGTTTGTTTGTATAATTCACGACAATTACTATTTACGACGTGCTGAGTCGATCATAATTGTAAATGTCGTTACATTTTAATTGCAGACCAAAGAGGTAATAATTGTCAGTTCGCCTCCATGAATTAAATAAGCATTTATTATTGAAACGTATCCGAACTGCTCGACCTTTGCTGTTAGTAACTTTTAGTAACACTGCGATTATCGCATCGTGAAATTAGGAGTACCTAGGTATAAGGTACTTACTACAATTCTTTATTGAAATATATGCGTAGAATTTGGCAGGTATCGTGGCGCCCGGGTAACTGGGTTGAGGAGGTCAGATAGGCAGTCGCTTCTTGTAAAACACTGGTACCCATATAACCATTTTTGCGAACATAACGTAACCGTTTCGACACTTAGCGTCGACACTGATCTATCTCGAAACAAAATCTCGTCGACGTTCCGTGTTAGCGCCGTCGCTGCAACTAAAAATGGGGAAGATCTCGACACAATAAACAAGTAACATTTGGTTTCTAATTTACGTCGCCGTGTCGTAACATTGTTACCATATTTTAACCAGAGTTCGCACTAATCATTCAATCATTCATTCGTTCGATCAATTTCGTTGGCTCATGCGTGAGTGACACGACGAAATAATACAAAATACAAGAAATCCCATAATGATGGTTTACTTACGTAAACAAAGTTTTAGTTTTCATTAATTAATATGGTTTATAATGCTCAAATCTTATTGGGAAAAAAGGTTTACTGTGTGATTTCGTTGAATATGTTGATATTTCCAACGCGCCACCGTAATATTATGTTTTAATAATTCTGGCGAAAGAAAAACTTTTGTTAAATAAAATAAAAATATAAAATGATGCACATCGAGTGCTCAAAAGCTTCCATTTAAATACAACATCAAATATTTTAATCCTAATACAAATTATTTTAGCAAGATTTACTCATAAAATTGATAAATAATGAACTATGAAAAATTATTTTTCATGTTTGTTATGAAAAATATGCTCGTCACAACTAGTCACAAACTTACGATAATGTGTCGACACGTGTCGACATGTTACGGTAAGTTGTTACAAAATTACTAGATTTTTAAGATGGTTTCTCTTAACATTTGGTTACAGTGTTTTCCAAAGTTTTTATCAAGATGCCTTTTTGCATTGTTCTAACCAAAGAAGGCTCATCAAAATTAATATCGCTTGATTAATACCGAGTACCCCAAGTACTCGGACTTAAAAACGAAGACGTCTTGTTTTGGCCGAGAAAAAGAAAAAACAGCGATTTGGAGCTCGAAAGTTGAAACTTTGGCACTAGGGACTATACCACTAAGCTCCTCGGTACGAAATTCCGTACTGTTTTCCTGTAAATGGCCTAGAAAATAATAAGTTTTATGTTCAATAAAATGGATAACCGTCAATTTGCCCTACCAACAATGCAACATCATGAAAAAAATATATAAATATTTCTTTAACTCTTCTGTAAAAAGTTGAAGTCCATCGGAATTTACGTAAGGTTTTTGGTTGTTTACTCATTTTAAATTTCATTAAATGGTTGATAACGGCAGAAAACATAGACAGTTTGAGAATAACTGGCTCTCGTCATGTTTTTATATATGCAAGTTAGTGTTAAAGTGTTCTGGAACATCGACTACACATGTTACTACCCAGTTACAACACAATTGTGTCAACATTGCACACTGGTTACAAACCAAACGCAAAGTTTCTAAAATGTGTCGTTACAAATTAAGCTGTAGAGTATCGAAACAGCGACCACACAAAGTTACTGAATTTAGTTTCCGTCACATTTTTACTGAACCGTTACAACACATAAAAGCTAATCCCTACACAGTCACGTTGTGTCGTACCAGTTAAGAAACTGTTGCGACTTGTTACATCTTTATCATATCTGCGACCAAAAATGGCTGTATGGGTAGCCAACCACATCATTGTTGGGAAAAGGATCGGAAGATGATGGGTTAGAAATTTTGGCAGACTAGAATAGATTTAAAAATGCGTTTTTAATTGGTTCTACTTGTTCTTCTGGAATGGAGCCCGTTTTCCTATAAAAATACCTATTACCTATGTACCTGGAATTAAAGAGAAACTTAGTAACAACATAGAGTTATTATGAGTCACAATTAAAGCAATGCGTGTGTGGCGCAATTAGCCTGCTGGATTTCTCAGGATGTGCAATTTAATGATATGCATTGATGTCAAATGATTTCGTAAAAGATGCATTGGTTGCATTATGCATACTTGTAACAATGTACCAACACGAATCACAAATTATACTATTATTCTCATATCCTACTCCATAATTGTGATTTATTTTAACGAGCGCAAGGAAATCACTGGCCGTTAACTTTGGAACGTCAATTTAAAAAGTGCGTTCGTTTTTCGAAATGTCAGCGGAAGTGACATGCGACCCCGATAATGGGCGATGCGTGCGCGGGAAACGATCCCCGCGTTCGGATACATGCTAAAATGATTCGCACTAATCGTTGACTTGACATTTCGAAATGCGAGGGAAATATTTTTTTTTATAATTATTTGTTGTTGATTTAAAACGTCTTCATATTGCAAGGACATGGGATCTTAATTTGGTCAAACTTATCTTTCAACCGCAGTTTTTAGGCAAAGAAACATAATATCAATTAGCATAAAAAACGCTCAAGAATTTATCCACGATTTAAATGGCGTTATATTTTTGCGTAACGTCGTATAAAAGTCCTTATAGTCCCGGAGTTGGCATCTCGAAGGTATAAGTTTAATCAGGTGCGCAGCGGGGTGCTGCCGTATGACCGTGTCGTACGACTCGGACGATCGTTACAAGTGATGTACGCCTAATGTGCGCGGTGCAATATACTTGTTTTATGTAATTAAATATAGCAGTCTCACACTCTCTGACTATGCGTGACGTCTGCTGTGTTTCTATGAGAGATTTTCTAAGGACCTTTCTGTGGTATCCTATAACTTTATTGTGGGGTTTCTATTACCGCAAGAGAGGCAAAGGCCTTTAGGAAAACTATTTTTCCTGCCTAACTTTAGTTTGGTAGACTAACTGCGTATTTCAATAACCCAACCATTCGTATATTGATTAGAATAGAGATCGAGACATCACTACATAGTATAAAACAAAGTCGCTTTTTCTGTCCCTATGTCCCTTTGTATGCTTAAATCTTCAAAACTACGCAACCGATTTTCATGCGGTTTTTTTTAATAGATAGAGTGATTAAAGAGGAAAGTTTAGAGTGATTAAAGAAATTTAGAATCTTCTGTTGGCTGTCAGCAGGGTGACCCACTCGGGCCCGTGATTTTCAGTTTAGCCATAAACCCAATAATTCGGCAGCTAAATTCTGAATTCAATGTTTGGTACCTTGATGACGGAACCTTGGGGGGCAAAGTAGATACTGTTCTTAAAGACTTATCCTTTCTTCAAAATAAATTCCAAGCCATAGGTCTAAATCTAAATTATTCCAAATGTGAACTCTTTATAACGGACAATACAGACAGACAAGACATATTTTCGAAATTTTGTGCTATAGCCCCGGATATCAAATTAATTGACAAGAGTTCTCTTTGTCTCCTCGGTTCCCCAATATTTGAAAATTCTTTCTCGAATTTTATTCATGATAAAATACAAAATTTCAATCATATTTCGGACAGGCTACTCCAAATTAACATGCACTCAGCCATCACAATCATTAGATATTGTTGTTTTGGCCCAAAATTAACATATTATTTGCGTGCTTCTAGTCTATGGAAGCACACAAATCTTTTGGAAAAACTTGACAAAATTATTAGACACACATTAACATCAATTTTAAATGTGGCCTTGGACGACCGAGCCTGGATTCAGGCTACTCTCCCCGTTCGCATGGGAGGGCTTGGCGTCCGCCAAATTTCAAGTATAAGCCTACCGGCCTTTATATCCTCCGTCTATGGTACTGAGAAATTGACCAGGAAAATTCTTCCTATCACACTGGCCAATTGCGAGGTACCATGTCTGACTGAGGCTGTAGAGGCTTGGAAAATCACTTGCCCGAATACTGATCCACCCGTCAACCCGTCCTCCCAGAGACAGTGGGATGAGCCGCTCTGCAGAGTTATACGGAATAATCTGATAAATACGTCAATTTCTTCTGCAGAGCGAGCGCGCCTTCTGGCTGTGGGCGAATGGGAGTCGGGTCTATGGCTTCTGGCACTTCCGTCGTCAAACATAGGCACCTTGTTTGACGACACCACTTTCCGGCTTGCTGTTTGCTTGCGTTTGGGTGCTCCGTGCTGCTCTCCTCACCGCTGCCACTGTGGTGAAGCTGTCAGCAGCCTTGGACACCACGGCTTGTCGTGCAGCCGTAGCGCGGGACGCTTTGCACGGCATGCGAATATTAACGACATAATCCGTCGCGCTCTTGTTGCCGTCGGCGTTCCAGCCATATTAGAACCCAGTGGTCTGGCACGCGACGATGGCAAGAGACCAGACGGTATGTCGTTATTCCCTTGGAAGATGGGTAGGTCTTTAGTATGGGACGCGACCTGTGTCGATACTCTTGCACCATCCCATCTTCCTTGCTCGGCGCGATGTGCTGGTTCCGCTGCTGCGGCTGCAGAGAACCTCAAACGGCGCAAATATAGCACCCTGGTTGGTAACTATACCTTTGAGCCGTTTGGGGTTGAAACCCTCGGGCCGTGGGGTCCAAGTGCTCATCTCCTTTTTAAAGATCTGGCAAAGCGACTTGCTGACACTTCAAGTGACCCAAAGGCTGGTTTTTATTTTGGTCAAAAATTAAGCATTGCCATCCAACGTGGCAATGCTGCCAGCCTCTTGGGTACACTCCCGGTGGGCAGCGATGAGGAGTTTTTTGATGCCATTTTGTAATTGTTTTTAGCTGTTGTATATATGTATAAATAAGTTTATTTTTATGTAAATATGTATATATCCTTTTGACCAAATAAAGAATGAAGAGGAAAGTTTATATGTATAATAACATACATTAAATAGTGGGGAAGTACTGTTATCCCGTGCGAAGCCGGAGCGGGTCGCTAGTAATTTATATGAAGTTAATGTCAAAATTTAATTTCCAATCAGTAAAACTGCTAAAGTACGCAAAATCAATCTTATTTATTTATATACAACAAACCTTTTTTCAAAAACGGATTTTTTTACCGACTTCATAGCTATTCTTTTTCTACCTACATGTCTTTCAACATTGACAGTTAATTTTATACGCGTGTTAGGGTGTATATTGGACAATGTTTTCATCAAAATTATTAAATGTCGCTAAACCATGTTACAATGTCGCAGAAACTTGTTCGTGTCGATTGCCGCAAGTTTTCTTGCAAAGGAAATTTGAATCGCAGCAAATATCGAAGGTTGAGAGTAAGAGACAACATTGTCAATATTTTCGGAAGAAGTCTAGAAATGTTTCATCTGGTTTTTGTATAAGGTTTGTATCATATTGATGAACTTAACAGTACCTAATGAAGGATAGTTATATCCTACTTAACGCTAAAGTTTCTATGTATGGATGCTTGCTCCTCTTTCACGCAAAAGCTGCTGAATGGATTGTAATGAATCTTAGCAGCAATATAGCTTATATATCGGAGTAACAAATAGGTAACTTTTTGTCCATGTCCGCGAAGTAGTTGCCTTAGGACCCAGGAGAAACCGTGGACGGGAGTTGACTATTTCCATCTTATTATAAAACGTGATTTCGTTCGGGACGGTGGTACAAAAGCTGGTACTTTTTAAAACCATATTTTACAATAAGGTGGTTGGTGACTATCTTTATTTAATCGTTTAATATTTTCCTCGTATTACTCTTATTCGCTAGGCAACATCGCGAGTACTGCAGTGGCCTAGGCCTAGGCCAGCAGCCACAGATAGACTGGCGAGACATCATTACCGAGGCGGAGCAGATCGTGGGCTATCCGACCTCCTTCCTCAACCTTCGCTGGCTCTTCAATGATGAGATCGCTAGCACGGCCATACATCTTAGGAAGTTGGTTAGTTACACCGCATAGTAAACTTGCTTAGAGAAACCTTTTCAGTATTCAGTTAATTTCAGAAGTTTTATCTACTACGTTAGGTACTTATACTTATTACAGGAAATGATATATAATTTCCTTAAATAAAATTTAATATTAGACCTTGCCATTCTAATTTTAATATTACCTATCAGGCATATACATATAAATATGATACTTAAAAACAAATGATATATAAAAACAAATTCAACAGCTAACAGATTTCCCTGGCCTTTTGGCACTCCATGTAGGTAACTCCGACAAAATATAAACTTTCCATCCTTCTCCACAGGTCGGTACCAACCATCCAGTCCTAAAATCCGCAAAAAATCTCCTAGTAGGATCGAAGAGTAACCTTCAGTCCGTTGGCCTGATCATCTTGCTGGTCTCCAAGGCTGCTGGTTTCGACACTCGACAGTTCACCAGAGACCACTACGACTCCGGAGTCTTGCATGCTCAGAGAGGCTTAGCAGAGATTGTGGAGATGAAGAGGACTGGTCATATGATACATAAGGCGATGGTTAATCTTCAGAAAAAGAATGAGCATGGTGACAAGTTCAAGGATTTGCTGTATGGAAATAAGATCGTGTTGTTGACAGGTTGTTAAGTTTTATCATAATTTTAACACAAGTAATTAGGTACCTAACTACGAAGTGTCTAAACAAACGTGTTATGATGCATGCATCAAAATTAACTTATTTTCTCAGTTACCTGGGGCTCTGATGCGCCAGGAGTGTTCAGGTTCATTTTAGATACTTTTGGTTCTATATATTTTGTCCTAAGAAACGTCAGCACGATTGCCCATTTAGACTGCCAATACGTGCAAGTTGATTTGAACAAATGACTATCATTAAAGGTGGAAATTGTATAATTTCCAAGGCGTATTCCTTGTTCAGGCGACTTTCTCCTAGCGACGTGTCTGCAGCACCTGGGTGGTCTGCGCAACAACGAGGTGACGGAGCTGATCTCCACCGGTCTTCGGGACCTGGTGGAGGGAGACGCCTTCGGACTGTTCGACGCGGATAATAACCCATTGCCGACGAAGCCGAGAGGTAAGAACATTCTTTATTTCTCGTTAAAAAAATTAAAAAAATCCAATTGCGCGTAACAATATTTGACGTTAGTAGGTACCTATTGGATATTTACGGAAAATGTAGTCGTTACACTTAACCGAGTATAATCTAAATAAAATGACTTCAGATTACCTACAAGATGGGAACAGTGCAAAAATCTAGATCATTTCAGGTGAGAGCCTGCAAGTGCACTACGACTGGGAAAACGAAGATAATCTGCAGAAGTTAGGTTCCAACGAGTTCCTCGGTCAAGGCATCAACGAGTGGAAGTTACGCACGATGCTCAACTCCGGCAGCATGCTCGGCAAGGGCTGCCAGGGTGCCATGAAGCTAGCCCACCGCGGCCCAGAGATGGAGAAAAACGCCTACATTCTGGGAGGCCACTTGGCACTATTATGGCAACTCTACTTGGACGTCAAAGACTTTTTCACTCACCCCTATTCGTACTCCTTGGTTGGTGCCCCAACTACTATAGCGTTATGGGAGTACCCACAGATATACGGTCTCATTTGGGAGTCCAAAATGGAGAAGACTCCAATAGAATTCAAACAGTTGTATTATGCTGTGAGGAGCACGAGGTCCATGGATTATCTGCTAAAGCTCCTGGATGATGAACTGGAGGCCGTGTTGACTTACAGCAGCAAGTTCCCGGAGGGGGACGCCATATCGGCGCTGCAGAAAATGGCCCTCTCCGTGCATGGGGAAACACTTCAGTACATCGAAAAATAAATAAAAGGTATTTATGAACTCATTCGTTATTTTATTTCGTAGCTATGAAGTACGTAGTTACTGACCCTTTATTCTTTACACACAATGCAATGTCTGATTTAGCTATAAATATATATTTCTTTGATCTGAGTAAATATGTATATAAACGCAGTGACTTTTTGGTGAGTTCATACTCGAATCATATCAATTCAAATAATATCCCACGCCGGATCAAACTGTATCTCGTCAGATCAGCTCCGAAATATAGAAATAATGATTTTAATAACCACATTAGCGCACGTCATTCAACTGTCGAACGTAGTTTCCCGATAGCTCGATATTGCAGAATTGAATGAATATTTCGCATAAACTCGCAGAATTAACCTTCATCATGGCGCCGGATATTTTGGCGGGAACTTAATGGTGTCGCCACGTCAATCAGCGATGAGATTTAAAATAGTTTTTTGCTGTGATTAGGAGATTATTTTTCTGTTCGATAAATGTTATATAGGTACCTAGATATTTTACTTATTTACTTATGAATACTAAATTCATATTTTTAATTGATGTTCCCATCAAGCAATAAGATTAACTGAATATTGTCCGACTACCCCCACATTTTGCAACATGGTGCTAGTACACTTCCGTTGCCTGGAAGTTTCCGGTTGGCAATTTTGTTCTTGATTTTGTTAATCTGAATCGTATAGATATCCAGGCACAGTCTGCTTGAATCGGTTGTGAACAATTTGTTTCATTAATTACTCATACTAATTACGTGGATATTGAATATTTATTAGTGAAAAACTGAATGTGCTCAATGTGCTAACCTTCTTCTATCTATATTCCCTTCAAGGCAAAGCATAAGTAGGTGAGTAAAACCAAAGTTTACAAAAGTTAAAAGTCATGTACTTCACAAAACTTAACGACTATAGGTAACATTTATAATTAATTTATCTTAAATACTAATAAAACAATGATGGTGCAACATTATCTAGTTTACCTAAATATAAATGCTTGGACGCAGATTTTAATTATTACTAAATTACTGTTTGGGACAAATCACATTAATTATGTTAGGATTGTTTAAGAATATGTCTTTTGCAACAAAGCTATTTTTTTGAAAAAAAAAAAAAAAACGATATCAGCCTCTTTTATATTTTGGTAATGGATAAAAAGTAAAAAAAACATTTTAGTTCAACGTAAACAGTAAAATTTCTGTTTAAAATCCTGCAAGATGCAATACCCATTTTATTTAATTTTCAAATTAAATCAAGCATTTTATGGAAGATGGGAAATATATTTATTGTCGTTTGGATCAGGTACTAGGATGGAATATTATATTTTTGCAATGTTTTTTGTTTTTAAGATTAGTGCTCTTGCCCTTTTCATAGTGTGTATTTTTTTAACACAGCACCTTTTTGCTGTGCAACCTAATTAACAAATATTTTACATGATTTTGGTTTATAAAGAAAACAAATATCAAAAATACTATCAAAAAAACAAAAAATCCAGCACCAAAACCCCCAAAAGTACAAAAATGTAATGTTTTAAATAATTTAACAAACACCTTCAACCTTCAATATTTCTAGGCCACTTTCATAATTTCAGTAATTAAAAATTTCAATGAAGACTACTGGCTGAATTTCTCTAATGTCAGTTAAAAATAACATTTAACCTACTTTTGACTAAATAAATCAAAATTATTTGTTTAACAAAAACAAGGTACTACAATGTATAAATCATCTGTTTTATAGTGTCTATTGACTCACATTCACCAAATGTTTCCGCATAAGACTTAGCTTTATCCGCATGCTCTGTGTACAATAGCCTTGACCGTTCAACCGCATCGGTCTTCAAAACTTCCTCTTTTAACATCTCTAAATCTACATCAGTAATATTCTGAACATTTGCAACGAATTCATGTAAATGAGGCTTTTCGTTTAGTGCGAATAACACAGGTGCACTGACTAAGGAAAATGACTCTTTGTCGGATGTGATTTTTTGTACTTCAGTAGCAGCTTGCCAAGCTAAACATAGATGGCAGCCGAATTTGTATGCAATTTCTTGCTTCTCTTGATCATGGGAGCCTAGTAACAATGCTCCCTGACAGCCTCGACCGAACAAAGTCCCTCCGTTATACATTGACCTTAACGTCCACTCTCTTACCGGTGACCCTAACACATCTTTCACTTCTAATGGTAGTGTATCACTGTTGATGTCGTAAACGTCTCTGTTAATTTCTATAGGTTTACCTGGTATAGGCATGTTTTGTGCATCTCTATGTCCATAAAACTCTCCTTCGCTGATATCACGAAGAGCCGTAGATATTAAGTACGAAAGGTCTTGGTTTTTTAGTCTAGCTAGCATACCGTTTGCAGTTACTAGTAAATAGTCTCCGATCAAGATGGCTATTTTGTTGGCAAACATGGCCGTGTCTGAGTTCTTGTTTCGGTCGCTTGGTGATATGTTTAATAGTCCTCGATGTACATAATGTCCTGTTCTTATCATTTCGGTTAATTCGGCAAGTATTCTCTGGTTTTGGGTGATGGTGCTAGTGAGTAGTGACGTTGGTGGGTTGACCGCCTTTGACAGGAGTAGGATGACGAGGCCCCAGGGTTGTAGGTTGTTGTGTTCGTTGTGTAGGAGCATCTTCGCTGTCTTTACTATCGGATGGTTCATGCCAACCTGGTGGAGAAATATTTTTAGTTAAGTATTTTCCTCCTTAGTGTTTCAGAGAAATACTAACTTCTTAGACCTTAATATATTTTTTATAGCTTGCAGGCTTCCAAGGCCAATTACTTAAATTGAAATATTTTTTTATTCTAAGGTCATTCTATGTTGCAACATAGGCTCCAAGTATAATTTGAATCTCAAGATCATGTCTAATTCTGTTATTGTATTTAATGACCAGTTCAACAGGAAATAACCTTGACTGTCACATGGTCAAATTCTAAACACCAACATTATTACATAATATTTGATATTATGACATAAACTTGATTTTTTTGGGATTTTAATACTGTAATATTATGTTTACACATCTCATATAGCTTTGTAAATATAGTAAAGACTAATTTGATTTGATTTTTTTTAAGGAAAACAGCAGATAAAAGGTACTTACAACTGTCCGCAAATGCATGGCTAAATTGGCGAATTCGTCGCTCAGTAACCATCTCAGGTTCATGAAAGAGGTTGGATATCCAACTATCTTCTCTGCTTCTCTGATAACTTTGCCCCATTGCGCGAGAGGAGGCCGAAATACGATGTCTTCCGGAGTCAAGCTCGTCATAGTGGATTCAACACGGATTTGCTGCGTTAATAACGCCGTACGGCGCAAATGGCGAATTAAAGCGTACGACATAATCACTGAATTGATTGTAAATTGTTTCAAAATTAGTGCCACATTTAGATATTTAAAGAAATTTTTAATTTAAAAACACCCCGCCTCGCGCACTGCACAGTGGTTATGTCATTCTGTATTTTGACTGTTTTGACTTTATCTCGAAGCGTTCGGAAACTACAGAGTTGTTGAACGTACACTACTTGAATCGCGATATAGTTAAACTAATTAAAAAATGTTATTACTAAAATTAATGGCGCGAAAAACAAATATTTAAGTGTTTAAGGTACAAAAGTATATTCAAAATAATTCAGATTAAAATAAATGTCTTCTTATATTAAAGCTTGTTTCAGAACGAATTAGATTGTGTTTTGTTCGTATAGAACTTTCTTCTTTAGCCGACCGGAAAAAGTTAGGTAATGTATTATTGTTGTTTTGCTCTCTGAGTTGTTATTATTATGATATTACGTACGCTTACAATTTAGGCCCATTTTTTTGTGAACTTAAGCGTGACAACTATAATTTGGCTTTCTAGTCGAGGGGATACAGATTTATGTAGAAAGAACTGTGCTTATTTGTGGTTACCTCCATAATGAAACCTATACCTATTTACCCATATTATGTATTACTAGGCTAATATTACTTATAAAGCTAGAGTTTTGGTTGGTTGAATGTGCAAAGCTCAAGGAGCCTATAGATTTCTCTATTAGATAACGAGTAGGTACCTTAGTAGGTATCTGCCTTAAGGCCGAGGCTTGTGTACCTACGCAATTGTTTTCCTACTCTTAAGGTTTCTCACTTGGATAGGTACATAAGATACCTACTCAAGTATTTTTGGTGCTCCGCGAAATATTGAGTTGAAGATTTTTTTGGTTCCTAATAACCTTCTAAACTGTAATAAAATCAACGTGTAATAAACAAAAAAGCAAACAAAGAACCTTAAAACAAAAACCTGCAGCATAATCAGTAAAATCGGTCAGTATCCACAATAATGACGGCCACTGAATGATGCCATAATAAATACCAGCCAGCCAACTTTGAATGCAATTAGGTATTTCATTTTAGATTTTATCTCCACCCCCATATGAACGCAACGCTAATAAATACCAAGTACTGAACGAACGCTTCTGCGCCGACCAATCACGTGTCGGCGCGCCATAATTCAAAAATAGAAGGGTCAGGCCGCTGGCGAAGACGGTGGCTCGTCCGTAGCAATTAAAAATAAAAGCAATGTATAATTTGTTGGCAGTTTATGGTGGACCTTACCTGCGGCCGCAAAACGACCAAAGCGTTCGCCATTTGCATTTTGATCGGTGCATTTCTGATTGAGTGAGGGCCGCACACTGGCTGTGTCGTGTGTACTGCAGGTGCTGCCTTCACGTTTTTAGAATGACCTATGCATTTTTCGTAATGTTGTTCTGCTAGCTTGTCAATAGTGGGCACTGGTGTAATACGTTCGTAGCAATCGATGTTAACTACTTCATTAAGTTCAAAATGCAAAAAGCATTCATTCAAAAAATGCTGAAACTGAACTTATTGGTTGGCAAACAAGACTTCTACTTGCTAGATTGTTCTCAACGGCACTTCATAAGGTGATGTCTATGTCTATACCTAGTTCTGACCTCAATGTTAGATACTAAGTCTAATCTAAAATAATTCTTATTAATAACCTCTCACAATATGTCGACGGGTATTAAAATCTCCATACACAAAATCCCTTTATAAATATGCATAGAGCGATTTTTGTTTCGACCCACTAAATTGCTTCTTACAACATCGCCAATCCTATGCATTGAAAACCAATTAAGTTTTATTACAGAAAAAAGAGATAAAAATTATAATTTTTAGGCGTTAGAAAAGGGCACACATTTTAGGCTGGGGTTTAGGGTAAGGCGATTATCACACTGCCCCGCATGATGCAGCGTAGTGCGTGGATGCGTTTTTTTTTCCGTTGTATGGAAATATCTCCGTTTGTATGGAAAACACGCATAGTCCAACATACTGAAAATGCATCCACGCGCGTTCATGCGGATCACGCACATACATGCGGAGAAAAACGCACCCCCGCGCGTAGGTGCGGGGCGAGACGCAAGGTATGGCACACTGAATCCCGCAGTGACGCGCGTGATTTTGAATGGGCGTGACGTGTATGTTTGAAAATGGAACTCGATGAGAGCCGCCGTGCGTGAATTAACAAAACGCAACTACGCGCGTGAGTGCGCGAAAAACCCGCACGATGATGCAGATCTGCACTCCCGCAGGAACGCGCGTGGGTGCGTCGACACGCAAGATGCAGCGTGATGCGGGGCAGTGTGAAGATCCCCTTAGGTACAACTTGTAAAAATAAGGGTCGGAAAATTTGATCGAAAAGCGTGGTCCTAAATGACTATTTGAATGTAATAATGATAGTTAGGAGGTTTAATAACAGTTTATGAGACGAGAAGAAAAATAGAACAATCAATAAAGTTTTCTTCGATATTTGCTTAAATTGGCTGAACACAATTTTTTTAAGGTAGGTATTACCTATTTTTATCGCTTAAAATATATTAAAAACATTGCAACACAGGAAAGTCGCGCGCTTGTTCTTTATTTTTTTTTAAATGCACCTTCAGTCACGGTCGCAAACTCTTGATGCCTGATTCTGAATGGAGGTCTTAATGGACTTCAAAAATATAAAAATTAAACCTAAGTTAATAAGTTAAATAGCATACGAACGAAGGATCGATGAACGAAGGCTTTTGTTGTTCAGTTCAACGAACCCAGTTTGTTTTTAGTAATTAATATTGCATTTTTGTATTTTTTACATTCACGCGAGTTAAGTTTAATGGACGGAGCAATATTGCTTTTGAAAACTTTTTGTTGCTTATCGATGTTTTGTAAGTGAAAATACACTTCTCTTTTGACCCGACCTACCTGCAAAAGTACCTACCTACTCAAGTTTTTTTACTTATTGCGCCATAGCTCAACGCATCCAATCATCCAATTTCTACCTTCAGACTGGCAGATCATCATTCCACCGTGTTTTGTCTTGCTTTGTCTAGCCTAGACCATATGGCCCACTCAGGGCTCAGTGACCACAACAGTGCCCATTTCTTCTACAACAGACGTTACTTTTGTTTGCCAAATACTCAGAATAAGGTAATAGGCATGTGCAAGTACAGGTCTTAGGCTTTATTGGGTAGGTACCTTACCATTCTATTTATATTGATAGAATCGGCGAGTACTTGAATGTCGGTCCTGCGCCTGATCTCTCTCCGGTCATATCGGATTGTCGTCCTATCGGGCTATGAGAGTGAAGGAATAGTGAGTGCACTTGTGTCTGCGTAAATGCATGTGTACTATAAATATGTCCTGGGCATTTGGTTGATCTCCTTATATGAGAACAGCCGACGAGGCTGTAATGCGTTGGACATCATTGCATCATTCATGATTGACAGAATTTGTGCTAAGCCTCAATTGTCGAAATTGAGGAAGGAGTCCTTGGCATGAATGGATGAACAAACAATACTTATTAACATTCACTTGACACATGAATTAAAAATCTTTTCTAAGCCGAACAAAACCGTAGCCAATGGCTTGTTCAAAATAAATATTAATTTGGTTTAAAATTTACATATTAATAGATATTTTTTGTTGACACCGTTCAGAAATGGCGGCCGATAATTATTGAATGCCCTCCGGCCATCTTATAATCAGTTTAGATGAGCGCTCTGAGGTACACGAACTATTTAAATTAAAATAATTATTGTTAGTGGGCCTTTTGTTCTGTCCTGTAGTCATAATTAGATATATATTGTTATACGTTTCAAATCTCAGTTTTATCACGTCAAGGCCCCAGTACACGTTGGCCCAAGTTCGGCCAATACACGCCATCACCAACGTGTACTCGGGGTATTCGTGCAGGTTGGCGGACATTTGTCAAGGTTGGCGCGCATTCGGCGAGTTGTCGGTTTTTTGGGCACACATCAAAGGAAGCCACGCCCAGCTTGGCGTGTGGTGTTTACACATTCGGCCAATGTTTAGTTCGTCACCGACCGCTGAGGGATAAAGTACACTTTGTGTTGCGTGTAAAAATAAATATAGTAGTAAATATAGTAGTGTAGTATAATATAAATATATATAGTAGTCGTCAAGCCGTGTAGCGACGGCTTAAGAATACATATGTCGCTACCCCTTCTTCCAGTGGGTGTCGTAGAAGTCGACTAATGGAGTAGAAAATGCACCGAACACCAGTGCGAGAGAAGGAAAACTCGGAAAAAAACCCTCTATCAACCCGTCTGGCCAGCGTGATAGCAGTAGGCTAAATACCTCTATTTTTGGAGAGGCCTATGTCCAGCAGTGGACTGCGATAGGCTGATGATGATGATGATGATATATAGTAGTGTAGTATAATATAAATATATATAGTAGTGTACAAATTAATAGCCGAAGCCTTAATTACTTTGACGTCCATCGCAAGTGGTTTGCCAGACAGGAATGAGCCATGCGCCACTGTGTAAACACCATTTGATCGTGGCCTACATTTGTGCATTGGAAAGCTTGGCCGAACTTGGGCCAACGTGTACTGGGGGCTTCACATGTTACTCCCAATGTTGTATTGCGTTTTATATAATAGTGGTAGGTATACGGAATTAGTAGAACTAGGTAAAAGTACTTAGGTATTTTTTTATTTACGGTTGGATTGAATCAACGACTTAAGTAGATTATTATTTTTGCATAATATGTTTTCAGTGTCATTGAAAATGTTGCAAACAGTGCAAAATGTTGCAAACATTTCATTTCATTTCATTTCATTTCTCATGCAGAGAAGGAAAGTGCGTTAATCACCACGCTTGCTTAAGGGGGCTTTCACCTTTACTCTTTTGTCCAAGATACCTACATTTAGGAATTACATAAAAGTTAGCACTTGCATGACCTGGAATCAAACCCGCACACTTTTACTTGAGAGTCTGGCTCAAGCCACTAGACCTTCTAGCTTCTTAGCTATCAAAATAGCAAAACCTTCACCCTTTTGGGGCAGTTTAGCAAAGAATCGAACAATGAAATTTACTACGTAAGCTCACAGACCCATCCGTGCGATAGACCTCAAGCTTCACGGGGTCCATCGTAGGGCTGCCATCTCGAATTTCGCTAAACCCGGACAAACATTAAAAAAACCCGGACATTTGGCGTAAATCGCTTATTTTCCCCGAACGAGTACGATTTTTTTTAAACAAAATAATACCTAATTTGTAATACATTTACTATTAACATATACTTAAATTCAATGTGGTGCTTCCTTACATGAAAAGTGTCCGGGTTTTCCCCGGACACTTCTTGAAACCCCGCCCGGACGGTCCCCGGACGGCCTCCAAACGAGGACAAATCCGGGGAAACCCGGACAGATGGCAGCCCTAGTCCATCGTCAATGCGCGCATTAGCGTACAATGTGCGGTGCGCGTGCGCACGCGGCGACTCTTTGATCGTACCGCCATTAAAAATACATGCATACTTAGTTGTTTTTTTATGGAGATGATAGTGTGTAGACTTTGTTGTTCACGTGAGAGGTAATTTTTTTGTTGTAGGTTTTCTGTATTGATTGGAATTAGAGGTAAAAATGTGCGTTGTTTTATGGTTAGCGTGGTGAACTGAGTTTTGCATAATTCTTGTGTTGTGTCTCTTTAATTATTAGATTTTCAAGATAAAACATCGAATTGATTTAGATAGGCATGATATGCTATAGGTATGTACTTGAGTTTTTTTTTTTTGCTGGTTCGCAAGTACATATTTCCATTTGGAGGCGGGTAAAAACGCTAGTGGAAGCTAGTATGTAATATATGAAATCAAAATGTATGTTTATGTTTACACCATGTTATTAGAGATAACACATCCATCACCAAGGAAACGCGAAGTAAATCAAGTTGGTAACTTCACTGTTAATTCTTTTCTCTCCAATCTTTTACAACCAGATACCTAAAAATATTGGAAAATTATAATTGACTATTCGTGAGTTAGAAGTAAGTTGAAATAGTTTGCCCAATTAATATACTCATTTATTTAGGTAGGTAGGGTAAATATGCCAAATGTCGGCCTCCCCCCAAACTTCGGCCGTCTGTACATTTTCTGCTTGCATTCATTCAAAAGGTAATTAAGTGTCAGTTTTGCTCCTCGAATTAAGACCTTGGTTTATACTCTATACGTACAGATCGTTACTATCCGATTCTGTCACTTACTCTTCTCATACTGAGCGTCAGTAGCGATTGCGCCGTTGAAACATCAAATTCGCATGTAAAGTAGCTTACTCGAAGTGAATACTCACATTTTGGGGATTGATATTAGAACGATAAAACATTTATTTATTTTTGTTTTAAGCTTGATTATCACTAATGGGTTATTTTTACTATATTTTAAGCTAGTTTTTTCAGCGTTTTGCGTATATTTTTCAAGGAAAAATAGGAGGCCGCCATTAGGACAACAGTTTTGACTTAAAACCGTATTCTCGGCCGTGGCCGACTTAAAGTAAATGCAGTCTATTTTATAAATTCCTATTGTACTAATTCCGTTGGCTTAACAAGAGAATTTGCAAAGCTTATAGGCAAATAGATCTATTTTACGTTTAATAGCCAAATAACGGCCGGGGTGATATTAGTCGAATCTCGAGAAATAAGGTACAAGAAATAGGGGCCGACATTAGAAACATTAAAGATCGTAAATAATCGTAATGTCGACCAGCCTCGAACTCAAGCGCAACTATACAGGCTGATGAAAAAATACTTTTATATTTTCTCATTTTCTCAAAATGAAATTATTTATTTATTATAATTTATTATATTGTAAAGAAGTTAAGTTTAAATGTAGGAGTTGACAGTATTGTAGGCATGTTTATGGTAGCTTTATGGTTTGGGATTTGCTATCTATTAAACCGTTCTTATTAGCTTAAAAAATATAAATGGTTGGTCGTGAATACGACTTTTTTTTTTGTTTAGGGGAAACAAAACATATTTTACTATTAAACAAATACAATTACAAATGTATACTTAGTATTATATTAGAATTCTGCCAAAATAAATCATGTTAATAATATTTGTCACCGCCTTAATTTAAAACACCCTATACCCGGCCGACATTTGGAAAAAACGCGACCGACCTTGGGCCGTGAATGGCCGACTTTAGGGTTTTTCTGTTCTCGACGCATCTAAGCCTTATTACTTTTTTCTTTTCGTAGAAATATCAATCTTATGCCTATAAACATGAAATAGATTAATCAAACTATCCAAAACCGCATCAGAAACTATCTTTCGTTGGAAACTGACGGTGCTATAGCGAACCGCAGTCAGAAAATCGCTAAGGGGGCCGACATTTGGCGTATTTACCCTAGTTCCTACTTGCAATTTTACGCCACGAGCATAACAAATGCTTTGAACAACTCTATCTTTTATTTACGTGTCAATTTATTAAAATGTTCACTTTTTATTTAAAATGTTACTGAAAATATTTTTTAAATAAGCACATTATAAAAGTAATCGCAACAATAAAGAAAATCTTCACAAAATTACTTCGTAAGAAAAGCTCAGTTCATATAAAGTGCCGCTATCGCATACTAGATGGCGCTACTTGTACCGTTTTGAACAGTTTCGAATCGAGTGCTTTGGACTTTTTCAGTTTTTTATTTTGTCTTCTACGTGGGTATATTTTTGTTATTCGTTGAGAAAACACTACAATTATGTTTAGTATCTAGGTAACTTTTTATCTAGATAAAAAAGATATTTTAATTAGTATTGCCAAGTAAGTAACTTTTAGTTTTGCTATGATAACATTGTAGTAAGTAATACAAAATAAAGTAATTAAATAAGAAAAGCTAGGTAGAAAACTGCGTATCGTTAATTAAATATCAAATTTTTAAAAATGTTTGTGGAAACGTAGGTACCGATAAGTACTGCGCTAATGATATTTAGCCGGCTAGTTTTATTAAAGCATTTAAATATGTCAAAAAATTTAACCACCACCAATAATGCACCAAGCATATTTGAATGGTAAATCGTTGATGAAACTTTTGACTAAAATAAGCTCTACTTACTATAAAATGTAGTTTAAAAATGTATCAGCTAAAGCACTAGGTTTAAAGGTAAACTATCGTGTCGAACAAAGTTAATGGTCTAACCTCCCCACTCAGAGACATTTAATGGTTACTTAAACCTAGCACTAAAGACGATACTTTTTAAGAAAAGGAAGGAAAAAGTCTAATCACCAATCCGTCTTTAGCAAACGTGGTGATCAAAACTCATTTATCAAAGCTGAACCAAAATATTGTGATCAGCTGACGTCAAGATTTAGAACAGATAAGGAACTAGGCCCTTTAAATATGTCAGCAGCACTTGATACGACATGCGTTGTTACGGAAGGAAGGCACGCTAAATAGGTGGATCTTCGGCACTCGTTACCTACTGGCAGATGCCAAAAAATCAAAGCAGCAGTCTTACCAAAGGATCCGGGTTATTGGGTTGAGGAGGTCAGCTAGACAGTGCTCCATGTAAAACACTGGTACTCAGCCGCATCCGGTTTGACTTGAAGCCGACCCCAAAATAGTTAGGAAAATTCTATAGAATGATGATCTGCTGTTCCTTGATAAATGTGAGTTTGATCTAAACCTTTTAAGTAATAGGATTTTTATTATAAGTTTGCCTACTAGCTTCCGCTCAAGGGTTTTTGCAAGGAGAATCTTTTTCACGCACTTCGTATAAACGTACAATAACGTCTAACGAACATTTAAATTGAAAGGCTAGACTAGCTATATTCGTAAGATTAAAGCATTTTACATAACAAACAAACTGGGGCCCGATTCTCCTAATTTTACTTAAGCGACATACGATTCACATTCGACTGAGATCCAATCACGACTCAATTACGATTGAAGCGTACCTATGTGGCATTCCGCTATTTTTTCTTTGAAATAAACGTTTTTATCCTTTTCTGTCATTCAATAATGAATCATTTTGTCTGCAAATGATTTACGATTGCAATATGATTATAGAGCAAACTACCGTATAGTATAGACCAAAATGTCGTTGGAATACGATTGGTCTTATATTAGTAGCAGAATGCCCGATATGGTTAAAACTGCTATTGCGCTCATATTGCGATTCGATTTCTATTCAATTTTGACATTATTAACTTAGGAGAATCGGGCCCCTGATCAGCTTTAAAATACTACCACAGACACCTATACCTCACCCTTTTCTCCACCGTCGGCTAACCGTTCCTTATTCCTACCTACTCAATTCCTTCAGATCTCAAAGCCTTACAGTAAACTGTGTTGCCAGTTTAACGACGCACTAAAACTACTACTGCTTACATAAAATGCATCTGTTGATCGCAACACCTGTTTGTCCGTCCGTCACACGTAAAAATACTTTGTTTACTAGATGTTTCGGGTTCTAAGTATTGTGCTTTTATGTTGGTTGTAGAGGGAAATTATTTTGGTTAGAGGCTATGGTTTTTGTGGGAAAAGAAAATTTGACTCATAGAGAACATTCTGATGGAACATGAATTGCGTATTATTTAGGGCCTATGCACACCACGTTTTTTAAACGCGCCGTCGACGCGCGTCGCCGGCGCGTTTTTATCCTGCAGAGCAGTCCTGACTTGCGTGCGTATCGCGTCTGTATCGCTACAAACGCGCGTCGACGGCGCGTTTAAAAAACGTGGTGTGCATAGGCCCTTAAAGTCAAAGGCATTACTTTGCCAGACTGTACGTGTAAAAAGTATGTTCTTAAATCTAAAGTGACCCATTTACATTCTACCATTACATACGGTAGGTATGCGAATATTTGTTATAATTGGTATTTAAAATCTATCAACAAATCTGTTATTTTAAAATACTAAGAACAAGTATTTAATTAATGGCGTAACGCCAAAATAGACAAATATTCAATCATTCACACCTAACCGATGATGCGTTAGTGCGACGATCATTTTCCGTCATACCTTCCCTTCTCGCAAAACTTAAAAGCGGTTTGAGAGTCCCAGTTTGAAAGTCCCGGTACTTGTACTGTACTTGTTTTCATTGCTATAGCCCTCCTGCACTTCCATCACCCGACGATGTCTAAACATTGCTTCTGCGCGTACGCAGCGACTGCGAATGTTCCCAAAACGACAAAAAGTTTGGCGCGATATGCACCTGGCCGTGTACTCTCATTTGTCTTGATTTTTATTTGGCTAGCTATATGTACTATCTACATGGATTATCGACATCATCATCATCATCATCTCAGCCATAGGACGTCCACTGCTGAACATAGGCCTCCCCCTTTGATCTTCACAGATACTGATTGGTACTTAGGTATATTGATTGTTCTAACGACGACTTACGGCCGTTCCCAATATTCTATCTAGGTGCGTATCTGTTTTTTTTTCTTACTAGAGATTTGACGTTAGCCTCATACAAGTAATGTGAAATTCTCATTTCTAGTAAGCAAAACAATAGATACTTAGTTAGAATATTGTGAATGGCTGTTAGTAAATAACAACTAGGCCCGAAACTAACCCGATAGCCACGCGTCACTACAGTCAGAAAAGCACCTCATCATCCTCCGAGCCTTTTTCCCGGCTTCCAGTCTAACCTGATGTAGCTGAGTACCAGTGCTTTACAAGAAGCGACTGCCTATCTGACCTCCTCAACCCAGTTATCCGGGCAACCCGATACCCCTTGGTTAGACTGGTGTCAGACTTACTGGCTACTGACTACCCGTAACGACTGCCAAGGATGTTAAGGATGTAGAAAAGCACCTAAAACCAAGATTTTAAAGTCACAGAACATCTTATATTATTAACAGAGATTTTGTACGGTTGCCCGTATATTCGCAAGGGACACGGGTTCCGTATAATTTAAATATTCAAACTTTTAAAAATTGTATTGAACAACGGAACGCGAGTGAGGTTGGATAAAGTTTCAGAAATAAACATGGCCGTGGTTTGCAGAAACCATTCTAATATTAATAGTAATTGTAAGTTATGGCCGTTAGTTTGCGGTTTTTAGAAGTGTATTTTGAGGTTTTTAGAAAAATATAGGTTCCTACTTACATCCAGTTTTCTTTTCAAAATAGCCTATACCTATTGTCTCACTGCTGAGCAAAGGCTTCCCCAAAGTTTTGCATCTTTCCTTCTTTCTTTAAGTATGTTACACCAACATAATTTTATTAATACGAGACAGCCAAAAAATCGCAAAATCAGTTCAGAAAGTCTTAAAAAATCGAAAGCACTTTTCTTCGATAGACTGTCTGCTTGAAACCCATCATCATATTGTAGATTTAGATCCCTCCTTAAATCTTATAAGGTTATATTTTAATAATTATGCCTTGCTGAACAATAATTCAATAATTGCTTCAACCGCGATACGCGAAATCTTTTATTACAGACAAACTTTTCGTAATTTTTTGCTGTGCAACATGTACGTGCGAATGCATTATTAATAGAATTTTAAGTACATATGCACATTGCATTGCACAACGAGGTACTAGGCTAGCATAAACCGTAATGTGTTTCTGATTGCACTCGCCGATGATTTTGACAAAACTGCGCCGCAATGAGGTCGCAATGTCGTAGGTCTAATATTGTCACAGATAGCTTTAGGTTTCGTAATGTGGCAGATGATGGTACCCTTGTACCTAGAAGTAAATTATGTATTTGTTGTTGCGTAGTTTATTGTTATATGTATATGAATTTGAAAATATTCTGTTTTGTGGAAGCGTTAGATTAATTATTGTTTTAAATGCATTTTTTTCTGGTCATAGAGTTTATTGTCTTTGTTTTGTATCTTCCATCAGGCTTGAACAATAAAACAATTGCATTGAAAAAGTTACTGTTGCTATCATTTTAATAAAGAAACGTACTTCGAAAACGATTCTGTAAATATTTTAGAATTTGCTTGCGATTACTCAAGACCTGATAAAATTATTACAAGCTTTAATCTTCCCTTCTAAAAATGCGTGAAATAGTTATTGTAATTAATTTAACATAATTTATAAACTTTTACCCACAAAAACCATCTCAAAAATGATAATCCACTCCCAAAACATAGTCGAGATTTACCCTTGCATCTCGGGAGACATACTTAGTACAAACATGAATACGTATAACGGTACGGAATCCGCATAGTAGCGTTCTGAAACTAAAGTTAAATTTGCAAGTGATAGATATGCGAGGCGCTCCTGGAATGTAATTTTCACACGCTCAAGCGACGTCACTGGGGCCCCCGCCCTGTGGAGCCTCCCCGAGCCTCCTCACGCCCCCTTTCTAGGCTGAGAGACTGGGGAAACAGCTTGCTACCATTTTTATAGAGGTTTTATTTAGTTGTAGATTTTTGAGGACATGGTGTGGTTTTAGAATAGAATGTGTTAGTTCTAAATTCTGTAAAAATAGAAAGCCTGTTTTGTTTAATAAAATAAGGTAGAAGTCATTGAACGTTAGTTGTGTATGAGAAATTTATATTTTCGCCTAAATACAGCACCAAATAAACGTTTTGTAAATATCTGATTTATTCAAAATAACAGTTGATGTGTTTGTGCGATTGAAACCATTACAAGCTTAATTATGTTACGCAAAATCTGCACTTTCACTTCGTTACATTACATTCATAACACGAGTGAAAAAGCTCTGAAAAAAAAATTTGGTGCGATTTTCTTCACTTTCATTGTAAACATTTTTCAACTAACCTCCTTCAAAATATAAATATTGATTTACTATTACAAATTAAGTTGAACAGGACTTGGCTTCTATGCGATGTCAAAACTTTTTACTATGGAAGAATTGCGTAGAGAGACTTGTTTTTTATCCAGGAATAATAGTGTATCCAGGAATAATAACTTTAACGTATGAAAGAGTTTAAAACAATATTTATAATCTAAAAAAAAAAAAACAACATCGTTGTCGGGCTCCCGTACTCTCGCCCCCGCGGCCTCGCACGACGGATGCTCCGGAAAATTGCTACAATCATTGTGAGAGGGAATTCCGAAATGAAGGAAATGTACTTAAGGACTCTAGCAGTATCGTGTTCACTACTCATAAATGCTCCACTGCAATGCTGGACTGGTAATTATATGCAGTAGTGGACAGTAGCTGCAGGTGTAGTAGCTTTGGAATAGATAGAGGAAGGTCTGTAGATTCTTTTAATTGTTGTTGTTTTCGTGTTCTTCTGCGATCAGACCATGTCTCACCTCATCGCATGTCCACTGTGCCCTGAAACTTGCTCGCGGGAGGACCTAATGAGTGCGTCCGACCATGCTCTCGCTGTATATTGTGCATATTGAGCTCACAAAGTGTAGTCTAAGACATGTCTTCGACACGAAAGAAGAAGAACTAGGTTTACGGTAGCTCATTCCACCTAAGTCCCGAGAAAAACGACTTTCCGCATCCGGATATAAAATAGTCTTTATGTCATTCTGATGATGATTCTTTATTCTATTTAGTTATTACCATTGTCAAGTTTCATTAAAATCCATTCAGTACAGTTATTCCATTCGTACGAACATATAATTTTTTGCGTTTATTATATTGAGTAAAACTATTTACCACGAGAAGACTGTTGACAATCTGCTAGTTCTGATCGCTTTTAGTTTGTGTTAGGTGTTGAAGAAGTTGGCTCAAACGGGAGTCAAATGTTCATCATATAAAGCAGGCAGTCTGACAAGAGGCTTGTCTTTCTTCATGATACTGGGAAGTCGGTATATAGGTAGTTCCCTGCTGCTGGTGGTAGAAAATTCTGGTATTAGGAGTCTTTTTCATCGAGCTTCTGGGTGGTGGTTTCCATTCGACCTCTCTCTCAGAAGTAAAGTTATCTCTATAATACATATGTACAGTTAGTCTATCCAAGAAAGCTAGTGCCAGTAATTTAGCCATATGCACGAAGTAATGAATATCGCACATACATGATGCAACCATTTGCAATGGTTGCAAATTAAACCTGCTCATGAGTTCCAGTGCGACAACACCTAATGTCGCTAATGTTCATCATTTCTAGTATTCGAGTAGAATTTGATTCCGAAGATATTTTTGAAGACTGTTTCTTTTCTTTACACAAATGTTAACTGTTTGCACACATTCATCTTTTACGTGTATACGACTGTTCGAGGGAACAGTTAAGTTTGTGCAAGGGTCTCGCAAATGTAATTTTTCAACTAGTGGCTGTCTATTTATTCCTTTATTTTTATTTTTTTTTTGCTTATTTCTGGTTTGTTTACGTAACAGACTTTCTCAAACCGGTTTAAGCATTTGATTTAGAAGATGAAAGTTACTACTGCCAACTATTATCTGACTTACCCGGCTTTTGCAATTGGCTATGAACAATCCATTCATGGCTGATAAAATTTTTACGTTGAGAGTTCAGGAGAGAATAATATTTCTGAGACTAAACAAAACCAGGTATGCTCAGTTAATTTCTGTATATCATAGATGTTGCTTATCATAGCAAAAGGGTAAGGCTAAGATTTATTTGTCTATCTGTCGAGTATCTTAACTTTGCTTGTTAAGAGTTCCTGTTTAGAACAGCAGTATCAACGCTCACACAGTATCATAATGAAGGCAGTTAGGCCTTTGCACTTTGCTTTAGAGCGCTTTTTGATTTTCAACGTATAGAGTGGACTAAAGAAGGTTTTCTATAAGTTTTCTGCATTCCAAGGAATTAAGAGTACCTACCTATCTTGTGTTATTTTAGGTACAGTACAGTAATATGATTTAAGATTCATAGGTATAGAAGATATGGGCGATAATTTATTTACCACACCATATAATTGCGCATGTTCCAACCAGCTATACATTCGATGTACCAGGACATCATAAATCACAGGCACGTCGATATCTTTCAATAATCCAATCAAAGCGGCTCGTATCCGAACTAATGTTATTGTCAAACCTACCAGCCATTATCTGGGCACAAGCGAACATCTGAATGTTCGGTCACGTATCCTAACGAACGAACCGACATATACGATTAACGGTGAGAGCAAAAGGGACAGATGATCGATGTAAACAATCGGATTCGTTCCAGTTCAGAAATGGTGTATTACTGTCGTTGTTTCGAGACATTTTGTGTTTTATTGTTGTGGTTTTAAGTGTCATATTTTATTGCCGTTTTCAATTTTTAAATTTCGACTGTGTTGCTTACACTTCTTGCCTTTCGTCGCAAACGAAACTCAGTCTTAGCTTAGTTGTTTTAAGTTCAAAGTTGTTTGTTAATATTCATGGTTGTTACGTTATTAGTAGAGAATTCGTTAGTGTACAGTGGTGAAGTGGCATCTATCTTATGTTTCTTATATTGACAACGCCATCACCGGAATCGGAATGAGGTAATAAAGAAATTGCCATCCTTTTATGTAGCTTTTTAACATTGCTGATGTGCACTATAATGAATGCGACATAATTGAATAATCCGATTGAAAGCGAACCGCCCCATTTGTGAGTCGAATCAGGATGAAGTAATATCGTCAATGTATAGGATATTTTTTCGTATTAGCGATGGGAGCTGGGAGTTATTTCTGAAGGGTTATGTAAGACCTAATTGAATTAAATTGGTTTCTGTTTTGGTCTGTTGGTTTGTTGTTGACTGACAGTGAAGAGGAAGGTTATGATTTACTTCTTGGGTTTCTTTTTGTTTTTCTGGTGTCTATTGGTATTTGTTAGTAGTTACGTTTACTTCACGATAGCTCAAATAGAGATATTTTGATGGCGACACCTACAGGAATTCATGATCATTTGTTTATTTATTTATTTCAAATTAAATCATCTGCCTAGACTTCTTCAAGCCTTTTGGCGGCCAAGTCAAACAGACAAGCAGCAGTCCCGTCAATCTGAACTAAAATTAGGAAGAAATGAGGAACAATTAAATTGATTTATGATCTTTTACAATTGCAGTATGTACTTTTTAACAGTCGTAATTTGCACATCAATGCAATTTATTGTCATCATCTAAATTACACACAGACTATAAATCTCTTCGATCGTCTGTGCGCCTGGTAGAATCATTCATTGCTATAACCGCCCACACATATTACTCGGGAGCTCTAAACGGCATATCTCAGCATTCCTGCGCTCCTAGTACAATTGATGCAATATACTAGGCTGTTCCAGTGGCATCTTCGTTAGTAATCTCGTCTTGTTAAGAATGTTTATGCATTTTATGCACTCCTAGTAGATGTTTTCCGTTGTACCAAGTTATCAGTACTTTTTTGGTAGCCATGATACCAGCGTGGGCATGGATTTACGTAGGAAGGTCAAATCATAGAATGACATTTAGTAGGTAACCATTTCAAGAATTTTCCACTCTCAAATATTAAGATGGATGTTGGTCTTCCCACTAACCAGAATACCTGTACTTATGTATTTTCTGATTACCTTAGGCGTGTTTTAGTCACCAGTAGGGGTATCAAGTAAGAAGTCTTCTAGAAAAGCGGTAGTCATCCATCATATTCTTATGAGGCCATCTTAGTTAGTCGAAGTTTTCTTTAACTAAGTCTAAAAACCTTTACCGCTATCTTCTGATAATGGATTTTGGATTCTGTCGGCTCTCTGTTGAATTTCGATTTCAGTACTATCACTACATAGTATATACTCCATATGTCCCTTTGTACGTTTAAATCTTCAAAACTACGCAACCGATTTGCATGCGGTTTTTTTTAATAGATAGAGTGATTAAAGAGGAAGGTTTATATGTATAACTAGCTTCTGCCAGCGACTTCGTCCGCGTTAGATTCGGGCTTTGTGCAAAGAGAGGAAGTAATAATAGTCACCAACCTATCCAATTATCTCAATCTATGCGTACCTAGTCTATTACTACTTAGCTTTAACCACTAAGGCTGCAGACGTGACAAAAGCTTAAAAAATGGAGCAACTTCTCCCGTTTTCCCAACATTTCCCATCACTGCTCTGCTCCTATTGATCGTAGCGTGATGAAAAGTATCCTATAACCTGCCCAGGAGTATGAAGAATATTTGTGCTAAGTTTCATTAAAATCCGTCGAGTAGTTTTTGTTTCCATAACGAACATACAGACAGACAGACAGACAGACAGAAAGACAGACAAAAATTTTACTGATTGCATTTTTGGCATCAGTATAGATCACTGATCAACTCATGATAGTTATTTTGGAAATATATTCAATGTACAGAATTGACCTCTTTACAGATTTATTATAAGTAACATCCATTAAAGTGTGGGGAAATATTGATATCCCGTGCGAAGCCGGGGCGGGTCGCTAGTTATGGTATAAATTACAACTTTCCACACTTTCTTACCTCTCGTTTGAACAATTAAAAAAAAAAAAACAAAAAAAAACTGTGAAAATCTTTAATGCTCATTTGTTTTTTTATTACATTTCTATGAGGTACCTCCATTACAATGCTGGTAGCCTGGTAGCCTGTGGTGTGACTGCACAAGATATATGAACGCGCCGCGAAGTCGCTTGTTGGACAAATTTTTCAGTACCCTGTGTGGAAAGCGATCATTGTAGTTGCGTTACTACTGCTGTAGCGTCAACCAAAAAAATAACGGTATCTTTTGTTTTTAATTATCTGGACATATCCGATATCCTGGAGCAGAAATGCAGAAAATATTGCATGAAACTGCCATGCAAAAAAAGGAAGTGAGATTTTTTTTCTTGAATTTGAATGTTACTTGACGGAGAATCTGTAGCCCTTTAGAAGTTATGAGCTATTTATTGAGCATTCGATATTTGCTTTTGATAAGTTTTTTGGTGATGGTAACTTCTTCGGAACCCTAAATTTGCTTTACTGTCCTCTACTCTACCTGAAGAAGTGTCAACAGCAGTGAATTGAAGAAGAATTTGTCCATCTCAAAAAACACAAAAAGTGTATATAGGTACTTAAATCCATCTCTCACGTTGTTTTTGCCCTCCGTCCACTGTCACGAAGCGACGCACGAGCGTCAAAGCGACACGGCCGTTAGTTGTCGCGGCGCCGCGTCGCGCGACCAAACGTTTTTCATTGCTGCACCAGTGATGAATTCGATGCGGCCTGCCTAACCTAGCGAGCAATGTACACCGCGATTTAGAAGCGGTCACCCGGTAATAGATGCGTGCACGTTTTTAAATTGTTGCTTAATTTCCGTGTATTTGTTTGTACAACAATTTTGGGCGTGTTTTTGGTGGGAAATGGTTGAATTTCTATTGAAATATAGTATGATCGTTAATTTTGTTTCTTTTTCTGTTACTTTGTACATATGCCGTGTGAGGTTGATTGATCGTTAAAAATATTGGGAGTATTTCGTAGCGTCATTTAATTTTGGCTCTCTCTAGTGTCGTCTTATTGTGACATGTTCTTTCTTATATCTATTGGTCTGCGTTAAAGTGGACGGATTTGTGACAACCTGGTGTGCTGGAAATAATCCAAAAACATTCAGTTTTTAATTAAAATTATTCCTCAACAAAACTTATTTAAGGACGCGCCACGTAAATCCAGAAACTAATTAGGAAGAAATAACTGACACACAACATTTAACAAGCCTACGCAAGCCAAACTACCAGGGCGACATAGTCTTAATAAAGCATAGTCCAACAAAACAATAACAATAATTTAGGCTAAAAACGGAAATATCCCCGCGAAAAATGTTCAAAACGCCGGACGTAGTCCACTGCTGGCCATCACGCCAGTTATTTGGTCCATTAAACGTGAATAGTTGGAGCCGACGAGTACTAGGAGCGCAGAGCCAGCGGGGAGGTTTTAAAATACGATTTATTGCCTATATAGCTGTGTTTAAGTTAGGGCTAATGTGATTAGGTTATGTTTATAGATTTATGTGGCTCGTGATGTCGTCGCGTTTGGTTGAGTTGCTCTGCTATGCTTATCATATTAGTCACTAGCTTCTGCCAGCGGTTTCACCCGCATCCCGTGGGAGCTACTTCCCGTACCGGGATAAAAAGAAGCCTATATCCTTCCTCGATAAATGGGCTATCTAAGACTGAAAGAAATTTTCGAATCGGACCAGTAGTTCCTGAGATTAGCGCGTTCAAACAAACAAACTCTTCAGCTTTATAATATTACTATAGATTACCATGTTATGACTATCTGGTCCATAGAGCTTCACCTCAGAATCAAATAGGTTCTAACGTAGAGTACTGAAAAATGGGAAACCTTTAATAGAGGTTGCAAGCTTTTCAAACGAATTTTGGATAGGTAACATTAACGATGAAGGCACAATTTGCAACTTCTGTGTAACTTAAATGTAGTTCTATTTACTTATCGATGTTAAGCGAAAGAGTTGATTAATTTTCATGCCTTCTCTTTTTAAGAAGACGTCTTTTCTCAGCATTAGGACAATCTTCTTAGATCCCAAAACTCCATGATAACGTGTCGTAACTTTTAATAGAAGACATACGTTTGTTATTACCATTTCATATATTGTTGATATTAGGTACTTTATTGATCACGTCACGCTGGCTCACGTATCAGCCATTTTTAGGCTATTGTTTTATTTCTCAGATCCAGATTTCCAATTTTATTCGTTCAGATAACCCGATTGCGTTCAAGATAAAATTCAACTGAAAATCTTACTTTGGTACCGAAAAAGTTCACTATGCGTGGGCAGAGTAGCTGTCAACGATGTTTAAAGACGAGATCAGCAAATCTCTCTCCATTCTACCAGCCATCACTGACTGATTGTCCTTACTGACGCCATGGATTTATCTATACTTAATATTATAAAGCTGAAGAGTTTGTTTGTTTGTTTGAACGCGCTAATCTCAGGAACTACTGGTCCGATTTGAAAATTTCTTTCAGTGTTAGATAGCCCATTTATCGAGGAAGGCTACAGGCTACTTTTTATCCTGGTACGGGAAGTAGTTCCCACGGGATGCGGGTGAAACCGCTGGCAGAAGCTAGTCTATACTAATATTATAAAGCTGAAGAGTTTGTTTGTTTGTTTGAACGCGCTAATCTCAGGAACTACTGGTCCGATTTGAAAATTTCTTTCAGTGTTAGATAGCCCATTTATCGAGGAAGGCTATAGGCTATTTTTTATCCCGGTACGGGAAGCAGTTCCCACGGGATGCGGGTGAAACCGCTGGCAGAAGCTAGTTTATTATATTACGTGTTTAAAATATTTTTCTGAATTAAATGTGTGGTTAGACTATATAAAAATCTATTTCAGTACTTTTCAGTGTTTTTGGCTAAGTCAAAGCCGAGCGGATCGAGGGATCATAAGCAAAACGCTTGGCGTGATCGGTCCGTGGATGGGTGCCCACCTTATCATAACGAGTTCTTCCGTGTTTCGGAGGGCACGATAAACTGGTGGGTCCCGGCTGTCATTTGGACATCTTAGACACTCGTTACGGGTAGGCAGAAGCCAGAAAGTCTGACAACCAGTTTTACCAAGGCGTATTGGGATGCCCGGATAACTGGGTTGAGGGGGTCAGATAGGCAGTCGCTTCTTGTAAAAACACTGGTACTCTGCCGTACACATACGTACCTAGTTAGTGAAAAAAAAACCTTATGATTTTTCAAGGTGTGTATGTGGTGTACCAGGGCAACAGACAACAAAAGCGGTCACATCTCAGCCTTAATTTACGCATTGAGTCTTATCAGTGTTCGGATCAACACGTTTCACCGTACTTTTCCAATTTTCCTAAGTACTAATTACCTGGTATGTTTACATTAACAGAATCAATTTATTTATGTGATCCTAGTGAAACTCATTACTGTTTAGTTGTCCTTTTCGTTAATTACGGGCTCGGCGAGTGGGCCGAGTTTGTTTAGAGTATGAATATGTCTGTAGAGCGCTTCTCTAACTTAGAACGCCTGTCTTGTAGCGTATTTGGCTTGAATTCCTTGTGACATATCATAACCTAAGCTACCACTGCTGAAAAATACGTTCCTCCTTCATTATAAGTTTTTAAACTCAGTTTTACCTCACGGACGTATTACCAATGAAGGTTGGTACATCTGAATGACCGTCAATTTAGACCAGGTTGACGAATCCTGGCTTACCTCGGGGCGACTGACCCCCGAAAATACGTGAAAATCATTGACTACCTGTATATACATTATCAAAAGCTGAGAATATTGCTTGAAAATGTTTTTTTCACTTTATTTCGGCAATAAAATCATAATCATCTTGAGAACTTGCAACCTATCTTAGGACGTCGAAGTCTCACCCGATGCCTCGTTTGATTCCTACTCGAAGTACAGTAGAGTTACTTGCCCCAGTAGGTAGGCGCAAGTAATCGGGATCGCGCGGATAAATTGTAAACTTGGATTATTGTTTTGCCAACCGTGGCCTGTTCAGGTGTTTTTGATATTGTACCGTTTGCAGAACAAGCTAAGATAAAAAAGATAAAATAGGAAAATTTTTCACAGCGCCGTAGCGCACAGAAAGTGACGCTAACACATGTGGCCGTCAATTATGCACAGTTTAAATATATGTAGAGAATTATGTGACCACCACCGTTTTTAATTTTCTGTATACCAACAAGTTTTGTATTTAATTATAATGTTAGTATTTATGGTATATGGGTCAATGTAGCATGAAGATTTTGTGAAACAGGTTAGTTTTACTTAACTTTGTTTTGCTTGACTATCCGTAATCGCACATAGTAGGTAATGGTTTTCAAGAGTCACTTAAGTAGAATTTGACTTCCACTTGTTGTTTTTTTTTCTAATATTTGACTGTGAAATAGCTTTACCGTCGTAAGATATTTTTTTCTTCTGGAATAACATGTCAAATACCAAATTTGTACACATACCAATCTTCTAAAAATGATCCCTCAAGTCAAGTGCTATTTTATAATTACTGCTGCAAAGTCTCCTAATCCCTGGTTCTGCTATCCCTCCTCTCCTCTGCGTCCCTGGTACTGTTTGTTTCTGAGTAAAACTTTAATTAACCAATAAACATGTCGCTCGTGGTCCCGTCTTAAATTAGCCCTGAGTGGAAATTGCTCGATGCCTCCGCAGCAGTCATGACGCCCTGGTACCTTCGCCTGGACGTAATGAAACTTAGTTTATAATTGCCTGTAAGCTACGTTACTGTCGTATGAATTTAAGGGCTAAAGCAGGTGGGGTCGGAATGAGCAAGAATTTATAATTATTAAAGATTAAAAACAATTGGGTAGGCTTTAGATAAGTTGGCTATTCTCTGAATTAATTAAACGGTAATATTATTTTCTTGTGGAATACGTGAAGAAAGTATAGTTTGGGTCAATTTTAATGGTTTTGTTTGAGTTAAATAAACTATTTATATGTTCCATTGCTTTCAGTGACTAGTTTTCTCATCATCTGCCAAACAAAAGTAACGATTCCCTAGGTTCTCCATTCCCCATCGACAGCTTCCATCTCTACTTATCAAGTTTCTCTGCACAAATGTCATATTATGAAACTTAAAAAAAAAAAAGTAAGTAAAAAAAAAAAAACTCTGCAGATGACTGCAGAGTTTTTTTTTTTCAAGAATTGACGTAGCCTTCTTTCTCTTCTTCTTCTGTAGGTCTGTAGTTTTACACAGGCACATTAATTTCAGGAACGCTTTTCAAGTAGGTATAAGAAGTATGGTTAGTGGTAGTACTTCCATATTTAATCTTCGAAAAGATTGCTCTTCATATTCTGCTATTGCCAGTTGATCTTACCCTACTAAGAACTTTTTCTAGGCTTTTGCAAAATGTAACAAACAGCCTTTTAAACTTGACCCACAAACTAGTTAATTATTATTAAGGAAATACCAATTGTATCTATCATGAAACTCAGTTATCTTCAAAATTACTTACAAAGGGCGCATTCCTGCACATTCGGTACTAGGCATACATAAATTGGTATAGTTTCCAGTGTTCATCTGAAGCTTTTCTTTTGTCGCCGGGGGCCGGGGTGCGCGGGTGGGGCGGAGGGGGGGCTAAGGTTGACAAATGGGCCGCTCGGAGCATCCGCGAGCGATACAATCGGTGCGTTGCTTACTGTGCTCCGTTCGAGGAAAAAACGTAGGGTTGGCGAGTATGTTTAAGTGGGAATTTGAGATTATTTTCCGTTTTTTCTGTCGTTGATGAAAAATAATGTGTGTATGTGATGTGATTTCCCTATGTTTTTATGTATATCTGTGGCTACTCATACGATTTTATTCTAGGAAGTAATTATTTAAAATTCTTCCAAGTTTCAATGACAAACTCCCAATAAAAAAGTTTATATTTCAGTATTTTAGAAACAGATGCTGTTTACTTAGCAGGTTACAGGCACTTACATTTATCTAAATGAAGAAAACGTACATGTTTATTTAAAATGACTTTCTTTATCACGTCTTATAACATAAATCAACAATGAAATTTACCAAAATGATTGGTTCCGAAAATATGCTACCAAGACTCATTAATAGTGGAGTTAATAAATAGGTAGAGTATATTTAATCGAAAACCTAAACCTATCTTTTGAAATACATATTTATTTTTAACAACAACAATAATACTATAAATTTTCATCTCCGTACCAACCCTGCAGTACGCGTCACTGGACTCGTCCCAGTGTGCCATTACTCACTGTCGTCCGCCATTTTCGAGCTGCCACGCCCGCTACGACGCTACGAAATGCTACGCCGCGTAGCGTTGCCGTTACGTAGCAACCGCTCGAGATTCTGTAGTCTTAGTACTTTTTTTTTGCTTGTTAGTTGTAATTTAATTCGGATTTGTTGTTATGAAATGAAGTACATAGGTAGTATTATTATTCTAATATATTTTTTTATAAGCGTATTTGTACCCTGTATCTAGAAAATTGTAAATCATTCCATCGCTTAGATATTGTAACAATATTTTTCTATCAGTAGTTTTTATTTATCTGCCATTTTCACCTCGTTTGCCACCTCTATAAAGTTGTCTTTCTTTTAGTATCATAAATGCCTAATCTCGTTGTTTGCTTATGGTCTCATCTCAACCCATCTTTACCCTTTTAACTTTTTGCGTCATAAAGCGCAATTTAATAGGTTTTATGAGATGATTTCTATTAATTTGGTAAGGTATGAACTTAGTGTCTGGTCTTTTCTTCTGTAGGTACTCTGGCTTCTAGAAATCTGTTTAATTAGGTGTATACTCTTCGCAATAAATATATTCTGATTGAGGTGCACTATAGAATCACAATTGTCACCATTTTAAAAGCATATTCCATGACAGCTTTACCCCAATTCACAACACACATTCAAACACTCAAGCCAATGGTCTCCCGTTCTCACACGACAAACGGAACGTTTTTCTCGGCAATACTTGGCATACATTTCAAAAGTTTGCAGCTATAGTCACTTGACACCGCTGTCGTCGACTGTACCTCGGTATATTGACAGGTTCGCCGATTCATGCGAGGTGTCTAAGTTTTGTATATGTATGTATTTTTTTCTTTGTAACAGTTTGGTACTCTTGTTTGTATTATGAGAGTCAAAGAATACTGTTCTGACTGGTGTGTTAGTATAGAACTAAACCTAATGGTTTGAATTTTAAAATTATCAATTATGTAGTATCTGTGTAAGTAGAAAGAGTTTTTAAATAGAAATATTGGTTTGTGTGCATCTATGTGCCAGTATTCATTAATAGCAAAGATCGATTCAAGAGTTGCTCAAAGCAATCAGTGTAGAAAATATTAGTAAATAAAATTAATACTACTTTTGGTCAGTTCCAACAAAGAGAGGTCATGAAAAAAATGAAACAAGATATTTTTTTTAGGTTTTAATGTTTTTTACACAATTCGTAGCATTCATAATGCCGACACAGTTTCGTCAGATATCCTCCACATCGGCCGTCAGCGTGGCTGTTCTCCATTTATATAAATCGGTTACTATTCATTGTTTACTTTCCATTTACTATATGTACTTCGCCGAAATTATACAATACAAATATATAATTAACTTTTTCCATCGAATTGAAATCGTAACGCTGACAGTCGTGCATTTTCACCATTTTTAGTAGCTATATTTACAATAACTTGATGACTTTCAAATCATTATATATAATGTACATATACATATATAATAAAGAGAAAAATCAAAATAAAATTCTTCAATTAATACATTAATACCTAACAACTACTATTTAAGATTTTCCTCTTAATAAAAATATATTACACGCAATGCAAATAACAATAATATTTGTGTATCAACAAAGTCCGGTGTTGCAAGAGAAAAAAATCTTTTTCTTTCCAATTTATTTAATACTGAGACTTCATTGGGGAAAAACTGTATTTATACAAAGTAAAAATGACGTATGTATAATATTTGATGATTAATATTTACAAAAGTTGACAAACTTCTTTCTAAAATGAGACGCTAAGTTGCGACACGACTGGAGAGACGTTCGGAAACCCTTACTATTCCATTGTTAAAATTCGTATTTCTAAACGAATGAATAAAATCTTATTATTTCGCTAACAGGTAAGAGAAAGAATATGAGGAAAGAAAACATAGTGTGCTTTATTACATTATATGTATATATACGTCATATACAGTCGTGTTGCAAGTTAAAAGACAATATGGTGGTCTTAATTAGGCTAGAATAAAGCTTGTTCTCGGATAACTTAGTCTGCTATCAAAGTTTATCGCAGCTAGGAGCATGATGACATTTTATATCTCCCGTTCGTATACATGACATAAGGCCGTAATGCGACGCATTACTATAAAATGGTTCACGTGAAATATTTTTGGAAAACATCGTAAACTAGTACTGTACTGTGAGCGGTAATATTCCATCGTATACATTGTTTGATATTTATTTTTAGTTTTTTTTTACAGTTGCTAATTGTTTGATGTTTATCATCTTCTCAGGTGATGATGCTACTCATGTATATCATCACCGTTCATGACAAACATCGTTTATTCTATAAATTAACACTCACAGTAAAGCCGTCCCGTGGTGACTCCAATCACTATATTTTAGAATTCCATTACATTTACGCAAAAAGTTAATTTTAACACCACGGAGTAAATTGTAATCTAGGAGAAGCTCACAGATTCTCATCAGTCATGAAAATCACACAATTATAAATATTATATGTGTGAAAGATTCACAGATTAAAATATAAATAAGCGAGCGTTCCTCGCGCCGAACACGGCCTCTATACTTTATCAACTTATTCTTTTAATCTGCATATCTTTAAGTGTATGGTCTCCTGGTAACATAGAAGGCAATCAATATCAGGTATCATCCACAAGACAAAAAATAGACCTAAAAATCTCATTTTTTTAACATTGTAAAATATCATTTTGTGATTCGTATACATCGGTTACAAATTGTGCTACATTATCGAACACCAAGGCAAGGTGAGAAACGATATTCGATATACAATATCATTACAATAAATATATAATTCAAAGATATGTATTCAAAATGTTTTCTGTAAATTAAACGCGGACAATTAATTTTCAAGAAATTGACATTCGTTATAGAAGTACAATTTGAGCTTGATAATTACATTTAATAAATTAGTTGGTAGGTAACAGACGCAACACGTAAACGCAATTTACAGTTATACATTTGAAAATAATGAGGAGCGGCGCACAGGGCGCGGCCGCCGACGTCTGTGGCCCGCACGCGTCGCCCGCCCGCGCATCCGCGCGGCCTGTCCGCGCCGCTCCTCAGTAACAAACAAACGTTGCTTCGAAAAACCTAAAACCTATTAATACAACTCCTTTACAAAAAGAAAGTCCCATATCTATTACCACTCTGTCGACAGCGACCCAAGTACTGTGATAGTTACAACTTACACAACTATTCAATTATTTATTTATATTTACGTAATAACAATACACAATTAGCTATAAATATTTATACGATAACTATGAAACCACATTATTGTTACATTCATCAACTTTGCTCCTATTGTTCCGAGTGATAAAACCGTTATTTATAATAGGTGATTGCACCGTTATGTTTCAGCGTCCATGTCACTTCGCGTTTAACATTTACATTTTTACTTTAACCATTAAAGTTGACTTCAAAACTTAATTTTAGGAGATCGTATACTGTTTCAAATATTACAAAAATGTCGCGTTTTTTATTTTAGAGTTTTATGTACATGTAGCATCGTTCTCCTGTATATATCACGTGCCAGAGTCAGGTGAGGCGTCGAGGCCCGCGCGGGCGGTGCCGAGCGCGGCGCGAGCGGGCACGGGGCGCGGGCGGCGCTAGGCCCGGCCGATGTCAACGTTATTCATATCTGTAAATAAAAACACAAATATATTGACGTTTCCTTACCTTATTTACAACTGAATATATTACACATTAATTATGCACTTTATTCGAAAGCCGTAACAGCATAATTATAATTCTGTCAGGTATCAACGACTTTCTTTGAAATATTTCAGTTGAGTCGGAATTACAATTTAAAATGCATAAAAATATTTGACACTATTCATATAAAGTTCAGATGAACTTTAAATTAAATGACATTTACAATTGTCGTAATCATAAACTGTGTGTGCAACAAAATGAATGCAAAATGCACCATTGTGCATTTGTAGGCAATCTAGGAAATTGTTGTGAGTTGTCTTATTCAAATTAGGATATCTTGCAAACTTTAAGTTGCTGGTTTACTAGAACTATTAGATAATGCCAACATAATTATATCGCTTTTGACCAAAACATTGATTATGATGCAAGTGGTCCCAACAAAGTCTAAAATGTTGCGACAAGATTGTCTTGCTTTACAATAAATCTGTATTTACCTAATCACTTATTATTTTTACTAATTTACATATTTTACTCAGTTATTAAAAAAATATATTTATTAATGACTTTTCCTCATTAGTCTTCTTCAAATACTAGGGTAGCATAAATCAAAACAGATACTCACATGTACAAGAATGCAGGTTGCATTAGAGATGGTGGCCGTAGTATTCGGCCGGGTAGTGCGCGTACCCCTGGTGGAAGGCCGGGTCCGTGGGCGGCCTATGCATCATTTGCTGGCCGTCCATCATATAGCCCATGGTCGCCTCCGGACTGTAGGCCCCGCTCGGCCCCGCATGTGGGAATACTGAAGGATAGAACACTGCCCGGTTAATTAGGCTGGCTGGTTCAGCTTTAGCTGGTTATTGTTGTAAATTGTGACAAATTGCAAAAAGAAAAAATACAGTTTTCGCTGAGCACAATGTTTTGATAAGATTTTCTTTGCAAGATTTATTTTTTCCTTTATTTAACGTTAAAAAACAAATGTGTACGTTAAGTTAAGGAAGCATTGAAAAACCACTCGGGTTTAAGATATATACCTAACTAGTTTCGGTCCGCGGCTTCGCCCGCACGGTGTGTTGCTAAAAAGTATCCTATGTTCATTCTAATACTACCAAGAATATTTGTATAATGTTTCATGATGATCGGTTAAGTAGTTTTTGCGTGAAAGCGTAGCAAAACAAACGGACTTTCGCATTTATAATATTAAGTAAGATTTAAACAAAAAATTAATTAAAATCAGAAATAATATTTCCTAAATTTTTGCATTGTGAAGTAGAAATAAGTGAAAAACTATAGGCGTAGTTTTATACATTAGTGGTGTAGTTGTCCCTTGCTCTCGAGGTGCAATGGTGCGTACCACCATAAAGACCCCATGAGGATGTCGGAAATCGACGTCTATAATGGACGAACACCATTACATCGCGATTGATAATCCCATGGATATATCGCGAGCGGAAGCCATAACAGTTTTGTGGTAAAATTGAACGGATTTCTTGAGTTTTGCTGTTGCGTTTCTCACAATGGCTGGGTAGAGTAGTTTTGAATGTGAGGGCAATGTAGAAATGAAGACATTTTCTTTGAGTTCCGTTTGCATGAATATTTTTTGCCTAAGTATTTTTTGTAATAATTTTAGGATATAATTACTCATCATCATCATGATCATTTAGGATATAATTACTATGCCTCGGAAAATGGTTCCTTTTATTCTGTTATTATTTTATTAAATTAAGTTTAGTCGTCATTTTCAAAAAACACTATCAGATTAGCACACTAAAATAAATGAATGACATTTTCTATATTTCTTAGTCAAAAACAATAACGACTTTCCTCCTATTTTATTTTGATCGCGAAACGTTATTCGGGATGATTTTTATTGCTTTTTTCGCAAACAATGCAAAAGTGGGTGATTGAGTCGGTCCAGTGACGCGTGTCTCCTACCAGGGCCGCAGGAAGCAATAACGGCCGAACAGGGGCACAACTACCAGGATACTATGATTTAGTAGGAAGTCATCTTGGCGACGTCAGTCTGAGACTGCTTCAATTTGTTGTACATAGACGATTTTTATTTGTATTTTAAATGTGCAATCATAGTATACTCGCTTTAACCGTTTATTGGTTTTGTATTCAAAATTAATCCTGTTAATCAGTAGGTACCTATATTACTATTTTTAATTATTTCCAGGTACGTTGTGAACGTGTTCGGCCACTGACAAGGTCTAATTACCGCTTCAACTGTTAATCATTCCCATGATCGGCGAGCTAACAAAGCGAGCCGCTAGTTTTCAAAAATATGAATATTAATTTCGCTTTTAATAAATGCATCGGTGACGAGAGAACGGATTTTAATCCTCGGCGAATGCCCAATAAACGATCGTTCGGTGCTCCAACGAATTGTAATTTACAGTCAGGCGCCGTAATGGGTCGCATCAGAGGGCAATTTATGCGCTTATAATAAATTCATTAGCGCAGCGACATGGCGTGTATACACGTGAACTACTGAGATAGACCGGCAGCGGCTGTGTTACCGCCCTAATGGACGACACCTTGCATCCAATCCAATATCATTACTGATTTGTATGGACATCATTGGAAATCCGTACTCATGATATTATAAGATTATTCACGCGCTGAAAACACTATTTTTGGACAGCAAAAACTTAATAGCTGAAAATAACCCGAGCGAATCGCTGCAAATAGGAGGTTGGCAAACGAAACACGGGGAGCATATCGCACGCACTAGGAATACATAAACGCAGGGAGGCCGCACGACAAATAATATAGTGATTGGAAAAGCGCCTTTTGGCTTGACCGCAGGAAATGCGGTGGCCATTTTCTTTAGTCCATTGCCAAAACAATTTTCCATCTATCCTTCCACCCCTCCGGTTTTTCCATTTTCCGTCGTCGGCAAACTTGGCCGGGCGGCCACATCCGCCCGTTTGGCTCGCGAGATTTAGAACTGTGCCCGGTTTATGTACTCCCGGTGTTTGGTGTTGCGATATTTGAGTGCTGACAGCCTGCTAACTTTAATGCGATACCATTTTGTAAAACGAATGCATTCTCCCAATAGGATAGACAGATATAGCGAGTTGTTAGAGAATTTAAGGGAAATTGACGCTTTTCTTTTCAACGATCATCTTTGGTGCATTCCTCGACTTTTTATGACAAGTCATTTGCTGTCCAAGCAACTCGTTTGTGGAATGCACTGCCTGTATCTATCAGGCGCGCACAGTCTCTTGCTGTTTTCAAGAGTATGGTGAAGAGCTATTATATGAAACTTTAACACTCTCTCTACTTTCTTTATATTTATATTTTTTCTCCCATCCAACTTTCCTTAAATATGTGTATGTATTGTTTATTTGCTTATACTTTGTAGCGACATGAAACTCATACAACCTTTTCGACTCGCAACCTTCAATAGTCATGAAGAAAAATACAAATGTCAAATTCAAAATTTTATATTTTCAAAAGCCGATTTTCGTTGTCGCAGGCGTGCACATATAAATAGGGCGCCGCCCGTTTAAATAAATAAGTCGACACAAAATCTTCGTGTGTAATTCATCTCCTTAATTGGTGACCCCGACGTGATGTGAAAACAAAATGTGAATCTGCTTCAATCGCCGTCGTCGCTTCAAACGCTTCATCCACTACAGTCGACGGTGCGCAACAAAATGTTATAACCACGTACAAGCCATCGGCGCGCGACATACCGCCGCTACCCTCCCTCCCGTTCTCGCTATCGCTCATCGTCGCGTCAACAGCAAGACACCTTCCTCAAGCCAGCCAGCTTCAAACTAGTATCCCTGACCACCAGCATGTGCGGACGCACATACCTGGTCAGCACCCTCAGCCGCATCCAGCGACCTTGGCTCCAGCTCACTGCACTTCGGCCGGTCGAGTATCTCCCGTCGAAGCAGTCGCTAGCCAATATCGCGGCGCTGTGCAACTCTCGCAGCGCCGGTCCCGACTCACTGGGATTCGCAGCACCGCCGTAGCAGCCAGTTCCGACTCACCGAAAACCTCGCGGCAACATATTGGCAACAAGACTGGCTTGAAACAACATGGTCAGAAGAGGCAGAACAAGCTTTTGAGAAATGCCGACAAAGCATACTCCAAGCAACAACGCTAACGCACCCGAGTCCCAACGCGCCGCTAAGTTTATACACTGACGCATCGAATACTAGCATCGGCGCCGTCCTTCAACAAAAGGTCGACAATGTTGGAAACCACTGGCATTTTTCTCAAAATCCATGAGCGAAACTCAACGAAGATACAGCGTGTACGATCGCGAATTATTAGCCATGTACACCGCTGTTCAACATCTTCGAAGATTGATAGAGGGCAATCATCTCACAATATTCACCGACGGTCCATTCGAAGTCATACATCGAGGAGAAAAACAATTTACCATCCAGATGCCTTTGCGTACAGCAGTCGTCTCTATCGACAGATTGAAACCGGCATACTTACTTAACGAAGAGGAAATCACTCCCACTTCCTCAAGCACGCAGAATAAGCAACAAGCGTCGCCATCACGCTTCCCGAGCATAGTGCCACAACCAGCAGCAGCGGCAAAACCACAGCGTGACACAATCGTCACTCGTTCCGGCCGCACAGTTAAACCAAACGTTCGCTTCGCTTAGGGGGGAGTGATGTAGCGACATGAAACTCATACAACCTTTTCGACTCGCAACCTTCAATAGTCATGAAGAAAAATACAAATGTCAAATTCAAAATTTTATATTTTCAAAAGCCGATTTTCGTTGTCGCAGGCGTGCACATATAAATAGGGCGCCGCCCGTTTAAATAAATAAGTCGACACAAAATCTTCGTGTGTAATTCATCTCCTTAAACTTGTATATATACCTATTTAATCATTATTTGTACGCCTACTACCCGAAATCTATCTATTTAAAATCGACTCCATCCAAAGGTTGTCTGTAAGAAATTGCTTTTGAGCGATAAGACCGCCTATTGTACTCACACGTATTTGTTTTTAATGTCTTTGTCTATGTTTGTTTTGGTGTACAATAAAGAATATTCTATCTATTCTATCTATCTATCTTTTTATAAGTTGCCTTTACATATGTTCCGAAAACAATTAATGGTAAAAATGTGAGTTACTGATTACCAAACTTTTCCGGTTAAGGACCTCTTCCTGAACGAAAATTAACAAGAAATGAAGAAAATGCCTGTTTCTTTCTAATCTTGAAATAGAAAAAGGGGGGCAACATCCACACATCTAGATAAAGGTACCAGGGTAGCATACATCGCCGATAGTCGACGGAGGGGCGAGTGATGGATAGCTCGGGACGGGTCAACGAATTCGGACATTATTCTTTTTTACCCTTCTTGCGTTCGCAGGAGTAAGCCCTTTTTCTGCGACGTCCTTTTTTTCCCCCGAACGGAATTTTTGTTGGCTACGTACGGGGGACCCGGGAACGTTTTATGGACTGTGCTACAATTACAAAGTAAAAATAGAATTGGTCGTTTGTAATTCTATTCCATATTGTCGACGGGATGGCAAAAAAGGTTTTATCGACGGATATTTTGGTTTGTGATTCGCAAGCGTTTTAATATTGTTTTTCTTGAAACTAAAGTGTCTACTTCAATTTTATAGCTTAGTAATCAAATAATTAGAAATTAGGTTTACCAATAATGCTCGCAAAGACAAAACAAAGAGCAGTTAAACAGATTGTCACATAGATTTTCTCAAAAAGGCATCTGCTCACATTACGGTACATTCTCAAACTATCGGTATCACAAACAATACACTCTATTTTACTCAGAGTAAAGTAATTCTATCTCTAATCTACTTTCTAAACGCAGCTGGGACGGTACCAGGCAGTCATAATTCCACGAGCGGTCAGCGCTAAAAGCTAGAACATCCTCATGGGACGGCGGCGTTACTGGCCGCATGCGACGGCCTGCATACTGTATGAACCACTCCGTACTTTGTGGTCAGCAAACTCGATTTTAGACTTCAAAGTCGTTTCGGGGCGTGCTCGGAGAATTTGAAACGTCCGAGCCGATACGTGATGCGGTCACAACGCGTTAATGTCCCGGTAATGGCAGCGTCTTGAATTTTGGATATCGAATGGTATTGCCGTTTGAAGTTGTTCCTTTTTTTTAAACGAGTTATTGGTAAGAAAAGGGTGCTGTATTGAGTAGATGATCTAACTAGGGCATCCCTTCTTGAAGAAACTTATACCATCGATTTTAAAAGTACTTATACTCATTTTACTTTAAGGATTTTTATATTTGTTTACTTGGGGTAAGTTAATTTTTCTCGTAAATGGATTGTTATTCTTGCAAAGAAAATCTTCACGAAATAAATATTGATATACGAATCACAGCTGTATAAGAAAAATGTTACCTGCTCTATTTGACTGGTCTATCATTGGCTGCACTATCCTACGTCTCGCGTTAATAAACCTGAAACAAAACACATTCTTATTAGTACAAATTATTTTATAAGTTGGAGAATCTTATAAATACTGGAAATATAATACAGGAAGATTTATAATTCTGTTAATAAATTACACGGTTCAATATTATCAGCGTAATCTTAGTTTTCCGTTTGTACAAAAGTTCTTGCACAAACAGGCGGGAAAAACAAGTGAGCAATAATGAATTATGTCAGATTCTGCCGATCCTGTGTTTTGCAAGTCGAGCATATATTAGTACCAGGGTAGCATGGCTTGTGAAGATGTAAACATATTGACCATCTGTTATCACAGTTCGTCATTTAATTTATGCCGTCAACAAGGAGAAAATTGGAGTGAATTGGTAACAAGTTTTTCTTTAAGAAAATAAGGGTTGTTCCTGGGAATTGTTCCACGTTTTGTGATAAATTCCGAATAGATATGAGTTTTATCTGGAAACTGTACCCACTACTGAAATAACTTTAGATTCGCTTATCAAAAAGGTTTCAAATATCATTGGATAATATATCAAGCTAGGTAGTAGGAGAGCATCCCTCAGAAGGGAGTGACCGGGGGCTATCTCGGCCGGCTTTATGAAAACTAATGCCTTCATTTGGCGTCGGCTCCGGCCACCGGCGATAAGCTATGTCGCCCTAGTACCTCGGGATTACGATTTTGGGATTTACCCTGGACAAGGGGGGGGTGACCGATAAAACTTTTGTGGAAATTTCAGTTCGTGTTTGTAATTTAAATGTTTGCAAACTAGCTTATGTTATTATGAATTTTGTAGCATCATTATAACTACCGAAACCGCAGACCTACACACATAATTATTTAATTTTATTGCATTATGTTTGTATTTCAGACCGTGTTCCAATTTTCGAATACATATTTTTTTATACATGTTCGAAGAAGGCTAGCTGCTACTGAACTGCATAAATCTCGAGAAGAAAACATGAAACCAATTTCCGAGACGATTAAAGGAATAAATGTAACGGGCGAGAAAATAAAGTTTTTCCTGTGTTTAGTTACATAAACAGCAGGTGGCAGAGTGAGCTATTACCTGGGGGTAATAAATACCGTTTTTCCCTAATTAACGCTTAATTCGGGGTGGGGTCGTGCGCACCCCCACGGCTTAAGACCCCGCAATACCGATTTTTCCGTCGCCAGTGACAAAATGAAAGTAGCCTAATGTTTTATGCGACTTCTTAGCTAACTTAAAGATAGTACCAGTCTTATGTTTGTAATTCATGCTCGAAAATATACATTTTGATTTTGCCATCTCTTTTGAGAAATACCTCGTCCAATAGTTAGTACGAACAAAAGATCTTTTGTTGAACTAAAAATTTATTAGCAACAGAATTGTTCTCCAACAAATAACTTTCCCAAAGTCCTGGTAAATGTAATCTTACGTGATATTGTAATTCCAAATCAAGTAAGGATAAATTATAAATTACACCACCCCCCGACGTGGAGTTCTCGCAAAATGCGAATTCTCAGCGTTCACTGAAGGAATTCCACTCAACCCCGCATACTCATTATTTAATTCGCTTTCAGGTAATTAAAATCCAAAAACTTGGAAGTCGAAATTAAATTTTATACTCTGTAGGTACGCTGTTAGACTTCCATCCCTATTTTCTACCCTCGTGGCGTCGGACGTGCTTCCCGGATCAAATCACCTTTTTAACTTTCCCTATTTAGGGAAAAGCCGGGGAAATCTAGCAATTGCAATAATAAGTTACCAGGACATCATGAGATCGAGTGGTCCGCCCCTATTATCGTAACGTAATGTTATTCTCTCGACCGAATGTGTTTTTCTACTAATTATAATTATGTATTATGTATGTGCTGTATGTTATTTTTGTATTATGTCGGGGTATCAAGATAGCTATTAAGTTTCTGTACACCTTATTTGTTATAGTCTCCCAAAATGAACGGGATTTGAAAACGATTGCGAAAGATGCAAATTGCAGTCACAAAACACCACAAGCAGACAATTTTAACACCAACAGAATCACCATAAAAGCATCACCTAATAAAATAATAAAAAACTTTTTTACAAAAAAATTAAACCGACTTCCAAAAACACTAAAAAGCAAAAAAAAACTAATTTTAGGTGCATCGGCCTAGAAGTCGGTGTCTAATGGATGTTACTAAGTTCATTTTGCCACCGACTTGTAGGCCGATGCACCTAAAATTAGTTTTTTTTTGCTTTTTAGTGTTTTTGGAAGTCGGTTTAATTTTTTTGTAAAAAAGTTTTTTATTTACTGCTTTTCAGTGATACGAATAGTTGTCACTATCCATATAAGTGGAAAGTTCTCATCAATACAAAGAATATAAGCCCAAATACGAGGTATTTTACATATTCAGTTGTCGAGTCCCCTCGACCTTCTCTGGTCTCCATCATCAGGTTAGCTCCAAACCTTCACTGTTGCAAAGGTCTTGTCAATACAAAAAATATAAGCCCAAACACGAGGTAGTTTACGTATTCAGTTGTCGAGTTCCCTCGACCCTCTCTGGTCTCCATCATCAGGTCAGCTCGAAACCTTCACTGTTGCAAAGGTCTCGTCAATACAAATAATATAAGCCCAAACACGAGGTAGTTTACATATTCAGTTGTCGAGTTCCGTCGACCCTCTCTGGTCTCCATCATCAGGTCAGCTCCAAACCTTCACTGTTGAATAGTACTTTCAGGCATACACCTGAGTGTCAAGTTTTTACACTATGTATGCCTACAACTTTCAAGGTTGCCCTCGATTTCTCAGGGTTTCCATCATCAGATCCTAACCTGATGACTATGGGACCATCTGGCAGCTATTTCGCGTCGAACAAAAAAAGAATCACGCAAATCGGTCTATAAACCTCGGAGTAATCGATGTACATACATAGAAAAAAAAAAAAAAACATACCGGCCGAATTGAGAACCTCCTCCTTTTTGGGAAGTCGGTTAAAAACAGTGCTCCCCTCCCGAGTATCAGATGACGCGGTAATGTACCAAATCTTATTACAATTAGTCCCATTTGCATACCAAACAGATATATCAAGCGCATGTGCAATAATGTGCATCAAACAATTGTATCGCCAACCCTTCCGAACAAATCCAGATCGCTTATGATTTATGCGCCCCTGGTATCGGGCCGACCGTTGTCACAAATAAAATAAACACACATACAAATGCAAATTTGGTAATGTCAAATGTGTGTTGGTCTATTGTTGAACTATGTTCCGTATATCATGAATTTTGTGATTTATCGCTTTTATGATGTCGAAAACAATGTATTTTGAAAGTGTTTTTTTTATAGCATAGCACAGAATCATAATGATTTTTTTTGGATTTAATGGCTCTTGTATAACGTGTATTATTTATTTTTAGATGACCATTTTCTTGTTAAATAATAATCCAACGTGGGTTTAAAAGCTTTAGCTTATCAAACTCGAAAATCTGTAATTTCTGCTACTCACAATTACAATATTACAAAAGGAAACAAAGGTTGGGCAATGTAATCTTAAAACCTCATAGTTAATTGCAGCTAAAACATCAAAATAACAGTAACAGCCGCCGTCAAAATTAATACAAAGCGCGATTTAACAGATACCCTCTTAAGAGTCGTAAAATTTGCCGTTTTTGCGCCGGGGCCCCTCTCCCGACGGACAGGGGGTGCTATGGACCCCGGGTCGTCGGATGAAGAGTTAATGAACTAATCTTGATATTAACAACACATTAGACGCATCGGACGCGCGGCCATGCTTCGCTCAAGTAATTACTGGGACCCTTGCAAGGGATAGTGCCACCCCCGCGCTCATGTTCTACGTCAATTTCGTATGTTTTCGTTTAAGGGTTAATTTATTATTATTTTAATGTTTCATGAAATACATGGAATGTGCCAAACACATAATGTGATGTAACAATTCTCTCCTCTTACACAACTGCGCGGATTGACAAGGCTGTTAATTAAAATTCGAGTAACAATCGATACAGTGCACACAATACATATATTTTCGAACTCGCTCACTATTGCCGGTGTATTAAACCATTACGGGTGCGTGCCGAAACGGTAATTACACAACAATTATCGCAAAAACTAATCGAATCACAAAGCAATCGGAAGAATATCCGAACGTTCGTACAAAATTCATAGTGACAGTTAATTTGGGAATGCAGTGCGCGCATCGGGTCCCACTCGCGATCAGATTACTTATTCAGCAGACGTATAACATATTGCCCAAGTAATTGGTTCAAAATACAAACTTGCGCGGTACGCACGAGCCCCGGCTAATTATTTATTTACTTGCCAAATTGCTTTTTCATTATTTGCCAGTCGGGAATTTAAAACAACTTCGCAAAAATACGTCTGGCTGAAACGATCAAATATTAACCCTAAACTGGGAAGTTTGTTTAGATGTTTGCACTACAAAGAAGATCCGTGTAAGCTTAACTAAACATTTGGAGACGATACGTACACTCAAAAGGGTGAATAATACTTGGATTCCGCAACAAATGCTGACGGAATCCGACAAATCCAGTGCGGATACCGGCCGACGGACGGATCGCGTTTTGATGTCTGAGATATCCGGAGCGGCTATGCTACCCTGGTGATTGATTGATCATACGTAGGTGAAAGATATTGCTTTTAGTTTGATTTTTTCTTACCCATATTCTTTCTTTCTTTACCGAAGGGAAAATATTTTATTTTAATTAGAATGGTGAACAAAATCACACTTTAGTCTCCACTTTTCAGGACTTAACTAAAACTGAAAAATAACACGAAAATAAGCGAGAAAATACCAGTGGTCGAAAACAAAAGGTCCAAGCGTCACGTACAAATACGTCTAATCCACGGAGTCCGGGAGGACAATAAATATTTTTCATGAAATCCACCGGCATCGGCGGCGCATACAAACTGCCTTAAATCAGGCAATTATAGGTGTGACCAGTAAATATTATAACCAGGGGATCAGGAGCCGTGTAGAGATTGTTAAGGATATTGGCTATGTTGTTTTCGTAATGGACTCTTCGCTCCAAGAATGTGCGGTATCAGACGTGAATTAGCGTTATTGTCATGACTGAAAGAAATATGGCTGTTCCGTATAGAATCGTTCAATGCGAGGGAGGTAAATGTGGTCTTATAAAATGTGATACATTCTATTTTGAAAATTTTCACGTATCACAATGTAATAAAGACTTCTCAGATTTTTTATTATGAAAAGTTTCACCTGTCGCGGAAAAGCCTTGAATAGTAACTTTCTCCGCTGTCCATTTCAAAACCATTTTCGGAATAAAAATAAAAGTTAACAACAACAAGAGAGTAAAAACAATAAATCGCACTAGTACTAATTTAGCAGGGCTACATAAAGTGGAGAAGCAAAAATCGCCTCTAATAAATTACGTTAGCGGAAAATGCTTCATTTTAAGGCGTATAGCTCCTTAATCCTATGGCAGCCTGGTAGCCGCTGGGCGTAATTACCGGGCGCAATATATCGCCAGTTCGACCTCCCGACCCCCCGAGTTTCTGGGTCCTCATCACGCGGAATGAGTAACACATGGTACTGCGTTAATTGTCGGGGCACACGGATTTGTTTTTATTCTGCGATTGCGAGGGGGACTCGACTGTGTCGCGCCATCGATTTATTTTGTTTTGACTTTCTACTGACTTTCTGCTTTTATGATTTTGTGCAACAACGTGAATAATGGCAATATTCTCCGTCTGCACTCACGTATTTGTTCGGTTTGCTTTGTTACATTTACGCAACTACATATGTGCTAACAGTGGACCATCTAAATATAATCATTGAATTAATATACGCGTTTCCAAATTTAATAGTCAGTAGGTACAATTAACAGGCGACTAATTAGACACCAAGGCGGCATAAATCGGCAGTAAATATCTCAAAGTGTCGCAGATGGTGTCAAAACGCTTGCTCTGCGTGGCCAAGAGGTTAGCGATGAGCGGGGGATGATCCAAGATTATTGGACATGGTTTTAAATCGACATTACAGCTGATGAAAAAGGATTGTGATGGCATGTAAGATTTGTAAATGGAGTAGAGAACTTTGTCAGTATGTCGTACACTATTGTCAAGAGCCGATATTTACCTAGGTAAAGGAGTCTCGAAAGAGGTGTTTTGAAAGCCAAAACTGTTTCTTTTAATAAACGCTTTCTCCTAACACCTAAACACAGTCACAAATCTCAAGCCTAACCCTCGTATTTCGCGGCCGCACCCAAGACAGGGTCGCGGATAACATGCAATTGCGATAATAGGCCGACCCGGTGCCATATTGCGCTGATTGGTGACGTGTGCGCAGAATTTATTTTGTATTACAGAACGCGAAGGGTTAAGGTGCGAACAGTTATTTATGGAGTACATCTGGCGTCGAATTTGAATTTGGTGCAGGTGAAGTTAGGTGAAAAGATTTACTTGGAAGCCAAATTATTGGGGAGAGGTTTTGGGTCAGGTAAAAAGTAGCTAGTTCTTATTTCTTAGGGGTTAAGAATGCACTAATTTGGTAGTGTTTCAGTTTGTAATTTACACACGTTTTAAGATTTGAGTGCTAATGAAAGTTTGCAATTTGGTGTTGGGTTGTATGTTAACGTCCATCTTAAAACTGACCTCATTTTGCTGCTGGCCAAAAATTTGACCCGCACCGCGTTTCAGCCTGGTTTGTTTTCCCATGAATTTTCATAGATTACCAATTAATCCAACGTGACGATAAAACTAAAATAATGTCAATATTTTAATGATGATAACAATTAAACACCAGGAGCGCATGGTTCGCAGGCGACCGCTAATGAGTGCGGCAGTAGCGCCGGTGCGGCCGCTGCGGCCGGCGCGCGAACTAATTTGGTGCAGTGATGGATTGCGTGTGGCCGATGCGGGTCGCACCAAATACTCCCGTCTTGTATGCTGCCCTGGTACTTGCTCTAATTACGGATCATTCTCATTTATCTCCAAGTCCTACGGTAATGTCTGGGTCGATATTTTGGTGGAATTACTTCTCTATTTTGTAGAAGAAAAACTGAATTGAGGCCCTGTTCATGTAGCTAAAGTTTCAGCCAGCTGAATATTAAAAGCAACGGATATGTATGTCCAATGGAAGACACCTCAAAATGATTGATGGCCAATGCCACATAAATCGAACGACTTGTTCCGACGACGTGAAAAACAAAACTTTGTTTTAACCAAAATTGTAACAGAATTATTGAAAAATACATTTATTAAAAAACGATCGGTAAACATTCGTTATTTTCGTTCTACTACCCACATGAAAGTCAGAAAACTGATTCAAAATAAACAAATCGGCCATCATGCATTTCATGGCTCGTTTAGATAAATAAAATACAAATTTACAACACGGAAATCACAATAAATATAACAAAAAGCTTTATAATTCTGTTTACAGACGCGTCATGTTCCGTTTCCATAAGCGAACATGAAATAATGCGGATTGAGCAATGAAATTATTATTTAAATCTATTTACGTAAAACCCTTTTGTTAATAGACGTGAGCCATTTGCAGAAATGTACTTAAGGGTTGGTTCTACCAACATGAAGGAGCATAGACAAAAACTCGAAACAAAGGAGGTCTTTCAACACTTGGTATTAAAAACCTAATTGGAAGTTAGGCGGGTAATGGTAAAAACAGAATGCTAAATTCAAATAAATTGAAGGAACGCGATGGGGCGCTCTGGCCGCCATCACCTCGCGCGCCCATTTGTCAAATTAATGATGGATGGATCAGAATTCTAAGCGGCCACCTGACGCGCGGTGACGTCACGTAAAAATGTCTTTATTTCCACGGACATGTGGCTCAGGTCACGGTTTTCGAAAAGGTCTAGAAATACTTGTAGTTTGCAAATGATTTCTTGGAAAGTGTAGACAGGGATAGGGTCTTAGGGGTGTACGTAATAAACCGATCTTTGGTTAACTGTTTTTGTTTACTTACAACCTAATATGAGAGAGCAAAAGAATAACAATTTCTTAAGCAAATAAATGATCATCTACCGGAGCTACATCTAACTAATTCAAAACATCTCTATTCCGTTTACATTCGGTTTATTGCTCACTATGATGGTGTGTTCGCGTGTTAACCTCGTCGAATTAGCTGAGCATGTTGCTTAATCGCGTTGTCGCAATCGTACGCTAACAATGGTCGGACCGACGGCCTTTTTGCCTTTTTTACCGACAGATAAGGCCTTTGATTGTCCCCCACAGTTTCTAGCGTGCATCAGTCTATACTCTATACTCAGGTTAACGATTAAACGCAAATAGCTCGCCAATTTGACGGAGTTTTGTAAAGATGCGACTTTTAGCCGCAATTAAAATTCGCATTAATGCGTGCTCCGTAGTTTAGGCATACCTAGGTTTATTACTATTTTTTTGCCATATCTAAAAGGTTGCCAATTAAAAATAATTAAAATTCCAACGAGGCAATTACAAAAAAGTCCTCTTCCGCGGTAATGTCACTGTCAATTGGCAACCCTGTGCATATAGGACGTAATATATTACTTGGGAGTGGGAATGTTCTAGATAAAGAGTTTGATCGAGAAGGCTCTCAGTTCGTATCGTTTCCGATGTTTTTAAACTGGACGTTTTGTTTGATACATTATATTAATGGACGGTGCGCTGCTACCATAAGTCTCCGGACATTTGAGTGTACGGTTTTATTTATTGGGTCCGAGACCGTAATGGGTCAACTTGGACGAGATATGAGACGCGTGATGTATTGTTTCCTAATACACACTTTTAGAGCTCTGATTAGAAGATAAACAATTAAATCCTGTTCCATTGAGAAATAATTCGTTTGAGAAGTCTTAGAAATCCAGTTTTCAAAAGATAAATTCTTGTATAGAAACTCTTTTGGGAAACTTCTTCGTAACGGTAATGTTTTCTGACCTCGTTCACATTAAAACTTATCTTCCTAATAACTTGAAATAGCAAGTGCAACATGCAGCAGTTATCCTGAGTACGCACCTGTATGAAGACAGTACCGTTGTGTGCAAGTTTATGCGCTTAAATGCATTGTACCGGTGCAGCGCACTGAATCTATAGTTCCTTGTTAGTGTTTGTTACTTAATTCTTACAGATATATACTGCACATTAACATTATCTTGGATAAGTCGATCCCTTTTGACACCTTTTCTATGCATTTGGTAGGTATATAATTATAAGATTTTGACATGTGTTCTTTTTCCACCCAAAAATCAGTTTGATCAGTAATTTGACTACATCGGTTCGTCAGCATTGTGTACCTAAATTCTTCATTTATAGTTAGTACTAACTACATACTCAAGTTCTCACGTTTTACCAGTGAATGTAGATCGTAACTATTTACCTAAGCTACCACAAGACCATATATAGCGCGATCTACTTCAGCCTAATATCCAGTACCAGGCGATCCGATGTAATTACAGCAATACAAATTGATGAAATACCAGCGCTCCTAACGACTGTGTCTGATCAAACGATAAGACACGGCGACAAACATAAATCAGACTGCAATTAACCGTTTTAAATGGCCGCCGATTTATGATGGGTTTCAAGCGTGGGCGGCTGTTCGGGACCTTTTTCTAATTGTAGTATGCTGACATAGGCTAGAAGTTTGAGAGTCTTCCAATCGAAACGTACAGTTTTGTCTCCGCTCTCCAAAAAGGTGTCAATATTTCCCCGAACACAAAAATCGAATAAAAAAGTGAAAAATAGAATCATAACGAATAGATCTGACGGCTCGATATCGGTCGAGCCTCTATAAATAAAAGGACGTTTAAAATTTTAAGGGCCTCCAGTTCAGCGGAGGCCATTAGAGGCCCTTAACTGGTAACGAACGACTCTCGCCCAGATGCCTGCGGATACCGAACAATTGTTACTCGCGTGAAATTCGTAGCCGATTATAAAAATCGATTTCTTTTTTCGAATAATCGCCATTGACAATGTTGCCTTTGCCTGCACTATGTTGGATTGTTTATGGATGGTTAAAGGTTGTTCCCACTAACGACAATTTACATAGGTACGCCTATTTTATTGGCACATTAACCACTTACATCGTTTCAATTTTGTACAGTTTCTAACATGTGGAATACAATGTGCTTTTATGTCAACAGTTCGAGGGTCGTAAACTATTTTATTTCGCTGTTAACTTTGTGAGAGAAATCCCATCTATCATTGTTTAGTGTAGTTTCCCTCCGTATGGCGGTAAAAGTTTATATTAACTACCTGCAGTGGGACCAGACCCTTTGGAAACAACTTTTTGAACTGTAAGTAGGTAGCATTTGATTATAATAAGCTGAACATTTGTCGATGACGCAATAACGCATCGGGGATTACTTCGAACACATTCCATTTTTGAAAACTTTCAAAACATTCGCGCGTCTTATGTAAATGCGCCGCCATTACTATGGATTATGATGATTTTATCGATTTATATTTAATTAAATGTTAAAATTTGACACTTATTAATTGTCACAGAGTTTATAAGGTTTTATAACGATGGAAATAATCAGTCAGGTCACGATTACATCGACGAGCGACCGGTTTTGTGACATGTCATAGCATTTTAAGTAATCGTTATCGATAAATCATGTTAACTCGGAATTCGATGTTTTCGAACGTCTAGCTTTTGGATACGCCCACGGTTATTCTTGGGACGAATGATCGCTTGTGATTTATAAGTGTTAATTACAGAAACATTTTGACTTAGAAAAATGTTGAAGCCAAAATAAAATACTTTTTGTGCGGCATTTAAATAAATACAAAGTTAATTTAAATGAATTAAATCAGCGTCGCGTTCCATACGACCTGTGGACTACGATGACAGGTCTGAATATTTTTATTGTACGGGACACACTGGCCGATAATTCAATGCGTATAACGGAACGCGGCCGGATGTGACCGCCGCGTCTTCCTGTCACAATTAATTTCCGGGCGCGTTGAAATTGGCGCGAAAACTGTCGCGAGGGGTGGGGGCGGGGAGGGGGTCGGGGCGCGCCACCGCCGCGGGAATTTTAATTACGCACTCGTATACCGAATACCAATGTCGTCTTGTTTAAATTAAATATAAATTATTCGCCTCCTAGGCCCTGCTCGCCTGGTATTGCGAACTGCGAAACGCTGAATAAACAACTGTTGGCTTTTAATTAGTAAAGATTTTGTTGGTATTTTGTCTAATGTTTTAGTTGTTTCGGAGTTGCGTTAGTTGTGTTATTAGTTGATTGTACAGCATGAGGGTGACGTTGAGTAAAACGAATTGCTGTGTGACTGTCGGCTCGCCTGTCTCAGCTAGAGTGATGGAAATCTTAATGTCACAATGTCCACTACTTCCTAGTACTAGTGTATTTCCAAAAATCTTACTTACATCTCCTAGTAGGTGAGTTTCTCAACCCTTTAATTCTCATCATTCGCAACTAACTTAGTAGCTCTTAAAACTACTTCGCGAAACAAAGTAAAGCCGTCCAAATCTCGAAGTATTTAATCATCTTTATTATAGTCAGCTATACACAGAACTAAAAGCAGCATCAAAACTAGTTTAATTTCATAATAAAAGTTTGCAAACAAACTCCAAACGCAATTAGAGGGCAGATGAGGAGCTCACGGCAGACGGGTGCACTTCTTATGGCATTTAACTAACTTTGATAAAAAGATTAAGTATGACAGTTTGAAATATAGCCACCGCAGTCGGAGGAGAAAAAAATAACAGCGCAAAACTTGGTCGAGCGGGCCCCAGCTCCATTGTTGCGAGCGCAGAGTTAATTTTGTAGGAAAGAAACAAGCGAGGCGCAGGTGTACGGCGGCCCGTTGTATTAATTTGAGTCCCGTCTAATACCTACGTATGACTGCGTTCAAAACAGACGCGTCTGAATTTATACGCGAAGTTGAGCGCGTCCAGGCGCCGGCGCCGGGGATTTGTGCACGAATATGAACGCGCCCAGATTATGACGTCCCGTGCTCTGACAATCCGAACGCGCCCATTACGCTCCGTTTCACTGGCACGGGGTTTTAATTGTGAATTATTGCGCGGTGGACGCTCGTTACATATTAACATAATTGTTTTGAAAGAAACGCGTGTAAGCGATCTAGCTGCGATCCTGCTTGAGATAATGTTTTCGTATGTAATTATGAGCCGTTTGCATAGCGACGTGCGGGTGACATTTGGTGGCCTACGTCGCCATTTTGGTAGGTTTTTATCTCGCTTATCATTTTCTAAGAAAACTGAGGGTGTCCATTAGCTAAGACGTAATGGTTGTTTATGTTTAGTTTATAGCTTTTCTCGTTATACCGGTTTTGCTGAGTATACTTTATTGAGGCTTCAAATGTGCATTTTGATGCGTTCCAACGATGTTAATTATCATTTTAGATGCAGTAATTTTTCGTTTATGACTTGTCGTACACAGTGCTCGACGCACGACGTAATAAAAGTCCATTTTAATTGGAGCGTTTTCGTTTAAACGTCTAATTAATACGTTAACTATAATTTTATCAGTCACTGAATTATTTTTAACAGCTTGTTACAACATTTTTGAACAAATACTAATTTGTGAGGACGTGCCTCATATTTTTTATATTTCAAGTAACAATATAATAATACCTACATGCGTGGAAGGAAGAAACAGACGTATAAATGTTTCTGAGCTTTCAAAACATAATTATTTAAATGAAAACAGCTTTTAAATATTTATAACTTCCTCCCATCACAAAATGGCATAATTAATTCTATTGTCAAAGCTTCGCGCCAAAACGGCCATAGACAAGTAAAGTTTTCCGATGAGACACCATAGACAATAGTGATTACACACGGTTGGTTTCGCGAGGGCCACTCGTCAGTCGCCTGACAGCCGGGACGAGTGATGAACCTCTCCCGTGTTTATTGCACCTGCTGCCAATTGCAATTTACATTTGTTTAATTTGAATAGTTCGCTGTGGGTGTTGGAGATTTACTATTCAAATGGTATGGGATTAAGAATTCATTGGGGTTATTGTTAACCCTTATTACTAATCTCCAGATGACGATGTTTAATGGGGATGATTTTCTGAAAGAAAATATGATTTTGACTTTACATCTACCAAAACAATCTAATACATAACAATTTAAATATTTTTACCTAACACAACTTCTATATAATCCACCTAATCATAATTATAAATACATAACATAATTAAGCCGAGCTATCAGGAGCACAGAAACCCGAGGGATTGTAAACAAACGACCATAACTCACAAACGCGCCTTACTGATAAGAAACTTTCATTATGGACCCGAAAATGTTGAATTTAAAACGGGGCTTAATCAAGTAGGACCCAGTACCTGTGTGTTTAGGTTCGGATTACTTTGCGAAAATTACCTTACTATCGGTTGTTTTAGATTAATTCTGTTCCCTCTTCCGAATTATGGGACCTTGCTTTTCACATTTGCGGACTCACACTTGTGTCAGCAGAGAAAGTTTTTAAATTAAACCGCTCTGATGTATCGTTCAGTATATGATAGGGCCTTTTTAGTTGCTTGATCCTCAGCTCGAATTAAGAAGTCCCCAGAGCTTTGAAATCAAACAAAATTGTCGTTCCTCTCGTACAACGCAAACACAATTAAATACTAATTTTTAATACATAAAATCTGTATGTTTGTTTGTCATTTAAGCAGTTTGTACCGCGCCGCTCCCGGCGTACCAGGGCGGCAGAGCCGGGCAGGAGCATTCCCTAACCCCTTCGCAGTTTGATAAATGGCCAATTACTGTGCCCGCCCCGTCCCTTCTGTTAGCTTGTTGCCTATTTTGAATTGCTTTTGCTTTTTCGTTTAGATTAATATCTAAATAGGATAGATACGGATCCCGCTTTAGGTATTTTACGTTGTTTTTAAACGTAAATTTCGGGTTGGGAGCGCTCCACGCTTCTTTGTTCGCCCGTTTTTCGCTGCTCCGCTATTGTTTTCGTCTCTAATACCAACGAATCTTTGTTCTGTCTTGTTGTGTAATACGTTCTTTTGTTTTAATAGGATTTCCCGTTCGATATACGTGTTTTGATTTTGATCTTAGGAAATTGGCTGATGGGTTTTATGGTAAAAAAGGGATTTTCTTTCTGAATGAAATTGCTTCGTTTTTCTGTCGAAGAATTTTGGGCGGATCACTCCATGAAATTATTCAATAGTCCTTTTTCTTCTTGGTAGAGAACAAAACCTTCATGAGTTCTAAAAATCCAGTCACAAAAGAATCTCCCAGCAGCCATACAATACAAACAGTGTGACAGCCAAGGGCTCAGGTGTAGGTGTACTCTCAAACACCCGTCATTACTTGATAAGGGCAGCAGGGGTATTAAACCAACCCCTGTTTATTTTTCCCGAATTCAAAGTGCCCATAATTGCCTACAGACTTAAGCTCATTTAAAATTTTAACTCTGAAAACAAATGGGATTTTTTGGGGACGAATGTAAGTGTTGGGCACTTCTGCTGTGTATGGGATGTGTCATGTAGTAAGTAGTATGTTAGGAAAATTAATTGTTATTTTAACGTTTGTGTATAAATTGAAATTAATAATTTATTGTAATTTTTATTAAATAGTTTGATTTTGTTTTGTTTAGTTTCCTAATATCTTATCTGCATCTTTTCTAAATGTACTAGGGACTTATGACAAGCAAAGAGATTGCAAAACAGAGTATTCCAAAAATGAGATTCTTCGAAAGAAGCCGTAGTAGGTACCTCCTTTGTAGATGCATTATTATCCATGTAGTACATCAAAACAAAATCATGTACAACTCATAATACATAGATAATTGGTGTAGTCTTTTCGCTGATTGGACGAGACCATGATGACATCAAATTACATAGGCCCGGTCACGCAACGACACGCATTTGATACGAAATTACTGACAAGGCTACGCTTTACACTGTAATACCGTTTTTAGTGTATGTAATAACTATCATTACAGCTTATTACGGTAATTGTGGCTCCGTAACGGCGTAGTATAATGATAATAATATCTATTTCAATTGGGTATGCGGAACCAATCGGTGACCAACTTTGAGTGTTGTCTGTGGTACTGTCGTCTATGCGATGGTTTAAATTACAGTAAATGATGATTTGAGTGAGTAGCTCGTGTATTTTTTCCAGTAGTTTAAGTAAAATTTAGTTTAGTGTCTTAAATAAATAGTTTTGAACAGAACACATAGGAAGTGGTGAAGGGTGGGCGTTTTGAGGGCTGTCTTCGGTAAATTTTTGACGTTCAAAAAGTTCTGTTTTTAAGCCAAGATTGAGTAAATGATGAGTTTTGAAAAGTAAACGTTCATGCATACTTGTTGAAACAAATAATTCTCCTGAATAATCACAAAGCTTTTTAACATTTAATCGAAAGCTTAGATATACTTCTTCCAATCTTCTCGAACCTTCCAAAGACAATACACAAAATGACGAAAGCCGTCAAAACACAATGTGTTTACAAACATATCTAGACGCATGACATGTCCGTCTGTCAGGCCATCACGCCGCCATGATGGATGCGAGCGCGATTAGAAAAATGTTAATTACACGTCATTGTAGGCTTGTAATGATAGGACGGTTATTTTTTTTTGTATTGGGAAATACATATAGCTAATAGTTTAGCTTTGGAAATGGAGGGCAATATGAAAGGGGATCGGTGACAGTTAAAAAGTAAAATTTCAGTCATTAGATTTGATACGACAGAACTGTGGTGCTTTTTTGTATTGCAGTGTATTGAAACCCATCGTCATCTTCCTTCTTTCTTTCCAATTTTACTGGAAGTCGGTAGCATGTTTTCTTCTTCCACACTCGAAACCAATTATAAAAAATAACATTTTGAGAGGTATTTTAAAGAAACATAACAATTTAAATCTGCTAAGCAAATTGACTGGCCAACCGATAACATAATTGTAAATGAAGTGTAAAAAACGCAGTAGGTTCCCACAGACCACCGAAACGGCGTGGGCATCAAGATCAATGACCAGTCAGTGCGGATACACGCCGAATTGATGGCACAAACCAATGATAACAACTAAAATGCCGTTACAACACAATTTTTCAACGTTCAAAAACACCTAAGAAGAAATACAATATTCAATAAACTTTACACAAAAAAATGTTGAGTACAGATAACGTCAAAGGAGAAACGAAACGTCACTTTTATTTTTTTGTAATTTAATTGGAGTATTAACGGGCCATAGATAAAGTCACTCTGCCTCCTAACTTTTTTCGTTCTTTTTTTCAACTTTATCAGATGGCTTACCGTTTGAATTTAAAGGTGTGTCAAGTTTGTACGAAGTTTTAATAGACTGCCTGATCAGATCTTGAGAAAATACATTAAAATAAATTGTTCTATTTGCCTACCGGAATGAGCGACGGTACTTATGTATTTTCAATTCCTATTACTATGGATATGTATTTAAAATGTGTGTTCGATTATACGCCATTTTGTAGCAGTGAATATGTTATTTCTGCCCTTTTACAAATGTTCACTTAACGATGTGTGATAGAATAAAAATTAATGTAAGCATATTTTTATTCAAACGGGTACTAATTCAAGGGCCAATTACAAATTGTAGATATTTATTTAACACTATCGTGAAGTATTTCTCGAAAACTTGAAAACTTAGTTGTTTTTTGTGATAGCAGGATAATTGTTGCGTGTTGCAGCTGTATTGATGTCGGACAAACATTTACAATCAGTCGGAATGTTTGTTTGTCAAGCGTATTGACAGTAATGCCGCGTTATAATAAAATAGCGTGAAATAACAGCGATAGCGGTAACCACTATTCCTAACGTAATTTAATGAATTAGCATTCATTGGATATTTTGGCGAGGGTAGAGGGTAGCCGGTAAACATCCGCACGTTACGTCGCGCGCAGCACAAACCTGCATATTTCTAAGACTTTATTACATAATGTGACTCAAACCTTCCTCGTGCCCATAACTACGGAATAACATTAGAACGTTTTCCCGTCTTTCCGGGCAAAATACACGAGTTGGGGAAAAAAAGGAAAATTTGGTCACTGCGACCGTCCATAAATTCGCGTAGAGTTGCGGGTACTGCTCTAATTCCTTTGTTTGCTAAAACCGAAAACTGCCGTGGACATCCCGCGATGCCAATACGATATTTCACTCGCTCCCACTTGACTGATTCCTCTGCGTTAGAGTGTGACAGATGTATTTGACGCATTGCGTTCCGGGAACTTATTGGCGAGTCTCAAAGGCGGTAATCGTTTGTCTCATGTGCCAATCTAGTAATATACATGTAGTAGATTTATTAGACGTAGGTTAGCTTGTTCCAATCTAATATTTGGTGTTTTTTCTTGGTGCCGGGGGCGGCATCTAGCGGCGGGTTGCGACATGTCAATTTCCCTGGCGCGGCGCCAGGCGCTTTGTTAAAAGCTTTGGCGTCGTGAGAGGCAGCCGTAGTTATATGAACCTAGCTTTAATGCTACCAGATAATATACTATTTGACGGTAGAATGTGTAATTTTAAATTTGCACTCTGTTGCTAGTGATATATTTTGCAGTTTTTTCGCTGCACTTTAATTTACGGTCACTTGTTTAGGATTAAAGTTTCGCTGTAAGTATTAACCGTCACGTGATACGCATTGCACTCGCTTTATATGCTTTACTAGCACACGCGAGCGTTTTATAAGTGAAATTCTTTATCTAGATTAATTGTCTGCTTCTATCATTTGTCTTTATTCATTTAAGCGAAAATTACTCCAAGTTTTACACTGTACAATTTCCCAACCACTTCTCAAATTAACCAAATTCGAACTCTAACCGCGACATACAAACATCCAAAAAAGTTACATGTCAATTTATGTCGTTATGTACGTGGAATCGACAATACATTATAATATTGCGGTGGTACGTTGCAAGATGGCGTAATAATACCTCGTGTACATTAGCAAGCCATCGAGGCTGCGACAATAGACCCGGCTGATTTATCGCGCAGCGGATAAGGCGTTCCGCCAATGGAAAAAGGATTTTCCCGGGGAAAACTTCAATGAGAATAAATTTAAGGGGCATTGATGGATTTTAAAAGATTTCAATCGTGTAATTGTGATTCTGTTGTCAGTGGAGTTTGTTTTGTTTTTTTACTATTATTTTTAAAAGTAAAAGAAGTTGGAATAAAAAGTTGATTGCGCTAAATATAGGCTTATAATTTTCTGTAGAATGAAGTGTCACTTTTCAACATTCATTGCTAAGATACCTATTAAAAAAAGTAAAGTTAATTTCTCAATGGCTGGTAGTTTACACCGAGTGGTCTCTTGACGCTTCAACGTGATGATTACGCCCGTTTTGATAACGAAATGTAATCTTAATGTTAATTCGAAAATTATTCAAATCAGCCTCCATGATCACCCAGATAAGCCGCAAGAAAAACGAGTCGAGTATTTTTATTACGACATGTGTTCTATATTTATCTGATAAGCTCAGAATTGTGTTCCTCGATCAATTTGCAAAGAATACGTCTCTCAAGTTTTATCTGCGCGAAAACTTTTCACGAAAAACTCGCTTAATGAAGTTTCCCGATTTGGCCGGCGATCACCAATAAAGTCCTGTGAATAATCTGTGCGATCACTGAAGTAATCTGCAATAAAACGCGAAGGAAGCCAGTTATTATTGAAGTGTAAAGTAATATCCTCATTATGCGATGAGCTGAATAACAATTATTACAGGCGGTATTCAAGCGCAGTGCAGTAAAAACGGTTGATTGCCCACGCCTCCGACGCTGCAGACATTTTCATATGCACAGATCTCTTGCCAAATTTTTAATTATTCAAATGAGAGCACCAAAACACCAGCATGAATAACAGCCGGGCCAGCTCATAGCTCGCAATAAAAATATAACGATGAAAGCGCACGGCCGCGAAACTAAACATCCCGCGTCACCGTTTGACAGTTCAGAATGTAGTCTATTAAATTATAAACGTCCCTTCTCACCTTCGCAGTTTTTTTATTCAATGTAACTCCTAAACAGAAAGGATACATTATAGATACGCGGCGGAGCAGACACGTACAAAATGAAAATAGGGGAAAGGGAGCGAGGGTGGGGGCGGTATGGAAATGTTGGTCAAATATATCATCCGGCGTCTGACAGGCCAATTCTCTTATCTCACGCGCACGGCACCAGCGCGATCTAAGCTAGCTTAGCTAATATAAAATGGTTTTAAATTCAAGTTTAATTCGGGCTATCTGCAGCTCTCCGCCGCGTCGTAAATACGAACCCCAACCCACATACAAAAGGCGGGTGCGATTTACGGTTTTGACGGATTTCGAATATTTTAGCAGCAGGTCTCGGGATTAGGCCGAGTTACGCGGCGTGCGGACCTCGTACATCGTCGCCCGGGTGGGCTTACATTTTAATAAGACGATGATAATTTAGACTCGGGTGAAACTAGTCTTGGGATATGGTGAGCAGCTGCGCCGCCCGTTACACACCCGCCAATTTAATATTAGTTTTCAGTCGAGGCGCGATGTACGGCAGGATAAACTTTTCGCCTCGATATCATTACACCCTCTCTTATCTCATATTCCGAGGAAATTATTCTTTGTTTGCGCGGCGGGCGGGCGAATCTGCACCGCATCAGTTTACAACACGAGGACATCATAAAGTGTAAACAATGACGGCGTTTTCCATTACAATATGTTTACCGATCCGTGGAGCGGCGCATTATGTATGTTATCCTGGTAGGACGCGCGGGGCGCCGCTGAATTTATGAGACTCCGGCAAATATTTGGCGCTCCGAGTTCGGACGCTCACTGTCGGCTGACAACGGGAAGATTGTCGGCAACTGTTTACACAACGGGATATGGTAATTTTTCAGTCGCCTCGTTTCTCGCTGTAAGCGTATTCCGTTCACGGCGCGGCTCCGTTCTGTTCTCTTTACATTTAGTTTATTTCAAACATCGGAAGCGTATCCGGACGAGTCCGGGTGACGGACGACGTAAACAGAGTGGGCTGACGTTTAGTGTCATTAAATCTCGTAATAGGATATCATAAATCGCAGGAGGTCGGCGGTACCAGGCTGCCCGGGCGGCTGTCATCGTTTGTCAGAGCATTTCACGCATTGTTGGACAATAACGCAGGCAGGGGCGGGCTAGCATTGTGCGCGGCCGGCCGCCTGGATGCGGACGTGACGCGTGCGCGATATGCTGACCGCTGCTAACACAACACCGCCTATGCGTCCACTCCACGCGTCAAATATACATCTCTTTTGTCACAAGAGATACGTTGCGCACGTAACTCGGCATTATCCAAGAGATTCCTCCCCATTGGGCTTATGTAAAGATGCGCTCAGGTTGTAATTCTCACTTGAGCTGTCTCGAAGTGATTCACTCAAAAAGTTTCTTAAACCGGCACCCGTATAAGTACGTACCACAATCAAATTTATATCGTCGGTCGAAGGTAAAAAAGTGAAAAAATAAAATAACATCAAATATGTTTGGTATGCATCGTCTCAGAGATTCACATCAGAAATTTAAGCTTTAAAGAACCGGGCGGGATAAAAAACATCGTGGAGTCGAAAAAAAAGAGTAAAAACTTGACCCCTGAGAGCCGGCCGCGTAAATTCGAATCAAAAAGAATCAAACGTCATTTTACGAATGTATTGCCTTAACGATTATCAATTTATAATGTCATTGAAGCGGTGCTTTCTCATAAAATTGGTTTACGTTACATTAAAATAGGTTTAACAGTCGATTTATGGTAATAATTTAACTTGAAGCTTCGTGGATAGTGTCTGGGCAAAGTTCACTTGATTTTAATGTATTCAAACGATGCTTAAAATTCTTTGAATACACTGATATTATATAATATGCATACGGGTTTAGAAATTATCCCAAAAGTCCTATTTTTGCAACTTACTGCAACATCCGAAACATATCAAAGGTTTTTAAGATTCTCATTTAAATACTTACTAAAAATAATTAGTTAATATAATTTATGTTGTTTAAATGTTTTAGTTGAATATCCCTTGTGAGGCAGTATCAGCGTGGGGTCTAAGGCCCGTTGGCGTTCTTTAATGCAAAACTCGAAATAACTTGGCGTCTTTTTATGCATATAATTAAGATAAATTATGAATACAGCTGATTGTTATTGGCAGAATTTTCATTGACCAGCAGTCAAGAGCTGTTTAGAATGGCACATTTTTTTCTAGAGATTTGAAATTCGAATTTATCACAAAAAGATGACACTCGTATTCTTTAATTCAAAACAAAACTGACATTACAAAACAAGATGGCCGTGAAAACCATAGACAGAAAAACAAAAACGAGAAAAAAGCCTTTTTTATTGAACTTCAAGGTAAAAACAAAGTACTGGAATAATTTTCTCAAAACGGTGGGTATCGTGGTACCAATTACTTTGGCCGAGGCACTCAGAGACAAATGCCTTCTCATATATCGAGATGTTATCGCAATGTACTGGTATCGAGCCCGATGCCTCGCAACGGTTAATCAGACCACAATGGGATAAATAAAAACGTATAAAAACGTACTATTATTCTGTGTAGTATCTTAAAGTTCGAATGGGTTGTCTATGATCATTGTTTTTGGAGAAGGTTTCACTGTTTATGGATTGAGAACATTCTAATTCTGGAAGAGTTAACTACGCAATCATTTTTACTTCGTTTTCGTTAACAGTCATGAAAGTATAGTAAAATTCCATTATAGTAAAAATCCACCACTCCAAAACTCTTGGAAAAATCTAACGAGTTTTAAATTAACTCACTTATTTTTAGCTTACTTAAAAAAAGGTTCTCAAATACACATTTTCCTTACCAAATGCATTTTTTTCGTGAATCTCTTAAACGCTATGCCAGCCTAGTACTTATTAAAACCGGTACGATTCCGTGGTGTTTGAGTGACGTGCAACCATGATGTATCTGCTCCGCGGGTCAGGGGTCAGCCAATGATGGATGGTCAGAACTACCCTGATGAGGCTCGACTTGAGGTTCCGTCAGATAACTTATTACGTACGTATTTTATTGTTTACCTGTACGAATAAATAGGTTTTTTCATCCATGTGAATTGAGAACTTACCTGTAACAAAAAATACAATTCATAAACAAATTGACCATATTCAAATAAATGATTTATGTAAGACAAAAAAATAAAAACAAAACATTGTCCCCGGTTCCAACCCTTCCCCATCATTAAACAACCAAAATCATCTCACACTTTGATTTAAAAATGGAAGGATGGAATCCTGATATTTTTAAATCAAACACCCGAATCGTTCCGAGAACTGACGGTCTTTCACGAACCTCGCGTTATTCTACGAATGGCGGGGTGACTAACCTCGAAATTAGCCTAGCGATTTGAAAATTATAGACTCGAAGTTTATTACAAAGTCTAACAAAAGACAATGCGTGATAATTGAACAGAAACATTTAATGGTAAGTGGTGACATGCGAGCAAAACAGTAATTTGATAGCAATTTCAACTTGATACGACAATTACGCCGTGATTAGGCTACAAGAATGGCGATTGCGATTCGCACGTGATATTTCCCGCCATTATGGCGGAAGCGATTTTTTTAAATTGGCTGTTATTATTTTATCTGGTACCTACGTGTAATAAAAAATATAAATCACGAAGCATCGTAATAGTTGCTGTGAAGGGAAAAAACGTAATTGATCTTGAATCACGTGTAGACTTGACAATTGTAGGCATGTGTCAAGTCCCTCCCTCTAGTTCTAAGAATACCTACACTTTAGTCTAACTCTCTACTAGGTATTTAGACTCCACAAGTTACCAATCGATCGTTCAAACAACCTTAGTGAAAGAGACGTCATACAATTTCAATCTCTAAATGACACTTATAATTACTTAAAAATATGACATCCGTGACGGAAGCATAGAGCATTCTAAACAGATGGGCTGTTAACTATTAATCCCACATGCATCTGTCCCAGACCATAAACTAAGTCACCAAAAAGGTTGAAGTTTATAATAAAACTAAGAACAATGATCAAAGTATCTTGCTTGTTCGAGGTTGCGTGCGTACGTCACTCAAATCGGATCACCTGATACGTAAATTACTCAGAACCGTTTTATTAACCAATTTGTTCCGTTTCGAGTGAATACAATTCGTATTATATGTGACCGGCCATTGTTGTTGCTTATTTGTGTAATTTCTAAATTATACGTGTATTATATTGTGCTGGGTGCAATCATGTTACGTGTAATTTTGTTGAAATCTAGTGATATGGTAGTGTTGGTAATCGGGTCGGGGTTTCCAACATGGCGTTTGTTTCCTTTTTAAATTTAGGTATCTAAAGGGATGTTTCTTGTGTTATGTGTAGGTATTGTTTATGGTACATACTGTTCGTGTTAGTGTATGAATTGTCATAACAGCAGCCAATAAAACAAATATACCTTTTTGACGATTACACAATAAGATGATACGACGGGCTTTTATCGTTTATGGACTGGATCAATAATGGTTCACTCATAAACAAGATTTTCGACATAGGGTAAAGGCGGGATAGATGCCGCAGTGGGATAGATGCCCCATTTTTAAAAAACCTAACTTCCCATGCTCGCGATTAAGAAACAACCGTTTAACTAGAAGCCACAAGCACCCCGCACCTAAATTAGCCACGCGCCATCGAGGGGTGAGGTCGCGTTTCGCTCGTGTGTGAATTCATCTCCGCGGCGAACTTACGGCGAGCGTAAAATTTTTAAAGGTGAGTATTTGCTGTTGTATAACTTTATAAGTAGATATTAATTCCATCAAATTTTTTATTACGTATGTATATTGTTTCATGAAGTATACATTTTGATGTAAATAGTTGCTCTATTGTATTTATTTATTTAAAAAAATATTAGGGCATCTAACCCTGTCAAAAAGGATAGTTGCCCTGATTTTTTACGGTATAGGTGCCCCTAGGGGCATCTATCCCTCCATACACCACGTGTACCCTGAATGTATTATAAGTGCTTTGAATATATATTTTTCATGTGTTTATGTATAGGTATTTACACTTTTTATTGATTACGAATGATTTACAGTTCAAACAGTGAAGATGAAGATAATTCACCTAAGAACAAAGTTAAGGAATAGAAAACTAAAGGTTTGCCGGTGAAGAAGACTAAAAGAGATGGACAGGATGAGCCTAAAGATACAAATAAAAATAACTGCATAGAATGCTTTGAAAACTATGAACAAACAAAGTCTAAATCCGACTGGATTCAATGTGTAATGTGTCAGTGCTGGTTACATGAAACCTGTACACTTTTCAGAAATGTTTGCTCGAGATGTAGAAAACTTAAAGCACTGTCCGGTTAAATATTATGATGCTATGTGTTATTTTGGTTTTTAAGAAAGAATGATTTTTATGATTTTGCATGTTGAAACTAAATAATTAATATTTTGTAATAAGGGTTTAAAATATAAAATACATTATTTTTGTTGAACAAAGACTTTTAGAATTTTATTGTGTTAATTTTAATTAATCTGATAATGAATATAAAAAGATTTTAAAATCTGCAAAGCACTTTTCATTTCAAATAAATTAAAGTAAAAAATATATAAATATTATTAATATAATATACTTAAACAGTATGAAGGGCATCTATCCCGCACCGTAGGCATCTATCCTCGCTAGTATTTTCAAGGTGGGGCAACTATCCATAGGGGTAGGCATCTATCCCCAAAAATGGAGGTCTACGAAAAGCTAAAATCTGCAAAACGTGTAGTATATAGGTCCAAAAAGGTAAATCACAAATAAACATAAAGGATTAAACTAGTTACATTCATAGGTGTTATTAATGTAGAACCAATATTTATTAAATTATAAGCATATTTCAAAAAGTGGGGCATCTATCCCGCCTTTACCCTAACTCGAGCTTATCAACCTGAATGTTGAACTCTTTATGAACATACTATTATTTGTTAATATGTCGTGTCCGTATTTATTATATCAAAATAACGTTTATAAATTAAGTTTAATAGTTAGGAGAGCATTAACATAAAGCCAGCGCCCTAATTGCGACGGTACATAAATAATATCGGTACAAGTACTCCACCTAATTAGTCTACTATGAAGCGAACGCGCTCGCTATAGCGCCTTTTTCTTCAGATTTTCCGACCGCCTTAGTGTTTCCCATTAAAAAAACTCTACCAATCCATCGTACTCTCTCCGCTTGCACCTTGCACCGACCTATTATTTCCTTTTCACTCTTTTGTTTCTGCGATGTGGATGTCTCGCTCCGCGCTCCGCCCATTTATAAAATCGACTGGCCGCCGCGCCGTCCGTTCACCTGTCCCTTTCCCGTCCGACTGATTTATGTGAGAGTGAGCGGGTTTGATCGATGCTTTGTTTTCCCGCTTCAACTGTCACACCGCATTCGTTTTTCAAAAAAAGGCGCGCACTGACCCTCGGATTAGGTTATACGTTATTACCTGGTGTAAATTCTGATAATGCGCACAGATTGCGGCCGCGAATTCCTAAGGCTCGAGTGTCGCCTTGTGGGAAACGCAATGGTGGTTTTTTTGCTCGGTAGGTACCGGCGTTTTGTAAAACTATATTTACGATAATGTTATCTCGCGCGGCGGTGTTACGTTACCTACCTACGCCGCGGGTACGCGTGATTAATGATTAACTCAGTCGACGCGGAACCTCTTCGCTCCGACGACTCCGTACAGAAAAAAAAAATCAATTCTAAGAAACTATAGCTTATTGTTCGATTGCTCGCCGGACATAATGAAGGTGTTTCCTATCGAACAAATAAGTAATCGACCATAGTGTTAGAACGATCAATCGATTGTTGCATGTTTCCAAAAAGTCGCGAATTAAGATTTCAAGGCGGGCGCGCGATTGCTCTGCAAAAAGGGCGCGCCCGTTGACAAGTTGAGAAATGTCATGGCGGTAGTTTTTTGAGATTATTTTTGGCGGGAATGCCATTCTAATCAAAATAGTTTACGCGTCGGCCGTACCGCAGATTAGATTCGTTTGTTTTGGTCGATCGTGGGAACGATCCGAGTTTTTTCAATAATGGGTCTCGAAATCGTTTTGGAATCCTTCATTCTGGATTGAAGTAAAAAGATTTAATTTGTCCTAACATTTCGGTTCTAAATGGTGGCAGGTAAAAACAAATGGCACCTTCATTACGATTCATACATTCATTGTTTGAAACAGAGGAAAAAATAATCGTTACACGTTGGAAGCTTCCACGTTCCGCGAAACTCCGATATCATATGTCGGGAGCCCGACAAACTGTTATAAATCAAAATGCGAACAAATAAAAACGGCGCGCGGAGGTGAAAACGTTATTATCTTTATAATTGCACGTCAAGGCGGGAAAACTGGGGGGCATTCGGCGCTTTCCTTGTCTCTGGCCGTTTTTTTAACGCGGCGACGCTATGATATATCGGCCCATGAATACGGGATGTATCGCGACACCTGCTCGCTTCCTTATGAATTCGAAATTGCGACTTTCTTGATGTCATTATATCCTGGTACCTAGACGGAGTTTGTTTGCTGCGTATATTTTATGTATGGTTGATATATTGCGTTGTGTTTTCGCTTTAGATCCCCCAGAAGTCATAAATAAAGTGTAGCTCGCATGGATTATATTGTCCGAGACGCTGAAGAAAGTTTGAAGTGTTTGACAGTTTCTTAAGAGTTCTAAACAATGTCTGTTAAGTATTCCAAATAATTGTTAATGGATATTTGCGCTCAGTTATTGATGTAAGACATCTTCTTAATTCCACTTAGCATCAAATGAACCAATTCACGTCACGTCGATCGAACATGAAGATTGAATACTTACTACTAAAGCTCTCAAAAGCGGACATTATCAAATTATCACAAAAAGAAATGAATCGCTGCATAACAATGAAGCTAAAAGAACATAAACCAACAGTGTTAGCGATAAGAGATGGCTCGCGCTCCGCCCCGCTTGTAACGAACCGCACTATCGATGTCTCAGTCAAAAACTGTCAAAAACGTGACAGGCGCCGCGTCAGCCTAACGAGGCGAGCGAGCGCTGCGTCAGCGTGACTCGGGCCTTCCGCGCCACCGCCAGCGCCATCTCGCGCGCAGTAGACGAACTAGCCGCGCGGTCACCGAACAAAAAAATGTTATAATCTCGTCTGGACAGAAATACATAAAGATGCAAATGAGCCGCGCCCCCGGGCGGCGAACGGGCAAACCAATTTATTGGTGCGCGCGCACCTCATTATCGCTAACAAGCATTGGAACCCTTTCTTTACCCCATAAATATTATATTTTACACCTGCACTAAAAGGGGTACCGGTACCGAGATGGCATGTCATTGCCAATGTTGCGAACACCTTTTGGCGAACATCAGGTTTCTCGATTCAGTTAATAGATGTCTCTTATCGATTTATAACGATTACGCCTCACTCATTAGGCTTCCCTATAAACTGAGTGCTAATGAATATTATACGTGTGTGGCCTTTACCTTTCCGCGTTTCGTGTACACAATACAGTATTTAGTAATTTCTGTTCTTATCTAACCTTTTTAGCAACAATTCCTGTAGATATAGCGTTCTTTTAGGGTTTAATTTCATTAAGAGAGCAATTCCTATGTTGGGCAGCATAATATTATCTGTATTGTTAGTGGTGTGAGACACGCGAATTTCTTTGGACAAAGAGACCACCAGCATGCAGGTAACTGATACTTTTGTAATCATCGATGGTATTTTATGTTAAAGGGAATAGTGAAAGTGTGAACGAAGATTCTCATGTGCAGGGCAACTAAAATATTTTTAATCTTTGTAAATTAATTTCAATCCTAAAGCAAGTTGAACTCTTGTGAGTGGCTGTTGAGAGAAGAGGCATAAATAATTTTATTTTTGTACTAAATCAATCGATATCAAAATGCAAAATGGTAACTAATTTCCTAAACAATCATAAACAATAATAAAATCACTTTCCGTATAAACTTCCAATGTACCAGGAGTACCAGGAGTGAGCAAGTACTAGGGCGGCAGAAACGCGAGGAGGTGACCACATCGCGTGCCGAGCGGCGGGTGCAATTTGTGAATAATTCCAAACGCAAGCGCAATTATATGACATTCACAAGTTTCTTGATATGCAGCCACGGTTAGCATTAGCACGTTCACGTGGGTGGGTAACTACGTGCTAAAGTAATTTTTAATCGCAATTAGTGCCTGATGTTCCTAGCTTTATAAATCGAACACATTAATATTGGTTATCAGCTGCTAAGGGTCTTAGTTAAAGGTTAAGTGGACATTAATATGTCGGAATAACGATTCTAAATAGTTGTGCCGGGGAAAGAAATCTTTCACTACAAAAATGTCCAAAACACAATTACTTAAGCCAATCGCCAATACCATCCTGTTGACTGTTAAAATTACGAGTAAAAACCGCAAGGAGAGTGCACGAAACCGCACCGGAGTTGTCAGATATAAAAACGCAGTGAGTCACCGGAACGCACCAATTACAACACATTGTCAGCGAAATCACGGCCGACCACAACTTGTGCGTTTAAAAACTGATACAACTTGACATTTGGCATCAAATAGGCTGTAATAGTCGTTGTGGTCGGCACAAACGTGCCGTGGCCCAATTTTGTGGCGTTAGGCACTTGAAAACGCACTGACATTAGCAGACCTGCCCGTTTGCGCCCAAATTATTTTACACTACGTAGGTATGGGTCAACTCAACCTTGTCGTATTTCTGTGCCAATAAAATGAAGCTACAAAATTATTCATCGAAGTTTTTTGCTGAATTAAAGCCCTATTACCATAATAATTTACAGTTTAACTTAATATTCGATTAATTGAATTTTTGTCACATAAATCAGCCAAAGAAGCAGTGTACATTTCAATTGTGACTTTATTAACACAAAAAAATATGATTGCGCACAATTTAGCACGGTTATGCTAACAATAGAGTTCTTTGTGTTTATCACAATGGACATTATTACCAATTGACGTAAAAGTATCAATTATTTATTATTAATAATTATTGTGTTAACACAAGTGGCTCGTGATTCATTAAGTTTGTTTGTCTGTGAGCATGTGCCTTTTGTTACATTTTAGCAGTAAAACGTTGAAGGATATTGGTGTCGTCATCATTATTATGGGAGATGACACCGTAGCTAAAACAACTGTAAGAAGTTACACTTTTAGATTTTGACCCAAAGTCTGGCTCCAAACGTAACAAACAAACCGATAATGATATAAAAGTAATTTGTAGTGTAACAATAACTTGTGTACGAGCGATAGGCCCTGAATATTTATAAATGCTCGTCCTATTATAGTGTCGACATTTTGAATAATTAAAGAGAGCGCTATTACGTACGGCAGACGTGGCTACCCTTGCTTCATGAATAATTTCAATATCAATCGATGGCAACACTAATGGCTTTTGAGACAGAATAATGAGAAAATCAAAAATTCTCCCGGCAGCCGTGGAAAACGTTACCAACTGATCGTATGGTATTTGTTGTAGGAATTTTATATTTATTGTGTGTTGTGAATAATTATTGTAATTCTTATTTGTTATGAGAAATTTTCCACTCGTAGAATACCTATACTTAAGTCCATGCAAATTCATGAGTTAATTTTTAGTCGCTGCACTAAATACAATGATTCAATACGAAACAAATAAGTAGGTAAACAACGGTAATCTCTATGAAAAAGGTAAGTCTTTCCCCCCGCAAAAAGCAATATCAACAAAATATATCACGTACTAGGTTCGCATAAGCAAGAAGCAGGTGTGTTACGCCACATGAGCCGGAATGTGCGGTAAATTTTCCGGATGCCTTCCCAATGATTTCCTCGGAGACCACCGGCCCAGATACGGTGGATTTCGATACGATAACGCTTCTCAATTTCTGTTCGCCTAGTACTGGAGATATTGTGACCACGCCCCGCGCCATTAAATATGTACCTAAGGGTGGGTCGGTTATTTTTTCTATATATGAGGTCTCGGGGGATCTCATCTTGGGATATCAATCGGCGATATTCGGTACGCGGTATCTTGACAATCATCTCGAGGCCTCGTTATTGTGGTAACAACGCTGTATTGTTTTGTAATAAATAAAAAAGGCCCTTGTGTGATACGGACACAAAATATTGCGGATAAATAGAGTACAATAAAATCTTTGTAAGACTTGATTAAAATCGTAGACGTGTATTATAAACCCAGAAACATACTCGCAAGTTAACATTCTGTAATTAACTAGTATTCTAATGAGATCGCGTCCATTAAACACGAGGTAATTAATATTAGAATCACATAGAAACACATCATACGAGACGTCTTATCATTTACATTCGAGTCTCGTATTAAACTTATAGTCTCACCTACTAGATATATTGAGACTGCATATTCACACTATAAGTGATTAATTTAGTTACTCATCAACTTATTTATATTAGATTTACTGTTTGTTGCAGTTCTCAATTTATTCACCAAGAGTAAAAATGTTCTACAATAATTAAAGAGAACACTTAGTGATGGGAAAGACGATACTATAAAATCGCTTACAGATAATGTAACTGTTCCAAAATATCGGTACCAATGTATAATAACGCATCTGATTCTCTAGCGGCAATAATCGTAATCGGCGATTTGGCGTAATCGCCGTAATCTGCGTAATTCCTGTAATCGGGGCGGGGCGATTCGTGGCGCTCCGTATCGCCATGACGTGGTAATGGTCAGGTTAACGCCGATCCAAGGGCGGGACCCGGGAATTAAACTAACTTGCGAAAAGAACACTGAAATGACGAAAATTGTGCAGTGCACATTATCAAAACTACTTATAGCTTTTTATTAGAAATGCAGGCAACGAAAGGGAGCATTATTTTCCTATGTTGCAATAACGATCAGGAAAAAAGGTCTCAAAATATAATGAAGTGGAAGTATATAAAAGAGCTTTTGAAACAGAAAAGTCTCCTTAAAGCAAGGCGAATAAAACCTAATCCTTTCCAGTGCAGGCAAGCAAATAGTTCATAGGGACACTGGATACCACATACAGGCGCTGTCACCCGGCTCCATACATGGCGCGGCCCGGTCCGCTTGCAAATTGCAACAACACATTGTTCCTAACTGGTATCCGGTACCGGATACCGATACCGTGAAAGGGCAAGATTACGATCTGTACACCACTAGTAGTATCTAGATCGAATGAAATTAGAATTTCGTACCTGTTCGAATTTGGAATTATTTTTTTGAATTTCGAAAATCGAAGCGGGAGATTCTGCTTACGTCCGTGTTTTTTTTTGTTTGGCTTTCATGTTTCTAAAACAGTTCGTTTTTATTATGACCTAACAATGATCAGTAAGAATGATCTGTATATTTTTAATGGCGTTAATGTCTAAAAACACATAAAAAAACCATTAAAAATACAACAGTCCCAGTATACCATATCAAAAGCATTCCACGGTAAGATTTATAAACAAAATGATATAAATCGACTTTAAATTTTGAGAAAAACTCAAATAAAGCTATTTAAATAAAACTATCGCATATCAAACGGCAGATAAAGCTATATATCACTTACAACGGTAGTTAATATTTTCACAAGTTGATTTCTGTCAAACGGGCAACGTCAACTTAGGAGTTAGAAAAAAAGGTATTTTTAAAGTCGTAATAAATCAGTTGTGTTTGTGAAAACAATGATTCTTTTGTAATAGTAGAGGCTATTAAATTTAGGGATATAAAAGTGTCAAGTTTTAAACTATACGTCTGTGTTCGTGACGCTTGCGCCGGCGCCGCATTTGGTCATAATTTTGGAATGATTTACAACATAGAAGTGATGTCTAAGACGTTTATTTGCGAGTATATTTTTATACGACTTATCTAAATACAATAGTTTTGGTGTTCTCGATTTGTTAAGTAGTTGATTTTTGTTTAATGTTTGACTTGTGAATGATGTTTCCGTTCCTAAGTTTCAAATGATTTATGACGCAGCCAATTGAAAAGTTGGGAGTTAGTTGTCACGTTTTTGACTCATTTCTGAAATAAGCTGTTGTTTCAAAAACAATTCTGACGTATCAAAAGCAATATTTTATTGATAAGTTCGCCTAAAACACGAGTATGCACTCAGTAATTACCCAGTCCCGTTATAAGACAAATGGGTTTTCTAGCAACCGTGCGCAACGGTACCTCTTGTAACTTATGCTCGCCTGGTGTCTTAATAGCTAATATCGCCGCCTAATGACCGTGCTCGTCTTGCTCCTAATGTGCCACATGGGAGTTCAACTGCTGGTGAACGCCTCGCGACCCTGCGCTCCTGGTATGTGTGATCACTACTTTGATTGTGTTTGATGGCTCATGGGGAGTGTCACCATGAAAAGAAATGGGTAAGTGCAATCACTCATTCTTGACAACACTTTATAAGAAAAACAGTAACAAAAGATCTGAAATCGACAACTTCCATAGATACGATAAAAATCCAACAGGTTACAAATACAGTAAAAGTACACAGTCATAATGTTTACGGTTATTAACCGAATAAAGACTAGCCATAAAGCAACATCTAAAGGACACCATAACATCTCGTCAAGGGATGTGACAGTCCTCAATTCCTTTTATGATGTATTAGTGAGATGTCAGTGAAGACTTTTACGAGCTCGTAAAACGACCTATGTTCACTTGTTGAGTTTATCCTACCACAACTTTATATCTGCGGTTACCACAACCTTAACACCTTGTAATAAAGCCTATAGTTGTATTTTACTAAGTGTAAATTTGAATACAAATGTTAGATAGCTGGTTTATTGAGGAATTTGATGATTAAGGATTTGGCAGATCGTTGGTACATTGATAATAAAATGGTTTATACGGTACGAAAGTTATTTCAAGATCAAGCAATTGTTTGGAGTTGATCTTCAGCTGGCGTTGTGCCACAGGTTTTATTGTGTAACTAAATCGAGAATATCCTTGATTTGATAAGTTTCTGTAAGTAGGAAAAGTCTTTCCAAACTTGCTTTCGTTTCTATGTAACTAGGAAGCTTTTGTATATGAGGTAAAGTGTCCAATTTTTGATATTTCGAACGGGATAATGAAAAAAGTCTTGTAATTTTTACCATATTTGAACACTTGCTTCTACCTATGCTAGCCTAGTACTTCACAATTTCAAAAGCCACACAATCTGATCGTATCTGGTTCAAAACAGTACTTCTCCGGCATCCTGTGACAATGCTGCGACAGGGGATGCCGGGGGAGGGGGGATGATTAATTGTCTCGCGGGGAGGGGTGTGCGCGATAGAGAGACTCTTTGCTACCCACCACTGATGGTATTTTTGTCATTAGCAGTTTCCATTTGTGCGAGATTTATTTGTGTTTGAATTTCGAAGATATCTTGGATTTCGGTGTAATGACTTTTATATTGAGAGTATTCGAATACCTTTTAAAAATACCAGATAAGGCACTTAATTTAAAATTCTTATCACAAATCTACAAAAATACAGCTGCAGAAAACTTTTAATTGCCAAAGTTATTTCGAATCTCCATCATTCAAAACAAAACACGTTATAACGAACCTTCGAAATTCAAATAAACATTCAAAATTGGAAGCTCCAACGAGCGACTCCGGAAACGCGACGAGTGCGCCCGAGCGGGCCCGAAAGCTTCCGAAAATTGGCGAGAGGGCGACACAGGAAGATGTAATGATGTTTGTCAAATGGAAAATAAGATAGGGAAATGTGCAAAGGAGCTGAATTGTGACCTTCTCGCTGACGCAGCGCCCCCCGGGATCGACTGCGGGTGCTTTATTACTGTTGCCATAAAACCCATTTTAAATAAGTCTTAGATTAGTTTTATTTCGGCTGTGACAACGTTTCAAATTATATTGCTGACAATTTGTAACTTTTTTGCGTAAAAGCTGTGTTATAAGTACTTAGTTTAATTTACTGACTGAACTATTTACTAAAGCAATATAAATGACCTAACAATTTAAACAAAGAATCCAATATCAATTCCATAGACAAAGAACTAAACGTTTTTAAATTCCTAAAAGCCGAGGCTTTATTCTCAAAAATGATATATATTCTCGTTTAAAATAGTGATTAAAGTGTCCATTTGTGTAGAAATAATTAAACAGTCTAATAAAGGCTGCCCTTTTGCTGGAATGCTGACATTTAATTAAAACGAGCCAGCGCTTCACTTTAACACAAACTAAACGGGCCCATTACGTGTATGATAATAATGTTTATATTATGTATGTGTTATTTGTATTTAATGTATTTTTTAAAATAATGTCGCGTATTTTGTTTCGTGGCACAGATTTAGTGCAAAATGACGGCAAAATATAAAGCTATTTTTGAAAATTTTTGCCGTTGCAGAAAAAAATGTAGAGGGAAAATTCTATAAAAATCATATTGTCGTCCAATATTCAAGCATTGCCAACATAACTCATCGTACTTTTAACGACTCTCGCATTTCTCCCTCGTTTTTCGAACTAATCGTTCTAAATCCGAAAAAAGTCACCGAAAACTCATTGGGCATTTTGAATTGGAGCGAGCGTTCGAAATACGAACGTTAGCAGAAAACAGTAAATTCTTCAAGCCAAGAAAAAAATACGTTCGAAATTCAAACATTCGGGGATTCTAGCTGAATGGGTGCGTTCATAAATCTCTTCGTCTCAGCAAGTGATGTTCGAAATACGAAACAGCGCTATCGGGCCCGTTGGGCAGAGCGTGTGGTGCACAGATAAAATAAATGGCGGGAGCTGTGAAAAATGATGACGCGGCCGCGCGGAAAGACGCCCCTAAAGGGGTTGCTCAACACTGGGTCAGGGTTTGTTTGCTATTGTTCGTTTCAGGGATTTTATTGTCGGATTTATTAATTTTATACCTTTCAATATCGAATCTAAGAACAATATTGGTCTATGAACGCATCTAAAACATCTGAACTACATCTAACTTTTATACAGACTTTATCTAAAAATTGTAAGGTTAAGCAGCCCCCGATTCATGGAGACATCAGTATTTCGTCTGTTTACAGCTTACCCAGGCGGCGCCACGCGATAAACACTAGTTTGTTTTATGGAGGCCATGTCACTGCACGCTTTGATGTTCGTACATTTTTATAGTTCGCATAAACACACACTTTTATTATTAACTAGATTTATAGATAAATGACGCGTAAGTACGGTTTTTCGTTATTTTTGTTGTAATTCGTAAACAATTTGTTGAAAATTGTTATAATTAAAACGTTTATTACGCTTTGAGGTGATAATGCGGTATTTTTATCGGTTTTGCAGCGAGATATTATTGCTGGTTTTTGTTGGTTATTTTAAAATTATTTTTATGAGGTTTACAGTTAAAAATGTGGTTTGGTTCATCTTGAAACTCATCAACTCGATTTTTATGTCAGTTGTAGATAATTTCTTTCAGTTTAGTCTTAATAGGTAAATTTTCTATCTACATAGTTTGTTTAACTATAGTGCCTACATCCGTGAAGTGGTTAAAATGCAAACAAAAAAAAAAAACAATAAGAAAATAGAAAAATTACAATAAGCAAAATTTTTTTTTTCTAAGTGTCAATACACCAAAAATGGCGGCTCTATGAATTCCCGCCAAACAGCGAAAGGCACTCGCATTTAACAAAAAGGAAGGAGAAATTTAATTAGCATTAGGCACAAAGAAGTGCTCCGCCATTATTTATTTACACAAAAGCGTTTTTTTAATTATAATTAATATTTGCAGGGAGAGAATAGCCCGTCTCGTAACCTGCTTTGAGATCTGTATAGACCCCGTACTAAGATCCTGAGGGATTTTGAAGATTTTTTACCCATATCTTTTCGTGTTTTGTTGGTGGTGTGATATTTTTAAATTCTTTGAATAAATAAATACGGTCTTACTACAAAAACTTAAACATGTGCCAAACACATAACTAAAAAAATTGTGGCTGCAAAATGAACCATATGTCAACGTCATAATTTGACATTTTTTTAGACAGGTCTTAAACTGACGTTTAAAAGTTTTTGTGGTAAGACGGATAATGTTTAACATAATTTTAGACACTAGATAATATCGAATTTACTTATGTACGCATAAAGGGATATTTTTTTTGAGATCAAGACGTTTTGAAAATCTCTTCAGTAGTTTCAGATCCATCAAAAATACTTTCCTTACACAAGTGCAGTTACATAAAAAATGCATCAATTAAACTAAATTACAACCAAAAAACCCCTGTAATTCTTAACTTAACCACCAAAACTGAATCTCAGGTACGACTTAACCCTCCCAGGGTACGGGGGACCGTAACCCTCAGCCTGCTATCTAAGGTCATAAAATAAAGGTTTACTCTACCATAAAGAAAATGAAAATGAATTATTTTGACGAGTGAGCGACCCTTAGTGCAGGGTGAACGTTATTACGAAGAAATTGCTTTTGTTGTAATTTGGTGCTTGTTTTTCGGCTTAATTATTTGAGGCAATGAGTTGCATTTGTTTTTGGCGGTTCATTTGTTTAGAATAGGATTTTAAGGATGTTCTGATCAATTTTTCAGGACACTGGTTCGTATGCCGTACTGTTGATTAAAAGAGTTGATAGATAGATAGATAAATAGATAGATAGATTATTCTTTATTGTACACCAAGAAAATTAACAACACAGGACATCACAACATACAAAAAACAGTACAATTGGCGGTCTTATCGCTAAATAGCGATTTCTTCCAGACAACCTTTGGATGGAGTTTATCTGTAGAACACAGTGAAAAACGTTTAGTTGATATGCAATAATTAAAGTTTTATCAACTTGGTTTTCTCTACCTGCATTTTCAAGTTTTTGTGCCATTTTTAGTCGGTGTTTTTTAGGAAAAATATGAACTACTTCTAAGTTTTATCAGCATGAAAGTCCTTGTTAAACACTAGAACATAAGATAAACCCACCAAGTAAATTCTTCAAAAACAACAAAATTACACGTAACAACCAATAAAGCACCCAACCCTTCAGATCTACCATCAGCTAAACAGCACCATTCTTTCATTCACGAGAACATGAGCATAACCCTAAAATGACACTCGTAAAAGTCGTAAGAATCAACTAGACCCCTTAGAGAACACACGGGCGGGGATCCTGCACCGCGCCGTCGCGATACGCATCGACAGTAAAAATTCTGACTGCGATTACAGCTGGGAAATGGCCGCTTTATCACGGAACGACTTGCGGCTGTGGGAGTTCACGGGGTAATAATATGAGCGGTTTATTGTGAGTTTTAGTGATATGTTTTGGGTGTTTTTTTTAATTGTATAAAGTTTAGAAATGTAACGAAAGAATTAACTGATGTAATTGTTGATGATGACAATATTATTCTTAAAAATTAAATAGTTAGGTAAAATATTGACAAATACACAGATTCCAGAAATTCTATGCCCTTTGCAATCTGCAAAATTACATGCATAAAAGCTAGTCGCTTGCCTGATTACTTTTGCGGCGATAACTTATAAAGACATTTACAAGTGATTGTAATGAGCCACGTAACTTGCATAACTCTCGACAAATACGTACTTTATTGATACTGTAATCAGTGAATCATGTTACGGGCACAAGGCCTGCAAGCGAGACTTTGCGATTAAATTATAATTTGATTTGCATAATCCGATCTTATGTTATAAATATTTGTCTGGAATTTTCGTTGGGGTTAGGTCCTTAGGTACTTACTTGATAATAAATTTTAATAACAGTATTTCTTTTTGCGCATTTAAATATGAATTAAATTAATATAAAACCAAAATTTTTATATCTGTATTTTTTTTCCGAATTTTGTATTTTTATCGGGACGTTATCGTCCCAAATATTGTCCCGTATATTTCTTTCTCAGGGTAACAACTCGTTCTGTCGGTGCCCATAAGTGCACTAAACGGGCGAAAACAAACACACAGTGTGTCTTCACGCTATGTTCCTCTGCAGAACAGGGGAAGCAGAGGTCTGATTGTTAAGAGATTGCTTCCCAGTCGCGGTGTCGATGCTAAAATGGTTTTGAATTGTTAAGGCGTGATTTTATGGCGAAAATGGACGGTTTCGCATTTAAAGTGTTTATTTTATTTTTGGAGGATTTTATTTTTAGGGAAATAACACAATGTTTCAGAGAAAAGTAGCTAGAAATAAAAATGAACACATAAAATTATCTAGAAGTAGGTACAAGCACCATAAAAAAAGGAAGGAAAATAAAAATTAAACCACCTCGCCAGCTACCAGGGCATCATAAGTTTATAACAAGTCAAATTACCCCAACACCAAAGTTCCTCATTTAAAAATAATTCCACAAAATCCGGCTCATTTTTTAAGAAACAACACGAAACCGTGGCGCTAAAGAAAAATCCTGGGGTATTAAACCTAAGTGTCGTTCACAAGCTGTTTTATGCGGCCTTTCAGGAGTCGTAAACCGTTGGCGCGGTCCGTCAGTGATTCCTGATGGACAATTTGAGAGTTTGTACCACTTCGAAGGGCTGTAAGACGGCCAAAAGCCCCAGGGACCGTTATCAAGGTCGGCTGCTACCGCCGCGGATTTGTTTTACAGTTTTGAGTCGGGAAGACCTCATAAAGGGGATGAAACGACGGTGAATTTGTAAGGACGGTTTGATAAGGAATCTTTGTTAAATATCTTTACGGGCTGTCTTTAGAGGATTACTTTAAGAATGGGTTGTTTTCCCCCCCTTATAGCATGTAACGCTATTTCTACTTTATTTTCTCGTGTTTTGTGCGTTATCGGAAACCAGCATCGGTTAAATTGATATTTGAGACGGAAAATGTCACATTAATTTCCACTGTGGTTTAACGATGTAATTAGGTTGTTGGTAAAATTATTTACGAGTTGTTAAGTTATTTAGAACACGCTCAATTTTGAACTTAATAATTTTATTTTTTTGGGGTCAAGTAACTTAAATGAAAAGTCAAAAATATGTATTTCTTTTTTACGAACATTTTCCAGACGTCATGAAAATGCATCCACCAGGAGCGCAGAAGCTTGGCAGAGGTGTGCAGAACCTACACGTTTCTATGACGCCCTGGTATTTTCATTTCGCGTCACAGGTGAGAGTAGGCGTAATTGCCGGAATAACGGCGGGTTATTGCGTGCCTCTCTGACGGGGGATGCTAGTGTTGCGACCAGCCGGGATAGGCCCGGGATGAAAGGGATAGTTCCCGGATAGTTTATTGAAGTGTACGACGAATAGTTTAGGTGGGAGGGAAATTTGAATATTATTAACGTGCCGTGAAAGTTTCTGACGTACTCGTATAAAAAAAATATCGTAGCAAAGTTATATCGATTCCCGTGTCCCGGACTTTTGTGTGTGTACAACACTAGAGGAGGTCAAGGGCTGTCCACTTAGTATTTTCGGGACCTGTTGGTCCTTTCTCGTAAATATACATATAGTTATGAAGGTCCGGCGTAATTTTGGCTAAAATATTGTATGATGATGAAAAATATTTTCATTTTGGTGTAGCTGTTGACCACTAAACAAATTCTTTTGTAAATAGTAACCGGCCCTAGCTTCACATTAGTGTACTTAAAACTTTCTCATAAAGTCCTCTATTTAGTGATGAAACTCGCATAGTGAACCGTTCAGTAGTTTTTGAGTTTATCGGGAACAATCGTAGATAGAAAATTTTATTTTATCATAACTTAGAGAAGAAAATCTTAAATACAAGTTACTTGCATTCAAATTTAACATTACCCAAGACACGACATAGGTTCTAGCAATAACAGTGTAATTTCACTGCACGGCACACAACCCACGTCCCTCGATGAGTAGTTAACGCACTTCATTGTTACGATATGAGCTATGAAGCACCTTCGGGTAGGGCGAGGTTGCTCTGATAAGCAGGAAGCGAAATCAAAAGTAGGATTTAGTATATCGAGCGATGTCTATGGTATTTAGATTAACTTTGTTAAGTAAAACATTAAGAAAAAACTGTTTTTCAGCTTGATTTTTGGTGGTTAGCAGAATCATATTGTTTTTCTATATTGAACTTGACTTGTAGTTGATTTTTCTTCTATTCGATTGTCATTTCGACGTTTGAGATTAGAAACTGAATGAATTATGTCATGTATGGAAATATGTTATATATATGAATGAATTACTTCAAAATTCTAGTAGTTTATGTTATCCTAGTCCAATTTGCCGCAAGTCCTACTATTTTAAAATCGCTCCCCGCTCCGTCGCCCCCCTATCACTCCCACCACATACGGTAGCAAATTGTTATTTTCTACCGTGCACGATCCCTCGATGTGTGATGGGTGTTCAACATGCCTTCTTAAGTGTTATGTCATTTGTGCTCTTATGTAGCTTTATTTGTACATTTTGTACCGTACGGTAGGCTCTTAAGTTGTCCCAAGTTCCTACTGTATTGGTACTGCAAGAGATTGTTTGAGTTTTTGACGTCCCGAGTTGCGTGAGGACCATATTTTGTAGTCAGTAGAAGTATTTTTCTAGTAGGTTTAGCAAATTTTGCAAATAGTTTAGCAAATTTAGCAAATAGTTTAGCAAATTTAGCAAATTGATATTTTCTACCGTGCAGATCCCTCGATGTGTGATGGGTGTTCAACATGCCTTCTTAAGTGTTATGTCGTTTGTGCTCTTATGTAGCTTTATTTGTACATTTTGTGCCGTACGGTAGGCTCTTAAGTTGTCCCAAGTTCCTACTGTATTGGTACTGCAAGAGATTGTTTGAGTTTTTGACGTCCCGAGTTGCGTGAGGAACATATTTTGTAGTCAGTAGAAGTATTTTTCTAATAGGTTGATTAGTCTGCCTCATAGACAGAGTTTAAGTAAATAGTTTATTCTTAGCCCCAATTCCAAGCAATGCAACTAATTTCAATGTCATGACCAACCAAAAATAGAATACCTTGAAAACTGACTCATTAACCACACATATTCATTAACCATTGTTTTTCTAATTAGTATGAGACTGAGCCCTTTTAGTTCTGAAAACCCATACATACATTCACTTTCTAGACCATAATTAGACTCACGCCAGACACCGGAGGTACGTAGCCGTGCTTAGTAATAATTATCGCTCCAATCGACGTAAGCTCATCTATGGACTACTAATCAAGTGTAATCCGGTTCGAGCCGGCTAATCTACAGTGTCGCAACGTCGGTGCACTGTCTCTTGTACTGTACCATAGGGGTGGTACGGTAGACGCACCGTATTGTCGTCATAATATGTGTAAGTTGCTGGGCTGTAGGATTATTGGTAAGATGGTGATAGGAAATTGAATCTATGCAGGTGTGGTTGAGGATACAGCTATGGAATGTTTAGTATAGAAATAACATTTCAACGAATGTGGCATATTTATATTTCTAAGTACCTATGTCATCATCTCCCATGCCTTTTCACAACTGTGTTGGGGCCGGCTTCCAGTCTAACCGGATGCAGCTGATTACCAGTGCTTCACAAGGAGTGACTGCCTATCTGATCACCTCAACTCAGTTACCCGGGCAACCAATACCTTTTGGTGAGACTGGTCATAAGTACTTATGCATAACGAACTTTTCCAGTAATTAATATCACCTCAAATACTTCACAGAAAATTATTGCCTTAGCTACAATTAAAATATTAAGCAAAGTGCCAGCCCTAATAGTAAGGGAGCCCGTCCATTGTGCCGATACAGTATCCAATTTCAAGTGGCGACTAGCCTTTTGTTGGCACGTCGTGTACCGTGGATGTATTGACGGCCTTACCCATGCACCAGCCTTTATGGGAAGGGTACTTGTTATGGGGTCAGCACAGACGCAGTGTTAGGACAGACATGGGAGTAGACACTTTGGATATTTGAGACCGTATGGAGGAAGATGGCGGATTAAAAGTTGGTCGGGAAGCACGGAAATGTATGCCTTCCCTTAATCCCAAAACAATTTTCTTATATAATATTCTTCATGTAAATATAAGCCACAAAGAGAAACAAAACATTGTAAATTCATAGCAATTTAGGTGACAGACAAACAAAAATAAAAATACATCTGTAATCCCGCAGCCACCAGGGACGCAGCACGAGGCAGGAGGTTACACAACACGGAACAAATATTAAGATGTAATAACAAATTCAGTGTACTAGTCTAACGGTGGCGTGGTTGAGGAATAATACATGAACTGAGCTGGAAGACGAACCAAACTGGAGGAATTTCTTTATAAATGTATGCAGTATCATCACGTAGTTTTACCTCGGAGGATAAGCAAAACTCTGAGCAATAAAGGCGTGTGACTTACAAAGATAGAGATATGTTATGTGAAATTTGAGTTGAAACTTTGAAAGTACTTTTGCACATATTATAATGTAGTCTCAAACACTGCATAGATTCTCCATAGAACTAATAGGTATTAGTTAATTTATTTTCTTCTCAGGGTTTCTCACCATACCTACATAAAACGAAATGGCCACATTAGGTGCTGGCTAACTTACAGAAGTAATTAATATGGTGCCAGCTTCTCACTATCCAAGTAAACTACCAAGAAACAAGCATGATGTGAAGCTTAATGATAACAGAACCCGCTTTTATCACCTAATGAGCGAATTACGATAAACACCAGCTGAATTTATTCCAATAGTATATTGAAAGTAACGGCTCGCCCACCAGGCGCACATAACATTGATGCAAATGTCCCATAATTACATTAGCTTAGCATTACAAGGTTGTATCCAGCTCCATCAAATTGAAACGGCGGGTACCGCTGAGCCGCTGGGAGTTCCCGAATTAATACGAGCGCCCCTAATTGCGATTGTATGAAGATGCAAATTCGCCTAAGAACGGAATTGTCGCCGTCCGCTATTGTTGCTATCGTGGAACTTGTAATTGATAAGGCGTGCGACTATTTGAATTTTAAATTTCCTTTACGTATCTCCCGGGAGATGGATGGGATTCCCTTTCTGTTTACCATTTCATTATCGGATTTGCGCTTTTTAAAATGTTTGGTTTAATTCTATAAAGAAATGGCACCTCCATGTTTACTAATAACATCTACGTCTTTCTTTATTTAACCTCCGTTTGACAAACATGACTAAAATGTGATCGGCCATACACGGCTGCCAACATTAATGGATAAACATGCAAATAGTTCATTTGAAGGTACTAGGGTGACATAAATCGTAGAAGTGAACGAGCTAATGTAATATTTACACAGTATCGCTCTCGAGAGGTCGCTGGGGTGACCACGGGAGATGGAAATGTGGGACAGAGAGGAAATTGTGCCGTGTCACCGTTTTGAAAAGATGTTTTGCAAGTCACCGTGAAGGAACGTGAAACTTGGGTGACATGTAAAAATATTTTCGAGCTTTCTGGCAATCGATATGAAGTGAGAAGTATTTTTATGTTTTGGTTCTCCGTGAAATTGACGCTCAGATTAAATTTGTTACAATTACATGATTAATTTCATCATAAGATCAAAAATAACCTAACTGTAACCTAAAATTGGTGTAAACTAAAGTTGCCTTTGTCCACCGATAGCAGTAAAATATCTACTAAGCTCGTAAAAATGCATAACCCTTTTAGCGGATCAGTAACATAAATAGCCATATAGTTTGCGACATCGCTTACTGCGTGGTCCCCCTACATGAGCAATAAAGGCGGTTGCACACCTGTTCACACAGCTCGCTTACAGAACCCTTCCTAATGGGTTTACTGCCTAAAATGACTCTCCCGTACCACTGTTTTTTTACTAACGATTAGTGTAATTGGGGCCTTAACTTTATAAGCGATTTACAAGTTTATTTTATATTTTACACTTGTGAATGGAACAGATAAGTGGTCGAAAATTTATGGCGTGAAATTAATTTTATTGGGGCCATATTTCTTTGTTGACAGGGAAAAATCTGTAGACTTTACTTAACTTGGAATCGAACTCATTAGAAAGCCGTTGTGTCGATTTTACTCAGTCATCATATTCGTGTAAATTTTTACTGACCACGTCAAAATCATATACCAGGTTGTCATAACTCAATAACAGGTTAACACTCATTATTTGACAGTGTAATAAACCCCTTAATTACATAGTTTAATTGTATAGCGGTACCAGGAACGCATAACGGGATAGGCTCAATGATAGACAAAGGCGCTTCAGCGTCGACCTGTGACCTCGTCAATCAGCGTCTACATGTACTAGGAGGTCAGGAGTTAATTACACGTTTCGGATGAGGCATTCGAACGTGTGGGTTTGCTAAAAAATGATGCCTGTCTTTAAATATTAGTCACTTTAATTGTCTAATTAATAGTTGAGGGTTTTTAATTACTGAGATGTACAACAAAAAATCGTTTTAAACATTATTTTTTCTCGACACTTAACACACTCTAGCCAGTACAATGAATAAGTAAGATACCAAAAAAAACTGAAAAATAAAGTGCCATGTCCACATTTTCTTCACCACGGCGAGCCGAGACAAGAATGCACTTCGTCCGATACAAGCGCGCCTCCAGGCGTCGCCCGGCTCATTACAATAGATTTACGCTATTGCCTTTGAATACTAATCAATATTAAAGAGGTTATTGTTGGAATTTTTGCGAGAGAGGTCCCAGTGTGAGCGATTAGCGATTTTTGTTAATACTGTTATGTTTGTGCTTTTAACTTATGAAATATCTATAAAAAATTAAATATACTTACTGTATTAACGTAGAACACGGTAGCTTATGTACAGAAAATTATATACTCGTATGTGAACGTGTAATCAAATATAATAAAGAGAAAAAAATGTTGGTTTGTTGTAACCTGAAAGCTCCGAAACTACAGAATCGATTTGAAAAATTCTTTCACTGTTGAAAAGTTACACTATTCGAGAGTAGCATAGACTTTATTATATTTTGAACCTATTTATGGCCTGTAGTTCCACAATACAAGATAGGTACCTTTAAAATATTCTACCAATAATATTACACTAATAGGAAAAATACAGCTTTTCCAAATCAACATTCGATTTTTCCGGCCCACTTCCTTCTCGCTTTCAAATCCGCTGTCTATCTGACCTCAGTTTTCTCGTCCATCAAGCCGTATTAAATAGAAATCATCCATTAACAATAAGTTGTTCTCCAATCGCTGGAAACTCGACAGTCATGGTCTCTTCCATAGAGGAAACTAAATTAAATAATACACTGTTAAAGTATGGGAAATCTTGCTAAAGAACCAACCTCTCAAGTATGAGTGTGTTCCATTCCAGGTCAGGTAAGCACCAATGGAACTCTTCTAAGTTTGTATGTACTTTCTAAGTATATCTTGGACACCAATGACTGTGTTTCGGAGGGCACGATAAACTGTAGGTCCCGGCTGTCATTTGAACATCCTTGGCAGTCGTTACGGGTAGTCAGAAGCCAGTAAGATTCAACCAGTCTTACCTAAGGACATTGGATTACCCGGGTTACTGGGTTGAGGAGGTCAGATAGGCAGTCGCTCCTTGTAAAGCACTGGTACTCAGCTGCAGCCGGTTAGACTGGAAGCCAACCCCTACATATGTATTTGAGAAAGGGCATACATAATAATCGAATAATGTTTTAACAAAATCGAATTGGAATATTATTTAAAAAAAAAACAAAAGGTAATCTAAAATATTTTGCTTTCGTTGAGAAATCTTACAGCCAACGCATTTAACAGACCAGTTGTCTTAGACCCCTCAACCCTCGAGATTTCAAAGAAAAAAACATATATCTGGCTTCAAAATCGATTTGTTGCGAGTTCAAGTATTGTGGCGGAGTTTCTTGATTATTTTAAGCGCATACGAAGTAAAATACTATATTTTACGAGCCGAGATCTGGTCCTAGCATAAAACGGAATTAATAATGTTCGCTTGGCTAACATAAATACGCAGACTAGTCGATTCACGTGGTTTTGTTTGCATTTTTGATCGCTAAGATAGTGAGGTAATAGTGAATGCGAGCTGTCATAAAGATCGGTTGGGGAGATGACCACATTTTTTTTTAATATGGTGTTACTGTTAATTTATACAGAAAATAGTAGCTAGATTTTAATGAAATCTGAACAATTATAAGGGAACTAGAATTGATTTGTTCCATTTTGATTTCCTTACGGAAACCATTCTTGAAATGGTACTAAAACATGAATTAGTAAAAAATCTATTTATTCAAACGTACGGTCAGACAAAACAGTGCGTAATAACTGTGAGCAGTTTATGTGGGTTTGTCTGCCAACGCTACACGTTTCCTTGGTGCAATAATAAAACGTTGAATAAATAGCCCATGTTTCCAATCTTAAAGCCGAAATGACTTCGATTGTTCATTTTATGAGACAAGAACTATCTCTTTGGATGTGCGCAGAAATCATTAGTAATTTTAATGATTTATTTTACTGTTCTACTATGATTTGTATTGCAAAAGCTTTAAAATTTTATGTGTCGAGGCTGTATTTTATTCTTTGTCAAAGCCATTTAATTTTTACGGCACTGTTAAAAACGACATTCAATCTAAAAGTACTAGGCGATCATAGATGACTAGGAGTGCATAGGCTTAACTCCGTGGTGAGATTTCCTTGTTTTTATTACTTAGCAGAGATTGTTTGTGTCATATAAACTATGAAATAAAACTTACCAATTATTAACTTGTAGTATCGTTAACCCTGTATCTTGTGCTAATTGTTTCTTTTGGTCTTCCGATGGGTACGGATGCTGCAACAAAGAAAAATACACACTTAAACAAAATGAATCGGATACAAATAGAATTTGTGAACATCCAATTACGGGCGAACAAATCTAAATTGATTCTAATTAAATCGGCCTCTGTTCCCGTGCCGATTGTGGGTACAATTAGATTTTGAGACGTTTTAAGGATTATTTTCCGTTGGTTTTTCCGTAAAAGAATTGTTGCTCAATTTGATGGAGATTCTGTCAATAGAAGTACGCGTTTGTTTTTGTTATACGTTGCGGTTTTTTAATGTGGTATTTTCTAGTTCTCAAACAAGGCATTATTAATACTTAGGCTTTTCCTTCGATCCTTCTTTTGCCAAGATGTGCAAATTACATTATTTATTCATCCTGGTTTACTAGTGTTCGCACAAAAAGCTACCAGGGCGACAGGAACACGCAACACGTACCATCCTAATGTTATTGGTTTTTGGCGTGCAAGTAGAGAGGTTCGCGCCCCGCGAGACCTCCAACGTTTTATCCCACCCTGGTACTGTGAGGTAAATTATTAAGATATTGTCGGTTCAATTCCCTGGCCGAGTAAAAATACCAAGTAAGGTAAAGAAAGGTCAAAAAAACTTAACATATGCTCAAAATAACGCTGCTGAAGTTACATTAATTTTGAAAATAAATCGGTCTTCATAAATTAATTGATATTTGCATCACTTGTTTGAAGGGTTAAATTAAAAAAATATTTACGTGTTAATTTTCCCAAGTGTTGTAAGAATGCATCAGTTAACGTAAACTAACTGTCTCGGCTTGCGTCTGCGCAAGTTGAGATGGTAACACATCGCCGGGTGAAGTTCTTAAAATATAACTTTGGAGAGCTTTTTCAAATTAAGTTCACTCATTGTCTCATAGCGATATGAACGTAAGAATTTGTCACTGAGTTGGTCACAAGTTGATTAAATTATAATCAAAAGAACATTTTTGCAATAGATGACTTAAATATTCAAAATCTCGCAGTTAGTGCGCAGCTTGCTTTAAGAGTGACGAAAAGCATTAATAATAAATAATCTTTCAGTAAAACAACTAAGCTTAGAGCTCAACGAACCGCGTACCTGTACCCCATTGTTCATTCAGTGTAGCCCAGCTTAACATGCGCGGTAGGTCGACTCCTGCGCACCTAAGTTTATTATTACAATAACGGGTGTTTGGCTATTGTCGAATTGCACTAATGCATTCCTAATGCACGCCAGGATGTTAGGTTTGTGTTCGTATGGTGTTTGTTTGTTGAACACATTGTTTATTTCAAACATGGCGGCCGATTAATCGATATTTCGAATAATTCCGATGTTTAAGATGAAATTAATGTTATTTCCGCAGCTAGGTAGGGATCGGCTGTTGATTGGTTTTGATGGAAATCGTGATTGTAGCAATGAGAATTGTTGCCGAGTTTAAATTGGTATCGCGATTAATCGAGTATTAGTATCTATAGCAATAAGTACCGATAATAAGTACACATTCCTTTTTAGATTTTCTTTATCCACCTCTTACGGTACCGCGCCAAAAAGTAACCAGTTCCGACACCAAAAACGGCTTAGTATTTTTTTTTTGAAAAACGACAATCGAGCGGCTTTTTCGATGCCATTGCAAAAAGTGGATATCAAAAATTTATGTGAACCATTAAGGTGGGTGCAAAAACAGAAATATGATAAGCAGAGGTAACGGGACCGCAAGATTCTGTTACATCAGCCCTCGTCCAAGTTTGGAGGATAAGAAAGAAAGTAATTGATTTTCAATCGGAAAGATTAAGAATAAGAAACTGTTTTTTTGGGTCGCTCTTATGAATTATTGAGACACCGTATTTGTGAAAGTACACGAGATGCATTTGCAAGTTTTTTTGTTAGTAAAGTTTTCTATAATTTTACCCAATTTTGAAAACATAAAAAAAATACGCATTTTTTGTGTTGTAAAAGGATACGAATATTGGCAGTCACCAAAAACAACCAAGAAAAACTGCAATCTGAATATATTGTTTTCAAACGTATGCACTAGGGCGTCATAAACCGTATAGAGATATCAAATTTCGCGAAAGCAATCCCGTTTGCTTCTCATCCGCTGTCGGCCGCTGTAAATCACGTGTGGCCATTAAAATCGCGATTATACCCGCCGTAAGTTGTCGATAAATCGAACACGAAAGAAAAGTTGTAGGGATGCGATTTTACGATAGAATGTTGCATACTATATCGATCTGACACTTTGTGATAATTTGGTCACAAAACAGATTTCATTTACTTAACTGGTGATAGAAATACTTCGAGCTAATTGGGAATTAGAGTTGACTTTTATCGATGTTTATAGATAGAAAATAAAAAACCTATGGTAAGTACATTTAAAACTAGCTATTTAAATAGAAAGTTGGAAATAATTAAGTACAAAAATTTGGCATATTTATAAAACAACTACTTCACGAATAAATTCGATATAAAAAACTCGAATACCCAGAAATGAAATAAATAAAATTATGTCGACATGTCGATGTCGCCAACCCTGCTTGCGATGGAAAAAAGGGCTGGTTGCGAAAAATCCTCAGTTACTACTATAAATTTTGTTTCGCTATGTGAAGGAGAAACAATCTATTTGTTGGCACCTAAATCTATGGGGTGAACGAGAATATGTAAATACGCGTTGAGGGACCCCAATCGCAGAAATACGACGAAAAAAGGAGTTTCGACAAATAAAAGTTGAATTATGTCTTGATTTTCGGATGGTAGGTATTTTTTTTATAATAAAATGGCAATTTAATAATATCCTACAATGATTGAATTTTAAATTTGATGATGATTGAATTTTAAATTTCCAAATAGGCCTGTTTATTTTATAAAATGCCATAAACATAAGATATCTTAAGCCGTAATAATTTTACAAAGATGAACTTTATAAAACAATATTTGCTATATTTTTTTTATAAATAGCCTACATACAAAAGACGTAAATATTGTTGTAGTTTTTTCATATTAGCTCACCTCTATCTAAAGTAAAAAAAAATAACTCAACTATGTACATATAAGAAAAATATAAGCACCTCACTAAAGTATTTACACGAAGTTGGCTTCGGAAAACCGAAATTCCCTAATGATATGCGTCTCAAAACATAATTCTTGTGCAAAGGAAAAAGTGTATGGCGTATTTTACAATATTCCCAGACTCCTGGCAGTAACAATAATAATATATTCACGGGCCCCGGTGATTTCCGGAAATGTCGTAAAAATAAAAATCATAGCTCGGTACCCTGGGTTATCTTGAGGGGATGTCGAGCGTTTCACCAAGGCTTCATAGACACGTAAAAAGTTTGACAGCTTTTAGTATTGTTTATGGATAGAGCATTTACGTTTAGTGATGTAACTGCGCTCTTTGGTGTTTATGGTCGAGTAATCGAATGATCGTCATTTGTTTTTGTGTATGTAAAATTGAAAATCTAAATGTAAAACATAAAAATATTTTTTTATGATCAATGACTTTTTAAAATGTGCTTTGACGATCTATAGACTTGAAGTACCGCACGTCCATGTTACCGAATAGAGACGGTTTCGCGGCAAAGAGTGAATGTGAAACATGTGATGGATTAAATTTTTCGGCAGAACGACGTGACATCCACGGATTGAGCTTTAAATTATGCATGCTCCGCTTCCGCGCGTCAAAAAGAGCACGAATAAGTTTTTTTTTTCGGTACATTTAGGTTATGTAAAGTAGCTGATGAAATGAGCTTGACAACACTTCGCGGTAAAAAAGAAACATTGATTATTTTTACGATAACCATTTATTTCACTGTTTAATTTAAGGCACATCTGTCAAAACCCCATTTCAATTACATTTTAAAACCATCTGATGCTCCGCAAAACAAAATCCCTGACATTTTAATACAACGCGATGGCACAAAGCTATTTTGAGCATAGTTTACAAGCAAAAGTCGTTAGAGGGCAGGAACCGACCACAAATAGACGTCAAAAAACTATGGACCCCTAGTTCGGGGCCTTTATGTCTCACCAGGGACGCATAAAGGTACGGAGGTGGCCCTAACCCTATCGAAGAGATGTGACCGGGTGATGGATAGCACTATCACAACCCTCCCGGTCCTTCTGTTTTCTGCTCGACGTGTCTCCTTGTTTATTTATTTTATGTTTTGTTTATGTGCGAACACGAGGACCGGCGATACATTGTCGTTTTAAATGTGAAATATTTTCTGTACTCGACTTTTTTCTCCTTTTTCCGAGAAGAAAGATTGATGGCGATTCGTGTTTAGTTGCGTCAGTTATGTTATAAAAGTGTGATGTTATACCACGTCTAAACGATTAAAATACTCGATAAAGTTATTCGTTTTTAGAACCAATAACCGTCAAATTCGAACAGTCATGCAAAATAATTCACGTTTCATCGAAACTGATATGGCTAAAAAACACGTTATAACTGATTGATTCTAACACATGTCCCGCCGAAATGAAACGTACTAAATTCTAAAAAAACTATCGTCTAAAATAATCGACTAATTCTGTTTTATTGCACTGAAAACGGAACGAGGCTCGCTAATTGAAAGACAGCTGTCAATTTTCGAAGTGGCGTACAACATTTTTACGAAGCGAGCGATTCAATGGCATAAAGAATTCAAGTGCCCTATCCGGAGTTACCGCTACAGGATCCACCTAAATTATGCAGATCTATAATGGACAGCCACCGGCCGATGTACGACCAAAAATAGTTTTTGGGCACAATTCGAAATGTTTGCGCTTAATGTGCCCGATGTTTCTCTATATTTGGTGTTATGAGCGATAAATTGAATGCGTTATTGCTGTGAGTACCTCTCGTATAATTTAAAACATATAAAAACTTTATCCTTATTGAAGAACTGGAAGTTTATCCGTACATTCAGTAACTAGAGGTAGTGGAAAAAGCTCTGTTACCGACAAAAAATGCTCCGCAAAGTAAACAAATAAACAACCCTTTCTTTGTAAAGCCGATTCCAGCCCCACACTAGATTAAACACTGTTCCCCGAAAACCGAAAATTGAAAATCGGATTTTCGCTAACACGCCGCCTATTATTCCCGTGAATCGCAATAGCAACAATGGCGCTAGTGAGACGGTAAATGGCGTCGATACTAATCTGTGGAGCCGGAAGAGTCCGCGCTGACGGCCATTCGGAAGCCGCAACTGGGCTAGGAAATGAGATAGGTGCGTTCTAACTCCTAGTGTGCTATGTTAGCCTAGTACCTGTCGCACAATGATGGAATTGGGACAATACGTGACATGTGTTAGATTGTGGGCCACAGTGTTATTGTTTCACTGTGCCTTTGTTTTGTGACTAATTTAGTTAGACAAGACTGTCACGAACGGTCTTAGGTAGCCAAGTTTGGACCTACAGCAGAGTTGCCCAGTGTTTCAGTTTGTAAATGTACAAACCGGAGGTCTGTTATGGCGTTAGAATGCGGTGTGCCTCCATTGACTATTGAGTCGATTTGAAGTCTACTGAAGTAAATAATATCAAAGGATCACCCATAAATACATAGCCATTTAAAAGCAACCATTAATTCTATACAATAAGACAGTTCTGTTCCCCACACTATGTTTGGGCACACTCTTACTACAAAAGTAAAACAATAAAGAGTTTTGCATCTCAATCGGGACATCAAAAGAGGCCGTATCATTAAAAATTAAGAAAAAGAAGTATGTAGTCCAGGCTGCTAGGTTAGGATGAGCGATTTAGAGCTTTGAGTTGATGGGGTAAGGTTGAAAGTTGTCTGTGATAGAGTTCATGATGTGACTGTAGGAAATAATAGCGCATGTGCGCCTGGGCAGGCGGTGAGCTCAAACGGTTGCCAATAAATGTGAGGTAAATGTAAAAAGAAGTAATATTCATGAGGTGCTCGGAGGATGCTCTCGGATCCTAGGGCTGACACGCGACCACTCACACTACATCCCATGACCTTTCAAGGACCAACGTACTCACAAAAGAAAAAGAGATAGATGAAATATGGTACTGGAATTACTTTCTGACATTCCGGTTAGACTGGAAGCCGACCCCAACATAGTTGGGAAAAAGGCTCGGAGGATGATGAATTACTTTCTAACATTAATTGCACATCATTTCTGTCAGCTACTTTACATAGATTTTACTTCCGAGTAGGAACATCTATGAACTATAGGAAATCGATGGTAACTGACTGCATTGATGGCAATTCACTTAGTTGCAATAATACTTACTTACATTTCCTAATAATCCTTCTCCGTGTGAGAGGAGGCCTGTGCCCAGCAGTGGGACGATAAAAAGGCTGTAACAGTAACAGTAACAGTAACATTTCCTGAACACTAATAAGTAATATTATTTTAAATGGCATTAGAACTATCATTGATCATAGCTTCCTCTTATAGAATCATCGACATAAGTAAACTAAACTATTTCAAAATACATCGTCATTCTATCCAAAGCAACATCTGTATGAACTATTATAGATTCTGATAAGCATCTAACATGATATTCTTAGCCATGTTGGGCACAGCATCCAATCTTACATGATGCAACTTAGTATCAATGTTTCTACTGATAGACATCTCAATTGAAATGTTAATAAATTGAGAATCTATATCTGATTTTACGAGTTTGTAATTTTGAAATGTATCTTAAGTTGTGTGTTGTGATGCAAGTTTAAAAATTATTGGAAAGGATGTCCGGTAAATGGTTCGTAGAAAATAATTCCCAAAACTATGTGGTGGCAGCCCTATCGTGCGTCAATTCAGTCTGTTTTGCATGCGACTCGAAGCAATAAATAACAGTAGGGTTGGCAAAAAGTGGCGCTCAAACCGGGCCATTGTGCCTCCGTCACAGCCGATACAACGCTTAGATTGTGGACCGACAAAACTCCAGATTGACATTAATTTAGTACTTTCAAATTTTGTTTAATTACTGCAGGAAACTCTAAAAAAGATTTCCCATTTTAAAAAAGTTACAAAAAAGTATAAATAAACTTGGGATTTCAAACTAAATTAAAATCGACTAAAACAACATTTAAAATTAAAATCGTCTAAATAAAACGCAGTTAAAACGAATTGATCCGCAACGAATCGGTTGCATAAATTAAGCGCGTGTCGCGCATTGATTAGTGCCGCGAGCGAATAAATAATAATCGAGTCCATTCGATTCTGATTCGAATGAATCGAATCGAAAATATACCGGTCGTTGCGTTTACACAGTCGATAGCGCGTTATGTCAGATAAAACATGCATTATAGGGCTGTGGTGTGAGCCAATCTATGTGTCTATGGCTTAGTATCAGTTACATGAGGTTTTTATAGACGCTAGCCATAATTTGTGCTTAATGCGTCCAATAGATATTGAAATACAATGCTTGGATTTAAGTGTTTTTCTAAACAGAAGCCCGTACAGAAATATATTTTTATTATTTTCTTAAAATTTGCAGTTAACTACAAATCTACATTAGATTGGATAAGTTGCAAATGCGTAATGTGATTTGAGCAGTACATTTTAATGTCTTACTTAGATACAAAGTAACAGCAATCGCAAGTAAGCGAGTGAACAGTAAGATGGCCTCGATCGGCCGTAATCATGTTATATCCAGCTCGCTATCATTATAAGTTACTTCTAGATAAACTTAATCACACGTTCGTTTCTAAATCTGTCCCGTATATCAAGCGTAAAGCGAGTACCAGACTGCACGCAGCGTATCCGCGGCGCACCGGCTCGCATAAACAGGCGATATCGCGAACGCCGCTTGACAAATTTCATATCTAACAGATATCGATGCGGTGTAAATCATCGCGCGGTCTCGCCCGCCTGCATGTCGCCCGCTCGGCGTGAGTTATACGTGTGGATGCAGCTTTATTTTACGAGCATGACGTGTGATGCGAGTGTGCGTAAGCGCATAGTTCACGCGCGATTGTCCAACTGTTTGAACGTCATTTGTGGTGGCTGAGTTATGGCCCTGTCATTATTTAGGGCGGTTTAAATATGTTTCGGAATGTTTGTGAAAGGGCTTTCGAGTTTTCTAAATTCCAGACCTTCAAAAGAATTCCTTGGCTTCCAGAGAAACAACTGGATTAAACTCGTAACTTATCAGTTCTTTATAAGAAATTATGTGATGAAATTATTGCAGCGATAGCAAAATATGAGTTTTATCTTAAGTCTCTGGCTTAAGTCCGTAAGTTATTACAAAAAAGTACCAGGAGAGCATAAGACGTGCACAACATCATGCCTACCAGGATTACATAAGATATAGCAAGTAGAACACAGCACTATCTCGAAGAGGCGGGGAGCCGCGCCCCGCGGCGCCGCAAATATTTGCACGCCGCCAACGCCCTATGTTTGCCTAGTACATAGCTGTTGTGCGCACAACTCCTGGCGTTGTTGATGCCCTGGTAACTTGCAGTTATAGCGGATGCTTTGTTTACTCAAATACTTTCTTCAACTTTTCTTGTAATTCAGCAACGAAGCAGAATAACAGAAAAGTTTCAACGTCTGAGACGAGTTAGGGTGAAGAAAATTCAAAACTGAGCCCCTATTACAAATATAATTTTAAGGCAAATCTAGTGAGAAGCTGATGGAATTCCAGAAGAAAACTAATTCCGTATCCTAGTAAAGTAATTTGGAAGGCGAACCCTACAAATTCTCAAACACGGGTCACTGGGGTCGAACTACCGAACAATTTCGGCCATGTTCCGTGCCGAGGTGTCGAGGAACAAGTCTGGAGCGCCGACAAATCGTCGAGCCACGCCAATGCTGTGTCGTCAGCGGAGCCCGAGGCAGGGGCGGAGCGCCCGCCCTTGCACACGACCTCCACTCGTGTCGCCAAATTGGACAGAAGACGTAATGGGAGGCCAGGGGTCCCCAAAGGTCCTGTTTTGTTAGTTTGCTGTAAAAACTCCGTAATTGGTAGGCAGAGGTTTGGGGGTGGCTGCTGTTGAGGGATAATTACATGTTATCGTTTCGAGTCACAGTTACTTATAGAGATGATACATATAAATTGTGTTTGTTTGCTCGCATCCAACATAGATAACGTTTTTGAATCAACGCAAGTAACTTCTTATTTATAATCCCCAACTTATGAAAGTAACTCGATAAGACACAAACCGCTCGAACATTTTAACCCTTAAGCCTCGTGTATCACCCGTAACGGCCGAAATGACTCGTATAAACGCGACTACGACAAATCAAACACAGTAATCTCCTGTTCTAAGACGCCGGAGCCGTCCCGAGTCGCTACATGTCCAGTGTGCGGTGAGCCTTGCCTGACACCCGATAAATCAACCGGATCGACCCGATCGCCTGCATCCACCGACCGGCTTCGAATAAGTAATGACTGGAGACAAACCAACTTGTGTTCCGACGTAATAATTTAATTAATAGAAGGACACGATCGATCCTAGATATATATTTTGATGCGATAGATCCAGTTGACAACAATATAAAAAACAAAGGAGGTTACATAATGTTGCCATAATAAAAAATATCCAATCATAACTACAACTGCTAATAACTTTAGGCTATGTACGAGATTAGAATCGCGATTCAATTAAAATAATCATAGCTCTATCTACCAACAAACTGCCGACGCTATTATGAACAAAACAAAAGCACAAATTAGAAAACAATCTCTTACAAAGTCGCTCACATGAATGGCCGAACAATTACAGAGCACGAGTCAAAAATGACTCGAAACATATTTTTTCTAATCCCTTCCCACGCATAAAGCTCGCTAGTAATTACAGGTTTGGCTCGGTAATAACATATCGCATCAATAAAATTGTATATCATTCAGTTGTGTTTCCCGCGAACGCGTCGGGTGATTAGCGCAGCCATCTTGTGGGCGGGCACACCCGAAGGCGACACGATCTCCGATTCCATTCTCAAAAATAACACTAATCGGCGAATCGAGCACGCGCCCGAACACCCGAACGTGTGTTTTTCAAATTTGGAATGTACCAAACGTCCTACGACGTTATTACCGCGCAGGGATTTGACTACTGTCACTTTTGACAGATGTGATTGACGTTTATAAATACCGCAAGTCAAGTGCGAGCTTGTTATATTCCGTTTGGGAATTCACATTTTTTTATGATGATGAAGGGCTTTCAAATGTCATTTTCAAAAATTTAATTAAAGATGTCTCCCCATGGATCCAAACTATCATCGTTTTTCGTACATTTTCCGCTGCATCCTTGCGGTGTAATGTTAATTACCCAGCTTGGTCCGTCGACGCAGATGAGTGCATATTGAAACGTCAAAAAGTGTATGTTTTCTTTTGCTTCTCATTTTCGGTAGCTCCCCAATACCGTCGCGTCACGAGCGAGACAGGCATCGGCCGACGGACGCTGGCTTTTGAGAGATGGAATAGAGAACCGCCTGTTTTACCAGGAAATAGACGGGGAATTGGAAATTTCAATTTCGTTTTCAGTTGGTTACTTTGTGTTACGAATGGAGGAACGTTGTTAGCGGTTCGAGGTACGAAACATAAGTAAAAAAATCCCGTCGGTGATATTCGGTTTGACAAGTAACGATGGCGATGCATTTTTAAAACTCATTTGTCATTCGCTCACACTTCTGTTTGAACTGATTGAAGCTTATATCGAACAAGCAAGGCCGTCAATGCAGCAATTACTTAATGAACTAATAACAATCTTAGCTAATGTTATAACTGAAATGAATAATCAAAGTAAGACGTCGTCCAAAAAGTTTAATCCAAGAAGCGAACAGAAAATCATTCATTCATATTCATAGTGGAAACAGGGAGCGAGGCTTTCACGAAAATGGCTCCCTGTTCCTAGGAAGAGTCGGGATGAGATGCATGAATATTAACACGCCACCGGTACCAGGGAGCTATAACTATATTAGAGCAAGCGCTCGCACTGCATGCCAACGGTAGGGGCACGTTTGAAGTTGCGCCCGGCTACGTTCTGAAATTTGACATTTTGACAGCTCTCCGACGTTGGCTGCCTTGTCTCCCGTCCCCCTCGTGCACCTACCGCCCGCCTCTAGCCATCCCTCTCGCACAATAATAACATTACGTGCACGAGATTCCTGTTTCTGCTACGTCTGACTTCTGATATGAATTGTTAATGCATCGGTAATTGATATTATAATTTTGATAGACCATTTTGTTCTAATGGTTGTGGCTTTTAGTGTGAGAGCTTGCTATCTTTGTTGTAAACGTTAAATATGTCATGTGATACAGCTTTTATGTGTCGTTGGGGTCTGGATGCCTTTGTTTGGGCTCGTCTTTGTGTGAACGACGGAATGGATTTTGGTTACTCTGTTTCAATCAGCTTATTTGTGATCTTCGATTTATTGCTACTTACCTATTCACGTTTTGAGGTCACAGTTGATTCTATTGTGTTGTTATGTAAATGAAAAACTTTACAGATCAGTACACGTCATCCACAAAACGCTTAGAGCAATGTCATAAGATTTCACAGCGTTTTCAATTAGAGATCTCTAGATGTCACGGAGCAAGAAAAGAAATTTCACAATACCCTCGGTAGATCTCAATGTCACCGGTAAAAGTCATCCATTGAGTCTCCACTTGAATGACGCACAATTGCTCCAAATAGCGAGACGAGACAACAGACAAGTCTCTTCACAACCAGAAAGCCCATTGACACCAATTTCACACATCAAAGTCATGGTTTTAAACACAGCATTAGCCATTTCAGTGAGTCCTTCAAAATCTGGACGACAGCTACTGAACGGACGATAGACACGTTACTACAAAAGAAAACGAACAATACTACTTTGAAAAAGACGTTCTAATTCGCAGACACTCTGAACATGTGCTAATCGAAGTCTGAACGAAAAAATGTCCGACAGAAACTTAGGACAAGGCTGTCAATCGACTGTCGATGTTCCGCAAAAAAGGTATATTTAAGGCTCAAAATAGCCCGTCAGTCAACCTTTTCAGGAGAGTAAGCTGGCTAAATTCGCACTATTCCGGGGGGAAATTCGGTGACGCCTGGAAATAGGAAAAAATAAGGATAGTGGACGGCGGCCAGTCATTGTTGCCTCGGATCGACTGGGTTTTTAAATAAACGATGCGGTGTAACTAAATGTGGAAGCCTTTAAATATCTGAATGGCGCTGAATTGAAACGTAGGGGATGTAAATGTTTTAATGCTTTGCTGAATTCTGAGAGAATTGGTGAGGAAAATATAATTATTATGTTCTTATTTAGTCAGTCATGTTAAATAAAATAACAGCGTAAGATTAACAAATCAAAGCAATTTTAGCTGTTTCCACGAATCCGTTACAAAACGTTTGCGAAACCAAAAATAGTCGTTTGAAAAATACAATTTACATTTAGTTTGACGCAAAGAAACGGGCCCGACCTACCAGGGCATCATATCAACGTGGAAACATCAAAGAAACTAAGAACAAAGTGAAAACAGAACTTGGCTCGTTTGATTAGGCGCGTTCTTAACATACGACCGCTTCGGGCGAACGCTTTGTAACATTCATCCTTTGTGTAGTTACGTTGAAACAATCAAAGCTTACTTCTTGTCGATTGTTGGGCTCCTGGTACCTCTGACTGAAAGGCGCCTGACGGCAAAGAAACGGTCAAATTGTGACCGTCAATTTTGATCAAGGAGTTGGGTAGCAAAGAATTGGGTTATGGGTTCAAAAGATGGTTTGTGCCAGCGAGTTGGAAAGTTGAGAACGTGTGTTCACATGTCACGATAATGTTTGGAAAACAATCTTTGAGATATGAAATGATTTTCAAAAGATTTCATATTGACAGTGTCTTTACGTCAAATATCATGAACCAAATCCTTGCTATTTTCCAAGAACATTGAATTACGACTGAGTACAAGGAATAAGACTCTCAGTACAAAATATACATGAATGATCTCGCATGAAACGCAGCCAAAATACACTGGCAGGCCGAATTATCGGCCACACCTCAGACGTAAATAAAATGGGAGTGATACGTACGTAAATGCACGGAAAAACAATATAAAGAGGTTATCCGAAAATATCCTCGACGTACAATGCAGTGCAAAAAAATTGTCACACGCGGCGCGAATGTCAATAAAATTTGATGTTTACGCGCCGGGCGATATCTCGCGGCAAATAAAACCGCGCACCACTTTAAACTGTTTGCGTTCGTTGGAAAAATGATTTTTTTTTATTCCGTTTTAGTTTTGTAGGCATATTTTTCGGCCGGCAATTGTACGGAAGGTGTTATTTAGGAGTTCCATTGAATTAGTGGATGTTTTTAGTTGTTTGTGTTTTTTTTTAAATTGACAGCTATTGAAAATGTTTGGCTATTATTTTTGTTGGAGTTTGCTGCTTTATTTAGAGTCATAGTTGTCTGTTTTAGTGATTTTTAGTTTGATACATTTAGATTTTTAATCGAAAAAAATCTCTACCTAACTCCATTCCTCTCTTCATAAAGAAGATAAGGGGATGTTCACAAAAACCGTGTCCTAACAAGCAAGGGTCCGATCGATATTAGGCGGGCGACACACGATAAACCCAATCAGCACACAAAACATAAAGAGGCGTGCACATGAGACAGAATTCACGAGCACATTAACAATACACCGAATAGCCATTTGTGTGGCTCAAGTCATGAGTAAAAAGGGAAATATCGACCTTTTTATATAAATAAACTTGATCGGAAACTAAAATTATTGCAGCTTTCAGCCATTTCGAATTCGGTTGTCTATAAAAATGTCTAAAATACTAGGCTTACAGTAAGCTTCAGGTCAACCGTTTTTAGCGGCACATCTATAAGTAGTCAGCTGCCGTCGCCAATTAATCGCCAAAAATAATAAATTAATGACCATATCCATTTTTATCCCAAAATAACTAAGACCTAGAAAAAACACAAAAAACATCTGAGAGATTCCGACAAATCAACTCAAAACATTATTCTCTAAAATAGTTCAGTATACCATTTAAAAAATACGTCATAAAAAGGTCACACACAAACGCGAACAAACTTCATACTTCGAAGCTGACAATTCAACCCTCCAACGCCCATGATACGCGCCCCGGTCGCATTGTACCGGCGTCCGATAACCCTGTCAGCGGCGTGACGGAGTGGCGTAGTTATCGCGCGTATTGTGCGCTTTCATTGTGTGGCGACGTCTTCATACGCCGTGGAGGCTTTAGTTTTAACGTCTATTTTGATATGTTAGGTGAGGACTGTTAGGTTTGAGAGGTCATTTTGTTTTGTGCTGGTATGTTCGTTTGTATGAGGTAAGTGCAAAGTTTTTAAGCACTGAGATTGATTAGAATCTCACATAATATACTTACACACAACAGGCAGTCATATAATAGAATTTACTATTAAGTAAGACTACATTAGAAAGTCATAAAAACTGCAGTTAGAAAACTCAAAATTTGAAACATCCTCTGCTATCGTTTTCACAGGATATTCTCTGTTTTAGTGGAACGGAATCAAAATGGCTAACATGAAGGAAGTTTATATAAAAGCCATTATAACAAACAACAACAATTTAACGTATATTGCCATACCAATCACAAAAACTCTTCCTGTAATATCTTGTTTCTCTAACATAGTCAACAGGTGCAAAACCAACGTCATAATCTCATCACTCAACTAAAAGTCACCATCAGACCATTACGTAAGACTTTCCTAGAAATCAGCCTGTGTTCCTATTGGTCGAGCGTAGCAAATGTCTTGGTTTTGATTGGCCCGTTCGTTACGGGGCGTACTGTGAACATTGTAGGGTTAAGTTGAGTAGGTAGTTTGGTAATGTAGGAAGTTAGTTTCTGTAAGTTAAATGAACATTTTTGGGTTGGATAATTTTGTATTTTGGATACGTTATAAGAGTTGTTAGATTTTTATGCTATTCAGTCCGATCGAAGTCTGGATTGCTCAAGATTGGATGTTCTTTCATAGAGGATATATTATTTTGTTGTTTGTCCCTTAAGGCTCCAAATTGTATCCCGGTACGGGATAGTTAGTAATAAGTTAATGAAATAATAAGAAAAATAATTCTTGTTTAAAATGTGGTTGCCTTAGTAGGATATACGTACTAAAAATATGTTCTACCGTACATATAAGATCGTAAATCTAATTTACTATCATTTTTATAGAATGCAATTTTAGTATCATCTCCTATACGACACCATTGATTAGATTCTCAATACTTTTTCAGATTATTACCCACAATATCTGTGAGAACCCATTAATCTGTCAGTTTTACATGTCAATTATAACATTCCCATAGTTTTTCACACATGTGTATCAATGGAGAATTTTCCATATATTTTTTTAAGAGGTATCATGCACTGTTTATGACTACTAAGAATTTATATTACGATAGCAAACGCTTAGACTGTATCATCATCGCCTAGCTTCTTCCAAACTATGTTGGGGTCGGCTTCCAGTCTAACCGGATGCAGCTGAGTACCAGTGCTTTACAAGGATGCTTAGACTGTATCTCACTTAATATAAACTGTGAGTTTGGATGTCTGTTTGATATCCACGTTAAAATGTCTTAACGGATTTCAATGAAACTTTTCAATAATATAACTTGACACAATAACATAACACGTAAATGTTTTTTGTTCAGTTACAGGACGGTACTGACGTCGTAATGAGAGTGAAACCGCGGGCTCCCAGAATTTTCCTAGGCTAGGCTAGACGCTAAATTCTACACAGCATTAGCTCAAAAGTTCAAAAGATCACTCTATCAACATAAATATATTCCTATATAATATAACTACGTAATAATATTTCCAAATTAACATATTTTCATGATAATCAGTAAATAATTGAGTATTTTACTGTTAAAGTAGTGTCATAGGCCATAAGCCGGGTCTTACAATAGCTTATTTAATATGGTCATAGAACATGTACTAAGCTTGGAAACATATAATATTATACGCAAGACTTTATGTTAAAATATATTCATTTTAGATAGGAACTATTTACTTTGGTATTTAGAAATCTACGTTTATACGTATACATCTAAGTAATTTCTCAATCAATTGGTGAAAAGTAAAAACCGAGTGAAAATGTACGCAGTAGTTCATGAGTTTTTCGCTAACAGATAGACAGAGAACGCAGGAGTTAACTATTATTATTATAAAAAAATGGCAATGTTATCCTAAAGCAACATTTTCTGTATATTTTGTGTGTATTCGAAACAACAAACTACACTCGGGAGCAATAAAATCGCACACCCCAGATTTTAACAAATAAGCTGGATTTTCTTATTATAATTGTTAAAAAATTATTAAATTGCAATGGATACTTATAGATTATTTCATTACCTTTCCAACGATACCACTGAAGTGCATGTAAGATGCTCAGAAGGTTCTTTCAGGAGATAAAATGAAACTTGCATGTAAAGTTGTGATTATTGCATTTAGCGGACAGGACATTGAATTGAAACAAATCAATAAATTTTCAATAAAATCTTTATTAATATGGAGTGTTACCCCCTCTAGCTCTAATTACGGCTCTTAAACGGTTTTTCATCGACCGTATTAACTTAATTATGAACTCTTGTGGTATACCGTTCCACTCTTCTTCAATGGCTGATTGCAGCGCTTGGAGATGTGTGGGAGCTGGACTTCTTGCTCGAACACGCCTTTTCAGCTCATCCCATACATGCTCGATAGGATTGAGATCAGGACTACGAGCTGGCCACTCCATCACGTTAATACTGACGTCTTCCAGGTAATCGCGAACTGTCCTAGCAACATGTGGCCTGGCATTATCATGCATAAGTAGGAATTCTTCCCCCATAAGCCACGAAATCGGCCTAACATGATGTTCGAGGACTTCTTCCACGTATCGCTGGGCTGTTAATCCTCTCGATCTAGGGCCAGAATTGGCCCCAGTAATGAAGACAATGTCGGTTTTAGAATCGAGCATTATGCCACCCCAAAACATACACGATCCACCGCCATAAGCGACACGTTCGCTAATGCAGCATTGTGAAAATCGCTCTGATGACCTTCTATAGACTCTTGAGCGTCCATCGTGGCCATGTAAAGTCATTCTACACTCATCGGAAAACATAACTGCCCTCCACTGATCGAACGTCCAATTTAAATGCTCTCGGGCAAATTGAAGCCGGGCTTGTCGGTGGGCTGTGGTCAATTTCGGACCATTTGCGGGTCGATGTGCAGTCAACCCAGCTTCAGACAATCGTCTTCTGACCGTCCACCGACTTATGCTGACATTGCGTACTTCTCGAAGCTGTTGTCCTAGCTCAACCGCGTTCAGATGTCGATTTCGCAAAGATCTTGTCACTAGAAAGCGGTCATCACGGTCTGATGTAGTACGATGGCGGCCTGATCCTGGTCGCCGAATATAGCCTCCAGTTTCTCGAAACCTCTGGTACACACGTCGAACTGAATATCGACTTAAATTCAACTGTCGAGCGACTTGACTTTGGTTTTGCCCAGCTTCCAACAAGGCTATAACTTGAGCAGCCTCTGCAGGTGTCGTGTCCATGTTTTTCAAAGTTTTCCGTATGTATTCACAAGAGGGGTTATCACGTTAGAACTCAGTGCACAAATGATTTTAAAAAACCTTTAACTGACCCTTTTATACCTGCGACAAGGGGCGCAAGTAGTGCCTACCTGAAACGAGTTAATTCGAGGAATTTTGTTGTTTTGATGTTTTTGCGCGTAACTTCCAGGAAAATGAATTTCTTTTTACATGACATTTTAAACAAAGTGTGTATTTTTATTAAAAATACCTTTCATTTACTTAAACCAAAGAGTTTTAAGAATATCCACTGTTTTTGGTCAAAATCTAGGGTGTGCGATTTTATTGCTCTCAAGTGTAGATTACTTATACTAGATGTGTATAGGAAAAACTCATTTGGTACTCTATTTCAATCCATTCAAACGCCAATAACTTTAACTTCGAATCGAAGCACCAGGAACAATAATTAAAATCACTTATAACGCGGAAACCATTACCTCAACCCCCACACACAAAAAACAACTCTAAATCTAATAAAATAAAGTTCAAATTCGCGTATCTAAATTGTTTATCATTTACAGCCTAAAAAGTAGTTAATTTCGTAAAGGCGGGTTCACACTGGCGCAGTGGAAGCGTGGAAGGTTGGGCGTAGTATCGTGACGACTCAATCGCGATGGTATCGGGTGAGCGACGAGGCCACTTGCAAATGCATTTGTATGCAACTACAGGCTGTTTAATGTAAAGCTATTGTTGGTTTTTGGGAATGATTCTTTGATGTTGCTGGAGTTTTTATTATAATTTTATTACCTAGTGAGAAAAAAAATGCCAATTGGGAATCTCTTAATATTATAAAATCTATTACATTTGCTTTCAGCACCTGAAACTCTTAAGTACCAAATACCTACTTTCGTATTATAAGAAAAGTTTTCTTCTAATTAATTTTCTTCCTGATTAGTTTTTGTCATTAAAACAAATGATGACTTCTCTAATAGGACTTTTGCAAATCAACAAACATACTAACCATTCTCTCTACTAACCTATCAAAGAAAATGAAACCAGTTTCAACTTTTCTTTGCATCATAATCTTGGGTTGAATATTTGAAAATCTATGACCACGACAAGTGCAATATTCTTAAATTCGGCAGCACTCTGTATTCCTACGTAATCCAGCAAGCGGGACAGTGAAGTGACAACTTACTCGCACTCGACGCGTCTGAACACGCGCTTATGTTGCTTGAGTATTGTTTATAGAGAATTGAAAGATGCATGGACCGATATGAATAGATGTATCTATTTATTTGTGAATGCTTATTTTCACTGGAAATACTGGAAATAGCAATTTTTCCTGTGATGTCTTAGAAAAGTCCCAAAAATTATTGGCTACGCTTCATCATCATTATCATCAATTAAAAAGTGATTTTGAAAGTATTTTCGGTTATATATGAAGTTAAAATCTGTTGCATATTAATTATGTACTTAGATATTAATATGAAATTTTCGGTTCCTCTTTATCAGTTACAATTAGCTACAAGTTACTACTTTATAACAAAACTAGCTTCTGCCAGCGGTTTCACCCGCATCCCGTGGGAACTACTTCCCGTACCGGGATAAAAAGTAGCCTGTAGCCTTCCTCGATAAATGGGCTATCTAACACTGAAAGAAATTTTCAAATCGGACCAGTAGTTCCTGAGATTAGCGCGTTAAAACAAACAAACTCTTCAGCTTTATAATATTAGTATAGATATAACCTAACTCGAAACGACGTCTTTATACTCGATCAAACTGAAAGAAGGTGCAGGAGTCCGCTAGACTCCGTGAAACAATTACTTAGACTGAAAGTGGGGGGCCTGGGAGACCCCCTCCCACTAGGAGGTACCTGAAGCCATTTTCATAATGCACCACCGGTTCACTTCTTAAACTTAACACTTAAAATAATTGCCTGATGGTGCTGGCGGGTCCATTGTACCCAGATGTTATTTTGTTCAACATTAGTCCGGCAGCGAAAGGGTTGGGCTTTTATTGTAACGACCAATTACAGTGATTGCAGTTTTGTGGCTTTTTTTTTTTGTTTTATGATTAGCTAGTGATTTATGGGCGGATGAAATTCCGTTTTTATGACAGATTGTTGCATGGTGACAATGCAACATATGTATATTGTTAATTTAAATGTCTAATGGTGTTTAGTATATTATGTCAAGACCTTTAAAACATAACAAGAAAAAAAAGATGTAAGAATAAACAATTAAATCAACAATGTCATAACTACAAAAAACGGACGATAAAAAACTACACACACCCAACAAAAGAATGTATGTTTAAAATCTGAATTTTTAATATGACTAAGTGAAGTTCCTAGGTGTAATTTAACACTTTTCAGGCAAAGTCTAGACTGAAAAGTGCAGCGAAAATTTTAAGACTGGCTCTGAAATATGGCGGAAGTGTGCGGGGGATAATGCCGTCATAATGTATGGAGTTTAATGCGTCCAAGGATTATTGTCATATGCATTTATATGCAGCTTTGCGGAACTGGTTAAGCAGTTTTAGATGTGGTTTAAGCGGTTTTAGATTAGGTTAGAGTTTTAACTTTTATTAAGTACTTACTAATGTAAGGTTTAGGGTTTTTCTTGAGTAGAATTCTAAGCTAAATAAAAAAAATCGTAAGCCCATTGTCGACATTATTTGGTTGAGAAGGTCAGATAGGCAGTCGCTCCTTGTAAAACATTGGTACTCAGATGCATCCGATAAGATGATGATGATATAAATACTATAGCAAAGAAAGCTGCATTTATTTAATACAATGAAAAAGAGAGCATTGTCCTTATTAGATGTCAAGCTATATCAAAATGAATCCTGCACATTTTCAGCAAAATTGTACTAACATACAAAGTGACATATTATTTGTCAAAATCTATACTAATATTATAAAGCTGAAGAGTTTGTTTGTTTGTTTCAACGCGCTAATCTCAGGAACTACTGGTCCGATTTGAAAAATTCTTTCAGTGTTAGATAGCCCATTTATCGAGGAAGGCTATAGGCTTTTTATCCGGGTCGGTGCCGAGGTTCCCACGGGATGCGGGTGAAATCGCTGGCAGAAGCTAGTAATCTTATATTCACATAACTAGCTTCTGCCAGCGGTTTCACCCGCATCCCGTGGGAACTACTTCCCGTACCGGGATAAAAAGTAGCCTATAGCCTTCCTCGATAAATGGGCTATCTAGCACTGAAATAAATTTTCAAATCGGACCAGTAGTTCCTGAGATTAGTGCGTTCAAACAAACAAACAAACTCTTCAGCTTTATAATATTAGTATAGATTGGTATCCAATCAAAGTCTTTACAGTCTAAGTAGGTCGATAATTGCTGTACCCATTTGTGCGACTGATCATTCATCATCAGAGCTAATATGATGATGATGATTGCTGATGACTTAGAGTATGCCACGCACTGAATTACACTTGATTGCTCTTGCACCCGTGATGGCATAGTTTTAATTTGGTTACTGTACTTTATTTATCGATACCTATTGGTAGTTAGACGTCTCGTTAATTTAGTTAATTCTTAAGTAATTGGTACTGTTATTATAATTTCAAAATTAATGCTGTGTGTGTTAATTTTATGTTTTAAATGGCCGTAGTGATTTGGATGAAGTTGGTTTAGAAGTAGATCAAAACGCAGTAGGACGAACGGTACTTTTAATCCACGTGAGTGACAGATATCCTCAAAAATATGAACGAATCCGCAAGCAAGAGCTAGCTAGTATTGATATTGAAAAAAGTGACGCATTATGTCAAGAATTAAAAAAGCTTTTTTACTCCACATTACATTTTCATTCTCATCGCCGTATTTCGCGAGTATTCTAACAAATATCTCGACAATATATCCTTCGGTTCGGATCGCGTTGGCCAGCGCAAATCCGGTGTGACGTCACGAACCGTCCAATTTCGCTAATGGCGCTTAAACTTTACTTATTCTGCGAGTTATGAAGCGAACGCTCGCTTTTTAAAAAAGATTGAAATTGTGACTTGTGCCGGTTTCTCGCGTGCGTTTTTTCGTGTGTATGATATTATTGAAATTTATTGTTGCTGTTTTAGTAATATTTAGGAGTACTTTATGATGTTATTTACATATTATAATCTTGAGAGTAGTATCAGCTGGTAAAACGTAGCTTAAGTTAGAATAGTTTGGTGTGAACTGGGTCGGCTTATGTCCAACAGTGGTTTGTTTTGTATACAATTTACGTACTTACCTCGACGTCAGAAGGAATAAGTATTGGAACTTACCTGAAACAAGAAAATGGAAAATCAATTAATGTTTATTTTTAGAAGCTTTAACATAATCAAAAAACTTACCTAATATTAGATATATTACAAATACCTAGGTATAGAAGATGGGTAAAATCTACGAATTCAATCAATATCTCATTAATTTGCTCAAAAACTCAAAGTCCATTGACGCCATTAAAACAGCATTTCGTGATAACTTTAAAAATGGACAAATAACTGTACTTAACCCTGAATCGCGGCGGTCTGCCGTACCCCCTGCGCTCATTACCGCGTCGATGCGATACATTCATATATCAACCGGCAGGTAATTGAAACGCTCGGGTCCTTTCGACCTTTACAATCGTCATAAACTTGATATACGCGCGTGCAGGGTTAAGTTTTATTAGTTATGCAGCGGCTGATTGGCAATTTAGCTAGTGGGAAGGGTTGAGGTAAAAGTGCTTTCTTAGATCAGTTGAGAAATTCAAAAGTGTTTGTCATAGAAAATAGTATTCTTTGTGTTACCTACCTGTTATTACAAAGCTAATGAGAACATGAAAATGTAAGTCGTTTCCATAAAGCGAAAATGAAGTCACTTGGAAATCATATCAACTACCTCCACAACCCTAAACTAAAACTAATTTCCCTACACACAATTAGCAACAATAGTCGATTATTAAATGGACCAAAGGAAATCCAATGGTATTATCGGAAAATCTCAAGGGTGGACCAGGCTCCCAGAAGTCCGAAGCGGTCAGCGTGGCTAATCGCGCGAGAGGCATTATCTCGCGGCCAGCCTCGAGTTAATCGCCCGACGGCCTCTGATTAGCTAAGCTCCCAGCCTATCTGCCCCCCTGGTGTTCAGAATTATGCAGGCACGAGTTGCTGCCTGACCCCGACGGGAGATAGCGAGATAAAAACCCTGCGTTGTTGAACTTTGATGCTGTTTCTACGGGGTTTCGATGATTTATTGTAGTTTTTTTATCTTTGTGTAGGGGAAATTAGATGTTTAAATTAATGTTTAAATATTTAAATCACGACAATAAGGCTAGTTGTTACTGTTTAAATCGGTACAAAAATTACACAAAATATTTTTTCCATGACATACTAGTTTAATCAGTGGAAAATGTAGCTAAAAATATGAGCGCTCATTAAGCTAGTTAATAAATAATGTGGCTAAAACATGAACGTCACACTACCAGGTAGGATGATGTACAAAACTTTATAGGGTTGTGCTGACACGTAAAATTTGGGAAAAATATTGCTGTTTTCTTTTCAGTTTGTTGTGATTTTCAACTTTCAACACCAGTTTAAAATTGTATGTTATTTAACCTTTTGTAAAACTATAATAGTAAGTTAGAGAAAAAGTTACTGCAATTCTGGTCTTTGGTTTTCGTTCTATGTATTTTATACAGTCTACATAGATGTCCTATAATTACTCGCAACATCAAAATTTATCAAAAAATATTCCCAATCAAAAACCCTTATTCGCACTTACACAGTAGGTAAACTTAAATATCAACAACAAACAAACAATCAATTAATAATTTATTAACCCTAAAATACAGCTAGGTAGGTGCAACATTAATGCGTGCCCCTGTACCCCGCGGCACCTGTAGATAAGTCACAGGCGCGTCCGATGCAAATGTCCGCATTATCAGGCCGGCCAGCGCGCAAAGCTCTGTTTATTAAAATTAAATAAATATGCCCGAAAGGTGACAAGGTAGGAGGGAGTGTGTGTATGTTTGGGGGAGTGTTTGGTGCAGTTGAGGGTTAAGTATATATTTTATAGCAAAAATTGTGAAATAATGAAGATAGTGAGATGAATTGCGCATGGGAAAAGTAATTTTATTTACTTTGAATACCTTCTTTTATTGCTTGGTTTTAATGGTATAACGGTGTGAAGTAACAGAATCTAAACGAGAACTAACGTTCACAGGCACGCCAGCCATGAGTCGTAGCTACAGCTATCAGGCTTACCCGCTAGGCCGGCTAATCCGAACAGCTCTTTGTTTAATTAAATCGATACTATCGAAAATTGCCAACTTGCAGCAATCATTTAGATTCTATTCTCATTGGATTACATCCTCCTTTCCACACTTGCAATTTTGCTTCGAAAAAAGCGGAGTAAGGAAACACTTTCCGAGTTCCCGCGCGCCCGGGACCGAAGTTCGCTCACAATCTAGATATATGGGCGAGTTAAGATGTGCATCTAAATAGCCTCTGCCGCCCTGGTACCTAACTTTAGATTACTTGCACCAAGTTTTACCGACTTTTCCCCTGGAAATGGTAAGTTTTCTCCGGCTTGGGGAAAAATTTCCCGCATGTAACCCATTCAGTTTGACTCAAATTTACTGCTCAACTTGAACCCAGTGTGTGTTTGTTAATCATACGCTTTTGTAGAACAAACTAGGAAGTGCGGTAAAAAGTAAATTTGTTGGTACAAAAGATCTGCGCTCGCATTTAGAGGGTTATTTTCTGTGAGCAATTTACATGGTGTTCGCAAAACGGTTAGTTCGTAAAAAACTAAAGGGTAATTCGCATAAAAGTCGACACCATGAAACGACCCCATGCGGCCACCATAACTTGAAGGGTTCCAAGGGTTGATGGTTCATTAACAATTCATAAGTGAAAACACTTTGACCGTGTGTCTATTACGGGGCCCCGCAGGAGCCGGCAGATCCGATGCATTTTTAAAACGGGTCACTTTTCGATTGTAACCTCGACAAATTATGGGTAACATGTGTTTTAAAATTTCTCTACAGTTTTCGAATTGTTTTCGTGTCCTCTCTATGTAATTGGTGATGTATTTTCTATAAAGTTGAGGGGGGTTTATTCCTATATCTTACTCTACCTGTCGGATCATTTAGGTAAAAGTACCTAGGCTATGTTCTTTCTAAGGCTCTAGACTACTAGTATACTAAAATCAGTTAAGTGGTTTTGGCGTAAAAGCGCGACAGACGGAGCTACTTTCACAATGTTCATATAAAGTTAAATTACTTAAAGGCTTGCTAGATAATGATGACTTCTGGCTGACCGAAGTATTGTCAATACCGATTCCAATTAATTTCACAAATGCCCAATGAAACCACTTATACTTTATAATAGAGCAAGATAGTGGAATTAATTCAATTATTTGATCTTATCAGTTGGGCCTTTTACCAAACCTATCTTTATCAATGAACTTTGCAATTAACGTAGCATATAAATACTAGTGCATCAGGATTACACCTCTTTAGAACACAGGTGCCCTGGTATTTCAAATATCAGAATATTTCTGACTACATGAATAGAGACATGATATTTAAAAGAACTATCATTGATGGAGTTACAAAAAAGAAAATGTCAACGTTCTTCTTTGTTTGCGTTTCGAAATAAATAAGGTTTTTAATGTTATTTATGGACCGTCTTCAGTATTAACTTATTTTAATTGCATTTTTTTTTCATACACAATAATATTTTTTTATAAAAACGCTTCGTGATAGGTACTAGGAATGCATGACTACTGAAGATGTAGATAAAGACATCAATGTCAATGTTAAAAGACAAATGCGCTTTTTACATACATTATAAAGAAATTGTAATATATTAGAATTGCGTGCATATAGACGTAATGGAGCGTCGGTAGTTAATTACTTTTTCATATGACATTAGACATTGACAATGAATTGAATTCCGACTATTTATACTGATTAATTGATTTTTTTTCTGTCATTATTTGACACCTTGGTTGATTTAGCGTAAAATCAACTTGTGATGAGACTTTATTTTAAAATAGCACGTAAATGTTTTATTAAGACTAATGGCTAAAGGCTCAAATGCAGTAGAAATAATTACAATTAATAAATATTGTTTTGTGTTGCAAGAGTTTATTTGAGAAATTAATATGACGTTACTACTGATTTTTATCTCGTCGCAAAAAAAACCTACTTAACATACATTTAAAATTTTAATAACAAAAAAAGAGCCTTCGTTTCAAGAAAACACAAAATACAAGAAACATTATAAAGCTCAAAATAAGGCGAAAACAATATATCTTCGGTAACCCCACAGTCATCTACATGGAAGCCTCGGGACAACGCAGGTGCGACTCTGTCACATAAATAGGAATACCTTCCACCCTTTTTAATATGCCCTAGATTTGGTATAACACCCTGATATAGGGACTCAAAGAATATAAGGGGTTTTTCGCGCAATATAACTGTGACATACGAATACATTAATCAAAGTGCGAGGCTTCGCGAGGATTTTTCGCTTGATATTGTGTCCGTAACTTATGGTCTCCTGGTAGCTAATATCTTTGAGCGTACTAGTTTTTGGAGGCTGTCTCTGTTATTGATATGGTAGGAGATTATTTTTTTACTTTCGCCATATTGAATTTTCATCTAAAATATGATATTGCTCTCTTTCTTATTTATTAAGATCTCTATATTAAGCTTCTCAGTAATTCCATGTCATTACGAGACGGACAGAACAACACATTAGTACCAACCATCATACAATGTTCGTCAAAAGCTTTCACATAATAACCATGACATCGTCCACGTAAGCCACGTAGACTTGTTATTAGCAATTCTGTGGTCCCAGTCGTGTCCACCCATACCCATGTGCCTTGTGTTCTGCGCACCTTCTCATGTCCGTAAGTCAGTCCTAATAGATAATACGTGAGATACCCTGTTTGTGCATAGTGATGTTACTGGCAACTGGTATTTGCCCGAAGAATAGGAGTGTGTCGATGCGTATAGTTATCGGCACGGATATTGAGCCCTGACCTTTACCTGCGCAGAGGCAATTTATTGGTTTATTGCCTTATGTGTACAGTGCGCAAAGCGATCCCCACTCTTCCGCCGAGAGCTCAATATTCGTGCCGATAACTATATATTATTTGAAGGATTTTTTTATTTGATTTGAAAGTTATGGGTACTTAAATAACTTGAAGTATGAGTTTAGTTACGTTTATACTCATTGATTCTGTAGTTTTGAGGAGTATCAAAAAAATGCCTTCAAATAAGGCTTGACCTTACAAAAAAAAGTTAACTTGCCAAAATATTATTCAAATGCAAACATCAAAAAGTACACGAGCGCCCGTATTAAGTAACCTGAGTCCCGTGTCCAGCGAGATACACGTTATCTTAACGACCCCTCCCCCGGGGTTGGATACACCCCCGATACACCGGCCAGATATGGAACGGCCAATTTTGGTCAACTGTGTCTCCGTTACGACTCTTCTTGTTTTGATCTGTTGATAAGTCTCCAGTTTGTCTATGATTAGTTGTTCGAGATGAGATTGTTGGTAGTTTATGGTCATTAATTGCGATAACTGGTCGTGATATCTTAGTACCTTTGCCACTTCTCTAACGAACTCATTCGTGTAGCAAATTATTTAACTAAACTTTCTACTTTTTTTGTTTCAAGTGGTTCCGTAGAGTCCTGATTTTCCATCAGGTCAAATTAAAAAATACACCAGTTAGTTTGATCATTTATTTTTCTGCTGTATCACACTGCAGAAATACAATCATCATTTGGTCTGCGTTTTAGTTACTTTAGCCTTTGGTTGCACTAGACAAAGTAAACCATTAGAACTGTATCTCAAGTACAGACAACAAAAGCATCAGTCGTATTATAAGTTAATTAATACTTTTAGTAACACGATATCGTAAGTGACGAGAGGGTGCTTGTTTGCGAGGGTAACGGGTTCGGTTCCCCGAATAGATTATCCGAGTTATAAGTGTACAGAGTTTGCTTAGGATACTTGACGTTTACGGGGTTTCGGATATTCAAGCCTTGCCTTTGGAGGGTAGGCAAACAAGTTTATGGATAAAGATAAGAAACGATAATTTGTATTTCGTTAGCACAAATGTTTTGATATCGTAAATTAGAAACTTATGTATGGCTTGAAATGAATACAGAGGTCTATGTATGGATTCGATTCTTTCCCATTTTATACAAAGTGTCATCGCATTACATTAAATGTAAGTATTCAACATATCATCCATAAGCGAACACGCTTGACCATTTTTATTAACCCCATCAATCGCACAAATTCCATTTCGCAAAATTCAAATTTCTACAAAACGGATTTCGAAGACGCATTCCGTACATATATCTATCCCTTTTCAACGTTTGATATAGAAGTATGTTTCTGTCCTCGTCGCTCACTCTATTTCCGGTAGTTCCTGCAACGTCCGCATTTAACGTCGCGGACTTAAAAAGTGGGTAGTTTTCGGAAATCTGCTCCGCGGATGGCCGGAAATGATTTCTGTCCGTTGGGGAGCGGGATGGATTTAGGTGGACAGACGTGACAATCGTGGGTAGATTAAAAAAAATGCTTTACCCGTGGGGGATAGTCATAGGGTGTATCACTAGCTAGTATAAAACTTTCTATCGTGGTCCATTTAAGGTGCTTTTACGCCGATTTCTTTTTACCTTTAGGTTATTCTTGAAATAGGACTGCATCTTGTCCATGTCATTTAAGAATTCAAATTGTATCAACTAGCAAAACGTTTCAATATTCGCAAGCACTTCGCTCACCCAAATTCTCACTGGCCTTTAACCTCAGAATACACAAACACAACCCCAGTCCAAAGAAATAAACATTTTTATAACTTAATTTGCTGTCCACCCGCGTCTGTCGCCTTAATATTAATAAATTCTCATTGGCTGGATTCGCTTGCAATTTGCCCTTGCCGTCCAAAAGTAAAACTTACGACGCACCCTTAGTCCTAAATAAGTGAGGGTGGGGCGAAAAAAAGGAAAATTCCGTAATATTTCCTTGGTCATTCGTTGCGACATATCGAAATTAGAGTTATAACTTTACGTACGGAGAATCTACATACAACATACTCATACGGAAACGATGTCATCAATGTAAGACTAAGTAGAATGATTTGATAGTAACCTTTTCAATGATCGACTTGAGAAAACCGGCTTGCAACGTTATAATTACACTTCCATATCGGTAAAAGCTTATCTAGCATCAGATATGATATATGATATGATGAACATAGGAAGAAAATTCCTCTGCATGTCATAGCATCCTCAGAGATAAAATAAACATCAACAAACCACTCGATCCTTCAAAATCAGGCAAGCAACCTACGTCTAGGTAGGTCGTATCATGCAAGCATTTATCTTATAAATTTATCTAGGTTCATTCCGCCGCGGTGGTTCGCAAAGGCAACCCGAGCCTTCGGTAATACTACACCGCTAGATGCCTGGCTATACCCTGCGTTTTATGTGGCCTTAGTACATTATTATAATTGCTGTTATGTGGTTATAGAAAATTTCTATCATAAGCATCGCCTTGAGTATTGCTTGCGTGATTTTTATGTGGCTTTATTGTTAATTTCTCGCTGCGGTTAATTTGTAATTGTGTGTTGATGTTATCTTTCTAACTTCTTACAATATTGTATCTTTCTAGTTTACGATATTTTGTAGTTATTTCAGTTTTCTCTCATCAAATCAAACCATGTCTCTACGAGTAGCAATGCTTTTAGTTTTAAAAGATAACTATAGTGTGTCAGCACAATAACGGGTTACCAGATTACAGTGCGCTAGTGTATAGTTTATTCAGTTCCTTGTTTAATTTAATTTAAATTATCTCCATGTCTGGGAATTTCAAAGTTTCTGGGTTAACAATCAAGTGTCGTGTTTGAATAGTTCGCAATTGCATCTCGCAAGCTCGCGGCCTCACCGCGTCGTGCAGAGAAACTGTTCATGTAAATTGTTCATACTACTGTTGTAACTTGTATTCAAATAATTTATAACAACAAGTACTCTCTGATCTTTGACTTATTGTTTTACTACATAGTTCTGAAGCTCTGTCATATGAATAAATTCAGAAGTCGTAAACATAATTTAGACTCAACAAACCATTAAAAGATACAAACAATCAAAATAACAATGTCATTACCCGATACGAAACGTAATAAATTACCAGGAGATCATAAGTACAAGCAACTGAACGCACCCAAAAACAATATGGAGTGTTGTCGCGCGACGGGCGCCCTGTACCGGGATTATTACAGACTTATAATTATTTTTAGCCCCCCGAAAGGGCTTAAGGCAGCTGCGTAGGATTTGTACTAAGACTGGCGTTATTCAATATTATTTTCTTTCGGGAATTTCGTGGGGAAGCGTTCCAGGTGAGGCATTATGTGAGATTTGCAGCGTCTGCGAGGATTTGACGATTAGCGGATGATGTAAGCCCAAAGTTTGCGTTAACCTTACTGATTTTGATTAGAAACCCGACGGATTTGTTGATATTTATGTAGGATTTTACAGTTTTCATGTTCTGTAAAGAAATAAAATGCTATCGCTGGAATAGCTATTATTTTTTACATAAGCTAGCAATCTCTCGCAACAAACTAAACGCTATCTGAACAGAATCTATGAAATTCAAACGCGACCGTTATTACACGTACCGCGGGCAATTTTAAAATTCAAAACGCTCCCAGTCACGGACATTCGGATTGTTACCAATATCGCATGCACCGCACTGAATTTAAATTCACACGACTCCGCGTTAGCCACCAGATCATTTCACTTCCCTTTTTGGTCGCGAAGCGCTCGCTACCGAATTAATTCAAACGCTTCATTCGATTCCATCGAGCCACTGTAACTGTGTAATCGCATATCAATCGTTCCATATTCGAACACTCGACCTTTGTGGTCAAGGATTCGAACGTGGGACAACCATTCATTTGTTTCCCGCCGGCGGCCGACCAATCAGCGGCGCGCGCTGCGCAGGTGGCGCGCTGTCACCGCGCGGCGTTCCATTTCCCGCAGCGCGTAATCGAATGAATATTACAAACGTCAAACTGACAGCTATGCAGTTTCACGCCCGATATATGGGTCGAATGCTCTTTTTACGCCGATTTCAAGTATTGTCTATGTGCGGTGGCGTTTCATCGCGCCCGTCACACGCGAATAGAAATTCGCGAACTTTAAAATGTGATCGCGCGAGTCGCGCCGCTGTTGACGCGTCCCGACCTACACCGGAACTGTTTTACAGGGAGCCCGTAATGAAAGCACTTAGCGCTAAGCGAAGCAATTATAAGTAATTTGGAGAGCGGTAATGGGCACGGACAAGCGATGCGCAAAAACGCGCCAAACGTTACGCGCTAAAAGCTCCCTAATTCGATTGTCGTATACTTTTTAAAGTTTGAGCTGACCGACGAAATGGCTCGAATTATTGAATATTCAAAAAGGATTTTCTATTAGAAGCAGCGAGACACGGATATTTTAGGGAGCAGGCTAATTGTGAAGGCTCACCGAAGATTGTAATTAAAACTCGCTCTTGTAACTCAGCGGGAGCGTACGGAAAATTCGCGGAATTCATAGTCATAAAGAAAGTGGGATTGGAGTGGGCTCGCTCCGAATGAAACAGAAATACCGGGGCTCAGGCGACTTTGTGAGCGTCACCTGAACAGCGCTGAGCGTACCGAGCGCCTTCTTCGGCCCTGGTGATTTATGGCCGCGGATCCGGACCGGTAATGAAATTGCACCCTCTCTCCACCCCGCCCCCCGGCTACCCCCGCGCCGGTATCCATTCTAGAAATTACTACGCAACACTGAGTCGTGCACTTACGATTGTCTCGCCTCCCTGATATCCTGCTAGTCTTATGCTAATGTTTACTTTTTGTTCAAATTTCATCAATCAATTTAAGTCGGGGGCTGCAATCGGATGGCGACACTGATCTATGTAATTTGGAATGTCAGGAGAAGGATAAAATGAACTCTCTAAGATTTGGTTTTCTCAAGTACTCTAAGAAGAGTTGATGTTGGAACAAAAAGAGACTTGGAAGGTAATTTATGCTCATTGATTGCTTTCGTTCAAAAATATCAATATCTAAACGATCCAAAAATCCTATTTCCTACAGCTAAAAAACACGATGCACAAAAAAGGCATGAAAAAGAGACGAAAAAAATACAAAAATACAACATAATTCCGGGCGCGGGAAATTGCGATTTACGCGGGAAAATGCCATAAAACACATACATAGAGGCATTGTTGGGTAACTTTTTAAAACGGATCACAATGGTGCATTGAGCGTGACGCAGCCACCGCGGCGGACCGCCGACGCTTTTCAATTAAAAATTCCCGCCACCAATAAAATTTTCATTGGGCTACAAAGATTTTGTTAGTTACTGTTAGCAGGGAAATTGGGAAATGTGGCTAACTTTTCAGCTGGATCACCTGCCGTAGACTTAATAGTTCCAAAGTCTTTGATAATTTGAATGGCTGTATTATGTCATTGAATGTCACAAATACTGTGGCTATAACTAGAAAATTAGGTGAAAAAAGCGTAGGACAGTGGAAAAACTTATGAAAAACTTTGAAGCCTTCCTACTTTCTTTATCCATTTTAAATACAACTTTCAATAGATACCTAAGTGTACCTAAGTGTATATCCGACCTTATTTTGGAATATCACGAAGAAGAGAACGAGTTGTCATCAGAAATTACTAAGAGAGAATAAGTGTTTTCAATACTGACCGTTAAGTGCTGAAACAGCCACGCCCTGAGGATGTTGGTGGCCACCTTGGGGAAGATGCCTCTTTTCTTCTGGTTCTTCTTGCCGTTGGTGTCATCATCTTCCTCTCCCGTGCCTTCCCCGGAGCCGATACTCGCGTTGCTCGCGTCTCCTGAAACGGTTACATAAGGTTAAATACTTGAAGTGCTATACTTAACTAATTGTAATTATCCTATATCCTTCCTTATATCTTCGTCTATCCATACCAAATTTCACTTCAATAAGTCTAGCGGTTTAGCCGTGAGAGCGTAAAAGATAAACGGACACTCTCGCATTAGTAATGAGGTTGTCTTTGGCTCTACATTATCGTCCTTAATCCTAAGCATTAATTGTTTTAACTGTAGGCATATTATGCGAGCCAGAAATTACGCCGCCAGCGACAGCTAATTTGATGGCATTTTCGATTGGATTACGAAACTAGGCTGCGCCGGTCAAATTGGCTAATGCATCTGGCACCAGTAGCGAGGGCTGTGCGTTATCTACCTGTGCAGTGGCGTGCTTCGGTCAAAGGTCACGCCTAACTAATGGCCCTACCGTTTCCCTTACTTTAATTAATATATTCATTGATTTTCCAACATCTTGCTCAACAACCGTATCTGAGTGTCGGAATTGTCATTTATAATTATTACTTCATTTAAATGCATGTTATGTTCTTATTTTATTTACAAGACGCAGTGCATAACAAATGACAGAAGTAAAATAAGTACTTGATGTAAATTAAAAACTTCATTATAACACTTCCTTTTATAGTGTTTTTTATTCTCTAGTAAAGAACGTTGCTTACGAATAACAGGAACACGTACAAACAAGACAAATTTCACATAATTATAACAACGTGTTAATCGGGTACCAGGCAGTTAGCGAGCGCAGGAGATGTCCCGTTCGTACACGAGAGCGTCTTATCAAACTGCGCCTGGCATATTAATTAGAAACGCCAACTTGTATTTATTTAATCACCTGACATACCGCCGATTCCTATCTCCCTAGTACCTACAGTTAATTAATTCTTACTGTGTTTCTTATATGCATTTTACGTCATGATCATTGATGATGATAACCGATGTTCTAGATGGGAATACTTAAATGAGATGTCTTGATATAAGTCATATTCTTTATTAACTTGCAGAACAAGTTAAAATTACATTTTCGTATTCAAAATTGATCGGTAAAGATATAGTTCTTGAACAAATACATCAAAGTTTTATAAAAGGTCGCGCTTCAAAAGAAAAGTGGCGCTTGCACTTTTCTTTCAGTTGCATAATACATGTGGATAATTTTGGATTTTGTAGAACAGGTACCAGGGAAGCAGCAGGCAACAGGATAAACAAATTAGCGTGCACTGAGCCGTATCAAATATTCATCGTAGCAGGAACAAATCGAATCAGTAGGTAGCGGGGTGTGAGCGTCTTATTTCCGTGCTCTTGTTGCTTTGTACACCGTTAATAATAAAAAGGCGAATTCGCACAAATTTCCATTCTTCGCTTCACACCTTTCTTCAATGTAAGCGTTTTTAAACAATGTTACAACACCTCTATATCATTCGTTGAAATAGTGTTGCGAGCTGCCGCCGTAGGTTTTATCGATAAAAATGGATGTCGTCGGAACGCAGCGCGACGGCAACTGTATCGAGTGTGCGTATCTCATTCGACCGGTGGCATGCACATTGTGATGGTAATAGGGGCAAAGTAATAAAATTACTCTTAGGCCATTACCCGTCGCCCCTCGATGTTGCGTGGCCACCCCAGCGCGATATAGGGTGTAGAAGACACAATAAAACGCTTCCAGTTTGACAAAAACAACGGGATTATTGTCTGTGTAATTGTTTTATACGTGTACCGAGATTTATTTTGTTAAAATTACGTTTTAAAAGTTTGCCTGTACGTGGTCATTTATTGGGAAAACATTTTTTGACCGCTGATATATATTTTTTTGTATGTTGATTCATGTGTGTTACCTGTCGAAATTAATATGTCAGTTGTGTGAAATTGAATTTCTGTGACGTGGTTGTTGATTAAAAATATTTTCGTAATTACTCATCCTGTATAAGTTTGAGCGTGCCAAATCAGAGTGCAGTTGCATGATGCAGTATTGTAATCCCCTAATTCATCTTAGCGACGCACACAGACGCGCGTACCCTAATGTTTCTAATACACCCCCAAATGGACGAGCGCAAACATAAACAGATATGCGTGCGAAAAGTCAAGAGAGCAGCTTTTATTGAGTTCCATTTTATCGAATTAAAAATTGCTTTTAAATATTAGTAGTTACATAGAAGATTTTCACAAGTGTTTTGTGTAAAAAAATATGATCGGACTTTACTCAGAATTTGTTACGTTTCTGTTTTTATTATAAGCAGCAAATATTTCCCAATCATTACTGTGCGTAATAAGCGAACAGGCAATCGTCTCATCTCATAAATCGCAGAATGGTATTTCCAATCCCGCGTCCTAAGTAACAACGTTAAAATTCATAGATCTCATACTAATCAAGCCATATTGAGTCGAATCCAATCAATAAAAACGGATTACCCCATCACTTTATGCTTCCCTAGTATTTGAGATAGACACATAAAATATCATCCACGTAGATTTTAACTAATTTTGAGAAAGAAATCGTAAAATAAACGATCTGTTACAAGATTCCTTATTATCCGTTTTATAGTCCACACTTCATATTGGTTATGGATAGATTTTTATAGGTTTTTTACTTCCATAGCTAAAACTTATCGTGGTCACTCTAATTTTTATGTGATGATACACCTTAACTCCATTTGGAGGTAATTTTAGTACTTCATAAAACGGTTTTTAGGATAAAATTTTACGGTTGCATCAATAACTTAAGTTGATGGACAAATGTCGGTTTTATTTTGATTGTTATCACTTTATACGACAAATATTTTAGTAAAATAACAGGTACAACTATCAAATATTTTGGGCTTTAATAAAGCTTTCAACCAACATGACCTGAAAAACTTTAGCTCCAAGTCCATAGTAAAAAACCATTTGATCCGCTCCCATCGGGCGTAACAAGTGAAACTGCTCATTAGTACTAATCCTTCCATGGTGTGGTGTTTGCTCCCATGGTGTTTGTAAGCCGATTGGCGCAACCCGACACCGAATCCGCGACCCTCCGGCTGGGGCACGCGCCTCTGCGGTTGGGCTCGCATTTGTGTTATGAAAAATAGTGAGAAATGTTTTTCTGGTGTGTCTATGGGAGATGGCTGTGAGACCACAGGCTTGTGTTAATTGCTACGGTTTTGCAAGATAGATGAAGCTGAAATAATTACTGATAGAGATGCTGTGTTTAGATAAGTTTGAAGAGATGATGGTGATGAGAGAAATACAGGAGAAGTGACTTATTAACATAAGTAAAATCTCTCAAATTCTTTAAGTTAGTGTTTAATAAACTGCTGACTATAATGTACTACTTGTTTCAGACAGCTGGGTTTTTCGTTTCGTTTTTCTGAAGTGGTAAATCTTTGGAAGGTAAATATTAATTTTGATGATTTCATTGTGTAAGTTACAATACCTACATAGCCATACTATGTAAGATTTTTAACGCAGAAACTTGATACCCTGATAATAATCTCGGGATAAATAGAGACATGTTTTCGCCTACGACTCTTAAGTAACGGGTTTTTAACTTAACGTGACCTAGAAGACGCGTGGGAGGACAGATTATATTTCATGCTTTTTTTTTCTCTTTTCCGGTACAGATTGGAAGTACTTAGACGACATGGTTTGATAGAAAATATTTATTTGAAAATAAGTTTACTTACTACCTACCTGTTTGTAGCTTTTTATCAGCTAACCTTTGGGTACATTACCGAGTGACAGCAATGAGGACCAATTTTATGATGCGTTTGACTGTTTTAATTGTATATCATTTATTTATACCCCTTGCACAATGTTCAATGGCGGGTGGTGGAATAGAAGTATTTTCTTTGATCGTATGTTTTTTCTAAGAGAGGTATAATTTTTTATTTCTAGTCACGAAAATGATGACCGAATCTCCTAAAAATTATGGGTAGGAACATGAAAACCTGACCATAACGATTCTGTCTGTCTGTTCATCATTAGACGAGCACAAAGCGACGTCGATTCCTGTCGGTGACACTCCTAGGAGATTTATCGAGTTACCGACATTAGTGCAGGGCGCAAATGAGTGCAGGGACTATCGAGTTGCGCCAATCAAATGAAAGCACGCGCTCCGTAGGGATGGGGCGCGTGGGAAATATCGATATGAGAATTTAAGTTGCAGAATAATAAGAAGTGTGCTAATTTCTAAAAATAACTGATTTTAGCGTTTCAGAACTTATAGTTCTCTATATTCTCTCTAGTTGATTTTTTTAACATAAATTATTCAGAATTTCTCTGAGACATGGCCCTTAAACATTTCAATTTAGCAAAATTACCAAAAAAAGTAGTAAGCCAAATATGACCTACTTAATATCTCTAAAATTCTGCAATCAACTCAAAAACATCGACACCAAATTCATCGACAAGCCCACCACTAGAGGGCGACAACCGCGGTGTCGTAATACGTTCACCGATTTGATGGATTGGCTTCTTTGCAGTCCCTCCTATTTGCAAACACCCTTATCTGAGCCATACGGGGGCTGGGGGTGGACTGGGACCCGGGGGCTAATTAAAATTGGCACTCTCTTACCCGTGCACTTAACCACACCCTTATGTCCTACAACATAAGGTTCAAAATCGTGTGACAACTGTAAGTATAAGTTGGTCGTCATTGCATCAGGATCAGATGGATGTGGGAATGCAATATTTGAAATTGGAATTTATTTTAATAAGATTGATTGGAGATTTTGCGTGACGTCACTAATGTGTTGATTGTGTCTTTGGGAATGTGAGAGTTAGGGTAGATTGTAATTAAGTAGTTGAATTTAGGTAAATAAGTGAACTTCTGTCTACTAAATTATCAAATTTTTATATGATGTGAAACTCATCAAAGAAATCTTTGTGATTTATACATTTTTGTAATAATTTCTTTGTATAATTTTGTAACAACTTGTTAATTTTCTTTGAGTTATGTGAAATAAATTATTTACTTTATCTCTCATAATGTTGTGTTCTAAAATTCAGATTGTCAAAATTTCGTAAAAATTAAAAAAAAAAAAACAGTCTGATTCCCAAAAAAAAATAAAAAACAAATTGACGACACAACTAAAACGCGACGCTCAACCCTCGAACGCTCGCGTTTGAAAACGCAGCGTACGCTTAATTACCGCGAACGAAACGCGAAACGAAACACACCGAGTCAGCTCTGCGCTGATGACTGCGCTGTCTTATTGTGCTATAATCAGCTTCGTTATTCTGCGCTGATGGCTTCGCGTCACTATTATGATGATGGCTACGCTAATTTTTGTCGTAGTGACTGAAAATGTTGAGGTATGTCGTGAAATTTCGTATTTAAAGTGTGTATGTGTATATAATGAGAGTAAGAGGTAGGCGTTTTATGAAACGTTAAATTATAAAAGGTGTAAAAATCGAGTTTTACACATGTGCAGTCATTATTATATATTTTATTTTACTACATTAAAACGTGTTGAAACCAATAACAATATACTTTCTCTCTGAAAGTTGAGTAAAGTAAAGCAAACGATTATCAAAATATATTTAAAGGAATATTAAAAAAAGTGAGTGTTTTGGTACATCGTTGCGTATTATTTTAATGGAATTTCGTAAATAAATATCGCATTTACAAGAATACCAATAATCGTAAAAGGCTTTAAAACGTCAAATTGTTACGCATAAAAGCTCTCATAACGATATCAGGCGGACAAAAAAATGTTTTTACGATTCAAAGTTAACCCTTACAATGGCGCGGATCACGTCTCCGCGATTACGCAGCATTGAAAATTAGTTTAATATCTCAAATTGACGATTCCGCCCGGAACGGCCAATTAAGAGGGAATAACACTTGGAATTATCCTCCTGATAGCCAAGTTATGGGGTGCCTTTATGGACCATTAAGTGCGCCGTAACTCGGGAGACGATTCACGAATATTTTGTACACACTAAATGTTTGAATTTACAACGATTCGCGTCTAGCGTTTACGATATTACCGCCGCTTGTCTAGTTGTAAAACTCCGCTCGCCGCTTGTGGGTTACAAGTTGTTTAAACTTAATGGCGCGGTTTATGTTACAGTTATTATATTACATTTAAACGAACGAGTTTTACTGTCACATCCAGCATAGATTAGCTCAATTAACTGCTATAACTTAATAAAAACTTGTGAAGAACAAATGGAGCGGCCAGTTGATGAGTTCAAGTTAATATTCTTGGTGTTACCCTAAGTTATAACCGCACGTATTAAAGGATTAATACAGTAAACAGCAGCGCGTCGGGTGCGGGGGACTGACGCCGCGGCGCCCCAAAACGCGTAACGGCCGTTCATTCGCGCATTGATTTCAATTTGAATTTTAATTGCGGAATATTATACAAAATTACATTGCTTAATATTCACCCCGGGGCGGCGATTTTTGCATATTTTTAACCCTGTGTAGAGTCGTTTTGGTGCGGGTGGGTGCTGATAAAAATCGCATATATTAACTAAGAGAGGGCCGGATTTTGAGCGCAGATAGTCGGGCGGTTTTCATTAAAGCCGATACGAGCGAGATAGGTGTCGTATTTTATTGCTTATCCTCGGCTCGGACCGTTCTGTAACGTCTTAAAATTCTACTTAAAAGATTGTGCTTTTGAGATTTTCGAGACATGTTTATGTTACTTCCGACGGTTTTCTTGATTTGGTAATGTATTTTTGCAGAGGATTATCTTTATCTGGTGTCTGTCAAATTTATTTGTGACCTTTAAAGAAATTCAAACCAATCAGAACATTGAAATTCTCCATCCATTCTCTTAATACCAATTTATCAAGACTCCTATATTTCACGCTCACATTCAACAAAGTTTAGCTAACTAATCATTCATTTCTGTTCACCATAACAAAACCATAAACTCCAATTTTCCAGTCGCGCGACTTTTAATCGAGTCGCAACATTTGACGACAAAATATGCATTGGGTTTTTAAGTCAGATCAGTGCATACTTAAACAGGGTTAAACGCATAAGGGTTGATCGCATTTGACGTCCATAATGCGATTTAGATGCACAACTTTATTAATATGGTAATAAATTGAGTTCATATTTCGTGAAACAGATGCGCATCTTCAACACGATTTTGAATGATTTTATTTGAATATGAATTTAGTGATGTCGTGTTTAATATTCAGAGATTTAAGGACGACAATTCACTCACATGATTCAACATTATTTTGAGGCTTACAAAGTCAGTCCCGTGCTTACAGAGGACTGAACTTACGAACACCATAAATAAAATACATTGCACATTCAAACAAGAAATACCATACCTTATAATCCACAAGCACATTAATACGCAAAACATTTAAGAGCCACACAACATGACTAAACGGAACGCACAACAGACATTTGCAAATTGCAATGCAAAAAAGCGAAAAAACCAAAAAGATGGTTATCTAAAAACCTTACGAATACTTCAACAGGAGGCTAATTGCGAGACTCATCCCGCAATTGATATTTTTTAACAAAAAGTAACTAATAAACGTAGGTACGTATCTTCGTTTTCATCGCAAGAACTCAGGCCCGTGGGATTGACTATCAGGCCAGTGGACTGAGGAGTTAAGCACGTCAGAAATGTGTATCGAGTATCGGCCAATCAGATAGTTGAAAAGAGAATATTTTCTGGAATGTCGTGTTAACTACATTCTTGAGTCTTTGAGACTGTAGATGTTATTTCTGTTAGTGATTTCATGCGTCACACGTGTTCGATGCTTTGTGTTGAGTTTCCATCGAACAATGAGAGATAAGCGTTAATTATAGTTAAACAAATGAGTCACTTTACAAATATGTTCCACGCTCAGATCATGAATATACAAGAAAGCATAAAATTAAAGTAACAACCATCAGCTAATAAGAAAGTTTGATAGGAAACGAGCGACCACAACTCGATTATGCTAATCCAACAAATATCGATAACGCATTACACGAAAACACATAATTTTATAACATTTAAAACGTCTTTATTTACACAGCACATTAATTAAAGCTATTTCCAATCAAATCAAGGGGGCATAAATCTGTTGAGTACGACTGGACTAACGATAAAAACTGACGCGGCAGCGGGGGGTTAAACGCTCTCAGTAGGTATCCACTGATTGGCGATTCCAGGGCTGGTGGAGTTAACTTGAATTTCCTTTTTATTGTGTTTTTATTGAGCACCTATCTGTTTTATGTGCCCCGGGAAGAGGTCTAAGCGAATTTTGATAGAAGATGTATCATTAACTGCTTTTGTACCTTTTATGAGGCCGTTTTATGGTATTTGAGGCGTGGATCTCGGATTTAATATTTGTTTTGAGAGATAGATGGTGAAATAAAAGTTTAGAGGAAGAGCATTAAGCATTGTTAAAATATTTAGAAAAAAAAAACTTCTATCAAAGTCACAGTGGACACTGTTCTTTTTTTTTCGCATTCCACAGAGCTTCTGGGGAAAAATTACAACTAGCTTTGAACTCTAGCCCTAGATATTATAGGTACCTACTATTATTTCATTTGTTTATAATCCCTAGCTAAGGCTATGTTGTAGGCGGGCCTACTAAGTTACTCGAACTAAGACAATCTACTTTCTGAACGCCCCGCTTGAAGCTTTACTTTACTTATCTATTGTAAATATTAATAGACATGTAACATAAACTGAATATACAGCATAAAACTTGTTATTTTAAACGCAACAAAAGGCAAAAGTCGCCTACACGACCGGTCGGTACTAGGATAGCATATACTCGCAGCATTTATCCAAGGAGCGCCGTGTGAGGCCGGTCATACGCCGTATTTATGAACACCGTCCGTTCATGATCCCCTGGTAACGTTACACCGCCGTGTTGGTGATTAATATAAGGTTTTTTTGGTTAACAATGGTTACCGAAGGAAGATCGGTGTTTCTTGGGCTCAGGATTTAAATGGAGAGTAATGTTGTGGTTAGAATGGCATGTATTTCTAATTAAAAAGATGCTATTATCAATGTGAAAGAAATGAGCTCATTAATTTTACTTAGTAAGTTTACTTTGTAGTAATGCTTAATTAACTTTGTGCTTACTCAAGTAGAATCAGTAGACGGGCTGTACAATCGATCATAGGTGCTTACTTTAAGTAAGACGTCACAACAATACCTGCACTGTAGAGGTATAAGAAAAAGAACTTAGAAGTATATGAAGATAGTCTCAAAAAAAGTACTGAAACCCATTCAAGTAAAGCAACTTCAAAAATAATCCGGTACCACGGTTCCCTTGAAACCTTGTCACCAGATCCCCGACTAACCTTCATACCCTTCGAGATCACAACACGTAAAATAATACGTAAGTAAAAGAACAAAAAACGTGTATTTATCAAAAAGCTTGCGGTGTCATCGTCCGGTCTTGATCACTCGATACTTGCGCCGGCGCACGAATTGATACCATCGCGTACACCGCAAAATAAAATGCCTCCAATCAGAGGTGATCTTTAAAAACGTCAAATTGAATGTTTTGGTGCCATTAATATTTTTTTATGGTGATGATTCGTGGTATGGGGGTAATTAAAGAAATTCTAATGGTTAATGAGGTAAATATGCATAAATGTAGGTATAACAAATTATATAAAGCTAATGTATTTGTTTCTTTGTTTGAACGCGCTAATCTACTATACTATATAGACATATAGACAAATTCGATATATATATAATATACTACATAGACAAATTCGATTATTTAAAACGGACTTAAAGAAATGAGAGCAAGTTGCTTCCCACGGTGCATGTCACCGAATTTCAATAGTATCCAAACACCCAAAAAACCTATTAATATTCTTCTAACACATTCTAAACAATTCAATTACTGTTGCTTATCCCCATTTGGGCTTAAGACCTAGACTGCCTAGATTTCAGTCTAGAGTTCCGTCTAACAGTATAGAATGCTAAATACTGGACTAATTGTTATTTGCATCTAGACGTGAACTGAATAGAACTGTTGGCCATCTGAATACATACGAGGTCTGAAAGACCCCATACATCTTATTTATAAGGCCACGTGATTGTATTTGAAATAAGTTTTGAATTTATCTATAGTAATGAAGTGGTATTATACATAGCAGTTTTTTTAAAGGTAGAGGAGATTTAAATTGGTCAAATATACTTATGGGAAGACTTTTAGTAAAGGGTATTAATATTATTGGTGATACATTGGACTTTAGAGGCAACATAGAGTCTGGCAACACGAATGTGCAGAGAAAATAAATATGGTCATCATCTCTTGCCAAATGATCCTTTAATACTAAAAGTTAAGAAGGAAATTATTTACGAGGACAATTGTGATTTCAAAATAGAAATGGTACTATAGATATGCACAGAAATGCGACTGAAACATTGCAATCCAAACAACAGGTATAAAGACACAAAATCGCAACTATTTGGCCAGTACCGCGAGTAGTGACGGGTGCAACTGTCACCGGGCATCACGCATCAAATTGTAATCTACTCGCATTGCACCGTCTAATTGAGGGACGCACCGGCCCCGTAAACCCGTACGCTTTACGACGTGTCGGCTAGCCACGATACGCACCGAATAAATCAGACGCCGCGCAAATATTACTGTCAGTCCTCCTCGCGTCATAAACCGAGCCATACGAGTCTAAAATAAACCCAGTCGCATGCAGTTTTCGCAAATAATCCAACGGATTAAGCCCCGATTGATGTGCGTTTTTGGTCGCGCTTCTTGCGTACATAAATAAACTTATATATTTGGCGTAATAAGACGTTGACGTTCGCCAAATAGTAATTGGTCTCGGCTCAAGGGAACATGTTTACTGGGATAGTTAATTAAGCTGCTTCTATTATTTATTTAGCTTCGTACGTAAGCATTTGTAATGCGTTTTACAGCCCTATTTTTTATGCGACCAAGCTTTTTAAAAAAGTGTACGCAAGACGATCTCCTTTTGTTTTATTGCGCCCTGGTACTGACATGTCGTTATAGGTTAAATATATTGTTTCTAATAAGGATAATCATATGAATTTTATTTATGTTGACGTTTAATTTACTTGTTAATGGAGCGGCAGTAAATCATTATTTTAATTGTTGAGGTTTTATTCATATTCTTATGCGAGATAGATCTAGATTTCAACAAACGGTCCTCTTAACACCGGGACCAATCAAAAACAAAAGAACCAGAAACAGTTCTGACGGAAGTGTTAAAATATCCAAAGAAATAATCAACACCCATTTTTAATTAAATAAAAAAGCGAAATGTGGCATCCGCCGCGTCCATCTCAGTCACACAGGCATTCCTTTTTCAAAATCTATTCTAAAAAGAATTCAATTTACGAATACCGTATTCGAAAAATGTGCACTCATTAAATGAAATGTCATTCTGAATTCGAAAACTAAATCACTATTTATTTTTAAATCGCTATAAAATGTTCAGTTGGCATTCTCGATAGTTAAACTGAACTAAAATTTTAAGTGCAGATCAGTCAGGTGACTAGTATTATTTTAAGCTCGTTAATGAACACTATAATCTTAATTGTTATTGTCCAATCAGTTATGCCAATCGTTAGTAAAAAATCTAAGGTGTAAAACCTTCATAGTGATTCGAATAAAATTGCCTGCTATCAATTAGTGTTAGATTGATCGTAAACAAATATTTAATCGTTGTTCCAATCAAATTAAAAGTAACTGATTTATATTGAAGACAAACTTGCTGTAGCTGGTTAAACTGGCTAAGTTATGGACTATCTGTGGACCTCATCAGTTATCTATATCTGTTGAATCGTTTAGGTATCATTACAATTTTATTGGATATTTGTGGGTATTTCCTACAGAAAACAACAATAACGGTAAATAGTAAATATGTGAGAATAGTCGAAACATTTATTTAGTATCGACAAATAGTCGTACAGATGTACCGAGTGTTGCCACTCGACTTGAATTTATTTAATACCATCAGTGTGGATGCTGGCCGTCATTAATACGGCACAGTGATCGGACGCGCCCGCCTTTTGTTCTAATTTTATTGAGTGCTAAACGACGCCGTGCAAATGTCGCGACGCCTCTTTAAAATGTAAATTTATGCGGAATCCCAGTGATTTATGCGACCCCTCTAATGATCTACAAACTTCTTTGAAATCTCAAACTGACAATGTTCACACACCTATCTCTTGGTAATCTTGACGCACTTAAAATGTTATTTATTTAATCTTAGCTAGAAACAGCGTTCACGGAAACTCGTACTTGTTTTTAGGTTAGAAAGTTAATTTTGTTACTGAAAACGGCTATCTGTTACCATGTTAGGTCTCAAGTTGACACCCGTAATTTCGGCGTATCTCTCTTTCATGGGAATTATTCCTGTTTATGTACGAATTTCTAGAAAACGTTGCATCATGCGAACAAAATTAGACGATGATGGAAATACTGTACAGTTTTATTTTAAGCTTAATTACACATACACGTCTTCATAAAACACGTTTAATTTAGGCTTGTTGTTTTTCATAGACTTCCTAAAATTCAAAAGAGTGAAAAGTAATGTAAATATTTCTTTGAAATAACTTTCTTATATTTACGAGTGCCCTCGTCAATGAAAACGACACATATTCAGCTAGTTTTCTCCTAGCATAAGTACCAGGGCGGCATAAACAGTAACAATATGTAAACAATAACATAAACAGGGCGAGTCCACCTGCCTCATACGAAAGTAGGTACTAGGTGTGCATACATATTGAAGAGATGGCGGGCGCGCGTTTACATACGATGTTCAATTACGAACCCGGAATATGGCATGCATTATAACCGCTATATTGTTATGCTCTCTGGGTGAACCGTCTGATTGTTTCCGTGGTCGAGATGAGGCCGAGGAAGATTTCTTTGCATGTGGGAGTGACACACACATGCCCCTTTCTAATAAAAAAGCTTATGTAAGTAGGAATGAATAAGCTATGTAATCTTTGGAACATTTTATTTTCATGGTTGTGTATGTATCCTATATACCTAAGTAAAATAATTAATAATACAGGCTTTTCATAAATGAAAATCGCTCTATTTATTATAATGACCCCACTAAATATACTAGGCAATCATAAATCGTAAAGAGATAGTGAATAGTCTCTGAAATTACTTAAATGTTGCCAAGTAATAAGCAATAATTTCCTCTCGGGGTAATAGTTTAGCGACAGCGCCATCTCTCGGCGAGTAGCGGTACACGTCGATAAATCGATGGTAAAATAATTATTCCTTCCATAGCTGCAATGCTGGTTGGAAATACACCACCTAAGGCTATGTAATTTTGAATACGAGTAATATGTTTGGTAATTATTTATTTCTATGTGTGTGTATCAACTTGCGTGTAGTGGTGTAAATAATGTTTTTGATAATAACGTTGTAGTCAGCCGTTTATTCAGAACTTGGCAGTTTTCGAGTTATTCCTTGTGTTTATGCATTACAGGTGTACAATTTGCAATAAATACTACAAGAATAGATAGCCCACTTTCTGTTTATCTATGGAATTTGGGGTCATGTGGATGTCATGAAAATCAGGAATGTTGTACCCAAACTAATATTACCTTCATTTATGAGGTACTAAAATATCTGACAGCATACGGTAACTACCTATAGAATAAACGGTAAAAAGCCAGAACCGATTTGGATAAAATTTTCTAAGTGTTTTGAAGGGATGTGTCTATCTTTTATCCTGATATTTTTTCTCAGGATTATAATAGGACTGTTTGTTCATTGAACCTACTTCCTATAGTTTGTGAGAATGTATGGATGTATGTTTGTTATTCTTTCACGCAATAACGGCTGGACCGATGTGGTTGAAATTTGGTATGTAGATAGGTGATACCCTGGATTAACACATAGGTTTTTTTAATCAAAGAACTAAATAAAAATACTTTTGCCAAATACTTACCTACTATCTACTTTCTTTCACCTAAGCTGACAATTGAAATGAAAAACAGCTATTTTCTTAGCGACAACGAGTTGCGGTTTGGTTCCCGACCGCGGACATTACGGCTAGTACTTGTTACCTCTCTTTTTATTGTGCGTTTGTCACTTCTCAAAGTTTTTTTGTTTGTTTTAGATGTTAACTAGTTGCGTGCCGCGGTTGTGGTTTTACATAATGTTCAGGTTTGAACTAAAAAGTGATAAATGTGGACCTTGGTTAGAAGGTTTAATTCTTTGTTTGAAGTTAACTCGGTGTTTGTTTAACTTTCTTCTAATGACGTTATACGGTTTCATACAAAATACGTTTCATCCGTTTAAGATATATGTTGTAAGAGACACACATAGGTCAAAGTCATAAATGGTAAATAACACTCTTTTTAATTTAACGATTAATTTGATTAAATGTTTATTTTTAAAGCCTTTTATATAAAGAGAGCTTAACAAATGAACTTGTACCTATTCACTATAACCTAATAAAGTACACATAGGTAATTACAGCTAGGACGTGGCAAATCCATAAATACCGAGCCCACGTTAGGTATTGATTAAATAGTAACAGCGACCACGTACAGGTAATCTGCGTGATTATTTCAAATCACCGACACATTATATTAAGCGTAATCTCCAGTAATGGCGGCCGGTGTTGCCAGCCGCCGGCACTCCCGCCCAATTGTGGGAAAATAACAAGCCTAAGACACCAACCCGAAATCAGAAAACATTTTAATATTCATGGAAAAAATATCTACCGTTTGAATTATAAATATACGTGACATTTAAAAATGACAGCCGCATGAATCGGATAAACATCGATTTCCCATGAGAAGATGACATTATTCACACATTTATACAATTATTTACTTAAAACCCTTTAGTATTTTTATCGGAGTCGCGAGCTCCGCGGACAGAATGGATATTGACAGCGAGGCGGGAAAGCGCGAAGGCGGCCATGACACTTTTTCTTTTTAATTCGAAGTGTCACAGTGGACGCAGAGTGCGCTTTACGACAGTGTCAATATTTTATTATTTATTTTTTTAATCCGTATACTCGAATTACTCAGGGTAGATGAGCATAGCAAGCAATTATAAAATCTTTATTTTTATTAAGTATCTGCTTTCACAATCGCATTCTTGATTACCTACCCGTATGGCATGATCCTTAAATTATATTATTTATATTATTTTATTTATCAGAGTCTTTATACGGATTACGTCTCGATCCAAGTTACGCGTTTCGACTTTTACAAAAAAATAATATAATAAACATGACCGTAGCGAAAAAGCAATAAGACGCACGTCAGAAATAACTTGAATTACAATTTTAATCTTGTCAAATCCGAGTTTTTATTGTGATCGGGCGGTCCGCGTACGGTGGACATAATTTTCGTTTTCAAAGTTTATTTAATAAGAGTTCTCGCTATAAGAAATCATATTAAAGTCGCCCGCGCCCCGGTGAGGGTTGGGGACCTCGTATAAATTCGCGATTTTTATATCCAACTCATTATTATTTTTGAACGTTCGAAACGGCCGCTTATGAATAAAAAGTAGACTTTATTTGATGCAAAAATATTGTGAACCAACAAAAAGTAATCGTTGAGTCAGTTCGGCGCGTGTCGGACGCTGACTGGCCTTTATCGTCGATACACTATCATATAATAAGCAAACACGCCGCAGCAGCGTCCGTCACTCGACAAAACTGCAATAAAAACAATCACATTATCTCTGTACCGTCTCGGTCGGAATTAAAGATCAGTTAACTCGCTAGACGAGATAAAAATGGCTACTGGAGATTTCAAAAACTCATCTCAATCATTCGAGAATATGAACAGCATTCCTGGCATAGTGTATCTATTATAAAACGCCTGTTTTCCATCATAAACTTTTTTGACGGAACGTTTATTTTAAGTAGATGGGTATTTTTATCAAATTACTATAATTTTGGTCAAACAAAACTACGAGCTGTCAGAATTGACGTCGGTAAATCATCGACTTGACCCTTTTTTGTTACCTACTTTAATAATTTCGTTAAGGGCTTTTTAAACGAGCCGCATATTTGGAATAGCTGCCGGTACTTTATGGTCGGGATCATTTGTATAGGAATTTAAATGGGATCGCTTTAAAATTGGATTACAATAAAAATCAAGAAATGCCCTGAGAATTATTTGAACTATTCGAACATCTGGACAATGCGTATGGAATTAAAGAGGACGGTAAAAACTTTACTAAAATAAACTCGATTGTGTTTGAGTCACAATGCGAGCTAATGAGTGCGCATCAATCGTCCGAACTTGAAGGAAAACAAACATAATTAAATCAAGATAGTAGATATAAAGCGGAAACTATTAGATACAGCCCCGGCGGAGTCGCCGATAGCGCTCACCAGATTCATACAATATATCTCATTATTCATATCTCAACAAAGAGGGGCATAAATTACGCGGCCCGAAAATATCTAAATCCTAATCCATTCGCCTCGCTTGTCCCCGACTGAATCCGATTTTAAAATATTTATGAAAAGGCTACAAAAAAGTAGAAAAAAACACGAGTCCAGAGACAGAATTAAAAATAATAAAAAAAATACATAAGCCCCGAGAGCGAACGTCGGAAAAAAGTTAAAATGATTGTAGGGCATCTCGATGTGGCGTTGTTTTTTTCTGGACGTATCCCCGTTTCATTAGATTCGTTTCAATTCTGTTGGGATTAGTCGGAGAAAGGTCTCTTAAGGATAAAATGCGATGTCCGTTGATTTATAAAGATCCTCTCTTTCGGGCGATGGGACATAATTAATTGTTGTTCGTGATCTATCGCCGTGTTTTTGTGGAGCAGGTGATCCTAGTGGAACTGAACGGCGTGGAGTGCTGTGAGAGCGCCTGAGCGGGTCGGCCGGGAGGCTGCGAGGGCGCGCCGTCCACGTGCTCGCAGCTCTGCTCGTGACAGCTCCCGAAATTAGTCACGTGGCCGCTAATAGCCCCACGGCCGGGGGTGGCGTGCACTCGCCGTTTTTTCCGGCTCTCGTACGGTTGTTTACAACAGTTGGTGGCTATCGATCCGCCCGCCCGGATATAGACGTAAATACGGCGTTATTCATCGAATGAAGGCCCGTTTTGTTTGCACACCGCCCCCGGTTTTGTCGTCTCGGCTGTTTTTCATCGATTTTCCACCGGACCTACGTGGCCGGTAACGTACACCGGGCTGTGTGTGTGGCAGCATGGCTCCGCTCGGAGCGAGGGTATTATGTATTATCTCCGAAAAGGTTCTCGATGCGCTTTTACGTGTAATCGGTGGTGGTATCGGCGGGGCCTCATCTCGGTGCGCCCGCAGGCCGGGGCGCGTGTGTGCGAGGCGCGCGCCTGTGTGCGTCCGGCTCTCGGGGCACACTGCTCGATTAGCGCGGCCGGCACCGCCACGCCGCCTGATTGGGCCATCCATCACCACCGCCGCCCGCGCGCGCGCCCTCCACCCTGCGGCCCTCCGCGGCGCGAAGCCGGCCTCGACCGACTCGCGACTCTCGACCCTCGACCCCCGTGCCGAGGGTCCGGTTTGCCGCGGCAGGTCGCGCCGGCTCTACCGACGCGTTAATGCCGCGACGCGCGCAACAGAGATCGAGGCGTATTTTTAAGACGGATACTTAGTGCGTTACATTATTATACTTTTGTTTTTTTTTGGTCGCGGGCGTGTAACCCACACGGTCCGTGTTTTCATATGGCGGCCGGGTCGACGCACCGCTCCGGTTATGATACCGAATGCCTTTAGATTTTTGATTGAGGTTTTATTTTATTTGGCGCGACGTTGGCCCCGATTACGTTTCTCGTATTCGTTTACCGCTCGGCCAGTTTTTGTTTCGACGAGTTTCATTGTTCGTAACGAGATCGATTTTAACGATAAGCCATCGCTTTTAATGAAGACGTGGGTGTGCTCGGTTTTAGGTACTGAATCGCACTTTTAAGATCAAGGCTACCTATCGGCAATCATTGACACTTCCTCACTTGAGTTTGAACTCGAGCTTTCTATAGTTCAGAACGTCACGCGCCTGTCAGGGAACAGACACGGCATAATGTAAACATGGAGACAGAGGAATATTTTAAAAAGGCGATGCCTACTTTAAATGATAAAATAGCAAAGAAGCAGAGACTGTTGCGGGCCGGGTCGCAGGTCGCCCACTCAAACTTACAAATTGCAGTGTCACGCGTGAGACCACCGGACCGCGACACACGACAACTCTCAAAAGAATTAAGATAAACTCACAAATTCGTACGCAGCGATTAATAGTCGCGGCGACGAGACACCGCAATCGTCACTTTACAAACTAAAGGCAATTTTTCAATGCTACACAACGAGATATCAGCTAAATGGATAGTCATTATTAATATTACCCATTTTACGATGCTTTTACGATGCCACGATGTTCCCGCTCGCTTTACTTCCGTAAACTTAGCGTTTATTGAGTTAACATGTTATGGCGACATCACTTTATGACGATAGACATGAATAGTTTAATAAAAATCCTCGAATTTGGGAGTGTCAATAAAATGGTACTGGAAATGCCTATATCGGCAGTGGCAGGGCTCATGGACGGAAACCCAACCCTCGCGATCATAAAGAAAAACAAGTGGGATGTATTAAAAACACAATAACAGTAAATAACACGGTAGTTGAATAGAATCGATGCCGTCCGTATCGGTTCTCGATCGATACTCATTACAATGTAACGTTTTAACGCTCGTTTAGACGCCACAACGAATCACGGGCTGTTATTTAAATTGCTCAAGAACCGAGAGTAATTTAACTCGAGAAAAACTGGTTTCGAGTGAAATTCGCGCGCTATCTCATCTCTCCTATCTCTTACGATCGCCATGTTGGCCGGAGAATAGATATACTTGACTTAATAGCGCCATTTGCGAACATAATAAAGTACATAACCGCTTGGTCATTGTACTGGACGTAATGAAGCCACGAGTGCAATTTTCGCGCGAGCATGACCTCGGCGAGCGATCGCAGCGTCGACAACGGCGCGGGACGAACTTTAGCGTCGAGCTTTAAAAGGTTCAAGCGAAATGAGCGCCCCGAGACCACTAGTAATACTAAAATGCATTTCTGCGCACTCGGGCGGCGAGCTTTGAGCTCCTCGAAACGTAGATTGAGATTAAACGACGCACGAGGATATGACGCGAGGGCGGAGGCACCAGGACCTGTTTTCCCGGCGTCGTCTTGAGGCACTTGCGCCTCTTCGCCTCGGAGAGCTCGCTAACGAACAACGATTCCCGCTCTAATTTGCGGACATGGCGAGCGATCGATCTCATTGGATTTTTGAAAAAGGAACACCGAAGGCACCTTATGAGCCGAGGCACAAATTGAGCAATTTAGTGCTCGCCTGCTCGCGCGCGGCTATCGGCCCGCACCCATCTCGCTCGGCTCCTTTTTTCATTTTCATATTATATCCAACGTGAATCCTAAATGAGAATATTAAAAATTAGTTGGTTCATGTTTAGGAGCGCGGCCCAGCTTGTAATTATGTGAGCTCTCTCACTTGACAAATGAGTTCGTACACCGCCGGAGACAAATCAATACTTTGGTTGGACACACAAAAAATTATGTTCGTCTAATAAGAAATTATGAAGAACCAGAAAGGATCCGATAAGAACTTTGTTAATGAACTTACAAAAAAATATGGGTGATGCTTAACTTTGGAGATTTTAAAATCTTTATTTGAATATAAAACGTTGATAGATTGCCAATGTTTCCTTTACATTAGAATCAGAATCTACGATTTTATCAGTAAGTGGCTGCCTACGTATCTACCTACTGGTTACATAGTCTGCTGGTATAACATGATACAAAGTGATCTAACTAGTTGACAATGGCTGTCCGGGGGCCATTACTTGAAATAAAACAAACAACAGTTGACGGTATCGCGGCACATCCATGCGTCATTATCAGCGCATTGTTTTTGTTACTAATTTAGGTAAAAACACCGTTGGAGCGGGGAACCCTGGCGCGGGCATTCCAACGCGCCCGTCGCCATGGTAACCGACGCCGCGCGCGCTCCTGCCAACTACCGCCCACCAGACAATCAACTAACAACCTTATTTTTTACTGCACAGAGCTCTAATCGCCAACACCGCTAAATGAAGTTATAACGTTCTTTTACGACGCTTCACAATCGTCGATACTCAATCATAACAATGAAATTGCGACCTTAATGTCTCCCGGTAAAGTGCCATTTGGAACGCGCGAACGACTTAAGAATAGCGACATAAGGAATTGTTTTATCTCTTTCGCACGTCGTAAAGACGCGGTCGCTCTGTCTCGCTCGCGTGCCGAATCCTTTCTTGCTAAAGACGGAATCGATACACTTGATATTTCTCTTTCTGGCGCACTTTTTGTTCGAATCGTTGCCACTGTTAATCCGTCTTCGACAGCGTTCGTTAGATAAAAATCGTAAAGTGTAACTCACGAATAAATTGACTGCGATTCTTCGTGCGCCGTTTATTCCGTGTTCATTTTCAGAACATTTCCCTTCGACGAAAATTCTTTTGTGTTTTAAACTGAATGACGAGCGAACGCGCGAAGTACGGTAATTGATATAGTGTAATGGAAACGGGCAATGACGGTGACGTGTAAAACAAGAGGGAGATAGACGGACGTCATTCTGTACGAGCAAGCGAGATGGTTATCCGAGTACTCGACTGTTATAACGATGCATGTGCATTATATTGTTACGGTAATTGTAACTTTACACCCACATAATAAAGTTTAATTTAGAACATGACAAGAGAAAGGTCCTCGTATTAGCTACTATTCGATAGATGGCGTTGATGTATCGAAGTTCAAGTTGGAATTCCAGTTACACTAACAACTTCGTCAGCTTGTTTCTTTTAAAAGTAATATTCAAACATGAAAATAATCTATGATAACGGTAAAAAGCAATAAAACTTGTTAAATATGTAAAATTGGCAATATCATTAATATTGATAGATTGCAGTTTTCTGCTAACTTCGACTTGTTTGCTGTTAGCGGCACAAAAACTTGTACAACTTATAAATCTAGACATTTGTAACTGAACTGTCAAATTATAATCACAATTAGGCGCACAGCGGTGTGCCGGCGAGTTCTTTGCCGGCGGTAAAATAAAAAATAATTGTCATTTATTTTTCTTTAAAAATCCTTTGCGATATTTCCCCGGCGACCTTGCATCGGTGAGATGACACCGAGATCGTACGCACGATAACACATGATCGATGGCCTGTCACTAGTGCGTGCGCGCCGCAAACATTCGATATTCATCCGAGTACTCGATACAATCGGACACGAGTTTTGTTACTTAAAAAACACTATTCGTGAAGCCTTAGAGTCGACATTAGTGTGATATTGACAGATGTAAATGTCATTCGATTTTTCGTCGGCTCATTACGGAGAATCGATTTGAACTGTCATCGGGATGTTTGTTCGTTTTTCAAATTATAGAAACGGTGTTTGGATAAATAGTTGGTGATATAAAATGCCTTCGTAATGTGCTCAGGAATGTTAAGAAACGGTTTGTACTTATGTGTTTTGAAATTACCCAATCGATAATTTGGAACGACATTGTTTACTACAATTTTCAACATTGTATCTTTTAACTTTCGTACTTTCATAAAAAGTATGGTAGGTACGTAGAAGTTAGCTAACCTAAAATAGGTTTATATAACGAAACAACCATTAGCGCTAACCTGAATAATTTCAAGTGCCATGTATGGTTTTTTATCTCCAACCAGCAATAGGTAAACGTTAGTTCTAAAAACCAGATAACTTTAACAAGATAAGTTTTTGTTAATCTTTTATGATGTGTTACACAGATTAACATTTTGCAATTCAAATATGAAATAAAATAATAAAAAGTTCTTTCTGAGTAATAAGATATGGATCAAATAGATTCAACAGTTAAAAAAATATAGGAACATTGAGTTATTTTTATATATCTATTAACGGTTAAAACTGAGTGGAAACCGGCTGTCGTGGTATGGGCATGTGATGCGGAGGAATGAGAGTCATGCTGTGAGGAAGGTGATGAGTATGAACGTGGACGGATATAGTGGAAGAGGAAGACCAAAGAAACGATGGATGGATTGTGTGAAAGTAGATATGGTAAGAAAGAATGTTACTTGTGAGATGACGGCAGATAGAAGAGTATGGAAGAAGAAAACATGCTGCGCCGACCCCAAATAAAATTGGGATAAGGGCAGGAGGATGATGATGGTTAAAAGGTAGGTACTAGGCGAGCATAAGTCAGGAGTAGGTTCACCCGTGACCTTGGGCCGGCTGTTCCGGACGATGGTGATTGACGCCTCGACGGTACCGCTGCCCGCATGCTATGATCCTCTAGTACTTGAGCTATATCAGTGTGTACCTACTGTCGTGTTATGCTAGCCTAGTAGTTTGTCTTGTTTATTTTAATGACTGGTACTTTTTTGATGAAATTGGTATGGAGATACATTGATTTTTCAGCGGCTGCTGTTTGAAACTTGTAACACTACGCTTTAGCTTAAATCTACAATAATAAAAATTTCGGTGAGAGGATTCCAATCTTTGTTAAATTGGTGATGATGATACTTACTCAGAGCTTGGAAATGTTTCTTAACACTCAAAAACATGAATTTTGAACACACGAATTAAAAATTGACATAACTTGTTCCAATTCTTTCATATGAAGCTCTTAAACTCCAAGCTTTGGATCATCATCACCAATTCCATCCAGACGTCTCCAATCCCGGTTGTGTCCATACCTGGGTACTCACCGGGACTGCCCAGGAAGACTGAGGAGTAGACCCGCCGCGCCACGTCGGGAGGAGACGACCATTCACGACGTGATGGGCACCATTTGCCTGCGAAAGAAGAAATACCTAGGATTAATATATAGTACGAGATTAGGAGAAACATAAATAACAGTAATGGGTGATGAAAATATTTTACGGGTAGTTACAAGCCAGTAAGTCTGATACCAGTCTAACCAAGGGGTATTGGGTTGCCCGGGTAACTGGGTTGAGGAGGTCAGATAGGCAGCCGCTTCTTGGAAATCACTGGTACTCAGCTGCAAACGGTTAGACTGGAAGCCGACCCCAATATAGTTGGGAAAAGGCTCGAGAGAAGATGAGATGATGATGGGTGATTAAAATATGAAATGATTAAAGTTAAAAGAGTGAATAAAAGGTGTTACAAACTGCAGCCTATGTCTATGTAGGTACAACAATTTTTAGGTAGAGATAACTTGTCCATATATTTAACGTTTTTAAAGTGGCGATCAATGTATTTTTATCCTCGTCATAAAATAAAAATCTAACCGATCTGGTAGGTATTTTTATTTTAAATCAATTAGTGCTTATTTTAATACCTAGGTATATCTTTTGGACCTTTTAGTTTGGAGTTTAACGTGTTATTCATGCCATCAGCAATTATAACCTAAAAGCCGTCGGAATGATTCGGTGTTACATTATTACTATCAAGATTTTTGGTACCTATAGTTCCAGCCCAATTGTTTTTTCTTAATATTTTGTTCGATTTCATTAATTTCATTTTTATGTAAATATAAACAATAAATACGTAGACCACATTATGTTATGTATATTGAAACACCTATATTATCTACACAATTATAACACTTTTTCTTTCAATGACATGAAAACATTCAAATAAACTCAGAACCACTCTAAAACGCCGCTGAATAAAAAAAGTAAGTAAATAAAAAATGTGTACCTACCTCTGCTACGAATGTAAGTAAATTAGCTTTGTTTTTCCAAAAAAGCGAGAAGACACGAAGCGACTAATTTGCCATGAATGGGTAGATTAATGAAAAGAAATGGTTTTCCACTCGAAAAAGGTGTTTTGGATAGAGGAACAGAAACAGATGTATATGCTAACACTGTTTTTTTGGGAAGGTAAGTAAAGTCTGAAAGAATATTTAGAGGGATAACAACCCTGTCACTGAAATACTTTAATTACTTGTAACAGTGGGAAGTATGTTATACTAGCTTCTGCCAGCGGCTTCACCCGCATCCCGTGGGAACTACTTCCCGTACCGGGATAAAAAGTAGCCTATAGCCTTCCTCGATAAATGGGCTATCTAACACTGAAAGAATTTTTCAAATCGGACCAGTAGTTCCTGAGATTAGCGCGTTCAAACAAACAAACAAACAAACACTACAGCTTTATAATATTAGTATAGATTTATCGTCATAATGTATATTGAAATTTTGAAAGAAACGATATGTACCTAGGTACTTCAGTTTTGAATGCTACTGTAGTAGTTTTATCGTCAGTACTTTTGTCAACACTGTTTATTTCATTCTTCATGTATCACATCTCTGCAGTCATTTCTAGATTTGCCATCTTCTACAAAATGCTTGTCTGCTTCAATTCATTTCATTTGCTTTGGCTTCTATCTATCCTAGTTATATTTTGCCCCTTTTGTTTATAACAGTAAATATGTGTAAGTAATAGCCGATTTGTTTTTGAAAATTAGCTAGGTACTACATGGTCTAAGTTGTCACTTCATACAGGCAAAGTCACAGACGAAAGCTAGTTTTTCTTACACATAGAACTTGACACCACGACCTCCTGTCTATTTCCATACAACTGGTTTATGACTCTCAAGCTAGTTAGTTGCTATTTTAATACGCACAATAAAATTCTCATAATACTTCATTATATTAATACTTACATTACTATAAGCACTTGGTCATTAAAACATTTTTTAACTGGCAACACAATTAAAAGCACTTTGTATGAACTTGGTCTAACTTCACACTGTATAAAAAAAAACTTTTGTACATTAATATTTTCTAAGATGACGCAAATCGTTTAGTTATAAATATTTATGTATGCTAATGTAATTTAACGCGTCATTTGTAAGATTTTCTTTATTGTTAATAACTGGATTGGGTCCGACGTCGGCCGTCGGAGTAACTCCATTACAATTCGTACTAATGTCCTCACATGCGACATCGCTTTTTTGAACGATTTCGATTCGAAAAAAACCTACATTAAGCTCTTCCCGCCTATCTAATGGATTCCTCCAACTCTCCCAGGACCCCGATGTCATTACGCAAAAAACATATAGAAAAAAAACGAAAAAATACTCGACTCAAAAAAGCACCTCCTGGGAGAACGAAGGTGTTGCCGCCCCTAGTCTTTTCTTACCCCAAAAATAAGGGGAGGCAATATCATACACCATTAGCAATTTCGCTACTTTTTTAACGGTGTCACACTGTATATTATTGTGTTCGGTAATGCAGCGGGGCGCGCCCTCTGCCGTGTAATCAGCAGACGAGCTGCCGTGCTATGCTTTACTAAACAATGCTATTGCATACGTTGCTCATTTTACTGTTTAATTGAAATATAATAAGTAATGTCGCGCGCCGGTGCAGCTCCGGGGGGCGACCGATATTTAAAAAGAACGCAACCGCCATAATTTTCTGTCGCTTTATGTTCCTTTTTCGAAATTCGTAATTCGAACAAAAGCGCGCGCGGCGCAATGGTGCATGCATGATTGATAGCGGCCCGGTGACGTCACACACACACACACACACAACGCTACACTTTTCGAAAAATAAAAAGCCTTGACCTCCGCTTCTAAACTCCTACACTCTTGCTATCCTGGTGCCTTTACAGGCAATTTGCGTTTCTACAACCCCACGCAAACTGCAAATTTAAACTCGAAAACATAAAGTAGAATTACATCGTTGAAAAAAGCGAAAATTACCCCATCGCAGCTCACGGTACAAGTTAACGCCATAAACAAATACTAAAAAATCTTGTAACCGAAATAAGGCGGCACTCTAAATAAGAATTAAAGTAAAATTGCTGAGGTGTGAGTCCCCCGACGAGGGGGCATTAGCGGGGGATTCGCGACGATATTCATAACGCGAAAAATTGTAATAACCTGGCGAATATCAGCTAGGGCAGAGGCTATAGGTGTACCGGGGGCGCGACCGGGGGATTTGTTCACCAAATTGTATAATATCGACGGTAAAAAGGCAAAAGGGGTCAAGCGCCACATTTTGCGATTTTAACTTTTTTATTGACCCCAACTCCACTATTTTTTCTCTTTCGAATGGTCGTAGTATCGTTTTCCTAGCATGAAAAAAAGTCGCTTGAACCAAAGAATTATTTGTACTGAAGTGCCAAATCGATACTTGCCAAAAGTACTCAAGCGACCCGACTTTGCCTTGTTTGGTTGAAGGACCATTTTGTATATAACGGTTTTGTATCGCCTTGTCATTTGGCATAATTTTAAAAACAATATTAGAAATAAATATGTCGCTTGTACCCATACTTCTTTTATTGTTTAATAATATTTTTTCACTTAACACTATTGATAAGAAAATGAAATACTATAACGTCGCTTAGACCAATGGCCCAAGATTGTCAACTAATCATAATTGGCGCTTGGCCCCTTCTTAAATAATTTTATTTTCACGCAACGTGCGTTTGATTCACTCAGTACGCGCGCCAGCGCCGTTGCAAGTGGATGTATGTTTTGTGTGCGTGGAAGCAAGTTCACACGTGTTTGAAACGCGATCGCAGTCTGTAATACAAATTGACTTTTTATATTATAAAACATGTCTGCAACTCCCAAAAACGTAAAATTGAGACGTATTTTAGACCGAAAAAGACTGTTGCTAGTACGAAGAAGGTTATTACTTGATTATATTAATAATAGTAATAGAGAGGTCGAAGAAAATCAAGATGACGTGATTCCCGTTCTATCATCGGTAAGTTCAAACTCTTTTTATTTATTTTATGATATAAAAATAAATTTAACGTTTCTTAGGATTGTTTTTAAAAGAACTGGTAATGTATGTACGCGTTTCATAGGTACATGTTGGATAATTTTATTACGAGAGCAACTTGAAAATGTGTTTTTTTATTTATTGAGATATCTTAACGATATTGGTGTCAAATAAAAGGTCTAGGCATAAAACCTTTTTATCCGTTCGAATCATGTAAATCGGTTCTCGTGTTTAGGAAATCAGTAAGAATTAGTTTAGGAAAAATGTAAACAATCATAACTTTTGATGTTTTTGTTCTAGAAACTTTTTAACTAATGCAAAATGTAAATATTGTTATTGTATGTAAGTTAATGAGGAATGTTAAACAAAATGGTACCTATCTAGTTAGTCTAAAGATTAAAGTTTTGTTTTCAATTGTTAATCCCAAGTGACGGACTTTAATATTCATTGTCTATCTACCTAGGTATTTGTCCGTGTACTTAATCATACGCATCAAACATTGGATAGGTCAAGTAGGTGGTTAGACGATAAATATTATAGTAGCAACGAGATGGTAATAGCCTAATTAAACACTGTTATTATTAATTTTTCAGACTGACAATCAACTAAAACCAGCGCACATCGACGAAACCCAATTAACGAGTATTACACAAGATCAAAGTGACCTAAACAATGTGAAGGTATTTTTCATGCTTTTAATTTGCTTATAAAATGTGGGTGTGTGTTACGCCTCTGCCTACCCTTTCAGGAAAACAGTCTTGATGCTATGTGTGCATGTTAATTAGCTTGACCTGCACATTCTATTTTGACTTTTTACTTGATTTAACTCGATAAATCTGATTTCGCTGTTGCTGAGTTTATGCTTTTTCGGGCTAATCTCAGAAACTGTCAGAACTACTGTCTTTATTTTCATACGGTTTTACGGACGAATAGAAAGAGGGATTGTCTAGAAACGTTATATGCTGTAATTTATATTCAGATACTATTTCTAAAGTCGGTCATAAAACATTTACGTTAAAAAAATAGTTAGCACTACAGAAGCTTCCTTTTAAATGGTACTTTTTAATTTACACTGGTTATAAGGTCAATGTTCTACAATTTTGTTTATTACGCTTTGAAAATGGATTTATTTGGCTTGCAGGATAAAGAACAAAATTACGAAGCAAATCAGAATGATTTGCAGGCAAATTCCGTGCAGATCTTGGAATGGAATGAAAGGGTTACTGAAGATGAAATTAGCGTCTGTATACCACAGAATAGCGTACAGCTCATTACGAGGGAAGAAGGAGAGATTCAAAATATTGTCGGACTGGAAGGACAAAAGGAAGGAGAAATTAATAGTCAGCAGGATAATTTGGACACACAACATCTTTGGAATGTTCCATCAACATCTAACTTAGAAGAACAAGAAACACCAGCAAATGACGAAGCGAGTCAGAATGTCTTGCAGGCAAACTTTGTGCAGGATGTGGAATGGAATGAAAGCGTTACCGAAGAAGAAATTGGCGTCTATGTGCCAGAAAATAATGTGCAGCTTATCGGGGGTAAAGAAGGAGAGATTCAAAATATTGTCGGACTGGAAGAACAAAAGGAAGAAGAAATTACTAGTCAGCAGGATAATTTGGACACACAACATCTTTGGAATGTTCCATCAACATCTAACTTAGAAGAACAAGAAACACCAGCAAATGACGAAGCGAGTCATAATGTCTTGCAGGCAAACTTTGTGCAGGATGTGGAATGGAATGAAAGCGTTACAGAAGAAGAAATTGGCGTCTATGTGCCAGAAAATAATGTGCAGCTTATCGGGGGTAAAGAAGGAGAGATTCAAAATATACTTGATCTCGAAGGACAAAAGATCGGAGAAATTACTAGTCAGCAGAGTAATTTGGATATACAAAATCTTTGGAGTGTTCCATCAACGTCTAACTTAGAAGAGCAACAGGAAACAGTAGCAAATAAAAAAAAATAGAACTTTGAAAAAGAGAAAACAATTCAATAAATCATACTTGGATTTTTTTGTTGATGAAGAAGAAGACGAAGATGATGTCTTACTTAGGGAAGCTTTTGGAGATCTCAGTGATAGTGAATGGTCAGACGTAGAAGTCACAAAATCGAAATCGAAAAGAATTAATATACGGAAAGAAAGAAAGTTGTTGAAACATAAAGGTGAAAAATATATTACTAAAAATGGAAAAGAAAAAAGGGAAAGACACCTTCAAATTAATCCCTGTACTTCTTCTAAATGTGGAAATAAATGTGGAGAAATTGCTGAAGAAAAAAGACAATATATATTTAATTATTTCCAAAGTCTTACATTACAAGAGCGACGAAACTGGATTGCCAACAATGCAGTTATTACAAATGTAAAAAGAAGGCGAGTTAACGATAGCGAACCAAAGAGAGAAAAGTCTGTGAAATATTTTATTAATGAAGGTGAAAGCAGACGTCAAGTCTGTAGACAATTTTTAGTTTCAACTTTGGATGTATCAATAAAATTTATAGTATATACTGTTGAAAACTCTGATGAAGGATTTGCTAAGCTGGACGGACGTGGAAAGCATGTACCTGCTAATAAAACAAGCCCCCAAGCAATTGAATATGTCAAAAAGTATATTTCTTCATTGCCAGCCCTTCCATCGCATTACTGTCGAAAGGAAACTTCTCGTACTTACTTATCACAGGACTTCAGAAATCCTTCGCACTTGTACTGATTGTATAAACGATATTTATTAGAAGTGGATAAGCAAAATTTGAGTTTGTTAGTATCTGAAAGTATATTTAAAAAAATATTTGTAAATGATTTTAATATCTCTTTTCATGTTCCCAAAAAAGATAAGTGTGCCATTTGCACAAAATACGAAAATAACAGCGATGAAGAAGCCAAGAACTGTGAAGAAAAAATTGCACACGATCAAGAGAAAGAAGCTACATCTAAAAGGTTTTTGTTTCACCAAGAAATTGCAAATAAAAACACATTATGCGCTTCATTCGACCTTCAAAAGGTCTTAAATACACCTCACGGAGAAAGTATGCTGCTCTACTATAGCAGAAAATATGCCTACTATAATTTAACTGTCTATGAGAGCAGAACCAGAAATGGTATGGCATATATTTGGGGTGAGTGCGATGGAAAGAGAGGCAGCAAAGAAATTGGCTCATGTCTTTTTCACTACATAGATTCAGTAGACAAAAGGCAAATCAAGAATCTGATTCTTTATTGCGACAACTGCCCTGGCCAAAATAAGAACAAAACAATATTGGCAATTCTCAATTATGCCTTAAAGAGATCCACCTTTTTGGAAACAATACAAATCAACTACTTACTTGCAGGACATACTTACATGCCAGTTGATTCGTGTCACTCGGTCATTGAAAAAGAAGTTCGGAACATGATTGTGTGGGCGCCCTCACAGTGGGCAACTCTAATTGAAACAGCTAGAAAACAACCAAGGCCATATACAGTAACTGTTATGGAAAACTTTCAAGATTGGGATCCCATTACAAACAAAACTTTTAGTAAGTGTAAAAAAAACTTTAGTTTATCCAAAATTAGAATTGCAACATTCAAAAAAAACAAAGTAGATGAGATGACAGTTAAATATTCTATGTCTGTGGATTCAGAAAAAATTCAAATAAAATTAGTTTGCCCGGATGTGAAAAAAAAAATTGCTCCTTTGTACAAGGGACCATTACCAATCAGCAAAGCAAAATACATGGACATAAAAAAACTATGTGACTCTGGAGTAATACCGAGAAGATATCACGAGGAATATTTAAAGATGCCTTACGAAACCGGAAAAAGGGACGAATTGGTTGAAACTGATGAAGAGGATGAAGAAGAAAATACTCATCAATAATATCGTCATCATCATCCTCTGAGCCTTTTCCCAACTATGTTGAGGTCGGCTTCCAGTCTAACCGGATTCAGCTGAGTACTAGTGCTCTACAAGGAGCGACTGCCTATCTGACCTCCTCAACCCATTACTCATTAATTAATAATTGTATGAAAAATTATAAAAATATTTTTTGATTTTCACTTTGTTATTGTAGTAAGAGATAAGTGCCTAGCAAATTTGATTTATTTTGGAATAATAATAGTTGATTTTTTTTATTAAGAATTAAGTACCAAATGATTGTGGTATATTTACTCAAATAATGTGATAAACATAATAACATGCTGTTGTATGTACTAACAGTAAGGTAACTGCTGTTTTTTGGATCTCAATTTTGTTCCTTGTATTGTTTTAGTTTAATAAATAATTCATAGTTCTATTACCTACCTGCTGTGATAAATATAAAATAATACTGTATTAAGATATGGTAGCTTAAGCCAAATCTGACTTAGTTCTATGATCCGTTGTGCCAAATAATATAAAATATAACTTTATTAACATGAAGCTTACGCCAAAATCTAAATATTCCAACATTAAATATTGGCGCTTGACCCCTCGGCAAATGCGAAAAACATGGTAGAAACCTGGGGTCAAGCGACATCTATCTTTGAAACTATTGATCTCAGGCTTATTTTGATGTAAAATTATTAAAGAACATTGTATTTTAGTAAACTTTTCTGAAGATTGTGATGTGATTCAATAAAGCAATAAAGAGATATTATTTTTTAAAACTTTCTTTTTACTCTCCTGAACAATTTGATCTGTGGTGCTTGACCCCTTTTGCCTTTTACCCGTCGATATGCCCGTTGCGCTGACGCGAGTCGCGTGTGACGACTATGCCGATCATAAAAAAACATAACATCAGTTCAGACCGGATATTCAGCTAAGGAAAGCGTAAATTTAACGACAGAGGAATTAAAAGTGTATTCAACGACGACTTTACGCCTCGTTTTATAGTGTAAAATTGTTTTAAACGCGTACATAGTATGAATAAAAATGACAGTAATGACGTTTATGATAAGTTATTGTTTATTACTGCGGTTACCTACACTAGCAATTTCAATTTGTAATTAAGTACATTAAATTTGTGTTTTGATGAGTGCCGTTTTTTTTAAGTGATCGGACATAATTCGATAACACCATTTATATGAGCAGTTTTGAATCCACTTCTTGCTTATCATAGATCTGCATACAGAATAGAACGGGCAAATTCTTTAAGACATAGTCCCAACAAGAAATAATGAGTGACTCCAGTCAAGATGAACAATAAGATTAAACTTCAAATGTCATAAAAATATTGTTCAACACCTCACAACACTTTGATTCAAAAATATCAATTAACATTTACATACCCCAAATTACGTCTACATAAACCAAAACATGGTAACTGATTATTAAAATCCAATTAAAAGAAAATATAAGAGAGTAAATAACAATGGTGTGTTTCGAGTTAAAAACACGGTAATTATCATTCATATTTCTTTTGTTTTTTCATCGAATTAAAACAATCGTTGCTTCGAAACTTTTGATTCTATCATTCTTGAACTGAGGTTCTCAAATTAATGGGGGGCGTTGAGATGTACGCGATAGCTCAGTTGGGCGTAACAAGGGGTTTTGACTTTTAAGAGAAGCCAATTAGATGTATGATTTTTTATCAATTATGATATTGTCTAAAAATAGGCAAAGAAAATTTTTAAACTACGTATTGTTTTATTCCTTGATGAAACATAGTTTAATTTGGCTTAATAAAAGTTCAGCTATATTTTATAAACTGAGCGCCAAAAGTTTGAGATCCGCAGCACTCGTGCATTTAATAACAGTGATTGTACGAATCAAACGTTAAAATCTTCACAAAGGGGCATAATTTATATAGGCTACAATTAATATCGCCCAATAACAACTATTCATTAATGTTTTAACTACACACCTCGGCTTCTTGCCGTTTTCAGAAAAATAAAAGGGGTTCTTATTATTGTTTCTTTTGTTAAAATGTTGAGATACTCTGTTATTTTTGATGGTAGATAGTTCAAATTGGGCTGAATTTAAATACGGCTAGCCTGAACATTTATTTGTTGCGGTTTTACTTGTGAATTCGAGTTATTTATCGTCTTCCTTTCTTGACATTGCAAATTAGATTTTTTGCTACAAGACCATTTAATAGTAAAGACTTATAGAGATATTTTTTTATTCATAATGTTTCTTAGTTATGGTAAAAAGGATAATAAAAACTTGGCCGGGCAACACATCTGCCTACCCCAACCGGTCTATCAGCGTGGTACCTGTACCAGGGACACAAAGGCGAAAGAAGATGTCCCTTCTCACGATAAATCACTCGGTTTTTCTGTTCGCTGGCTCTGCGTGTTTTACGCTTGCCTGGTATATAGCTTCGGGTGTTGGGGAGATCTAAGACTCCTTTTATGTAAGTTAAAACTATAGAATCAGAATTTTACTAAATCCATTTTCAAAAATACCAAAATGAATAGAAGTTTTGGTTCTTTCGGTCCATATAATAGAATTTTAAATCCCAGCTATTCCATTTCTTAAACCCAACCGATCTAATATATCCAAAGCCTAGTGTAGCCTCAAGGATACCTAACAATGCGCTCCGTATCCTCACATAAACCAATTTCCTTAATGGACCACCGATAGTATCGGAGTAACTGCCTTTCAGCTCGACTGATCGCCCCTGTATGTAGGAAGTGTTCGTTTGTGTATTACGACTCAACTTGGAAATTGGGCGACACCGTTTGATGTATGTATGTATGTATGGGGTCTTAGTATTGACTGAATCTTATAAGTTGTTCTCAATATTGGTATAACGACTTAAATGGGATCGGGATTCATCAAATAAGAATGACAATCTTTTAAATTAGACAAAGTAGGCACACTATACACAATGGCATTGACTTGTCAAGACTATGTCTAATAAGATTAGACAATATCCAACTTAGCCTTACTAAGACGTAGGTACAGATGATATCCAATATCTAAACAAATTCCTACCCTTTTAGATCGAAAACAAAAACAACATAACTCATATTCTCAAACACAGCAGCTAATAATCCAAAAATAAGAAGAAAAAAATATCATTTTTAGCTCAAAAGCATTTCTAATTGCACCCGCCCAGGTTTGGGCGGGCCGCCCAACCGCCCAGCACTTATATCTAAGACAATAAGGCTCATTATCGCTTGAAAACAAGTCTCTTTACTGTCTTACTAAACTTGATACGTCAATACGCAGACTTTGCAACGTCGTAAGAAAGCTTAGAATGATCATTTCAAAATGTACCCTATTGCTTGAATGAGAGGGTTGTAAATCACTTGTGTGGGTTAAGGGTCGTTGCCTTGCCGAGGGATGGTCCGGAGATCTGCCTTATAACTCATCTGTAGGTACAGACGAACTGGCAGATCGATAGAGTACCTACTCTCTGGCTGTTTGTTTGCTTTGCCCACTTTTTCATGTAATTTCGGTGTCAGTGTTGTTTTGAAAGGGTAGTTTATGGCAATATGTCTAAATATGAGAAAGTTCTGCAGTTTTGCTTGTACTTTTGGACTGAAAAACGTTTGGATTTCTTCACAATTGATGCTGTAGGAACCTTCTCAATTGAAGAAACATATTGTCGTGATAATGAACAGTAACTGAGTACCTATATTATATTGTCTAGTTCGTCACAAATAATTTATCTAATGACTTATGTCCCTAATTCTTATAAGACCAAGGTCTGAAGTTATTATTTCGTATAGAGAAACTCATATCGGCAGCCGTATCCTGGTGATGACATACCCACTTCACAACATTCACTAAACTACTGTTTCACCTAATTAAACAACAACACTTGCAAATTAAAAGGTTTCCACGCCACAAAAAGACATAACCTACTTACATTTCAAAACAACGACTCGTAAAAAAATATCGAGCGTAGTGCGTCGACCCCGAATCGTCCAGGAAGCCTATCCATTACTCTTGACAGCGTTTTTCAGACTGCCGCTGACAGGTGTCAAACTTGGCCTTGACACATCCATCATGGCGTCTTGTGACGTCATCTGATAGGTCATCGGGCTAACGTACTTGCATTGCACGGTAGGTACTGTTTTGTGGTGACAGGTCTATGCGTTTGTAGGTAATGCTGTGCTGGTCGGAGCTTTGTAATGTTGATAAAAGCATTTGTTTTTTTTTTCAATGTTATGTGGATCTTTATTTATAATTTGACATTTACCAATTTACATAATGGATGTCGATTTATCAATAAATATGTGAGTAAAAAAACGAAGAGACAACCCTAAGATCTTCAAGTTATATTTTGGAATCATTAGAATACTCTTACAAAGTTGGTTCTGAGACCCATTTTTCTGGTCCGTGAGGCACTTTCTTGCACTTTCTTCGAACAAAGAAAATTACTAGAAAAACAACCAAAAAAGACAGTTGACAACCCACCCATCTACTTTCCAACCTGGGCGTGAATGACCTCATGAATGTAACGAGGCACCCTGTTCCAAATGAATATTATACAAAAAAACTAAACAGGGTGTATCACTAATGGTACTTTGATAGTGCCACGTAGTGCACTGCGTGTACCGTCAGCTACACATGTAACGCGATGCGATGAACTAGCAAAAATTTTTGCTGACGTTACTAGGGGTGGGCCATTTTCATCGACATCTTTGAAAAATATCGACTTCGAAAAAAAAAATGGCCGATTACAAAATTATGTAATATCGCAATAAAATTAAGTTTATGGACACGCGAAGTGTGCGTAAGTTATACGCCAATATTTTTTGTTAAATTGTATTTTATGCGGTCTTTAAAACTTGACGTTACGGTTATTTGAGGACTACCTACAATTACTGTTTATGGGCTATGTAAATCGTGGTTTGGGACCGACAACTTCTACAAACCTAAAATGGCGTATTTATTTACATTCGCTCTTTCATGATGTTATGAATCAAGCACCAATTCTGTTTCATCACTTTCTTTTGATCGATTACAAAAGAAACAGCAAAACTTCGTCCGGAAATTGTATGAAAGCCCAATCAAGCAAATGCGAAGTGCCAATGAACTATGTAGACTCACCGACGTACTTGACCTCGTACAAACGCAATTACCCAATAAAACCCAACTTAAAGAGACAATACCGACATTACAAGTATTTTTTGTTCAACTCATTCAAGTATTTGGCCATAACACAATATTAAAAATCGAGTAATACCGCCAGAATGTAATAAAAAAAAGTAAAAATACACTCCGGCACAGAATTCTGCCAGTCACGAGGGTCGAACAGGCCGCCCGTCATTTTCATAAATTTCACAACCCTAGCGCCACGGCCACTTAAATGCCAACTTTATGAGCGACATATTAAGGTTTGATTTGGTATATTTACATTTGTATTTTACGATATTCCTCTTTTGGGTCGTGACGGTATAAACGGTATGTATAGAAAAATTTGATTATTCATGGCGAGTTTGAGAAAAATTACACACGAGCTTTCGTGCGGTAACGTACCGTACGTTGCTTTCTGCTGATTAGCTGTCTTTGATGCTTTTAACTTGTTACGTATTGTACCTTTGGAAACTCATGGGTTTTTAAACATAGAAGTAGGAGAACTGGTACTGGTGCTGAAACTACGAGATTGTCTGAGATGAAAGCAGCCATCGAAACGAAATCCATTCGTGTGGGTAAGCCAAAAAGAAGTCTAAATAATTTTCCTGACAAACGGACAAAGCAGTTCCCTCAACCTTCAAAATAGCATCACGCTATCCACAGAAGTACATAGCCGCGCCTCAATATCGATCCCAATTTACCAGGGTAGCAGGACAAGCGCAGAGTTTCCACAATGTATCGTACACGGAAGCGAAGACGCCCCGCAGCGCCTGCCAGTAACAGGCGGGCCTGTGAAAAGCGCTGTGTAGACTACGCTAATTAGTTTCAAGTGAAACTCTGTACGTTCATGCGAGCCTAGTAATTTCGATTGAGAGTTTAATGATCTTACTGATAGTTAGTTATTGTTATAGGGTTAGCTCGTAAGGTTATAGCTTCGGATCACGGCAGAGGGTGTAAGTAAATATTCATGAATAACTTATACAGTTATTGGTATGACTTACATTTATTGCAACCTGTTAGTTTATTGTTATTGGCTTCTAAATTAGGTTGGTAACGCATTTGTTACTTCGTATTATGCGTAGTGTGACAAAAGGACATTGGAGTTGGAGATGCTAGGTTAAGTTGCTTTATTTTGAGACTGCTGAACATCGTTAGAATAAGACAGTTCATCTGTAAGCCTAACTTATGAACCAGCTGCTTTTACATCTGTAACCACTTCTAAGTACCTACAAATGGTCCTAAACCTCACACAAACCTTCAATACCAGTTCATTTCATAGGTACTGCCAACACCCAAACAAATATCATTAGGGCACCACAGCAAGAGGTTCTTGCTTGCCAAACGATAGTTAAGCATGTAGACAGTTAGGCATCCCTCAAAAACTTGCGTGGAGAGCGGGGGGGGAGCGGGGTGAGGAGGGGTGAGGTGCGGGAACCCTCTGTAACTAAATTTTGAACTGTCACGTAGATTAATGATACCAGGCGGCGCGATACGCGGTAATGTCGACCGATTTGGATGGATACGACTGCGAGGATTTTTGGAATGAGCTTTTGAAGGGGAATACAAGAGTTTTGGATGAAAAATAAATGAAATAGTTCAAGTAACATGTCCTAAGTGGAACTAGTTCATGAAAAAAGCCAGGAATTTGTCAATATATTTGTAAACACTGGACATGAAGCTAAACTTATCAATATGTCTAATAACTAGTTATAAGATCTTGGATGGAACCATAGAATTGTGACCTAAAAACTAATTAACCTTAAATCTATCAGCCTTTCGGTTCACATTTTCATCGATTCTTACAATACAAAACTCCTGAATTCCATTGCTCCTAAAAACATCGTAATATTAAGGTATGTCCACACTAATCCATGCTGAAAGCGACGGCGCGGCGCGGGGTACCGAATGGATTTCGGAAATCGATGGCGTCCAAAAATATTTACAAGGACCACGTGCGCTTTCACGCACGTTGTGTGTTATGTGTATACACCTTTATATAACACGTCGTGTGTAATGGTATAACCCTATGTGTGTTATTTTGAAAGTTCCAAATAGAGACTCGGGAACGAGACAGATGCTGGATCTTAGGATCAGGAAAAATGATGTTAGCTGATGAAGACTGTATGGTTTTGCGGTCATAGATCTTAGGATGATGAAGTGACAATTAAATATATACTTAATGATATAATTGTACCTACTGGATAAGGTGGACTGGAAACCAAACTTAGTGGATTTAAAATAGAAAATGACACAAGGTGTGTGGACGTTCAGGTCATTTTCGATAAAACTTTTCTCAATAGTTTTATATGGGAGATCATTTATAACAGGCACGTTATGAAACTTAAAATAAATAGTATTTTATTAAAGCCAATAAATAAAGCTTTACTATAACTAAACCCCAAAAGCTGATAAACTTTAGCAAAAAACCATTATCACCGCCAAACAGAACGGCCCAGCCGATAAATTTAAAATATACACACCAAATGATTTAATAACAAAATAAACAATAAATAAACGTGAAAATTCACCGAAAACCGACCGCCCATTAAATTTATAGGCCAACAGTAGTCGATACACAATATTTAGATGAATATTCAATATATAAATAAAACCACGACCTACAGCAAGCGAGAGTAAAAAATACCTACTACAATATAAATTATGAAAAACACTACACTGACACACGACCAGTAAACGTCACTGCGATCAGCTGATCAAATATATTGCTACTATAAAAAGTGAAAACGCAAACTACTCTGCCCCTACGGCCATCCCTCTCCGACTTACAACGCGTTTCCATGTCGGAACGAGACAGCGAAGCGGGTCGACGTCGCGTAAAATGATATATTAATGTCAGCTGTGTTTAGGACCTTGCGAGTCTACAAAATAATAGATGGTAACAAATAAATTACTCGTTGAGTGCATTTCTGAACGAAATTCGGGCGGTCGTCGACCGGCCGTGGCTGCGGTGCGTAAATCACGATTGATATACGACTCGCGAAGGTCGCCATCTTGAATGTTGCGTTCGAATTTTGAATGTGTACGCGCCATTGGCTCGCTTGTGCACTTGTCAAACTGATTTTGGCGGGATTTCGGTTTGTAGGTTATGTTTACGATTTGATGGTGGGAACGTTTTGAGATTTCTGCTTTGCAATTCAGATGTAGGTAATAGAGCCTACTGTTTGATAGTCTCTTAATATGGAGATATTAGCATTATACGTTGATGTCCACATAAAATATGGTTGTAACTTTCAATGAATGAGTTGACGTTGCGGTTTTGATGAATCTGTCTGAACATTAACTGTAGCAAAAACGTTAGAATTGATACTGCTTCAATTTTACATTAGATTGACAAATGATACCGCATGGGGCTCATTTACAACGCATAATGAGCACTCTTTTTAGTCCTGACGATGGTATCGGAACAGAACAAACATGAGCTTATCAGCCGTCAATCTGACAGCTTGCAGTCACCAGCATCTTTAATTGTGATTTGTTACAAATTACGCTGATCATTCTTTGCTAAACGGACAATTATCATCGGTCATAATTCCATAATTAATGGTTGCAATGACTCAAGTCCATGCAGTAAGGAAAGATGAGCGGAGATATCACAATGCAGCTAGGTAAGGTGCCTTCTTCTAGCTCAAATTCGTACTGTAGACATGACCAAAACGATCAGAGTGAACTAACAAAGCGTTCTAGTTCTTTGAGATGTCTGTCAACGATTTTTGGTGTTTAAGGCGTGTAAGAGCGAAAACAGTATCGTTCCTCGTCCCCCGCTCAAACGCATTTGGGCTCGCTACTTTCTTAGAAGATTTTCGTTATGGCATCTCCGCTAGTGATTTTGTTCTCCATGGTCAACTCCTTGATTAGGGGTTACGTCTCAGTCAGATCGGGTGTTGCAGGGTACGCAGGCTAGATGAAAGGAAATATAGTGAAGATGTAGACGGATTTAGACCAGTTTATATTGGTTGAGATTTATGCTTTGTGGAGATTGGATCAGTATTATGATGAGCTGGAACAAGTGAGCTTTTAGTTCTATGTTTTCATTTTGCAATTGTTCTTCGGCGTTTGTCTTCTCGTATATAACGTGGCTTATGGGACTTTTGTATATTATGGCATTTGCTTGTTATTATAAGATATCTGAAAAGTGGTTGGATGAATTTTTTGAAGTTTTTTCGCCAACTGTACAGGATGGAATTGCATGCAGGTGGTGAATTTCAAGCTTTTTATTTTTGGTATTTACATGAAGATTATCTCAAGATCACTTTAGAATCTCTTCAAGTTAACCAACAACTTCCGAGGTCTTACTGACAGTCTTAGAAAGAGCGAAGAAAAATCTATGCCTAAATTCAGTGACTCGAATCCACCAAAAAATCATTGACATAGGTACCTAATTTTACAAAAACAACCAACCTAAACCAAAAACTCAATTTTCCTACTTACCCCAGTTGCCTCCGGGCGTACCAACACTACAAATGTAATAACAATAGGTAGATATCTATCCTATTTGTAATTAACAAGTAGTATTAACAACCGATAGGAATCAATGCTATTGCGTTCGTGTTATACTGCTGCGGAACCATTAATCAATTTTAGGGGCCCGCGCCTGCTTTTCGAATGGAGAAACGATTAGAAGTGGGCTGAGATTCTGGCTCTGATTTTATATACTATTGATTTTATTCTGTATTTTTTTTTTATTTGGGCTAATTTAGATCTAAGACATCGTGGATATTTATTTTTATCTTTACTAATATGACAAAGAGTAAACTTTTTTTTTGTTTAACTCCAAACTATTGAACCGATTTAAAAATTCTTTCATTGTTGGAAAGCTACACTATCCCCGAGAAACATAGTCATAAGAAGAAGTTTATAAATCAATCGTTAAATTCTTTTTAATCTTATGACACCTTATACCAAACTCTGGAGCAACTAAGTCTTACTCATTCATAACACTAGGTATCCACAAATCTAACCATACGGAACCAACAGCACAGAAATATGCAGATCCTAATCAACTCAAAGAAACAAAGCTTATTCTACCATTAATTAATATTGTGAGTCGATACCGGCGAGCAAATCAACGGACAGACAGACAACTCGATAGCACGGCTTTCAAACAAAGAAAAAACCTCCGTGCACGGACCTCTCCGTCACTCTTCACGTGAAAAAGAGAGACTGATATCCAATTTCAGTGCACCGTTCGTATTTTATGATAAATAGGTGTACCAACGGCCGAGTGTGTTCCCATGTCCGATTGATATTGTTTGCATTTAATTTATTTTATGCATCAACAGAATTTTGCACTAAATGAATACCACGTTTCCGGACTGACGGAATTATGGGATTTTACAGAAATACGGAGCGCGTATCCGAACGTTGTGTGCGCTCGAAATTCGAACGGGATTGAAATGAATACGTCATTTTATATACTTTTTTTTTAAATATTTTAATATTGGAATTGGATTTTTTTGCAAATGACGTGCGATACGGCGTTCTTTTTTTGAATTCTGCTTTTTAAATGGCCGTGTATTGTCGTGTGATTGCGTTTTGCAGCGTACTTTATGGATAGCGTTTGTTCTGTTGATCAAATAAAAACTATTTTTAGGTTTTGCTGCGAGATTTAAAGATGCCAGACAATAGCGTCGTTACAAGCAATGCTCACAATGCTGACCAGACAAGCTAGCCGATCGTTTACATATGCATAATTTGCCTCATTAGCTTTTATTTTTTGCATGACAGCATTAAAAAGCCAAAGATCACTCAATGATTGGTCCATACATATCTAATGACGTCATCACCGTGACTTGCGATTCTAATAAAAACCGCATTCCAAATTTAAATTTCTCTAAACAGTTTTGTACCGTGCAATTAATTACTACAAAGGTTATTTTAGATTACACGCGCGGACGCAGTTTTCAGAAGGTCATAAACGGCGTTTACGCAAATTGAGAATAAAAAGCATTATGGCGACGTTTTATGGTTGGTTTTTGTGTGTTTATGGCAAATGAGAGTTGTTCGAACGCCTATAAATTAAGTGGTTTTAATGACCTAATCAAATTTTACGACGCGAGGCGAATCTCGCGCGGACTCCTAGTGTTGCCCGATTGACTTATTGTGCTGAAAAAAAAAAACGTCCGCGACCCGTAATTATTTTCGGATTTTTATGAAGATTGGAATTTCTGTTAGAGTCTTTTTACATGGCTGCTGTATGATTTATGATGCCTTCCTGAAGCTTACCCATCGCATCTGAAACAAGGAGAAAAAAATATATTTAAAAACACATTACGTTAGCAAGTTCATTATGTGGGGATTATTTGAGTTATTTTAAGAGTGCGGGGGAGCAGAGAAAGTTTTTACTCGAAGTTTTTTAACAACGGTTTTTGAGTGTGGATGTAAAAATGAAGTATTTTTTTCAGGGGACCAGTTTTTGTTGGGAGCATCTGATGTGGCTATGGGTACTTTTGTGGGGGATCGATTTATATGTCTGATCATGTAAATAATGGTGGCTGGTTTGCAGTGCGTTTAGACTAACGAAACATAGAACTAAAACAAGAGCATTTTAGCATTCCTTCCTTATTAAATAATTTTAATGTAAACAGGCGTAGGGCATTCTTTTTCCATTGTTTCGTTTAAGTACACCCTAAGAATATAGTCCTACAATTATTCATTTTTGATTCCTTATTATGCTTTCCTTCGTCAATTTACTATTTTCTATAAATGGGTTATCTATTTTTAAATCGGGTGAGTTCTTAGTTCCTGAGATGAGCACTTTCCAAGTTACAAATTCTTCAGCTTTACTTATAACACAAGTAAAGATACTAGGTATATTATGACTAGGCCAAAGATAAGCTAATCAATGAGTAACATACAATTTTAACAAACAAGATGATCTACGCATATTCGCAACAGGCCTTCAAAAAAATATTCCATCCAAATATTGACGGATTTCCCAACGGCCCTAAATCTAGCCTAATCTACAAGATACACCGTATATCTACAAGATACAGATACAGTGTATCTAACCCCGAATCTTACTGATACACTATCACAAAGGTCTGTTATCATTATCGCCTTATCAGTTATCTTTGACAGCCACTTGACGTTTGACAGGTTGACAGATCATCACTCAAGAAGTTAAAAAGTTATGAATTCGATGTTTAAAGAGTTATGTCGTGGTTAGGCAGAGTTATACAACTGTGTTTTGACAATGTAACTACCTATTTGGGTGACTTTTGGTCATAACCACAGTTGTTGATGGTCTTTCTGATGTTTAAAAGTTGTTATTTTACACATTACATCCACCTCTTTTTACAACTGTTGCCAAATAACTTCGTCAGCGAAGTCTACCATTGAATACGCCAAATGGCTACAATCAGCCGTCACTAGTACTTCGGGGACGTAATGTTATTGAATAGGTCTGTCACTGAAGATTTAAGCTGGTTCCATCTATACTAATATTATAAAGCTAAAGAGTTTGTTTGTTTGTTTGAACGCGCTAATCTCAGGAACTACTGGTCTGATTTGAAAATTTCTTTCAGTGTTAGATAGCCCATTTATCGAGGAAGGCTATAGGCTACTTTTTATCCCGGTACGGGAAGTAGTTCCCACGGGATGCGGGTGAAACCGCTGGCAGAAGCTAGTTTATTATAACCAGCCATATTATGTCCTTTGCAATAGGACATTCACGAAATCTTAGGCGAGTAAAATTGGCTATTATTGACTAAGAACATACTACCACGCATACGCAAAGCATCACATAGCTTCAGACAGACATTACAACATGACGAGAACTCCACCAAATTCCTGCACACGGTTCAAAAATAACCTATCTTCCTAACTGACGATCCTATCTGCCAAGGTTTGCCAGGATAAGAATTCTTGCCTGGAAAGATGCTGGCTAATTAGAGAAGGGGTTTTTCTCAGCAAACGTGCTCCGATGTAGTCGGCTTAATTCGTGTTTACATTCCGTGGCTGCGCCGGTTACGGGCCGGTTCTACCATTGTTAACTACAGTTTAACTTGCCGTTAGACTTTATAGAGTCTATTTTGAAGTGGTATTCGTTCTCTAGGGGTACCGAATGTTTTTGTGCAATTGACAGCTGACTTATTTCAAGGGAAAATTGCGCTGTTTGTGCTGAGTGACATTTGTCAAGTGTACCAAAAAATTATTGAGGTATACAATTGATGTTTGTGGTAAATGACAGTTTTGAAAGCAAAAGAAACTTAGATCGTAAAAGAAAGAAGTTTGTCACGTTTAGGTGATACTTTTTGAACCTCTTGAATTGATTTTGATAACACCTGTACTAATACAAAAGCACTCCTTGGTAATGCGTGCAAAACATCCTTAAATCTATACTAATATTATAAAGCTGTAGAGTTTGTTTGTTTGTTTGTTTGAACGCGCTAATCTCAGGAACTACTGTTCCGATTTGAAAATTTCTTTCGGTGTTAGATAGCCCATTTATCGAGGAAGGCTATAGGCTACTTTTTATCCCGGTACGGGAAGTAGTTCCCACGGGATGCGGGTGAAACCGCTGGCAGAAGCTAGTAGCAAATATAAGTCATGTAGTGCGTTTGAAATCGCGGTAAACAGTATAGTAACATATATTTCTCAATACTTAATCCTTCTTAAAAGTACCTAAAATCATCACAAAACCCATTAAAAACTCTCCCAAATTCCTTAAGAAATATCCTACATCAAGTAAGTAGTGCCAGTTAAACTTAGATCATGTAAAACTCTGGATGGTCGAGTGCGGTGCAGCCGGCCGTGTTGTGAGTCGGCCCTACTTGGAAATGTACGTATGATTCCACTTACTGGCTAGCGTGCGGTTTACATGACGAGGTTGAGGGGTACTTTCTAGAAGTTTTTTTTTTTAATTTATTCGTTTAACACAGGAGTTAAGGCCAATAACAGTATAAAGAATATAATATTTTTGGATAGAGTTATTATTGTTATAGATTACTTTTCAACCGACTTCAAAAAAAGGAGGAGTTTTTGTTTAATATAATTAGTGAGTGCAGACCAATAAAATTACTGATAGTTACCTAACGGGGGAAAAAAATAAGTGGTTAAAAATACAAAATAAATATGAGTTATTTGAAAGTGCATTAGAAAGTTACAAAAAATCTATGTTAAGTAATAATATTGATAAAAATGAAATGAGTTATTGGAATCATGTGTTTAGAAACGGGAAGCCGATCTGTCAAGATCTGTAATCTCCGTGAAAATATATATTGCTCATCTATAATCCTGATACGTTATCGAAAATACGATAAAACTATGTTATTCAACTACGTAGCAACAAAATTTGCAAAAAACCACGAGATTGAGTACCAACACACTGCAGACTTTTAGTCGGTCGATAGTTTGTTTGGGCTCATAAATCAGTACGAAGATGAATGGTAGTGCACGCATTAGAAATATCAGGTATTTAGCCGGTATCAGACCGACTGAAAACTTTGATTGGAATCAAGATTTTCTTTAACAAAAATTTACAACCGTCGGGTCAACTGTCGGTCAACTGTTTAGTCGTTAGTGTGAGGGCACTCTTCAACATCAACCATTGTTATCAAAACACCATGAAATTGGAGATATCTAGTATAAATATATTTCTAGATATAATAACAGATAACTTTTCCTCAATTTTTAAGATAAAAAACAAACAAATATAAATTTGCATTGACGTCAAAACCCAGACACGACATCAATTATTGTCAATAGGTATGTGAAATATAACTTAAATTTAAAATTAGAAAGCCGTTAGAAATGTTTATATGATTAAATATAGATAGAGTATAAAATAAAAGTATTTTTATTGGACTGATGAGGAAGTTTATAAAAAAAAACTAGCCGTTTTCCCGCGGCTTCACCGGTAAACTATTGCCCGTACTGGGATAAAATTTTGAGTTTGTTTAATGAAGAGTGTAGCTTCCCAACAGTGACAGAATTTTTCTCAACAGATAAGTAGTTCTGGTTTCTTTAGGGTACAGACAAAAATACAAAAAAATGTTTCCTCTGTCTGTATTATATTACTATATTGATTCTATGCTGTACATTTATGCAGGCAGCTGGCCTACTTGCTGGACTGCCACCGTGGGATCTGGAGGCGAGGGTCTTCTTGCGCCTGTACGACTGGCGCGAGGAGGCTCAGCGCCGGGGGGAAACTCCGCTACCGCGGCAAGTTGTCGCGCAGCGGGCGGAGCTCCGGCGCGATCTCATGGTGGCCTGGAGGGAGCGACTATCGCAACCCAGTGCAGGGCACGCCACCATCGTGGCGGTAAGTCCCCTCTTTGAGGAGTGGCTCGGGAGGAGTCACGGCGCCCTCACGTACCGCATGACGCAGGTCCTCACCGGACACGGTTGTTTCGGGAGGTACCTGCACCGCATCGGTCGTGAGGAGGCGCCCGGGTGTCACCACTGTGCGGACAGCCCCGAGGACACGGTGGACCACACAGTCCAGGTGTGCCCCGCATGGGAAGGGCACCGCCGGGTCCTCGTCGAGGCTTTGGGCGGCGGCGACCTCTCGCGTCCGGCCCTGGTTCAGGCCATGGTCCGGGGCGAGAGGGAATGGGATGCCGTCGCCTCCTTCTGCGAAGCGGTCATGCTCGAGAAGGAGGAGGCGGAACGCCAGAGAGTTCGCACCTCTCATCCCGGCCGCCGCGCTGGACCAGGTAGACACCATGGGCGCCGGGTGTCGCGAGATGACTCCCGGCCACCGTAGGCGTGGGTCTGTGGGCGGTGAGTTCGGGTGGCTCATCGTCCCTCTGTCTTCCTAGACGACAGACCCGTGTCGACGGCGCGCGTTGTTCCACGCGCTCCTCAAAGAGACGTCAGCAACCCCAGCGGGGCCCAGCAGGGCCAAGGCCTGCCGGGGCTGCGGGTTGTTCGAAAGAGATACCGCGGCCCTGGTACATAAAAGGCCTATGACGGAACACGACGATTTTAGTCAGTAAGAGTCTGACACTCCCTCACCGCTGCTAACCCACAGCGGGAGGGGTCATTTGATGATTTTACGTCGATAAAAAAAAAAAAAAAAAAAAAAGGTCGCCTCCAACAGGTATCTGTGGAGATCTAAGGGGGAGGCCTATGTTCAGCAGTGGACGTCCTATGGCTGAGATGATGATGATGATGATGATGTACATTTATTTGTATGTTACCTAGATACCTATAGTTGCTTTTCTTTTACAAAAAAATATATTTTGTTAAAGAAAAAGAAAGCGTAAATGTATAGTCAGCATGTAACCCGCCCCGAAGCGGGTTGCGTGCTTCACCGCGAGTGGGAGTCGGTCTTAATAAGCGCGGCTTATGTACTATAATAGCGCACTGACGCACTCTCGCTATTTATACGCCTGACCTGTAACTTTGACATTAGACTCTAAACGAACCAATGTTTTCATTGTCAAGTGGGTGGGTAGAAAGTTTGAGGAATTTTAGGAGAGTAGCATGTAGGCGCTGATTGATAATGTGAGAAAGAGACCTTCTGTTGGACCGACCAATCATTTGCGTTTCCTTCCCTAATTGATCAGACTCGCTATGGTGTTTATGAATTCTTATATCTTCAAGTCTCGCTGTTCAGGCGACTGAGAATTATAAGCGTACGTGAAGTCTATGTGTACGGAATAAGATCTTGAATTCCTGCCAACCCTCAAGTTATCCTTAAGCTCAGCTGCTGAACTATATTTAGACGAGTGACAAACAGACAAACACGCATTTAAATATGCTCCGGCATTAATGCGAGTGACCAGGGCGGCAGCTCCGCGCGGAGGTGTCCTCTATAATTTATTGATGCGGCGACGCGGCTAATGCAGCGGGCGACGCTGACTGATAGCGCTGCAGCGCGATATGATACCAGTGACGCGGTTAAGTGCGATCGCTTGTAACGCTGATACCGCATGGGATTCGCCCGGCCTACACTCCTCGTAGCTCGTGCGACCCTGGTACACGTGCCTTACACCGCACGGACTGTTCGATACTTTTTGGTCTTGTCATCCACGTCTAAGGAGATAGATGTCTCTTGGTAGTTTTGTTGATTCTACTAGGGCGTCAGTAGTGCGTAAGATAGTGTGCCGTTGGCGTTGTCACTGCGAGTTGGTTCAAATGTGACTGTTGCTGAGATAGAGCGTAATTACACCCTTTCAATGTATGCAGCGGTGGCGCTGGCGGAAGCAATCTTTCTCGGCCGCTTTATCTACCCTCATAATTCTCTCACACATGACGCATACCTATGTTTGGTTTCTTTTGAAACTTTCGCTTCCATTATTTTTCGAACGCCAATAAACATACAAAAATCCCCGTATCCACACGTATCTTTTATCATTTCCAGTGTTACGCGATCCGTGAGCAAATCCCCGTATCCGGGGATCGCGCCGGGGATCCGGTAATCCCGGTTAATAACGCCTAGCGAGGTCCCGATGCGTCCCCCGCCCCGCGCCCGAGCCTCACGCCCCGTAATCGAGAATTAGTTGGGAGTTATAATTGCCCGGTTATTATCAACATTGATTACGTTAGGATATTGTTGGAGCCATTCCACGTTCTTTTATTCTGTAATTGGACGTCTTCTCGTTGGATGCTTAATGAACAGTCCTTAATGGTGAGGGGAAAGCTTTTTGTTAAATACTTTTTAAGTACTTAACACAGCGTTTAAGTAGCGAGTTCAAATGATCTTAACAAAATGCAAAAGAAATGTACCTATGCTTCATTTTGCCTCAAGTTGATTGTTTGTTTTCCCTTAAGGAAACAACCAAAATAGGGGGATAAAAATAAGAAGAAAATCCCGGAAAATTCACGAATAGTTCCCCAAACGTTACTACATAGGGCCCCATACAGTCGTGGAGGATTGCGGGGCTAATGATTGTGCCGGCGGCGGGGGCTGCTACAAATCCCACCAATATGGAGTGCGGAAAATACCTGGAAAATGGGAATGTTATTTCCCTTCACATGTTACATTAGGGAGAATGTGTGTAACGACAAAGAAAATACTCCAAAACCGTCAGTACCGGCACTAAGTTGTTACTTTTAATTCACATCAACGTTTTTTATCACCGCAGTGTCTTTTGATCTCGGTCCATCTGTTCAGATTTCGTCGTAAGGGCTGGCCACACACGAACGTTTACGATTCCTAACAGTTTTACAGCCCGACAAACAAACAAGCGGTTCCGAGCAACGCTGTAACCTGCTAAACGCTGGTATCAAAGTCAAAGCCGAATTTCTCGATTCCTAGTAACATAGCCAGAGATTATGTAAATAGAATTAAAATGATTGTTCTTTTCTGTTTAAAGCTGGTCAGTCAAACGTCGTTTCCGCGACACGGGAACCAAGGAGTTTCTATGAATAGGTGAGCGGAATGCGTTCTAAATCTTTACTTGTGACGTTCGCCCGATAAAGGTAGTGATGATTTACATTAAAAGTCTGGTAATGAAGAGAATGCCGCCATTGCGAGCTCGGTGAAACATGAAATTTTCTATTGGGCCTGACAAAGGGCACGAATTAACGCGCCATTGTTCGCAGGACGGCCGCTGCGAGACCGCGATTAGTTCATTATTATTTAATTTTATGTGAAACACTGAACATTGCTCGTCTACTTGTCTCTGGACAGATAATATAATAATTGAGTTTTCAGGTGAATCATTTTACCCTATATTAGCTTGCCCCAAATTGCATAATTGTGAAACTTGTGAGATCAAACATTTTTCTGAATGTAATTGTTCAGAAGCAAGTACCAGGGCGGAAGCATCTAACGGAGTTGTATTTGTTGTTGCAGCTATATCAAAGGACGAGGAGCGCAGCGTTCCCACTGTTCCGAGAATCAGTTCCGTTTCCAACCTGCTTTGTTACAGCTATACATTAGCCCTTTCTATTTATGTTTTCCTAGTGTATTGTTGGGAAATCTACCGATATTTTTTTCGGTGCTCACCGGAAAAATCGTCTTGTATTCAAAGAATTTCTTTGAACGTTAACTGTGAGTTCCAAACTTAAAAAGAACATAACTATCAATAGAGGTGGCTACTGAAAATTTTTCTGTAATACTTTGGTCTATTTAGTCACGTAGAAGATAGTAAATGTATTATCTGAGCAATAAAATACGCATGTTTCTTCGAAAACTGATCATTACCAACAAAATCTTATATGATAGTACAATAAAATAACGTTGATCCAGCCATTGCTTAATTACCTCAAAGGAATACAATTGTTTGATTAGCATTATCACAAGATTAGCCGGGAGGCGAGCCTTGTAAAGATAAGGCAACTTCACGTCGACTACTTGTTTTAATTTCGTAAATGTTTAAAGAATTTAGATAACTCCGGCCTGAAGATTGCGGCCGACTTCACTCATCTGTGAATATCTTAATTTTAATAGACGCGTATGTTTACTTGGTACATAAGCCGCTGGTCTCCCTTTTAGACTAAGTACCTACATGTTTGTCCATTGAGAGGTTCCAAAGTTGATAGAAGCTTGTTTTTTTTCAGTCATCGTCCTAAATGCACATTTCACATCATCAACGAGAAAACATATGGTTTTTATACACCTGCATGTTCCTCCCATTACGCAAGCCCCGTAAATTTGTGCCAGTTTATCACCTAAACAGATTGGCATCTATTTTCGATCACAGGAGCGGCAGAAAGCCATCAAACGGGCGACCTGTCCTCACAATTACCAGGCAACCATGGCTGACGAAGATCCCATTTGTTGCTCTTTGATCTGCTGTCCAATTAATATATCTGCTACGCTCTCATTACGCCCTGGTATTTCTGTTTCGTGTCGTCTGGTGAAGCACTTCATTTTACCGACTGTTTGTTATGTGGGGGTAATGTGTTTAATTATTGCAGTGCTAAGTTCTAGTTTGGATTGACAGGCGAGCAACAATGTTTTCAAGTTCATAAATAGACTGTCAATGCTTGAGACAAAGTTAATCTTTAATAGTTCAGTTTGCATAAGAGTATCCACAAGTCTGACCGACAGAAGGAAGGTATTTCTGGATTCCCCTATAATAAAGCAATGGACGTAGTTTCGCGTGCATCAATGTAATTGCTTTTAACACCACCACCGCGCCGCCCCTGTTTTGCCAAAATAACTAATTAATCAGAGTTACGTAACTTTCCTTCTGGGGTGGCCATCCCCAAAAATATTTGAAATATTACTGGAACCTCGTCATTACTTCAGGCTTCAAGATAAACCACGATATCCACATTCCATTTCAATTTTAAATAAATAAAACAAGTTATTTGATTACATGCACTTGAAATGCAGCCAATTCATACGAGATGCTCGTTGTATGAATAATTTGATTTGCACTTTAATAATATAATTTCAGTCTGTCTAACCCTTTAAGATAATCGCGAAGATAGCACTGACTTATGGTATAAACAACAGAAGTACCAGGAGTCCATATCTAGCGAGTAGGTGCACTGTTAATAAAGACGCTAAGCATCGCATGTCCGCGCGGCTAAAACGCTGGGCGTCGCCACCACGCCCCGCAGGCTTTTAGACCGCGCCAGCTCGAGACTTTACTGCTTTCGCGTTTTACGACCCGTCTCCGCATTTTGTTGCCACCAAAATTAGTTTCCACCGGCCATATTGCTGAACAGTGTGTTAAAAACCGTACAAATGCATCCCATCCCTCCCAAAAACACGTAATCCGCAAAGATAAATTGCCGCACCAGTGGAGTTAATAGAAGAATAATGAAACAATTATCTATATTGACGGGGTTTGCGTGTCCGTACGTAGGTGCGAGAGGATCCCACGACACCCCACGCGCGTTGCCAGGGGTGCATAAGAAAAAAAATGCCCCATACGAAAATAATTTTGATAGACACTTCGCGTGCGACCAGCAATTATGTTATGCGCGCTTGGTCGGCGGTAATTCGAATTTAGCACATTATCGGAGCGTTACCGATTATTTTCGAATAATAAATACCGAATCGATGCGTTCGCACCTTTTTTCTGTTACTTATGTCATTATTATAAAATAGTTTACTTGGAACATATGTCGCTCATTAGTGATGGGGGAAGTTTGAAATTCGAGTTCGAATTTTAAAATTTCGGATTAGATATGGAAAAATCCAGTGTTATTATCAGGTAGCACTGTGTAAATGTTGTCTATAGCCGTGCGCAGACGTTTCTGATCTCAGAAGCAACATCCGGCGTTATCTAATCTACGGTCAGTGTTTGTGAAGGCACAGATGATATTCACCGAGATACGCCGCGGTTTATGTATCGAATATGTCCTCGGTGTACGTCACACGGAGCCGTCTTTTTGGTACACATTTCACAATGAGATAACGCGACCGAGGCGCCACGCATGTCACCGTGGCTTATGGTGTTTTTGTTATAAGAAAAACAAAAACATTCTATAATGTATGTAATAGATAAAAACGTGACGCCCACGGAACATTTCCGATACGTAACGACGTAAAGTCGCATTATTTACACTATGGAGTATTCTTACAACAGATTACTGCAGTTACGTATTTGTCGAGCCCATTCACTTCATAAGTGGTTTTAAACAAACACCATTGAGTCGAGAACAGGGACCTCTTGTGCTGCCAAGCTGCCTCGGTAAATAACACTCGAGCTTGATATTTATTTAGAAAAATCTAATCTTGACGTGGAGTGTTTTATCTCCGTATCCGGTAAGATCTCGAAAGGTCCCAAAGTACTAAACACTCGAATGTTTATAAAAATTAAACATTCATGTGACAAACTTTGTGTGTTAGTCTTTCTCACGGAGCTGCTCATGCGCAGGAGTTGATGTTAGAAATAGCTCCGTCGACATCTTTTGAAAACTTATTAATGTCAAATAACAAGATAGTCATTGGTTCCAAAACTAACAGATATCATTAATAAAATGTAACTTTTAAAAATCTGGACGTCAAAGCATTTTCACGTTGATCTGAGACAGCAGAAATAATGAAGTACAAATGTCTACTTGTGTCTGTTCTATTAGGGAACATAACAAGAGCTCCAGCCGAGGAGGTTGCGTCGAAACACCAACAACATTAATTAAAACAAGTGACAGTTTCACACGACATTCATTAGGTATATCACGTCATTACTCATCCGATTCTATTTCCGATACTTATGAGTTTTTCGGCGCGGAGACGATGCCAAAACTCGTGTCCCACGTTCAACTTGACTGTTAATTAATTTTAACTGACGCACACAGCGAAACTTGGAATAGAATCCTCATACATAATAACATGTATGAATGGACTGTACCAACTTAAATGAGGTGCGTCTACATTCTAACAAATATTGTCATTTATCAAGCCGAAATTTTCGGAGTAGAAAGTCGACTCTCACGTATCGGTTCATAGTGTCGCATCACTAGTCATTCAAAAGTGAGAATGCACGAAATCCAGACTGGGATCGTTAGCGACTCGACACAAATTAAATTTACAATTGTATGTATCATAAATAAAACATAAAACACGCGCTATAAGATACAATTTGCTAAACTGTCGTCTATATTAGTATTCGACGGTCACGTCAAAATATTCAAATTGAATTGTGTCTCGTCATCGGAATACGAATGAATCGAGTCAGATTGTGACGTGGTTGCACCGAGTTAGCCGCTCTAGTGTTGTATCGATTTTGGAATCGATTATTCGCTATTGTTTGTGACGCTTTGGGATTATGTGTTGTTTTTCCAAGCGTAGTTGCGTATCGTGAATTATGATGTGAATATTAATCGAGTAGGATGTTTTTTTAATGACATTGTAGATTGCGGGCTGTTTTTTAATTCGTTTTGTATGTTTGCATGTCCAAACGTTTCGTAATTGGTTTTCTATTTGGCACAAGTTGCATTGTTTTAACAACTTCGAAATCTTTTTGCTGTTTAAAAAGAACAGGCAACCAGCATGCAATTTTCGAGATTTTAATACAGGGTGAAAATGTCGTCTGAAAGTATCAAGATTATCATGTTTTGTATTAAAAAATGTAAGAAAATAAGGTATAAAAAATGTTGAGTTACCATAAAGCTGTCTGCGAGAAGATTCGTATGGGGTACTTTTGCATAATCGCGTTGTACCCCGGGGGCGGCCGGGGAACGCAAAAATCGGCTAACAAAGTAACACTCCGCTCAAGTGTCGCCAAGTGGCGGTCTTCAATTCGATTACCGACTAGTGCCGGGGGGACTCGACTCTAAATAACTTAACTTGGTTTGCTCGAGTGCTCGATTATTCGATTTAGCCGCGATTACAATGCGTAAGTGTCGTTGAGAGTTTAGAAATGCGGTTTTGAAGTTTTTGTGGCCACATTTTATAGTATTCGGCTTTTTGGGTGATTGACACGATCGTGTGAAGGACAAAGTTCTTTATTTGTAACCATTTATATTTGCAGGTGTAACGCAGTGATTATATTTGTATCGTTGATAAAGATTTGTATTCATGTTGTTTAGCATTTTATTGCTGTTTATACGCCATGTTTGCTAACTGATATTTGGTAGTATAAAGTGGAATTTTACATAGATTTTGGAAAAACTGAATGTAAAACGGGATTGACAGACGGTCTATTGCTTATTAATGTTTTTTGAAGATGTCATGTATAACAGTAGTTTTTTGCTCAGACAAATAAAATCACCTACAGTCAACTCAAAATTAACATGAGCAAAATTGTTCAAGGTCATAAAATGTCCCAATCAGCCCTCAAAATTTCAGTGCCATAAGCCTTATCAGAGAAGTTCAAGCAAACAAATGTTTACATTCACCTGTATTCACCCCATGGATAATTACAGTCTGTCTGGCAAGACGGTGCCACGCCATAGGAATAACATAGCAATACATATATATACACATGCCATGCTTAGGGCTGGCGTGGTTCACCCTTCAGTTGTTTTCAGGAGAAAAAGTATTAAAGTAGTACTTTTTTTTTTTAGAAAATGAAGAATGAAGATAATGGCATATAGTATTTGAAGTCTATGGTAAGAAGAATCGTAATTTTCACGATATCTAAGAAACAATTTGGTCCTCAAATCTAACTGTCATTAGAATTGGAAATATTTACCAAACGAGACCTCTCAACGAAAACTATGTTACTTGACTGTCGTTTTTCCTCGCGAAGGCTCTTACCCTGAAATATTCGCAGCAGCCCTACAGTCCCCCATCTGATACGAGGCATAGAGAACCTTAAGATCCCATGATGCCCCGTCAGACGTCGAGACGCCGATGTATAAAATCTGTATGAGAGAGCGTTAAATAAAGCCCAAATGGGCCATAAAACACTCTGGCTTCCTTTACGGGTCTCTCATCTTTGTTTAGGGCCAACTAGCGAGCTATCTCGATTAAGGACCTATCTTTGTATTTTTGTTATGTATTGTTCGCAGTATCGTAAAGTTTTGAAATTTTTTTATGGAGTTTTTTAAATTAATGTGCCGTTTCAAAAGTATCAAGACTATTGAAAAACTAGATTGTAAAGATACAACAAAGCAATAGATAATGATTCAACTAAAGAAAATCGACCATTTTCTATGATTACCGGTGCTTTATGTAGCATGGCGTGATGCAATTATGCACGTATTCCTGTACACATGAAACGTGCAGTCCATAAAACATAACGAGTTTTACCAATTATGCTATCGAAATAATACAGCGGAATGAATTTTCCTAATAAACATTAAATTCATCGTCCAAGAGAAATTAGGGCTAAGGAACAATAGGGAAAACTTGATGACAATAGACCAACAAGAGATCTCTTGTCTTTATTTAATCATCGTACAATTGAATCGTCCCGTTCTATGGCTTGACAAATTCGCACGCCCCCGACATTGCCTTAAACGCGCACTTAACTCGTACCCTTTCCGTCTTTCACCCTCGGACGCCTCCATTCTTTTTATATCGCAACTTTATTAACGCATAAAGGTCTGCTGATGGGCCCTTTAAGAATTAGGATGCGTCCCGTGGCCGGGCGTTAGGCTCACTCGAGCCGAACAAATGGAGTGTCGGAACTTAGGCCGACTGCGAATACGTCCGCGCGGGATTGCACTGTCCCATCCCTATTCGCAATTAAACCGGCCGTTATCACGTTGTTCCAAATTTGAATTTGCGTGTACTGATTTGGTGGTATCGTTATAATCGGCCATTCGCTGCGATTTTAGATGCAAAACTTTTTACTTACTCGACTTTTGCACGCGATCAAATTCAAAGCTTTTTTTTTCTGTGAAAACTTACAGGAACGGAAAACGAGGTATTTTTTTCTATTACGAATGTAATACACCAAATAATGGGGGAAAAACGTATCTCAATACGAGTATCGACGTTGTGAAAGCAATCGGATTTACATGTCTACCGACGCCGTACTAAAACGAAATCATGAATGAAGCGCAGTATAGGAAACCCAAAACATTATCCTTATGCTCCCATTTTACGACCTTTACCCCCATCGAGTCGAAAGGGTCACATCGGTACGACACGCTGTAAAACAGTCCCCGTCTCGCTCCCGCCCGTTACTTACTCGTAAAACCGAAAGAGATAATCACGAAGATGAGTCGAAAATTATTTTTTTTATTATCACCATCGGCGGTGCTCTTTTATTTCCTTTTTACGGTCCGAGTACCTCATAAAAAGACAATAAACTTACTATTTACAGACCATCAGGAAATTGTTAGCCGAAGAGGTCTCTTTACGACACATGTTAGCCTGGTGCGGCCCAGTCCCACTGATGCACTCTTTACGATTGGCGCGCACTAAAATGTTACGCGAATGATACATTTTTATCTCCCATAAGTGTATATCACGCCATGAAATAAACCGCAGAATGTTTACTGAACCATGAATACTAAAACGCTACACTATTAAAGAAATGTCCTCAAGCCGCTATTAGAAACGTCTCCGTCCCGCTAGTAGCGGTTACGGGTTAACTCGCTAACCAGAAGCAAATTACCAGGAGTAAATATCTCCACACATTACCAGAACATCATAAAATCATAGACGTGTTAAAAACCATAAAGTAAAGGAGCTATCGGAAGCTCTCGAGCGCTCTTCAGCTTTATTATTGGGGAATTTCGTCAAGAGTTTTAATAATAGTTATTAAAACGGCTGCCCGTGTTACCTAATACATCAGTAAAGTGCTCTTTTTATGATTTAACACTGATTCTCCCCGATATTACCGGCTATAAATTATAGTAGGGATTACCGGCTAAATTGTTTTATGATATGTTTTCATAGTTTACGACTGTAATGTTTTTTGTAATGCCTGATCGGTGACGTCACGAGGAAAAGTATGTCGAGCGATGATCGTCATTGTAGGAAGGATACAGTGCGCGCTCGCCGGCGATTATGTAAAGTGAGCGATTTACTTATTCGTGTTAGTTTGCAATAATAGCGCCGTTTACATTGGGGTTTTGTAATATCTGCGCGGAGGGGCGGCGCGGGGCGCGGAGGGGGCTCCACGATTTCAATATTGTGAATTCCGGCGATGTTCTCGCAGTGCGTGTAATGAATTTCGGGATTGTCTTGTGGTTTTTCGGTTTCAACCCTCGGCCCGTCGACTATTTACTTTCACTCTATTGGATGAGCTTATATTATGTAAAAGACGGCTCGTATCGAACTTTTAATAACGATCGACAAATTCTTCGGTTGGTTTTTTCGTGAGCGGAACACATCGAGCGAGGTACGCGTCGCCGCATGGCACCGGAACGTAGTTATACCGAAATATATGATAATAAGGGGTGGTATTATTTAGGTCCGGCCATTCCTATGATAAAATTGAACCAGTGATATTTGCCCGCAAACAATTCCCATGGAGATTTCGGTCTTGTTTCTGGGGTTAAATCTGTGCACGGGGATGATATACGGATGGGCCCCGGCCCCGCTGGATTTTCCTTTTGCGAAAAATATCGTACAAACGGAAAGAAATACGCGTCCGGATCATAATACGGTCAAATATTGTCGTTCGTATGCGGATATCCGGGAGAAAACCGCATATTATACTGTTTTTTGCGTCAGCATTTCTTATGTACGGATCGTATAATTTGGTGGAATTTACCGTGGTCGTTACGTCCTTTTTTATTTGACAAAAAAGTCTATGTCAAAGCCGTGATTACGCAGTAAATAAGTTTGATATGACAGCCATATTCTCTTCATGTGGTTGCTGCTTCTAATACGATAGTGAAAGGACAGTTTTTTTTCCATAAGTATGACAGATAGAAGAAACTCAAGTAAGGAAGGAATTGGATGGTAATAAGCAGAATATTTGCACACAAGAATGAACTAAGAAAGAACTACATTAATCGTGTTCTGGCCCTCCTTAACCTTCAAAGGCGTTAAGAGCGAGGCTCTCTTAATTACCAGGGCAGCATAGACGGACGGATATTAAAAATTGTCAGCATTAAAGATGAAATTCAAAAATAGAAGTTAATTTTTTAACGTTCGCCGCTCGGTAGTTCGGTTTACGGGCTGCGGTCGCGCCCGAGGCGCGGACCGTTCTAATTAAAATCGCTACGTTTTCTGTGGTATTCATTTTCATCCTTTAAAGCTCTTTTTGTTGCTCCCACCCTGGTTAGGTTACGTTATTGTTGTGGGTTGTAACTAATTTACATGTTAATGAGATGTTTGTTGTGTTTATGCCGATAGTTGGCTTAATAATTTTATACGTTCGCATTATTAGTTTCCTGAATGGGTTCTGTTGGCTGTTTCTCTTTTTTGCGCAACGGAATCAACGTTTTTATTAAAATAGCTTATTGTTAGTGCTTTTGTTTCAATAAGACAGTTGTTTAGACGAAATACTGCAGTTTAACCTGAGTAGAATGCGAGTCAAACAGCCGGCGCTCATAACTTTAAGGAGTATTATTTTTTCGAGTTATTTGTTTTAACATTCCTAATGTTCATTAGCATTTATTACAATGCTAACCGGGGTAGCTTGAGCGCGCACGGCCGGCCGAGGCAGAGCCTTTGTTTCGTCCATTACGTATGCAAATGATGTTCAAGTACCACCTGTACGCTTATGTTAGCCTGGTAAACAATCGCTAGGTGGAAATGGGAAGACATTTTTTTTTGTCTTCGAGCTACCGGAGTTACCTTTGTGGACATCCATTGTTGGTGTTGTTAACGGAATTTAGAAGATCAGGGGGAAAATGCAAGGTAATTTGTAAGAGCTACCGAGATAATGTTACTGCTACCTATCTTTAACGTCACTGACGAAATAACGTAAACCCGAGCCGACGAGATGGTAAAGGCTCGTCAAAGTACCTACAACAGTGAATGCTTGAGCACACATTAGGAGCAAGTAATTGAAATAGAAAAAAAGGGTAGTATCATCAAAATTGAAATGAAAAATTCATCAATACATTTTTTATAACATAGTACTAATCACCTAAGTAGCTACAGCAGTGTTTTCCACCTCATAAATTTCTCTAGGCGATCGAAACTCTGTTTTTGCAAAAACTAGCCATTCTTGTCAAATGGACTGATATCACGCCAGAACTTTCTCGGTTTCGTGTTGTGTGTTTTTATGCTTTCCTAGTAATCTGCGTCAGATTTAGTGTTTGCTGTCAAGTAAGTTAATATTTATCCATCATAATTGCTCTGAAAGAAATGTTTCTCTGTTTGTGTATTTGTGGGTTCTATGAAATTGCTGAACTTGTTTTAACAATACATTTACTTTTCCAAACTATCTTTCTCATCTCCTTAGACTTTTTCCCAACTATGTTGGGGTCGGCTTCCAGTCTAACTGGATGTAGCTGAGTACCAGTGTTTTACAAGGAGCGACTGCCTATCTGACTTTCTCAACCCAGTTACCCGGACAATCCAATACCCCTAGGTAGGCTGATTGTCAGAGCACTAATTTCTCTACGACTTACAAAATAACTAAGATTCGAATAGATAATGTAAGTAAGAATGTTTCTCTTAAAAACACACAAGAAAGACAATACACCATGCTTGTAACCCCATGGTTTATAAACGGCAGCCATTTCCCTTGAATCTGTTTCACGCATCATCGCTAAGTAATGCCGACGTCCAAAGCAAGCGAATTTTAAGCTGTGCAAGAAAAGCCGCTTACTTTAAAAGCAATGCGAAAGTTAACTTAAACTTTGAGATATGCTAGTTTGAGTTTTAAGTAATTAAATGTATTTTTACCCACGACGGAACGGAGCAGGTATATGCGTTTAGGGTGAGAGATGTGCGTTTGTGTGTTTGTGTGTTTGTGTGTTTGTGTGTTTGTGTGTGCGTTTGTGCAAAGTAATGTTCCCACATATCTTCTAAACTAATGATCTGATTTTGATGCGGTTTTCAATAAAGGGTTTGTGTTCGATGAGTTCATGTTCTTAGATAGGTGTCATGGCTGTAACTCACTAGGGGGCGCCACAATATTAGTCCAAACAGCAAAGTAATGTTCCCACATATCTTCTATACTAATGATCTGATTTAGATGCGGTTTTCAATAAAGGGTTTGTGTTTGATGAGTTCATGTTCTTAGATAGGTGTCATGGCTGTAACTCACTAGGGGGCGCTACAATATTAGTCCAAACAGCAAAGGAATGTTCCCACCTACCTTCTAAGCTAATGATCCGATTTTGATGCGGTTTTCAATAACGTTTTTGTGTTCAATGAGTTCATGTTCTTAGATAGGTGTCATGGCTGTAACTCACTAGGGGGCGCCACAATATTAGTGCAAAAGAGCAAAATAATGTTCCCACCTACCTTCTAAACTAATGATCCGATTTTGATGCGGTTTTCAATAAAGGGTTTGTGTTTGATGAGTTCATGTTCTTAGACAGGTGTCATGGCTGTAACTCACTAGGGGGCGCCACAATATTAGTCCAAACAGCAAAGGAATGTTCCCACCTACCTTCTAAGCTAATGATCCGATTTTGATGCGGTTTTCAATAACGTTTTTGTGTTCAATGAGTTCATGTTCTTAGATAGGTGTCATGGCTGTAACTCACTAGGGGGCGCCACAATATTAGTGCAAAAGAGCAAAGTAATGTTCCCACCTACCTTCTAAACTAATGGTCCGATTTTGATGCGGTTTTCAATAACGGTTTTGTGTTCGATGAGTTCATGTTCTTAGATAGGTGTCATGGCTATTAATCACTAGGGGGCGCCACAATATTAGTGCCAAACAATGTTACAATATAATCAAAACGTCCGATTACAATTCTGTTTTCATCAGCAATGTGTACGTGCTTAATGTTCCCAAATAATAAAAATTACGCCTGTAACTCACTAGAGGGCGCTACAATATCGGTGCAAAATAATATTGCAATAACATATTATATAGACTATAATTCGTATATGTTCTCTAAAAAGTCTGAAATAAAATTAAGCAAAATTAAAAATTTTGAAAAAACCCCCGACGGTAAAAATCTTATTGAAAAATAATAAAATAACTCAAAACCCCCGACTTAACCCAATTATATAGGAATAACCGTCGGGGGCTGCCTTTTCTATATGAAATTTCAACAATTAATTGAGTGTATTTTATGTCATCGTTAAACATCTACAATGCTTCAATAATTGTATTCATGACACTAGAATCCTTTAGCTGGTTTAATGGCAGCTCCCGACGGATATTCCTATATAATTGGGTTAAGTCGGGGGTTTTGAGTTATTTTATTATTTTTCAATAAGATTTTTACCGTCGGGGGTTTTTTCAAAATTTTTAATTTTGCTTAATTTTATTGGAGTAGAACATCTCGTAAGATCAACGTATGTAAGTCTCAAATAAGTACTCAAAATATTTTGAAAGGAATCATTTAAGATCTACTTAATTGTTTCTTGACCTAAAAAGTCCTTGAAAAATCATGTCATCCCCACTCATCACCACCTATCATCACCTTTTTCTCAAAACATGATGATATCAATTCAAAAAGTACTAGGGCGGCATAACACGAAAGGAGACCACCAACGTTATGAATTTGGGAGGCGATTGAAACCAGCTAATGGGCTACAATGGTTGATTTGCAAACAGTTGACTGGTGACAGGTCATTGTATGCTGATCACAGCCCACGTGGTAAGATGTTCGTATAAGCAGGTTATGGCGTTTGATTCGCGGTATCTTAATATTATTGTCGTTTAAGATCAAGTCAGGAGCCTTTGCAATAAATGGTTGGATAGACCACTTTAGTGTAGGTACCTTGTGCAAATCAAGTTAACGGGAATCGAACCCAAAACAAACTTTGAAAGTGTGTACCTACATTGATATTCCTTCAATCGTTTTATATAAAAAGACCTTTGATCCCGCTCTATTCATCAGAAAACGCATACAAAACCAAAAATAATATAATATACCAAATTGCCGAATTTAAACCGATCACCCGCAAAGGCATTCCGTATTCAAAAATATTATTCTTATTTTGAAAACATAAGTTGCGTTCTATATTTGAATTCGTCGCGGGAACGGTCCCCCTCGCCGCGCGGAAAAAATACCAGTACGAGTTCTTTTTATTGATTATGGGTTCCGTAATAATTTTTGACATAGGTAGTAAAAAAAATCTGTAAATTTATTTTTGACAAAAGCTAACTGCTGTATTTCTGAATCCTACTAATGTATCCAAGTTATTTAATAGATACTGTGTAGCATTGCAATTGCTTCTGCAACTGTCTCCTAAGCTCGTATAAATATCGATCGGGCACACTCCTCGCGCCAAAACAGTCGTGACGTGATAAATTACCTTCGGGAAATTAAAACTGTCTTTAAAACAATACCTGCTTTTTTCTTCGTCGCTTTCACCCCTGTTTTCTATCCACATCCCACTCTAACATTTGTAATTCCAAATTTTCTTTCTCCCTCTAATTAGAAGAAAGAGGGTCGGAATTGACATTTCTTTTTGATAATTTTTCTTTTTATTACTCTAATGTCGATGGCATTACTTTAATTATTACGTTTCACGTTATGCTTAATGTAATGTAATTAAAAATAATAGCAAAATGTATCGTTAGGTGTTACTTTACTAGTTGATATCGCAGTTGTAATTACAGAGCAGTAGTTCATAAATAATATTGCATTGTGAGGCACTTAGCATGTGCCTCAGTCTGCACTGCTCCTATCTTTATAGGTTTTAATGATAGCTTTCTTACCGTCGCGATCTAGATTACACATAACTACATACTTTATGTACTAGATCCTCATAAACACAGACTTAATGAACAAAACATTTTTTCTATTCAATTTTACGCAAAAGGGAATTAAAAAGAACTGTATAAATGTTAGTGTTCACAATCACTGAAGCGTCGTTATCAATATCTCACGGGACGCGGCGCCAATAAACAATGAATGAATTATGTTTTAACGATTAAACATAAAAATAAAACTAAACATTCGCCGAGGATGCACAATCTCCTAATTAAAAACATCACAAATACATTAACTCAGCCGAGGCCCGTTTCAAATCTAATTTCTTTTTTGACAAAACAAAAAAAGACTTAATTACTTTTTCTGGCTATCACAAAAAGCGGGAGATAAGAGCCCTATTTGAATCCTCGTTATCAACACTTCCCTGGCACTTTCACCCTTCAATCTTTACCTTTTTTTTCTTTGCCACCCCCCAGAAGAGTACCTATCGTAATTTAAAGATAACTAATGCTCGGAGTCATTAAGGGACCGTACCGAAGAAAAAGCAAGAAAGAGCAAAAGGAAATGCAGCCAAATGCATTTTTAATATTTAACTTTTCCAAATGATAAGTTTATTTGAGTTTCAAACTTTTTTGGGAACTCTTTGATAGCATCAACAATTTATGTAGACTCAAGAGCACTTAAATGTTTAATGTCTATGCTTATTGAGCGATAGTTATGGAAATTAATTTGTTTTAAATAATATTTATGTGATTACACATAATAATTACCATTTTCATTAATTTGGACCCATGGCTATGGACAAGTTTATTTCCTGCCATATTTTACGATGCCTCGAAGTGAAGACGTTAAAGTGTTTAAAAAATATTCATTACAATTAGAGATTTTATAGACCAATAAAAATTGTTAATGAAAAACCTTATGGGCTTTGTTGAAATAGTCTAATTGACCCCAAGAATTTAAGCTCTGAATTTAACGATCGAAAAAAGTTACAAAAAATGAAATTAAAAACGTCCCGAGTCGTGACAAGCTGTTTTTACATTTTTACTTAAAAAAATGAAATAATCCAACGGCAGTAAAATACTATCGGACATTTACGACAAATTCACACAAGACCTACTTAATAAATCTGACAAAATCTTAAATTTATGCTCGCGAACGCAGGACACACGAGTAAAAAAAGATTATTTTACGACGCCGTAAACCTGGTTAGAATGCGGCCCTGAACGCTGGATAATTCGGGAAAAATCCATTTTAATTAACATATTTTTACGGCGATCGCGATGAAAATTATAAATAATGGTTTCATTAATATTTTTTCTAGTAATCATCGTTTAAGATGCTGTTCCTCGTAAGACCTCAGAGTTTTATGATATTTAGAACGTTTAAAAGTTGTAAAATATAAAATAACGCTTTTCTAACGAGAAAATTGTGTAAACAGCAAAAATATATGTTTTAATTTGTTCGTTCTAAGTGGACGCCCTTCGCCCCGTTTTTAATGAAAGCATGAAGTGTCGTCAGTTATTTTTGTATATTTTTTTTTCATGTTCACGTTTAGAAAATATTGTGAGTGCGTCCAAAGAATGTTAAAAAGTGTTCTTGATTAAATAAAATGTCGCTAGGCCTCCGAGGGGACCGGCAGACGGAGAGCACGTGATGAGAATTAAGTATAGCCGACATTAAACTTAGAACAGTAAGTAATGTTTAGATTTAACGGATGAATTAATATAATCGTTTTAAATCTGATTCTTAACTTTCTCTGCTTATCGTGGGCGGGACTTTCTATTTTGTATGAATATGTTAAAAGGATTATATATTTCCTTATTTGCTAAACTTACCAATATAACAACTCGTCTCACACAATAATGGTTTGCTTACCTGCAAAAAGAAGAAAACACATTTTGAGCAAAAAATACCAACATAACAGAAACTACTAGGACAACATAACATGCAAACATGTGAACGGGAAACCCGAAATTGCTGTAACCATATATCGTGGCAAAGCGGCGTACAAGAAAATTCGTAAATATTTTTTCAAATAAATTACACGGGGGCTAATGAAAGGGCCGATGTTTGGACGGACGGACACAATGGCGGAGGGAACTATTGCTCTATATATTTTACGTAGAATGACCGCGAATTCCTAAATAAATATTAAGTTTTTTTTGTATTTTGGCCGGTCAGCAGAACTTTTATTGGAGTTAAAAAAAACCCTCCATATTCGTTATTCGGTATTCAGGTGCCTGTAATTTATCCAATGTTCCTTTACCAAGAATATTTTCTTCCAGGATAATACTTATTTGTGGCTGTAACTAGGTATTTGCTCCTTATTTATGAAGCTTTCGCTCGCAAGTAACAAGCTTGGATAATTCTAGTATCTTTTTCTTGTATCGTAAACAACGGGGTCGGGAAATGAGAAAATTATTTTCTACTTAGATAAAATGAAAATCGGATTTGACCAATTAGAAAGACGTATTTTGTACAATATATTCTTATTGGTGGTACAAGTTTTATATAGGTACTTTTTTGTGAACGGTACAATATAGAGGTATCGGAGACTATTCCTAATAAGAGGTTTGGTTGCAAGGGGAGGGCCGGAGGGCCGCTTCTCGTGGAATTCCACTCATAGCCCTCCCAAAGGGACCATGTACCAAATCATATACACTATAATTTTAGAGGAAAATATCACGGTAAAGGTTCTTATGTATTTTATGTGCGGAACCCCAAAACTAGAGGTCGTTTTTATTCCGTTCTTTATGTTTTTGAATATAGAATTTTATTATAAATTAATGAAATAGGTTTTATTTAAAAAAAAAAAACGAGTCCTATTTACGAAAGGTTCAAGTGCTATATTTTTGCGAATGGCAAAACCATAAATAAAATGAAAAAAAGCTTTATCAAAAACTGCGAATTTACCCTCTGGCTAGTAACATTAACAGACGGACAGACATTAATATTTATGTACGTGTCTCATACAATTACTGTGACGCGGCAATGCCCGGTCAGTGTGGGCAATGACCAGGGACCGTTTCATTTTATCAGGTTATGTTATAAGCACAATGCAAGTACTAGGGTGTCATATTCGAAAAGAAGTTCGTATAAAGAAAAGGTCTATTGATGAGCTTGTTCAAAATTGGAACGCGAATTCGTATTTATGACGCAGAATTTTATTGTTTACATTTTTATACCTCTTTTATTTTATGATAACCTAGTACTGTAAGCACTTAGATAAATATGTAATAATGATTATAATAAACATCTTTACTATGAAAAAAATACAAAGTACTTCTGTTATTGAAGTGACAAAATTAAACAAACAAATCAGATTTTCAAACAAAATTAATCTAAACAAATTACATCGGCTTAGAATCGAACCGCAGTCAAACGCTTAACGTCCACATTCCCAAACATTATCACTATTACCCTTCGCCAAAAAAACAACCATCCCTTCACAGATTGACATCTGTCAGGCCGGGGGTTCGATGCCGGATGGTGTAAAAATCTACCCCGCATTTGGCTGGTGGAATAAATTTTTAATCAAAATATTTTCGCGTCCCCTTACAAAGGTATGATAATTTCTGCATTGTTGGTGATTGACAGAAGTTAAGCAAGGATGGGTGGGTGACTTGTTCACATGAATAAATTATTTGTTTGTCTATGTGCTGGGAATTGGTGACGGATGTCATGGCGACAATTTGTTGTTATTGTTTTTTTTGGAATGTAGGGAAAATCGTTTTTATTAAAATGGTCCCCTCTTGGCACACTACATATAAAAGATAGGAGAAATGCTGTTTTTTGTTCTACTATTTTCTTTTTTTGCAATTAATGTTGCCATATAAAAACAGCTGCCGTTAGAATCGATGCAATAAATATCTAACAAAGATACATAACTTGGACACAAAGTGAAAGTGCAGTGTTGCTATTTTCTCACTTTTTATGCAGTCCTAGTAAACGTTATTGTTGATAATGGGCGTCGTTTATTTTAATTTCCTTTTTTATAGGTTGTACAAAGTTGCAAGTTTTTTAATGTCAATTATGATACAAAATAATAGTTTATTATTAAATACATGTGCAAGTTAAGTACATAATAATATTTTTGTAAAATTACTAGCAAAGCAATGACAAGATTACTCTTCGAACACACCTAATGATAAAACCCCATTATCTGTTACTACCAAAACATGCAAATAATGTTACCCATACATTTTAAATCGCCATCCTTTCGAGCTCAAAAGTTGAGCCTAACAAAAAAACAATAGACAGACACTCACACCTTCCCAGTCAAAAAAACACAAGTACAAATAATAAATAATTCACAGGCCACTTCACACACGACCTAAAACCGTACAAAGCGAGAAAATACGTAAAAACAATGAAAGAACAAGACGACAATGCCGAACGATTAATTCCGAAACTTAACAATGTAAGAATCCGAAGCAATATGTAACAAAAGTCGCGCAATTTTAGTACAAAGGCCGTGAAAATACATTTTAAAACTAGCTTTAAAATCTTCAAAACGGTCAAGTATAAGTGATTTGCGCCGATTCGACACGGCTGTCCGTTTTTCGAAATCCTCTACTTACATATTAATGAGGGATTGTCTGAATTTTTGACGTTTGTTGCTATCCTGGTTTCGTCTGAAATTATTCTGTGTTTGTCTATGCAGGCAGACGTGTTGAAATTATGTATTTTTGTGTCAAATGCCGGATAAGAGGGAATATGTAATGGTATTGGATCTGCTTATATTAAGTGTCCACCTGAGCAGGTCTATATTACATTCAATAGATTCAATTTTTTGAAAAATCGTGCCTCAGAAACTCTTCCATAAGAGTAATGGCGTCCAAGTGATTTCGACTCATCTCGGGAATCGAAACTGAGACCTCGTGCACAGCAGCCGCGCCTTTAGACCAACAGTATGTTACAATAGCTCTATAAGAGTATGGATTAAATAATGACTTGCCACACCACAAGCATTCTATCAAATACCCCTAACCTAACGTCAACATACCAATTCCTATCCAAAGAGTTCTTATTTCAAACGTTCTTCCGACACGCGAGCCAAAACTTTGGAACGGAATCAAAATAACTTCCATCTGGAATTCCAGTTGCAGAATACACAGGTTACACTTTATTTCGCCTGAAATCTAATTTTCGCAAACATTGTAGGCATTTAAGACATGCAGAACAGTTCCTAGTTGCATTCCTATGTCACCTGGACTCGGGACGACGCTGCATCCGAAATTAAGGCGGAATTGCATAACATTCTTCATTTGAATTGTGAATTTGAAATAGGAACAGCTGACCTGGCAGCCAGCAAATGGAAGTTGAGATGTTCTGAATTTGAAATTCGCAAGCAAAGAGTTCGTGCATCGGTATGATACCTTTTAAGTGGTCGATGAACCTTTTACTTCTATATTAAATTAACTAGCCACCTAATTAGTATGCAAAAAATACCAATAAACATAATTATGCGAGCTACTGTAAGAAAATGTTAAACTAAACTATTACTATCACAAAGAAATTTCTCCGATGACATATTGCTACCATTTCGTGCCCTTTCGAGTGGCAGACAAACACACAAATAGGCTACTTAAATAAATATTTCAATGTTCAACAATGTTAATGTGTCGTCCAACTATACGTGACCTGCTTAACATTTTGGGAAAGGTAAAAGGGTACAAGGTATTCTGAAGTCATACAAACGATGGGTCAGCTTAAACTGGTCAGTTTAGGAATGTCTTTTATAAAAGAGTGAACAGTAGCCTTCTTTAATGAGTGCTGTACTTAGTTTACAACATGCGTACGAACAAACGCACTCACATTGTGGATTTTTGAATAAATTTGACAATAGTAACGTAACGCTAGGAAGACATACCTTCATGTATTGTAGAAATATGAGCCATTACAAATAAGGAACTTATAATGATACAAGATGATCGGAACTTGGTGGAAGGCAATTTTAATATCTGGTGTAAGTACCTAAACTAGACTTTTAGTTTTCTTACTATGTACAGAATTTCAAAATGGTCAAAGGTGTTCGTACAATCTCTTGGAAGAAGCCACTTGACGAAGCTGACCACAACAAGTGGAGAAGTCGTTTCTTCGGTGCCGGCAGTCCTTTCGGAAGTGGAAAATTTCTATGGCCGGTTATACGCATCGCATGCATCTCGACCTGATCCCGGAAATGAGGATTCTAGAGCCACATTAACACGCCATTTCACCGAAGACCTGCCAGAAGTCAGCAGTGGCGAAATCGAGATCGCTCTGAGACAGCTCAAAAATGGAAAAGCCCCTGGCGAGGATGGCATTACAACAGAGCTATTAAAAGCAGGAGGAAACCCCTTACTGGGGGAGCTCCAGAAGCTTTTTAATGCCGTCCTGTTTGAAGGGAGAACTCCAGAGGCGTGGAGTAGGAGTGTTGTCGTCCTGTTCTTCAAAAAGGGAGACAAAACCCAGCTGAAGAACTATCGACCCATTTCCCTCCTAAGCCACGTCTATAAGCTGTTCTCAAGAGTGATCACGAACCGACTTGCGCGAAGACTCGACGAATTCCAACCACCGGAGCAGGCTGGGTTTCGGAGCGGATACGGCACCATAGACCACATCCACACAGTGCGGCAGATTATACAGAAGACCGAAGAGTATAATCAGCCCCTGTGTCTAGCATTTGTGGACTATGAGAAGGCCTTTGACTCGGTTGAAATCTGGTCTGTTCTGGAGTCCCTGCAGCGTTGTCAAGTAGATTGGCGATACATCCAAGTGATGAGATGTCTCTACGAAGCCGCTACAATGTCCGTCCAAGTACAGAATCAGCAAACAAGGCCCATACCGTTGCATCGAGGAGTGAGACAAGGGGATGTTATTTCCCCGAAACTATTCACTAATGCAATGGAGGATATGTTCAAGACGCTGAACTGGAAAGGACGCGGCATCAACATCAATGGCGAACACATCTCTCACTTGCGATTTGCTGACGATATCGTCATCATGGCGGAAACGCTGCAGGACCTACAACAGATGCTGAACGACCTGGCTGAATCTTCTCTACGCATCGGCCTACGGATGAACTTGGACAAAACCAAGGTCATGTTTAATGAACATGTTCTACCGGAACCGATTGCGATACACGGCGCCGTTCTCGAAGTTGTTCGGAAATATGTATACCTCGGGCAGACATTGCAGTTAGGTAGAAACAACTTTGAGGACGAGGTGAATAGGAGAATTCAGTTGGGTTGGGCTGCATTTGGGAAGCTACGTCGAGTCCTAACATCGTCGATCCCACAGTGCCTAAAGACAAAAGTCTTCAATCAGTGCGTCCTACCTGTCATGACTTACGGAGCCGAAACGTGGACACTGTCGGTACGGCTGGTTCACAAGTTTAAAGTCGCTCAGCGGGCTATGGAAAGGGCTATGCTCGGCATTTCTCTGAGGGATCGCATCAGAAATGAGGTAATCCGTCAGAGAACCAAGGTCATCGACATAGCCCACCGAATCAGCAAGCTGAAGTGGCAGTGGGCTGGCCATATTAGCCGAAGAACCGATAACCGTTGGGGTAAACGAGTTCTAGAGTGGAGACCACGCCTCGGTAAACGTAGTGTAGGACGTCCTCAGGCACGGTGGAGTGATGACTTGCGCAAGACGGCTGGCAGGAGCTGGATGCGAGAAGCCGAAAATCGATCTCAGTGGCGTGCACTTGGAGAGGCCTATGTCCAGCAGTGGACTGCGATAGGCTGATGATGATGATGATGACAGAATTTCAAAAGATTATTAATTTATAAATAAATCTCTAGGTATCAAAGAGGTCAGCGTGTAAACAATACCAATAAGTATGTATTTATGAAACAAAAGCGAAATCAACGGGAAAAACCAATTCGACGATGACGAATCTTTCTCTTCTGACACCAAACAAGATAATATTAGTAAAACTATTAATATAACTACAAATGACATCACCTGCTCACATCGCATTCAGAGAAATGCATTGACATACATAACAGGACTAACAATGCACCCATACAAGCATGTTATTCAAAAAAATCAGGTCAAAAATTAACAATAATCCAAACATGACAAAAATGCGAGCACGCATATCGGTCTAATTGTCGATTTGTTTATTCCATCCCTTTCACTCTTGTTTGTTCGTTGTATTCTTGTCTCATGCGTGCGCGCAGCTGTCATGTGTGACGAATCACTTTGTCATTGTGTCAGTTTGGACGCTTCTCACCCTTTTGATGGGAGTTCTGATGATAATGTGCTCTCTGGGGTCCCGTGGGGATGGTGTTAATTTTATTAAAATTGTATGGAATGAACAAGATAAGAGAAAATTTAATGGTGCATATTTTTGTTAGTAAGTTAGCGTTGCAGCTTATGTTGTTAGTGAATTTGATAGTCTTTAAGTAGTATGTGATTATATAGAAGTACTGAAATTATCGAAATTCAGAGTACACTATACTTTATGATGCTTGGGATTAAGAAAACTCACAAATAGACGACCCAAAAAAGCAGCATTCTATCCAGAAATAGCAAAGGTAAATTAATGATGATGATGAAGGTAATAGCAAAAACTTAACCTTTCTTAGCATTCGAGTAAAAATAGATAAAGAAGAACAAAACTTAGATACAATTGAATCAAAAACCATGGTCCCATGATCCGAAATACAACGCCAATACAACATACAGACATACAATGGAGTTATATTCTGTGTGATTGCATTGTACGCAACCCTTTGGTTTGGCTTAGCCCTTGTAATGTAAGGATTATAATACAAGGGACATTTGACAATCATGGCCGACATGTTTGATATTTTTGACAATTACTATTGTCATGAATAGAGAGTTTTAGAAGAAGAAAGATCGGTGATGAAACAATACTAAAATCATATGTGATGTTTTGTTTTTGAGACAAGGATGCAAAATAATAATGATGCGATTCATTATCTGGATATAAAACACAAGTTCCTAATGAAAGATACTCTTAAACCTGGCTTATTTAGAGATGAGAGATTTAATATGTACAATAAATTGAATATCTTTCCCATTTAAATAAATAGACAGCAGTTGCAGAACACCAAGAGGAGAAAAGAGCTAAAATTAAAATAGACACGATACACAACCAACAATAAAACAAACATGGTCGACACTAAATTATTTCAGATGAGACAAAGTAATTGAAACCAGGTTACTGCGTTTCGTTTTGTAAGACACATGACTCCTGAGGTCCAAAACCACAGATGCAGCACCGGAAATGAGGAAGCCTTGCCGAGGGTCAAATTACCAGAATTTTGGTAGTCACTAATGCTCAGTGAACTGGTTGTTCTGTGATTTGATATGTTTTAAATCAAAGAGGCACATGAAAAAAGTCTTGTTTTAGATTACCGCAAAGTGAATGTGTATGTAGGTACAAATGAGGAGGTTAATAATTTAGACAAGGAATATATAGGAAATGAGAAGTAAGTAAGATGAAGAACTAGAATAAGGTATCCTAGATAATATACATATGTTACAATTTGTTCCACAATATCATAATGCAGTCGAAATGGTTCCATCACCTATCGAAATGGTCCTAATTATTAACGATTCTAACGCGTAGGTAACATTCAAAGGGCGAATTTTCCATTTCCAAATGAAGAGAAACCATCAACCAATCATAATTCGGGGAAAACGTAACTTAACGCGAATCTATCACGAGGCACCACGCCCCGGGGAAGTCGGGCAACATCGACCCTCCGCTAATCTAATATTAAACACATTCGGATATTAGATACAAAGTGAGCATTCACAGAATTTAATAATCCCGCTCCCACACCTATATACACCTCCCTTTCACTCCTATCCCTCTGTCTCCTTCCAACATGAATTATTAACAACAATTTTATGATTACATTTAGCATTGAGTGTAAGTGCGGCCGGGACGTGATACGAAAGTCGAATGGCCGGTGAAAAATGGCGGGAAAACGTTGCCAGTTAATATTTTATTGGTTTCGATAGGTTTGAGTTATGTAAGTCAGCCGGGAGTTCCGGTAATTTTCAATTTTGTGCCTGAAATATTGATAAGCTAAAGTCCCCGGAGTTCGGTTTATTGGATCACTTGAAGCTGACTTGCAGTTTTGATGGCAGAACATTGTGATAGTAACTTGCCATTCTTTAGTTCGTTTTCAATTTATTATATTTCAGGAAGGTTGCCTTCAAAATGTTAATATGTTCTATCTTTGGGTAGCAGTATTCAATTACTGGCATTATCATATCCGTTTAAGTCTCTCAAATTAGAATACAGGATGAATACAAAACAGCAATAACTTAAAACAATTAAAACGCAAGCACATACGTCAAACGTCAAAAAAAAACGCAAAAAAAAAACTACGCAAGCCTGTTTTGCATACGACATCTCGTAAAACTGTTATTAGCAAGCAAAAAACATGTAGGCAACGCGACTAGACTATTCCGACAGGCCGACACCGCCGACACCCGGATGGGGCTAAGTTCTAGAAAATTCCGAGCACACTAGCATCTACTCAGCGGTCATTCAGCCTGTGACTGGAATATATATTGCCTGAATTCTGACGAAAATGGAACCCGAAGGCAGGGCCGAGTAATTGTGTTTGGTGTTCATATTTACCCCAACCTCCTCTGGGGTGCCGTAACGCAATAATCGTCATATTTTGTACGAGTTACACTTGACGCCTCTTTTGGTTAAGAATTGCTTTCTAATTTACTGTGTTGGGGTAAAGCTTGAAGCTAGTGCTTTTTTGGAGTTACATTTTTATCATCTTGTCCTATCAGTTCTCTATTTATTGATTGTTTCATATAAATAATCATGATAGGTTGTAGCACCTTCACTAGATACAGACTCATCCCTAAATTCCAAAAGGTCCCTATCTCCAAAATGAACTAATGATTCTAAATCTAAAAGATACACAGAAAAGATCAAGAAACCCATTAAAGGTCCACCTGGCAAACAATATGTTTTATTTAAATAAGTAATCAGCATAAAACTGTGGCTCACACGCCTCCATTAGTATTGCCTACACTGGATTTAATTTAAATGTGTGAAAACCCTGCTTGCTTCTTAAAATGCTGCAGTTTTTCTGGAATCTTGCCAGGAAGAAGGTCTTACTGAGGACTTTCTAGAAGTTTGTTGATGTCCCAATTGGAAATAGGAACTTAGGACCCATAAGGACTAATTACTTATCCGGTTAGAATATTTTTGAAGTGTAGAGAGGTTTCCAAAGAACAAATGAAGTTCTCTTATTTAAATCGCATCCTATAAATATTGTCCGCCAACAAATATGGCGGCTCAGTAAAAAAATCATCGGCACAAGTGTCAACGATTGACAATTAGCAGCGTCGCTGTCTGATCCAAAATTTTCGCATAATTGTCACTCGGTAATTGAAAAACGCAATTATGGACGGCGAGAGCGTCAGTTAATTAATATTAAATTCTGAAATAATCGCCCCGCTCCCCCCTGCTCCCCCGCTCCCCCGGGAGACAGGGGACATGGACTGATTGAATTATAGGCAAATTTTGAATTTTGAATAATTCACGGAGTGAGTTAGCCCTTTATGGCACGCGGCCCGAGGACGAGTGAATTTTTGGTTTAATTAGTTTGGTTATTGTTTTGGGGCAACGGGTTCTGTGGTCCTAATTGTTTTTGGCATCTTTTTGTTTTATAGTGCCCCAACCATAAAGATTTAATTGCATTGCCTCACACAATAAAGATATTTCAACTGACATAATAATCGTATTTATTATACCTACGCTTAGATAATATTGATATTAAATTAATTGCATCTTTTTCTGACAAGTAATAACTGTGACCTAATAACTAATGATTTATTATATCAATATGTTAAAAGCACAATAACTGTTAACTTCTTAACCTTAGATAGGCGCAACTGAATCATATAATTTTTTTCCACTCGTGAGAGACGTCGCTAGCTGACACGAAACGATTCACAATCCGCAGCGCGCTGATATATTACGCAATTACTTATTCTCGATGGATAGATCAGAAAAAAGTGAAAAACAAAATGGTTCCTAGTTACAGATCAGTACGGACACCGCGGCTTCGCAAAATTCAATTTGGCGAGCATTTCGCCGCTCCCGCCGTGCGACAAACCAAACAATTACACATACGTGTGTCGAAAGCATAATTTTTCCACAAAATCTACGTGGAAATGCGAAAAAAACACACTCGCTGACGCTTTGTTAGTTTTTCGCGCCAACGCGTCGGCCATTTTTGACAGCTGTCAAACGCTGCGCTAGTGATTGCGTCTTTTGTAGTCGCACCTTTTTCGAGACACGGATTTTTTACATGGAAAAATCAAAACGTCACACACGTGAATATTTCGAATAGTAATATGAATAGCACAATGTAATCCCACACAAATTACCAGGCGCATAGGAATATGAAAGCGATAAACCGAGATGCATCGGCGATACGTGCACACAATCCTGTCTCATTTCAATACCTATTGTGAGGTCGGCGCTAGTGTCGGAACGTCGTAACGTCCCGTTCTACGGACACCCATCAGTCATTTACGAATGAATACATGACAATCGATCGAGATCCGTAAGGTAACATGTCGCGGCTGAGTGACGAGTGATTCTCGCGTTCGTGACGGATATCGGAACGTTGACAAACGCGCGGCCTGCTCGGCCGGTCGCTTCTTTTACAAATTTCAAGCAGAAGAAGTTTGACGTGCGATAGTGACGTGACGATGTGGAGCTGTCAGGTTTCAATTGGCTCTCAGAGAGTGTTGACGTGTCATGTCGGATCTAGATCCCAAGTGCGGACATGTTAATTGTTACGGCAGAAGCGTAGGAGTCACATAAACACCCTCGACATTTATTAGTCGCTTTCTATACCTATTTGCTTGAAATTCGATATTATTTTTAACGTATACGGAACCTAAGACTGAAATCTGATATCGGTTGGTTAGTCGATTAATATAATCGTATATTCCGATGAGAATCGATTACTAAAGCGGATACAAGTAGTTACTTGGTTTCAATAGTAAACATCATTGGGTATGTGAAGCGCACTCGAGCGATGCGATACGTCGTAGAAGCTAGTTTTTGCTTGGCAGCAAGAAAACAGTGTTATGATCGTTAAAATTTACATAGTATGATGAGATACAGACTAATCTCACGGTTGAAAATATTTTAATGCATCTGTGATGGATTTCTATCTGAAAATGCCGCAGTTATTGCAATGATTAATCAGAAATTGTTAAAATTATTTTATATGTGTCCTTTATCTGATGAAAATGGATGCGCAGTAACATACTTATATATTTATCAAGATGCTTATTTCAATTGTAAATACACAAAGAATATGGGTAATGTGCTAATTATTTTCGTTTTTATCGCAACGCATATCATCGCCTGTCTACCACTGTGAAACAAGCCCAAAACATTATAACTTAACTATGTAGTTGCATTTAAAAACGGCAAAAAACAGTAATTTATTCCAAAATAATGAGCATTTAACTAAATGGGCATAATAACCTGGTTTAAGGTGTTAAAATCGTATTCACCGCCGGAAACCGATGATTATTTTCATCCTTCCAATATGTAGGTACCTAATTATGGAATTTCCTCTAAATAACGTAATTAAAATACAAGTTATTTATTGATTTTAACTGTTTTTTTAACGCGACCTCTATTAACCTATCAGAAGGAAGTACATATGTATGAATCCTAGTATGTCGTAACTATGTATAAATTATAAACCTCCTGAACCATTCAGCTGAATTTTAAAGCCGATGTTGCAAACAGTATTTTACTAAGGAAGTACTTTATTTATTTATTCGAATACTCTTTAAGTATCATATTACAGTTCTCACCAAATAACTTTGCTGCTGCCAACATAGAAACTAGTGATAACGATACTTAAACAACTAACACGTGATATTGATTGACTTCAGGGAAGCAAACTTAAGTGAGCACCATGTCACCAGAACATAATAAGAGGTTGACACAATAACATACCACCAAGAACAGCCTTCATGAGCTGCATCATCATACCTTCACCTGCCCTTATGTACTAGGGCGACATATAACAAAGACAGTTTCATCTACCTTCATCATATACCTTCACTTGCTAAACAATGTACTAGGGCAACATTTAACAATGACCCTCATTATCATACCTTCACCTGTTAGTCAAAGTACTAGGGCGACATAAAACAAAGAAGCTTACCTGGATCTGTCGCGTCAAGGGTCTGCGGCGGGGGCTGGCTGAGGGGTCCAGGGGTGCCTCCGGAGCCCGGAGAACGAACGTCGTCATTCACCGCGCCACCGTAGGACAATGATGATGATGGCGGTCTCTGAAGACAAGAAGAGAAGAATATATAATATTAGGCAGGTATTAGAAGTAGTCAGAAGTATATCCAGGAGTCTGTATATAGGTAGTTCTATGGAGCTGGTTATGAGGCGCTTGAAAAGTTCTTCTAGCATTTTTCTCTCTAATTTTTTATTTAGTCGTTAGCATGTACGATATTTGTGGATTCCAGCCTGATCCTTAAAATTCAAATATATGTATAGGTATCCAAAAAAATCTGGAGACACACACATCTTGCATTACCTTAAGGAATTCGCTGTTAAGTGCGTTATTTCACCTAAAATGCTAAGATGTTTTCATGGAAGATATAAAGATGAATAGTAACGTCTAACGACCCTTTTTCATTGATTTCTCTGATCTAGTCATCTATTTATTTTCAAGGGAAAAAGACACGATAAACAAGGGGTTTCAGAAGAGGTTCATCCACATAGGTACAAACTCTTCAAAACTTCAACGCTCCATCAAAAAAAAAATCATTTTACCAATTACACAGAATCATTAAGTTAAAATATAACAATACATCAGTTGTTTAATCTACGTACGGTCGTTAGTTACTGATCATGGTTGGTGCAATTAAACGCAAGTTTTTTCGGTAATTACTCCAGCCGAATAGCTGGTTATCAATCATTGGTAAGGTAATCAAAATAGGTTCAGCTTAAACGGGTCTTAAGAATGTACTAGCTATTTCTTCAAATTTCATTTGCACTTTTAAGGTACCAGGATGACTATATTCCTTTTAAAAATGATGAATTGAACAAAATTGCCAATTTTGGTGGAGGCATTTTTCAAGTAGTCTCCTGAGTCCTGATAAATCCATCAGCAAAAGTTTGTTCCATGTTCAATGCTGCTTGCGCCCCGGTAATGTTGCCTTGCCGAAAAACTCGAACCTTATAATGAGCTGTACAATTGTACGTTTTCACAATTATTGCCCTGTGTAACAGAAAGGACCTTTCATCCTTCACTCGAGCAAATCTCAACTAAGTACACAATTTTCATAAGTAAAGCTGTGAACAGCTGTAGGATTCATTTATACCTTCTCCATTAGCCTACCACATCAATAATCCAACAAAATACATTAGCAAATGTCCTAACTATCACAAATTCAGTCCTCAATATTATCTTTACTTCCTTATTTCATAACCTGACCATTACGGCCGGCATAAGGCAGGTGCCTCCCGCGCATGCACCGCCTAATGGCCGAGTGGCGTGCGCGTCGGCTCATTACCCGACCACTTCCGAAGTATTACGACAACACCCGAAGTGTTACGACAATAGCCGAACGCTTTAATTTTAACGGGTCTAGGAAGTTAGGGTAGGAAATAGTTAGCGTAAAGGTGCTAATATGTAAGTATGTAGAAATTTTATTGTTTTCGTCTTATCTATTTTGTTGTGTTCCTGTGTTTAAATACTAAGTATGCGTTTGCGCTGAATATTATCGAGTTTTGCAAGTTATTGATTGATTGGTGATTGATAAAGCTTCAATATGGCTAAATCCTGTGTTTGCACAACATTTTAATGACATACAGTCGTACACAATAATATAATGCTGCCTGTTTCTATAGTAAATCATAAGACACAAGATATCCTGATTTGATTATAGGGAGTCAAACCCAGTTCCTACCTAATGACCAATAAAAATGTTAAGATTTTTGAAACTTACGTGAATTGTACACATGTTTATAAACAATCGGTGTTTAATCGCAATGTATTAATTACTTTACAGGTACGAAACTTTTTCTTTTCGGCGGTATTGCACCGACCGTGGTCACTAGTGAACTGACGACGCGACGCTAGGGGCGTCTCCGTCAAGGGAAGTAAAATTTAAAACTACCCTCGCTTGGTCTCGTCACAATTTTTTCTTTTTAGATACGCACTTTTATTTACCTTTACACTTACAATATATTTTGCCAGTCTTGTATTTCTGTTTCAAGGAAAGTATGTATCGTTATTTTATGGAAATATGATTGCGTATAAATACTAATAAAGAGTTTATAGTAGACTATTTCATACACATTAACTACTACTTATACATTACAAATCACTACTTATAACCACTATTATTACTTATGTGCCTACTTTCTACATTAACTTTAGCCTTATGTAGGTACTTACTTCCTACATTAACTTTTGTTCTGTGAAATTTTCCCATAGGTACTTTCATTATATCAAAACTCCTTCCTAAATACTCAACAAAAACAAAATAAACATGTCTATGTTTTAACTTTTAAGCTAACCATTTAGTGACGCCTGAGTGGTCACAGTTGGTCGTCTCGCGCCATTGACCAATCTAAATCGATTGTACAGCCCAAATTATGTTGAATGCTATAATTGATATAAAAAGACTGTGTTGACTTGTTAGGGTGTGTTGTCGAAGTTTTTTCTAACTTCGTTAAAAAGCCAACCTAAAGCGACTGGGTATACCTGCTTATTATTCCCGTTGTCCATTAATAGGACCTGGATAGTGACACATATCTCAAAAGAGCATCTACTAGGCATTAACAGCGCTTTCATACTAGTGGACTTTCCGCTCGATTTTTCCAAGCGACAATACTCGATTCGTATAGTTTTGCAACCGCGAGAAAAATCCACCAGTGTAAAAGAAAATTGTGCGCTTTTATTTTTCATTTAAATGCACCTATATGTACCTATATTTTCAATTAAAAATACCTTTCAGATCGACATAGTCATCATCATCGTCCATCTCATATCCCAAATGTAAATCTGACCTTTACCGTTAAAACCGTATTTATCTCAAAAACCCTTACTTACTTTTAAACTATTCAAAACACAAATCCTGAAAATTGATCTAAACGTCAAGATACTTTAGAGAATATAAATAAGATTGTATAGACAGAACGTTCTAACATGATCGTTTAGAATTCCTATACAAAAATAGACCGGCCAACTGGCGATTTCAATAATCATTAGGTAGATACGTACTTACGTTCCGGTGTACGGGAGAAGAGCTTGTGTTTAGAAATACACCTACTTACCTACGTAAAACGTAACTATGTGTAAAAGTAGTAAGTAGTTCTTTTTTTGAAAATTGTTTCTACATATATTTTTTTCGGGAAATCATAATAAGGTTGCCCGGGTAACTGGGTTGAGGTGATCAGATAGGCAGTCACTCCTTGTAAAGCACTGGTACTCAGCTGCATCCGGTTAGACTGGAAGCTGACCCCAACATAGTTGGGAAAAGGCTAGCCAGATGATAACAGTAGAGTGTGCCTTTATTGTTCAGGTAGACATTTAAAAGTCTAAAAAGTTAAAATAAAATTACTGGCACCATTTAAATATAGAACTACTATTGCCTGAGCCATTTCTAGAACTGTCAAGAAAACTATTCAAACATCTGTTCCAAATTTAAATCTAACAACCCTTTACCGAACTCTTTACAAATATAATTGAACACCATTTGGCTTTAGATGATTAAACTCGTTCGAATTTCAAATTACGAATAGTCAGCCATTATTCGATTAGAGTAATCGAGTATTCAGAATCGTTTGACATCTGAATTAACTTCATAATCGAATGATGTTACTTAGTAATAATTAGATTGTATTATTGCTATTGTCGATATGTTATTAGGGGATATTGATTGCTTAGTACTTGATATGACGTATTAGGTATAGATATAGTTAAGTGAGCGACATGATTAACAGTGATGTTCACCTATAACTTTCTGTATAGGAGTTACTAAAAGACTATATTTTGTGTACCTATCCATAGCAAATTGCTAGGACAAACTAAGTTTCGAAAAGGTAATTACTAGAAATTTCCAAATGTTTACTTCCTTCAAAGAAAAACACATTTGTACCAAAATCCAATTACTATTTCCAAAGCCCACTAATTGATGACAACACCTTTTTTTTTGACAGGAAATTCGGAGCCGTTTCACACCATATGGGACAAATGCATCATTATTTCAATATTATTGTTATAATTCAGTTTACCGGCGGCCATTTTGTATCGTTAGCGAATTCGTAACAACTCGAGTAAGTAACGACGGAAATCGATTATGTGTAATCGAATGTGTAGTTTGTGTTGTTTTAGTTGTTATTCGATTGTCACCTGCTCTGTTTTGGGTTGGGGTATTGAATATTTTTTTTAATGATAGTAGGTTGGCTAATGTTTATTTTCACTATGTACCTATGTAGGGTTTGGCTTACTTAGCGAGCGACTGCCCTATCTGACCTCCTCAACCCAGTTGCCTGTATGGCTCAATAACCCTAGGTAAGACTGGTTGTCAGACTTACTGGCTTCAGTTCTGACTACACGTAACGACTACCAAAGATGTTAAATGTCAGGGACCGAGACCTATAGTTTTTCGTGCCATCTGAAACTTGTATGAAATACAATTATAATTAAATATTATAATAGTGATAGACTCTAGACAAATCTATGCTACGCATTTTCAGTTTAAGCAGTGTACATTATCATCAAATTAATTAACAATTTCACTCAACTTACAAAGCCACTTATAACCCTACCACCAACCAACAATTACATGCCCCATTACATACATTCGTCAACAAACAAGAATATAACACTTCGGCCGCTGAGGCAGCAATTATTTTTAAACAAACAAATCAATAAACACGAGCATGTACTAGCAGCGGCAGGGTTAACTTTAGTTAAGAAAACAATACGGGGAAGGGATCAGGGTTGTACGTGCGTTAATATAATTTGCTATTGAAATTCGCGTAGACAGATACGAGTGATTTAGTATGTACCTATTAAGTTAGGAGTAGTGGTTTTTAAGTGTAGTGACTTTGTTTGGGATTATTGAAGAGATGGTTCAATGCATTTTTGAGGACATACGTTGATAGAAAGAATGACAATTTAGGCATGTTATGCTGCTTTGCTTCTAAGTGATTCAGTCGTTTTACAGAGTAACTTTCACAGTACCAATTACATTAGTATCTTTTTAGTTATACAATACTAAGATGCCTAAACATTTATCGTGTTTAAATCTAAATTTTACTACAAAACTCCCTCTCAAATCTACACCACACCAACGCATAATTTTTCCAAAAAAATCACTCCATAATACTCAAGTGTATGCCAATAGGGCCAGCCCTAAACGGACCCCCGTACCAACCCGTCAAACGCACGCGGCCGATGAATTAAATCGAAAACAATTCGTAAAAAGAACAATAGAAGGGTTGGAACAAAACTTCCAGTTTGAATTTGGAATTGAGCTCTGCGCACGCGCAAGCCAGGTGGGGGTGTGTGTCAATGAAGTCGGCTAAAAAGAGGTAATGCGATATTTGTTGTTCTTGTGGGTATTTAAATGTGATTTGTTTGATTGTTCGTTTTTTTTGTTTTGTGGTTGCGTTAATTGTTCTTTTTTTCTGGTCTTTTGTTTAATTTTGTGTTGAATTGTGATCGGTTATTCTTTGGTTTAACGTTCGTTTTAATTTTTACCAAGCTTTTCTTGTAAGTAAAATAATGATAGAAAAATCCTTACTCATTATAATTTCTCATAGACACCATAACTAGCCCTCAAAATAGCAAAAAAATCAGCAACATTTCACCCTACCACTTTACCCACCCCTCAAATTACCCAAAACAAAAAAAAATATAAGAAAAACAAACAGCATTAAGACGTATAGAGGTTCCAGATGACACTAAAGTAAAGTTTCATTTACCCAGATTAATGGTAATGGAAAAGTCGGGTTCCATGGTATCTTCCCCATAGGGAGGCATGTCCTCACTCCGTCTTTATCAAGGAACGAGTATTATGGAACTGGTTTTTTTGGAACTGATACGGAACGGAATAGGTACCTTGAGTACGTGTGTATGTTTGGTTGTTATGATATTGCTGAATCGCTTGTGGTAGATTTTGATGTAATTGTAATATTTTAAAATGTATTGATGTATAAAAAATATAGGTGTATTAAGGCCCAATTTCACCGACAAGATATAAATCTGTTTATCTACTATTAATTTTTAAGTTCCATTTCCAAAGGAAACTGGTTTTAAAACAAATCGACTCTTATGTGGTCGTTAGAAATAGGCCTTAGATATCTAAAATGTCTTTGAAAATACCTCTAACTTTTCTTTTTTTGCCTACTTTTGAACTTATTTTCCACAAAACTAACTTTAAATCCTCAACAACCGCGACCCAAAACTAATACTTAGCACTACCCCATAATATCATTACCAACCCTACATCATAGTTTCGCTTAACGTCACTTGCAAACAGATCTGCGTTTGCGCAGGTCACGTGGCGGGTATCGGATGTCACGTGGGAACTGAAATCGTTTGCCAATTTGGTCTCTTTTGGGGACAATCCAGGCTCTAGAGATTGGTAATGTAATTTTGCAGAAGACCAGCTATTTTTCAGCGGTTTCACTCGCGTCCCGGAGAAACTACTACCGTGAAATAATTTTCTAAATCGGTTCAGTAGTTTAGAAGCCTTTCTTGTACAAACAAACAAAATAATTTTTCCTCTTTATTTTATTAGTGTGGGTAAGTGAAAATATGTAGGTAAGTAACTAAATAATTCAATGTAAGAAATAATAACCTGTGAGGTTTGTCCGTTTCTTCTTTCGAGCCATAACACTAGTAAGCAATGGCGGGGCAAGACCTAAATTTGATGTGGGCAAGACAGATTTCGCGAGGCCCTGTTCTATGGCGACCTGAAGACGGATTCTTTAAAATAATAAAAACAAACGAAACAATTAACACTGCCAAGTTTTTATTCATAAAAATACAAATTAGATTAAAGTCGCTGGCAGAAGCTAGTATTGAATAACACAATTATACGTTTCTATTTAGTGCCGGTTTTAACTCTACCAGCGCCCTGGGCGAGATTTCTATAGCGCCCTCCAACTGCAATTCAAACCCATAGGAAAAACAGAGACATATGCAGTTACCAATTTCGCGAGCGAAGCGAGCGCGAATTTTTTTATAGTTAACAAGTCAAAGCAAAAATTACGTAAAATGTAGCCCAATCGTACATAAGTTATTGCTGGTTGGTTGGTGAAGGCAAAAATACGGGGACATATCTTCTGATAACGCGAGCGAAGCGAGCGCGAAATTTTTTGTAATATTTTAGAACTTAAAACAAAAATTACTTAAAATGTAGCCCAAACGTATAACTCTTTGTTGACGCCTATGTGTTACAATTTAGGGACTTAAAGTAGTACCGTAAATAAGAAAGTTCATATGGAAACTATAAGTTACTTTCTTATTAATAAAAGGACTTAAAAACGACGCTACCTTTTTGCTAGGGTAGACTAAAAAATGTTGACACTGATAATGAAAACAACTGTAAAGTGAAGCAAGCCCGAAAATTTTTGAGTTTTGGATCAGTAAAAGTCCTAAACATAGATAATAAAAGGCATCTGTGAAGTGAAGAAGCCGCGAGCGAATGGAGCGCGAATTTTTGTGAGTATTGGGACATTAAAAGTAGCATTATGTGATAAAAAAACTGAGGTGTAAAGTAAAGAAACCGCGAGCGAAGCGAGCGCGAAAATTTTTTAGTTTTGGGACATAAAAGTAGTGTTTGTTCGAGAACATGTTTCACTACAAAATTGATTCATATCTTTTATTTTATTCTCGCTTTAAAAAGTTTTGCCCCTTGTACCGCGAGGCCGTAGGCGGTGGCCCACGTCGCCCACGCCTTACGCCGCCTCTGCTAGTAAGCGGTGAAAGGGCGTTTTTGGGGGTGCTATCCAATGTAATTGATATGAAAAGTGCTAATTTAATGAGCCTAATAAAATTGCAAAAACGTATATGACTTTCTTGTTTTTTTTTTACCTTTCAAATACATATTTCCTTTTGCAGGTCTGAAAGTCACAGATTAAGTATTTTTGGGCTTCCACAAAAACTGTATGAACCATTTCTCTAAATACAAGGGGCGTCTGTTCAATCCCAGGTTCGATTCCTGGAAGTGAAAGTTTTTTGCGTTACCGACAAAATGAGGAGGAACAAAAACATTTATGTAATATGTTTAACAGATGTTGGCAGCCATCTTGGAATGCTGACTTGATTGACATTTTGGAGTAGCTGTGGTTTATCTGGATAAGTAAGTCATTTTGGAAGTGTCCTCCATTTTATGCATTCCTGGTAGATTAGGTGCCTCATTTGCGAAAAGGGAGATTTTTTTTGCATTTTATTTTGGAAAGTAATTTTTCTTTAAACAATATTTTGATTCATATTTAGTCAAAAGCGGTAGCCTTGGTAGTACGCGATGTCGCCGACAAACTACAAGAAAAACGGCTGCGATGGTACGGACATGTTAAAAGGAGACCACCTGAGTACATCGGCAATGCGACACTCAATCTCGATATACCCGGTCAAAGGCGCAGAGGCAGGCCAAAATTGCGGTGGTTGAGTGTCGTAAAGAAAGACATGGAAATCTGCGAACTCAAAGAGGAAGATGTCCAGGATAGAGCGAAGTGGAAGAAGAAGATACGGAAAGCGGACCCCGTCACAAGACGGGATAAACGCTAAGAAGAAGAAGAAGAATATTTAATCAAAAGCGCAAAAGATTCAGTGAAGCCTTTTACAATAAGGAACATAGATCCCAAATCTAGAATGTTCGACCAAATCTAGACACGAATACTAAAACCTCTTGTATATTCATGATCGCTTAGTATTCCTCACATTAAAACTAACCAAAACGGTTCCTTACTAAATTATATTTATAATTACAATGTCCAAGGGCGAATTTTATGTCTATTTAATCTATGCTATTTATGTCACAAGTTTATGGGAATCGTGATAGGCATAAGTAATAAGTGGCGCCCGGCGCAAGCACATTGTATTTTGGTAACTTTCCATATATGGTGTTGTTGATTTATTTGTGTCTGTTTGTTTTTATGTTTGTCGTTAATTATTTATAGGTTTTTTCGGTTGAGGATAAATAGGATTATGTAATTAATAAATGTGATTACGCAATTTTTCGGGCATGAAAAGTTGTGCAAAGTTTCCTGTGTGTAATGGGAAACGTATTGATCATTTTGATATCAAAATCATTTACCGTCTTAACACAAAAACTTTTAAACGTCAGTTTAAGACTTGACTAAAAAAATGACAGATTATGACGTTGTAATAAGGTCCATTTTGCAGCCACACTTTTTTAGACAAGTGTTTGACACATGTTTAAGTTTTTGTAGTAAAACCAAAAATGTTTAAAATAACCATGCATTCATCGAAAACTGTCAAAACGATTGATATAAAACAATAATATTAAAAAGCGATTGATTTGACACACTAACTAAAAACCAAACATTTTTCAAGGACCAAAAAATTCCCACTCAGTTAATAAAAAATCGTCAAAAAAGCAACAAAATTAATATCTCTCAAAAAAAGGCGAAATAATCAAGTGAATCCGGGTGCCAAGCTAGTTAATAATAGAAATGATTTAATAAGTTACTAGGAGTCCATAAGTTAGTAGGAGCTCATAAGTCAGTGACCGGCATGGGAACCTGACACTATGACTTGTGACAACACTTGATTTAAATGATTATCATATTTTTTTATTACTACTAGGAGCCGTGACTTTGCTTTGGATTTTTATGAGTGATGATTTAAATATTCGTATGGAGTATAAGAGAAATAGAACCTAGGTTTGATAAAAAGGATTTTTGAAAATGAAAGTATATCTTGGAAACCAATGATCGTGAATCGGAGGGCACGATAAACTGTATGTCCCGGTTGGGTTACCTAAAAATATGTTACGGTGTTTAGTAAAAACAAGGTTTTTTTGGGAATATAGAAGAATATTGTCTTTCGGAGACAAATTCAAAGAAGTTATCATCTTCCACAAAATCGTAAGTAACTCAAATACTTTTAAAAAGTCGATCGGATTCAAACCCACGATACTTCCAACCAAAGCTATCTATAAAGTTATACATACATTTAATACTAGCTTCTGCCAGCGGTTTCACCCGCATCCCGTGGGAACCTCGGCACGGACCGGGATAAAAAGTAGCCTATAGCCTTCCTCGATAAATGGGCTATCTAACACTGAAATAAATTTTCAAATCGGACCAGTAGTTTCTGAGATTAGCGCGTTCAAACAAACAAACAAACTCTTCAGCTTTATAATATTAGTATAGATTATGTATGATATTCCCCGTCTATGTATGTACATGATTATAAAAAAATATTGCAAATTTTTATTGTATGCAAATTAGCTTTTTACGATCAGCCGTGACATGATATAGGGCTGCCAGCTGTTTTTGCATTTATTTAGTTCAAAATGTATGTTGATGACCAAAAAAATCATTATTGGTTGGTCATAACGCTAATATTGTAGAAAAAACTAGATAGAAACTTATTGATAGCTAAAATTGTCAGAGAAGGGATAACATTTTCTAAAATGTTCTTTATCTATGATTTATAGAATTACAATCCCCGCTAATTATTTTGTTAGCCCATAACTAAGTGTTATAAGACCTCTATATTTAAAAACGTAAATATAAAAGGTAAATCAAGCGTACCGAACCACCATAGAGCCTGAACATAAAAACCCCATTACGGATATACTAGGCCCTCTTAATTAAACCTAATAAATGCTATATAAACGCTTCTCTATGCAAAATAAACACTGCATGTACCAGGAGTGCAGAAAATAAAAGGAGCCTCGTTAATGACTATAGATTATAAGAGCTATGCATTTTTAATTAATAGTCTGTGCTCTGGGCGTGAAAAAGCGTGTTGCTTTGCCGTTGTTTAGAAAAAATAAATTGAAACTTTCAATTAAGAGAAATTATGCCGAGGTTTTTTCCTATTTCTGCACAGAATGGTGCTGCAATAAAATACTCTGAAAACCGGCCAAGTGCGAGTCGGGCTCGCGCACAAAGGGTTCCGTAATAACTTAACCAAAATTACAGTTAAATCAACCTATCTCAAAAACTATAAGAGATACTTTGATCAAACCAAAAATCGTTGAAAGAGTTAATTAGCATGCATCACCTCTATTTTTTTTAGAATTTTATACCCCGTAGTTATAAAAATAGAGGGGGGGGGACATACTTTTTACGACTTTGAGAGCTGATATCTCAAAAACCGTTCACTTTAAGAAAAATGTTTTTTAGAAAACTTTATATCATTTTAAAAGACCTTTCCATTGATACCCCACACGGGTATGTACATCGAAAAAAAAAATTTCATCCCTCAGTTACATGTATGGGGGGCCCCACCCCCAATTCTTTTTTTTACTATTTAGTGTCATATTTTTGTAGCGGTTCATACAACACATATTCCCATCAAATTTCATCACTGTAGTACTTATAGTTTCCGAGTAAATCGGCTGTGACAGACGGACAGACGGACAGACGGACATGACGAAACTATAAGGGTTCCGTTTTTGCCATTTTGGCTACGGAACCCTAAAAATGATGATGTTTTGATTAGTAAGCGTCGAAGTAATGGCTGGCGAAATGAGAAGAGATTCATTACACGATACAAAAAATCTACAAGTCTCTTGATTGCCGGGTATTTTAATAGGCTCTGTATGTAGTATTAAGTACTGCATCTTTACCTTTCTCCCAACAAAGCTAGACCAGTCCCGGTAAAATTAATATCGACTCATTTAATATGCAAATAGTGTAGCCGGCTCTTATCTGCGTTGTCCGCTCCGTTCAATCAATGTGTCCTTTAGGCGCGCTATCTCCGTGCGATCTTACTCCTGCCCTCTTATACCCGCCTGGTACATAGATTTATTGCACAGCGATATCATTAACAGTATTTGTTTATCTATTTTTGTGAGTAATTGAGTGAAAAAGTTTAGTTAGAAAATGTTTTATGGTATGTAAAATGTTGCCTGTAACAGCAGTAATCATTCTTCACAATCACATTTTACAACTTGTGTGGCGATAACGTTTTTATGTTTTTATTTTACATCTAAATCAGGGAATTGCTTTAATATTTTTTCATATTTTTTGTATTACGTTTAAGCAATGAAGAATAGCTGTTTTCCATCGAATGATTGCACGGCCTCTTGATTCTAACCCTTCATGGACGCGTCCCAAACAAAATTAGTTCGTTTCAAAATAAACGAAAATTGTATTGAAAGTATACATTTGAAAATGGGTCAATAGCTAATCAAGAGTGATTGTGTTGTAATAATGGTTCTAGGAGGGTCATGTGCCATTGTTTAGGATGTAACCGGAGCCGGCGCGCGCGCCGAGTCCCCTAACAACGGCTTGTGGGAAGCATGAGAAAGCAAGCGTGTTGACTTTGGTCTAGTTTGTGTTAAAATGGGGGCTTGTTTTGGCAATGTATTTGTGGAATATTTCTTTGTTTTCGCCAGTACAGTAGGTTCGTTTAAGTCTGCTGTACAATACAATATTTATATACTCGAACTTAGTGCTCATGAATCTTGTTAGTAGTAATTGTAGACGAGACGAAGTGAGGCATTTAGTTTAACTTTCGTTGGCGATTATAATAATGCGATTTAAATGTACCTTTCAACACTAACAGACGTACAACGAAAATCGAATCCCATTATTTCGAACACATAAACATACCTTCCAATCTTCAAAACAAACGTCAAGCAAACAAACAGACAGTCAAAGAAACATCTAGACATCACACTTTACAGAATCCAGATTATAAATAAAAAGCTGAAGATATATTGATGGAATTCATCACTAGGTTCAGACGCATCGCAGACTGGTATCGGCAGTCAGACCACGGAATACAGGCATTAATATTAAATTCAAAGTAAATATTCCTAGGCACAGCTCATTAGACATGCAATGTAACGGAACGGGGGGCATAAATAATTCAGCCATCGTTCTATGGTCAACTATCTGTGTATGCTTCTTCCTATTTCACTTCCGGTCCTAACTAATTGATTTCACAATTGTTTCTATTTAAATAGCTTATTTTAATAGTTTTATAGTACTAACGTTAATTTGTTTAGGAAGTGTGTTAAATTAATTTGTAGACGGCTATGGCGGTTTTTTTGTTGTGTGCGTTGCTTGATTAATTATTATTTATTTATGTGTTTTAATGTTAATGTTATGCCTTTGATGTATTTAATATACTTATCAGCTAATTCGTTGCATAATACACCTATTTCAGATTACAACTTTAAAACTGTCCAATGAGAAAATTATAGAAACTACGTGGATAGAACATGCAAGGCAATTTAATCTAAACCTATTTGCATACACCACAAACCTAAACCAAATCCGGATATTCAATAATCCATTCCAAAGAGCTCATTCAACTGAATGTCTATATTAAAGCATTCAATACTGTCCATCAATAGAAACTGCGAGGTTTTAAATTGGCTTTTTTCTCCGTTCGTTCATATTGTGAGCTCAAAGGGTTCTAGTGACAATAGTCACTCGGTTAAATTAACCGGAGCTTAATGCTTAATTGTTAGTGCAGCTAAGCCTTGGCTACACGTGTCGGAGTTCCGCAGGGTGCTACACTGGGACCGTTTCACAATTGATATTGAAATTTCTCCTCGCAATGTTTTTAGGATTGCGGTGGCTTTTTAATGGGATTTGCGTCTGGTTATTAGCTTTTTCATTAAGTTTGATTAGTTTTTGTGTGTGTGAAAGTTTGCTGTGGTGATATTTTATTTTTGTTGTACATTGAACTTGCTTTGTAATGCTCTTCTTCAATTTTTGAATTTGATTTTTAAATATTAAATTGCAAGGTTAGTTTAAATCAAATGTATGAAAATTTTCATTTGATTTTCAACCAATCTATACCAGATATAAGTGAAATTACGCAACAAAAGTTTTCTCCACGAAAACCGCATCGAACTAAGCCAAACCATGTTTACGACTGCATATTTACAACCGCAAGCAATTCACAGGAAAACCAAACAGTAATTACAGAACAAAAACAAATAACAGAGAAAAATCATTAGGGGTGAGCGTTGGGGGATGATTACAAAGGAAAACACGGGAGCCTGAGTGGTGGAGTATTGTCGACTGATTGTGCAGTAGTTGGCTGGCGGCCGGAGGGTAGCGGGTTCGACAATGGAGCCGAGATTACTGCTGTCGCCTGTCAGGAGCTTGATGTGGGGTACATGTTTGTTTGATTTACACTTTCAATAAATGTTTAGTGGCTTGGAGAGTTGTGGCTAATGTAGGCCGCGGGCTAGTGGCTAGCTCGAGGCTCCCTAATGGTAGGAAAGATTGTGTTTCTGGTTGTTTGTATGCTAATTTAACTGCTCACGTGTTTTCTTGTACTCAGGCACACAAGCACTGTTTATTTTATGGGTAGCGATTAGCTATATTTTATTATATTCCTAAGGAGAGAATCAAGTACCTTTATCATTAATAGTAATGAGTTAAGGTCATAAACAAAATGTGACAAAGTGCTAAGACAATTTTTAATCAGCATATCCAATACTCTTACTTTTAATTTGTCTGCCATATCCAATGTTTCGCACATCGAGTATTTAGTATTCAATATCATACGTGTGTTTATGTTTTGGCATGTAACTCTAAACCGCGATAGATTTGAGAGTCTTTGTCTTTCCTCCTCCCTCGCTGCGCTCTCTGAATAACTATGCTTTGTTCATTCTTAGTTGTAGTGTTTGCTTGAGAATTATTATTTCAATTATGAGTTTGTTTGGTATTTAATATTTGTTAACAATCCCTACCTACATACATGTTCTTCTAAACTGTATTTTTTTAATTGAATACGACTGTGACTACTCAAAATAATTTGGTTGAAATCATATTTTTTAAGAACGAACTGTCAGGTAAATACCATACAACTATAATTAAACCGAAATCGAACAAGCCACAAGTTATGTACCTACAAGTTAAAATCTTAAAGTAACCAATAGGTATGCATCTCGATACAATATCTTCACAGCCTTTATCTCATCTTATCTTAACCACTTATGACGCCCTAGTACCTAACACTAACACCTGATTCAAAAATAAACTCTTCTTAGAAATTATCTGTCGTCATATTTCTTATGAAAACGAACGTCAAAGACTTTATAACAAGATAAACAGCTAAAAATACAAACAACACATATTTGCAGAGATACTAGCTGGTAATGCTTTTCAGAAATATTATTCTGAGTCAGTACTTTCAATGGAAATTGCGTAAAGAGAGTAAGATTAAAACGTTGACGTCGAAAAATGGTTAAACAATTAATTATGAGAATTTGGACTTTCCAGGAAACGAACTTTCCACTAGTTTCCACATGTAGGTTTCTCATAAAATTCTAGAAACTCAGAAAAGAAAATACGTCAATACATACGTAATAGAATTTTGTGAATTTACCATCTAAGTCTGCCAATGGCAAATATGCCAAAGTAAATAAAATCCTAAAAGTCACCACTAAGTAAAATATAACACCATATCTAAAACACACACTCAAAGAAAATGATCATATCAAGGAAAAAACTTTCCTTTTTCAAACAAAAATACCTTCAGAACACATTTGCAACGTTTCAGAATCCAAACGAAGAACTGTCTAAAAGCATAGTGTACTTTTCTATAATAATAAAAAGAGAAAAAAACTTCTAAACTTAGGGAAAAAAGATGATTGAAACAAACACGAAAAAGTTGTCCCCTCTAAGTGTATTAAACCTGCTGAAAAAGTTTTTAAAAGTAAAAGGGGACAAACTGAAATAATATAAATACTTACTTTCAATAATAAAAAGTTGATATTGATTCAAGTTTTTGGCGTGTGGTGCAAGTTAAGGGAGAAAGCAAAGTTTTTTTTTAAGAAATTAGAAGTTATTGTATGAAAGGTTTTTTTGCTAATATAAAAGTTTCAGGAATGACTTCGTTAAATGTATAAAAACAGCATGATTTTCGTGAAAAGTCACGTACCTACAGAAAAGATAGAAGATACACAAGTATTTGTGAACAAAAAAAAAAATATATTATTTGCTTTTGCTTTTAAAATATAACTTCAATTCAATTTAAAACCTAAAGATAAAGAAAGATGGTTTATTTGTTCAAAACATGAGTATGCAGTACAAACAGGTTTGCAAAGCACCTACTTGTTAAAGCTAATGAAATTCAGATACCATTATTAAAGTTAATAATGAACCACCGAAACAAAGCCATATTGATCTTACTCTTTCTAAGGTTCTCATCCATTTTTATATTTTGTTTTCAACAATCGCTAAATCCCATAACATACTCCACACCATAAGTTGAAGTTCGGCGAATCTTCGCGAGTGGAGTCGGAAAATGTTTCAGGATGCATTATGATAAGCGAGCGGCGCCGGGGGACTACACATAGCAGAGTTTTGTACCACTAACAGTTCTGTCACTATCTAATGTGCTGGTTTTACTTTGAATTTGCGGTATACTTTGGTAAGAGTATGATATTTTAAGGTTTTAAGTTTCTCTTAGGTAATTGGTATGGATAAAATCTAGGTATGCAGCTAATCTTTATGTGAGGATCAATAAACAACCAATGGAGAGACTATCCTACTAATATTATAAACGCGAAAGTTTGTATGTATGGATGTTTGTTACTTGGAAGTGGTGGTTGGTTGTTGGAAGTCGTGGTGGCCTAGTGGGTAAAGGACCAACCTCTCAAGTATGAGGGCGCAGGTTCGATCCCAGGTCAGGCAAGTACCAATGCAACTTTTCTAAGTTTGTATGTACTTTCTAAGTATATCTTAGACACCATTGACTGTGTTTCGGATGGCACGTTAAACTGTAGGTCCCGGCTGTCATTTAACATCCTTGGCAGTCGTTACGGGTAGTCAGAAGCCAATAAGTCTGACACCAGTCTAACCAAGGGGTATCGGGTTGCCCAGGTAACTGGGTTGAGGAGGTCAGATAGGCAGTCGCTTCTTGTAAAGCACTGGTACTCAGCTGAATCCGGTTAGACTGGAAGCCGACCCCAACATAGTTGGGAAAAAGGCTCGGAGGATGATGATGGATGTTTGTTACTCTTTCACGCAAAAACTACTGAATGGATTTTAATGAAACTTTACAATAATATAGCTTATATATCAGAATAACACATAGGCTACAATTTGTAAACATATTGTTCGAAATACTAAACCTGCGCAGACGAAGTCGCGGGCACCAGCTAGTATAATATAATATATGGAATATACCCCACTTATTAATTAGGTACGTTACAGCTAGTTTTAGCTAGCAGCAGGATTGCTCAAAAGAGTTTCTACTAGCCTAGCACACAAAAAACCTCCAGAAGTAATAATTTAATGAATTAAAGCCTTCGACTTCATCTGCGCTGAAAAAGAAGTAGGTAGGTATATATCACAGACCAGAAGCAGAATGCCTAGGCTAAAACTGCAATTCAGATTCAATTGACAAATAAGCCTCTTGGACAGAATAGCAAATCAAATCCCTATCAAAACTCAAAAGAATTCTTCACTCACCAATTCACTTACTCAAGAAGATGTCGTGTCGAAACAAGTTATTGAAAAATAACAAGTGAACGGATCCGGCGATAAGTTCGCAACTTTTATCGAAAAGACACCGGATGAATAATAAAAACATCGTTCGAAAGCAAATAAACAGGTGAACGATGTATTGTGGGGACCAGCTTTTCGAAAGCGAAGTATTTTGCGAAATTATTTTATTTGTTGAGAGTATTTTTGAGTTTGGGGAAGTTAATGTTGATGATGATGGAGAAAAGGATAGGAATGAGTGTAATGCTTGCTGATAGGTATTGGTGTTTGTATGTTATGTTAACGGTAGAATGCCGAAACCGATTGAGATGATACTTGGCATGGAGGCAAATTAAAAGCTTTTAATAATATTCGGATACGTCAACAATAATAGCCTGCCATGTGTTGTATAACTAGGTACTAAATATTCCACAAAACCTACAAGTCTTAAATTCAGCTTTTTCCATATTGATGACGATATTTAGTTTATTTAGTACACTATGGAGAACTTACAGCTAAACAAAAACAAAACAAAAAAAAAAGGAAGTCATAGTCGACAGAGAGCCAACTAAAAGTCCTCGCTTATAATAATTAACAATGATATACCTCTAGGTGAAGCTAGATAAGCAACATTAAATCCCACTTAAAATGATCAAGTTTTTTTGATCGAGACCTTATCGGTCACCCAAATTCTTATTATCGGTTGATACGATAATGGTTCCCATGTACAGGAATGTGGCCATCAGCAAATATTTAGAAAGACGAATGATTTACAACTGTACTGATTTTATTTAATTTTCAAGTGTCGTGTGAAATTGTTGGCGATTATTTCTTCATCATGTCACGTAGGACTTAATTTCTCATCTGATTAGAAAATTGTGTTTGTTATTTAATGAAGATTTACAATAAATTATATCAGGGAAAGTAAAATAAGCTTAATAATATGTCTAGACTGTTTATAAAAATGAAAATTAACTTTCTGAGAAAACCTTTCTCTAGCTTCAAAAGCACACAATACTCTTACCAGTACAATTTATTAGTCTGGGTCCTTCACTGCGTTACATATTTGGAGTAATTCAGCATAACCAGCCTAATAAACAGTTGCGGTGTTACTATTATTAATACAAATAAGCACACACCTTATCTCTTTCCCCTTTATATCCCAAACAGGTCCTAACAACCGGTAACACAGTGACGTCATAAAACATAACACTATCAACCCTTCTTCGTCTCCAAGAAAGCTCAATTGTCGACCAACAAAAGCTCTCAAAAGATTTATAGCAAATCTGTTTACATGACAACTGTAATGCCCCTCTGAAATCGTCCACGGAATTAATGAGTCCACGGTATCACTTGCTAAGCTAACATTGGTCGCCGTTAATAATAACAGCCACCCCATAACCACCCTTTAAGAATTCCCGACTAATAGAAAGTGGATAGACAGACACGATCCATCACGGCCTCCCCCAGCCGATGTATTATTTATGGGACATCCAAAACGCAACCCACTGCTAATCTTTCAATATCTTGAGAATTTCGGTACAGAACTTGGGGATCAGATTCTACCAGATACCATTACAGCTGCTATCGACCTTAATGTAAGTGATATAGATGCTATTTTTGAAAAAATCGTTGAGAATACTCTTAGTGATATAACGACAGAGGAATTCACAGATGGTAAAGAGGATGCGGTTAATGTGGACCATATTTCTAAAGTCGCAGAGGTTAGAATAGCTTGGCTCGGTTACCCCGATGACTTTGTAGAGTTAGAATAATTGTAGGATTTGTTTGTTTTGGTAAGGAATGAGAGTAATAGCATTGCATCGGATGCGGAATGAAATTAATGGTCGGTACCTTAATGAATTTTCGTTATTATAATGTGCGGTGGTAATGGGATTGTTTTTATTGCAAATGGACGATGCGCTGTAAATCTTATTTATGATTTTTAGTGTTGAATTAAAAGCTTTTACGGCGTATTACGTAATTTCATTCATTATCTCGAATGTACGTTATTTACCGTTATTGAAAAACTATATTTTTTGTGTAATGTGATGTAAAATATATTTATTTGTTGGTATTCTTGAAAAGATGATTGATGGATCTAATGAAATGATTCATTATCGAGCAATTATTTAATCAGTCTAGACATGATTGGCGAATCCAAAATATTTATCAATCCTATTAATATACTCAAAATAGATTGTCTAAATCTAAATGTTGAAGATAATGGAATTGACAAACAAACAGAAGTTTAGCTTACACGTGTACTAAAACTAGACTATTTGGCTTTGGAAGTTCTAACATAATCTGTGATTCATTTCTCAAAATTCCAAAAACATTTTAAAAATATCTCTCAAGATCAGATTTAGACACATTAGCATAATCTAAAGTAACATCATTCAAATCCAAATTTCCACTGAAAAACCCGACATATTTATACTAAACCAAAACTAAATCAAGCAGAGCGAGTATTTCTATAAATACCACACTTAGAGAGATGGTTGAAAAAAATATTTTCGAGATTCAAGGAAGGGGGCCAAGAATAGCTCCCTGTGGGACTCCGACGGTGTAGTGACTTCTCTTATTTCTTATTTTATCGATATTATGTTAAAGGGAGTGCGGGTAAGTAGGTATGTCTGTTACAGTTTGATTTTGAGAATTTTGTGACGATTTTGGGTTGAGATTTTGGTTTTGTTCTTAGTTTTTGTTTGGTGTTTGGATTGGAATGATTAAGAATGAGTTTAGCTGATACTTAGTTGCAAGTCCAGATAGACATTACGTCAAATGATTGAATAAAATATATTGTCTTTCGTTTCTGATTCATCTGGTCATTAATTTTGATCTAATTTTGTAAACTAAGCTGGATTTACAACTGGCTGTACTTTTTGTGATTAGGTACGTATTTCATTTATACAATTACCTTACTTAACAAAACTGATTGGTACGTAGGACGAAAAAATACCTTATATCTATACCTACTCATCACTACGTATGTTGAGGCAACCCCATCTAACTAGATCTTTCTCATCTAAACATAAATACCGATGATTTACAATAATCCATTGTTTTGACAGCAACTTTAACTGCTCCTATAACTATTTAAACTAAAATTTACTGTTATTCCACCATTAAAGATTTGAGATTTCAAAAAAATGTTTCTCTAGATATGTCAAATGTGTACTACTTTGTTTTATAGTGACATAAATACCTGTGATATAATAAATATGTTACGTTGCTTGGAAAGTCGTAAATTACGTTTTAAAGCAATCTTTATTGTATACTTGCTTGTCTCTGTGGTTTCACTCGGAGGGATCCACAAAATATCCGTCAAAATTTTTGATCCCTGTTTTATTTTTCTTGTAGCTTTGGTAACCGTTAATCTTTGCGTTTTCAAGGTAAAGAAAGTGTTCTATTAGAATATTATTTATCTTAATAGTAGGTACCTAAGATTTACTTATCCTCAAATCTTCAATCACCACGAGAGAAGCCAGAAGAACGATCATGCATTACAATACCTCGAAAATACCTCACCAACGCCATCTCCTGTATTTTAAAAACATTAAATAGACTTACCTGAAACAAAATTTAAAAATAATGTAAAAAAAGAAAATGGAAACTAAAATCCAATTACGGAACATTCTCAATCATAATTATTAACATTATTATTGTTAACAAAAATGGCTGACTCTAGTGATGTGCTTAAGATATCCGAATAGTGTTGTATGCTGCACTATAGTCGGATATTTTATCGATAAGATTTTGAACCAAGTGAAGAGGTGAAATTTTTCTTTCTTTTGAGCCTTAGGTGCGATGAAATAAACGCCATATTGTCAATTAATATATTTATTGCTAATAATCCTAGTGGAACAATCAAAGCAATGTGTTATTGCATTTCTTATTTACCAAAATTACATGACCTTACAAAATAGATTGTTAACATTTTTTTTATATCTAAGGTTTATATGCGTTAAAATTAGGTATTATTCTGAACGTGTTCTTTAAAGATTTCATCAGGTTATTTGTTATAATATCCGAAACAAAATATCCGCATCTAGTCATCACTATTTATAATCGAAGAGATGTAAAACTAAGCAGCGCCGGCGCAGCTCATTACAGCGCTCGTAACGACCGAGCGTAAATCATACGGACACCCAGAGGCCATTGTCTCTCTCGAACGCTGAATCGATTCTAAACCGATTGTAATGACCGATCCGCGAACATCGATCTCATTAACGTACTTATGATAAATGGTCATATGAATTCGTTATTAGTATTCTATTCGGTTATATTTTAATCGATATAAATAGCTATCGATTTCTTTTTTCAAATCTTAATTGTCGTTTTTTATCGATTGTCTTCAGGATGTTGTCTAGTTTTTATTGGAAAGTTTTGAACCGCTGTTTACAAGGTAAAGGAGAGCTTCTGAAGTATCAATTAATATCCGCCAACGAACATTTTAATCTACATATTCATTTAAGAAAGCATTAATTTTAAAACGAGTTGAAAAACGAACAAGTTTTCATTCAAGACTTTGCTGTGGGTCGCTGAAATTTCAGCCCTAAATTCGTGGGGGTAGGGTCAAAAATGCGTTGATCGTGATATTGGTGACAAAAGAGTGGTCTTGGTCGTCATGGCCCAGAATGCGCGTCGACTCTGCCAAATAATTGACACACCCGATGTCAACGCGGCCAGAGTGTTGCCAGATACAATATTTCGCAATTTATATCTAATTTGAGATGCGAACGTTTTCGCTCTTTCTTCTGGTGGATGGAGATAGAGCAGTGGACATTAGGCTTCACAATCAAAATGTTATTCTTAGTTTTAGTGCGTTTGGCTGCGTCAGTTTATATGTAGACAATAAGAAGGATGTCTGTGCTCAAGCCATCAAGGCGTCGTCACCCGAAGTTGATTGAAGACAGCGTTCATAAAATGCACACATCATTGCTAAGAATTGTCATCAATTTTCAGTGTTCATCGCTTCGTCCCAATGAAGTGACATTGTTACTGCTAAGGACTGTTGCCAACTCGTTCATATCGTGTTAATTAATCACGCAAAACCTAACCTAGTTAACACCGATTTTTCTAATTACCCTCACTAGTAAATCGACTATTATCTCCAAAACAGTTAACCTTAAATAGAATGTGCGACATTCGAAATTCAAACCCGCATGTTCAAATTAATGTTCGTCCGTTTAAGAAAAACAATTGACACAATCGCGTTCGGGTGCGTTCGTTCAACCCGTTCGTGAATCATCGGGCGTGTTCGGGTTGGCATGGGGCCTAATCGTCGGACGTCGGGGCTCCAATATATCTCGTGCGCCGTCATCGGTGCCCATTCTTCGGGTGGTTGGGAGAGCTCGAAACTGTCTGGGTGTTGGTGGCCTGACAAATTGACGGTTCGTCAACACCGCGTCAGAGGCAACTTCTATTCAGTCGTCGCTTTGTTGACGCGTGCAGGGGACTGTTTTGAGTGTACACTGTGTTTGTTTTTGTTTGGGAGTGTGGGTAGATTATGCGGGGATCTATTGCTGTCGGTTAGAATTAAATCTAACGTCAATCAAGGATGGCTGAACGATTTCTGCTATGTCATTGCACTAGTGGACGTGGCATCTGTTTGTAACCGTTCAGTCAAGTATGTGCTGTACAATCTTGGTGTCACTTCTGCCAAATACCCTGACAGTAAAAGGTGTTAGGTAAAAAAGTACCTGTTCCTTGCCTACACGAGGAAAATCCGAAAAGTATCTAAAGTGCAGGTTATCTGAACCACTAAAACAAAACATCAGCGCCAGTACCAGGAGACAATGAACGGGTAGCAGCCACGACGTCACCCACTAACGAGTGTAACTCGACTCCGTAACCGATACGTTCATTAAACCTCCTCGGCGGTTCTGCCCGCCTAGTACCGCACTCTTAATAAAATGTTATAAATTTTGATACGAAACTTTTGTTGTTTATACTACAAGCTTTAAGTCTGACTTCGGTCGTGTTTGGTTGAGATTTATTATGCTTATCGACAGTTAAACTTAGCTAAGCCAATGTTCATATAAATTATTCAACCTTGTCTAATAGGTATTTAATAAAAGGTTGGTCAGTTCACAAGTAACTGTCAACTTCTTAGGTACGAGAATACCCTTCAAAAGTATCGTGCGTTCTTACAATAAAACTTGATCTAGAACCAAAAGCCACATTGCCACTCACTCTGTTCACGACACCTAAAACTAAATAATGTTAAAGTCTCGTCTTAATGTTAAAATTGGAGTTTTTACATCCATTTGATGCTTGGAACAAGCCATAAAATGTCACCTAACTCCTTGCTGATGTTTTTAGTTAAAAAATAATTTGACAAGCGTGTTTCATTACGTTGGAAAATGGGTTCTGTAGTATTCAGTTCTTATGAATTATTCTGAAATGCTTTTGAAACGGGAGGCATCAAAAAAAATCGAGTAACTAGAAGATTCAAGGTATAACGCCTGCAAGAAGATAGATGGCTATAAAGTCCCAAAAGAAAGGCCAAATAGTCAACTTCAGAACAAAAGAAGTACGTAAAAAGAATTTTGATATTAATAGTACTAAACAAACGAACCTTAAAATCATCATTGACATTTACCAATCTCTCCGTTATACAACATCAATTTCTTTTTTCTCTCTTGACCATCAGTTCAAACCGAGAGCCAACAGGTTTCAACCAGATACGATTTTCGATATCTCTGCGGTACCCTACGAGCTAATTAGCGCCAAAAATAATTAAACACACGATATTATTCGGGCAGCGACGGCAAAAACTATCTGGCATTCGAATTTCACTCGCCGTATTTTGAAAATCTCTGCTTATCTTTATACAGATTCCTCACTTTTGGACTGACGAAATGTCTTAATAAACATCTGGTATCAACAAGAATTCGACCTTAATATTTATAGGGTATAGCCCAAAATCGAATGCTGAAGGATCGTTATAAGACATTCAGTAGAAGACAAGTTGGAGTGTTTCAAGATGAATCCAAAGATTGTTTTCGTAAATGTGATTTGAAACCCATTAAGAAACAAATGAAATTTTATCGTTAAGATTTGAATGTGTATTTAAAAAAATATAATTCAGTTCCGAGAAAAATATATTATATCAGATTTTTATCTTCTCAGTATTGATTGTTTTTGAGAATCATAAAAAGGAGGCAGAAGATTTTCAAATTATTATCAATAAAAATGTCTTTCAGATTAGTGAAATCAGTAGTACTATGTATAATATTACTGACGCTTTCTGCTTTATTTTCAAGTCAAAGTATATTACCCAAAGCTACTTTAGCAAAAATACTTTGACTAGCTTCTCCACCAATAACATCTTTATCATCGCTAGTTTCTGCTACCTTAAATCCATCTTCCAATCTAAGCAGATGCATTTCAATACCATTTCTCTATACACCACAATAACAGCCATCACTGCAAGCAATTCAATGTACAGTCGTGCTCACAGTATCCCGAATAGAAAGTAGCCAGTTACGTCAAACTAAAACCAAAAGTGGTAGCACAGGTTAAGGTACAGTCGTTGTCAAATCGTTCTGGGATTAATTCGAGTCCGCCAAGTCGGAATTTGTTCATGTTTTATAGATATCGAGAAGTCATCTTGACCCTCCACATAAATGTTCTTCAATAAAGGTGAGTATCGTAATATCATCTAAGTGCACCTGTGTTTGTTTCGAACTTACTGGTCTTTCAGTTCATCATGACTTCTAGGCCCCTTTGTCTACAGAACCTGTATCGAAGTACTAATCCTTAATTTTGATTACGACTCTTACATATTGTCATAATTTTTGATGAAACAATTTAAGACATATCAATTGACACTTCAGTGCATACCATTACCAATACAATTTGAATAAGTTTATAAAAGTGAAAGATATGACAGAGCTCAAAGCTTGTTTATGTTAAGTAAAGACGGTAGTTCTTAAAGTTATCAATATTACACTATTTACCAGACTACTGAATGACGAAGATGGGAATATAACCATAGTACTGAATGCTAAAGATGATTTTGCAAATAATGCAAACATATATTCAGATACATTTGAATGTCTCAAAGTCAAAACACTATTTGGAGCAGCTGTAGCGACTAAGCAACTGATCTCTTTGTGTCCAGTATTCTAATAGAAACTTTAACCGTTAATCGGGTCGAAGAATCTTTTAATGCTAAATAAATGCATCACTTGGCTTTAAAGACAGTGGCATTTGAAGTTCAAAGACATCATTCGCATAAACAATGACCAGACCATCTCTGGTCTGTATAGAGATGACCCCGACACACAACTATGTCGCGGCAAGTCCAAAACATTTAAAATTGTAATATGAACCGGTAAATATTTGAAATTTAATAAAGTCGACTCGATCGCTTATACTTTTTAATTTTATATCAGTGCTGGCCTTCGGTCCGGTGTCCGAATGGATTCATCGATTGTTTTTATCGATGCACCTTTTTTGGTGAAATTTTATCTTTTTGTTATAACGGCACTTTCGTACTGTGGTGGTCTGGTACTTGTGGTGGTTTGAAGTAGCTTGTTTTGGTCTCATGGCTTAGTTATGTTTATTTAAGTAGCGCTAAAATTATGTTGTAAACATCGCAGTAAATTAAATCTGTACAAATCAATCTACGAAAACAATAGATATTGGAATGAATGTTGTAGATATGAGCTCTTGCATCAAGCTTACAGTCGGTATAGGACAATCTATTTCAAGACAACAGAAACAAGACACGGAAGACCACTGAAGCGTATCTCCCAAAAGTCCTCAATTATCTCCAAACTATTTCCAAATTAAAACCAAAATCTCGTCTTACAAAAAAACCGACTCTTAAAGGAAACTTATTCAAGTTGCCGAGTGCTAAGTGCACACGTGCTGGATCGTCTTCGGGTTAAAATTAGACGAACGGCAGCGATGGGAGGAGGGGAAGAGGGGGGGCGAAGCACCTTTTTATAGAAGCTCCTACAGAACCACTGTCTGGTATACGCACGGGAGCGTCACAGATTATGTCTGCAGAAGACCCACTTTTTACAACGACGTTAGACTTTAAATCGCAATACATCAGTCTCTACTTGATTGGAGGTTGAATCATCCTCTGTAGGTGTTTGACCAGAGAGTCCACCTTCTGCATTTTCTTGCTCTATGGTGCAGTCAAATGACGTATCAGCCGCTAACGAGGTAGTTAGATTTTTTTAACCGCAAGATATTTGGTTTCGCGCTTCGCCGGGCCAGTGTTGTGATCAATTATCGTTGCTAAATTAAAAATAGCTGATGTTTTCGTCAAATGTTTGGCTGAATCTGTTGCAGAGTTGGGCGCTTCGAATATATTTTATTCATATTGCTTCTGAATTCGAGTGTTGGAGATCTGCGTATCCAAATATTTATAAAGGAAGACCGGCGCATAATCACATCCGTAACCATTCAGGGATTTACGCGCATTTAGTCAAAGTACAGCATCATTCTCGATGCAGGCCACACAACCTGCACGCTTGCCAATATACAGGAAAACAATAAATCGATTTAAATATCGATCCCCACTGGGGTGATATTCTCGTCGCGCGCAAATACCTCAAGACCATAGACAAATATTGCTTTTTAAGAAATCCGTGAAAATTAACCTCATGGGAACCGCCAATCAGGTGTGCGCGAACGGAATAAAAATGGCTGATTTTTACATGATTCTCCAGTAAAACTGACGAGAGACGTGGTCGGTCTGCTGCATCGTTGCCGCTTGAATACAAAATACATTATAAGTGCACAATATTTGCATTTTGAATTACGCGCTTGAGGCTTGGCGCCTTAAAACTGTAGGTTGCGTGGACTCGCTGCCGATTGGCTGGCTTCGAATATAATTTCTTTTGCAATAAGCTTGGGAAAAGGTGCACTTTGAAATTGCAACGGCTGAGTCTCCTTATTTAAATATGAACTTATAGCAAAATTGACTTTCAAGATACACTCTACAGTTCATAAAGATAAAAGGCCTGCCTTATCTGCCTTTGTATTGAGAATTTCTATCAGTACGTACCAAGGATGTGCTATAAACATCTCTCAATATAACTTAACTTCAAGCAAAAATCCGGAATAATTTCCAATTTAACATTCAAAGGCTGAGACCTCATTTGTATCTATGTAACAATAAAGCTGTCGATGTCAATGTCAATAGCATTGAATATATTTGAATTGGCAACACCAAGTTATCACATTCCATCGGTATAGTAGAATAAGTAGGCAAATTAAAAAAAAATCACGCGCAAAGTTATCATCAGATCAGTCTTGTATTGGGTAGGCGTGACGGGCTCTGGTGGTCTGGCTACTTGACGTTTTAATAGATGTTTTATCTGTGGTATTATGATGTCATCTGACAGTTAGTGGTTTACTAGCGGTTTTGGTAGCAAGGATGGCAACATTAAGATACCTTCGTATTTTTGTTATAGGAGTAGTCTTACTCAAATACATCATCAAGTTTAGTTATATCAAAAGTGTTAGTAGTTCTACCAAAAACCCTACAAAGAAGTTCTTCTGAATGGATAACAATATCAGTTACTTCACCAACATCATGGACATATATTTTCATTAATGTAACTTTCACTACAACATCTGGACCTAAATATTTAGGTCTCAGAACATAGTTATTGCCTTATTCGGAATTATCATACTAAAGATAATATCTTATAGCTGAGATAATTCTGGTAGATATACAAAACGATTTAGGCTTGTTTTGAATAAGACCTCTCTGTACTACTGATCTACTGAAAGTTTCTAGACTAGAACCGTTATTTGCTACAGATCTTCATTTTGTTAGTTGGTTCGTCCTTGGAAAAATGAAAGCCTTAGGCTGACTGAAGAGTGGTATATGGCATTGTATATGATTGAGTTTTCTAGTATTAATTGCTATCTATGTAAAGAGCAAACTTCATAGGTGTAATTTTTTTAGTATTTGTCATTTGTTAAGTTTTAGAGTCATCTAACTATCCCTTAACCTCGGCAGTAATTTGGCAAAAACTACGCACCAAATCGACATAGAAAAAATTTCTTCGAAAAAATTCCACTACACCTTTCCGAGGAACCAAAATTGGTCCTCTGCATTTCTCACGGAGGCACCCTAAAAATTCACACGAGCGGTTCCGTACGGATTAAGTTTATTTACCACGTGCAGCTTAGTTAAGCAGATAGGTTGAGCATGCGCGCCGCGTCTGTTCCGCGCGAGATTTCGATCGAATCGTGCGCAGCATTCGGCCAGACAGGGTTGACACTCGATTTAGCTGGATTGATTTGGATTTTTGGGTCATTGGCTTAAGTGGCTTCTTGAGTACAGTTTATGAAAATAAGTGACGGTTTTAATTGAATTTTGTTTTTGTGATCAAAAGAGCAAGTTCTCAATTTTAAGTCTCCTCCAGACTTACATTAGAGGTCCAATTCATATTTTTAAATGTCTTTACGTTTCCGTGCTAACTCATATTTTTCTATAAATGCCAGCCCTACCCGTAACATGCTGCGTGCGCGCACCTCGCCTATACTAAATACATAATGGATAAATTTTACTTTGAACCGCATTCGCTTCCATTCTCATGTCGTTTCTTGAATATTTCACTAATGAAAGTGTCAAAGAGCTATTTTTATTTGCATATTTTCACGTGTCTATGGCGAAGCATTAATTTTTTTTATCACTTCGGCTTCGTGAGTTCTTATAATTGGTTTCATGTGTGAATTACACCCACATTTAATTAAATTCAATATCTGCGCCCAAAACGATTATTTAATTGAAAATACATTCAAAACAATTTTTTGTCAATATCATACTAATCTAACGTTATTTATTATGCGCATAAATTATTAAAACAACATAAAGGAAATAATAGACAATCGAAACAAGTCCGGGACTTGCAAAAAATCTTAATTACTGTCATAGAAAAAGTTAGTCCGAAGATTCTTACTAATCGTGTTACTGACTTATTTGGGGACATACGGACAAACAATGGCCACTAAACAGGTTTAAATCGCAGCTTCGCGTACGAGACAAGCATATAATTAAAAGGCAACTTTACAATTTGCGGCTACTGAACTCCAAAACTTAGGAGACGACTCCTATTATGTGGGACATAAGACATAATTTTGACAGCTATGATGTTCATTGATGTTGATAGTAATTTTGGCAATAAAGATATCGCTATATCGCATCGTGAAGTGAATCTTAGTTTTTAATTGTTTTTCTAAAGGAGATCACATTTTATGACACTCACATGTGTCAGTTAATTGTGGAGTTTTTTCAGCGATCGTTGGCGAGAATTGACCGGCCGTTATTTTTATGGCTTCATCTCTTTCGTCGTCAACCACAATGATAAATAAATTAAATGTATGCAAAATCCATTAAACAGCTTTTAGCTAATGGTTTTGATTACCTTTTGTATTTTTAATGGAATTCTGACCAAGTTTATTTTGTAAGTATCATATTCAACTAGTCATATAACTCTGATCACTGCTGCTGGGTTTCTAGTTTCTGCTTTATAAGTACTGATCTCTTAATAAGTACCAGGTAATTCTTCCTTCATGTCAAAAAACGGTACACTAACAAGCCCTCCTCATGATAGATCCTTGTGATATAAATTTCGTTTCTAATTAACTCCAAGTTTCCTCAAGCATCCCGGTTCAAAGAAGCGTTGTGTGTGCGCCAGCGTTGTGTCGCCATCTGTCACACGTCACGGCTACACCTACCGACTGCGCGCGCGCCGCTAATTATAGCCACCATGCTAATTAATTGGGAGATGGCTGCTTCTGGACAATTTTTTTGGAAAAAAATATTGGCTTCAATCCCGATTTTGGATGATCTTCCAAAATTACAAGATCAAAAATCCCAAAAAAAAATTGTTGATTTAAAGTAAATTGTATTGGTGGTTCTTGTAAGTCTATAAAATCCGTAAAAGTAGTCTTGATATATCAAGACTACTTTTACGGATTTTATCGCGGTTATATTAATATTATTTAATCCCGACGTTTCTATATCAAGAGTTAAATGAGTAAGGAATTTAGAATAAATAACGAGCTTTCTCTTAACAAGACAGTTGATTCAACAGGTGTCTGTCGAACAGGTTGCTTGTTGAGAACCTACGTTACGTTACTCGGAATGTTAACACTATCTTCAAAAGGTTAGAGAATGTTCCTACAATTACCGTGAGCTAGTAGGAAGCCGTTTAGAAAGGAAACAATATTTAAACCGCTAGCCGAGACCACCCCGATCATATTTAATTAGCAACACACTCATTTAAACTTGACGGCCCACATCTCCGCTGAAATATACAAACATTTTTGAGACATTCTTTCTCACATCTTGTGTAACTTTCAGATTGATCGTCCAAACTGAATAAGTTTTTGTAATAATCCAAACATATTACTTCCTTTACTGATATTTCATATTTTTATCGTCCGTTCTCAACTCCGGACGACATTCTAAAAGAATTATGACAATTTAATTTTCTTATTTTGTTCCACCATGATGTGTTGACGATAATTAATAATTAAACATAACAATAAAAAGTGCCTTCAACTGTCATACTTCAAATTGCAATTTGCGTGAAATGTTCTAAATCCTAACAGATAAATAGACACGTCATCATTAGACGACGGTCGATGATATACTGCGGTACTGGCGGTGACAACCTGCGAGCGAAAGGGATAAAACATACGATAAATCAACTAGCGGGAAAGGGATAGATCATAACACGTGAGATATAAAAACTGCGGCCGTTGATTTCATAATTTATTTGTTACACATTTGTCGTTCCGTGAAGATCGAGAGAGATACATGAGCTTTTTGTGGGCGACAGGGAAATGCGCATCAGATGTGATTTGAGTAATAATTTATAGTGTTTGTACAGCGGACGTCACTTACGACTTTAACAAGACACTTCATACTTAGATAACGAGCCGAAATAAAGAATCTGAAACGCGCTCACGAACTCTGTGTACCTTCATATTTAACTCAATTTAAATTTGGGTTGGGCGTTCTAATTTCGAAACAGAATTTGTACAAACTGCGTGTTCTTTTTTCATAATTAGAATAGTCAGTCATTTGCCTGCAGGGCTGCGTAGCGACAGGACGGCTCCTTACTAGTTATTTTGAAAATCAATCATGCGCATATTAGCGAGAGTTTTGGAACGCGCCAACTGGCTGTCGAGCGCGACGTGGCCGCCATATTTCAAGCACGTTTGAGATATATACAGGCGTTTTATCAATGCATCGTCGCACTGATTCCGATGATAAATATCTAATTATTAGTGTTGTTAATGACATTTTCACGGCACATTCCCCCGTGTCTTTGAGACCATTTGTTTCATTAAATTATCGTATTGTTTTTGCTATTGTTCAAGGGATACAGATGGTTAGTCTTGATGTATTAATGTTCTTCGTCCACTTTGTCATGATAACCATCGAAGAAAGATCTTTATATTATTTTCAAGACGTATGAGATTTTTCTACGTGTGTTTTGGACTTTGTGCCTCGTAAATTTTGGCAGATGCCAAGGGGCGGATTATGATTAATTTGGTACATGTTGTTTAGACCAATCAACGTATATGTAGTTGTTGTCAAGGTATATAATATATGTACGTTCCTACGAAGAAGAGTTTGTACATGTTTGTCACACACAATAGCCTGGCCAAGAGTCACTTTGACCAAATTATACATTTTAACAAAGATGTAGACTATAGCAAGATATTGTAAATAAGTACTCCTTCTTTCACATTACAACATACCCCTGCATTCCAAAATCAAAATCCAAAGACAGACAACCAGACAGATTCCAAGCTCTTAAAATTTCAAACTAAAAGTTGAACGTCCTGCAGATTCATCGGAATGATTCTGACAGTTTACGTTGCGGCCCAAGCCGGGGATAAAATATAGCTCATGTACAGACGGCACCGTAGCGAGGGGACGGCTCGGGGGGCGCGGGGCGAGAGGGGAAGACGTCCGCAAATAGCGACCATCTCTGCCGAGCAAAACAATACCGGTATGATATTATGCTACAGTACGCACGGCGAGATTTGTGCGGTTTTAAGAATCTCGAGTGGCATGCGGATAATTACAAAACTGTGACGTCATCTGACATTAGAACAGTCACACAGCTATTGACAGATTCGAAGACGATGATGACGACGCAACTCACACAAATGATGCTGAATATAAAGCATATTGAACTGAGACCAAAACTGCAGATGAGCATGGCTAAAATGAGTATTCATTCGAACTAAAGTCGAGACAAAGAAACGCTAGTCTCCGCTCGCTCAGCCAACACTTTATATATAATAACATAAGCGTACAAGCAGGACAGACGGACGAGCGACAGCCGCGAGACGGACTATAAATAAATAATGCGCCAACATTTTATTATTATCATAGCATGGGCACGTGCGGGGACATTCTTGAGACGAAACTGGCAGCTTATAACGATCTGAAATAAACAGGAACGTCTGCTAGAACAACTAATACGTACAGACCAGATAATACTGCGTCAGAACACACGTAAAAACATCAAAATGACGACTCAAACACGCCAGTGACGTGGTCAAACGTCTCATGTGATTATTTAACAGAAAATATCGGTATTTTCAATTAGAGAAAAGTAGTAACTCTTGCCAAAATTAAAGTGAGAAATGCTTCTCGAGTCTCATCCAATTTCACGCTAAAATGTGGGAAAAATACGTCTGAATGCATATTTCTAATTTACTAGCTGTTGCTTTGATTAGTTTGGATATCAATCACATCTCAAACTAGTTTTGGAATGAAAGTATTTTATTGATATACGACTTTTTCGTTTCTATGTGCGCTACCGACCTCATTCTGAAGATGATACCTAAACGCAGCTTTTTCATTCAAATGAAGATTTTTAGTTGGTTTCTCAAAAAGTGCTCGTCATTTAACAATTGATATGCCGTTGGCATCTTTTTTATAGTCTTGTGCCAAGTTACCTGTTGTCATATGTTCTGGTCTCTCACCAAGAATGTTACTTATTTTGAATTCCAAACCTTTTCAAAGTCCTTTATAACGACTTAATTGCTCATCAATGGTATTTTAAGTGCAATTAAAAAGCCGAAAACAAGTGTTATACGTCGTTTGGCTTAATGCCGTGATGCTGTAAGACGCGTGGTTAAACACATCAATCATAAAATGTTATTGCTTCGAACAATTCTCAATTAGATATGGAAGCTGGGAGAGCTACTGCGGGCTTTCATATGTGGGTAGTCAGATTTAATTTTGAAATAAAAAAGAAAATTAAATAGAGATGGTTTTTAGACACAGGAAGAGCTTTTTATCAGGTAAATATTGATGATAGGTGTCAATATTAGGTGGCAATATTTCACCTAGACTCCTGTGCAATGTATGGGTACTTTTAAATTGTTCTACAAAATGTCTGACCATCCCCAGAATTTCAAATAAATCATTATACCTACAATCATAGTGAATCATGTTCACTATATATTGATGACGTTACAGTTTTATTCAAGGAAAGTGACTTTATTTGTAATGCTTCTGCTATTCTAAATTCTGCACTTTCAGTAAATTCTAAACAAAGTTACAGAGAAACCCCTCCCGTTAAAATACACAGATATGCTCGCGTTATTAGTTCTATTTGCGAGTGGTAGTCGCCTCATTGATTATTATTTTAACGGACAATTAAAATTTGATGGCTTCCACTTCGTTCATCTTCGACTAGCTTCGTATTAACTGCCTCCGCGTCCCCGAATGTACAATTCTACTAATTTAACATAAGACCTTATCCAACACTTTATAGAGTTCAATTTTGATTGACACATCCCACTCGTGTGATGTTCTTCGTTTAAAATCGCTACATATGAGTGTCGAGACTAACCGTCAATAAAAATAGTCGTAAAAATTTTAAACCTTTCTTCAATTGCGTGTCTTGGGTAGACTACATAAGGTTGGTTATTGTTTGTTGTGACAACAAATTCAATACCGCACTAAGAAACGTGTGAATAAAAATCGTACGAACGCGCATTCGTTAAGAATTGACACTTATTAAGGGGGTATAATTATTTTAATTGATATGACGACATCACTGTATTTAGTGTTGTTGACCATTTAAGTGCAGGACAGCGTTTGATTTAGAATTCCTTTCTCGACATCTTGATTGACTTTGTTTATGTTTTTTTTGCTCATTATCATTGATAGAGACTTTGATGTAATGATACCTTTTTGTGGAACTGCTCAGCTGGGCTTTCAGGTTATAGGAGTATGTAAACTTTGACTGAATATATTTCTTCATACTTACTAGGTACCTTTATTTGTCATGTTTATCAAAGTTTTGCTAAGAAAGTAGCTGTTAATCGAAGGGTTTGAAGTACCATCATAATCGGTCATTAACCTAAACCAGCCGCCATTTAATCACGCAACGATCATTCACAATTAACTCTAACGATACATTTTAATGAAAACTAATCCAGTTGTCCACGATATAAAAGTTTTTTTAGTATATCACATTGTATGCAACCGTTCCAAATTCAAATTGCCCGATTCGATGCCGAACGGGCCCGAAGAGGCCGCCGAGCGCGTGACCAATCGCTAATTAGGAAATGTGCTCGGATGTGTTCGGAAGCCGATCGGCGTTCTATAATTGAACTTTTAAATTTCGAAATTTTTGATTACTCGAATGCTATTTCCACTTCTGGTGTTACTGTGTCGGCTTTTATGGCTCTAAGATTTTTTGTGAGATTTTGTTACTAGTAAATATCCGCGGATTCGCTCGCAATCGAAAAACTGTATACTGCACTTTGATAAGGACTCTTTTGATAAACTGACTGCTGAAAGCTGACTATCCCAAACATAGAGCCTTGAGATACATAAGTTTAACGCAAGAATTAATGCCCATTTTCACGAACAAATACCTAAACTTAAGGATCCCCTAAGAGCATTAAGGGAACACTTAATACGAATTTCGTTTTCACCAAAGCTTAAGTGTCCCTTATAACCTTTAAGTATTGGGGAAACCCTTATTCTAAGTGACATTTAGTTAGGGAAACGTTAAGAGATTGTTGGTGAAAACGGGCATAAGTCTTCTAAAAGTCCTCTAATTTTTTTTTATGTATTCTTATTTTAGCTTCGATTTATTTACCTTATTTGAAATAATTTATCCAAAATTCAAAATGCTTTTCCAACTAGACAACGGCAGTCGACACACAGACAAACAAATTACCAATTAATTCATACATATTAATTCCTATGAGAATTAACAGACACCTAACGGGCCATATTGGGTTCAAAACAAAATTGCTTTTTACATTCTTGTTATTTTCTCACACATTTCTTTTCTAAGTAATTAATAACACATCTGTGTCATTCTTAATCTATCAAGTTATAAGTAATGTTTTGGATGAAAAAGTTTTAATCTTCCTAAAACTAGTTTTTTTTTTGTTGGGAATATTGTTATCTGTGGTTCTTTGTGAAGTTTTTTTTTTTTTATATTACAATCAGATAATCCAATTTTACGGGTATTTGCAAGTTTATCAGACCCTTCATCATACTAATATTTGGGTGCCCTTATATGCAGTACCCCTCACAGGACCTACTTACTACCTTAGTTTAACCAAAATGTTATGTAATGTGTAACCTCTGTCTTTGTTAAAATCTCATACAATTTCGGTCTAATATTTTGAACCATCAACTGCATATATTAAATCCCTTATTGAAAAAAAACCTACTATTTGAATTGGGATCGAACCCAGAACCTCATAACCAAAATTCTATTATCTTCACGAACGCTCCATCAAAGGCAATTTTTCTTTATAGCCCAATAAAATAACAGTAAACGACAAATCCATCAGACAAATTCATAAACAGAATCCAGATTCCTAGATTGTCAAGTCAGGCTTATTAACGACATTTATAGCTGGACTATAAAATACACTGATAGTATCGCTAATAACTTATAAGAAAATAATGAAGTAGTTTCATACTTGCTAAGAGTAGCAAGTGAGACTTATGATGTAGAAAAAATTGGTTGTTACATTTTCAATAGAACTCCTTTCGATTGCTGCGCTCCTGGTACTTGACTCAACCGATGAAGATGCAATTTTGTACATAGGAACCTTGGGAAAGTTGCTTAAGGTATCAAATGGCTGAATTTTGAATGGCAGAGTTATTTGACGAAAACTGTAGACGATGGTTGATTTTATTTTCAAGTATGCAAGAAAACCTCCCAAACAATATCTACAAGTACACTCATTATTCGTTTTCCTTAGGTACACTTGCAATACCAAAGCCCTCAGACTTGTAAGATTGGGGGCGGAAATCTAAGCGGTTTGCAACAAATAGCTCAGCGGGGGCTCAGCCGGCCCCCTATCGTCACGGCGTGATGGCCAGCCCTGGGGGAGTCCAGGGGATGTTTAGGTACAATTTCCGGCATGTTTCATGTGTTTAGATATCGGTACACTTGAGTTTTACGCCGTGTTGCACCAGATTTTTCTGGTTGTGACGGCCGGTTTCGCTTGACGGCGTTTGGATTTCAAATAGGTATGGTTGAGGGTGAATTTTAAAGTAATATTTGGAGAGAATTTGTTACATTCATGGTACTAAAACTATGTCTGTGTTTGCTGCAATGTGCTAAAGGACTAAGTGAATGTATTATTTCCTTGTCACAAAAAGATTCGTTAGCAGTTTACTATAGGAAGGTAGGTTACTGTTGTAAAGCCTATTTGAGTCATGCTGTACAGAACCTTAATAGAAGATCTGACATCAGCATCCAACTCATTCCGAAGGGTTTCCTATCTTAAATGGGTTATCCACTATTTTATCCCAACATCCTACGCATTCAAAATTTTTATTATCTTCCTCATATTTGGCCAATATTTTACGGAATGCCATAAAATAATATAATGTCCATTGTAAGGTTGTAAAAGCTTTAGTTTGCCCTACAGGGGCGGCGTGGGTTGAGCTGCGCAGTGACATCATCCTGACCTTTTTGGAGCAATTGATGAGTCCTACATGCACTCAGTGTGGCTACACCGTGTACATACATATTAAGATGATTGTGCGTGAATTTATTGCTATTTATATTTGGCCTCACTGTAAAGTTTCTTTTGTTGTGAAATAACAGCGTTTATGCTCGTTAATGTGATGAAAAACAGACCAAATAAGGTGGTCGTGATTAATTTTTGGAATGTTGTAAATTCTTTTTTAAATCTCGGTGTGTTTTGTTAACTAATTATTCAGCAAAAACCTTCTCTTTGTCAACTCTTGCATGATTCACATCAATAGTTCCATCATCTGCTTTTATTTCATCATCATCATTCAACCCGACTTTTAAACCATCAAATTGTTCTACACCTTTTCAAAAAACAACACCAATCCATTCATTTGAAACCCTACTTTATATAAAACAGTTCCATCAGCTTCGAGAACATATTTCACGTGCAGATGAAGACGTCGACGCCCCGTGGCCATCAAATGTACCGAGGCACATCAAGGCGCAGCAGGGACACTTATTATTGCGAAAAAAATACCTAAAACGATCCCTTTGTAATCTATATTTTTGATTATATTGAAATAATTGAGCATACGGAACGAATTGATGGAAAAAACGAAATAAAATTGTGATTAATTTTGGAGAGGAAAATGTTTTGGGGTTCGATGTGGTTTCAGTTTTGAAGGCACACTAATCGTTCTTCGTAGCAATCATATCAAATCTAGATGGTAAATGGTAACGGGCTTGAGATAATGTTCAAAGAAATAAGAGAAGTTAATGTATGTAAGTTATTCAGAGTACTTAAGTAATTTACTTTAAAAGCTGCTGACTTGAACACATCAATCTCAAACGAGTCGGTAATGGACATTAACGACAATTTTTATGTCCCAAAACTGAGCCTGACTCCAAAATGTTCTGAAGAAATTAAACACTATTCATCACCTTGCAGTTCAAACGATTTCCAAATTTAAATCTGCGACAGGAAAATTATGAAAAAAATGTTACGACCTCTTTCCTTGCACACGAGGAATAATGTTATTCTTATAAAGGAAATAATTACGTTGAAACGCAATGATAATAAATTTCAAACAGTTTACGACTAATTTATTAATAGAAATTTTGCGAGCGATCCTTAGGACAGTCGTAAATAAGAAAATGCCGGACGACCAATGGGCAGCCGTAAAATTTGCTCACACGACGCGATTGGTCAGCTCTTAGCCAATAAAAGCGCGTTCCAGATTTGAAAGCGACGGTTTACGACCGGCAGGCGGCGTCTTTTTGCTGTTTTGGCGCCAAAATTGACAGCTCAGTCTTTAAATTCAAGTTATAGGTCAGTTTCGTTGGGATGCACTTTACTCTTAATTAGCCAACCTGGTTTGTGGATGGTACGGCTCAGATTCAGGATCATTTAAGTACTAATTTAACGCTATTTTATATAGCGTCACCTGCTATCCTGTCTGCTATGATAGGATCCTTTAAATCAAAATAGCTACTCGTCTTCTCTCGATATCTGAAAATAACTCTAGCTTGACGACAACCTATGCAACTACTAGTATCTTTTCAGTATTATTTTCATTCAAGATCATCACAACTTCATCTTCACCCTTTATCCCCATTTTGACACTCATAAAACTTAAATCCCTAACATCATACCTATCTAAGACAGTTCACAGAATAACAAACTCCATTGGTCAAACCGAAACGGTGGCCATTAATTAAAAAGTCTGACTTTATTTACGCCTGATCCATGTCATGCAAAGTATGTTGATATATAATGTTGTAAAGCAGTCAGACTAATGAGAATGCGTGCGCGCAACTGAGGTGCATCACAAACGGGGCGCTGGTATTAATTATTAATAGATCCCATTTTATGTCTGTTCGTTGGAATATTCTTCCTTGTTCTTTATATTTGTGTCCGGGATGTCTAGACCCTATATTATTTGTAAAATAATAAATTAGATATTTTTCTTTTCAACAGTCAATAGAACAAACCAAAAAGTTTTTCCATATTATATCTAACCACAGATTCTTTCAGCTTACTTAATTTAAATGGCTCAAAACCATGTCAATAATGAATCAGTAGTCAATCATCAAATATTATCATAAACCAGTTTAGTGTTTAATTTTTATACCAAAAAGATACGTGTACCAATCTAAGCTACACTCCTATTTTGCGATACTTTTATTTCAACAATCCCTTTTACAAGTTCCCAAAACTTCACTTATCCCAAAATAATAATCTCACTAAAAAGCATAGCAAGTGCTGCCCGTGACGGATTGTCTTCAGCCATTCCTACTGTCCCCAAGCCCCCTATTTTATTTCATATATCCCCCATACATTATTCATGGGGTATCCCCATATTGTGCCGTGTCGAATTATTGTTATTTTTGGGCGACTGCCATGAATAGTAAGTTGTGCTAATTCTTGTTATTCTTAATTGTGATTGGCTGGTGAATCTTTCATGGTGCTCCTGGGTTGATTTTATTATGTGGTGACAAGGAATTTGCTTTAGTTATGTCGTTATTGTTATTTGTTGTATTTGCTTTGTCATTATTATGACTCATTGGAGTAGTATGTGCTTCAGGTATCATTATTTACCAGGTATTTAACTGTTTGAAAATTATAAGTATAATTGTTTTCATGTGAAATATTTATATCCAGTTGCTCTCCAGATTTACTCTTCAAGGCTCAGGTTTTGTATATTTTTCTTGTAGTGACCTAGCAAAGCTTGATTCTAACTTATCACTCTCTACGTAAACTTCTTCCTTTCTCTTAAATTCATTGCTATACACTAGCTCAAAAATCCTCCCTTTATCAACTTAGCAAGCTAGCAATGCATTTCTATCTTTATGAATTAACCAAAAACATCTTATTGCAATCCTCTTACTACAGAGGTCTTTAATTGCAACTCACCCATTAACTGTAAACCAAAATTTTCCCTTTAATCTCTAACACCCCAAGCCATCAAACCACCAGAAAATAAATAATAAAACATCAAGTTGTCAATACTTTGGGTATTTTTTTAATGGCCGCTTCCCCCTACAGAAGATTAGAGGCGGGAGTGTCGTAAAGAAACAATTTTCCGGCTTTTCCCACGCGCCAGGGGATCTCTAAATGCTTAAAGAAATACGGTACATGATAAAACTGCGATATTGTTCGCGAAAATTCGCTTTGAGAATATTTCCTCTAAGATTTTCGTGGGTAGAGTGGTGATTTTTACAGCTCTCTCGGTGAGTGTTGAAAACTGATGCTTTTTAAGATTTTTTTTGGTAGATTCCTTTGACTATTTCTTGGAGGATAAGCTGTATAGGTATTCATTTGCTAAGGATGACTTCAGTTTTCTAGAGGTATATGCAGACCTATCGTTTTATGACTTCGTGTTGCATTTCTTATACCTACTATTGCTTGTTATTCCTTAGCTTTGAGCAATAAATGTGTCATTATGGTGATAACTTCGAAAATAAACTCGCATTAATTTCAAACAGAACATTTTATTGTTTAATCCGTTCAGAAAATAAAACTATAAAATTATAATCACATTGACATACAAGATGTACGTACACCAATTAGCATTATTATACATTAAGAGTTAGATTTTTAAGAAAAAAAATATAGCTTCCGAAGCACGGAACACTATCGCATTATATTCTAAAAACCTAACTTAGACAGACAACTACAGAAAAATTTTAATGTTAAAAAGAACTCATATACAGACAAAAAAATAACTAATATTGTTTTAGATAGAATTAATCGTCCCCATGTTAACATGTGCGGGCGAAGCCGCGCGCTTACATTAGTTAAGTATGGCTTCCAATGTTAACAATTGTGGAAAATAATAATTATATAACACAAACAAAACAATTCAGTCTCAACGCCCAAAATATTCCTTAAAATATTAAACAAATTGTCGCCGTCGACGAACTGTCGGCGCCGACGCAAAAACCAAAGCATAGATCCGAAATATTGAAAAAAAAAACTGCAAAAATTTCCACGCGATGTATAAAAATACAGCGAAACTTATTTATTTTTAGTTTTATATTAAAATCGAGAGGAGAATGGGGATAAATGTACACATTAACTTTAATATCAGCAACACAATGAACGCCACGATTAAATTTAATTTATTCTGTATAAGCATCTAGTTCTCTATTCATTAACGCACATACATATATTATCCGTTTATGATAATTGCTCTTATCTGTACAATTGTAATAAAGCAGATGCTTATTACAATAAATGTACAAAGTCGAACAAATCACACGAATTCTTTACAACTAGCGTATACTGTGTACGTATTTTTTTCCTTTTTTTTCACTAACTAAGATGTAGTTAATCGTGCTATCCCATAGTAAACGTAAAATATTAACTATTTACGTATCATGTTTGTATTTACTAGCCAAAAACAATAACACTCTAGCAACTACCACCGTTAAATCAATTACAATAATTTAAAACTCTTAATTAATCCTTATTATCTCACTTAGGCAAGTTAAAGTTGTATTTTTACGTATACTTCGTTTTCCAATAGGTTTTTTAATACATCTAATTACGTTTTAAAATCTAAGCTCCGAAACGCGATGCTAATATTTCGTATGGCATTGTATTAACTGCCCCAAGACAAGAACAACGGCTCTCAACTCATACCTTCAATGTATTATTTACTTAAAAGTATTATTAGTATACACATATTACAATCAACGTTATACGTATGTTTTTTTCAATCGTATACATAAATTCCAGTGCAAAATAATAGTAAGTTGAACACAGGCGCGTATGTCCAATCAGCGTAACATTAAAGTAGAAACAAATCGAAAACATGTGCTGTGCGGGACTCCGCATCAATAACATATACAAAACGGCGTTTTATCGTTTGTCATAGTTCAATCGCACCCGATTTCACCCCTTCACTGTAACGTTGATATGAAAAATAATTTGGAAATTTTCATTGATTTCTATGTTTGCTTTATTACTTTAATTGGATCGTACAGTGTTAAGAGGTTGGCCAATTGCAAAAACGAAGATTTGTTCTAAAGGAACTTAAACTAGCGGTTCGTCGACCGTCAGGCGAGCCTGAGGGTGTCGGAGACCGTAAGCGTGCGGCGCGCGTCGATACCGCGGCCGGCCTGAGACCACAAGCTGAAGAGCTGGCCTAGGCCGCGGTATCCACGCGCGCAGCATTACAACGAGGGAGGCGGGAATTTAAAACTATTTTGCGAGCACCCCCTTTTTATACTTCGTTTTTGCAATGGCCAAACTAAGAGCAGGGGTGCACGAGATAGCTCGTGGTAGAGTTGGGTGCAAGCTGGGGATCACGCCTCTGAATCAGATGGGACTTGGTATAGGGGGTACTCACGACATCGGGGGTGCTGGCTCCGTCGTGGCTGCTATCGGGAGCGGAGCGAGGCTCGCCGTTGGTGTCGGGCGGGCGGGCCGACTCCCGCTCGTCGATCACCAGGTCTATCGGCATCTTGCCCTTGAGGCAGCTGATGTAGCGGTGACAGAAGTTGTCACACAGCTCGTGTACCTGTGAACACGGTCGCCATTACAAGCTGCTCGGGAAACTACAGGTGATGCTGAAGGTCCAGGTTTGGTATTGCTAAAAATGCTACGATCTGGTGCAGTATTACGACGAGGGTTTTCATTTAAAATATTATTAACTTATCTATAGACTTCACTTTTAAATCTTGAAAAGATACTATTTATTTTACACTACTATTAAACATAAAAATAATACAAGAACCGTTAGAACTGACTAATTTATTACTTTCTACGGCACTAAACCCTCGTCGTTCCGCTCACTAAACGTACCTAACCTTTAAACCAATATCAGCATACAAAGCTAAAAACACGACACAAAGCAAAAAGGAATACATTTGGAATCGACCAACTGTCACACGCGTGTTCTAAACTCCAAAATGAATCGTAAAAACGTAAAAAAACATGATTTTTTCTACCATTCCTGCTTCTAAAGGCACCCCGTGGGGCTGATATTAATTTTGTGCGTCGGCCTTATAAATTTTCATAGGCATAATTAACTAAGAAATTAACATAGAGCTATAAAATGGGTAACGAAACTTTTAGACGGCGTTTACACGGTCGGTAATAAAATATCGGCAGGTGAAAACGGCTTTTTGAATTCTAATATTGGATTATTGAGCAAAAAAAAATTGTATAACTCCATACGTAGGTAACTATAGATCTACAGCTAGATAAAATAGACTACCATGATTTTTGAAACTATGAAATCCAGTTATGAACATAAACATGATACAACTATGCATGATTTTGATAAACCTACCAACAAAAGATTGATTAAACAGCATTTACACTAAGAAGATTGTATCTATAACCCCACCATAAATACCCATGACAATCTTTCCCCTATCTGACGATCCTACTAACCCCCATAAAAGTGTGACCACACATATGTAAATAATACAAGCTGTCATCTAATACATGAAATATTCATCATCATAGTAATTATGTTGTTATTAATATGTCATCAGCACTGATGTATGGGTGTGCGGGGGATGGCATGCTGGTGATAGAATTAGAGGTCTGGACTGAATTAGAAGTATTTTGTAATTGGCTGTATGGAAGATAATGAATAGGGGACCTAAATGCTGCGTAACAACTTTATAAATAGGACATACAACAGACAGGCAAAAAACTGTTATGAAAATCTATAGGTACTCTATCTATATGATATAGTAAGGTATTTTTGTTTCTTTATTTGTACACTAAAGGCTCCGAAACTACGGAACCGATGTGAAAAACAATTTCACTGTTGGAAAGCTACACTCTTCCCGAGTCCTAAGCTAGTTATAGGCTAAATTTTTTCGGAGACGCGGATAAAACCGCAAGAAAATACTAGTAGGATATAAAATAGACAGGCAAAAACAGTTTTTCAAATAATAAAATCAAAAATGTTGACATAACTTTCATCACAAATCATAATCACGATACTTTATATCGAAAACAGCGAAGAAACGTCAAAAAAATTGAAAATAGAACGCTAAAACGGAAAAGGAAACGGAGCTCCCCGTTGACAGTTAATTATGTTTCGGGGTACTAACTAATTTCCTAATCGACAAGTTTTTTTTTTCTAAATTACATGACAACTGACGGGAATTGGGTAAGAATTTGAAAAAGGAATACTAAAATACTTTTTGGCCAGTGATGATGTTTTTTTTTTAATGAAATTGATACTGGTTGGTAATAAAGTGACATAAGCTAAGTATCGTGTATTTTAAAAATATATAGTTTTTTATATGTTATGGTACCATTGTCCTACTTTACTGACCCAATGCTTAGCTTCCTACGCAGAAAAGGCACCGTATGTTCAAGGCGGATGTTCCAAAGTTTATTTATATTCTCCTTTATTTGTACGTTCGAAACATCTTTTTATCATGCCAAAGTTTCACGAAAAATGATTTACGCAATATGTCTCGTACCAAACGAGATGTTTTCGTTTCTTTGTTCAACAACCTTGAATCAGAATATAGAAATAAGATTTCAATATCAGACATCTGGTATACGTGAGTTATATTATTGTAGATACATGTATAATGTTAGGAACACGTTGACCCCTCTTAATGAGATGCATTCCATGAGCCGAACTACGGCAGACATCTTTAAATTACGTTATAACATCTGCTGTATCAGTTTTATCGCAGTTTCTTACGTTTTGATCAATATCGTGAGTCATAGTTAACATTTTTTCGTGGTTTTAACCTCTTTAATCGTCATTGAGGCTTTCTTTGGTGAACATTACATTTGTCTAACTAATGACTGCGTATCAGCTAATGTTTCTTTAAAAATTTGAATTAAGTGTGACATAACGTAAGCTTAAGCCGTCGTTCCTAAAACTCTTTTCAGAATTTTTAAATTTGGAACTCGGGATTAAGATACGTCTCACCGATATTTTTTAAATGTGGAATGAAAGGTGATACATAACGGCTCGTGACATTTGAAATAAGAAGGGATTTTGAATGTGGAATTTAAGAACGTCGTTTTTTAAATACACTTTAGATTTTTGTGTTAAGGATAAAGGTGTTACTGGTTGGCAGTGTTGCCTTATTTTTGTCTTTTCCCAGTATTAGTGGTAATGATTTAGTGTTTGAATATCTCAGGTTGTTAGGCAGGTGTCATGCAAAGTGTTGAAATGTGCCGGCGACTGCCAGAAGTGTGGGCTGGAGCAAGAAGTGGGCCACGGCCACGCGAGTGGGCCAGCCGCCTCGTCGAGGGTGGGGTTATGATTTTGAAACGGGATAAGACTATCGATAGATAATAACTGGTTGTATCTGTTCTTGAGAGCTTTATAAAAAAATCTTTATATTTAATGTTTGTTTACAGTTTTATTAAGTAGTAATTTAAAGTCACACATCACAAAACTAGATAATAAAAACTCATTGATTTGCCAAGTCGGTCAAAATAGTTTAAAAAAAAACAGCCCATTTCACCAAGACACGTGGGCGCAATAAAAATATAAAACCAAAACATTTTTACAATCTGTGACTTTTATATTTAATCTGTGCGTTTGACAGGCTGAATGCGCACTTCCATTGCTCTTCAAATGTCACACTATCGAATATATTTTTAATAATGTCGTTTTTATTTTTATTATTTTGTTTTTATGTCTATTTTTCTTGTAATTGGACGTTACTTTATAAATGAGAAGTTTTGACTAGAATTTCCTTTGTTTTATTGACTTTTATTTGAATGATTGCGTAGTTAGTTTTATTGTTAAATTACTGACATTTGTTTTTATTGTCTGATAGATGTGTATTTGTATTTTTTTGTTGAATATGTTCGAAGTCAAATATCATAAGGAAAAATTGGATAGAATATTTTTCTAAAGATTATTTCGACGCTTATGTTTGTGCCCATTCTCCTCCATAGAAATTCACATTACCGGGACACTTTTTTTTTCTTTTGAATATGATAGTACCTAGATAAGTTTTTTAAACCTCTATTTTAATTGGATAACTGTCTTCATAGACAAATATTCACTAAAACACACTCGAATCAAACACACTAATTAATTCTCCAATTAAAAGTGTGAAAAACTAACAGTACAAAACCGGGTCCCCACAGTATCATATAGCAATCGAGTCAGCTGTAAAACTCGGGTCAGCAGTAAACTCCCAGGTTCGAGTCCTGTAAACCAACAAATCTGACCCCTCGTAAATCAGTTAAGCGCGTTACAGATAACAGTTTACGATGCCAAGGAAATATTATTAAAAATTTGTGTTTTTTTTTTTGTATGTTTTGTGGTCAGTTTTTGATGATGTTTGATTTGGTAATAAAGTAAAATATGGGTATCTTGTCTCTATATGATTCACGTTTCTTTTTTGTTAGGATACCATCGACATTAACTAGAGATGACTAACTTCACATTCTCTATGACGAAGGAATTAAAATAAAACCAAGATCACTAAAAAAATAAATCGTTCCAATTTTAAAATTACACTCTCAATCCGGATTCGGACGAATGAACATCGAACGGACTCCGTAATCGGCCGTTTTCGATATTCGAAATTTTGAAAAAAGAACGACTCTAATAAAAGGCTGACATTACCGAGCTACATCACATAACGTAATTAGGGCACAGTCAGACGGAGCGACTAAAAAAACGCACGTAACGACGACCAATCGCAGAGCCGATCGACCGAAAAGGACTCAACATCGAGCAATGTCGCCGGCAGCCATATTTAAAATATTAAAAACATAAATCAAAAACGTTATACGATATTTTCAATGTAAATATAATTTCGGGGAGTTCGTTAAAGAGGGGTTCAAGATACTTTAAAATGACTTTTTTGTCTAACGCAATAACATTATATCTCATTACCGACTATAGATATTCTGTCAAAAAATACCCGCCTGCATTGAAAAGATCTTTATTACAAGCTTGTTCTTTTTACGAAAAAAAGCTGAAAAAACGAGCAATTATATTAAAAAGGGAGTAAAAAACAGTGCACTTAACGAGATCTCATTGTGCGCGAGTTGGGCCGCTGGACGTTTTTTTATTTTTAATTATTATAAAAGCTCAAAAAAGCACATCACCTGTGAACGGTGTGTAGTGAAGCGGAAACGGATCGAGCTAACGGCATCTTTTTTTAAATTTTATTCGACAAAAACCGTGGACGAGATAGGAACCGACGTGTATGGGATATGAACAGAGGGAAAAAATAGCTTTTTAGATCACAGAGACAGGTAAACGTGTCTCTAGCTTCCGCCTAAGTTATGTTCTCGGCTTACATTGCTTCGGCTAAAGCACACTTTCTATGCGAGCTGGCAAACGGGTCAGACTTGCTAACTGGTCCCAAGAGACGCGAACTCTTCACCTCCGCCATCACAGATATTCTGTTTCTCAAGTCTCTGTTTATTTGACCCATGTGTCTGTGCCCTCAAAAAACAATTTGAGCACTTGTTCCAAAAAAATAAACCTCCCAAATCCGAATTTAAAAATCGATCATCCGTCTCGTTGAATTGAACGATTTTCTTCAATCTGCGCGCGGCCCTCGCTATTTTGAATTTCGAACAAGGCATTATTTTTTTATTTTGTTTTTTCGAAAACGGCCTTTATCTGTGGGTCCGGAGTTCCGTACAGCGGTATCGCATTACACGTTATCTCGTTACAGCGGGACGTATTAGTGCCTACGTATTCCCAAACACACGGCGGCTTAGACGAACGGCGCCCGATATTTTATGGAATCTGCTGTGAGAGCGAACGCTCGACGTATCTCGTTTCTCGAGATCGTTCGTCTTGATATAGACGTTAGTCAAACTAGTTTCGTTGAAACGTGACCATAATATTGACAAGCTAAATTAATTCCTCGCCGGGCGACACCGCGTCGTAAAAACATACCGGAGATTTGAATTTTATGCTCCTAATTAATGCGACCGAGCGCAAATTGTTCGATCTGATTGCGAATAGCAAAAAGCTCGCGTCCCGTCGCGTTACCGTTACGTCGCTGAGTATAATGGCGAGAATTGGCGATGCGACACACGCAAGAAGCGAACCGGTCCGAACGGAACGCGCCCAAATGGGAGATAAGGGAAAAACAAACAACACTCGAAATGCGAATGCCGATCCCATTCAGCCGCGCGCCGACACCTCGCGCACTACGACACATTTAGTTTCGCTAACACCAAATTAGGCTGCACCCGGCCTTATATCTTAAATAACGACTCGCTTTACTAAGTGTACCTCGCCATCCAATGTGCTATTTTTAGGTCGAGAACAATTCGTTATTTAACGAGAAGCCAGTGTGAACTATGCCCTTAGCGTATTCTTGAAGGCGCGTATCAAATGTCAAGGATCCCTATGTTTCAATGTGACTTCAAATGCTAAACTATCAAACAATTATGTAGGCAACGTACAATGTGTACATTTAAAATCTATTTTCCGTCGTACCCTCGCGTGAATTCTTAATTAAACACACATTTTAAACTACTCGAAACGTGAATTTGATTAATTTTAACATCGACCGGACAGTGCGTGCAGTCGTTGCGTGCTCCGAGATCGATACCATATCTCGATTTAAAATCGTGCCTAAAGATAATCGAAAGGTGTTATTTTTTTTCAAACCGGTTCGTGTTTCGATTCCAAAAGTATTCCAATAAGATAGTAGATATAATACTTACTTTTTCTAATTCTAATAGATGAAACCGTAGAACTTGTATCGCTTGCACCATCTGTGAAGAAAAACATTATATTTATCACATGGTATTAATATTGTGGGTTGTTCTATTTTGTGTTGTCGTGGGAGTGTCTATCTTAATAATAATAATTAGATGAGCATCTACACTGAATGTCACATGTTTCGTTATATTTTTTGTTCTAATTAGTGATGTCACCAATTTTAAAATGGCGGTTATTCCTTCGATTGGCCTTGGTGATAATTAGAATACTAATCTTTTAAAATTGGAGCGATCCTTGAATATTTTATTTATTTTGTGTTATAGTTTGCGGTTAATGTTTTGGTTGAACAGCTTAGACTGAATATTTAAGCACGATACACATAGTTGTTGGACATCTGACAATGCGAACTGAGCAACAATGGACGGACAATGTATGAATCCCCGTGGTGCGTAGTGCCGTGATATTGCAATCTTGTTTACTTATATCGATAGATTTTGTGTTGTTTACATAAGAAAAACTTGCCAGTTGGAAAATAAAGTTGAGCTTATTAAAAGTCATTTTGACTATTTATATAGCTCTATAATATGTAAAACTAATACAACATATTTTTTCTACATAACCAAATCTTAATCTCTTAAAAACATCATAAGTTCGAAGGCTTGGTTTCCTATGAATTAACATACACACACACACACACACACACACAAGAACATGAGCACGCAGCGCAATACAAATGCCTTGGTACTTAGATCCTATCGACCATTGTTTGATAGTGTTTGAAGATCTAATCGGTGACTTTTTCAAATCGATATCTATCTAAAAAAGGCAGTTAATGCCGTTTTAATAGCGTCTTGATTTGTTTCTGATTGCCACTTGAGGACGCGAGCTGAATTCTAAAAGCGATCTTTGCTTATTTCGTTTTGATTGATGATTTTTCGTCGCGCATTTTAAATTTTGTACGTTTTCTTGTTTTGAGTTTTGGATTTTTGATTTTGTTTATTAGATGGAGTTCTTTGTGTCTGTGTGTAATTGTAGGAAAAGTTTTTGTGCATAGTTCTAAAACTCTACTAGGATTATTAATGTTGCATTATGCACTTTATAACTACTAGTATTAAGGTTGAAAACAATTTCTTCTTCCCAAAACTCGTAATACGAAAACACAGTGAAATGATGGCACAAGTAGTGGTAGCACCAACATCTGTAGCCCTGCAATATCAATTAAACAGACGAAAGCGCCACCCCTGTCTGTTTGTACAGTCGTTCCGTTGACACAGGCGACACCAACAGATAAAAATGTGTTTGACTTGTTTCTTGCCACCGAGACGGGTTTGTTTGTCAAGGGGAGACTATGAGTGTCCCAATGTAATCCCTTGCTTCAAAACCAAGTTTTCAGTTCGGTTCAGAAAATTACATCTTTAATTTTATTTTTTTACGATGTGTCATTTTTATCGATAAAATTGTTTAAGTAGTAACTTGTACACAACACTATAGCTTTAGTGCCGTATAATTTGACCAACATGCCAACTTTTTATTTGACTTTAAGTGTCAAAATATTAACAGCTTAACTAGCCCATAATAACGCTATAACGTCACAGTTTTTAGAACGAAAAAACTATTAATTACAACTCAATTAATTAAAAGAAATAACGCTCATTAACCTCGTTTTATCCGTTTCTTATTAATAAACAATAATAATAAAAAATAAGGCCAGTTTTTCTATAAAGTAAATTTCAAGGGATTAAAAATACCGTCATTCGAGTACGTGTTAACTCTGTATCGCTTACTAATGACTCGTAAAACAGAAAACTATTCGGTTTTATTTACCGACGCTACTGCAGTTCAACTATGTTTAAGGAAGCTTAAAGCCTCAAAAGGCTGTGACAGACCAAACACAGATGTGACGTGGGCAAACAACCTCCACACGGGTCGTAACCAATCGCCTCTCCAACCAAATGGGTCAATAAAACAGTCGATTCTCTGTTGGTTTTAGTCAACTTTAGTTTTTAGTCGATTCTACTCTTGTTTCGATAGTGTAGTGTACATCACTAGACTAACAAACGAATGGCCCACGTGTTCTTTTGTTGACTTTTTTCAAATTTCGAACTTGTACCAGCCAGTATTTTTGGCAGATCTAAAATAAGTTTTTATGCTACGCTTAAAAGAGGTTGTATTTTGGCCGCAAAAAGCAAAGATTTGACGTTTAAGACCCCCTTAACCCAATTTTGAGTAAAATAACTTGTTGATAATACTCGAAATTCGCGACATGACGCGATAGTAGCAGACTGCAAGATCCCAATTATACACAATAGCGCACTTGGCTTCGTATAACGACAGTTGTTGATAAAGAGAACCACCTGAGGCTGTTTATGAATGCGTAGCGATACAAGCTTTGATATTTGGGTTTGCTTGCTTTTATGGGAACTTTTTGAAGTATTTATTTAAGTTATTTAAGAGAAGTAAAATTCTTTCCTGACTTTTTTTTTTGTTTCTTGCTACAACTGTTAATGTCTAACCGTTTTTTTTTCTTCAATTAATTGTTACTGTGACCTGACATTAAACTAAGATAAAGCGAAATAGTCCAACATTAAAAAAACTGCACATTGGTTTAATGCAATCGCATGACAGACAAGCCTCTCATTTTATATATGAATATAACCTTTAGAAAAACCTTTAGCAGCACTCAGACGTGTCATGTGTTTCTCAAGAACATCCAACAAAGCTGCCATTTTAATTATCATCCACAATAAATAAAAATAACTCCAATTCAATTACTTCAAAAGTCAATAATAGCGTATTGAAATAATTCTGTTAAGTACGCTTTGTTGGTTTGCACAGAGGGCCGACCGCAAGACGTCGTGGAAAAAATATATTATGCGATACTTAAACTGTTCGTACTTGTACTAATTATGTAGTAACTACTCAACAGCTTTTGAGCTGTATAGACCACTGTGCGTTTGTGGTGAGTGGTAACCAAGTGGTTTGGACTAAAGATGTATTTTAACAACGTAATTTCGTTCAATGAGATATTTATTTTGAGTGCTGGTTATCGACCCACAACTTTTTTAAAAGCTAGCCTACTAAATACTTCTTGTAAAGAAATCAGTCGTAAAATAAATAACTAAATAATGTTAAAGCTATGCCCTCGAAAATAAACGGAGCAACTTGACAAACAGATGCGTCAGCCAGTGGCACCACATGTCAGGCTCAGCACAAAAACACAACACGATAATTCACCTATTCGTCGAGTAAAGTTTGCTCTGCGCCCGGATGTCGCCAGTGTTTGGCCGTCTTATCTCCAAGCCGGTTAAAACCGTGGATGAATGACGCTTATCAACTCACGCTCAGGTAAAACTGACAGCTTAGTTTACAACTTTACAACCCCAAGCTACTGTTTCTTCCCACCCATTTTTAATTTCCCAAATTTATGAGTCACGACCCGCAAACAAATCAATCTATTAGCAGAGATGGCTACGTGCGTGACGGTGACAGTTGATAAAACGAATTTTCAGTAACGAAGTCAAATAACATGAACGTCGCCTCCGACCGGCGCGATTCGTAATGCCTTAGATTTTATTTGTTAAAAATCGGTTAAGTACCCGTGTCGAACCGCGGCCGTGGGTGGCCGCCATCTTACTTTTATTATTTCACTTTTTGTCCCAGCTAGCCGCGGGAGGCACACGGTGCGATTCAGCTTTTTATGAGTGACAATATAATATCTTTTTTTTTAATCTTATTTCCCTATTTTGTTGTTCCGAGAAATATTTCTCGTTTACCTGTGTTTAATTTCGGACAGCTCTTTAGCTAATCAAATCGTAAATTATGCTCAAATGTTCCCTATTTTATGGGATATTAAAGTGAACCCACGTTGTATTTGTGTTGTGGTTTGTATGAGGTATAAATGTGGACAATACTTACTAATGAGTCGACCTCTGGGTCCGCTATGTAGTAAGGTTTCTCCTGACGTATCTGTGAAACAAACAAACATATTTATTAATACATATTTTTCAAAATCATTACGAATGTAAAGTGAGCATGTCGGGTACTGGATTAATGGCGGGCGCAGTCGGGTCATAACGCTTGTACGTGGCTAATAAAATGCTCGCTCGCTTGGCTGCGCGCGCGCACGCATCCTAGATTAAAAATATAGACTCGACAATTTACCGACTATAAATTATAATAACTGGATAGGTTTAGACTTTGTACGAGATTGTGCGAGGACTCTGGATGTAGATAAAGTTAGAAGTGTGCTTACAAGCTGATAACTTCTTAGAAAATCTATTTACGTGTATTTCTTAACAAAACATCATTGTTCTTCTAAGGCTGAGATCTTAATTCCTATTCTAAATTAATTTGCATAAAAACTCCATAGGTTCTAATCCCACGATTCTTTCAAACGAATACTCTTATCAGTAGTGGTCGCAGGCGCATAATCTGTCCTATCTCAAACATAATCTTTGGCCCATACTTAAGAAACGCTTTTTTTCGACATTTAAACCCCGTGTTGCCCGGAAATGCGATACTATCATGCACACCGAAGCGGCCCGATTTTTTACATCTAGCAACACAGTATAATATTATATGTTAGTTGCCAGTAAAAATAATTATACTAAGAGTATGTACTAATTAAACTAACATGACATAACATTTGAAAACCATAGCAATTTGCTTCCGAGTTATATTCATAATTAAGGTAATTTTTCTCATAATTCTTAGTGTGCCATGTTTATTTTGGAACCATTTGGTAGGGTAATAAAGTTTGATATTTTAGAGCTAAATATTGGTAATAACATAGTTTTTACCGTTAGATTTTGCTTTGTAATAACAATGAAGTAGTGTGAAAGGAACATAAAGACGAGATAGATTAAATATTAAGCTGAAATAAAACGCAGTTTATCTTGCAATCCAACGTTAAATCATAATGTAATATGTATTCAAATAGAGCCTTATGACCAATTCGCCAACACAAAAACTATTACAAGATTAAAACAATGTAGCGATTTAATTTATTGTCAAATAAAATTTTGCAACAAAACTACACATAAGTAATACTATTGTAGAATATTGCAAAATATTACAGACTAGCTTTCACCCGCGGTTTCACCCACATCCTGAAAGACGGACTACTTCCTAGACGGGGATAAAAAATAGCCTATATATTTTTCTGCAATATAACCTACATTACTGACAAGTTTCATCAAAATCTGTCTGTCTAGTCGTGTTTGCGTCCAAGAGAAACAAAAACTCATACATACCTACAAACTTTCGCGTTCATGAATATTAGTAAGAAAAACACAATTAAGAAGAAAACTACTAAACAACTTTATCCACTATTAATAACTTAATAAGATGCTAAAGATAATAATAACCGTACCGCAGTTTTTATGCAAATCATTTTTACTTCTATCTAATTGGTCAAGGATTTGATTACCAATTACTGAGGCCCATCAATTTATTTTGAATCTCTCTATAATCATTAAATCAACCATCTTGTATCGGAAATAAAGTATTAATTGAAATCGAAAATTTCATGTTAATTATTACATAAATTAATTTATGTACAATTTTGTGTGTTCTTTTTCTTATATTGTTTTAAATACAACTTTATTGATTATTTATATCAAACTAGATCCATTAATTTTATTTTAATATGTAAAATATTACTAATTTTACATTAAAAAAAAGTACTTTAAAAATTAACAATTTCTGTTATAACATGACACTAATTGATTTTAAATTTTCATGCTCGTGTTGCGTTTTTGTCATAATTAATTTAATAAATAAAATTAAGTTTGACATAATTATTATTATATAAATATTTATAATTTGCTTTCTTTACAACAGTGTTTGTGTAAAAGTGGCAGCTGCGTGAATTTGTATTGGCAATAAAGATGACAGATACACAGTGTGTAATACTTGATTATGACCTGGACAAAACAAAAAAAAAAGAGTTATTTTCTTTTACTTAATCATCTGCCTAGCTTTTTCCCAACTATGTTGGCGTCAGCTTCTAAACGAATGCAGCTGAATACCAGTGTTTTACAAAGAGCGACTGCCTATCTGACCTCCTCAACCCAGTTACCCGGCCAACTCAACACCCCTAGGTCAGAGTGGTTATTATTTTCTGTTAATTAATAAACCAGATTTTCTCTACACAACATTGTTTTTGATTACTATACCATTTATAATATTAATTAGTGAGACTATAGTACTTTTGCTGACCCCAGAAAAATAAGTGTGAAAAATAATAAACGAGCATAAATATCGATACAAAATACTCGATCCGAAAGACGATTTGCAAAAAATTATAAATATGACAGTTAATTTCGCATTACTGACGATTCAAAATAGACTTTATGTCATTACACTTAAGGTGCATTTCTTATTTGTAAGAGATGGTATCTTAACCGCTTGGCGATTAAAATGTATGGGATCAATTTACTATGGGAGTTAAATGTCATATAAAAATTATACATTTTTAGCTTCACAGATGATGGATAAGGCTACCTTGTAATATTGATTGGGTTTTAATTACTAGCACTTTTTTTCTTAATTAAAAACTTTTTAGTTCGACTTTAATTCTTGGTTAGTAAGTTTTTTCATGATAAAATAATGATGAAGGTATTATGGCATTCATTTCATTAATTTTCTTATTTTCTATCGATATAAAAAATACTGTCACCACCATATTGTCCATAGAGAACAAACTTTACTCCTAACTCTTCATAACCTTCTAAAAAGAGGTTTACTTCCAAAAACAAGGCTAATACCTAATCACAGTTCTAAACCATAAAGAAGACCACATAAAAAAGTTTCTAATACATCTAATACTGGCCACCTTGAGACGTACATGGCAACAAATCATAGTTCCGTAATGACTAGCACCGGGTAGCGGGTTTGATCCCGCCCACGGCATAATGGTTATCATTCCGCCTTGTGTCATTATTGGTTACAACAAATTGTTATTTGCCTCTAGTTCAACTGCAGATGTTAGCACTGTGGGTGCAGTTTATTCTTGTACGGAAAAAAATATATTTTATATTTATTTTTAGTCGTCGTTTGTTTTCCAGGCTTCGTTTTCGCACAGGTATGAGTATGACCTATATTACTAAAGTATAATGTCACTTTTAAAATGACCAAAAAATCCTAAAAATTGCTATAGCAACTGGTTATTTGAACTTAATAACTTAATATACTACCAGTTAGCAATCTTTATATCAATAAGCAAATTAAATTGTCATTTATGTTACATATTTAAAAATATTCAAGAATCTCTTTCAACCATACATCTTTCAAATTGCATCATATAACTTTAATTCCATACTGATTAATCGCTTCAAATATGTCTCGCTCAAAATTCCTCTTATACTTAAGTTTGACAAATACGGATTTCCATCAGTACCAATTGTCTTGACCTCTGGTTAGCAAAAAATATATAGAAACTGTAGAAGCGTGGGTTTGTATTATCTTAAATCCTTGGGTCACTGATCTAGTGATTCATGCTTAAGTTATATTCACACCTTTTAATAGTTGGAGAGTAACGTTGTATCATTTTAATGGACTGCCCATTAATTTGAGATTAGATTTTTTGTCGAATAGAGTGTACTAAGATTTGGAAGAGCTTTAGGTATGTTTATTTTACTAACTGTTATATGATCTCCATTTAAGTTATTTACATACAAAATACTTATTTATTCATTATCTTTGTCCAGTCATTAGACCCAAAGCGGCCAGTGGGCACCAACACATGCAAAGCTACACACACATTACACAACTAATCGTGTCGATGCATATCACTTTAATGATAGACCAAAGTTACCAAAATCCAACCAATGGCGAATGTACGATCGAAAATATAACAAACGTAAACAGCCCCTCCCCCTCCCTGAGGCAAGGAAGTGTCTCATTTAGGGGGGCAGCGACCCATGAAGCAAGACTATAGCCCCTTTGGACACAAATTAAATGCTAATAAGACGATCGACTGATACCAAAGTCTTGGAACAATTTTTGGTGTATACTTAGATTTTATGGGTGTTTTGAGGAGGGCCTCGGTAGTGTTTTGAACGGTTTTTTAGCTCTTTTTACTTCTTAAGATACAATGAACGCAAGTCTGTCCTGCCCTTCTGTATTTGGTTTTTATTCGAGAATCACAATGTTATTTAAGCTTAAGCCACATAAATAGGAATACTTAATTTGGACACTATGCAGAGCGCTGCTGATATTCAAAGCTTAAACAACGTGAATGCAACAGCAATGTAAGTGGTTCACATCGGCACGCTTAATGCCTCCATTACAACTGACATCGGGACAAAAACACCACGAATTGTTAGGTGTCGATACGAAGCAAAAATTCCCTTTCGAATCGAGTTATTGCATCCATATTTTTTATTTTAATCGATGCATCGAACTGTATTCTATCGATTTAACTCGCAAAAAATGTGGGACAAAAGCGTTTTATTTCTGTTTGTCCCGTAAAAATAAACAGGCCGTGAACAAAATAACTTTTGACTCGTCCCAAATATCTTTGTGATACGACAATTGTCGTTTTCTCTATTCATAGCGTTTACCTGAGGCTCATTGTTACCCCCCTTTGTGCCCTTTCAGTCGAAATAGTATTGTTTGTTTAATTGAATAAGTACCTTCGCAGAGGCTCTTATTGTGCTCCAAGGGACCAGTCTCATGTCCATGTAACCACCTCGGAACAACACTCAAGTTAATCGATTAAAGACTTTTTTCCACTGAAAACTGGAATCGACCTGTGTCCGAGTAACACTGATTTTAAGCACCGATTGCCCGCTACCTGGGCTCTCTCGAAAAAACTACGGAACTCATCATTAAATTCGTAAAGTCCCAAACCAGACGTCCACATGGCTCATTGAATATTAAACTCTATTTGACACAAATTAAAGTTCATTATGAGTTGATGAACAACGGGCACTTAGTGCGATAAGTAACGGAATAACTGCGGCACCAAAATCGCTACCAAACGTGGTACCCTGTAATTTGTAATAAAAAATCTATTTATAAGATAAAATAAAGCACCGAGACGCTACCTAAGATGCCCGGCGATCGATCTCGATGGGCTTTTTAATAAATCAAGAGGTTTCGAGCCATTTTGACGCTTGTCAAAGTTAAACGTACGATATAGAATCGCGCGTACCTTCCGCTGGCTTTAATGTTAAGTTATTCTATAATGCTCAGAGGTCGAGTTTTGTAATTTAGTTAAGTCGCCTCCTATTTAATAACATTCTTGTACGTCCGGCGGTCGGCAGGTGATTTTTTTTCTCGAATTTTTTGACTTTAAAAAACGTTCGTTCGGCCGACCTCGCTACTGAAGTAGTTCGAATTTTTAAATTATAGTGTATTAATACGCGTTCCTGTTATGAAATTTTTATTTATAGTGCGCGCGTCTCGGCTTGGTTACGTCGCACGTCGCACGGGCGCGCGTCACGCCGCGATTGTTTTGGTGACCGCGACCGCTCCGCATTTAATCACCTGTTTTGACACAACGACGTGCGAATATATTTATTTGGTCCGCTTTACTGCCGCCCATAAACGGGCGTAATGAACAAATGTCTTTATGGTATACTTGTAAACGTCAAATATCAGTCATTTCTCCTTGGAGAGCACAAAAAACGCCATAAATATTCTTAACAAAATGGCTCCTACTGAATATTGTGGCCATAAACGTAGCTCTATAAAATGAGGTTTGGTTGTTTAACTTTTGTTCGGGCTCTGTGTTGGAATTAAAAGAACTTAGACGAGAGTCCGACCTTTTGTTTGCGTAGTGTTTCTTTCCATAAAATATATGTAAATCATCTAGAAATTATTCATAACTAACTGGAATTTATAAATGTTTTACGGTTTGTTTTTGTGTTGTCAAAAACTTTGTGTGCCAGTGGCCTTAGAGCGCTGCTTGTGTGGAAAGGTCACCGCAGCCGGTCGCAGAGTATTTCGCACGGCGACGATGCTCACAAATAAAACTGTTGCTCTAAAATTTCTAAATGACGCTTCTCGTTGCCCGTGGAGCGTCATCCCCATTAGACAAGGACAAAACCCAAAGTGAAACAAGGACGGGGAGACAGTTGAGCGTTTTTCGTGCGTTTTTTGTCCCGAAATCCGTGCGTTCAAAAATTTTATTTTAATACAAGAAAAGTATTCAAAAGATACGGGGCAGGTAGACGCGCCCGAACCGGGGTATTTGCTTAGTTTCTTTTTTTCTCGCACAAAGAATTCAACTTGATTTATGGTCGTGGTGTGTGACGATTTGTGACCTGTAATTTCTGATGTGAGTTTTGTCACTACGGATCTGGGAGCTTGATTTATTAATTCACGGATCGTTCGTCAGAGGGCGTGTTCCGGTTTTGACAGTTGTCAGTAACATATAATTTTTGACGAAAATTATATTTATTGTTTGATCTCGGTTTTGTTTTGGTCCAATTGAGACATTACGCTAAACACTGTGAAATTTTATTGCGGTGATTTGTGCAATTTATTTTTTTGTCTGCCAAGAAATATAATTTGACGCAGTGTGTAATCGGCGACAGTATTTCGTTTGTTGGATTTTTGTTCGTAATAATGGTTTTGTTGTCATTTTTTCCACGTTGTAAAGATTTAGCTCAGTGTGCGAATCACGTGTGCTCATAGAGGGGTATCATACACTACAGTTAGTTACTTAACCGGTCCCAAGAGGGTCGTTTAAGCCCGGAAGGTCAGTTTTTCGACCATTAACGCGATCAGAGGGTTGGCGTGGAATTAGTGGGTAGTAATAAAGGTGGTAGGTAATTACCCACTTCGGAGCAGTCGGTTAAATGGCGTCTCACTCGTTCAGACTATTACACTAGTCGTAAATTTGTGTTAATCGCTTTATTTTTTGTTTGTCTTAGGTCTTATTGTTTTTCTTGAGGTGCGGAAGAGATTAAGTTTTCTTTTAATATTGGAATTTTATTTATTTGGGACAGTTGATAAAAATTAATGTATTTTTATTATTTATTTGGTATTATTGATATCCTAATCCTTTGCAGGTGAGGTGATTGACATCCGATTTAATTTTGTGCTAGATCACCTAATAAATAATACTTACTTAGGTCCACAATCATTAAAGTGAATAACAATAGATTCTTATTATAAAGCAATGATTAAGAAATCTGAACCTTGTCCACAAATAATTAGAGTTTAGGTCACCATAACATGCAGTACCTTAGTGCAATTTTCAACCTTATGCACTATGACTTAAGGTTTAATCTGCATTAACACTTACAAGACAGACATGTTAGGTCTGATAGAGACGTTAGATATATAACTGGAAGATTAATTTATAATAAATTGTTTTATACAAAGTACATAGTTATTTTTTTTATAATAATAGTATTTACAAAGAACATTGTTCAAATAATACCTACTCATTATCTATTACAATGTGAATTCTATTAAGTGCATTTTAATTTATAAGGCAGAACTATAAGTAAGTATTTTCTTAGTTAATAACACATAATTATCAAGATTGGTTTAGCAGTTCCTGAGTTTTTTTTTTTTATATTGCATAAAACCATTAGTAGTATTATTTATACGGATTTATGAATAGTTAATCTAGGTACATCAAAGAAGACTCTAAGAAATAAAGGCTCAAGTATATCCACTAACAAAAGCCAAAATTATTACACTAAACTACTTTTACTGCGTATTTTATCCCATCACACAATTAACTCTAAGTTTACTCTTTCATCTTGAAGAAACACCACAATAAAGCTTCACCCAATTGACTCATCAAAAGACGTTCAGCCGTTTCCGAGATAGCCACTCACCAACTACTCACGTATGACTAACGCCATTATTTACGTGCTCCAACGCTTAAGACAACAATAACAAAAAAACATTGAATTTATAACCCTTCAGATTTCTCATGACCTCGCTTTACACAAACAAACCAACAAACAGAGCATATTTCGCTGAAGTGCACTCGAAAACGTTTAAAAAATAAACAGAAAACTCGAAAAAGGCATCAATTTTTAAACAATACGTATTGTATTAAAAAAATATATTTAAAATGAAATAATAGCTTAACCCTCAAACGCGATCGGTACGCGTGTTTGTACAAAAATAAACGCGTTTAGTACGCACGCCATTATATTATGAATACGTAACGAAACGCACCCTTGGTTCGGCTGTTTTTTAATCAACCCTCTTAAATCCCAGCAGGCTAAAAATTAAAGTGTAATGGTGCAATGTTTAATAACTTATCTGCGGGTACGTTGTGTGTTTCGCCTTTTGTTAATGTAATTTTTAAAAGTTTAACTTTTAGGGCGCAGAAATTGATGCAAACAGACTTATCTTCGGGTATTATTATTACTTTGCGTTTACTCCTTCATAATGATAGGAGAAACATGTGTGTTTGTTTATAAGTTCTCTTATTATTTTATAGATCATTTGTGTGCAATGTATTGTATCTGGTTAGCAACATAATTAAGAATGTATTTATTGCGTCTTACCCGTTTTATGTCTGAATAAATGTTTCTACTATAAAACGTTAATTATACCAACACTGAGTATTTTACGCTAATAACAGTTATTGCGACGACATCTTTAACCGTTTATTTGTCATAAAACTTAAGAAGTTAGTCAACTGTAAGTTTATTATCAAACTGTACTTTAGTAAGTCATGCGATAACCCTTATTCGCGCTGTGCGAACTAATTAGAAAGGAAGAAACTAATATTGAGAGCATTACCGCGTTAACCCCTAATCATCGACACATTGATGAAACAATCACGTGGCCCCCGGGGTCTAGCCGACCGAAGGGTTAGACGCATTACTGGACATAATCTTGATTGATCAGCTACAAATAATGTTGGTTTCGCGCCGCGTGACGTACCAACCCTTTGTTTTCTTTGTTCCGCGTACAGTGCGCAGCGAGAGGGTTAGATGCGCTTTTCTTGTCGTGTATCGGCAAATTACTTGAAATATTGTGATACACAAGTTCAAGCAAATTGAGTTAGACTGGTTTGAATAAATCGACGCCGACATCCAGCTGCGAATCACAATAAAAACGTTCGTAAGATAATATTCTTTGAATATTTTGTATTATTCTTCTGATTGCATATCATTAAGCGAGTTGTGCAATGTAATGATAAATGCGCATCATTACGCAGCCATTATGTTTTTAAAACATTAAGTGCAAAGCGTAAAAAGATTATTAAAACGACTACGTATGTAGGTATATAGCTTCAATAATTTCTGAACGAACCAAAGGCTAAGAACTCACGGAGCGATTTTTAACCGTGCCCGCCGCGGCTGCGGGCCCGTAGCTTCTGTAGAATGCAGATATACATGTAAAAAATTAAAGCACATTTCACGACGCGATTTACGCCCGCAGTCTGCGCGTTTGTTTGCGGGTCCCGCTGCACCGGCGGGCAACTAGTAGAATCGCGCGGGCCGCGGTCACCCGCAGCCTCGGCGGGTTGCGCCCGCGCGCTCTGCGGTCGATTGGCCGGCCGTCAATTGCCCGTCTTGCGTCTTGCGATCATCGCCCGCCACGTTTGCGGGCGATAATCTCAACCGCGACGGCTGTGTAACTGCGCAAATAAACGGTCTCGTGAGTTTGGAAATAAAAACGCAGTTCCGCCACCGCGGCGGGTACGGTTAAAAATCGCTCCGTGAGTTCTTAGCCAAAATGGCGGTTGTAATTTCGCGCCAAAGTTAGCGTACAATATGGCCGTCAAAATAGAATTTTCCGCTACCACAGACTGCAATTACATTGGAATAGATTAAAAATAATAACAAGTTCGCTTACGAGGTGTATCATTTGTAGGGCGAATTCAGCGGCAAATTGTCGACTAAGAAATTACAGGGTTATAAATGTACTACTTGATCGTACGTACTTGAAAATTGAAGCATTCAGAGGGTTAAACCGTGCATTGCTGATTGATACTATTTAGTTATTTTCTGATGCATTATTGAGTTGTAAAGTACGGGGAAAATGCTTTTCCGAGGACGTTCGGAATTTCCCTTTACGATAATAATTACTTAATTAGAGAAGTTAACCTTACTCTGTCATCATGGTGAATTCTATAAAGCGTCAGACGTACCTACCTATTAAAATCTGCTATTTAAAATTAAAATTGAATGCATAAGGACAAATAGAATGAAACAATATAACTTTTTTAGCACACAAAGACGCTTAGAGGAGAATTGAATAAAAAGACACCGAAAAAAATATATTAATAACCTTTTTTTTTGCACGTTTAGTCAAAATTTGTGTTTTTTATTTCAAACAGATGCATCGGCCTTAATCTTCCTTTGTGATTCATACGAATTTCAACCTATTTAGTGTAGATATAGAGTGCATTTTTGTTTATTGTTTTTGTTGTTTTTTTTTTAGCATCAGATCTGCTTGTTGGTTCACATAAGAGATTATAAATATGTATTATTGTAATAAGACATTATGATTCATGGAGGGATTAAACATCATTTTGAGCCCCTATAGTCAATGCAAGGGAGTATTTTATACTGTTTACGTTCGTAATGTTAAGTGAGGTTTTTTTACTCGGATGCATTTTTATATTATGTATGACATTTGGCGAATTATCTGGGTACTTCTTCTTCTGCTTAAAGTCTCCCAAATACAATGAAACGTAGTTTATTCTTAAGTAAACAATTGTTATAATAACACTACAATTTGTACCAAAATATATAGGTACTTATACATAGATAATTTTCTTTCACTTTTCATACAAAATACTACGTTTGAAAAAAAAAAGAAAATAACATAATAATGTATGATACAGCTATTTTTTCGCATTTTTCTTTGAGACTATGTCCACGTTTTAGTTTATACTAGGGGTGAAAAGCGACTAATCATCGCTGCAACATTAATTTCAATAAAAGAGGGTGGGACTGTTGTCTATGGCGTACCATCGACTACAGAAGTAGTTTTATCATATTTTTGTCTTCAATATGTAGAGCAGTGTTTTCGCGTATTTTTAACCAACTTCCCAAAGAGGAGGTTGTGAATTCGGATGGTTAATTCTCGTAATTTCTAAAATCTGACGAGAATTTGGGACCACAATATGGCGGGTTTTCAACATTTATAAAACTATAAATAATGGTTCTGGTATCTGTGCTGAATTTATCAATTAAATCTACAAACAATTTTTTAAGTGAAACGGTTTCACTGCATTCAATCTACAATACCAATACTCCCAAAATAAGTCTCAACACAAACAAATTTCTAAGCAAACATATGAATGTATTAAACTCACTGATGATATTAAACAACATAGGCCTACCCTACGTAGGTAAAAACTCCCTTTAATCCATGTCAGCTGCTCCTGACTGGTCCGTTTCCCCATTCTACCCTCCAACTACCCTTATTTACAACCAAAATAAACGAAGACCCACCTTCACTCACAATATCTTAACACTCAGAGCTCAAGAAATATTGGTGATAGTCGACCAGTATAAGGTGAACGGTTTGGCAGAACATTTGAAATTATGTGAGAGGTCAAGCTAAAGTGGTGGTTGTAGCTAAGCTATGAAGTACATAATGGGTGGTATTCTTTGGTTCATTTTTGTGGTAATGTTAAACCTATGGATATTAAGGATTTTTGGTTGTTTTGTGAACTGAAGCTGATTGTTAAGTTATTGTTTTTCTTAAGCTATTGTAATTTAAGAAGAAACCTACAACTTTGCCTGTATGTCAAAGACATTTTTAGGAGAGCGGAAAATAGGTCCCGTCTTTTTGTCTATCTATACTAATATTATAAAGCTGAAGAGTTTGTTTGTTTGTTTGTTTGAACGCGCTAATCTCAGGAACTACTGGTCCGATTTGAAAAATTCTTTCAGTGTTAGATAGCCTATTTATCAGAGCCTATTTATCCTAGCAGAGGTTCCCACGGGATGCGGGTGAAACCGCTGGCAGAAGCTAGTCATTGACAAGCCTTAAAGCGTGTTTTGGAAAGCACGATACAAACTGTAGGTCCCGGCGGTTATTTAGACATTGTTGGTAGTCGTTACGGGTAGTCAGAAGCTTTTAAGTCTGACAACTAGTTTACATAGGGGTATTGGGGTGCCCGGGTAAAGTCAACGTCAAAGTATTTCATCATCATCATCATCATCAGCCTATCGCAGTCCACTGCTGGACATAGGCCTCTCCAAGTGCACGCCACTGAGATCGATTTTCGGCTTCTCGCATCCAGCTCCTGCCAGCCGTCTTGCGCAAGTCAAGTATTTATTATTTGTAAAACATAGGTAAAAATAAATGTAGATCTTAAAATTAAAATAGTGCGCTACGTTCTGTCTATGGTGAGACGTACTGACCCGGCGAGACCCGGTAACTGGGTTGAGGAGTCGTGGTGGCCTAGTGGGCAAAGAACCAACCTCTCAAGTATGAGGGCGCGGGTTCGATTCCAGGTCAGGCAACTTTTCCAAGCTTGTATGTACTTTCTAAGTATATCTTAGACACCAATGACTGTGTTTCGGATGGCACATTAAACTGTAGGTCCCGGCTGTCATTGAACATCCTTGGCAGTCGTTACGGGTAGTCAGAAGCCAGTAAGTCTGACACCAGTCTAACCAAAGGGTATTGGGTTGCCCGGGTAACTGGGTTGAGGAGGTCAGGTAGGCAGTCGCTTCTTGTAAAAGCCGACCTCAACAAAGCTGGAAAAAAGCTAGCCAGATGATTGACAAGACTTAAGATACAGACCGCAAAAGGCCGTCTTTCATTGAATAAACACCTATATTTCGAGCACTAATTACTGCTTATTTTTCAAAACACACAGGTTAATGACACTGCCATTGAAAAAAAAAACGCTCGTTTTTCCAAAACCTGTATGTGTACGGTACTTTAAAATCAAAACGTTCGGCAACTGTCGGCGAATGTCGGCGTTGGCGACAAAATCGGCCGACGTGTCGCGAAGAATGCGCCTGCGACTTTGTAATTGCACACCACTTGGTCTATAGGGTGTTTTGTTTCGGAAAAGTTAGTATCTACTGGAAATGGTGTAAAAATCGAGAGCTTCGGAGACTAGGGTTAAAGGATTGTATGGATGGATAATTATAATATCGTGTAACTTTCTAAGGAAAATCTACCGATAACGACAACCAAAGCAGTATTTTGGCTAGGTAGGACATTTTATTAATACAGTTAACTTTTAAGATGCTACAATTGTATCTCGCATCTCGACACCCATCAATAAATCAGTTTTGACAAAACCGAACCCCATCAAGAACAGATCATTATCTGCGAACCACTCAAAGATCTCTATCCACCAAGCCACAGAGATTACCACAGATTTCTCATTCTCAACACCCTGTCCACAAAAGCTTGCACCTAGTGTATTTATGTCATTATTAACCGGTGCGAATTAATACTCATTTAGCATCCATTTTTATCGCGAACGCTGTGCTCGTCGCAAAAACCCCCATACCTCTAGACTCGACGCTGCACCGGTTTTGTGCGCAGACGCATCTCAGCCCAAAATGGACCGCTAATCATTGTTGCTGTAATATTATTTATTGTAGAGGTAGATTTGTTGCGGTTAGGAAGATGGATTGAGGGTGTGTTGTGTGATTTATTGTTTTAATTATAGTTTTAGTTGGTTAAAATTACTGACGTTTGACTGTCTGTGGTTTGAGAAGATAGATTTTGAAAATGAGAAGAGAAGAATAAGACACAGCTAATCTGCAATAATAAGTACTCTCTGTTATATCCTTTTTGATCTTTAGTCTTACCTATATTTTGTAAGTCCTACATAAAACGTTTAGGTAAAATTAAAACACCCTTGAGACTGCCGAAATCCTGCTGACCAATCACGTCAGCGCGCGTTACGATTGGCGTATTCAAATTCAGAACCCTTGGACGAATTTAAATTTCGAACGCGTCCCTTCTGCGGCCGCGATTCGTGTTCTATTTTCCATAATCTGCCAGCGGCTGTGACCTCTGCACGACGTTGTATCTTTTAATTTATTTCTTGAATTTTTTATTTATGTTTTCTAGTTGACGTCACATTGAGTGATGAAAGAGCATAATGTTTAGTTCATCGGCATATTAATGCCGCTTTAAACGGACAAAAAGTCGACGCGAGTCGGTCGACGCGGCGTGTCAGCCACTAATTGAGAAGCGCACGCTATCGCATGGTGCAACCAGGCCTCAATCAGTAAGCAAAGGTTAGAGAAAATTCTCTTAGTAACATACTTTTATTTAGTTCTATCGGTGACCAGCCTTTTATAAAATTGCATAGATTATCGGTGTTTGTTATCACAATAAATGAATGACTGACCTTTACGCGAAGAACTTTTTGCATCGAGATAGAGAATTCCCTTTTGTAATTCGAAAACATTTTACATTCTTGAAATGTAGAGCGAGTGAAGTAATTTAGACTCTACTAGAAACTATTTTGACTCAAATTGCATTGGAGATTTTATCGACTGTTCCAACTCCATAAACAATATAAACTTGAACTACCGAAACAAACAATACAGTAACAGGTATTTTGTTGTGCCAAGCGATAGTTATGAATCTAATAAATATTGTAACAGCGCTGGTTATCATGACAAGAATTCATTAGCCTCAATAATTGTGAATGCAGCGCGAAACGCATCTAATAGCATTTATAATTATTTTTGCAAGAATTACATTTATTTTATAAATGGCCACTTTCACGGAGATGCCATAACAATAAAAGAGAAAATTCCGAGCGCCATAACCTTGTAGCGGCGGGGTGCTGTAAATATTATTGACATTTTAAAAGTATGCTACTCGCATTTTCGCGTGTGACTTAAGAAACGTTCGTTACATAAGGTTTTTTGTGTTTATCACGTCGTACGTGGCCCCACTCTGTAATTAAATGGTCGCATCAATGTTACGCGGGCAGCGTCGCGAGTAATGCGTATTAAATAGGTGATATCCTTTACGGCTTACGCTCACGCTGGTGATTGCGCAAAAAATACAATGAACTGTAATCGACCATTTGTGATTGCCGTTGTTTTCTTCGAGGTCAAACGATGAACGAAAACAGAGAAATCTCAGAGGTTTCCCACGAATCCGGGATCAAGGGTATCTTAAACCCAACAATTTTTATCAACAAACGAACCCGAAACAAGATGCGTAAGGAATTCCAAACGGCAAAAACCACTCGATGGGGACGATAAAACGAAATCGCCGATGCGTTGTCGAAAAAAAAATGCAAGTGCTGCGTGCGAGCGAGATAACAAAAAACGTATCGTATCGCGGTTCCACTCTAGCGCGCGCAGCTAATGAATACTGCGTGGCGCGCTGCGCGGGCGCAGCTGCGCGAGCGGACCGATCCGCCATTTCCATTATTTATTTTATTTCGGCGCGAAACGTTGAATTGGATCAGTACGACAAAGAGGTTAAATTGCGCGTCCAAATCCCATGACAATTGTCAATTATAGCGTTAAACGGAACACGGACAGATGTAAACAAATACACAATGTAGTGTCTTTTGACGCTGCGCATCACAATGCTGCGCCGGAGCAGTATCTGTGGCGGCGACAGTGTCGCCTCACGGGTCGGTGGGCCCGCAATTGATCTCGTGTGCTCAAGACTCCGAACATAATCCTTTTTATTATGGAACACAGAATATCGTGTAATCATTATGGGATTGTGAAATTATTACATGCCAAACGCCTTTCATCAACTTTCGACATTCCACGCATTGAATTAAAGACTGAAACGTTCGTGTCGGCTTTAATAATAAGTTTTGCACCATCTGATACTGGATCCAAGCCATAAATCCGTACACTGCTGTAGTAAAATTTCTTTACTAATCTTAGCAATCTGAAACCCACGATTGCAATAAAAAAAACACAATCCGTGAATGCAAAAAATTCAATGACGCATAAATCTGTCTAAACCTCATATCTGTAGATAGATCATCGAGTCTGTGCGTGAGTGTGCCCATTACTAGGTTTTTTCCTGCGGCGCTACTCGCCTCGTAATTACTAAGTCTAGTTATTAGACGTTAGCACAACTGTATATTCTTTTATCGTTTAATCCGACATTATAAGATCGATTACTAGTCTATTAATATTCAGTAAACTCGCTATAATGGCAGAAATACTTAGAAAATGCCCGTTGAAAGTGATTGACGGTGATCAGTCTGCCAAACGGTCTTTGTAATGGAATGAAGTCATACTAATAGCTGGTGCATCAGTACTTAATGAAATTGATGATGTTGTGAATTTGTAATTATTTTTCATCATCCCTCGATTAATCCAATGAATAATTGAATGGCAGACACGAAATTGAAATAGCTCACACCTTGCATGATAGCATGCAAAATTTCCCTGAAGAAAACGTTGGAAGTTTCTATGTTCGCTCTGTACATTAATACAAAGCAAGCATATATAATCCTCATAGCCACACACGAAGATAGAAAGACTAAAGCACTTCACAACGGTACAGCTAAGTACTACTGAACTCGCAATACCAACCCACCGTGACGGCATACAATAACCAATAAAAATATACAATTAAATTGGAATGAACTAATATGAACTCAATACGCTGGAGTTTTGTGTGAACTGTACTAAAAAGCGTAGTAATGAGAACAGCATCGTAACGACATCGATGCACGCCATTCAAACATCGAACAAGAACAATGAACATATTGAAACGTGAAAGAAAACTGGTTAATTGACAAAAAATATGTCTCGTAATGGCTGGATTTGAATGGAATCGAATTATTATAAAACGCAAGAAGATACTTTAGACACAACGTTTGATGAATTACTTAAGACTTGCGATTTTAGCAACATAATCGATAATTAAGGTCTCAATCGATTGGTATTGAAAAGTAGCGACATTCTTGAAGTACTTAGATAATTATGAGAATTAAGTTAGAAGTACGCTAAGCAATTTACATAAACTGGCAGTTAACAGGTTTCGTTTATCACAGCTAAAATCTATTCCAGATATTTCCAATCTCACATTGACTAATGAACTAATCAGACGTAGACACCTAGACACTGTCTGTCTGTCAGTTCAATGGAGCATATTATGACGTAACAATGCATAACTGGAATAAAAAAGAAAGAGAAAAAACTTAACATATCGACATACCAGGCTTCCACCCCATCATTAGTGTTGTGAACAAAAAAACATTTCGGAATCGATTCCCACATCGATAGATCGTCTCCCCGACAATTGTCAATTAAAATTCCCGCAATTAAGTTTTAATTATCTCTCATTATACTTTCCGTTTCTTTAAAAATATCTTGATTTATCCAGTTATTTAGCGGAGGCGTTGGAGGAATTTTTGTTTTAATGTTTGATTACACGAATGGCTTAATAAGCTGTCGCGAAAACGGAATGTTTGTTGAATGCTCTCTGTTTAAACGACTGCCAGATTTAGCTGTAAGAAGAACTCAGCTTATGGAGCACTTTGTTTCAATTTGAAATGTGTGGGCTGTCAAAATATGACGTCACTAAAGAAATATTGAAGTACACTTAATCCTCGTCTCGATTGCCTCATTAATCCGGCGGTGCTTTACTACCGATAGCACGTCACACTCCACAGACGTTAGAAAACATCTCTATCTGCAATAAACAAGCGCTACAAACGAACCATTGAAACTATAAAAATTGACTCACTGTCACTTGGAGAACGATTAATGACAACAAAAAGAGCTAAACTCATCGTGCGTACTCGAGTATGAAGCGTACTCCGTCAGCAGCAGGGGCCTGACGCGGAGTACCGGGATGACACTATCACAACTATACCGATCGGCCGGGGAGGGCACTATATCAATCATTTGGCCCACAATCGCACCGCACGCCACTTAAATGAATTTATAACATATTAAGTACGTTGAAAATAAACACTTTACGGTTTATGATTTATTTCGTGGTATGAATTATGGACGTCACTTATTTAGCGTTAGACAGAGAAGGCGAGTTTTATCTCTGTGTATTGCGATTTCACGTGCCACGGCTACCGATAAACGTTTTATTATAGTAATTAAAGCGACCGATTAGATTTCGTACGTGTTACGCGTCCAAACATTTGATAAATGTGTCATTTTACACTGTTAATCTGTTTGTGATAGTGTATTTTTTATGTTTACCGTCAAACCGTCAAGCGATAGTGATTTCGTTATTTTAACTGCAATTTATTGACTACTTTACTTGTATTGGAAAGTTTGTTACAATAAGGAAGTTGAACCAGTAATAATCATGCCGGAAAATAATACTTTTCATTTTAGAAAACGCACATTTTAACTATCATTAATCACAAACAATTTTACTAGAGCCGAAACTAATCAGTTACTACAATGTTTTCCGTGTAATATTTTAGCAGTGAACCATTAAAAACAATAATATATTATCAGGGAACCTATGTCAATAAATACATAAACAGTGGTCAGTTCCATGACACTAAGTGACTGGGCCGTATCATTTATCTGAGCGGGGTCCCGGGGGTCGCAGCCATTTCCACTTATAAATACAATTTAATTTCAATAATTATAATACAATAAAGTCTTTGACTGATAAACTATCGATGTATTTACTTACTCTATGATATGAAGTGTTCATAGAAAATTTATTTCAGTTTTATCGTTGAATAAAAGATATTTCTACGTTGAAATGAACAGCTGTGATTGAATTATTACTACAACATATAATAAAAACAATATTAGAATAAAAATACTAAACAAAATAACCTGTTGCAAGGATATAAGCAGTATAATACTATAATCGAATTTAAAAAGTGAAATTCAAATTGCACGTCGTTACAAAGTCGCATCCGGCGGCCCGTCAATGTGAAGACATCAAAGTTATTTTTTAAATTACATATCAGCGCAACATGTCAACAACTATTGTTGCCATTGTTAAAAAAAAATGTTAAACCCACAAAGATATCGCGGTAACATAATTTTGTTACAAATTACACGGTATTTGATTGTCGGTTTACAGATTACCAGTTTTACGAAAGCCCGAATTGTTACAAAATGACTCCATTTTCCCTTTTTTTAGTTCAATAATACGTATTAAGCGATCTGCCTCGTCATGTTATTATGGGCTCCGTAATGGAATATCATTTTTATAAATGTTGCAACACTTTCTTTTATAATGTTGCCATTTTAAACAAATGTCCTTCCTGGAAGATTGTTGGGAATTTGAGTATAAACAACTGTTTTTTTTTTTTGTGTTGGCAAGGGATTATGTTTGAAGGGATCGTTTTTTTGTTTCTCTGGCGAAGTCGTAAATCACGCTTGTCTTTTGAATGTTACTTTATCAGGTTTTCTCGGTCTTATTACGAGGTGCTTTGTTAGTTTTATGGCCGTAGTGTCTAGTTCGGAATGAAGAGGGGATGCTTTTCTATCACTAGTGTTCGGTTTCAAAATGGTGGCGTGACGTTTGCAGTAAAAGTAATTTAGTTAAAGTCATTTTTTTTTCTTTTTTCTATGTTATTTTCTTTATGTTTTGAAATTGAACTCACAATAACTAGCTAAGAAGTCGTTTAAAGAACTGCCGACGCAATGCTCATACATGTGTAAATTACATACGCACATAAATAAACATACATACAATTTAGACATATACATGAAAGAAAGAAACATTTAATATTCATTGCATAATCTAAAGAAAACCTCAGAAACTCATTGTACCATAACTAAGCATTCTTATCAGCAAGTAAATGAAAATTGAAAGAAATACACGCATCGAATCGATTACAATCAATCGAGAATTAATTCGAGTGCTCACAAACTCGATTTAGCTGAATCGATAACAAACCGAATAGCGAGACGCGAGTGCGTAAACAATTGGTAATCGGTATAACTCGATTTACCATTACTAATTAGTAGTTTATAGTCATTATAGCATTATGTAGAAGAAATTGCCGCTACTGATTTACCGGCCGCCATTTTGTTTGTGGTTTTAAAATTCGAATGAATATGCAAAGTTGCCAGTTTTCTTGTGCGATGTGCATTTATTTTTAAACTGGTTTAGGGCACTGTTTATCGGGCACTGAAAAGAACAGTTATATCTTTGTAAACGCATTGTAACAATTTACCATTAAATATACCAAAATCTTTAATAACAAAAATATTTCTCTCTCTAATATTTTAAAAATTTTCAATCGGGTAACCCAGTCAGTTATTTTTTTATTGAAGGCAAAGGCAGCAGGTGTGTTATGCCAAGTTATTCAACCTCCCTTCCCTGAATAATTCTAGTTCGGTCTTTTCAATAGTTTTTTTAATGTTCTCAAATGGTTTAGGGAAATGCGAATTCACCCTCCTTTAGTCTAGACTTTTGTATTGTTGGTAGAAATAAGTATTTAATTTATTTATTTCCACAGTTATATAAGTATGAAAATGTTTACTTAAATTGAAAGTACACCGGTAAGTACAGTCAGATTGGTTAACACTTTTGAATTAGCGTAGGTAGCAAGTGTTTTTAAGTGAAAATGAGTCTTTGGAAGATCGTCTTTTCTATTTCAAAGACTGTTATCCCATTCACAACTAGTCTATGTATTTCTTCTAATCCCTTCCAAAAAAAAATTCAAATTCGTTCCTATCCTAAAGTTACCTATTTTGTATACACTATAACTGCACAGAAAGTTACTTTATCTCCGAATATCTGTTAAATAGCTGAGCTGAATTGAATACAATTTTACATATGAAGAAAGCTTGTATCCTACTCTACTTAAAAGTTCCTTTCGTCATTTCGCGTGATGCATTTATTATATATTCCCTTACCTGTTTACTGAAGACAGCAATGTCTTCATTGAAGGACTCTGATGAGCAGACATCGCCCCCCGCCACGCCGGGGTCCCGGGGGGTGCAGGTCGCCAGCTCACACTTCTCGAAGATGAGGGCCAGTAGGGGGAACAGGGGGTGCCTGGAAATAGGGGGACATTTAGTGAGGAAGAAGAGATAGAGACGAACTTGGATGGTATGTTTTGGTGGTTGAAAGTTATGTAACCAATGAGGCGTCACGACCTATGTAAAAATAATAAATAGTTCCTATACAAAAGTTAAGTATTACATTGGCTTTTGAGATGACTTATTTCCTTTGCCATATGACACATATTGATTTGATTAAAATGGCAGATCTACTACGCATTTTTAACCGACCGTCTTTGGCGCCCATACCTTATGCTCTCTGACTATTGTAGAAAAAAAATACTAAATTATGAATGAAACAATTTAACCCCACAAATCTTCCAAAATGACCGCGTAAAACAAATGATTCCTTCAAAAAAAGGCGCCAAAAACATGATAAAAAGGTAAAGATATGGTCCAATTGCGGGCGGATGACCTCTCACGCGACTGATCACAGATTATATCATATGTACGTGATCTCGATATCATCTTTATAGTTAATGCCACCGTTTGGGGTATGGTGCCAGTGTTAGCGGGCATTTCTGGACGATATTCAAACTTTTTTGAGTAATATTTGGAGATTTTTTTGGGCAATAAGATATCCTTGGCAGTCGGGCATTCAGAAGCTAGTAAGTCTGACAACAATCTTGCCAAGGTGTATTGGGTTGCCCGGGTAACTGGGTTGAGGAGGTCAGATAGGCAGTCGCTTCTTGTAAAACACTGGTACTCAGCTGCGTCCGGTTAGACTAGAAGCCGACCCCAATATTTTTGGGAAAAGGTTAGACTGATGAGAAAGATTTTAGATTGCTGTTAGATTTATTGTTTTTTTTTTTATTCTATTAAAAACATCATGTATAGCGACGTAATGAAGCATTAATAAAATGTTTTTATTGACATGTAAAAGGGGCAATAAATAAATAAGTATAATTTGCATATAAGTCAATCCCTATATTCAACTTCCTCTCTAACATATTCCTAACTAATCATTCACAATTACACAACTTACACAGCCATAAAGAAGGACTATAATTTCCTTTATTTTACAAGCATTGAACAAGAAATTCAATAAAAACCATCTTCATAATAAAATGGTTTGCTTGGTAAAGTAATAACTGAGTCAAAACATGGATATTATCTTTATATTTTTCAAAATTATAGATCTAAGTTGTGTCCAGTGGGGTATGACCATAGATATGTAGTTTCCTTAACGATACGAGCTTGGAAAAGGCGAATGCTTCATGGTGGTATTTTGTCGGGTTCCGTAGCAATAAAATAAATTAATAATGCCTACATTTACTAATTGATATTTCATTTTAAACATTAAGCTGTAAAAAACACAGATACTTTACGATAAAAATAACTAGGTAAGTTTAATTTTAATATTAAATATAGGTAATGTTCGTTTTTCGCAATACGTATTCTATGTCAAAATTACAATTTTCAAATGTAAAGTCAGTTATTTTAATGGTTATGCAAATAATCTGCAATCATAGACAATTCTTGCAGTTTATGATCCAAACTTTATGTTTCGCTGTTTGTTTACGCAACCAACTGAAGTAAATTTTATTGTTTTCAATAAAAATTGAAGATAATAAAATACTTATTATTTTGTAGAATATATTAATATAAGACTGACATTTCAGATTGACACTAGATTTTATAATCAACTTGCAAAAATATATGCCATCATTAGGTATATATCCCTATTTTTAAGCCATTTAAAACAAAACTAAAACAACCACCCATTAATGAAAAACAATTAAAACCCAAAGAACCCTAACGGCTAAATAACTAATAAATACATATAAATTACATTTTAATTGCAATAAATTTTGCAACGCTACACGCAAAAAATATAATCAATGCGTAAATACTGCTTGGTCTGACCTTTCTTACGAACACAACTTATTACTAGGAAGTTAAAAAGAAAACTTATTGTCTATTACTCTATGAAATTACTTTTTTATGCAAGTAGAATGCACTGCAAATCTATGGTGGAGTATCCATTTTTCTAAGACCTTTCTTGTGTATAAAAGTTGGACTACAGGACAGTTTTGGTTGTAATCATTTTGACCTGACTGTACTTAATAAGTGTGTCATGAGTCATGAGTGAAAATTAATCTATATACTGTTACTGTTACAGCCTTTGTATCGTCCCACTGCTGGGCACAGGCCTCCTCTCACGTGGAGAAGGATTGAGCATTAATCACCACGCTTGCTCAATGCGGGTTGGTGATTTCAGACTATATAGTCCAGGTTTCCTCAAGATGTTTTCCTTCACCTTTTAATCAGCCATTGGTGTCCAAGATATACTTAGAAAGTACATACAAACTTAGAAAAGTTGCATTGGTACTTGCCTGACCTGGAATCGAACCCACACCTTCATACTTGAGAGGTTGGCTCTTTACCCACTAGGCCACAACGACTTTTTACTAATATAATATAATAAAGTGGATCAATTTTTTTGTTTGTTTGTACCTTAAAAGCTCTGAAACTACTGAACAGATTCGAAAAATTCTTTCACTGTTGGAAAGCTACACTCTTCCCGATTAACATAAGCTATATTTTATCCCGGTAAGTGCAGTACTTTCTACGAGACGTGGGTGAATGGCTAGTTCATAATGAAATAGCTGAATCTGTTTACTAAAATGAAACTTGTTACTGTATTTTGTAAACACAACACAACAGATGGTTTTAATAACATCCTTTTGATTATATTACTATCATCAAATGCTCATCATTCTTATGTTCTTTACAATCAGAGCTTAATGACAATACAACAATGTAATCGTACAAGATAAATTATTTCTACATAACATAGATAGTTTTGCTTCATTGCCATTTCTCTTGATACGACATATCAATATTATCAATACATCTATACTTTTTGGCACATCTTAATTGCATTTTTCGAATAGTTACTGATAATTTTAATATTAAAAACAACACATACTGTCTTCAGAGTAGCACACACCAAACTTTCAGTCGTCCAATAGTTTGTTTGGGCTTATAAATCAGTATGAAGATAAATAGCAGTGGGCACATTAGAAAGATCAGGTATTTAGCCAGTATCAAACCGACTGAAAACTTTGATTGGAACCTAGATTTTCCTTAAAAAAATATGTTTTTTCAGCCATTGGGCCAACTGTGTGGACTGTAGTGTCCAAAATTACCTAATCCTTAAAAGCTAAGACGAATCAGAATGTCCCATTTAATAATGAAACAGCAAAGATAAACCATAAAAGGTGATTTATTATATTAAAGGCAAATTGTATAGTATAAAGGAAAAATATTAAAATAACTATTGAACACCGGTAATAACACATAACCGATTAGATCGGTTATTGATCATCATTATAACTTCCTTTCGTTAACATTTAAAACATGTTCGTAAGCAGTTTATTGAACAATTCAATGATTTTTAGATAATAGATATGTTAATAACTCAATTTAGTTTATTTGCTATTGATTACAGGTTTATAAATTTTAATTAATATTGCTTTGTGTATTGCATAAACAGTAGGTACAGATAATAAAGTGCAATATCCAACAATATAATTCAGACACCTTTATTTTCACATATTTGTTTTATTTTATTTTTTTGATTGAGAAAATTTCAAGCTACACGAAAAAACAAAACACAATTTTTACAAATTCTATCCCTCTATTTGACAATAACCTAGAAAGTTTTTTTTTTGTTTTGGAACCGACTTCCAAAAAAGAGAAAATTCTCAATTCTAATGTTTATTCCCTATTCCACATTTCACCCGCTAACACAAGGACCACACCTCAACCAAAGGCGCCTAACCTCAAGTCTCTTGACAACTTTTGATCAGATAACATGGAGATGCCACAAACGGATGGTTAAGCGTCAAATGTAGCACCTTTGTGCACTTATCTTGCATCTCTAGGGGAGACTGATAGGCGAAGTTTGGCCCAAAGATTGGCTGAAGTTTGGTGTTGTTTTAAAGGCAACAGAAGGGTTGCTTTTGTGATGTCAAAACAACATTTTACGGGAGATGAGAACCTATTTTGATGAGTATTCAAAAGTAAGTTGCCGCAAAAGAAACTGTCGAATATTGAGATCATGTCATTGATGTATTTCTCAATAAATATGGGTGAACTTCCAAATACATTCATACTTTACATAAATGCATTCATACTTTACATAAATACATTCATACTTTTTACATTATTTTCTTATGCTAAATCATTAACTGTTTTATGCTGAATGAATTCCACTTAGGTCCAATTCAAAGCGTCAGGCACTAGAAGTCTGACATGTAACAAATGATTATCACAATTCAGACTCCATTATCATCTGTCTAGCCTGTTCCTCACTATATTAGCGTAGCAGCTGAGGACCAGAGTTTAACATTGAGCGGCTGCCTATGTGACTTCTTAAGTGACCTTCAAAAATAGATCATCAAAATACCAAACACATTACCACTCACCCGTAAATAGCGTCTTTGTCTCTCTTATGGACGAGGGGCTCTCCAGGAAGGGCGTGCGCGGGCGCCGCGGGCGGGGGGTAGTGCACTGGCGGCAGGTGAGGGTGTGACAGTCTGTGCTCGTGGTACATCGCGCCTCCCTCCATATAGCCTCCGCCGTGGAGGCTTTCGTCGTACTGTTGGGGAGAAGACCATTAGACCTGCAGAACTTAGGGTGTTACCAGACCAGTCGATCGATGCCTTATCGATGAGTAATAGAAGAAACCGGTGTACCGGTCCTCCGCAATGATCGCGTCAACGAATATATTCGACAGTCGATCCATTGGTCTGCTAACCACCTTATAAGGTTCTTTGAGGAAGAGGAACCACAGGGAAAAATGGAATAAAATTGTGTGTATATGTGTGTTTGTGTATGGTGATGCCATCATAGTACAGTTTGAACGAATTGCCTTATAATCGAACAGTCAAACAAAACTCCTTTTATCTTAGAAATCAGTTAAAAGCAGGCCCGACTATACTTCCTACCCACCATCCTCTTAAAGCAACAATTAAACGTACGTACAAAGGAGTTAAAAAACAAAAAAAGGTCGGACTTGAGACGTTGAATATTCATTTAAAAATGTTTAAGTCATCATGATGGCTATCTTACATCAATGGTGAACCTCAATTAAACACCATGGGCTTTTAAAATGCGTGCCTTTGCTTTTAAGCAGATTAGAGCGTTCAAAAAATTGACAGGCCCTCTTGTGGATCTTTTGTGTACTATTCCTTAATGACAGATTATACTTTATATCTCTTGGCTGTATAGACATTGTTTCTTTGCCTATCTTTATAAATTCTAAAATCTTTAGTTACTTTTCCTTGGTTGACGTAATATTAATAAAAATAAATGAAATTCTATCCATTGTTGTGCAATTGTCAAACAACACAAAATCAAACTTTATCATAATTAGACAGGTTTATCCTAATTTTTGTGTGACGTAATTAAAATGGAATTAATATGTAAAACATGACACGAATATTTTGTTTTTAAATTAACAATTCAAACGGTCAACGACCTTTGACATCAAAATAGATACTTTTATCTCTTAAGATTTATAATAAGTATTAATTATATTCAGACTATTAAGTTAGGAATTTTAATCTTTGTTATACTATTATTATGTTACATAGTTCAAATGTTATTTCAACTATTGACTTTTACTATGACCAAAATGGCGGTTTCCCCCTACATTTAAATGTCACTGAAGAACTCAGTTTTCTCAAGAAATATATGGATTTCTTTACACGTCAAATCTGAATACAGAATCACTACATAGTATAAAACAAAGTCGGTTCTTCTGTCCCTATGTCCCTTTGTACGCTTAAATCTTCAAAACTACGCAACCGATATTCATGCGGTTTTTTTTAATAGATAGAGTGATTAAAGAGGAAGGTTTATATGTAAAATAACATACATTAAATAGTGCCGAAATACTGTTAACTCGTGCGAAGCCGGAGCGGGTCGCTAGTGCCCTATAAAATATGTATTTATTTTTGTTATTTACATGCCTTAATTTAAATTCATTTTTATCGATGACATTACAAGATTAGTAGCAACATTTTTTCCTGACCTACACACTTTAACAGCAAGTGCTTACTCAAAGCTTATTTTCCATACATATTTATGTACATTTTAAACGCATTAAAACCTCTATAGACCATATCGATATCGGCCATTTTGTAGAATCAGTCCATCAAATGAAGTGACTATGCGTTTTGCGTCGATCGATACTCTAGGTCGGTCATTACCGCGCCTTTGCTTTGGGTTATTTTTATTATTTTACACTGGCAACACTGAGGCTCGTCTGCCTTGTAAATTGTGAGTATGGATGGTTAAATTTGTTAATGTAAATATTTATTTTTTATAGTTTTTCTTACATATGTTGTAATTACAGAAAAAATGCACCAGAAAGAGTCTTCTCATCTATACTTATATTATAAAGCTGAAGAGTTTGTTTGTTTGTTTGTTTGAACGCGCTAATCTCAGGAACTACTGGTCCGATTTGAAAAATTCTTTCAGTGTTAGATAGCCCATTATCGAGAAAGGCTATAGGCTACTTTTTATCCGGGTCCGTGCCGAGGTTCCCACGGGATGCGGGTGAAACCGCTGGCAGAAGCTAGTATAGATATATACAGGGTTTGTTTTTTAATTTTGTGTAGAGTAGTTCTTCTAAGAGTAAAACTACAGAAGACAGCTGGTATGCAGTTAAAACCACCACAAACGAAGCTACACTTGGCACTTTAAAATCAAAAGAAAATTAGGCACCTGACAGTGACATAATATAATCTTTAGAGTTTCCCAGAGATCTTGAGAGTAAGTAGTTCTTACATTCCTAGATATTTTTTTGAAAACAAAAAGTACCTACTCCTAGAATGTTCGCATCAAAAAAATGCGTACACGAACCACTTTTCTCTCAGAAAAAACTCGTCAATTTCATAGTTTATTTTCCAACAAAAACTGTTGGCAATGCGTCCTGTTTACTCTAACTGAAAGTATGTGTATATAATGTATATGTATACAATGTATACATGTATATAGTAAATACGTTTGTACGATATACTAGTGGTCGTTACCCGCTTCTCTCACCACTTAATGCCAAGTAAACAATACGTTTGTAGCGATGGCAAAATTGTTGCGGATATTTGTTTGGTATTGCAAAAAAGATCCCGACGAATTGAGAACGTCCTCCTTTTTGAGAAGTCGGTTAAAAAGAAATCGTAGATTTTGGCACTACTGTGTATTCTTGTTTTTAGTAAGGAAAAAGTAAGTTTTTGATTATTGCTTATTAATAAATTCATCTTCTATGCATTCTCTAAAACCTAACAGATACTTCAGCTATATAATTTGTACTTCATATTTTTCAGAACATAAGCAAAAAATACTTCAAACACACGAATTGTAGCTAACTTTATACTCTCCAAAACAGTAAACTAGTAGTAGTAGAAATAGTCAAACTCTATATGAAGAAAAAAGTACACCACCATTTTACATCGATGGCATTGCCAACGCTACACAATAAAGGAAATGGCTTACTTCCATTCAAAAGACGACATGCTAACATTAGAACTCAAACATAATTTACAATCGTGATAACCGACATTATAGTAAGCGATATTAAGTATAGTAAGCGACATTATAGTAAGCGACTTTATTCCTGATAACCACCATTGTTTGGCCGACTGTACGCTATTCGATACGTCACTTCATTAGTACATTACTCTTTGTTCTTTCTATAGGCGCCCGCGCAACTGTGCGCGAGGTCTCGGGTTCGATTCCCCGGGATCGCTTTTAGAAAGTTCCATAAAGCACCTGTAGTCTGGAAGGTTTTCTAAGTTTGTATGTACTTTCTAAGTATTCTTTATCTAGTACTAGCGACCCGCCCCGGCTTCGCACGGGATAACAGTATTTCCCCACTATTTAATGGATGTTATTATACATATAAACCTTCCTCTTGAAACACTATATCTGATAAAAAAAACCGCATGAAAATCCGTTGCGTAGTTTTGAAGATTTAAGCGTACAAAGGGACATAGGGACAGAAAAAGCGACTTTGTTTTATACTATGTAGTGATAGTGATTGTGTCTTATTGTGTCACGATAATTGACCTGTAGGTACTGTACTGTTACAGCCTTTTTATCGTCCCACTGCTGGGCACAGGCCTCCTCTTATACGGAGAAAGATTGAGCATTAATCACCACGCTTGCTCAATGCGGGTTGGTGATTTCAGACTATATAGTCCAGGTTTCCTCAAGATGTTTTCCTTCACCTTTTTATCAGCCATTGGTGTCTAAGATATACTTAGAAAGTACATACAAACTTAGAAAAGTTGCACTGGTACTTGCCTGACCTGGAATCGAAATAATTGACCTACCTAAATAAAAATGTCTCTTAGTGCCCAGTCACAAGTCAGTTACAAATTATCAAAATAAAAACCCTTATCAACATGCATTTGTCAAGCATCATTAAAAATAAGCCCAACAATAAAATTAAGAACAATTTATCTGAACCAAAACTAAGTAAGTAGGGGAGATGTTCCTAAAACGGGTAAGCTAAGGGAGATGTTTAAATAAAATAACCAAGAACATTACATGCGACTTGTATTTGTGCTCATGGGGTTGTTTATATAATAAACTTTGGAAAACATAAGACACTCTTAGTAATCTTCTTCAAAATTCAGAAAAAAATCAAAAAAATAAACCCCTTCGAAATACCCGCTTTGCCCTCGGGGGGGTCCTAAAACGGGTAGCGCCTTTGGGCAAAGCAGGTAATGAATGAATATATGTGATAAATGAATTAGAAAACATATCTTAGCCTTCTATTATCCAGGAAATCTTTATCGTTAATTAGTCTCCTTAATTATGTTAAACACAACTACTTTTATTTTTTTATCTTAATTCCGAAATTAGTAAAAACCAAGTCAAATCCAAAATGGCTGAACAAAAAACAAAAGTGGAAAGATTACCAGTACAGATATTGGCAAAGCCAGTATAATCGCGACTTATCTAAATAAGGTTTTGTACATTAAACATAACCCGTATATGTGTGGAAATATCAAATATTCTTACTTTAGGCCTTACGCATGGTTTCTCTCATATAGCAAAAACTGTTTAACAAGACGTCATATTAGTTCTAGAATTTATTAAATAAAGTTAGGTAACATTGTCTAGAATAGAGCGAAGTGGAAGAAGAAGATACAGAAAGCGGACCCCGTCACCAGACATTTCTTTCTAGTTTTCTTCAGAAGGATTGTATTGTTTTCATTAATAAATATTTTTTAATACACACCACAGACAAGTTTTCATCAAAAGAGTTTTTAATAGTAAGGAAATTGGTTGCAATCTTTGGTCAAATATCTTTGCTTCTAGTGACCAGTGAACTGTATATAAAATATACTAGGTATATTAAAACGTCTCGTTACTCAAAGTAATATCTAAATTAGAGATATATCAGTAGCTAAACCCATTCATTTCGCATAATTCTGCCGTTTGAGTGCGAAAATTTAAATATTGTATGATAAGCATTGATTGGGCTGTATGTTGGTCAATGTTGATTACTTAATATTGTTTTATTGGCTTTAAGAAAAATATATGAATGTAGGTATTGAAATTAAGTATTCCTTTTCATCAATAAATTGTCCCAAAAAATACTTTTCCATCAAAACGATAAATAAAACTAACATTATTTTCACATCATCATCCTCCGAGCCTTTTCCCAACTATGTTGGGGTCGGCTTCCAGTCTAACCGGATGCAGCTGAGTACCAGTGTTTTACAAGGAGCGACTGCCTATCTGACCTCCTCAACCCAGTTACCCGGTCACCCCTTGGTAAGACAGGTCGCTTGTATGTACCAAATACTATGATATCATCCTCCGAGCCTTTTTCCCAACTATGTTGGGGTCGGCTTCCAGTCTAACCGGATTCAGCTGAATACCAGTGCTTTACAAGAAGCGACTGCCTATCTGACCTCCTCAACCCAGTTACCCGGGCAACCCGATACCCCTTGGTTAGACTGGTGTCAGACTTACTGGCTTCTGACTACCCGTAACGACTGCCAAGGATGTTCAATGACAGTCGGGACCTACAGTTTAACGTGCCATCCGAAACACAGTCAATGGTGTCTAAGATATACTTACTACTATGATAAATAGTATGATAAATACTATGATAAATAGACTTTATTTTTGACCTTATCAACAACCCAATTCGTTTATACTTTTGGGACCTTTAAATAGTGTTTTACAGCACCATAAACTGTTCTTAGATTTAGTATTAACAATTTAAATACACCTTACGTAGAGGGGGAATATGCAACTGAACATAAAATAGTAGGTAAAGGGTTGGCTGGGGAGTCATTACAAGCTGTAATTAGACGAAAGGGTTAATTTCGTCATTAAAAATGAATCTGTAGTTGCTATTGGTTTATGTCTCGACTTTTGTTAGATGGTGTTTTAGACGTTTTTAATTTAAAGGGTTATGTATTGGTAATATTATAGGTATTATTTATGTAAATACTTTTCAAAAATGTTTGGTTATGTTCCAAAAGTATGTATAGTTTTTAGAAAATTTTTAAGAGATGTAGGTAAGATTACCTTAGGCAAGTTTCTGAAGACATTAATGCCTGAAAAATGTCGAAAGATGGAGTATTTCAGCTGGGTAAACTAATAAAACATATCGTCAGATGAATAGGTAGTCCTAGTTTTTCATTGATTTCGTCAATAATATCAGTCAGTGTTATTCAGTCCAAAAACTGTCGATATAGAGAGTAGAGAAATGTTACTTGAGAGATAATTACCGATAGAAGAGTATGGAAGAAGAAGAAATGCTGCGTCAATCTATTCTAATATTATAAAGCTGAAGAGTTTGTTTGTCTGTTTGTTTGAACGCGCTAATCTCAGGAACTACTGGTCCGATTTGAAAATTTCTTTCAGTGTTAGATAGCCCATTTATCGAGGAAGGCTATAGGCTACTTTTTATCCCGGTACGGGAAGTAGTTCCCACGGGATGCGGGTGAAACCGCTGGCAGAAGCTAGTACCAAATAAAATTTGGATAAGGGCACAAGGATGATGATTTTACTCAGTCCAAAAGCTATTCATCTTAGTAATACTTCCTTAAAGGTGAAGACATTAATGGCCATTATTGGTATTATACATATACCTATGTATTTATATAGAAACATACATATACTCACTTCTAAGTACACATTATTATAGACCTTCGCTATTAATGAAGCGTACGTAAGCAAAGCAATGATAGAATAAATTAATTCTAAGAAACAACAATATTATAGTTAAATCATTTTCCTATTGTTTTATGTTCCTTTAACTTATCCATCATCACGTCTAGAAAATTCTAGTTCTATATAAAAAAATAACTAGCAACCTATCTGTCTTACATGTGTCCTTTTTGGTGCGAAATCATCCCGCTTTGGGTGCAGCGTGAGGGAGTGTCAGACGCTTACTGACTAAAACCCACCATGTTCCTTCTGAAGCCCTTTATGTACCAGGGCCGTGGTAACTCTTTCGAATAATCTTACAGCCCTTCTTATACAGGTCCTGATGGAAAAAGTGAGCCCTTTAGGTTCTTTAGTTCTTAGGCAAAGTTAAGGAGAAAATCCTTTTCAATCTAATATCATTTACTAGCTTCTGCCAGCGGTTTCACCCGCATCCCGTGGGAACATCGGTACGGACCCGGATAAAAAGTAGCCTATAGCCTTCCTCGATAAATGGGCTATCTAACACTGAAAGAATTTTTCAAATCGGACCAGTAGTTCCTGAGATTAGCGCGTTCAAACAAACAAACAAACAAACTCTTCAGCTTTATAATATTAGTATAGATTACTGTTTTTTGTAAATTTATCGTGACATGAAAAGACTTTATGTCATACTTATTCATAAAGACACGTGTGTTTTTCTCTGGGTTTTGAAGATTAGGTATATATTAGGTATGAATCTTATCATTAGGTATGGGGAACTTATGTAATGCGATTTGCGGGGTTTACCCAATCCGTCATTCAAAATGTTATGTTATTTATTTATTGTTACTTATTAATGATTAGCAGTTGTCAATTATTTATTTGTTTATATAAGTAACTAGCTGGTGCGAGCGACTTCGTCTGCGCAGGTTTAGTATTTCGAACAATATGTTTACAAATTGTAGCCTATGTGTTATTCTGATGTATAAGCTATATTATTGTAAAGTTTCATTAAAATCCATTCAGTAGTTTTTGCATGAAAGAGTAACAAACATCCATACATCCATACATACAAACTTTCGCGTTTATAATATTAGTAGGATTATTGTGCACGTTTTAACAAGTCCAATGTTAAATCTGTTTGTGACATGTGTAAGATAATAAACAAACATTTTAAAGAAAGCTTATCATTCTTAATGAAAATAACAATAATTACAATCAGCGTGACATAAATTTTTTGACTATTTATCTTATAACAAATTGCAAAATAAGGTAGCGTCATATGGTTAATGAAAGAAAAACCCGAGATACCGATATTATCTATACTAACATAACAAGGAAGAACCAGTTTTTTTGTTTGCATGTTTGTTTGTTTGTTTAAACGGTAAATGCTCCAAAACTACTGAACTGATTTGAAAAATTCTTTCACTGTTGGAAAGCTAGAATCTTACCGACTAATATAGGCTATAGTTTATACCTTTACGGGCAGTAGTTCCCACGGAAGAGACCGCGAGAAAACAGCTAGTCGATTATATTATCAAAAATATGTAATTTATGTAGATAAGTTTTTACTGTTCAATGAGTTTTATCTAAGGCCAGTGTTAATATCTTCGATAATTTTCTAATCTGTGACTATAATCTGCACGGTAAGGGTTTTACGTGACACCTGTCAATTATAAAGTCAATTCGTTTGTTTATTGAAATAATTGATAATATTGTAGAATGATTTTGCCGCTTTTAAAGAAGTTTTGATTCAAATAAAGGGATGGATAGCGTCTAATGCCGATTGTCGGCCACAGCGGCTGTTCTCGTGTAAGGAGATCAGTCGGCTGCGCAGGACATTTTTTAGTGCACATGCATTTGCGCAGACACAGGTGCACTCACTATTCCTTCACTCTCATAGCCCGATGGGACGGCAATCCGACACGACCGGAGAGAGATCAGGGTACCTAATAAAGAAATAGACTAAGAAATACTGTGTCTAAGATTGAATGAAATAGGCCGATTCAATGTGTAAAAGAGACACAAACAAATACGAAGGCGTCGTACGAGTATTTAACAGAACCATGACGCGTTTTCGCTGAATTGACAATCAACACAATTTAAATGGTTATAATTAAGCAACCGAGCTTAACCGAACGTATATAACCGTACAAAATCGCAGCACTAACTATTTACAACCGCTCAACAATAATCGGCGTCGTAAAAGTCGCTTTAAATCATAATTACTTATAAACTGAATCGTACATTTATATCTCACGCATTTTGAACTCTATTACCACGTGATAAGGATTATAAAAATGTCCTTTATTAAACAAATCGTTATAAAAAATCGTGTCAAGCCATTTCCGACTTTATTTCGTTGTAGAAGAGGTTATGTTTCAGTTTTGAGGTTATGTTTGTTTTGGCGCGTTATGAAAATGGCCGCGAAGTTAGGTATTTTTATTGGAGCATGTTTGAAACAATGGATGTTTGTGAACGCCTAAAATTATTTTGTGTACGTCGAAGCTCATTTCGTACTTTTGTGAGTTTGATAAACGTGTCGTGAAACTTTAAGATTGTGCTTACAGATTGGTAACAAATCTGTGTAAATTTATGTTCAACAATTGAAAGAGAAATATTACTACCTACTTACTTCTGTAGTTTTACATATTTCTTTTTTATACTTAACAAACAAACTATTATTCTTGAAACTTATTTCACAGATTAATAAAAAAGAAACTACTTTAATTCACAAAATTCTGTCATGGCGCCGAGAAAATTTAGCCGCCCATTTTTCCAAAATGGCTACCGTGGAAAGGCGCGTTCCATTCATAATAATTCGACAACACGCACTGATGTTAGTGCGATAACAAAACTACGCCTACGTTTTGGGGTGATAGGGGGTAAAATTAGCGTTTGTTTAATCGACATAATAACGTTTGGTAGCCATGAAACAAATTGGCCTTAGGGCAAGGAAGCCATGTTATATTTTCAATTCTGTATACATTTTGAGGTTATGTTCAAAGTTTTGTCGTTAAGCAGTTTATTGTTTGTAGTTTTCCTCACTTTTTAATGTATGTTAACAGTTATTTAATTACCTGTTACAAGAAAAGATGTATCTATCTAACTAAATGATCTTTCTAAGAAATGTCATCTGTTTTTCCCCTTAGTCACATTTTTGCAGAAACTTCCTTCTCAAACTAAATTCATTTTGACATAAATGTAATTCAAAATGCAACTTTTTTTATTTCCATGACCATCATTTATTCCGCTTCATACAGCCCAATACTTTTTTTATAAAGAAGCCTGTTCACGAGGTCCCGTTAAATGTCAAAGAGGTGTTGGTACATGTCCCTGTTCACAGATAGGCGAGCAAATTAAATCATTGTAGTCCAAGACAACGGTACATAATAGGGAAATACATTCTCTATCCGGTAGAACTGGTCTCTTGAATTGGACCATTTGATTTTGTCTTTTGAGGGCTTACCAAGCCTTATTGTCAATGCATTCATTTAACTCCATATCTTGAAAAAAGATACGTCTTTATCTTTGCTTACAAGACAAAGCTCAGCCTCGAAAGAAAACTTCATACAGGACTTAGTCAGGTACTTTTTTTTCATCAATTGTTTATTTACTAAATTGAGTAAATCTCCAAAATCCTTGTTATTTTCCTACAACGATCAATCTACCCAATGATGGACGGTGACGTAATTCGTGGGCGGTTTGACATTACACATGGCGGACATTCTCATCCTCGCACTCACACATTTTAACGTCAAACAAGATCCATAAATTATCTTCCCATAACGTTTTAGGTCACATAACTCCACGTAGGATGGTAATTAAAATTCTATCCCGATCATATTCACACCTCGCCACAATTACAACGCTGGCAATTAATAAATGAAATAACTCTGGAATTGCCAGCAGCAAAAAATCGAAGGGATGTCCGTTTGGCGCGGTGGCTGCGATGCGTTTTTGTGTCTGTGGACTGTGATGACACCTGATGTGGATTTCCGTGTGAATCTTCAACGTTTGAACCGTTTAAGCCATCAAAATTTCTTGCACTCCCAAATTCCGACACAACGACCTATAATTAAGGCTTGGTTACTCCCAATTGTTTTATTTAAGGCAACTTTAACTACCAACTAATTCCCAGTACTCTGATTGCACTATCAACAGTTGCTTAGAAATTGTCTTAATAACAAGGGTCTCATTCAGACGTGTCAGTCACTCGACAATCTCAAACAAGCAGCAAAACAATCAATCACCAGGCCTGGCCCAATTGCTTCACTCGGGCTTCGTCGCTCTCAGTCCATAAACAACATTTTTGTCAATAAAGCCCATAATTCATAAATAGTTGTGTAATCTGCGGGCGCTAAGAATCGTCCGCCACAAAACGTGTAATGACTACCTTTTGACGGCTCGAGAGCCGGTTCCAAAATTAAATGATACGTTTTAAAAATGGAATCGCTCTGTCCCGCCTTTTTTCCATCGAGATAACCTTTAGTCCATTTGGGTTGCCATAAAGAAAAAATAAGCATCTTAGCGTTTTAATTTTTTTAAATGACATTCTTGTGGTTTTTTCTCGCTGGGAATCTTACAGTGTAATAAGTTTACGGACCGGCCGGTTTTTGCGAGCCATACTGTTTCTTCGATTTGCTCCTTTAGCACTATCAAGTTATGATTAAAATTTTGGACGGTCGCGCATTGTCGTGGGCCCGGCGCATACGTCAAGCCGTCAAACGCTGATGAGTTCAGAACCCTGTTGCGCTAATTAAGCTCGCCGTTATTAATCGCTTCAGTTATTTAAATTTTGCTTGAAATGCCCGTGGGGTTATCGTTTTTTACGACTTGCGGTTACGAGATTAGCGTGAGTCGATTCCGAGAAGTAAAAAATTAACTCTTTTGCGGCAACAGATATGAGTGATACGTTCAAACGTTGCGGTGAGCTGGGCGTCTTGCGTTACCTCTGCAGCGGAAAGCGCTTATATATAAAAAGTAGATAAAATTAGACGAGGTTTCGAACGCAGGCGGTTGGGGAAGACAGAACCGTCACTTGTGCGGGACACGGGGTGGGACATGATGAACGCCACCCTTAGCGTCGCCGTCCCGCTCGCGCCCGCGCCCGCCGCCTCGCGCCATCGCCTAGTCTGTCATCTGGCAACCTATTCACACGGCTGAGGGGCACCAGAACCGATTCGTAACAGTGAATAATGCATATGAATACCATACACTATCTAATAATAATAATTGACAATTGCCATCAAAGAATAAAGTTCAATCCTCGTGCAATACTTGTTAAAGACATAAATTTGGCGCAATAAAAATGATACATTAAAGAGAAGTAGGTAGCAATCATTCAGGTGTGTTTTTATGTATATTTTAAATTGATAGTGGTAAATCAAGCGTCGTTAGACGCTGCGAGATGCTCGTATCGAATTTTACTGCGTCCCGTTCGACTCGAACGTAATACGACCGTAAAACTTAGAAAAATCTTTGTATATTAAAGTATTAACCGGCCGAATTGAGACGTTCTGGCCGCAGTGGGCATTAAGCGGCGCTGGCGACCTCTTCAGTTTAACAGCTACACAACATTATAGCGGGCGCTAGTCATAAATTCCGCTTCATTCATGATACACACAGCGTAAGAGACCAAAGAATGCTTCATGCGTTTGTTTCACGACCATAAATACTAATAAAACGGCCTCGTTACGGGGACAGTTCGAAAATCGGGCACACGACTTCTTAACGACACCTATTAGGGATCTTCTGTCTGGTCGATTTAATTGAAAAATTGTATCCAGAGCGTTGCAAGAGTTGTATCCGACTCCCGCGCCGGATGCGGGCCCAGACGTCCATTATTCCATTTGCCCATCCGCATGGGGACACGGCGGCACGACAGCGACGCGACAGCGCTAACACGTGTCAATAAACCAATCGCGCGCCGTATCCGAACTGCGCACCTACCATAATTACTGGCAACACTTCACTGTTCTATATTTGAATTCGAATCTCGTAGGGCCTGTTCTAAATTCGAGTAAGGTTGCGCCGCTCTCGACCAGAATCGCTTCGATAGCCATTCTGCGCCTAGAATGTTTTACTTCTTAGTTTTTTTAATAATAGAACTGTGAGCGATGCCGGGCGGTCGAATTCGGTCGATTCGCGAGCAGATTTATCGTTCAGAAAGTACCGCGGGGGGAACGTTAACACTTGTTTTAAGGCCGCAGATGAAAGTTTTACTTGCCATTCCATTTTTAATTTGAACTCTTTAAAAAAACAGCCGCTGTAACGTCGGTCTTGCGCGCGATAAATCCTATCAGCTGACTGCTTGAAATACTTTTACGGCTTATCAGGGACGCGCAATCAAGTTTTTTTATTGTATTAAAATTAATTTTAAGCGACCATTAACCCCTTAGACCCGCGATTAAGTTTACAAATTGAAACTAATATGGGTTGGTTATCGTAATTCTGCGTAATATGAATATCTTAGACTGCAATGTAAACAGTGGGGTCAATAGCTGGCACATGAACCGGCCGATAGCTGGCCTTATCGTCTGCTGCACTCCGGGACAGTTCGAGACTCTCTCCAGTCAGATTTCACGTAAATACGCGCTCGTTAAGATAACGATTTCCTTTCGACGCGACGCCGCACTATCTTTTTGCTTTTATTCAAAGTATTAAAATAAGGACATACTTAACTACTTAAAGGATTTCCATGTTAATAATAAAGTGAGCGGGCTTGCTACGCCTCGTTAAAATGCTCACTTATTCTAAGAAAATTCCAATTTTGAGTGCCCGATGGGAGTCCGTCGGGCAAAAAGTCCGAAAAAATGTGTATCATCATAAATAAGGTTGACATAAAGCCGCCCACGCGCGTCTCATTACCGCGTCTGTCCGTTTGTCCGTTCGTTACCTCTATTGTGGCACTGAATGCGAGATTAGCCACACCGACACTCGTGATTGACTATTTAAACTTCGAATTCTGTGAGTGACGCATTTCTGAACGAGCGAGTAGTTCTTGTCTTTTGTACGATCGCGGCTCGGACGCTCGCTTTAGGTATTTTAGTTTTGTATAATCTGTGTAAGTGTTGCGCCCGCATTCAGATTTATGTTAAGTGTATTACGTCTGTCTTATAAATAAAATTGTTTCGTCAGATTAGATTCGTAAGTGAAAAACTGTTTTTATTTTTAATCACCCGCGATAGTCTAAGAGGGACATGTCAACGTCGTTAACGTCGACAAATAGTTGTGTCGAGAGAATTTTTAATTTCGTCTAAAATGTTTTATCAAGATTTACAGAGGACGCGGGATCATGTGAATTGGGCGCGCGTCGGTGACCAGCCACCGGCGGGACTCGTTCTCGGCAATAATTTGGTCATCGCCCCGGCCGATGTGACCGAACACGGCCGCCGACGAAAACAACCGACACACGGCTAACTAAATAAATCAATAGATACAATACGCCGTGCCGAGCAACACTAATCTAAAAGATAAGCCTCACTAATTACCAGTAACGGCCGACTATTCATCTCGCGGCGGCCATATTTCTAAAAAGTGTCAACTAAGAAAAGCGCGCGCTAAATAGCCTAGTAACGGACCGTCGTGATTCCAATTTCAAACCTCGTTATCGCTGCCCGAAAAAAGACGAGGCTGAACGAGATATCAAAAAAGGATTCGGAAAAAATTCGAACAAGTTTTTAAAAATGGAACGTTCGATTCGTACACATGGAGCGCTCGGGCTGCGCCGGTCAGCACTCGACGGCATTGTTCCAGCCCTTCGCACGGAACCGCCGAGTCATGTTACTTCAATTAATATTATTTAATCTGTATCTAGATCCCGTCGGCGTGTTAGAGGAATTATATCGTTTCGGGAGTCACCGCGGTAGGATTTGTCGATCGCGCGATAAACTAGTAGTGTTTGATCAGCACAAGAAATAGCGTGACGTGAATACGCGAGTAGGAAACATATATTTCGATATGAGCGTCCAAATAACTGTCGTCAGACGGATCGCACTGATTTACGACATGGCGTTTGATGGCGTATAGTATTTTGACTAGAACGCGCGCGTATCAATCAGTAATTCACAGGGTGTGCGCGTAAAAAGGATGTCAGTCGTTCGGCCAACAATAAACCCTCAAATTAGCGATCGCGCGAATTACCGTTGAATCTAAAGTGCGCAATTAACGCGCGTCTACAAAGAGCCAATTCGAAAATGAACAGCGATATTCAAATTGAAAATGGAACGCGCAGCGAATAAAACAATGAGAAGCGGGTACCTGCCCTCGGGTGCTCGGTATGCGAGCCGAGCATCTAGAGCGCTCGGCCGCGCTCGGCCCGCCGCGAATCCCAATTCAAAAATGGAATCGAACAGCGAAATTTAAATAACAAATTAGTGGGTGCGTTTATAAAGCGCGTTGAGTTTCAGACTGATTCCAATTGATTTTGATGTCGGAATTATGTTAAGAGAGAAGAGTCTGATAGTGCTGGAATAGAACATTATAAATAACAGCCGCGCTCTTAAAAGCATATAAAATTATATCACGTTCATTACGTTCGCCTGTTTGTATATGCAACCAATTTATTGCATACCTACATTTGCGGATGCAATCATAAATCTAACTATTATAAAATATCAAGTGTGCGTCGCCGTTCATTAAACTGGCAAGAGTATGTCTCGAGAGAAAATCGTCTGCGCCATCAATATTGTTCAGTATATTAAAAGCTGGGAGTGTTTCAAAACAGGGACAATCGCATTTTTATCTCAGGAATGGAATAATAGGCATTACATCACATTAGTGTAATCTTCTATATGTTCGAATTCTTCCATTAAAACAATACTGATATATATGTGTATTATCGCCGCCCACGGTCCGTCTTCGGCCCTACGGCGCACCGACCCCGGACAGAATGGCTATATTCTGACCATTAAAAAGTAAAGTCCAAGAAACAGGTCCCGCCGGTTTTTTTTTTTCATTTTATTATATTAATATATCATATTGTCGTATACCAAGTTATATAATTCATCAAACGTTATTTATATGGTCAACTTAGTTGTCGTTTTATATTCAAATTTAAAATGGCGGGTTCTGATTGTTTGATTGAAGAATTACGGTGTTCTGATCATGTTTCTCTAATATTTTCCGGAATTCATAAATTTTAGTTTGTAGTTTGAGATTGTAAATAAGTTTTTGGACATATTTTAGTATGTTAATGGTTGTGTGCGAATTTTAGTTTCTGTATTTGATTTGAAAAACTAAGCGACGGCATTTTGAAAGAAAGAAGAAAGAAAAATATTTTGTTTCGAGTTCCTTTTAATTTTTGCGTTTAGTAGTCTTTAAGAAACATGCTCTTAATTCAAAACAGCGTATATTGCTGTTGCGTAAATAAAATTAATAAATGTTGGCTATTCCAAGCGGTTCTAGGGTATGTTATATAGTGTAAATCAAAAAAACATAAGTTTTACACAATATATAAACGGCCATTGTATAGCGCATATCATATACATTTATTTGTATACAAAACTCCTAATTAAAGTGCTCATTACAGTTTTTACAACAGACAATTACAAAAAGGCAGTTACAGCCACTAAGCGGTAATGAAAAAATAATTTTCTACACAAAAAACTAGATAATCACTGCACTTCATTAATGAAAATATAATACTGGCATTTAAGCCGATAAAAATAATCATAAGTGGCAACACTCAATTATATTTTATTATCTATGTCACTTCCTATACAACCTCGTAACTTAGCGCTTGTTTCGCAATGTTACCAGTGTTGAAAAAGTCGGAAAAAATACAACAGTAATGTTGCCACGTTATCTTCTACCTCAAGCAATGGCGGGACATTTTTCAACGGTTAAAACATAAAATTGAGGGTTTTTTTATCAAGTAATGTGAACAAAACTGCCTATACAATACTGTGTTATCTTTACTGGTGGAATAAGTGCCAATAAGAAGTTTTAATGTCTTAGGAATGGCCGAAACGCCCGCAGATTGACGTAGAAAAAAAAAGAAATGAATTTGAAAATGGCGGCCGAGTAACATATGATTGGGTGTTTTTTTTATTTTATTATTAAATTAAACCTGTTTTAATTGACTGTATTTGCTTAGGTAATTTTTATTATAGCACTGTTTATTTATTTAATTATTTTTACCAAGCTATACCTACAAGCTAGAGTTATTTATTTAATGAACTTGTACAACTTCTTAAAAACTTAAGTTGCCGTAGGAAAAGAAAATGGCTGATGCAAAAACCGACGGTTAGTGAGTTACCAAGTTTTTAAAAACATCTTTATGTTGATTTCTGACACTAACGCGAATATTAGACATTTAAATAAAACTACTTTTATGGATTTTATCGCGGTAATATTAATTAATATTATTTAATCCCGACGTTTCGGATCCTTTACAGCATCCATTGTCAGTCTGTCCGTCATTATGAACATCATTATGTTTTGAACTAAGTATAAATATATGCCAGTTCAGTTTTATACACTTAACCTTTTGTTAGTGTCCAGATTGTAAAAAGAAACATACAGCTAAGGTCTATGGGTACCTATACCTAACTAGATTTTTTCACTTTTACATATAGGCATTCAATCTATATTAATATGCATTTTAAATACATATATTCTGTCCACCTACGTTAATATTATAAATTCGAAAGTAGCTTTGTCTATTTAGCTTTCACGTCAAAATCACTGAACAGATTTTAATGAAATTTGGTACACAACATGAAAAAGGATAAAGGGTACTTTTTATCCGCATGCATCCCTCATGGAACAGCTAGCTAGTTTTAACATAATTTGAATAGGTTCTTAATAGGCGAAAAAGTGGCATAAGTAGTAGGTACCTAATTAATTTATTTATTCCATTTTATTGTTATTTTTTCTCTGATATACGTATTTGATTCAAATCTGTATCGTTATTTTTTACCGTGCATAACATAAATACGTACCTACTTAAGATGTTTAATTGGAAAACTTTAATGATTTTGGCCGACATTTTATGGGTCGTTAATAGTTTTTACATCCCCATACGTTGGCGGGATTGGTCCGCAGATAACATAAAATATTTTTATTCTACCACATTTACTGCACTTGAAATGGCCGCAGAATTATTTTTTTGCATTTTAAGAGAAACAAATAAGTTTGCTTTTGCTCTCTCTCCGAAGTAAATATCTTAGGAAATACATAAATAAAAGATCCAGAGGAATTGAGAATCTCCTCCTTTTTGGGTAGTCGGTTAAAAGGATGAGGTTGAGAACCAAATGTTTTTAGCTTCGGTAGAGAACAGCTGATTGTATATTTGAATTATATTTTTTTTAGTTTGAGTTATAGTGCCTTTTAAGTTTTGTTTTTTTAATCTTTGTAATAATGTGACATAAATGTATTGAAGTAGATGATATAACTTTTTAAATCCTTTCAGTAACATAATATTTAAGTTTCAGATTTTAGTGTGCATCACGCCCGCGGGACCCCATCGACACTTTTATAAGATGCGTATAAAAACTGAAAATATTATTAATAATATAGATATAAAAGATATAAGTATTTATAACAGGAACAAGTAAACACCGTATCCAGTACACATGTTATCTAGTTATTTAGTGGGCCACCGCCGAAAACCAACAGTATCACCGATTATGACAAACTATTACAGCCGATCCCTATAATCTATCCAAGTATCGAATTGTTGACTAAAGATAGAATTATAACATAAGCCCAATACTACCAATTTCCTATCTCTAGTTAACAAAGAATAGATAGATATATTATTGGAAAGGGCCGTTAGTAGACAAATTGATATCCTTATCGGGTTATATCGTGAAATTTACGATTATACCACCGTTTACAATAACCGGACAAGTATTGTGCAAATATAATTTAGTCCAGTTACGTATGAATTAATTTTTGTTAACTTTATTGCGTAAGTGAGCGATAAATTGTGAGAAATGACGACTTTCCGTTATCTGGCGTTGTTTACCAATTTTTTGGCGAACCGTTAAATGCTGAGATTACCTATTTAAAGATAATTTGCGACGGTGAAATGTAGTAGGTATCTTTGTACAATTTTAGATTGAATTGTGTGTTTAAAGTAAAAACTTTTATTGAATTAAATAGCATGGAAACTTCCTAAATATTGACCTATTGTTGTTGTAAGTGTTGTAAAAGATACTTTTGTTAGACAAAATTCTATTTAAATAAAAAAGCGCTACATATTTTACTTTTAATGGACTATAATATTTTTTTTCTTAACTAAATAGAAATCTTACCACATTTTGAATAAAGTATATTTTTGCTAAAAACCATATTTCTGAAGTTTTAGTGTCAATGACCAATTTACTAAACACAATAGACAAGTTATCATCACTAAAAAATGTTATAATAAATTATAATGACCAACTCCAGCTAGCTTACCGTCGGTGGTCGATTTTTTACGTATTTTTAAGAAAAACAGAAATTAATCATTGAAAAATAAATACAAGAATTTCAAATATTAACTGTATTGTGTGATTAAAAGTTTAAAAATATTCTGATTTAACTTTTTATCTATTTCGTGGGGTTTTTTGTGAAATGATTTCCAAGATCCGCAGCTATTGGACTTTACAAACGTGTTATTATTTTCCTCAGCTATTATGACTTATCTTGTTTGCTACTTCGACCATTTAAATTATAATTTATGTAAATTTGTATCATCTTTATTTATCTTAAGAGGTTATGCAATTAATATTTAAGTTTTATTTTATGTGAGAATGCACATATGATTCAGCCATTCTGTTTTAAACTTTACTGGTTGTACAATAACTTTTCATTTTTATTTCTTATTGTATACCTATATCTTATTAAAAGTAGGTAACATTTATAAAAAAGGTATTTTTTTAGAAAACAATAATATCATCAACATAAAGCTTATCTTAAGGAAAAGACATGTTATAACTATTGAAAGTAATATCTGATTCAAAAATAACTTTGAATATGGTATTTCTATACCAAAGCTTCTAAAAGCACATTTAAATGTAAAATGGACACAATATTTAACTATCTCGACCTCAAAATGAATGGTAATCGCATACCATCATATCTAGGGTAATGTTAAACGTTATACCATTATATGATATAATTATTATATGAATTATACGACTATACCAATATGGCGTCGATTGCACTTAAAACATGTCCAATTAAAAGTTATTTTACAAAAAAAATACCTAATCTTTGAACATGTGTTAAGACATTACTTTAAAAATTATATCATAAATGACTTTTGATGAGGTTTTCTAAAGTATAAAAAAGATTTTTATTATTTTAACGATTGACTGCAACATTGTATACCTACGTTTTTCTAAATAACTGACGAACACTAGTTCACAAATGATTACGTTTGTGACGTATTTTTATGTTTTAAAGTCTCAAAGAATTAGATATTAAGAATTCCATTCAGTACAGAAGTAGATAAGTAGGTAGGTATGTATGTAAACAATAATGAATCCGTCGTTTAGAAATTACGGTAAGAAAATACCTACTCCTACTAGGTATTGTATTTATAATACTTTTTTTAGTTTGTTTTCCCACTAATTTGTATTTTGAGCTAAAAGTATTATTATTTTAGAGAGTGCAGAGTTATTTTTTTTACGTTTATCTGGTGTGCGTCGAAACATAGGGTCCACTTGTACATTATTACAATAAAATTATACAGGACGACCTACAATTTTTTATGACTTGGTATATTTAAAAGATTAATTTGAAAATAAAAAGTAATTGCCGTCGGTATTATCAATAAAACTTATACATTTCATTGTATGTGCTCTTTTTAATTTATGAACGAAAATTAGCTTCCTCCTGAGTATCATTCATTTGACAGATTTTATTAATTGGTGTAGTTTCTTAATAAGCTATTTAATTCATACTTTATTGCCAATTTGGATATCTAATTTGCTATTTGTGTGATTTAAATTTCTTATGAACTCATTCCAATCATTTCTGCTATTGTCACTTTATGAAATGACGATACATATTTTCGATAAATGTTTTTTTAAAGACTGAAATAGGTAGGTATATGACTGGGCTTTTCGAACACCAATTTAGATGATTACCTATAACTGATCATTCTTCTATCTATGCATAAAATCAGAATATGCATAATGGCCATCCGTTTTGTAAAACATAACATCTCCAAGATCAACAAAAAACATTTTTATTTGACACTTTAATGTCTTGCAAGTTATTTATTTGTACCATTTAATAATACTACCTACTTCTAAACAGAGAAGGATTAAAACTTTTATGTTTCTACGCCAAAAACAATACAACCCTAAATCTTTAGAAAGTTGTCCCCAAGAGTTCCGTTAGGGGTACATCTTTGTGGCGCGCACCAAAAAAACTTTTTCTTTTCATTGTCAATTGAATTTTATTGTCGGTTTCTGAGATACTCTTTTGTGTCAAACTGTGCGTTTAAAGCCGCTTGTAACTCCATAGATTTCACCGTGTCCCGTCCCCAACGCCCGTAAGAGAGCATTCAACAATAGACGCCCCGCTGCACGCCATTCTATACCATTTATTGTCCCGATTCACAAACCCGAGTTGCTATTCCGTCAGGTGTCCAAAATATGGAGACTTATTCATTTATGCATCAATCGGATTTATTCCCGTGACCGCTTGTCTCGCAAGACGTCAGTGGCCACGAATGCTCAACTGAACCGGAATGGAATCGCTCATTCATATCACAGTTGAAAGTTTTTATTGAGTGTGAGATACCGTCGTGATTACATTATCACAAAGTGTTTTACGTTCATAATGCATTCATTTCGTTTTCATTATCACCGGTAATGCGTCGGTGGTGTTAGAGCGCGCTCTCAGCTCGCATTATGTATGCAGAACGCGTTTTACTTGTTATAACAACTTCCCTGCTGTTGGAACACGCCTAATGTGTCGTTACAAACGTCTAACCATTTTTGAAACATGTCTCAATTCTGATTTGCTTCAGTTTTTATGATTCATTTACTTCACGCTTCCTTAGTACGCGACCAACAAGTGATTACCTAAGTTTATTTTGTTTTGAACACTTGCCACTGCTATTATTATCATTATCAATTATCTGTTTATCATTATTAAGGAATTTCAGACTCATCACTACTAGGCTATCATCTGTACTATAACAGCAGTTATCATACTAGCTGTGTGGGTGTGTGGTGTTGTTTGTGTACTGGTCGTCGGTGTACGTACCCTAGGCTGAGCCATGAAAGCTCGGCCCGAGCCCGGGTGCAAGGCTCCGCTGGCCACCACGAACGTTTTTCGTCACGGGCCCAACCTAACACAACACACTAGCACGTGAACACATACACATCAATTATTTGACACCGTCACAGCGGCCCGCTAGCTCACTAGTGTCATAATGCACTCGCGACGGATGTTAACTAGAGGTTTTGTATGGTTCGATCACGGGACGCGGCGTGGCCGAGCGAGGCGCGGGGAAGCGGGAGGCCCGGCGCGCTCGGCAGTCTGGCGGACACTGCCGCGGGACGAGCGAGCAGGGCCGACGCCGGGGCGTGGCGTACTGCCCACTTCGCGCCGCGCCAATGGGCGGCGGGCGCCGGGCGCGCACGGGCGCGGGCCGCCCGGCTGCGCGTGTGTGCCGCTCTCCCGCCCGCCACTCCGCGCGCGCGCCTCGACACAGACGGTCGTGCGCGTTTTTTCAACGGTTTTTGCGGCAATTACATGAGAGTTTTCCTCTGTTCGGATTTTCTGTTCTGTACCTAATCAAAATTGCTGAGTTCCTCTCGCACGGAACGCGTTGTGAGTTAGGTATCGGCGTTCGACGGTTTATGCTAGCTTGTGTATGTTTGGAGCGCACCAATGGGATGACTTTGGATCTTTATTTATTTAAAACATCTTAACGATGTTTAATCTTATTCAAGCTTTTCTACAATCAGCTGAACTTACAGAATCCTTGCTAATAATAACAAGTGTGTCGTTGGTCGGCTAGAGCGCATGCGCCGTCACCTCGACGTAGGACGGCCGTAGGTAAAAGTGTTTAATGTGAAAACTTTGTGATGGCGACACTCACCCGCGCCCATTCATCGTTTAGATTCAATCTTTGTATTTTGAAACTTCTTTAAACTAAACTGCAACGGGAGAGAATGGAACTTCAGAATTAAACCTAATGAAATCATTTGGGTTAAGGTTTCTGTATCCATTATTGAGTTCTTCTGAATCTATAGAAACAGTTTTATTTATTGAGCCGCAAATTGAATACAAGAAAACAAATTCACAAAGGGTCACGCTACTCCAACGCACACTATTATACAAAATGTTCAACAGGCAATTTTTTCTTAATTCTCCTAATCGTTTAATGTCTATGATTAACCTTAATTTTACTTTTATTAGAATTGCAGATACTGTTATTTAAAACTTTCGTCCAGTTTTATATCATTAGCTATTAGCAATGACAATTTCGATTTATTACCAAAGAGAAAAACATTGAATCAATTTTACCTGTATTTAAAACAAGTAGGTATCTAATCTCAAGTAAATTATTTTAACATCCAATTCTACATTTTTGATACATTTAGTCTATGACAACATTTGAAACCATCTTGATATTTTTTGGTAAAACAATATTAATATTAAACGCGCTATATTTAACTGTAATCTTTATAATAAACTATAAAGTAATCACATCTTTGGCAATCGTTACGGGTAGTCAGAAGCCAATAAGTCTGACACCAGTCTAACCAAGGGGTATCGGGTTGCCCGGGTAACTGGGTTGAGGGGGTCAGATAGGGCAGTCGCTCCTTGTAAAGTACTGGTACTCAGCTACATCCGGTTAGACTGGAAGCCGACCCCAACATAGTTGGGAAAAAGGCTAAGCAGATGTTGATTATGATGAGATGGGGGAGGCCTATGTTAAGCAGTGGACGTCCTATGGCTGAGATGATGATGATGATGATGAGATGATTAGGTAATATTTCCATGACCTGAAAATACTTTTTGTTGATTAGACACTTTCGAGAATTTCTGACAAATCAAGATTGTTGCATTTGTACAATTTTTTACAACTACATATAACTTCAAACTTTAACATGTCGACATTAATTAATACATATTTTTATTTGAAACTTAAAATAGTGGTGTACTTGCTACTTTTTCTTACAATATAAGTAAAAAATAAAAAAATGGGAATAAATAAACATTTACTTTATAATTAGTTTACATTGATGACATCATTACCTGTAAAAAAGGCATATCGAAGATTTTACAAAATCGATATAACTTTTACCTGAGAATCTAAACACTTGGCTTATTCAACATTTGACACCTTTACAGTTAAAACAAATTAATATCTTTACATCGCAATAAAAATTAATATTTTAATTTAATTACCTAGATGATGTTGTCTGAAACGAAGTAACTGTACAGTCTGTATAAATTGCAAGACATGTTAACTCGGAAACTGCTCGGACATATCCAATGCTATTCACATACCTAACGGTACCTCTAACTAGGTACGTAGTTAAGGCCTCTAAGATAACATAAAGAAGATGCTGCGAATTCTATTAATAACTTGAAAACTAACTTGGTGAAGACTTAGAAATTATTTTACACTTACTTATCTGATTGCGATAGAACTTATCAATTATGAGAACTAATAAATTTTGCGGGAATTTTATCAAGCTTGTTATTGAAGAAAGTTTTTGAGTAAGTATTAGTATTAAGTTGATGGTAAGATAGAAGAATATTCGTTTGTAGGTAAGTAAGAATTTGAAAAGAAAATATCGATTGAAAATAAGGTATGGATTCTCTTAATTTAAGACGAATTTGACATGATATAATTGGCACCAGATTATATTAAAAAAAAAAACATCCTAATTGATATCCTCTTTTTATGAAGTCGGGTAATTAGGTAAGTACAAAATGGAACATTACAAACTTAGGATACCTTGCCTGCAGTCTTTTACGATACTTTAACAATAATAACTGAATTATCATGAAATTCATATTTCCTGAATGCCATGCCCAAGATTAGGTACCTACTCACATACTTCGTTGTCTAGTGGTCGCTACTAAGACCGTGTGCACGGGATTCCGGGTTCGATTCTTGGTTCAAACCGAATTAAGGATTAAGTAGCTCACTCGAAAAGAAGAACGCAAAATAATTGCTGGTTAAACTAGCTAATCGCGATCCTTTAACCACGGTTCCCAATGTTTTTACGAAAATAATACCTTATTTCTTAGCATTAAATGAGACCTGAATTTGCTACGATACCTACTTGACATATCCGGATCAAAATTTGCTTTAAAAATCAGGTAGGTACCTAAGTATCTACTTTTTCGTTGGTTTGTAAATTAATTATATTCGTAATAATTGCTTAGTAATTAATTGTTATACCTACGACGAATGAATATGGCAAAAAATTTGATAGAAACTTTACTAGGACAGGATATTTCCTCTTTAGGACCTCGACCTTTGGAACCTTGAGAAGAAACACTACAAGAAATGACGAAATGCCCACTGGAAAATTGGAAGATCTGTATACTAGAGCGAAAAAATAAATCATGAGTTATATATTGGTCCGGATAACAAGCATAGGAAGCCAAAAACTAAACCCACCCCTATTTTGGCTGAACTAGATATCTAAGTACCTAATAATAAATGTACCGTATTTGACAATTTTAGAATCACCATTTAAATTCAAAAACTTATTCGTCACGATAGTAGAAAAAAGCTGTAACTGAATCTGTGATTAATTCGCCGTCGCGAAAACACATAAATATAAGATAAAACTAATATTTTGCATCCAGTTCAAAAACCTCTACTTATTTAATTGAAAAAGAGGAAAAAAACTTCAAAAACGCTATTTTCAAATCAATTTTGCTACACACTAAATTACCTAACTGAAAATTTAAAAAAGGCTCTAGAATTACTCAGGCAGATACCTAATTCGAAAACATTATTTTTAGACCAAATTCAAGAAATTGAATTTAAACCATTCAAAAGCCTATTTGAAGCTAATTTACAAAACAAAAAATCCCAATAAAACAGTCATTCCTACAAAATTTCTGCTCAAAAAGAAAATTGCGACGGTTTTTTCCTCTCAAAAAGTTTAATGAAAAAGAGATTTTTTATCAAAACCAATTGAAATTGTACTACAAAGAAATACCGAAGAATTGTTACTGGTTGTAACAGTATCGTTAGAGTTAACTGTTGGTTACAATGATAGTTATTGTCACGGGTTTAAGTATCAAAGGGTTTTTAAACCACTGACGAAAAAAACGTTACGGATAGAAAGCACCTACTTTCCCTTGTCACAGGTTTCGAGACCAGAGAGATGTGGTTGTAATGACATTATGAAAATAGTAAGCTAAGGTATTGACTTAAAATCCTACATTACCTAATTAAAGATGAGAAAAGAAAGCGAATGACTCCGCTGTGTGAAAATATCCGGTACTGTAAATGCCTGTGATAAAGGGGAAAACTAACTCTTTGGCCACTTTGTCAATTTGATAAATAATCTTTTTTAGTTCTTCATCAACTTAAAATAAATAATTATGTATTATTAAATGATAATTATATTAATACTAAGGTTTTCAATGTTTGGTACCTACTTTACTATATCTTATAATAAAAAATATATAAAAAAATTACTTTATCCAAGCACACATGGATAGAATTTAACATTACCTACCTACCAACCGTTTTGTACTTCGTTACTTAAAAGTCAATTACACAACTAAGACCAAATACTTACCATGAAAAAAATAAATTGTTAGTTAACAAAATCAACATTTATTTTTTTATAATTTTTAATACATGTTTTAGAGCTTTTAATAGTCATTTTAAATAGTCGATAGTCGTCGTTAATTATTGCCCAGTTGCATGTTTCACCGCGCCCCGCCTTAAAGCAAGGAGTGTAGACTTTTATAGGGTGTAGACTACCAAGAAATAGGGAGTTTTAAGCCCTATTGGCTAAACCATGGGGTTTATTTAAAATTACAGACTTTAAATTGTGACTTCTTGACGTCGCATGCGGTTTTTTCGCGTTATTTAATGTTAATTTTTAGTTTAGGTAGGAAAGGTTAGTTGGGTTGGTTTATGTAATGTGTGGCTTGTTAAATTATAAAATAAAGCGTTTTATAGTAATTTTTAATTTTAATTTTAGTGTTAGTTTATTTTATTTAAAGTTAAAATATTGTGTTAATAATGGTCAATTTTAATGGTGAATAGCATGTAAGTACCTTTTCTAATTTATGGCTGAAAAAGGGATGTAAATCATTTACAGTAAATGTCACTTGGTAAATACCAATAAACATAGGTCCCTACTACGTATGAATAAAAAAAACTTATGTATAGAAAACGTGAAAGAAACTCCGTATGCAATGAAAACAATATTTCAAAAATTTGTTTTCACATATTTTACACAAAAAATGTTCTTCGTTGGTAGACAAAAAAAAACTTCATAGAATGAATATATTTATAGCCACTACTTAAGTTGAAAATGCATACTTATTATAATTATGCAAAAAATGAACAATTCAAAATAAATAATAATTCAATAAAAGATTTTAATCAAAAGAAATCCATCTTCGATGTATTCATTAATCAGGAATCATTAATTTTGTATTAAAATATTTAAACTGCAATAAATCGACGCATTTAATTGCCATTAACATACATTTTATATTTTTGTGTGCCAAATTTAATAATAGGTATAAAAATATAAGTGTAGATTTGTATTTGTATTCAAAATATAGTCACCCAAATGGCCGTGTTTTTTTTGTAAATATTTTAAATGCAGATTTCTATCAGTAAAATAGTTGCTTAGTTAAAACCTTTTAGTAGGTACTTAATTACACAATTTTTGTATTCAGTTTCACATAGTACCTATCTTTGGTTTATTAATATTTTTAAATTATGCTTAACATCACAGATCTTTGTGCAACATAGGCTTAGAACTGATTGCAAATAAAAAGCAGAAAAAAATATAATGCTCAGGTAAAAGACATAGCTAGTTCTATATCGCTCTTTTGTTTAAAACTAAGACCAATTGCCCGTGTTTTATATTAAGCATCATGTGGTAAAGTAAAAATGTTTGATTTTTCTATGTCTCTATCGGCAAAATAATGTCGGCCATTTAATTCCCCCGTACAAAACTTTAACTTGTTCATAGGCATTACGAGGTAGGTTGCCTGTAGCTACGATAATGTTAAAGTCATATAAGGATTATTATTGATATTACATCTAATTATATTTATGTTTAGGTATGTAACTTGGACAATGAGCATAAAATTATCAATAAATCTACTCGGCATTGATAACTATCGACCTTCCTATTACTTATTTACAATTCACATAGGTATTAATAAAAATGGAATTTATAAGAATTTATAGTTACTGCAAGCAACAAATGTGAAATAAAATAATATTCATTCTAAATCGAAAGCCTACACACTCGCCGCACGGCAATTTCAAGTGTTGCTCAAACGTACAACCAACGCCATCTAGTATCGAGTAGCGGAACTAAACGAAACTTTTCTTCGGCAGTTCCAACTTTTCACATCATTAATTTTAATTACATTTATTGACCTTGAATAGATGAATATAAATTTTCCGAAAGTTAAATATAATTTTTTCACACAACTAATAGAGCTGGAAAAAATAATTTTATTCCGAAAATAGGTAAAAATATTTTGTCTCGGATGATAAGTAGGTAAATTATAGTGGTAGGTACTAATTAAAAATCATAATTAAATCCCATACTTTTAAATTTCAAATCTGCATATTATATTTTGATTATATACTAATTATTCGTCTTGTATGTGTCCATTAAAAACACATTATACTCTTTTATACCTACATAAACACAATTTTTGTGGTTTCCTACATAAAGATGTTAAATTGTAAGGTAAACAGTAACCCCCTTACTTATAAAAATCTCTAATCACCTTCTAAGCAACATTTTAACTAACAAACTTAACTAACATTTTAATGTTAGTTAAGACATGCTTAGGCAACGTTTATAAGTAAGAATTGTCTTTAACAGCCCTTAAGTATTACTTATTATTTAATTCACATTTATAAGTAAGGCCGTAAAAGTTGCCATGTAATTTTGGTACACGTACCTAAGTATTTAAAAAAAATACGGCGTGTTGTGTTGTCTTTGGGTACCTGTCTACTGTTATTCGCAAAGGTAAGACCAGTAAGACTATGGTTACAAAGTTGCATTGGATTTATAATATTTCCGTCTAACTTAAGGATACTGAAAATATGATTACTGTATCTACCTATTATTTTAATATCGTTATTAATAAAATGTTATCTTTCGCGTGTATGTTCTGTAAATTGCACCGACTGAAGATTGAAAGAAGAAAATATTATATTTTTTTTAAAAACTCTAGTTTACTTAAGTACCTACTTAGGGCCATATAATTTTAATTTGCGTATATATTACTCAAATCATTTCACTTATTTAAAGCAGCCCATAAATACATCTTCCCCATTTACATTAATGGAAGTTACGATACATAAATGAGAGATTCTTCACTTTCATGAAAAATAGATAGGTAATTAGGTACATATGTAAATAGGTACAGTAAGTTTAAAAAATACTCTTCTGTTTATATGTGACCTTATGTCACTAGCTCTTGTTTAGTGAAAGTTATAAATAATTTTAAAAAGAATTGCACGCGATGCAGGCCTTACAATGAAACATGAAAGAGTTAGGCCACATTTTTTCGTACAAACCATTCTTAGTGCTATGTAGATAATGATAGTAACACGAAAGACTATAATATATGTATAGGTATCTATGTACTATTTACCAAACTACAAGCATAGCCACTACGAAGTATATATGTATGTATTATTTCCTATGTAAAATAATGTTTCAGCCTAAAGAGCTTATTACACTTGACTAAATTTAGTAGCCTAATTAGGTTTCTAAATGATATAAGTAGTGAGTCAGTAGCCGTTTTTTCTCTGAATTTAGAAACCTACCTTCCTAAATGCGATAATATTTGACTGAATTTAGTAACTGCATCATTTAGACGACTGAATGTAGTCAAGTGTAATAAGCCTTTAACAGTACAATGTTCAATAGTAAGCAGATATTAGCAGATATTTAGCTCAGAACTCAACGCCATGGTTTTCCTCACAGCTACACGCGAAGGCGCACAAAACACACGATATGTATTTGAAATACCATCGACTACAATGTATTTATGGTTTATTATTTTTATTTAACATCAAGCTTATAGTGTTTATTAGTGAATTCTAAGTCGGCAGACGTTTTGACCGGTTTATTGGATCGCAAATTAACTAGTATTTCACACCCGGTTTGTTTTACGTGTACGGACGTAGAAAAATAGTCTTATGTAGTGTAATGTATTTATATTTCCTTTATTTGAAATAGGTACTTAGTTATTTTGAGTTGATAGTGATTTGTGGATGTGAGGATGTTATGTAGGATTGCGGGAAATATTTTTGTTTAATATTTGGGTCAAGTTTTCTTGGAGTGTTTTTCGAATGATGGTATCTACCTCTAGATTGCAATGTAAGCGTGACTATGTATAGTGCGCAAGTTAAATAAATATTAGGTATGTTCATACCTACATAGGTAAGAAGGATACCTACATTAAATGTTAGGTATGTGTGTGATAAGTTTGGAAGAAAACAATCTGTTGCGAAAAACCTTTATAAAATAGGATGAAGGCAAAACTAATAAGAAAAAAATAAGAACGTGCACTAAGTAACTGTTGTTTCTCAGGCATATTTTTAAGATTGTTTATATGTATCTTATTTGGTAAGTTTTAATAAATAAATACATAATGGAGATCTATAGGTATATTTTTAACAAACTTTCACATTTATAATCTTAATAGGTTCATCTTTCGTAGGCCGTCTAAACCCAAACATTGCATTTTCTAAGTAACATATCCTACGGAGGACAACCGGCAAGAAAATCCCAAAAATATCTTATACGGCTTTACATATATTTTTTTGAATCGATTCAAAATAAGTCTCATTATCATAAACGACCAGTATTAAGTTCGTTTTTAATTAAAAACTCGTCGCTTCACCTCTTTGATTCGTTTTAGTGCGTAACAAATGATTCTTCGAGAGTTATGATAACAATATTGGTCTGAGGGTCATTTTGTATTATCATAATAGCTTATAAGAAGAAATTAGGCACATAAGTAACTGTTCAAATTGTTTTTTGTTCGAGTTTTCTTGTTATTTTTCCTTGTAATAATTTCAATCATCGCTCAGCCAATATGACATTAAAAGAAGCATCTTTTGTTCAACACTGAATTTGGGCTGGCTTAAAAAATATTTCTTGCAAAATTATTCGGTCATATAGCATTTAGTAATATTTAGTCATACACTTACAAAGTAGGTACCTACATACCTACATACATACTTATAACTTAGAAAACTTACAGATACTAACTAGACCTGCAATCGATTCAACAAAATTTGCATGAGAGGCCGAATCAAAATTATTTTACACACTGAACTTTAACTTACGGGACCATGTAGTTATGTGTTTAATTTAGATGATTAGGTACTATTGATTATCTAGGACCCGTGTTTCGGAAGAGTTTATGGGATCCGGCTGTCTTCTGAACATCATGAAAATCGTTACAGAATTAGAAGAGTTGCCCGGATAACTGAGTTGAAAAGTTCAGATAGGCAGTAGCTCCATTTAAAACACTTACTCAGCTACATCCGTTTAGACTGGAAGCCGACCCCCAACACAGTTGGGAAAAGACTAGACAAATGAGTATGTAACATCTAGGTTAAGCCATAGATAACGTAACTATCTATTCCCGCATGATACAAATATTTCGCGATGACCTACAGAGATGTGCGGGTGTCAGTATGTGCGTCATTACTCACTCAAATTATTTGCTGAACATCAAGTACTGATTTCAATTCTTAGAAAAACAAAGACTGACAGAATTGCTAACATCACTCTATGAAACTAATAATTACTTAGATGTAAACATGTAATTTGTTTGTGTAGGTATAAAACGTTAATCTTCACGCAAAAAAGACTGATTTGAATATATAGCTTACCTACACATATTTTTTTATTTTAATACTATGTATTTGTATAATAAACGTAAGGAGATCAAATAGGCTCCTTATATATATATAATAGGCTCCTTGCAAAGCACTGGTACTCAGGTGCACTCGGTTAGACTGGAAGGCGACCTCTACATAGTCGGGAAAACGCTAGGCTATATGGATAATAATCTTCTGAATGAAATATATAATATAATAATATGAAAACCCTCTTTTTAACCGTATTTAATCAATAATAAAATAGTATAAACTCGATCGATAAGCATCTAGCGCCATTTTTATTTCTCTACGGACACTTAACCGGGTCATAAAATTTTTGTGACTCTTTCAAACTCATAAATAAACGATTATTTACGTCATAAAAACCATAATTATTATAATAATGTCGTTATTTCACGTTCACATCGTAAAATAGTTATGATTTTTTGGAAAAATAATTGCTCCACGTTGTTTTGTTGTAATTAGAAGGCGGGTTAATTTTTTGAAATTATTTTTTTTAATTTGGCTATAAAAGTATGTTTTTTAATAGAATGTTTAGAATATAGAGTAGTCGTAATAGGTAATAGTTTTTTTCTAAATGTATCTTTTTGACAGCTATCGTAAAAGTCAACTTATTATTTTACTACTGACCACCTCTTTTGTGTCGGCGGTGAAGCCACTTGTCATTTTTGTAATAAAACCTTTTTATAATTGTTCATAGACAAAATTATATTATTTTCCTCCCTAATAAAATGACGTAACCATCTCGTATTTCTAGTTGACTCATAATTCCCTGAAAGATGGATTTTTAATGTTATTTTAATAGCTCATTTGTGCGGTCGGTTTTCATACAGGCAAAATAAAAAAACATTATTGTATGTTTTACACCTAGAGGTAGAAGTAAAAAAATTAGATAGATTTAATTAAGACTTCATATAAAATCATAAAGGAATTAAGTATTAACTATAAAGCTTTGGTTCACATGGCCAAAAAGGGCCAATAAACCCTGCAATGAAAAAAAGATCGAACAATACAAATGTAACGGTAAAAAAATCGTGTCCAAGGCTCGATACCCGCATGAAAAACATAGCCTTACTTACATCTTATAATAAAATAAAGTAACAAAAATAACACTAATCCTATTACTTACTTTTAACACCATAATCTTCTCAAAATAACATTACTAAAGCAATAAAAAATAACTAAACGGATTATAAAAATTGTTGCAAAAACGACGGCCATATTGGACGCGCTAATAAACCGGTAATTCTATTTATTTAATCTTTTAAAATGACACGCCACTTAATTTTTGTATGAAAAGGTGAAAATTAATAATATAAAGTACACTTAAGTTTTCGAAACACACTATTAATTGAAAATTACATTGTTTTGACACTTTATTTGCGCAATTAATGTTTGGTAAGAAGATAAACTGAATTCTTTTTCATGGCACTAATTTTTATAGATATAAAATTGTTTTTATCACTTAAATTACACTTCATATTTTTATTAAAACTTGTAGTTTGTTGTTTAAATACATTTTAAGTATATATGCTGTAGAATTTTATAGAAATTTTGTTTATTTTACTCGAATATTTCGATCGCTACTGAGCGGTTGGTGAAACGGTTCTAAGCCAACAGCTTTGAAGGGCTTTGGACCAAAACATTGCAAGAACTCTTCATCTCAAGATGAAACCACTTGAAAACCATGGAAATACAGATGTTTTCAAAGTTTTTGGAGTTCGTTGAAATTTATGTGTAGGGTATGTGTACTTAGAGGTCGGCTTCCAGTCTCATCGGTTACAACTGAATAGTCATCGGCACGGATATTGAGCCCTGACCTTCACCTGCGCAGAAGCGATTTATTGGTTTATTGCCTTATGTGTACAGTGCGCAAAGCGATCCCCACTCTTCCGCCGAGAGCTCAATATCCGTGCCGATGACTATATCAGTGTTTTTGACCTCCTCAAAACGGACAACCTAAACCTTGATAAGACTGGTTTGTTAGACTTTCTGGCTTCTAACTACACCTTACGACTACCAAATATGTTTAAATGACTGCAGGGAACTACCTACCAATTCAACTTGCTTTACGAAACGCGAAAAATAATATATTTATCGATAGTTTAAGTATAATTTACACTCATTTATCAAAATACATTAACAGTGGTGGACTAGTGGGCAAAGAACCAACCTCTCGAGTATGAGGGCGCGGGTTCGATTCCAGGTCAGGCAAGTACCAATGCAACTTTTCTAAGTTTGTATGTATTTTCTAAGTATATCTTAGACACCAATGACTGTGTTTCGGATGGCACGTTAAACTGTAGGTCCCGGCTGTCATTGAACATCCTTGGCAGTCGTTACGGGTAGTCAGAAGCCAGTAAGTCTGACACCAGTCTAACCAAGGGGTATTGGGTTGCCCGGGTAACTGGGTTGAGGGGGTCAGATAGTGCAGTCGCTCCTTGTAAAGCACTGGTACTCAGCTACATCCGGTTAGACTGGAAGCCGACCCCAACATAGTTTGGGAAAAAGGCTCGGAGGATGATTAACATCTTCCGAAACAAACATAGGTTACACAACATACATTATATTTGCTTGCATCAATACCTAACTATCAGTACGTCGATTTTATAAAATTCAGACAACAACTCGCATTTCACTTCGCTATTCACTCTCACTTCGCATTCGGTTCAAAAAGTTCTAAAAGTCATCTCATACTTTATCTGTCAAAATCTCGAGTTTAATTTATAGCCCGGTCAAAATAGACATAAAAGTAGTGGTCAAATAACAAAAATTCCCAGAAAGCTGATTTTTGGTGGAGAGCTAGATTTGATCATTATAAATAAAATACTAAAAGTCCCCATCGATCCCATGTGTGCGTCAAAAGTTATTCGAGGTCAAATGTCAAAATTTTTGGTTTTTTGATTTTTTTTCGAAAACGGTAAGTTTTATCAAAAAAAGACATCAGACCAAAGTTGTAGATCTTTAAATTTTCTACAAGAATGGTATCAACAGTTTTCTCCTAAATGTTACCATTCCTGAGATATCGCGATTCAAAGAGTCACACTACACATGATATGAACATATAAGCCACGTATATACGAGGGCTGCCTTTAAGTGTGTCGTTTGAAATAAGTATAGACAATCTAATAGGTTAATACCATTTATTGTTTTTCAAAGAATTTTCCGCGATATTTAATGCACTTTTGCATGCATTAAACCCAGTTCTTGAATCATTTATTCCATTTTGAAGTGGGGGTAGTCAAAATGGCCGATTTGTATGAGTCAACAGCTTTTTCAGGTGTGCTGAAACGTTGACCACGAAGACTTTACTTAATTTTGGGGAATGTAAAAAAATCGTTATGCCCACGGATCTATGTCACGGTATGTTACATGTTGGTCTGCGACAATTAACTACCGCATAGCCTCGATATTATCTTGGGTCATATCGGGTTTTGAACCACCTTCACGTGGCTTGTCACTAAGGCTAGATTGCCCACGTTGAAATCCTAAATATTATATCAGCGAACGGCAGTCCTAAGGCATGGTTCTGCATCACTAAACACAGAACAAAATTTTTCAAAGCGCTGAAGTCGCGACAATCCGCTTTTAAAGTTGTAGAAAATTATCGCACGCTAATTTTCCTTCGACATTTCCATTTTTATGCAGAAGACTGGGGTTGGAAATTGATACATAATATCTGGAACCTATTAAAACTTTACTCCCACCTGGTCCAGAAAAACTCCTGAACATTATTTTTAGCAATTGCATAAAAGATTGTAGTATCAAATCATCCTCCGAGCCCTTTTCCCAACTATGTTGGGGTCGGCTTCCAGTTTAACCGGATGTAGCTAAGAAGGTTTACAAGGAGCGACTGCCCTATCTGACCCCCTCAACCCAGTTACCCGGGCAACCCAATACCCCTTGGTTAGACTGGTGTCAGACTTACTGGCTTTTGACTACCCGTAACGTCTGTCAAGGATGTTCAATGACAGCCGGAACCTACAGTTTAACGTGCCATCCGAAACACGGTCATTGGTGTCTAAGATATACTTAGAAAGTACATACAAACTTAGAAAAGTTGCATTGGTACTTGCCTGACCTGGAATCGAACCCGCGCCCTCATACTTGAGAGGTTGTTCTTTGCGCACTAGGCCACCATGACTAAATAAACTAAATGGAAATGGACTAAATGACGAATGTTAGCAGTTACTTATCATTGTATAACAATCCGAAACACAGTCATTGGTGTCTAAGATATACTTAGAAAGTTAGAAAAGTCGCATTTGTGCTTGTCTGACCTGGAATCGAACTCACTCATACTTGAGAGGTTGGTTCTTTACCCACTAGGAAACCACGTCTTTTTTTATGAATCTAATAAATCTAAAACAATCAAAATACCAATAGTCAATATCAATAATAACGGCAATTATTCCCTTAAACTATCCTAAAATTGTCATGACAGTTAGTGGAGTAGGCCTACAGAGGAAACCACGGTAAAAAAAACGCGCCGAGTACATTACCTCACAGGTGGCGTGGAAATATGTGCATGTCGTGTATGTCATATACTTTGAATCGCGATATCTCAGAAATGGTAAGATTTAGGAGAAAACTGTTGATACCATTCTTGTAGAAAATTTGAAGGTTTACAACTTTGGTCTGATGTCTTTTTTTGATAACACTTACCGTTTTCGAAAAAAATACAAAAAACCTAAAATTTTGACATTTGACCTGGAATAACTTTTGACGCACTCATGGGATCGATGGGGACTTTTAGTATTTTATTTATAATGATCAAATCTAGCTCTCCACCAAAAATCAGCTTTCTGGGAATTTTTGTTATTTCAAATGTCTATTTTGACCGGGCTATTAGTTCAACTCGCAAACACGCTCGCAAGAGTAGCGCTAGTGTAGTAACTCATGGCGGATTCAGATGCGAAGTTTAGAGTGAAGTCTTATAGAATCACACTGCTGTTCAAGATCACAAAACCGCGATACGAATTCACCAGCTTCTAGGCAAAACTATGACGTTTACCACATAATCACAATGGCTGACAAAAACGTCTATAATTATTTATAATTGTAATAAATCTTCTAAGGTTGTAAGTCTAACCTTCGGCTCAAGGCACGAGCCGTTTCGCAATTATTTATTTATTTATTGTAATCTTAAGAAATCCATGTATTTATTGGATTGTTGACCATCAAGAATAAGTAGGTAAGTATGAACTTGCGCAGATTGTAGACTAAATAGTCGGGAAACTATCGGTCAACAATTGAGCTGGGGAGTTTGTTTCACCACTACTTCTTCCGAGCAAAAACACATAGGAAGTGGTTTAGAGTGTGCGTTTTGGGGTCTGCTTCTGTAAATTTTGACGATCAAAAGGTACTGTTTTGCAGCCAAGTTTGAATAAATCATTTTGAGTTTGAGCTTGAAGGTAATCGTGAACCCTATCACAAGTCAAAAGGCTTTTATTTTACGTAGGTAGTATCAAAGCTAGACATAACGTTTCAGAACGTACCTATACATGAAACTTAATCGACTAATAGGTACCTGGGGCCCGATTCTCCTAATTTTACTTGAGCGACGATCGATCGACGTTCGACTCGATTCGACTGAGATCCAATCCCGACTCGATTACGATTGAAGCGTATGTGGGATTCCGCTATTTTTTTCTTTGAAATAAACGTTTTTATCCTTTTCTATCATTCAATAATGAATAATTTTGTCTGCAAATGATTTACGATTGCAAAATGATTGTACAGCAAACTACCGTATAGACCAAAATCACCAAAATAGCAGACCAATCGCACACCAATCAAATGTCAATCGAATACGATTGGTCTTTTATTAGTAGCAGGATGCCCGATATGATATGGTTAAAACTGCTATTGCGATCATATTGCAATTCGATTTCTATTCGATTTTGACATTATTAACTTAGGAGAATCGGGCCCCTGATTGTTGTAATCTGCGGACTACCATACATCTCCATTCTGATTAAGAGCTGGATTAAACTATCGGCCGACTAAAAGTTTATAGTCTACACTCTACAGGATCCATATAAGTAATTATTTCTTGAAGTTGAGTCTATGTATACCTAATCCTTTGTAAGTATGTACATATTTGTAAGGGCATGTGGGATCAGATGTTCATGATTCAGTATAGTGATTCAGTGATTTTTGCACAAAAGTCAGATATCCAGTTGACCTTTTAAGGATGCAGAGACAAAACATACCTAATAGGTGCATGTGTAAAACTAAGGCTATGTATTGAATACATTGACATACAGTACACATACCTACATAATATCGGTGATTGACTTGAAATAAAGATATGAGTAGGTTTCGTAGATATTTTTATACCATTCCTATTCCTAATAATAGCTTTTCATTGGATAATTGAAAAGCTGAATGAAAATAATAAAAAAAAAATGACTAGAGTCTAGGCTATTGTGAAATCATAGAATGTGGTATTTTTTAATAAAAAATTAACACTGTAAAAATTAAAATTGTATACCTACTAGCTTCTTCTAATTAGCCTAAATGCCTACCTATAGCCTAGAAGTCGTGGTGGCCTAGTGGGCAAAGAACCAACCTCTCGAGTATGGGGGCGCGGGTTCGATTCCAGGTCAGGCAAGTACCAATGCAACTTTTCTAAGTTTGTATGTACTTTCTAAGTATATCTTAGACACCAATGACTGTGTTTCGGATGGCACGTTAGACTGTAGGTCCCGGCTGTCATTGAACATCCTTGGCAGTCGTTACGGGTAGTCAGAAGCCAGTAAGTCTGACACCAGTCTAACCAAGGGGTATCGCGGTGCCCAGGTAACTGGGTTGAGGAGGTCAGATAGGCAGTCGCTTCTTGTAAAGCACTGGTACTCAGCTGAATCCGGTTAGACTGGAAGCCGACCCCAACATAGTTTGGGAAAAGGCTCGGAGGATGATGAGCTCAGCCAAACGCACTACTCTTGAAAAATTTGTCTAGACTTTTTTGCGCATACTTTTTGCTGATTCGCCCTCCGACCCTTGGTTTCTATGCCAATATTTTGAAAGAACAACATTTATGAACTGCGAAAGTCGTCGCCGACGATTGACGGCGACTTTTTGCTCACTTGTAGCCATATGGCTTCATTTTTCGACTTCTAAATATCATGGATTTAAATTAGGAATTCGTTTTTTTGGATGGACCTTTCCTTGGCCTTTGGGATTCGTATTTCGTTCTAAATTTTTAGAGTTTTAGATGTCAGAAGATATTAAAATAAATTAAATCAGATTTAATAAAATCTGACTTAGTTTTAATCTGTAGGTATTCAATTCTTTTAATCTGCATTTAATTAATTTTATAACCGCTTTATTCGATAATTTTATGTGTAGGTATCATTTCAAAATAAGAATTCGTAATTCCATTTTTCCATTCGTAATAAAATTTCAAAATACGAATCTCTTACTTAATTCTATTTTTGAAACCATTCTTGCTTAAAAAAAATTGGGCTACAAATTCATTTTAAAACAGTTTGATGTTCTTTTTTTAAATGTAAATATGCATGGCCTCTGTTCCCGCGTGTAAGAAGCTCCGCCCCCTTCAATTTACAAGCCTCGCCTTTCGGTCGTTCTTGCTTTTTCTACTAATTATGCTAAATATATGGTGCCGTTGTGTGCGTGGCTACAATTTAAATATAATTTAATTGTTTTATGTATAATATTTCGTGTTTATCGTACATTTGGCTGTACAATGTAAAGTTAGATGGTGGATAGAGGTTGTAATAAAAAAAAAATGGAAATAAAATTATGTAAATGCGTTACCTACATATTTATTTATGTACTAACATTTAGTCATAGTCAGAAGCCAGTACCTAAGTCTGACAACCAGTCTAGCCAAGGGCTATAGGGTTGCCCAGGTAACTGGTTTGAGGAGGTCAGATAGGCAGTCGCTCCTTGTAAAGCACTGGTACTCAGCTGCATCCGGTTAGACTGGAAGCCGACCCCAACATAGTTGGGAAAAAGGCTCAGAGGATGATGAGTTTGTTTGGGCACATAAATCAGTATGAAAGTGAATGGTGGTACGCACATTACAAAGATCAGCCGATATCAACCGACTGAAAACTTTGTTTGGAATTCAATATTTTCTTAAAAGAAAAAAACAACCATCGGGTCAACTGTCTGCCAACTGTTTAGTCTGCAGTGTACGGATACTCTAATGGTAACAATAAGTTCAGTAATTCAAGATTATTAAGATCTCCTTATAATAACTTAAGTAAGTTCTTAACCCCAAACCACAAACAAAACCGCATATCATTTACAGACACAATTTTCCCCCCAAAATATTAAACAATCATTAAGTATTACCGCTGTCTTTAAACTTAATAATAGATAATATAATTGACATGTCAGCCTGAATCTTTTGGACAACCGCCATTGTACCCAGCTTAGGCAAATAATAGCATTACAAAATTAATATAATCGTCCAAAGGTGATTGATTGCGATGACGCAGCCATTTTGGATTTTTTTGTCTATGGAACGATGTAATGGCGGGCTGTTTGATGCCGAACTGTCAGATTCGTTTAGTTTTCACACTTGGCTTTTTTGTTTGTTAAAGTTTTTGCTTTGTTGCATTTTGATGTTTGGAATTCGATTCTTGAAAGTTTAGCGATACTTAGTGGAAGTTTTAGAGTTAAATGCAGCAAAAAGATGAATATATAGAGGTATATCTTGGTGTACTTTCATCAAAAGATTTTTAAAAGTAAGTTTGTATCAAACCTATAGCCATCAACTTCATTAAAAGAAAACTGCATCATTTTCAGCTACGTAATCAAGTTACACAGATTTTCATCAGCACACACTTAAACTCCTATTTTCCTTTATCTTAAAACACGTTTATCGTTTTTATACCCTTTTTTATTAATTACATACCACATACTCTTCATAACCGTAGCCAGACCCACTGTTGGGCAGTAGTTCGGAGGTCATCATCAAAATCTGATGGACGATAGTGCGTGCGCGCCGCCCGCTGGCCGCAAAATGCGTTCCATCTTCGAATTCAAACTTCGAATTGAACGTGTTCTTTTTTCAAATGTGACTTAGAGGTCAATCTTTTTGATTGAAGACTTTGGATTACTGGTGATAGATAAGCACACGTACCGACTTAATGTGAAACAGTTTCAGTAGTTCTTTGTAGAGCTTTTTCAAGTCAATAGATAAAAGTTGCATGGCTCCTCAGTTAATAGGTACTCGGTATGACTATTTGATAGGCTAGATATACAAACATAAGAGTTCTTGATATTATATCGTGAGAAAGCCTCTAGCTTGTTTTAATATGAAATTGATGGAGCGATCTTTGATAGCTGGTTCTATTTTTACCATGCTTCCAAATGTAAGTAGTTTGATATTGAGTGTCTTCTATTCATATCAAAAATATATGTTTTCTAAATATTCTTCAAATTGCAGGGTTCAAGTTCAACCGATACACTATAGGTAACATTACATCGTCAAGCGATTCAGCATAAGTTCCTAACGAATATATTACAAGTAATTCTAGACGCTCCTCTGTTAACTATATTGAGTCCTGTCTAGATTGTAGATACCTAACTAGCCAACATCGTAACCGGAGAAGCTTACTAGTATCTCCCTACTCGTATACATCTATACTAATATTATAAAGCTGAAGAGTTTGTTTGTTTGTTTGTTTGAACGCGCTAATCTCGGGAACTACTGGTCCGATTTAAAAATTTCTTTCAGTGTCAGATAGCCCATTTATCGAGGAAGGCTATAGGCTACTTTTTATCCCGGTACGGGAAGTAGTTCCCACGGGATGCGGGTGAAACCGCTGGCAGAAGCTAGTATACTATAAATTATTTCTATACATATGCAGTTGTAAAAGAAAAAGGAAAGATTGATCGATTAACTCACCTAAAACCGCTACGTTATTCTGAAAAAACCCGTAACTGACTTTAGAATAACTAATTTGAAAACTTTACATAATAAATTAACTCAATATACAACAACAGGCGTAATTATTAATAATAATAATGTCCCTTCTCAATCACAAACAAAACTCTCAAACTAAAATTAGAACCTCCATTCAAATACTGACATTCAAAAAACGAATTCAATTTTCAACATCCCGATAATAATTGTCAACAGTTCAAATAGAACCTAATAAACATTATTTTCGAAAATCGAACACCTATTTTATGGCGCGTATGTCAACTTGTCGTTAAAATAGTAATGGCGATCGATATTTAAAAAGGCAGATATTAAATTAAAATGGAGAATCACATTTTTAATTAGTTCTAAAGGTGTAGTAGAATAGGTTACTAGACATTTGAAGTCTTATTAAGCAGTTATGGCCACGTTAAATCGTCAAATATAGCCTATTAGCCATAAAAACGTAATAAAATATAAGCTATTAAAAGTAATGGCCAATCAAAGGAGTTTCTTCACAAATTTTACGATCGATTCACATTAACGACATGTTTTAAATAATCTAGCAAGACTAATTGTGTTGCTATTGGACTACGATTCGAGTCGGGTGGGGACCCATAATCCTCCTTGTTATTATACTTTTTTGTCAGTTTAGTCTTTAGGTACCTATTCGATTTTTGAAATTGGTTATGTTTAATCGACGTTAATGCTAAATCAATTGCGTGTTTTTTTATATAATGTTTGAATTTAACATGCCATACCAAAGACTTCAACGCCTATATTTTTTTCATTCATAAAAAGATTAAAAAAAAAACGTATTTTTACACAGATAAGCTATTAACAAAGTAATTACTTAGTCGATCCCATTATTCGTTTCCTAGACATAATTTTCCCAATTTTAATAAGAAATAAAATATTAAATATGAAATGTAGGCTTAAATAAGGCTACCGCCTCAATAAGGTGAATGATATAAAAGTCGTAACCTCTATCAAAATGACGATAAACTTTGACAAAAATTCCACGTTAAGCCGTCTTATAATTATCCATATATTACCAAATCCTCGGTTCGAACTACCTGGCGGTAGGGTATCCATGCTTTTTGAGAATACAGGACAGATATTTTTGTACGTATGAATATTCTGGTCTTTAGAAAGTCATTTTAGGGGTGTATATGATTTATTTGATTTTTAGTTGATTTTCGAGATACGTTATTGAATGTTGCTTTGTATATTCGCCAAATTAGTGTGCTAGAGACATTCAAGTCTAACCATTAAACTGGCTCCTTAAAGTGCCTCATTTTCCTTAAAATATTATGTTATTTAAGATTTCTAAAAGCATTTGTTGGGGGAGGAATTTAAGTTACTTCATCCAAGTACCAAAGCTTGTAAGTAATCTCATCCTCAAAATCTAAGATATATCCACAAATTTACCAAAAGATGCATCCCAATCTGTGCAGCAATTATAACCGCGCTCACCCACGTCAAATCCGACCGGCACACTGACGTTTATGAAAGAAAAAAAAACCATAAACCTTTTAACAGAACTGGCCGGCGATAACTCAAGCGAAATGTCCAAACTGTATTGTAAAAAAAAAGATTTTCGAATTTCAAATTTCGAACATAGAAAGTGTTAGCGACAATGGGATGTTCAAAATCTTGTTAATAAAGAGTCTAGTGCCGGTACGCAGGTGTAAAAAGAGGTATTGTGTGTTTTTGCTCAAGTTTTGAAGTTTACAATAGGAAAGATATGAGATTCACAAAATAGCTCAAGTGAACAGCTTTTGAGTAACACCATGTTATTTTCACATGCCCTAATTTATTCAGTTTTATTCATTACTTAGCGCTGATAATTTTAATGTTATCTCAATGGATTCACAGCTTATCATTTGCCTTTCGAACCTAATTGATTAAAAGCTCCGATGATTCATTAAACCCACTTCCGCCAGTTAAAAACTTCTCGCATTACTCACGCATAACCAGTCATATTTCTGACAATCTTTTCCTACCTAAATTCGCAAATTGATTCACATAACATTCAAATAAATACTCCTTCGAGCCAAGCCTCTAACCATCCAACCGTGACAATGGTTAGAAAAAAAAAATGTGTATTCGAAAAAAGAACGAAGCAGAGAGAATATTTTTTTTTCACCTCACAGCGTGAGATCGGTTTTGGAGGGAATTTCGGATTTAGAAGGCGTCATATGCGGATCGGTTTTTTTTATTTCATTTGAAAATTTGAAATAGTCGGACATATGGACCAGCGGGCGGTACCTCGTCAAGTGTCAAGGAATTATTGTTATTTAGATCAGAATTGTATGTAATTATGTTTTTGTTGGCAATTATATTGATACCCTTAAGATTAGGATAAGTGTTGTAACTTGTAACCGTAGAATTAGAGAGTTGACACGTATAAACCAATAATTTCGTGGCTTAGGTCTTTTTGATAACTTATATCATTTAGTTATGTAACTGTAAAATATGGAGGTTATCAATCAACAATTTGAATCATTAATTATAAAACGATTAAATAGTCAAAAAAGTCCAGATAAAGAAATAGTTACTGGGCATATATATGATGACGATTTCAAACACGTCCGTCCCGAATAAACGACAGCTGTGGTGTTCAAAACGTAACTTAATGGTATCATCCCATGAACTGTGAAAACAAAAGACAATGAAACAAAAACTACATAAAATGTTGAGCCTATCTGCTGAAGAAAGATAATTAGTGCAACTAATTACTGCATTCGTTGGAAGACAAAGGGAAAATGAAGACTTCATTAATCTGGCACTTTCCAGTCGCGTGGCTTTTGAAATGACATTGTTAAGGGGAATGTGTCGACATTCTTAGACATGGCTTTCACTGAACTACGGTGCCATGAAACTCTAAAAGACGTGGTGTGGTATTATCATCGTCATCGAGCCTTTTTCAAACTACGTTGGGGTCGGCTTCCAGTCTAACCGGATGCAGCTGAGTACCAGTGTTTTACAAGGAGCGACTGCCTACTTATCTGATCGCCTCAACCCAGTTACCCGAGCAACCCAATACCTGCATGACTGGTGGTCCGACTGCCAAAGATGTTCAATGACAGTTGGGACCTAGGTATATATCGACACTTAGAAAGTACAAACAAACTCAAAAGTTGCATTGGTCCTTGCCTGACGATCTCACACTCATACCTGAGGGGTTGGTGGGGTAAGTCGCATGTTTTCACAATTTCATGAATGAGTTTTTCATTACACCGTATTTACCTCACTCAAACGAAATATTTTAGGTTCTTACTTACTTGAATCAAAACTGGAATAATCAGGAATTTTACCTATAAACAATTCTTACCGAATAACGATATTAAGCAGATGAAAACATTCAAGGAAAGCTAACTGAACTAATTAAATATAGGTTAAAGTAAATAACAGAAAGAAACTGACATTAAAATAAGCATTTGCGCGGATATACATGGACTGTGAACTGTAGTGATCTCTTTATTAGAGGGCAAGTATTGGATAACTATGTTTCGGTATATCTCAGGAAATAGTGGATAGAAAAAATATTTCAGTATGAGATACCTAGCCCATTTATCTGCCGGGGCTGCGGGATTGTTGGAAAGAGTTACCGCGGCCATGGTACATAAAGGGCTTCAGAAGGAACATGATGGGTTTTAGTCAGTAAGAGTCTGACACTCCCTCACGCTGCACCCACAATGGGAGATCTGATGGTTTCCCATAAAAAAGATACTCCATTATCGGGGACGCTTGTGATTGACGACCTCGATGGTCACCATGCTGGACTGCCGAACCTGAGGTCCCGGGTTCGATTCCCGGTTCGGTCGACATTTGTGTGATGAGCATGCTTGTTGGCCGTGGTCTGGGTGTTACAATATGTATTTATAAATATGTATATGTGTAGCTATATGTAGTTTACCAGTTGTGTTAGCGCCCATAACACAAGTTAATTAATAACTTAGCATCGACCGCGTGTGGAAAGGTGTCCTGACATTATTAAAAAAAAAAATTGCTTGCGGAGAACCATCATAGTTAAAATAGAAATCCATAGTTAAACGGCTTCAAAAGTTACTTGATTAACGTGGCGAGTCGGTCTATTGATGAATAAATATTTAGGTATTTATTGTCATATCCTTTATTTTGTTTCTTAATCTCTATATCATAATATTAAGGTTCTATGCTTTGGAAAGCACGAAAACTTTCGATCAGCGTTTTCGTGTTTCAGAAGGCACGTTATATTTTAAGGCCCCGGCTGTCATTTCAGAATCTGCAGCATCATTATCAAAGGGGTATCTTGGTTGAGGAGGTCGCATAGACAGACGCTCCATGTAAAACACTGGTACTATGCTGCATACCGTTAGACTGGAAGCCGACCCGAATGTAGTTGGGAAGAGGTTAGGTGGTCGTCAAACTGCGGCCCGCGGGCCGCATGCGGCCCGCGCGCATTATTTGTGCGGCCCGCGTTAAAGTAGATTTCTTTAATTAATAGTCAAATACTACATATACCTATACTACCGATAGGTACCTACTTATGGCATAATCATGAACAAAATCAAAATCCAACTTTGTGTTTGAATCCGGAGACGATTACTAACGATACGATACGAGCATTTATATCAGTGGTTCTTAACCGGTGGTCCCTGGAGGCATTCCAAGTGGTCCGCGAAACATTGCTATACTTACGTTATTTAACTTTATTTTTATCGACTTATATATACTTATATGTGAGCAGGGGCTTTCGCATGGACGTATATAAGTTAAGTTTCGGGGTCCGGACCCCCCCATTCATATCCATTTTACTTGTCCAACAGAAAAAAGTGTATGTTTGGGCTACATTTTACGTAATTTTAATTTTGAGTCTTAAAAAAAAATCGCGCTCGCTTCGCTCGCGTATTCAGAAACCCTTATTCTTGCATTTGTCAACAAACAAAAAGTTAAGTTGTACGTTTGGGCTATATTTTACGTAATGTTTGAGTCTGAAAAAAAATTCGCGCTCGCTTCGCTCGCGCATTTAGAAACTACATAAGCATATGTTTGTTTTTCTTTGCATTTGCTTACAAAAGAATAGAGAGGAATTCAGAAGTTAGTAAAGAGAATGCAGTCACAAAAATCTGTAACTTTTCGTTTTTTGCTAAATAATAGAGAAATGAGTGCTAATTATAAATTGTGCTTGTATTCTTTATAAAAGAACTCTCAATTTAGGTAAACCAATAGGGTGGTCCCCGGCAAGACAAACTTTTGGTAAAGTGGTCCCTCATGACGAAAAGGTTAAGAACCACTGATTTATATGAATAGTATGGACTACTATAGATAAGTATGCAAAAGCTCTTGAAACGCCTTCGCATATACTGCGGCCCGGGCCCTGGTGCTCACATTGTTATGTGTGGCCCTTGGCCAGTAAAGTGTGACGACCGCTGGGTTAGACAGATATTGAGCTTAAATTCATGTCTTGTATAAGACGTTAGGCTGTGTGTGAATTTAACGCCTCTAAATATCTAGGTACATTTGTATGAGTACAGTTAGAATTCTTGTGTCTAACTATAGATAAAACTAAAAATATTGTTTCCTTCACAAAATGAAATCCAATTTAATAATGCAGTGTACACGTTCGAAGACAATCGGCCATACATCTTAACTCTATGTATAGACAATTCAACTTAATTACTCTTCTTCAAGTTGTCGTAATTAGCTAAACAGGATACAAGCCATAGACTACGTGATAAGCTCGTGTCCGCTCTTCACGATCCATAAACAAAACAAACACGTATTAGAAACTTCTTAAAACGAAAACTGTTATACAACCTCCTTCAATAAACTGGAAAGCTTTGAAAGATAGAAAATAAATCAAAAGAAAATCTCTAAATTCAGACATAATATTAAGTTTACGGTTCGAAGACAAAGCAAGCAATCTACCTTGGTTAATACAACAATAACGCAATAAAAACTCCGTGCTAATTAACTAAACCGTCGGCCATTTTAGCCTGCCGCCATTTTGTTAAAATATTACCGAGTAAATTAATATTTAAATTGCTCTTTCAGACGTCGAAAACTAATCGAAAGACACTAACGGCCTTTTGTTTGCTGTACAAATAAAAATTAAACATCATTAAAGTTTTCTTTTTAGAAAAAAGATTTGCATTTTGTCGGGTCTTTAATGAAGTTATATCGACTGCTTTATTTCTTAGAGTTTTCGAACTTCTGTGATTAAAGATAACAATGAAATTAAATCAACGGGAGCTACCGATTTTTGTAACGAGCCCATAAATGCTGCACGAGCATACCAATGTCAAATTTGAAATTCAAAAATGGCGGATCGATGGTATTTTTTCATTTGCCGTGCGTCAATTTGACGAAATGTTCACGTCAAAATAACGAATTCCCATTAATTTTGTTGTCGTTTATCTATTCGATCGGGGTTTGGACATATTGCGGTCGTAACAAACACCTTTTTGATGGAATTAGCATTTTGTTTTGTCAACGAACCTATTTTTACATAATTGTACTGTTTTTTCTTGTTTCACCGTGAAGTTTTTAATGTAGTTAATTAATTATCTGTGTTGTTGATATTGGTTGATTAAAAGAGAACATACGGAACATGTTTTAATTTTAGTTTGTCACGGTCACAAATCAAGTGTTACATTTACAAATCCTTAATTAATTTCTCGTCAGAAATTATCTAACTATTAACTCCTATTTTCCCAGTCCACCTACAGTCATTTTCAAGTTATATACACAAAATATATACACACATTAAACCATGAAAAGACAATTTTTTCACCGTGGAACTATAGCGGATCAAAGAGATAGCCTTTACAAACTTTTTTATGGGTCATAAAATAATACAGGTGGCCACCACTTCACCTGTGCGGGTTATGTCTAATATAACACCTTTTACCGACCGTGGGTAACTAATCCTAACTAATATTATAAATGTGAAAGTAACTCTGTCTGTCTGTCTGTCTGTCTGTCTGTCTTTCTGTCTGTCTGTCTGTCTTTTCTTCACGCCTATACTACTGAACCGATTTGTGTGAAATTTGGTACAGACATAGTTTGGAACTTGAGAAAGGACATAGGATAGTTTTTATTACAAAAAAATATAAAAATAAAAATAAAATTTATTTCGGACATATAGCGCCATCTATTGGTCAAACCAAAAATCACTATTCCACGCGAACGAAGTCGCGGGCAAAAGCTAGTGCTTCTTATATATTTATGTACGTATATAATGTGAGAAAGTTTCAATGAAAAATTTTATGGTCGATGCTTCTATTTTTGTTAGGTACCTATAAGTTTAGTTTTAGTTTTGGGTGGTAGCTATTTTGCTTGTCTCAATCGATTGGGTATTAGCTGCTACTAGTGGTTTCACCCGTGGCCAGTGTGGTGTGTGATCTACTAGGTATACTATAAAACGTAATCTATAGCTTTCCTCAATAAATAAGATAAGTATGTATTTGTAACATTGTTTTTTTTTTTTTCAAATAATTTTTTTTTTTAAGAAATACCTGTGTTCTTGCTACAGACTATTTTTTGCACAAAAGAGTAACAAACCAACATCAAGCTAAACTTTCACGTTTACAATATTAGCGTGATTTTAGAGAACACAAACCAGATTTAGCTTAGGACTTTCAATAGACTGGACTTTCAATCTATCAAACTTCCTACATCATAAGCAAAGACTATTAAAATTACGTAACACAATATCCGCTAATTTCCCGCCAAGCTAAACTTGCAAGATGGCGGACTGCACCTTACTGTCACATCGCAATGGCGACTTTTACTGTCAAATTATCGTTATTACTCATTGTGATTCTATAAGTTTATTATAATATTTGTTTGAAAGTGCATTTCTTGGTCATCCGTCATGCGTTGTACAATGAAATGAGTATCATTTAAATATTTAACGATATTCAGGATAGAAAGTTATAGATGTCATTGTCCGATGGTTATAGGTGCTGGGTGCATGCTCTTAAACAATGGATGCATTTTACAGTTTGAGATTGTGAAAACTTTCCGATGAACTTAGCGGTAATGGGTGAATTGACATCGGTTCACCTTTTGAAGAGCTCGTAAGCAGAGAAGAGCGGCTAAGCAACAGCCGTATGGGTCGATGAATTAGGATAAGCAATGGGCCTTCCATGGATGAGTGACCGTCAAATCATGACGAGTACTTCTGTGTCTCGGAAAGCACGTTTAATTGTTAGGTCCCGGCTGTCATTAACACATCCTTGGCTATCGTTACGGGTAGTCAGAAGCCAGAATGTGGCCAGAAGGCAGTCTCTAATTCATTCTACTTCATTAGACAGAAGACAAAACAACCTATCCACGCATGAATGAACTACTTAATTAAACGGCAAAAAATCATTCATTCATATAACAAACCTTCTTAGTGCCCGTCTCTTTGGTGTGAAGATACTTAGCTATAAAAAGGTCGAACATAAAAAAGGAAAATATAATTTATATCCGCAAAACATGTATAACTTAGCATCGATACACGACAGGATATGTCGTACGGTGAATATATTAATACCACATCTTCATTACTATTGAAATTAGGTTTCATTCGTTCGTATCATTCCTTTTTAGAATGACAGAGGAATGAAAAAAATATATAATTATGTTATAGGAAGGGAAAAACAGTTGACTGTTAGCTTCCGCGATTATAATGGCATTCCGAAGATGCTTGACAATTTTGCAATACCTACTATTTTTATAAAGAAATAGTGTCTTAGGATAAAGCTTCATATAAAGTTTTTAGTTATTTTAAAGTAGAAAATCAGTGATTAACAAAATAATTCTCGCGACGTAAGAGGAATTCGCGAGCGTGCAGGCTGTTACTGTTACATTTGCAAAAATACTCTGCGAATTCTTACCTCCAAGTATTTTGCAATCCGTTTATTTCTAATAACCAAAATAAAGCTTTTTTAATTACATACCCAAAACGTGTGTTATCTTTATAAAGTAAAAATATGACGAACTTTCATGATAACATGTGACCAAACATTGCATGCAATATGGGTGAATCGCAAACATTGACCCGGCTGGCTCTGTTTCAAGAAATAATTACTTTTTTTACTTTTTTGTTGATACGTAGTACCTTTTGGTAGATAGATATGTTTGTAATAATGTAGTATGACGTATATTTTTGTGTGTAAATAATGTGATTGGAATTTGAAGTTAGATAGAACCAAAATTAAAATGTTTTAAAGCTACAAGTTGATTTCAATATGTGTATGTTTGTGTTTGTGTAGTGTGCGCGCGCGCCGCACGCTGCGCCGGCGCGAGATAATGTCTCCCGACCAGCCGACGCTTGCTAAGCCCGCTATCTCAAATCTCCTCAGGCCTGTTGTTTCACGTCTTTATCTAAAGAGTTTTCATTTTAATAACAACATTCACTTTGTTTGCCATTTAATCCCCACATCCTCTGTTTGTTGGCTGATGCCAAACGGTAGCTGTTACATGACATACGGTACGGCTCTATCTTATCATACCCACTCTACAACATATGTTCACTAAACGCCTAATGGAGTTATTATAATTCAAACATTTTCCTAAAATCCGAATCGTTTATGCAAACGCTAAAGCGCAAACACAGCGTGTGCTTTTTTTGTTGCGAAAATAATATTAATCTGTATCAATGAACCGTGAATGTAATGAACGAACAATGGGAGCGTCTTAAGGAATCATTCGGTCGCCGTCCGGCCGGCTAATTTCGCGCCCTTTCACCTGTCAATCACACGTCACAGCGCGCGTAAACGACAGCGAGAAACTGGTATTAGCCTTAAACGAAAACGTACGTACAGCTATGTAAATTACGTTTTATTACACGAAATAAGAAACGAAGCCTGTGATTTAGTTAACGGGTGATAGGGAAATGAGCAAAATTATCTGTGAAAGTGCGCGGCCATTAAAGTTTTCGCGCGTTAATATGTCAATGTGACGTTTAGTTTCGCGCGCAAACTTGCCGCCGCGTTCGGCTCCGTCGCCCAAGCATTTCTGCGCGTCCGATTAAATTTTAAGCGAGATTAATAACGAGAATGAAACAATTATGTTGACAATATAGCTTAATGTGGGACGTTTTGACAGACGAATGGCGTTCCCGGACGTCCAAAACACTTATAATCGTGCGGTTTACAAAACCATAAATAAGTATCGTTTTTTTTCTTAATGGCATCATTGCGTGTCGGCATGCAATACGTTTCTAGTTAAAATGCAAGGTTTTTGCAAGATTTACGTAATTTTTTTAACATTTTTAGTTGGTATTTTCCATTTAACGCATTAGAAATGTTTTAAATTAGCGTTATAATTTATTTGCTGTAAACTGGTCGGTTATTAATACTAGGCATTACTGGTTGAATATTTTTTCTGCGGACGCGTTAAAGTAATTTATCGTGTAGGTTTAGAGTTGCGTATTGTTTTCCTTGAAAAATGAAAATATTATCCGCTTACAAAACTTGAGGAAGCAAGTAATAAAATACCTCTCTGAGATAGCTACGTGATTAATTAAATAGGGGAACAGAGAAAAGCTACACCTAAGTAAATACACTGTGAGATACAGTGAATTACCTACTACGTAAAAGCTGCAATAAATATTAAGTATAAATAATTGCTTGTGATTCATTTCTAATCGACTTCCTTGTAACCTTTATATTATTTGGACTCAAGATTATTTTTCTCATTAAAAACAAAGGAATAATATGATAATTAAGAACCAAAATCAATAAAGCCAGCTTCAATCAAGATACTATTGTTATTTAATAACCACCAAACCATAGGCATTAAAACCTCCTTATTACTTACATACAAACTTTTTAACAACACGAATATCCTAACATTCAAATATGGAACGACTTTTTTTTAAACAGCCCGCTGTGTAGGTACGTACCTCGCGTCTGCCGTCACTTTGCTCAGTTCGAGTGCGCCACTGGTCAGCATAACATGTGTCAAACAACACTTACAGATGTCAACACATCGCTAAAAGCTCTGATAATATGATAAAATAACATGGTGGTCTGTTTGTAGAGTTGACCTATGAAAGATGGCTCTATTTAGGTTAGCTTCTGTTTTATGGTGGGTAATAAATAAATAGAATAGAGGGATTTTGATATAAATAGGTAGGTATAGTTATCGGCACGGATATTGAGCTCTCGACGGAAGAGTGGGGATCGCTTTGCGCACTGTACACATAAGGCAATAAACCAATAAATCGCTTCTGCGCAGGTGAAGGTCAGGGCTCAATATCCCTGCCGATGATTATAGGTTACCTGCGCTTTTTATTGGAGAATGTTAGGTTTGGATTTGGTAGTCTAGCTTCTTGAATTTAACTAACTGAATAAAATACATAGGTAATTATAGTTTTAAAACTAAAGAGGTTGATAAACACCCTTTACAATTATTAAAATAATTTCATCGTAATCAACATACTTTTTGTTTTCCGACTGCGGACTCATAGCGATAAGGAATGAGCGTTAATCACTACACTTCTTCAAGGCGGATTGGCGATTTCAGATTTTAAGCCCAGGTTTCCTTGTGATGTTTGTTGTTTATGTTTTCTTCGCCTTTATTCAGTCGTTGGTAGCCAAGATTTACTAATAAAGTACATGTTAAAGAAATTAGAAACGTTAACATTGGTTCTTGCGAGTTTTGAGCTTTAACCACTAGACCAATTCAGTTCTTCATTTCAGTTTTAGGTACTTCATCTTATCAATTCAGTTCTATAGGTACCTGATTAGAAATCAACACAATGTTGAGAGGAGGCTTAGAAATTAACAACTTCAGCTTGCTAAGAGGAGTGGGTATCTCCAGCAGTGAATTTACACATTTCAATGTTGTGAAAATAATTTAAAACATTCATAATTTTTTTGTTATAAATATACAGTGGCTAGTATGTTCAAGATGTTGCTATTCTAAGAAGCCTGGAATTTAACCCTTCGGAACAGTTAAATTACAGTATTTCTTAACTTATAAGTAACTAGCTTTTGCCCGCGACTTCGTTCGCGTGGAATAGTGATTTTTGGTTTGACCAATAGATGGCGCTATATGTCCGAAATAAATTTTATTTTTATTTTTATATTTTTTTGTAATAAAAACTATCCTATGTCCTTTCTCAAGTTCCAAACTATGTCTGTACCAAATTTCACACAAATCGGTTCAGTAGTATAGGCGTGAAGAAAAGACAGACAGACAGACAGAAAGACAGACAGACAGACAGAAAGACAGACAGACAGACAGACAGAGTTACTTTCACATTTATAATATTAGTTAGGAAGTTAGGATAGTTAGGATGTGCTTTTTGTAAATAAATGACACAAAATGATAAATCACGCTTATATCATGGAGATTTAAGTTAAGATGTGGGGTTGCATGGATGTAAAGTTTATTACTTACTCCTTACTTAATAATGGATTTTGATAATTTTTATCTAGAATGAAAAATAATTCTTTCAAGACTCAGCTACTTAGTAGGTAACACCATGAAAATATGTAGGTACTACTTAATCATTCAAGCTTGGGCCGAAGTCACGGGATCTTCTTTAAATAAAGATCCCATTCAACTCAGCTTACGTCACATACAGAGATAATTTAAGCTTGTTTGGCCAAGATAACTTAGTTTCCTCATGTTACAGTTAGCTACAATTTCCCCAAAAATGTATGCCAGTCCGTATTTCGGACCCTAGTTGATAGTCCGTGTTCAGTAAGCCTTAGCTGTTTCTTCTATATGGCTTATCTTGTCTATTAGGTACCTACTGATAACAAAAGGGATTTGTTTATTCTAAGGGTCCGTTCAAACAGACCGGCTCGGACAGCATCGGCGCGCATTTTTCTTTTCACACAGACCGGAGCCGATCGGCTGCGCGAGCACTAAAGAGCGTGCAATCGGAGCCAAACGTCATGAAAATTTCATACCGAGCGCCTTCGAGCATTCTTAATGACAAAAGCAGTGCAAATTCAAAAAAAAATCCTACTACAAATACTAAGTACTCGGTTTTCAACGTGTTAAGAATTCGCTCTTCTCTCCGAGCTGTCTGTCTAAACGGACCCTATGTTTCATATTGAAGCCCAGATTCAAACTCATGTGTTAATGTCAAACATTTTTCGAACCATCAAGCTAGTTGCACGGTTCCACCAAGGAGTGGGTCTTATGGAGAACAACCGGCAAGAAACTCGATAAAACTTCTAGTTAGTGGTATGAAAATGTGATGTTTGGTAAGATAAATTAGACCGTGTTCTATATTAGTTACAGTAGTATTTAGTGTTAAAATTCATAATAAGTTTACTATTAAATCAGTATAATTAGACATACACACATAATTAAGCACACGTCTTTTCCTTTACCTATTGTCATAGCCTGATGGGACGGTAATCCGACACCACTGTAGAGAGGTCAGAGGCAGAACCGGCGAGCTTAAAAACGTGCTCTCTAAATCACGAGAGTGTTCCAACTTCTAGATCCATGAAGGAATTTCAGCCCAACCCAGGAATCGAACCCTAGACAATATCCTAAATAATGAATTGTACAAGTACATAAAATAGTATAAAACACGGAATACAATCGTACATGAAAGAAAATGTTGCATTGTCTTCCTAGCTGTAACGCAATAACGGGTTTTCATGATTTTTGCTTAGGGCCGGTTTTGAAGTGAATAAATTCTTACTAATAGGTAGGTATTACAAATGTAAAAGTATTGAACCTATTTAAACAAAATTGGTACCAAAATCCTCGGACCTACGAAAAGATAAGCTTTTACCCACTTGCGAATAGTGGTTATCCCGGGACGTAGGTGAAATCGCGGGGATCAGCTTGTATTCTTATAGGTAAGTAATTCATGCAAGATGGAAGAAAATAGTTTTGAAACTTTGCGGTGTCGTAGATGACTACATCCTCGAAGCTTAATTAGACGAAGAAAATGCGTAAGTTGCCTACAAATAACTTGAATAACTTTTCGAGCATAGGTTCCTCTGCCGCTACGACAAAACTATGATGATGAAGTTTTCTTAAGCAAAAATGGAAGTATCTACCTATCTACTTAATCTACGTTTATAGATGCTACAGAAAACGTTATTTATTTCCCTCAAGATAGTTCAAGAGATTTGGAATTCAAATAATCAATACAAGCTTTCCAACATGGAGGACTGGCAACTGGCATTATTATTGAGTTCAATATCATTAAATGCAGTAACGCAACGTTACACAACGCACTGAAACGTTATCATGTCTTAGATAACTATCAAACCATCATCGTATGAACATGTTTAACATAAACCAGGGGTAGCAACCGCCCACCTCGAGACCAACAGATTTATCGAGCAATTTGTAACAAAACATCTAATAAATCAATCAGCACACACATCTTCACGTGTTCATAAATCTTTGGAGATTTACTTTATGTAACACGACCAAGTTTTGATGGCCCTATGATTGACTACGAACCTTCGCGGACAGGTGTCATTACAACTGGCGACCTAACTGCCGCTGAAAAAACATTTACTTCAAAAATAGAATTCGGATTCCCGCGCTTAATTGCGGGCCCGCCAATGAGCGTGAGTTGCGTGCGAGTGGGAAAACTTGAATGTAGAACGAGATGGACGGTTGTTCGTGGCAGTCTCCGCCCAGTTAACAACATGGCGGCGGTGTTGATTGGCGGAGCGCGCGCCTCCTCCGGGAAAGCCGCGAGGGGAAATATGGGCGGCGAGAAAAGTCTCCACCACAGAAATGCCATGTTTAATTAGTATAAGTAAGTTAAACGCGCATTCAATGTGCTGAGTTATGACTGATTTACCTTAATAGGTCAATTAAGGATTCGTTCTGAGATTAGGCTTTGCACGTCTCTGTAAACTTGTACTTACACGGGTTGTTCGAAGGTTGCGTTCGTGGTATTAAAATTTTAATGTACACACGCGAGTCGTGTTTAAATAGTTTGATTTATTAATGTCGTAATTAAGTAGCGGCTTTATTTTAAACTAGCTTTTGCCCGCGACTTCGTTCGCGTGGAATAGTGACTTCCGGCAGATTTTTGGTTTTACCCACATAGTTCCCGATCTCGCGGGATTTTTGAGACGTTCCCGGCTCCCGCAGAATTTTTGGGATAAAAACTATCCTATGTCCTTTCTCGAGTTCCAAACTATGTCTGTACCAAATCGACAAATACAACGGAACCAAATTAGAATTTACGAAACAGGACCAATCCACAGAAACGACCATACAACCGACAATACAATTTTTCCACGACGGTACCGAAGCGCTCGGCCGATACCCAACCAAATGCGTGTAACGAAACCATAGCGCGATCTATTTCGATCCCAACGCCATCTATCGAGCATAGTGACAACTCGGATTATTTATCTATACTCCGTTCGGGCATTTTCTTTGTACTAAAAGTAGTATTATATTGTTATTATTTTTTTCATACCTTTTTACTATTTATTTACTTTTTTCCGATGAATTAAAACAACATGAACCGAACTCGTGTAACGATCGACACAATTGCGCGTAGTACTAATAGAATTATCTATACTCCGTTAGAGCATTTTCTTTGTAGTAAAACTTTTATTATATTAATATTATTTTTTTTACACCTTTTTACTGTTTATTTACATTTTTCTGATGGATTTTCCGATGAATTAAAACAATAACATGAACCGAACACGTGTAATGACACCATTGCGCGATTAACGCCATCTATCTACGGAGCATAGGAACAGCATTTCGACATTTGACCAATAGATGGCACTGTATGACCGTAATAAATTTTATTTTTTATTTTTTGTAATAAAAACTATCCTATGTCCTTTCTCAAGTTTCAAACTATGTCTGTACCAAATTTCACACAAATCGGTTCAGTAGTTTAGGCGTGAAGAAAAGACAGACAGACAGACAGAAAGACAGACAGACAGACAGACAGACAGACAGACAGAGTTACTTTCGCATTTATAATATTAGTTAGGAATTAGGATTTCGTGGAGTGGTAAACTCGTAGGACCATACTTACCTAAATACCACTTACAATTTAGGTATGCGTGTTCATAGACAATGTTTTACGAATTCAACTGTCTAGAGTTACTTAGGTTCGTAATATACCGCCGACGCAAAAAGAGGGTTGTTATGGGATTGACAGCAGATGAACAGATTTGAATGCAGTTTTTTAGATGAAAGCTGGCATGCCAGCGATCTGAAATGCTGAATACCTACATTTTAAGAAAACTCAAATACTAGGACTTGTCTGGCTAATAAAACTACATAGAACAAGCTAAATAAGAAGACGACAAAAGGTACCAATCATACAAAAATATACAAATTCACATTAATCATTATTCTACTACTTATAGGGGACGGCCCTACCTATATAGAAAGATAAATAATGGAATATTGCGAAATGAGGGTACATACCCACCAATTTATTCGTAATTAGTGCGCACTAATTACTGTAGGTAAGTAGAAATACCTAACATTAGTGCAGCCAGGTTTAACCACTGTTCTCATCTATCAGAAACTAAGGAAGTACTTAGGTAGTATGCGGGTCCACAGATTAGCTACTTACAGAAAATTTGAAAAAAAAAAATTCCAACTAATTCTAATTTGCCTAACTTTTTATTATACTTACCTACTTTTTGCCCTAACAGGGTAATGTATAACTAGGACAAGGATGCATAATATCTGTAGGTAACAGTATACATTTTGCAATAAATAAATAAATAAATAGGTACATACTGTGTTGGGGTCGGCTTCGAGTCCGACTGGATACAAAATGTTTTGCACGGAGGGACTTCGACATTCTGCACTCAGTAACCCGGACAACACGATACTCTTTGGTAAGACTGGTTGTCAGACATTCTGACTTATACGATGCTTCAACGGAGTTCCCGTAACGACTGCCAAAGATGTTTAAATGACAGCTGGGATCCTACGCCAATTTAACGTGCCTCCCAAAACATCGAGGAACTTGTCATACCAAGTATTTTCTTCAAGACTTAAATACTTTCGTAAATAATTAATCTATACTAATATTATAAAGCTGAAGAGTTTGTTTGTTTGTTTGTTTGAACGCGCTAATCTCAGGAACTAATGGTCCGATTTGAAAAATTCTTTCAGTGTTAGATAGCCCATTTATCGAGGAAGGCTATAGGCAAATTTTCATCCCGGTACGGGAAGTAGTTCCCACGGGATGCGGGTGAATTCAAATATATATACCTAAGCAACTATAAATACTTACACGGATACGAGCTGACTACGTCAATCGTTGCTAAACCCTATGATTGATCAACCCGTAAGTATGGCTCTTCTCAGCCACAAGCTCCTTAATAAATTTAATACGTAAGTATGCTAGTAGGTAGGTACTAAAATTGTACACGCAATACAATAATAACCTGCTGCCATAATAACATAGAAAAATAAGGTTAATAAATAGCTGATAGATAAGTGTGTCTTTGGCGTGCACTTGGAGAGGCCTATGTCCAGCAGTGGACTGCGTTAGGCTGATGATGATGATGATGATGATGATGATGATGAAGTGTGTCAAATGTACTGACATTAAATCTATATTAATCTACTAGCTTCTGCCAGCGGTTTCACCCGCATCCCGTGGGAACTACTTCCCGTACCGGAATAAAAAGTAGCCTGTAGCCTTCCTCGATGAATGGGCTATCTAACACTGAAAGAAATTTTCAAATCGGACCAGTAGTTCCTGAGATTAGCGCGTTCAAACAAACAAACAAACTCTTCAGCTTTATAATATTAGTATCTATACTAATATTATAAAGCTAGTATCTATACTTATATTATAAAGCTGAAGAGTTTGTTTGTTTGAACGCGCTAATCTCAGGAACTACTGGTCCGATTTGAAAATTTCTTTCAGTGTTAGATAGCCCATTCATCGAGGAAGGCTACAGGCTACTTTTTATTCCGGTACGGGAAGTAGTTCCCACGGGATGCGGGTGAAACCGCTGGCAGAAGCTAGTGTCTGATATTGCAGTGACCTTACACCTTAGGAAGGGGCCATGATTGATGTTCCTAGCTAGCTATTGTAGCACCTGTCAAACATTGCAACATTGTGGAAAGGAAATAAAATTATATGAATGTGAAACATACCCGTGTATGCCGAATACAGTTCCATTGAAGCTTCTTGTATACCCACTCTTTAATTTAGCATGATCCCTATGTGTTTTTGCAGGAATGAAGAAGTGGCGAAACAAACTCACACTCACAGATCTATACTAATATTATAAAGTTGAAGAGTTTGTTTGTTTGTTTGTTTGAACGCGCTAATCTCAGGAACTACTGGTCCGATTTGAAAATTTCTTTCAGTGTTAGATAGCCCATTTATCGAGGAAGGCTATAGGCTACTTTTTTATCCCGGTACGGGAAGTAGTTCCCACGGGATGCGGGTGAAACCGCTGGCAGAAGCTAGTTAGGAAATAAAGTTTCGCCAGGCAATTAGGTCTCAGTACTTACATCATCCAAACTTGTTTATGTATAATCGGAACTTAAACGCGACACTGTTTGTATACCTATAGTGAAAGGTAGGATATATACCTTGTTATTTTCCCGACGTTTCGGCGGAATCGCACCGACCGTGGTCACGGGTGGACTGATGACAGCTAGCGGCGTCTCCGTGAAGCACAGGGTTTTTGAGCTACCCTCGTCTAGTCGTCACAATTTTAACATATTGGATTCGCACTGTCATTTACTTACACGCTACACTTACGACATCACCGATCAAGCGAGTGTTTCAAAAATTATAATCCTGAGCGATACCGAGGGAATCAAAAAGCACAAATTGAAAAATCTTTGCACTCGAGTGCAAAACGTACCTATCTTTCAACCCATCACCGAGGAAATTACTTAATGTAAAAAAGAAAATGGCGCGCACGAAAAATTACAAAGATGTACCTATTAAAGTGTTTTTTATTTAAAAACCAGTTTAAAAATAGAATAGAATAAGGTTATAAAAACGATCTAAAAACAATAATAAAGATTACTTAATTAGTTGAATTATTATTTTAAGCAGTAGTTTATTTGTTTAATATGTATTTGTTTAAAAAGTCCTACTTATCAAGATTGTCACGATATTCTAAATTCAAATCAATTTGCCGCTCTAGAGGATAAAAACGGCTTTTTCACTCAGATATCGAAGAGCAAAACTATTATTTCCGAGATGTTGGGGTGAATATATATAGTTTCTAAACTCTTTACTCTCGTTTTCTTGAAGAATTTCTTAAAATGTCGATTGGTATCAGACATCAAATCTTACCTAGTTTCGCTATCCCTATATACCCATACCTATGGAACTAGCACCGATTATCTATGCCCTTATTTTGAACAATTCCGCTGCAATACCATCATAGTCCATAGGCTAATTAGATTATCACTTTTTCACGTCCATATTTACAAAGAACAGCACCTCCAAAAACGCCCTGCTTTCACCACTCCCCAGCGTTAGGGCTGGGAAGAAGTCGTGCTGAACGAACTTCCCAGCAACACAGGTGTCTGTGACAATTTATTATTTAATTTTTTATTTTAATTACAAAAAAAAATGGTTTTACAAAACATAATTTACATCCTTGCCATTGAACATCCTTGGCAGTCGTTACGGGTAGTCAGAAGCCAGTAAGTCTGACACCAGTCTAACCAATCTAACCAAGGGGTGGGTTGCCCGGGTAACTGGGTTGAGAAGGTCAGATAGGCAGTCGCTCCTTGTAAAGCACTGGTACCTACTCAGCTGCGTCCGGCTAGACTGGAAGCCGACCCCAATATATACTTAGTTGGGAAAAAGTTCGGGAGATGATGATGAAAATATAATTAACATAATTACAGTAAATTAACGAATTATTGAACAGATTACGAACATATTAAGCTAATAATATTTCCTTTTCAACGAAACTAAATCGCCTGAAGACTAAATTAGAATATTGTGCAATACAGCCGACATGATTAATTCTTTTTTAAACCAGTTTCACGGACCGGTTGCAAACCACGGTCCGATCATTGATCCTAAGATATCTGCCTCTAATATTATAAATACTATACGTGTAAAGAAACGTGTATTCATTAACAGTGTTAATCTTTATCGTGTAGATAACAGAAGTGATTTAATGGTGTCAAACGCCAATAATTTTCAATAATTTTGTTATTTTTGGCCGATGCTGCATTGATTTCAAAAGTGGAGCAGTAATGAGGTAAAGTTTCCTAGCAGCGTTATGCCTATGACTTCTCGCCCTGTTCCCAGTACCTACCTATCGGCATTAATACCTAAACATGCAAAAGGTATCCTATCTAGTTTAAAAAGATGCCAACTATGTCGTTTCGTCTAATTTGTCGTCACTGAGCACATAATTTTGCTAGACATGTAAGTTGTATTTCCTGATTTACTAATTATTAAGAATTTAGGCGTTGTTCAAAAATATATAATACATCACTGACAAAAATGAAATATCTACTTATGAAAACGTATTTTATCATCGTTACTTACGTCCTAAAATAAAATACTCATCATCTTTGGGGCTCCTTGCAGCTTGCATTTTCCTTTCTAATAGAGAACTTAATGGACACTATGCTGTCAGAAATATAAACTTAACCAAAAATTCAGTAAACCTTAGAAAAATAAAGATGTTATCTACTTATCTTATTAAGATAAGAAAAAGCTTTAATTTAGATTTAAATACGGGCTTCTAATAGGGCAACTAACTATCAAATCAAAATCAAAATAACATTTTTTATCATCTGATATTACAACCGCCATACCTTGCTATTACAAACGCCTGATGAAAGTGACATAGCAATAATTGCATACGCTACTGCAATTTCAACTTGCTACCATTCACATACTTGATACTTGCCTTGCAATATTCAACAGTATAGTAGATGTTTATTTGCTTTCTCCTGTAATGGGATGAAAAGGGATAAGAATGGAAACATCTAACATACTTTCAAAAAAAAGCTATTTTAAAAGTTTATTTAGTTCCGCGCGCAAATGTCGCTACCTTTACCTCTCCGATTTAAGAAAACAACAGTGTTAGATAGCCTATTTATCGAGGAAGTGTTTTTATCATGGTGCACGAAGTTCCGACGACGTGATTGTGGACGAATGTAGGTATCCTAAGTAATTTCCTAGTTGATCGGAAAGATTGCTAATGATTAAGTATAATATCACAATGGATCATTTGTATTATTTCTTACCAGGGCCTAGTTTATATGTAGTTATCGGCACGGATATTGAGCCCTGATCTTCACCTGCGCAGAAGCGATTTATTGGTTTATTGCCTTATGTGTATGTTCAGGCTTCTTGGTCATTTCCTCATTTCTTTCTTTTTTATTTTTCCTGCCATGACGGGTTTCGCTTTTGTTTTCACTTCTCTTTGGAAAAGTCAAATATTTGGTATCGCCCGCGGTTCGTCGCGCGATAAAAATCAATGAAAAACCCATGAAAAGCCTCGCTAGAATTGCTGTCTGTTAGTGCCTCGATCACCCGGACTCGTGAAAAGACAATACGAAGCAAGTGCGGAGAAAGTGTCCCGCTGGCCGGCCGGCATTCGAGTGCCCCGTCGTCGGCAGACTTCCTTCCCGTCCACTTCCCTTTTTCCCAGGTAAGTTTGTCTTTTTCACTCATATTGAGGGTCACGGGGTTCAACGGGGACTTCAACGGAGTTTGCAGTAACGCCGGCAACTTCTCCAGCGAGGTCCATCCATTCTTCTTTTGGTGCCTCCTGTGAGGAACCGAATTTCCTCACAAAATCTCGTAAATACTAATATTTTTTAGTCATATTTTCTCAAAATAATATTTCCTATCGAGTTTTCGATCTGTTCCACTCGCAAAACTTCTTATACCTAAGAGTATTGTTGCTGCATTCGCCGTTGATCTCTTATAAGTAGTTCGTAGTGACAGTTGTGCTCGAAGGATTTTATTTTAACTATAAACCAATCAGTTAACTTTTTCTTTCTTCATTCAGTAGTCTCTGAGCAAGATGGAAGTAGAATTGAAATCGTTGATTAAAGAACGCGAGTATGCGTTCAAAAACATGCAAACTATTTACGACTTAGTTAAAAGTTGCCAAGAAAGTAAAGCAAAAATATCTACTTTCAAGGCCAGATATAAGTCAATAGAAAAAATTCGCGATACTTATGTTGAAGTCTGTAAAGAAATTAATAAAATACAATTAAAAATTAATCCGAAGTTCGTAATTGATGATCTCGCTTTGTTGTCGTTTGACGAGTTATATTACGCGGCCGTTGAGTTTGCCGATTCGCTTGACTCTAGTTCGTGTGCGCCACTGGCAGTAGCATCTTGTACACAATCATCGATTGCTGCTGTAAAGCTACCTAAGTTGCAAATTCCAAAATTCGATGGCCAGCTTGAAAACTGGCAGACGTTTAAAGATAGCTACGAGCCATTAGTGCATAATAACGCCTCGTTATCCGAGATAGAAAAATTTCATTATCTAATTCCATGCTTGTCCGGCAGTGCGTTGTCGCTCACGAAAGGCGTTCCTATTACATCAGCGAATTACGCTGTCGTATATAACGCGCTCATCGATAGGTTCGACAGCAAGCGCATTCTCGCGACAACTTATTTAGAGAAATTATTTAAATTATCCCCAATTCAAAAACCATCCTTATCGAATTTATCCGAATTAACCAATACACTGTATGAAAGTGTCAATGCACTTCGTGCTCTAAATATTAATGATTTAAGTGAATTTATTTTATTTTACATTGCGTCTCGACCTCTTGACTTTGACACTAGGCGAAGGTTCGAGTTAGAGAATAAGGACGAAATTCCCACGTTCAACAACTTTCTGGCTTATTTACAAAATTATGTAAAAGTTCTGGAAGTAAGTCAGCCACCCGCGTTAGCTTGCTCTTCCAATTTTAATAAATCTAACGTTCGGATTAATAAGGTCGAAAATCATGATCGTCCGCGAACGTCATTAATTTCCTTAAATATTAAGCAACCTACCTCAAATAATACCAAGTCAGACCGGATAATATGCGTTTGTTGCAATGAAAGTCATTCTGTGTACCGTTGCAGAAAGATGCATTCAATGTCGGTTGATCAACGCAGAACATTAGTTAAAGATTTGCGTCTGTGTACTAACTGTTTGCGTCCTGGTCACGATACTGTTAACTGCAAATCAAATTCGTCTTGCTATATTTGTAACGAGAGACATAATACACTGCTGCATATCGAACGTCAAAGTAAAGAAACACAGGCGGGTGATTCAAAGGTGACTGTGAGAGCGGGTTCAAGCACCACGCTTACCTGCTCATCTACGACAGCTGAACCGTTCAAGAGTACAAAGATCTTAGGTACTGCTGTAGTGCGCTTGCGTCACTCAGATGGTTCTATGCAGTATGCTCGTGCGCTCATCGACAGCGGGTCGATGGATTCGTTGATCACAAATGAGTGCGCGCGAAGATTAGGTTTGCGAGTTAAGAAATGTAACTTAACCGTGTCTGGGCTTGGTCAAAATTTCGTTAATATCAAGGGTCACACTGTTGGTTCGATAATACCTCCGTTGAGTGAGTCACCACAGTTTGACATCTCTTTGGTAGTTTTACCAAAGATTGCGGGAATGATGCCTTCGTCATCGCTGCCGATGTACGTCAAGGATCATTTCGCACACTTAGATCTCGCCGACTGCGATTTCTATAAATCGGGTCCGATCGATCTTTTATTAGGAGTTGAGTGTTTTGACCAGATATATACTGGCTCTCGTTACACTCCCGGTCCCGGGTTACCCTGCGCGTTATCGAGTGTATTCGGCTGGGTGATAACAGGTCAGTTTCTTTATAACACGTCAACTCGTACACCAGATCAATCCGTTACGTCACTCGTCGCGTCATCCAGTACGCTCGACGATACCGTTCAACGGTTCTGGGAGTCTGAGGAGCCGTCGAAATGTGGAATTTCCGGCTCTGAAGACGAAGTTCACGAAGTTTGTGAACAAAAATATAAATCCGGTACATATGGTACTCCGGAGGATAGGTATGTAGTTCCGTTGATGTTAAAGGATGATGCCCCTTCCCTTGGCGATTCTTATCGCCACGCCTTTAATCGATTTCTCAACCAAGAGGAACGTTTATGTACTCAACCTGAGTCCAAAACGGAATATCAGGATTCCATGGAGCAGTACAAAGTCTTGGGACATATGCAGCCCATTGATACTTTGTCTGCTGGTCGTTACTTTATTCCGTATCACTGTGTCGTGCGTCCAGAAAGTACTACGACACGACTGCGTGTAGTTTTCGACGCCAGTAGTCGAGCTACAAATAATTACTCGTTGAATAATATTGTTAATGTAGGACCTAAACTTCAAATCGATATAGTCGATTTAGTTACAAAGTCTCGCCTTTATAAAATCGTTTTTATTGCTGAGTTTTTTCCTGTTTGTAAAATGCACAGACAGATTCTGATCAGGCCTCAAGAGAGGTGCTATCAGCATATTTTATGGCGAGACAGTCCTACCGAAGCTCTCGTAGAATATGAGCTCAACGCAGTTACTTATGGAGTAACTAGTTCGTTTTATTTATCTTGGGATGATGCTATTTCTCAACATTTAGCCAAACAATGGCATTCGCCTGCCGCGAATTTATCAAGTTTGAAAAGTATAATCTTACCGCGGCTAGTCATACCTCCCGATCTTATTGATATCTACTTAGTAGGATTTTGCGACGGTTCGTTAAAAGAATATGAATGCTACGACGTGTATTTATGCGCTGTTACATGTACGAATTCTACTGTAACGCATCTATTGATAGGAAAGTCTAGAGTGGCTCCCTTAAAGCCGTCTACAGTGAATAGGCTCGAGCTAAGCGCTGCTTTGCTTCTAGCGCGTGTGCTATCTCACATGTATAATCTGTTAAAGGATAAAACTCCTATTCAAACTAATCGTGCTCATTCTTATAGCAGTAGTACGCTCTCTTGGATTAATACTAATCCTCATTTACTAAAAATGTATGCAGCTAATCGTGAAATCGTTATCACAGAAAACTTACATTCTCGTCAAGTTCAAGATGTAATTGCCACTTTAATTTCTAGGCATTCTAATTTTATAAAGTATCAAGGAACCTTAGCCTGGTGGTTTCGTATTATATCGAATTTTAAACGTCCCAAACGAAATTGGGACACTTTTCCTCTTCCTATCACTGAACTTAATAAGTCATTGAGGAATTTGGTGAAGTATATTCAAAGTCAACATTTGACAACAGAATTTAATCAAGTGCATGATAAGCAACAATGTTCCAAGTCTATTCAAAAACTTTCACTGTTTATAGATGAGGAAGGTTTGTTGCGAGTGGGGGGACGCATTGATGAGCCTAACTTACTCACATCTATACGTTACACCCTGTGCTTTTACCTAAATTAAGTCCACTATCTCGAATGATAGTTAAACATTTTCATTTAAAGTATCTTCACTGCGGTCCTGGAACATTGCGATCGTTGATTCATAACTCCTGGATAATAGGACTTGTTTCTCGTCGCGATATGTGTTATTATGTTCTAACCGCTTGTCGTAAAAATTTCTTAGGCGCGAATAAATGTCTCAAAGAGTTCGATAATGAACTTTATAAAAATAAATCTGCTATAGTATACGATGGCTTAGCTTGTCATTAAATCGTCTTTTGGCGAGCTTGGCAACGTGATTATCTTCACACACTTCAACAAAAGAACAAATTGTTTCAGACCGCGCCTAATTTAAAAGTTAACGATTTAGTCATCGTCAACGAATCAAATCTTCCACCTTTGCTCTGGAGATCGGCTCATATAGAACACGTGCACCCAGGTGCCGATGATATAGTTAGAGTTTTTACTCTCCGAGCTGCTAATGGCAAGACGCTTCGACAACCTGTCGTCAAGCTCTGCTCTTTGCCAATTAATTAGATATTCTACTAGATATAACTTGAGCAATATCGATTTCAGTACTTTATATCGTATTGCTCATTCTTAGAAGTTAAGTTTTAGTTTAACGTGTATTTTTCGAGCACAGCTTCCGTTGCGTTCGACTTATCCGTGAAACCCATGTGGCTTTCAAGTGGGGGGAAATGTTCAGGCTTCTTGGTCATTTCCTCATTTCTTTCTTTTTTATTTTTCCTGCCATGACGGGTTTCGCTTTTGTTTTCACTTCTCTTTGGAAAAGTCAAATATTTGGTATCGCCCGCGGTTCGTCGCGCGATAAAAATCAATGAAAAACCCATGAAAAGCCTCGCTAGAATTGCTGTCTGTTAGTGCCTCGATCACCCGGACTCGTGAAAAGACAATACGAAGCAAGTGCGGAGAAAGTGTCCCGCTGGCCGGCCGGCATTCGAGTGCCCCGTCGTCGGCAGACTTCCTTCCCGTCCACTTCCCTTTTTCCCAGGTAAGTTTGTCTTTTTCACTCATATTGAGGGTCACGGGGTTCAACGGGGACTTCAACGGAGTTTGCAGTAACGCCGGCAACTTCTCCAGCGAGGTCCATCCAGTGTACAGTGCACAAAGCGATCCCCACTCTTCCGCCGAGAGCTCAATATCCGTGCCGATAACTATAATATTTAAACGTTTGTTAAGTTAGCATAATTTAAGTAATTGTTCAAAGCGATACATTATTATATTTTTTGCAAATTTTTCTGTCAATTTGCTTCTTCTATGTGACACTGCACATTAACTAGAATAACAGTAGGTAAGTCCTAGCAATTTATTTTTATCTTCACCTAGTTTATTCGAAAACTCATTAGCATGACACGAAAGCTACTAACGATATGTCGCAGTCACTTCGCCCTTTCAGTCCAATGACCATTTGTGTACGCGACGGGCGATAACATCGAACATTAGATTAATTCACATTGTCAAACGTTTGTGTGCTGTTTTGTATAGTGACCAAATGACCAGATGGTGTAGAATTTAAGGATAGGCTTGATGTTTTAAGGAGTATGAATATTGTGGTATACTTACTTCTTATCGAGGGAACTGTAGGTTTATTACCTAACAAGCCTTAGTGTCAAAATTATCTCTAATCAACCTGACGGCCTCTAACGTGGAATTTTGTCAACAGAAGAAGAAAGGCCTTACGTCCCAGACACGGAGATGTAACACCACCAACTACCTGACACCGAGCTGCTTTGTGAAGGTTTTTGAACAGTTAGTAGTAGTTTAATAGGACGTAGGTACATACACCAGTATAAATCAGACGCCAGAGACTACGTTAGCTTATTTGCCAGAGTGTAAGGAATAGATTGAAGGAAAAATCTTACTGCTATTCGATAATATTAGGTATCGAAATCGGTAGCAAGCATTTCAATTATCTTACAAGACAGACAACATTGCCCGGTACAATACTGCAAAGATTTGTTTTATAGAAATGGAATTTGAAGTGTCATTCTTTAACTATTTTCCGATCAGCGCACTAGAACGTTCATTTACCTACACATCTATAATCAACCTTATGTTATTTTAAATTAAACTAAATCACGGCTACTCTTCACAAATGTTTCTATTGCCTACAAAGAAGCGTATTGGCGAAATGCTAAGCTGTATAGAATAAACAAACTATTATAAACAGCACATGTTACCACCTACAGCGTCTGAAAACAGAAGGTATTACATAAATCAATCTGTTTTACCCAATTTTGACAGTTCTCGACGCCATCTTGAAACGGTGGCGTCCTATTCACTTGTGTGGTCTCGCACATATAAGCAATGACAAAAATACTCGAAAGCCAAAATATATAAAAAAGATTTAAAGAAAAGATAGTTTTATTCAAAGATTTTTTTGTTATAATACAATCATGAATAGTCTTAAAAAGGACTACCCGTATGATATAAGTGTCTATAACGGTAGAAAAGTTGTCAATTTGCTGGATAGGCCTTTTGTCCTATTGTTTTCAGTAATAGAATATTTCAGTTTTGTGGGAATTTTATAGCCTGCTAGTCTCACAATCCTCCCCGTTCAAAATACTGAACGTTTCATTATGAAACCGTGAACTTAGGCTTTTGTAAAAAGTTTAAGAAATCATTAGGGACAGTGAACATACATTAGGTTGTCAGCAATTTACTCTAGTCCACCCCTAAGATGACCCATTGACCCATATTTTAAATATAAGTACTTTTTATTAATATACAGCTAGCTTAAACCGCTTGGTGTCAACCGTGTCCCGGGACAACTATCTACTTATACTGAAAAGTAAAAATAGGAATAAAAAGTAGTCTATATTATCTTCAATGCTAAATGGGGTATCTAACACAGTGTAAGTATTCTTCAAACTAAACCAACTGGTTCTTAGGTTATAGCATACAAATAGCAAACAAACTTCTCGGCTCTATATTATTAACTAGCTTCTGCCAGCGGTTTCACCCGCATCCCGTGGGAACTACTTCCCGTACCGGGATAAAAAGTAGTCTATAGCCTTCCTCGATAAATGGGCTATCTAACACTGAAAGAAATTTTCAAATCGGACCAGTAGTTCCTGAGATTAGCGCGTTCAAACAAACAAACTCTTCAGCTTTATAATATTAGTATAGATACAGATTAAAATTAAAAATTAAAATTCAGTGGCCTCTAACATCACATAACCCATTAAAATAAACTTTCAACTGAAATCCAAAAAATGTTAACAGCCAACAAACGTCACATAGCCATTAATGCACTATGCTTTTACCGTATCAGTGGAATCAAACGGTTGCATTCTCACCAGAGCTATGCAACTATGCAGGTGCACTTGGCTTCAGGTGTTGCAATGTAGTACGTAATTGCATTTTGTAAATTCCTTGATCAAATGCTGATAGAGTTTGCTGTGGAAGAGTGGACGTAAAGTTGACAGTTGTTATGCTATTATGTGTTATAAGTATTTCAGTTTTCACTACGTTTGTGTGTTTGGGCAGCTACGTCACCCATGTGGTATGATCACTTAATTTAAATCAGGGTAGGTAGATGTAGATCTAGATACTACTTTCAGCTTTCGTCTCGTGGCTGTTGTTTCTGAAGTCAGCTTTCACAACTCGTAAAATATCAAAGGATGAACATCTTTCATACTATGTAAAATACTGTTGACTTTCCTCAGCATGAAATAGATAAGTATATAACGAGAGGCAAGCACGGAGACAGTATGACATGTAGGTAAATCTTCATAATTCTTCCTTGCTGAGCACAACCTTTCACCTGAAATAAAACAATGTAAATAAATACATATAATCAAATCAATTTCATCCTAAAGCTCTGATGACTACGCCTACTTATAGTTTTATATCCTTTATCCAATTAAGAGCTTTTACAAAACCAACAGTAGAAAAAATATGACATCATAATCTCGTATTAATGAACAGGCACCCAATAATTTCTTGCATAATCTGCAAAGTACCTTTAAGATGGCTTTAAAAACACTTCCAAGCTATCCAGCAATAGTTGTAACATACGTAAGAATAATAAAAAGCAGATAAGTGAACTACTAGTATGTATGCGGATACAAGTCTCCGGAAGATGGCGTGCTAAGCTAAGGCTGTCGCGTCGGGTGTGGTGCGAATTTGAGCGGGAAAGATGACATTGACATTTCTAAACAGTGTTTTTTTTTTAAACAAAAATAAACAGATTGAACAAATAAAAAATAATGTTAAATTTATTTATTTCTTTATTTATTTATTTAGATTTTTATGTCAACATCACGTCAATGTGTGGGAAAATCATGATTTTCAAATATTGTTTATCGACGTTATCAAAAGACAAAATCTGGTAATTTTACTAGCTGCTGACAATATACTCTCTCGTAGACTCATAATATTGTATGAAGAGAAACCTGGTTGAATACTTAACTGTAACAAACGTCATTCATCTAATCTAAGCTGTAAAGTTGAGTTTTGGCTGTAAATAAGAAATCACAGAGGACTGCAGCCAGGATGCGGCGCGCCGCGCCGCAGCGCGAATCCCTGCCAAGCGGTGCCTCCTGTCGCGGCCCTGCGCGACTGCGCCGAACTGTCTGGTTCGCTGACATACGTCAGTTTGATTTTATTGGTTTTTTTTTTGTGAAGTGTTTTGTGCTGTTTTATTTTTAAGTAATAAATAAGTGTAAATATAATCTATTCGTAAGTACTTATATTTTTATATGAACGGCATAAACGGCTGTAGTGATGCGGAAGACAGTCAACCTACCACATCGTTGGATACCTCAGTGAGATGTCCCCACTGTTCACAGGCACGTTTTTTTAAAGGTGAACGAGGCTTGAGGGTGCACTATGGCAAAGTACATAAAGCTCGCGGTGTACCCTCAGCCTCTCAAACTGTATCCCCTACCACATCGACAGATACAACACTCACCCCACTTTGGCAACAACTTTCCAAATTAAAACATTCAGTGCCCATTCTGAAGAGAGTTCCTCGTGGCGCAAGACCGTCCGTTGCAAAAAGTTTAGCACGATGCGTATCCCTTGCTGCCCGAGAGAACTCTGAACGTGCCTGGGAACAGTTATTAACCTTCCCTTATAGGGTTCTACATGTTCAAAAAAGTTTGGCATCTAAAAAAACTTTAACAGCCCAAATTAAAGAAAACTGTATGAGTACTATTTCTTCTTTTGACCCTAAATTACCGGCACGTCTACCCCACAAAGGGCTTCTACATCATGTGGAATCCAAATTAGGGGAAGGTGACATAAGTGGGGCTGCTAGGGTACTTTTTAGCAGCGATGTGGTCGCGCCATACTCTCCAGAGACTTTTACAGCCCTGGAGAGTAAACACCCGGCCGCAGCAAATGACCTCTCCTTCCCCGACCCCAATGATACAGATCCGTTGTACATTACAGCTATCCAATTGCGCTCGGCTGTCAACTCCTTCAGGAGCGGCTCCGCCGGGGGCCTCGACGGCTTGACGCCGCAACATTTAAAAGACTTAACGAGTGCAAGCGCCGGGGAAGCTGGTGAGTCGCTTTTGAGGGAGCTGACAGCTCTTATAAATTTAATGCTCGCCGGCAATGTGCACGATGCCGTCATCGATGTCTTGTATGGGGCTAACTTATGCGCCCTACGCAAGAGGGATGGCGGCATTCGTCCCATTGCCGTAGGTAGCACCTACCGACGTATCGTAGCCAAAATAAGCTGTGCCTATTATAGCGAATCTTTGGCCAGCAAGTTCCAGCCCCTACAGTTAGGTTTTGGTTCTAAAGGGGGCTGTGAGGCTGCGGTACATGCTTTAACAACTTTCCTCAATAGTAATGAAGGGGAGGTCATTTTAAAGGTTGACGTCATGAATGCCTTCAACTCCGTAAACAGGGACATTCTGTTGACAGAAGCAAAAAAAGAAATTCCTAAAGTTTTTAAATTCCTTTGGCAATGTTATAGATACCCTTCCAAATTATTATATAAAGACCATCTTCTCGAATCTGCTGCTGGATGTCAACAGGGTGACCCTCTTGGGCCAGTCATTTTTAGTTTAGCTATAAATCCAATTATTCGTCAACTAAATTCAAAATTTAACGTCTGGTATTTAGATGATGGCACCCTAGGAGGCGATGTAGATACTGTTTTCAATGATTTTACACTATTAAAAGAAAAATTCAAATCAATCGGTCTCACACTCAACTTTTCGAAATGCGAAATTTTCATTCCTGACACCAACATTCATAGGCAAACGATTATTTCAAAATTTCATACCATAGCTCCGCAATTAAAAATCATTGAAAAAGACTCTCTTCGCCTACTAGGGTCTCCGATCTATGACGACTCTTTTTCCTCCTTTATAGAGGAAAAAATTCAAAACTTCAATGACATTTCGGACAGGCTACTTAAAATTAATGTACATTCGGCATATACACTTATTCGATATTGTTGTTTCGGACCAAAATTTACTTATATCCTTCGCTCTTCTCATTTGTGGAAACATCCGAACCTATTAGATAAAGTTGACAAAATTATCAGGAACACCCTTTCTCTAATATTAAATGTGGCCCTGGACGACCGAGCCTGGCAACAGGCCTCACTGCCTATTCGCTTGGGAGGCCTCGGCGTCCGCAAAATTTCCAGTCTTAGTTTACCGGCATTCCTCTCCTCGGTCCACAGCACCGCAAGTCTCACTAGGAAAATTCTATCTTCCTCACTGGTGGACTCTGGGGTGCCGTGTTTGGCCGATGCGTTGAATGCTTGGAAAATGACTTGCCCAAATACGGTTTTGCCCAGTGACCCCTCCTCTCAGAGACAGTGGGATGGGCCGCTCTGCAGCATCACACGGAATGATCTTCTTAATACGTGTAATGGTGCTGCCGAGCGTGCTCGCCTGCTGGCTGTGGGAGTATGGGAATCTGGACTATGGTTGCAGGTTATTCCGTCAACCAGCATAGGCACTATGCTGGATGACAACACCTTCCGGATCGCTACATGCCTTCGATTAGGCGCTCCCTGTGTTGCTCCGCATCGCTGCCATTGCGGTGAAGCTGTCGACAGCCTCGGGCACCATGGTCTGTCGTGCTGCAGAAGTGCTGGTCGTATTGCACGGCATGCCAGCATTAACGACATTATCCGTCGTGCTCTTTCCACCGCCGGCGTACCAGCCGTGTTAGAGCCTAATGGACTGGTGCGTGACGATGGAAAGAGGCCAGATGGTATGACGTTGTTGCCATGGAAGATGGGTAGGCCCTTGGTGTGGGACGCAACATGCGTCGACACCCTGGCGCCATCACATCTTCCTAGCACGGCATGCTGTGCTGGGGCGGCTGCAGCTTCTGCAGAGACCACCAAGCGGCGCAAATATAATACCCTTATTGGAAATTATAGTTTTGAGCCGTTTGGGGTCGAAACGCTCGGACCGTGGGGCCCGAGTTCGCGGTTACTTTACAAGGACATCGCGAAAAGGCTTGTCGACGCTTCGCGTGACCAGAGGGCTGGCTTATTCTTTGGACAAAGAATTAGCATTGCCATTCAACGTGGCAATGCAGCCAGTCTTCTGGGCACGTTTCCGGAGGACAGTGATGTGGAGGAATACTTCGACGCCTGATCGGTGCCCTTTTATATTATGTTTTATGTTTATATATATTTTGTATATAGTATTTTATTTTTAGTTCTGTATAAAGATAAGTAGTTTAAGTTTGTATATATATATAGTGTGTACATTTGTGTAAAATTTAAATAAAGTAGGGTTTATTATCTACATACATAAAAGAAATTAAATAAATGACTCCATTTATATCTATAATCACTAGATTTTCAAGCGATATCCCTTGCATACTACTGAAATAATAGTTTCAAGTTCCTGAATAATGATTTTCCGAATGGAAACAATACGCGGGTACTTTCATCTAAATTGGTTCGGCCGTTTTTACAATGACAGCGTAACTGACGGGAGTTACTTTCGAATAATTTTAATAACTTTTCAATGTTTTAACGACGGTTATAAAAGGTACTGCCATGCCAAACGATGTTTTGAAATCCTTTCTCTTATTGTTTTTACCTTTTTTCTTTATATAACCAAGTTTTTTGCACATACATGACTTGATTGAGTACTTACCTAACTGATTTGAAAGCTTATTTATCATATTAGACAACGTGTGAAAGTAATTTTGCATGCTGAATTTTCACAGAAGATTATTGAATTATGTACGAAGAAACATTGACTTGAAACATCCTTAATAAAATACAGCTAACTACTTATGTATAAATTCGACATATCGAATTTTGTTTTTAATATAAACTGCGTTCTTCATAAAAAAATATGCTGGGAAATCATCAGATGACTCCTCTTGCCGTGGATGCAGCGTGAGGGAGTGTCAGACTCTTACTGACTTAAACCCATCATGTTCCTTCTGAAGCCCTTTATACTAGGGCCGCGGCTACTCTTTCCAACTATCCCGCAGCCCCGGCAGCTGCATTCTTTAAAAAGTAGTTCCAAACTAGCAAAAAGGAAAAAAGCAAAATAAATACAGAACTACTTTCTATTAACTTGGACCGCGCGACGAACAAACGGACACATGTTTTTGTTCGAGTAGAAATTACGTCAGCTTTAATGGCAGTACAGAGTAAATAAGCAAAAGGACCATTGCAATTGGAAACAAACTGAATCTAGCTCAAGAAAAACTCGAAAAAACATTAGAATTTAGCAGAAGTCAGTCTAGCAATGTAATAATGCCATCCATATGAATTATCAGCAGAGGTCGGAATTAGGTAGTTATTCATGTACATCGATTTTATACATCGAAAGAATAAAGTGGATATGCCTCAAACTCCGAGATTAATTTTAAAAAGCAGAAAAAATCCCGTGATTTTTAAATATGAATTGTATTATGAATTAATGAAAACTAATAAAAATAAAGACTATCAATAATTTGTATTGTGAATTAATGAGAACTTATAAGAATTGTATTTGAATTATCTTTGTTTTATTTGTCTATCTCTGACGTTCTTATTATTATTTAGTTGTTATATTCTTGGCCACACGGGGTTGTCGATTAGAAATCTCGGGAAGGTCCATATTAACATCAACATTTCGATGCAAGTACATAAATAACTCTACCTAATTCCGACCCCTGATTATCAGCCACGACTTCTGTTTTCTCCAAAGAGATCACCCAGCGGCATGTAGGGCATATAATAGTGAACAAGCAGTAGCGCAGACACAGATGTACCAACTCTCCATTTCTTTACTCATATGGGACCTCGGGACCGACAGAACGGCAGTCTGACACGACTGGAGAGAGTTTAGATGCAGCACCGACATTCACGGGCTGTCAAACTCAAACGTATTTATTTTTGCGAATATGGGTCTGGATGTTATATTATTTAACAAAAGTAGCATTAACCATGTCCTACCATAAGGCTTGCTTCATCTCCGATGCATAGTTGTATCAATCACCAATTTCCAGACTCCAATCTTCTGTACCGCCGAACTGCTGGTTGTCTGTAAGAGATCGCTTTTAACTATAAGACCGCCCATTGTGTCACCGACATCAAACAATTTTATTTTGTACTTGTTGTTTTTTAATTGGTGTGCATAAAGAATATATCTATCTATCTACTGACTCTCACTGACTATCAATCGGTCTGGACGCCATTGTCACTAATTATCCATTATCATCGTCCACCCAAACAATTTTCTTGCACTTAAATCCTTTATTTTACTCTCTTCCTAGTCATCACACCATTCTTGTCACTTGTCCCAAACAAGTAACAGACATCCTCAATATCCAAAACTGTCCTTCTGCAATACCTGTTGTGTGGTGACCACATAACTGTAGAACTACATTCGCGGATCAATTATTTAACGACTGAATTATTTGCATATTTCTGCGATTGCTGTGAATTTTGGTGTGAATCGAGATTATTATCAGAGCATTAGATGAGATAATTTGGAACTTGAAAAGAATGTTAATTTCCTGATATTGTGTAATTCTGATGTTATGCAGGTCAGTGAGACAGGAAGAATTTTTTAGGAGAGTCAATTTGAAGAGGATTGTAACGTGTTCAGGAAGAATTATGTAAAAAACATGAACCACATTTTGATACAGTTTGGTAAAAATAGTGTCCAAAGTTATTTTGTTTCTCTAAGCATAGTCGCAAGTACCCATAGTTACAAATTAGTATTTAACATATAAAAAACCTTAGATTTTATGAAGATCGGTGTGCCCCTTCCCACTAAACATCATAGTTATGACTAGTAGGTTCACTATTGAACTATTTCTGGTAAATCCTCAGTTCGCATAATCCAAAAGCACCATAACAATTTTCTCAAAAAAAGGCTGCAATAAAGTATAACATAAGGAGGTTATAACGCACAAATAAATCCAAGATGCTTCGAAAAACGAAAGGTATTCGAGATTGTGTGGGCATCTTTGCCCAGCAGTGGGGCAACCAGAACGCCTTAAGGTCTTAATTAATAACATTTATAAGTAAAAGTAACTTCTTTTTGTCTTCCAGATAGCGAACTACATTCACATTTTGGAAACCGCAACGGTTTTATGTAACGAGTCTGTGCCAATTATTGATGACCATAAGTAGATCGTTATGGTGGGTCTGCTTGTTAAAAACATGAGAGGTTTTATCAAGATGTTGAGAATTATGTAAGGGAACTTCGTACTTTGCAGACTAAACTATCAGCTGATAGGTGACCCGATATATATGTAGTTGAAGTTGACCCTTTATTTTGAAGGTAAGGTTGAGGTCATCCATGTAAAACCCTAGTGCACAGCTGCATCCGGCAGGACTGGAAAACGACTCAAAAATAGAAAAAGGCTAGAGAGTTGATCTAAATAGACTATGAGAGTAAGACTACGTAGAGACCAAGATGTAATAGATCAAACAAAGTGTGAAGGTATAGACAAAATTTTGGAGTTCGCAGACCGAGTGACTGAAAATATAAACTGTATCGAGCATTTCATAAAAACAATATTGTTAGTGACGGTTCTAAATAATTGCCCCTATAATTGTATATTTAGGCTCCAATTCCTATTGATAGCCAATTTGTAAGAAACTAATTTACCCTAGTAATTTTAGTGACACAAACAAGTAATTAAAAACCATAAAATAAAACAAAATGTCTCATAAACTCTTTTGATTCTTAATTCAACTGCCATACTTTCTATCGCCCATATAACAACTAAAAAAAAAAGAATCGAGCACATATAGAAAAAAAAACACAAAATCTTTGGTATAACTTCTCCTTGTTGCCCGAATACTACAATCACACTCCACTATGTTCAAATATACTATTGTATAAATCCCATATGTTACGCATACATTGCTGGCTCTGTTCTTACTGAACTTACAGTCCGTCGTTCCAAAACTGCAATGGACACAAAACAAGTCAGCATCGTCGCATAAGATCTCAAATTCGATAGCTTCGTGGTGGGTAGATCCTATCACTGAATGGAAAGGCAGTTTGTTCATTTCACCCAGTATAAAATGCTCGTGGGGATCACAGATTGCACCAGTCAATACTTAGAAGTCGACAACAGCATCTAAACTATTCAACATGATCGCTTTTGTAAGTGTTTTTATTATTATTTAATAAACAGTGACGTAATTATATAAATCGGAACTTTTTTGAGCTTCCTGGCTGTATAATGTGGTTGCCTTGACGTGCAAGTTGCATCTTTTTAAAAGTGTGTTAAAATATGGCGGCCAGTTTTGAATCTGAAAATGTTTTGTCGTTAAAAATAATGTTTATTGCTTTCTCACGCTCCAAATGAGTGTTTATGCAGTATATTTCAATGGGTGACTTGCGACATGATTTTATTTTGTTATATAACTCTTTTGTTACTACCAGTTCCATGGTGACTGGTCTGTTACGTTACATCACCTAGTCATGTTTTAGCATACCCCCGAAGAGTTTAGGAATCTGATCAACATGAATAAACATTCAAATTGAACATCACATGTTGATCATGACATAATTAGAGCAACTATTCGGTTTGAGATTTCATATTCTTCATAAGTTGCATCCCAAAGATTCAAACTCTAGAACCAGCCCAGCCAAGTCACAATATTCTGACTCCAAAACATCACTTGGCTTCTATTTCTACTTGTCGTAATAAATCATCAAAGCCTAGAAGTTCCAAAACAAGTTTTCGATCCTACAACAGCATTAGCAATTGCACATAATATTTCTCTAAGCTAAGTACTTCACATACCTCAAAATTAACAACGTACCCTTATCTTCCAGAGAACAGCAGCCATCCTCCTCCTGGCAGCGTACGCCGCTGCCCGTCCATCCGAAGACTGGGAACCCGAAGGTCATTCCCACTCGGAGCACACAAAACCCTACCACGTCACGGTGGTGAAGAAGATCGGAGTCCCGGTCCCGCATCCCGTGGCTGTGTCAGTCCCGCAGTACGTGAAGGTCCCGATACCCCAGCCCTACCCCGTCCACGTTACGGTGGAACAGCCTATCCATGTGCCAGTTTACAAGGTAAGATGCTGCTGATGTTAATGTAGATGAATAGATAGATAAAACTTTTGAATGTTCTTAATATAATCTTCTATGAGCGATGTTAGACTTCTATAAGATTTTAAGTCTTCTGAGACATGCAGTGGAGAAGACCAGTCCTATTATGATCATCAGAATCTTGACAGGGTTTAGTATGTTGCTGGTGAAGTCCAGTTTTGATCAGTTTTCATCTACTCTTGGTATTTTGTAAATGCTAAAATTTCCAACTTAAAAAAGCTAGTCAATGAACAGGAAAAAGATAAAACTGCTAATAACCAAAGCACTAATGTTATAATTATAATGTGCTTAATAATGTCTTCAACGTTTTAACTTCACCATTTTAACCTAACAAACTTCGCGATTTACGAGACATGAATTCAAAATTATTGACAGTTGGCTAATATGCAAATTCTGAAATATCGTTTCCACGTCTTCTATTTAAAAAATCAGTTGGATATCGCATTAAAATGCACGTTACATAAGTAGTCTGAAAAAGAAACATAATAATTATTCAGAGAGACCGATTATCAAAAAAAAACTCACAGATTATCATAAATGTCAAAAATTACAAGACATAATTATGCCCCAAAGGTTTGCACTCGCCTTATGCATGAAAAAAGTGGAACACTAACTTAACCTCACTCTTAGTTTACACCTTAAAACTTCAAGGAAGTGTTGATTTGTTCCTATCACAAAACGCCCTTGCTATTATCTAACATCTTCATAAGTCCTATGTAGTAATTAACTATATTCTACCAAAACAAGAAATTGGCGCCAAAAAGTACCTGACAGTTATGACAGCATTGAACTGTCATTTTGTTTTTTAATTTTCTGCGAGCTTTCAATGTCTTCACGTTTATTGATTCCGGTTCTAAAACAATATTGAAGTCTCCAATCAAACAATATAGAGTCCTTATGTAGAATCCATAATTTCTTCAGACAATGTCGCCTAAGTGTGCATTGTTTTGCTAGAATGGAATTTATAAACACACGTCCCATTCTTCATTTCACCCTGTCAGATGACTACTAAATACTTTCAGTCCCGTGCCAAAACGAAATAAAACAAAGCCAAACATTCCATTTGCATTAATTTAAAACAAGTTTACAATCGTAACAAAAAAACAATAAACACATACCTACGATAACATTTAGTACGCAAATAAAACGAAGACTGCATTTAACGACTTTCACGATTGGTTTCATAAAAAATACTTACATATGGTAGCATACAACTTTCTTTGTCTACAATGAAAACAAATGATCGTTATTTTAAGGCCACCTTTCACATCGGCCACGCCATAAAGATAGAACCAATTAGGTTTATACTCCCAACGGATAAAATGCCATTCTCCTAACATCAATTCAATTATACTCAAACCGCAAAGTTAAAGAGCCGCGCTAAAGAGAAACTATACAATTATCTTACACAAATAAAGTAGTACAACGTGATGTTATATCACAGTTATTGTGTTTAGATGCGTTTTTGCAATTATCTCATAACGTTACCCATTCATTGCTGCATTGGTTACGTAATTCAGTCGGCCATGACAGAAAGTAAGAGCGCGGGCAGTCAGGCGTGCATTTGAAAAAAGAACAGTGCGTTTGTGACAGTTCGCGCCCAGTTAAGTTCGGATACATTCTCTCATCCCAGATAATGTAACTTATAATAAAATTAATTAAACTAGTCTTCATCCTATTGGCAGCTCTCTTAAATGCACTTTCTTCCTCATAACCGGTCTCAACTCATATGCCAATGACTCCGTTGCCTATACTCACGAGACTAGTGTCTAGACAAAATCAAAAAAGATGTCAAAGTTTTTTAGAAAGTAGAAATGTATCATATTTTAAAAGCTGTATAATATATAGCTAGTTAAAAGAACTAGGTTGAATTTGATTACCATCTATCTAAAAACAATACAAAAAAACTTATATGATATTCTTTTGCAGGTCGTGCCCCAGATTGTAGAGAAGCCAGTACCTTACACCGTTGAGAAGCCCGTCCCTTATGAGGTCGAGAAGCCATACCCCGTCGAGGTCGAGAAGAAGGTTGAGGTCCCAATCCCCAAGCCTTACCCCGTCCACGTACCTGTCTACAAACACGTTTACCACCACAAAGGAGGCCACAAGCACTAAATTTAAAAAATGGGGATGGGGTTCTATAGCTTATTTCTATAAGCGGGGTTGCCAGTTGTAAATACAAATTTCGTAGATCTGATGGAGATGTAATTCCATCAGTGTTGACTTATGTACTAATGTTGTGATATTTATTGTTGTGTGCATACAATTTTTATGTTGTTGTTTGTGCTGTTGATCGCGTTTTTGTTGACTATTGTGTAATTGTTGTTGATTATTTTTAATTTTAAGTGTTGTACATTAAAAAATGATTTTTAACTACTTTTTTGTAATCATTTGACACCCTATCATACTATGTCATTTTCCATTTATTTCCGGATCCCTCTCATGCATAAATTACAACTTCCTAAAATATCGAGCAGCCATCTTGAATAGAACATCAAGTTCCCCTTTACTTTCAAGAACATCAAAACAACAATATAATCGATTTCCGCAATCGAAAGGGACATTCTCATATCGATTAAACTGTAAATCGATATCTTAGTGCGATTCTTGTTTAGCATTACTGCAGTCCAACTTTCACTGAACAGCGGTCAAGGCTCCGGTCATTGACTTTAACACACTCGCCGATGATCTTTCTTAAATCACTGTACATTGCTGCGTTTGTATGACATGTAAATAATTAATTCTTTGTTAGTAAGTAATGGATGTTGCGTGTGGGTGGTCGGCGAAGGAGTCGGTATATCAATTGATTGCTCGCTAATAAATTGATCGCTTCTTTATTTTGTTTACATGTGAGTCACGAGATGGTTTTCGTCTGCTGTGTGTGAGCAAAGATTTGTAAAATTGTTTTAATGGATGGAAATCATGTAGATATGTAGGTGTAGGTACCTACATTGTGGTAGCATTCATACAAAATATGCACACAATTATTAGAAAGAGACGCGTTAAATCTACCCATTAATAACAGTCCCTAAGTTAGGAAAAAAAAAGTTCTTATGACTTCTAGATTAACCTGGTTTCTAAATATAATCGTAAACCATCCGCAGATGGCTGGTCACCCACCTTATCACAAGTGACCACTTATCTTAAGCTGTGTCATGAATATTATAAGCCCATCGTAAACACTCGATTCCGCAAAATGATTTATAAGCCTAGCCAACTAAATTGGTGTTAGCTTCCAGTCTGACGAGGTCATACCTTCAACATTGAACTACCAACCCAGTTATTTATTAACTAGCTTCTGCCAGGGGTTCCACCCTCGTCCCGCGGGAACTTCTCCACAAACCCAGATAAAAAGTATATAAGCATCCTCGATAACGGGCTATCTAATACTGAAAGAATATTGCAAATTGGTCCAGTAGTTACTGAGATTATTTCGTTCAAACAAACAAACAATTTTTTTCAGCTTTATAATATTAGTTTAGATTTATTTAGTTACTGAAATGGTCATTGGTAAGATAGAATTATTTCAATTACGGTGTGTGACCGAATAGCAACGTTAACCGAGAAGCTATGTGGAAATCGCCAAACATGGAAGTGAAATAAAGTGGTGAGGAAGCTCTTAGCATAATGTGGTTGAAAAATGTTAGGTACATGTTAGATGACTTCAGACAAAAGAATATGAAGGAAGAATTAAATGCTACTTCTATCCCAAATTAGAATCGAGATAAGGGCAATGATGATTTTAAGCCCCATTGCAAAAGAGGGGTAAAAGTTAATGATCTGAAATTCTGTTCTTCATGAAGTGGCTAAAATGTAGTAGGTATAACGTTAACGAGGCTTCCTCAAAACGAAATGTAAGTGCACTCATTATATTGTAATCTAGCATGGACGCAGTGATTGTAATAAATCCTGTTGCACACTAAAAGCAGAGATGAAGCGAAGCTAACGCAGATTTTACTTACATAGTTAAGCCTAAAGTGGGAGGTTGAAGCTGTCACTGGATTTATTGATGAGTTTTGAAAATTATTTTACAAAACAGCCCGTATTTACGTAAGTTTTCTATTATCGTTTTCGTCAACAATTTAGGCAAACAACTCAACTTTTGTTAGACTTTTGCGTACATAGGTAAGTACTAGTAGAACAAGAATGAAATTGTGAAACTTTCAACAACACAACAGTCTACCTGTTGTATATACCTACCTATACCACCAATTTGCTATTTGTATTGTCATTTTATTTCACCGCATCCAAATCAAATAGCTTCGCTTGCAATACAACACAGCCTTAAATTGACCACAACATGCATAGATTATGCAACCTAAATTATCCTAGATGGCAAGATTGCAGAGAAAGTCAAATTGCGCGATAGCAACACTGGTTTCCTGTTGCGCGGGAAATAATTATGCTATGGACATTATGCTCTATGGTTATGTCATAGATATCGAGTGACAACGAAAGATTGCAAGTTTTGATTCCTCTCTTGATTCCATTAGATTATAGAAACACGATACAGTCTTACCCGCTCCAAGGGAATTACTTTCTGCAGCCGGATATCACAAAATAAAATAAATAAATAAATAATGTCGGGACACCTTTTTCACACATAGTCGGTTATCCCCATGGTAAGTTATTATTAATTAACTTGTGTTATGGGTGCGAACATAACTGATAAACTACATATAGCTACACATATACATATTTATAAATACATATTGTAACACCCAGACCACGACCAACAAGCATGCTCATCACACAAATGTCGACCGAACCAGGAATCGAACCCGGAACCTCAGATTCGGCAGTCCGGCATGGTGACCATTGCGCCATCGAGGTTGTCAAATAAATATATCATCATCATCATCAGCCTATCGCAGTCCACTGCTGGACATAGGCCTCTCCAAGTGCACGCCACTGAGATCGATTTTCGGCTTCTCGCATCCAGCTCCTGCCAGCCGTCTTGCGCAAGTCATCACTCCACCGTGCCTGAGGACGTCCTACACTACGTTTGCCGAGGCGTGGTCTCCACTCTAGAACTCGTTTACCCCAACGGTTATCGGTTCTTCGGCTAATATATACTTACACTATATCCTCAACTGAATGAGAGGATTTTTACAGGCTCTTATCTACCCTGCCTTTGTTTCTTTGAACTACATTATCAAGCTACCTATATCCATCGATATTCTGCTTTCAACTCTAGCATCAATGTTTTGGGAATGCAATTTTGATCAGTATATTACATAATATGTATAGGTACTTAGCTCATTATTTTTCCCTAAACTAAACCAGGCCAACATGCCCCATAGCCAACTAGGCAACCACCATCGTATCCATGCCTCAAGCAAATCAAAACCCTGTAACAAAAATTTCAATTCATTCAATCGATACATAATCACGACATAGGCACAACACTATCGATTAGTGTTCCCGCTGCGTGAGTCACATTTATATGTTCCTTCCATGTAGTTTTATTTTAGTTGCAGTAGAAATGCTCTTACGCACATAAAATAGACATAAAATAGATGGTATATGAGGAATTGCGAATGTTTTTATAATAAAGTGGCTGTTTCCCGCTGTTTTAGTCAGACCTTGAGGGATGTACGTCCTAGTACATTAAATAATTCTACTGTCCTTTTTTGTAGTAATCATCATAATTACCCCTCCCGAAGGGACTGTCACACTTTTCCTGACTAAAACTAACTTTGTTATGTACTTCTAGAGTCCATTTGTATCGGGGTCGCGGTAACTCTTTCGAACACCCTAGAATCTGGAAGGTGGTGGTGATACGACCCTTGGTCTTGGAGAGTACGTTAATATGTCAATCCTACGCCTGATCTCTCTCCAGTCATGTCTGATTGCCGTCCCTGAGGATAATAAGAGTCTCTCTTATAGAAGAAGGAATAATAATAATGGCGTCCACGGCCGATTTCGGCCACGGCGGCTGTTCTCATTTAAGGAGATCAGCCAGCTGCGCAGGACATATTATAGTGCACGAGCATTTGCGCAGACACAGGTGCACTCCCTATTCCTTCACTCTCAAAACCCGATGGGACGGCAATCCGACACGACCGGAAAGAGATCAGGCGCAGGACCGACATTTACGTGCTCTCCGATGCACGGGCGAATCAATCACCAACTTCCAGACTACGGGCTGCATTGTGAAAGTTTAAGAAAACCCACAAAGCAATTTCGGCCCGACCCGGGAATCGAATCCGAGACCTCGAGCACAGCAGCCGCGCTTGCGACCACTAGACCAACGAGGCAGTCAGAAGAAGAAGGAATAGAGAGTGCTTCTATTTTGTCCTCTTGCTTCTGATCTCTTTCGAGATCTCCGTGGAGTCATTGTGGTAGATAATAATGGTGTGAAAAGGCTAGGCTAAAAGTCTTACAAGATTGCTTATAAGTTATTGAACTGTAAACAAATCCAAGTTTTAATCCTACCCAAAAATAACATGGTTTTTAATGTGCGTGTTAACAATTATGACGGGACCCTGTGTGATCCCGTCCAGCGAGCGTCCAGCACATGAAATAATATCACCCCGGAGCGAAGCGATTGGTTCCGCCTGCTCGCCGCAAGGGGCGCTGCTAGCGATACGTCTTTTTGTGTATTTTTTTTTTTTCATTTTTTAGAGATCCTTAGTCAAAGATACGAAGCTTAAATATATTATAGTTACTACTTTACTTGAAATATAAGTCTTATATCTTCATTAAGTAAAGAAAAATTCAGCTGTCTAAAGAATGAAGTAATATTAGGAATATACTTAGGTGTGAAATATAATCAAAAACTGGTTGTTTATAACACAATGGCGGGTCACACTTGTCCCCACATTTCCCCGTTCGCCTACGCTGCGCACACGCACCTGCCATCCCCCACCGGGGGGCCGCCCGGCCTCCTTTCAAGCCAACGGATTAATGCCACGATTCCTTTGCCCTTTTTTTATTAAAAAAAAATAGAAATAACTCATATCTCTCGCGATCGGAGATATTAAAGCTGGTTAGGTTTTTTTTCAGTTTAGAGATATGGTTCTACGTAATTAAATGGCCTAAAGGTCTTCAGAAGATGTTAGCTACTTGTTATAATAATCTTAATAACCTTAAAACAATTTTAAAGATAAAAAATATAGGTGCATTATATTGAGTTCAGTAACTATCTAATCAGACACGTATACAGCCTAGACAGCCAGTAGCAATACGGGTGGTATCCGATTGGCCAATCGGATTATTGGAAAGATGGGCTAAAAATTATAAATTCATCTCTCATAACACATTATTTTTCTGAAACACCTGAATCTCCAATAAAGCTTTCGCAGCACAAATTACGATGAAAACTGATCATAATGGTGCATGAAATCATGGAATATTATCATACTTTACGTTCGCCCATAGATCTCATAGCAGCCCACTTCAGCACTCACAAAGCATAAACACATTAATATAACCATAACTGCGCCCATATAACCATTTTTGCGAACATAACGTAACCGTTTCGACACTTAGCGTCGACACTGATCTATCTCGAAACAAAATCTCGTCGACGTTCCGTGTTAGCGCCGTCGCTGCAACTAAAAATGGGGAAGATCTCGACACAATAAACAAGTAACATTTGGTTTCTAATTTACGTCGCCGTGTCGTAACATTGTTACCATATTTTAACCAGAGTTCGCACTAATCATTCAATCATTCATTCGTTCGATCAATTTCGTTGGCTCATGCGTGAGTGACACGACGAAATAATACAACATACAAGAAATCCCATAATGATGGTTTACTTCCCCCCTCTGAGGTGTCACTGTGAACGGACGTGTTTCTTTGTTCTCTGTCAGTTTTAATTCATAATACAGTGTAAAAGTAATTATTCTTACAAGAATATTCCACATTCGCGATAATAAGTAAACAAGTGACAAACTGTGCAAAAACTGTAGTGAAATAACAAGTGCATCACCTCTAAAACATAAATAAAAACTTTTAAACGGCCAACAAATTTTAAAATTGCAGTGTTTTTGAACTTTGGACCCATTAGCGAACAAAGGCGTCATCGCGCGCCAGTAAACAACTCCGACCCGCTATAGAGCGCTAATTACAACACGTAAGCTGTCGGTCGCCGTAGCACAGTGGCGCAGCACGCTAGCTGTGAACAAGCAGTCACGGGTTCAGATCCTGTTCGCATCGAAGTTGCAATTTTTTTGTTTATTTTTTTTGTTTTTTTTTTTTGAAGAAGAATTTTTGTACTACGTTGCGCAATGATTCCGCTAAAACGCACACCACCAGCTTCACCAGCTGTATTAAAGAAGCAGTCTCCCACTCATCATCAATCTGAGCCAAACATTAGTGTGCTTACAGAATCGACTGAAACTAGCATTGATACAAACATAACCAGCCGCAGTAAAAGAAAGCGCGATGATCACGATGCTTTTGTAAACATGAACGAATTTAAGGATGAAATATCTAACATGATCAAAGACCTTAAAAAGGAGCAGTCGGTATTTCACTCTCATATTGAAACGACGTTGCTTGAAATTAAAAATCAATATAGCAAACTTCAGGACTATGTTGACTTTTCTGTGGCTAAATATGATGAGTTGTTGAACAAAATGCAGCAATATGAAGTCGAGAGGAAGGAATCTAGTGAATACATACACAGACTGGAAGAAAGAATCGATCAACTGGAAAGACATTCAAAACTAACTAGTCTCGAGATTAAGAATATCCCAAAAAATGCTGATGAATCAAAACTTGATCTTACAAATGTGGTGAGAAATATTGGTAATGTTCTAGATACCACAATTGATCAATCGGATATTAAAGATGTGTACAGAATAAACGCCAAAAACCCCATGAAAAACACCATAATAGTCGACTTTACTACCGCTATGCTTAAGTCGAAAATACTTCAATCGGTCAGGACCTTCAATAAAACCAACAATAACAACAAACTAAATACAACCCATTTACGAATCAACGGCCCTAATGTACCTATTTATATATCCGATAATCTGCCATCAAAAACTCGAAAGATATTCTTTCTAGCAAGAGAATTCGCTGCTCAACACAAATATAAACATTGCTGGTCAGCTTTTGGAAAAGTCTATGTGCGGAAAGAAGACGGATCTCAACGTGTCTTAGTGAACTCTGAAAAAGACTTAGCCAAGTTATCTCAAAGTTGACTACTTAATCATAATTTCGTAATTATAAAATACTGCATGTTTTCATATAATTCCCACTGTATTCAGTCTTATTATTACTTGGCTACAACTACAAATCTCAGCATGTTAACTTATAAATATTTTAATATTTCCTGTTACGTATTGTTTTATCGGTGCTATGTAAACTCAATACTATTTAATACTTTTCATGAATCACACACACACACTGTCCAAAACTCACACTTTCAGAAATACACACCACATTTTACACAGTACGAGCATAAACTTTTCTCAAAATTTACTAATTTACTGACACAACATTCACTTATGTCGGCGATTAAAGGTTTAACCATACTGACCTGCTCTTATATACTCTTGGAACATTGGCATCAGTTAAACTACGATCCAAGTCATAGGAGCTTACAACTTTGCCTTATTGGTTTCTTACAATATATCATTCGATAACTCAAATGTAAACGATGTCCTACAAAACCTAGATAATGTGAGTTTCTCCAATGCAATAACATGCGACCCTGATGCTTGTCCCAATCTGCTACCAGCAAACACCTGTTTAACCATTTTATCCCAAAACATTCGAAGCATGAAAGCGAATTATACGGGTCTTTTAACATTATTGCAGAGAATTGGCGTATCTTGTGATGTTATTATTTTGTCCGAATGTTGGCTCTCTCGCAACCCCGTCATTCCGATTCTTGATGGCTATGTCTCACATAAGTCTTCGAAAACTTTTAACCAAAATGATGGAGTAATTGTGTATGTCAATAGTTCACTAACAAACGTCAAAATTAAGGAACCGCTCGTATCCGAAACAAACTGTCTAGTTGTCGAGATCGGATCGGATACAGCCATTATTGCCATCTATAGGCCATATGCTTTTAAGGATACCTCAAAATTTATACAGTCCATGGATGGTGTTCTCGGTGAGCTTAAATCTTTTAGACACATTGTTATCATGGGTGATATAAATATAGACATTGCCGCAAATAATAAAGATGCATCTTCCCTCGACTATTTAGATTTATTGGCTCATCATGGACTCTTTCCTGGACATACGTTGCCAACACATAGGTCCACTTGTCTTGATCACGCCAATATAAAAACTTCTCTGTCTAGCACAATTTTAGTGCTAGAATCCACAGTCACAGATCACTTTGCAGTAATACTTTCGTTATCAAGACATAAAATGAAAGCCTTACACAAACACCAAATCACAAAAATAAATGAGGATAAACTAGCTAACGACATCAACAAATTGAACTTTGAATCCGTTTACGCGACAAAGGATCCTAATTTGGCTACTAGACGCTTGATTGAACCAATTCTACAAGTTATATCGGTTAACACTAAAACCTTCTTGGTCTCACGAAGACGCCGACCCATTAAACCCTGGATTACTCAAGGTTTGCTCAGGTGTATGCGCCACAGAGATAACTTATATAAAAAGTTGAAAAAAGATCCTCTAAATGATATTCTCGTGGTGTCTTACAGAAGATATCGTAATTTTTGCGTAAATTTACTACGAAAGGCAAAGAGTGATTATGAGAGACTAGAATTTGAAAAAGCAGGACGTAATTCTAAACAGCTATGGCAGGTAATTAAAAATGTCACAAACATAAATCAACTGAAAACCTCAGCCCAGGATCTCATAGACGATAAAAACGACAAACAGAAAACTCTAAATGAAATAAATTCCTATTACATAAACGTTGGCAAACTCTTAGCGGAAAAAATGGTTAGAGACCCTAGCTCTTCTGGGCAACCCGTTCCCCAAAAAGAGTCTTTTGTGTTGCTTGAGACAGATGAAGTAGAGGTAGAGCGATTAATCCTCTCACTCAAAAGCGATTGTGCGGTGGGTTGGGACGGTATTTCCTCTGGTCTACTCAAGCGACATAAACATATTTTTATTCCTCCCCTGACATATATTTTTAACTTGTGCTTTGACACCGGTGTGTTTCCTGACTGGTTTAAGAAAGCACTTGTTCATCCTATTTTTAAATCTGGGGATCGCGACCGTGTCGAAAATTACAGGCCTATTTCAGTCTTACCAGCGATGTCCAAAATACTGGAAAAGATAATAAATACAAGGTTGGTCACTTTCTTAGAGACTCGTAAACTTTTGTCAGTTAACCAATTTGGATTTAGAAAGAACCTCTCTACTGCTGATGCGGTTCATAAAATGGTTAATCACATAGCCCAAAAACTTGACATAGGTGATAAATGTGTGGCGTTGTTCCTTGATCTCGCGAAGGCCTTCGACACGGTTTCGATTCCTATTCTAATATGTAAGCTGGAATTGCTAGGCGTGCGAGGTACCCAACTTTCTCTACTGCAGAGCTACCTCACAAATAGAACACAATGTGTGAAGATAGGCTCCTACACCGGTTCCGATATGATTACAACACTCGGAGTACCACAGGGCAGTATTTTAGGCCCTAGTTTATTCCTGATTTACATGAACGACCTATGTAATCTCAACCTAGAAAAAGGCTCAATATTTTCTTATGCTGATGATACTGCACTTGTATTCACATCGAACAACTGGAGGGAAACTTATCATCACGCACAGAGAGGCTTTGATATGGTCAGTGAATGGCTTAAAAACAACCTGCTTACTCTAAACTTATCTAAAACTAAAATTATAAACTTTTCGATCCGTAACACAAATATGTCAGAAACGATTCCACTAAATATCAATGCAAAGTTGTCTCAATCAAGTGGCAGCGGTGAGGTTGATAGCTGCAGTACACATAATATTGAAAGGGTTTCGAATATAAAGTACCTCGGCATAGTGGTTGATTGTAATCTCTCATTCAAGGAATACATCGTACAATTATCTAACAGAGTACGCAAGCTTATTTACATCTTCAAGCAACTACGTCAATCTGCGGATGCTACTGTCATGAAAATGGCATATAAAGCACTGTGCCAGTCAATTCTGGCCTACTGTATCACTACTTGGGGCGGGGCAGCAAAATCACACATTATACAGGCCGAACGTGCACAAAGAGCTGTGCTGAAGGTGTGCTGCTTTAAACCGAGACTTTTTCCCACCGTCAAGCTGTATGAATATTGTCAAGTGCTCACCGTTCGGCAGCTGTTCATACTCGCTACTGCCGTGAAACAACACTCCATTAGCAAATATAATCAGCAAACTAGTCGCCGCAACCATTTAGTTGCCACTACCACTCCTCTCAAAACATCTTTCAGTCATAGATTCTTCATTTTTCTAGGACCCTACCTTTACAATAAATTACACCGAATTCTTTCCCTGCACTCATTGAGCAATTATAAAGTCAAACTCACTCTCCAAACTTGGCTACAGAATCTAAGTTACACAGCCACGGAAGTCCTCCTTGACGTACCAGCTTAATTTAAGCTTACACAATGTCTTTCAATCTTACACACAAACCCAAACTCACACAGATACACACACCGCACAAACACACCACACGTACACACAAACGCACACCACAAAAACACACATCACACGGACATACAAACGCACACCACACAAACACACACTTCTCATATTCACGCACGTTGCTCTTTTGATTGTGTATATCTTAATTAAAATTTCTTAAGCTCACCCATTATATGGAACTTGTTACATTTAGTACTATAAATATGTAAGCTATTAAGTATGTTATAACCTAAAACCGGTGGGGACCTGGTGACCTGTATCACAGGTGTTTCTACCTACCACAGGCGCCAGCGATCCACAACCAAAATTGTTAATTAGCAGCTTCTGTTTATGTTAAATTTATTCCCATTTTTTGGCTTGTGGTGAGAAATAAACGATTTATTATATTATTATTATTATACTTACGTAAACAAAGTTTTAGTTTTCATTAATTAATATGGTTTATAATGCTCAAATCTTATTGGGAAAAAAGTTTTACTGTGTAATTTCGTTGAATATGTTGATATTTCCAACGCGCCACCGTAATATTATGTTTTAATAATTCTAAAATAAAAATATAAAATGATGCACATCGAGTGCTCAAAAACTTCCATTTAAATACAATATCAAATATTTTAATCCTAATACAAATTATTTTAGCAAGATTTACTCATAAAATTGAAAAATAATGAACTATGAAAAATCATTTTTCATGCTTGTTATGAAAAATATGCTCGTCACAACTAGTCACAAAGTTACGATAATGTGTCGACACGTGTCGACATGTTACGGTAAGTTGTTACAAAATTACTAGATTTTTAAGATGGTTTCTTTTAACATTTGGTTACAGTGTTTTACAAAGTTTTTATCAAGATGCCTTTTTGCATTGTTCTAACCAAAGAAGGCTCATCAGAATTAATATCGCTTGATTAATACCGAGTACCCCAAGTACTCGGACTTAAAAACGAAGACGTCTTCTTTTGGCCGAGAAAAAGAAAAAACAGCGATTTGGAGCTCGAAAGTTGAAACTTTGGCACTAGGGACTATACCACTAAGCTCCTCGGTACGAAATTCCGTACTGTTTTCCTGTAAATGGCCTAGAAAAGTTTTATGTTCAATAAAATGGGTATCCGTCAATTTGCCCTACCAACAATGCAACATCATGAAAAAAATATATAATAAGATATTTTGGGACGTACTTATTTCTTTAACTCTTCTGTAAAAAGTTGAAGTCCATCGGAATTTACGTAAGGTTTTTGGTTGTTTACTCATTTTAAATTTCATTAAATGGTCGATAACGGCAGAAAACATAGACAGTTTGAGAATAACTGGCTCTCGTAATGTTTTTATATATGCAAGTTAGTGTTAAAGTGTTCTGGAACATCGACTACACATGTTACTACCCAGTTACAACACAATTGTGTCAACATTGCACACTGGTTACAAACCAAACGCAAAGTTTCTAAAATGTGTCGTTACAAATTAAGCTGTAAAGTATCGAAACAGCGACCACACAAAGTTCCTGAATTTAGTTTCCGTCGCATTTTTACTGAACCGTTACAACACATAAAAACTAATCCCTACACAGTCACGTTGTGTCGTACCAGTTACGAAACTGTTGTGACTTGTTACATCTTTATCATATCTGCGACCAAAAATGGCTGTATGGGCGGTAATCCTTAATTTAATGGCAAAACAAACGAACACACACGCGGAACATTTGCAAACAAATCACTTCAAATAACGACTATTGAAAAATACATCATATCATTATACTTACTAGCTGTTTTCCCGCGATTTCACCCGCGTCCTGAAGGAAATGCTGCCTGTACCGGGATAAAATATAGCCTATATCATTCGGGAAGAGTGTAGCTTTCCAACAGTGAAAGAATTTTTCTAATCGGTTCTGTAATTTTGGAGCCTTTAGGGTTCAAAAAAGATACAAAAAAATGTTTCCTCATTATTATTTTCGTGTAGGTAAAACGTCCGTAAAACAAAGGCATACAGTTTTAAATCTATATCTATATAGGTATATAAAAGAAAGTCGTGTCAGTTACTCCACTTATAACTCAAGAACGGCTGAACCGATTTAGCTGAAAATTGGTAGGGAGGTAGTTTAGAGCCAGGAGAAGGACATAGGATAGTTTATGTCACCATTTGGGACGCGGGTGAAACCGCGGGCAGAAGCTAGTTACTTATATAAAGTTATCATTTCAGTACAAGCAACAGTATTCAAGCTTTTGTCAGGTTATAAACAAAAGGGAGATTTGCCCGCGAAATCTGGATAATTTCCCGCGCTTCAGAACAAACATGGCGGCGGTGCCAACAGCTGAAACCTGCGTGTCGAAATATCGATGTCATTACGTCATTTGTACGTTAGATTAAGATATAACGCGAATCTTGGAAGCTTACAAGTTTTCATAATTGTTTGTGTTTGTTCTTCACCTTATGTTATTGCAAACGTCTGTGTTATCTTGGATTGTTTGGAAGGAGTTTCTTCAAGGCGCTTTTCAGGCGTTTCAAGGCGTTCAGGAATTAAACGTAGTTTTTCGATACGATTGCCACTGAATATACCATTGGGTCTTATAGGATAAATAAACATTGAAAGCTATCTCACGGACTATAGAAAGAACGGTACTGAATTTAATAGAAGCCGACGTGCAATGCTAATTCCAGACCAAATGTTCTACACTTATTAAATAACCCGTAAAAGATAACAGCATAAATTTAAATACCTAACCTTAATGCAGCATTATTATAACTAAAATTCCTAGCTTCTAGAACTAGCGGCAGTCCATTACTGAAACTAATTAATCAACCCTCGCGATGCGATTGCATGTGTTAACGTGGTATTAACTCGGTATTAACAGTGGTTTGCGTGCGGTCAAGTAGCCGTGGCCAGCCGATGCAAATTGCCCGCGATAGCCGCGCCCGCAGCCCCGCCCAGTCGCAGGGTTGGCCCATCGACGATTAATAAGCCCTTAACAAAAGCCCTTCGCACTTCAAACCCGTTCCTAAGGTGCAAGTACCAAAGCGTCGCTTAAATTATTTCAGGACGATGATAAGGGTTAAAAATTGTTTGTAATCATAGGTTCGGTTGATAATTGCGTTTATGCATGCCGTGTATTTGTTCATTAGTTCTGTGTTACAACTTATTTGAGCAGGTGTGTGTAATGGCGTCTATTTTGAGCATAGACTAAAGAGACATAGGTGCTTACTTGTCTGTTACCTTTTTCTTTATGCAAGTCACATAGGTGTAAGTCATCTAGGTACTTTTATTGCAAACAGAAGTGTCAAATAAAATTGCTATGATGCATCAACTAAAGAGCCTACCTAATAAAGATTAATACACGAAGTAGAGAAAGAAAGATTAATATTAACGATAATCTTTTAGTGTCTTCATAAACATCAAATAGGTACTGGTAGTTAACAGAAAGCAAAATGCAAAAAAGTACGTTATCGACCGTTGTAGTTACAGGCAACTGGCTCATGATCAAAGGCTTTTTTATGGATTATCATACTACGAAAACATTTTATTATTTAGTTAGAGTAATTGGTACTTGTTAAAAACAGTATTTAGGCTTCACTCAAAAGTGGCACCGGTAACCAAGAAGCTATGTGGAAACCGGCTGTTGAAAGTGTTGTATGCAAAATGAAGATCATGGTTTAATGAAGGTCTAACGAATGAATGTGGATGGACACAGAGAAAGACCTAAGAAACGACAGATCGATTGTAGGTATGAAAGACGATATGGCTGGAAAGAAGATTACTTGTGAAATGACGTTTTCAATCAAAAGTTTGTAATATTTAAGTAATTTTCCTTCTTCTACCTTAAGAAAAAAGAACAATTCATACGCATACATTTGATAGGTACATAAACAAACTCCCGACAGAACACCGGTTGACATTCCAACCTCGGAACAGTCACTCTGATAACCCATCTTTTGTCTAATCAAACCAGCCGATCGACGGCCAATAACCGCATTACATTTACCGACAAAAAACAACCAAACATCGGATTCTCAACCTTAATCCTAAGACGTTAGGAGTTGTAGGGAACTAAGGAGGGTGTAACAGATCGTGGTAGATTTAAAAACGCTCGGCATACCTCTTTGTCGATGGTACGTCTCAATTCTTGGGAATACATCTCTCATAAGTTAAAATACTCGATGTGTTTGATGAGAACATGACTGAGTTGTCTTTGTGTTGCAGTTGTAGGTAGGTTTAAGTTAGGCTCTTGTATTTTTCTTAAGAAATCGACTGTGGGCAAAATTAAACGGAAGGTGTCATCATCTAGGAAGCCTTTTTTCAACTATGTTGGAGTCGGCTTGGATGCAGCTTACATGGAGTGACTGCTTATCTGACCTCCTCAATCCAGCCACCCTTTGGTAAGAATGGTGGTTAGACTTTCTGGCTTCAGACTACCCTGCACAAAGAAATGCTGTTCTGCTTATTACGTTTTTCTAGCAAGTCTTTTATTATGCTGGTTAAAGGAAAATAGCTGTGTCATTCACAATTATTTTTACGAAACAAATATAATATATTATGGCAGCCTCTGCTTCGATGATTTTGAAAGTATAGCCGTCGCGTCCAGCAGGATAAGACATCTTTTCTCTCTTAACAAAACCATATTTGCAAGTCCATTCTTTAATCTACCGTCACCTACCGCAAAATCGATTTATATCTTTGGGACAGAGACCACTTATTTTACTATAACTCTCCCCATCATGCCGAACCACAATAACAGACAATAACTTATCCGACATATTGCCCCCAAAAGATCTATTTGACGTCATCACGAGCCATTCCCGTTAATAACACAGATGTCGACACTACCATTCTACGTCTTAATTCACCTGTCAAACTTGAGCATCGACTATAGAGCAACATTAGTCAAACTGTCAAAGTACCACGGGCAACTGTCAATTAGTTATGCGCGAACACGCAAGATCGCCGGTAGCAAGGATTAAAAAATGCAGGTAGAATATTGTGGGATGTCTTAGGTTCCGTTGGAATCTAGTTGCTTTAAATGTGTTAGAAATAGGTGTTAGCTCTTTCTCGAAATTTCGACGTTAAATATAGACCGTCTAGATAATTAAAATATTTACTTTGAATGTGCACGAGTGGAAACGAATGTCCTGTAAGTTCATATTATATACCTACAAAACTTTACAAAAGCACGAGACTACAGCGATAAAAATGAGCCCAAGAGAACCCTAATAGAACTCAAATCCTTAAAGAATTATTAGGCTACCTCGTAGTCCTATCAATACCAACATTAATCTTCAACTCAATAATTTGACCCACCTCAAAAACTCCAAACATTGTGACATCGCTCCGAATGATTTTGACAAACTACATCTCTAGTGACGCGCCGTCAAAATCGATAATAGACTCGCCGATTTAAAACATAATTAATCGATGTCTGCTAAACGAATTACCGGCAGCGAATCGTTTATCAAGTTAAAAAGAAAAAAAAAACAAATGAAACTGGCAGACAACAATGGCGGCATTTGAATTGAATCCTCTAAAGTTTTGTTTGGACATCTAAGGTTTTTCAATGAATGTAGATACATTAAGTCAATTTGCATATGCTTTTGTGCCTTTAGTTTTTTAACGACCGCGATAGCGAGCTGAAGTTGTTAAATGGCTGCGGAGGCACTGAAATGTGGGCTGTTAACTGTGTTTGAAACTACGTCACTTCAGGGCGGAATATCTTGTTGTTCCATCAGTTTTAAGACGGTTTATTTTTGATTTGCCCTGTTGCTATGTTTTAGCAACTTGTTTTTAAAAATTCTCGAGAAAATGAATTACTAATATTGTAATTCTAAAGTATCTACCTTTTTGCTATGTATTTCTCTAATTGGTCTAAGAACCTCTTGATTTGTTTCACTAATACGATCATATTAAATTGAATACGGTAATAGTTTTTTTTTAAACAAACATATGTGTCTAAAATTATAACAAGTCCATCTGAACGACTGCCAATACGACCGATATTGTGACAAGACACTGGTCACAACTGGCCCATTCGATCTCTCTGTCAGATAACACGGGAACAAATCCCATATCATTCACATAGATTTTATTAATACCTCCTGAACTCCAATAATGAGACGTTAATAGTCTGTTACAAAATTATTTTATAAGACAAGTAACCAATTAAAAAGAGTAATGGCGCCGTGGCTTCGCAGGTGAGCATTTGCAAGCTGCGTGTGTGCAGTTAAATTACGCTCAATGCGAATTAACGGCAGTATGCGCCGAAGTCATCTGTCATAATCGCGAACCCAGGCTTCGGAATACTTCGGTTATTAAATACGAGTTTCCTTCTCCATAATGAAGATGGACCATGGGTCTTGGATGGGTGGGCCGCAGTTTTAATTGCATAACCTTAATTATAAGTTTTTTTTGACGTAATTTTGTGTGCTATACTGGTTCGCATGAATTATGGCGTCGTAATTTGATTTGTTCGTTGTCTTTGACCGCTTAATTACATGGTTGGACCTAATGGAGGATGAGATTAAGTCAAAATTGGCAACATGCAGTGGGCCTGCATGGTTTTCAGTCTTTCTTCTTTATGTGACAAAAGACAAACAATACATAACTACTGCAAAAGGTAAGTTGAAATGAAAATCATTCAGGCATACTGCGTATTGAATTTACGGCTATTACTAAATAAGTTTGTACTAAAAGCTGCTTCGAGCCATTAAACCAGGAATAAACTACGCATCTTTAATTTTAATTTTAGTTTATAAGTGTCTATCCTTAACAATTCCTGAACAGCATCTAGCCCTAAAACATCGCACCAACAATCCTACATTTTTACAAAATAGTTCAGTAGAAGTCGGCCATTTTAAAAACCCGAAAGGGCGCGGTCCCGTTCAGAAATGCACATCAATTTGTCAACGGTAGGCGTTCCTACAACACTTAATTGGTAACGAACAGCTGATTGTAAAAAAACTTCTTTGTTTATTTAAAATTTATACAACACGCCCCGTGTTATTTTTTAACACTGTTACCAAAATAAAAATGTTGCCATATCGAAATAAGTTATCGTTACGATAATGTTTTTTTTATCGGACTATTGATCTTATTGGCAGTTTAATTAAATGCCTTTTGGAGAATTCACTTAAAACATTGTATGGGCAGTAGATATCGTGGAAATAAATGTCAATACTTTGTTTCTGTAAGGTTACTACCGGACTTACTCAAAAATGAGAAAAATGCAATAATTATTTTTTTGTTAATCGATCGGCACGCGCTAACTTATCGAAATTAATTTGCTTTAATTAATTTATTGTGAGAATTATTATTTTTATTTTGCCAATATACGAACATATGTTTTCAATACACTACTTTTCATTAACGACAAATCAATCTTCTAAAAGGGTCCCACTAATTAAAAATTAGGTATTTTTGTGTTTGTTAGGAGCTGCATTGCGTCGCATTGCGTCTGTCGTGCGCTCGAATACCGTTTTTAGAACGAAACTTTAGCAAATAAGTGGCTAAAATTTATATAAATTATGATATAAATAGGTGTTAAAAAAGAGAGTGCTCCTTGAACACAAAAATTAATAACAAATGAATTTGTACGAAGTCCATTTAAAGCTAGCAATCTAATTATTTACCTCTTCGCCTTACAAATACCGCAAACAGTTCGGCAGTTTCGTTTCAGATTTAAATGAGGTAGCAGCTATCTCCCGGCGACATCTAAGCAGTGGGATCAACAGTAAATTACGCCTGAACTGGAGCGATGCACCAAATGCATTGTATGCAGATGTGCATCCACCGCGTCTACCAACATTTGCATCAACTTTCTGAACGAATTTGTAAATAAACCCCACCTAATTATAACCTGCATATGGCAACAAAAATATATCTGCAGATATTATCGTAAAAGAAAGTAACGCTAGAAGTATTTTTATCCGACAATTTATCGCTCGCAGGTGCCGCATCTAAACACAAAAGTAAGTACACGGACCGTCGTTATCGAATATCATTTTCAATTATATAAACAATAGCGATTGCCAGCCATTGTTCAAATCACAATAGCATCGCTCATTACTCAGACGCTCGTTAACTCACCGGCCGCCGCGAAACACTAACTTTATCAGCGGCCCACGTCAAAATATCTACAGATCTCAAACTATATCTCCGTCCGACACAATCGAAATCAAATAAAAGCAAAAACTGAACATGACGCCTGAACGCAGTCCAGAAGCCAGATGCGTATCGACGCGCCAAAAAGCAAAATTCGAGTTTCGAACCCCGCCGGTGATATGACGTTTCCCGCGTTCCTTTTTCGAAAGTGCCCGCGAATTGTCAACCGTCGCATAGACAACGAGCACATTTGAATACCGCCGATTTGAATATAAAGGTCGGCATTCACGTGTCGCCGCCATACATCAACCGGGAAGGCTTTAAGTCTTTCGAGCGCTTTTCGGACACAAATAAGCGTCTGATGTTCGACAGGACGCGCATAATACGGTCAGATTTAGTTCGGCCCCGACGCGAGCTGCACCGCGCCACTATTTATGAGACGTACGTGATGAAAGCGCGTTTACTTTGGCGGCTATTTCGCGAACGGGGTGTGAATGTTTTAACTGCACCGGGCTCGTCTCAACCTCATTCCATCGACGCTTATGTAAATGACGACTTCAAATGCATTAAGATAATCATTTAAAATATTTATAGCGTGTAAACGTCGATATTAAGGCGGGTAGACACCCACGACAGAGAGTCCGTATCGTCTTCGGCCATATTTCATTTGGCCACAATTACAACCATTAAACGGGGCGCAACTCTTTGATATTTCTTATTTTATTTATTGTAGAGAACTTATTAGGATACCGTGGCATTAATGATGACAGATGAGGCGGGGTATCGCGGCTTAATGCGCTCCGTGGCGAGCGGAGCCCTGCGCTCACTTGTTGATAGTTCACAAATATATTTAGGTAAATTATTCCAAGCCGATACCTGGCAATAGCCGCTCGAGTATGCGTGTAGACAGACGTTCAGGCACGTCTGTTTCAGTATTTTATCGACCCACACAGTTGGCCATAGAACTACTGGCTTGTAAGTAATTACTTAACGGCCAGTTTAAAACGCAAATGGCAAAGATATCATGTTATTTAAAATGCGTAATTGAAAACAATATTTAATAGTATTTTATCGCGACAGTACATTCCGTTTTATTAATGTCTGGCCGTCGTAATCTGCATAACAAAACTATTATGCGCTTCGAGAAACGCACCGTGGAGCCCTTTTGTTTGAAAGACAAATGTCTATCATTAACTGACCAATTATCAAGTCGGGTTCCAAGAAGCTCACCACATTCCGCTAACGAAGCAATTTATTGAGGAATTAGGGAAAATCCACCCGCGTTGCGTCAAGTCCTGGTGAAGCAAATAAGTGCCTAAAAAAAGGTTTATTACCTATATACCACAATTTACATATTTGAACTATCCGTAACATATGCTGAAACAAGATAAGACGACTTGTTCAGAGACTACGTGGACATGAAGCGAGAAGAAAGATCTCAATTTATGTAAAGGTATAAAAACTCTTATAGCCTTATTTTACTGTGAACAATATACCACCACACAAGTGCCCTGATTCTATATGTATGTCTCAAAACCCTCCAGTTCCTCCTCAAAGTAATTTTATGGGTTTGCTTTGGTATATCCTGGCATACCTAGTCTGGTGTAAACCGATGTTAAATAGCAAGATCACTATGCTCAACAATTATTTCACTTTACAGAGGCAGTCCACCAGTCTAAACCCCAAATTAGTAGTAAAATTTTGCGAGAACGCTGATTGCTACTTTGAAAAGGGTGCCTTGTTGCATCTCCTTGGGCGGTCTCAAAGAAAGCTCGCTCATTATACTTTCTATCTGGCATTTCTTATACAACCAAATGTTAAAGCATCTGTTAACTACGGGTTGGAATGAGGGCGAATTTCTATGAACTTCTAACATGTGTATACTTTGAAAATGTTAAGATAACACTTGACCTACATAATTTCCTCTCCCTATGACTTTTACCATATGAAACTGTTCTTTACTTTTCTCATCTGCAATACCTGGACAATTAAGAATTGTACCTACAAAAGTGACAGACAAGCAGACAAAATAGCTGCAATAGCACCATAAAGCGTATTATTTATTGTTTCCGAACCCTAAAATGAAAATGCTCCCACTGCTGTGATTGTATTGTGAAAATACCTACCATTAGTTACCCAACACTCGTTCCAAAGAGTCATAGACAAATTAGCACAGATCGAATCTTCTCCGAATTTGAATATCGAACGCACCGAACGGAAACACGTTGTTTTTACCGCGCTTTAATTTAATTTGAATTGGGAATGTCGTTGCGCGGCCAGCACCCCGCTGCGTTTACAAATGGCGGCTATACATCACGTCGATGATATCTCTTTCAACTTTTGAAAGGAACCCGGCGTGGCCAGCAAATTAATAAACTGTATATTTATATGTAGTATGTAGGTAAAAAATAACCCCACAATGTGAAATATTAGGAGTCGAATATGTTAAAAAATACTAATTTAGATAGCAACTACATTGGGTATTGGTTACGGGATTGGATTAAAGAATAGCCACAATCTGTGAGAATATGCTTATGATTATCTTAATTAAGTCATATATCACTTACATGGTAGCCGGCATGACTTTCCAAATAGGCACGGTAACTTAATGTTAATACAATAAACGTAAGTGACGTTTGATTGGAAAAACAAAAAACTCTATTGTCTTTTTTGCGTTAACAAACAGGCCTAGCTTACCTAGCCTACGACTAATGTATCATGGCTAGTGTTTTTTTTTTGTACTTTGAAATACAGAATAAGCCATTTCTTTAGATATAAAATGTTTATACATAATTATCTCATAAACTAAGAAACTTTGTAAAGAATAATCCCGCTAGCTACAAGCCTTACAAATGACAAAGGGTAAACCAGTAATTTATAAAATAAAAATTATCATAGGTGACTAATAAAAAAGCTAATTGGGGACGCAAGACGTCATTCGTACTGGAATAAATTGTAACACATAATTAAGATTAGTCACAACAGATACGTTACAAAAAGGGTCGAGAACTATTCATTAAAATGTCCAGTTGAAGCTTGAAAAGCTTAAGGCCTAGGTGAGTAACACCTACGATATTAATGATTTAAGTTATGAAAAATATATTTTTTGCGTTACATCTGTGTTCCCTAAAGGATTACTTTTGTACTTGACGAAAATATATAATAATTAAATTAAACATAATATTTATTAGCGTTAATAAGACTGATGTTAAACCCTGACTTCCCTTGTCCAAGTAGAGTCCAAGTGCAATTTATTACTAGGCAACCTGAATAGAAGAATAGATATGTTGAAAAATTTTAGTTATTTGGATATCGTAGCACCGTGTACATTTGGACGTTTAAAAAGATAATCAGTAAAATCTATTTTCTTCTATGTAATTAAACACAAGTTACTGCCCCTACGTTATTAACAATAGCAATGCTGCAGCAACGAAATGTATTTCTGTTGCTATGTTTAATATCAAAGGAGTCATGTTTATTCACAAATTGTGTACCTTGACAATCATTTAAATAAATCACTATTTGCGTATAATTAACGCTACAAGAAAAATCATAAAATTAAAAAAGAAACAATATTTGAAATAAAAATACATTTACGTACGCGGTAAAAACTATTTATGTATGTTATTATGTATGTTAAATTATATAGTTCAATCTAAGCACACGCGAGCACGTTATCAGCAAATCATGTTTGTGCGAGGACCCTGGTACCCATAACACAAGTTAAATCTTACTTTGGGTACCAGAGTCAACAAATCTAAAAAAATGTAACCTATTATGTCAATTGTTCTGTGGTATCTTGCAGTATGTATTTCTATGGCAATAAATTATTATTATTATCTTGTATGTCTCTAACCGACCACGGGACTACAGAGTCCCGGATTTTTGGGAGGCGAACGTGGGGCCGAAGCCAACACGCTGAAGCCCTTTTGAGACAACTTTAATGATATGGTGACACAAAACCAACGATTATCCCTGTATACACTATAGAAATGTACCCAAGGACAATCCCCGGTTCTGTGCTAAACTATTGCTAACTATGGATGAAAACTACTTGGGCTATTGTGATGGGATGCTAATGGACTAGGAATGGGGAAACTACGGGAACTATGGCACCTGCCGATGACAATGTATTAAATACATGTTAAAATGGCAGGTGGAGACTCGCCAACTCACTTACTGGGCCCCCGGGAATCAGTCACTGGAAAGTAACAAGAGGGCAACAGGGACATGAGCGGCTGAGAAGGGTGAGGATACCTCGGCGGACTTTAAACGCAGATCACGCGCTCCCTGTGGGTCCAGCATCACCGGCCCACTCGCCACTTACCACGAGGCACCTACCCTCCGAGCAGGACTAACCTTGCTCTAGCGACTCCACTCTGACCGGCCGATGAAGGCAAGCCAAGAGGCGGGAGACCTATCCCCCGTCATGCTTCACTCCGGCAAGCCGGAGGTGGGGGACAGTATACTCTCCCTGGAGCACTCGGATATATAGCCCCGCGGGGTCGCTACTCCCCGTCATCCGCCTCAGATGCCCTGCGGGGCTTATTATTATTATTATTATTATTATAATTGCAACACTCCTCAACTTGTCACTGTTGTTTGATTGACAACAACCTATGTCATTAGTGTCAACGTCATTGTCAATCACGCAAGTCGAGGAGGAGGACCCAAACAGAAATTAAAATTCAATCCCCACCACGGAATTCAGCTTTCACCATGGTACCGAAGTTCCAGCAGAGTAACTGCACTGCCTCGCAGCGCGATATACTAACCGCCGGCCGACTTCTGACGTTGAACCTAACTGTAACTGTTTATTTACCAGGCCACTGCAATGTTCGCGCGGGTGACGTTCTATCCCACCTTATTATACAATGTGGTCATGGAAAAGGTGACCAGCAGACGCTGGTACGACCGAATGGATGACACCGTAATCCTAGGAGCATTACCTTTCCAAAATATGACTAAACAGGTATGAATTTCTAGGTTACTTGGTTGACACATATTTTTTCTTAAATTGATTTCTTTATGACTTAACCATGGTTTATGGTGTGTGGTAAAGGTAAATGTTAACAGCCTTGATGAGGTTGGCATAGTAAATAGTTTGGCCAATGTGTACTTTGTGGATATTTGCCTAATATTCATGGTTTCTTACATCATTTCGAACAAAAGCAATCATAATTAAGGTTCCCGGTCAATAGTGTTTTATTTACTTATGACTATGTTCTTAGAATTACAAGTATCTAATCTCAAAACAATATTAGGTAACTGGGTCATTTTAGGGATTACCAAAGTATCAACTATGACCGCATAAATTGTATTTATTTCTACTCCTTTTATATATTGATCATTATTTTAACACTGCACACAAATAATATTAAATTGTCACACAACCAAAATTCACAGAAAAACTGTTGAAATTGTAAATTCGATTAGTCATTATAAAACCTGACCATGAGACTAGTTTGATTAATAGCTTTTTAATTTTGCTATTATAACTTATTTTTATTTTCTCAATTATACTGTTCAACCATGAGACGGTTTTATCATATTTTTCAAACACAGTTTTCTTTTATATTTGACCTTCCTTGGATATCAAGAAAAAAAAATCATTTTTGTCTGTTACATATTTTTTATGCATTCATGTTATATCTTAAAATTAGGAAAGCATATAATTTAAAATTGCAATTGATGAGCTAATAAAAAAGTTCAATTACAATTTAATGTTAACCCTAGCTTCTGCCAGTGGTTTCATTGGCACCTTGTAGGATCTACAATGACCCAGATAAAAAAAAACATAGCATTCCTCTATAAATGAGCTTTCCAACATTGATATAGGTAATTTTCAAATTGATCCAATAGTTCCTGAAATTATCCAGTTCATACAAGTAAACAAACAACCTCTTCAGCTTTACAATATGACTATAGATTTTACATACCATGTAACATATTACCTGTGTAAACAAAGTTGCATACATACTAATGTGCTTGTCAATAAATAAGTTGAAAGTCATTCAAATATAAGTCAGTATTACATATAATATTTTTCTGCGAGGGCTAAGCTAAAGAGTTGTTTGCCACTACCATTACCATTTATTCATATTGTTTATATTTTTATTTAAATGTTGCAGTGCTGTATTGAGATTGGCGACCATACCAAAATTAGTGCAGAGCCCCCTTTAGCAATAATTTTGTTTTATGATTAATCTAGCACTGATAAACTGCAGGAGCCCATGGGTAGCTCTATTTTAAATATCTTATGAATAAATCATGATTTATGTATTCTATTGACTTTTCAGTTAAAGGATGAGGAAAACATGAAAGGAGTAGTTTCAATGAATGAGACTTATGAATTGAAAATATTCTCCAATGACGCAGAGGTAAGAAGAAAAAGTATATAAGTATGTGTATATAATATAACTATTAGTTTTATTTTCTTAAAGGAAAAGGCTCGGAAGATAAGATGAGGTTTTATTTTCAAGTAGGTAATTCCCGCAGTGTCCGTACGTAACTCCTTCCAATGCCAGGATATACCTATTATACTAAGACACTCACTATTGACATACCCACCTTTTGGTTAAATAGAGAAGTGACTCAGTCCAATGTCACTTCCTTCCCGTTTTAATTTCAAGTATGATTTCTAAACATGATAATAGTTCCTTTTAATTTCTTCTTTAATAGAAAATATCATACAAAAATTTGTAGTTAATCAAATACCTAGTTTAAGGCTAGTTTTGCCTGTTCTAGAATGTGCTCAAGAGTACCAACATCTGATTATTGATCCCTTATCTCGCGTTTAGAAATAGATGCATTGAACACAATATTTCTTTGTGCGCCTATCTCAGGTACAAGAGGTCATCAGAATGTGTTCAGCATGTGGAATTTATTGAAATACTTTTTTGTTATGATAATTTTCATTATTGTCAGATAAGTTTTTTAAAGGTTGTTTATAGATGAAGTTTGGAAATATTGTTTTTTTTTGAGTTTTCCTTTCTGTGTTTTTCAAAATTGTCTTTGGTTTTCTATACAGATTGTATTTTTAAGGTCCTGAATTATAAAATTGGTATATAGATATTCAGCCTTGGTTGGAATATCGAATTCCTTTTTCTCTTAAAAGCCTGACAAAATTCTGAAATAATATGTCTAGGAAATTATTTGTTTTTCCTAATAGAATATGTATTCTGCTAAGGACAGTTCTCATCAAATATGTCATATTATTTGTCTTAAACTGTAGTACATATAAAATACTGCATACGATAATTTCAGTATATACTTATAATTTTAGAAATGGCGGGAGCAAGGCGTGGAATTTCTTCAGCTAGCCACAACGGACATATTTGAAGCGCCGGATCAGGACAAACTGTATGAGGGCGTCACTTTTATAAATAGGTTAGTAAAAGTTACTTTTAAACAACATCCAATGGTTCACCTTGCTACTTATGTAATATTTCCCAATCAAAATAGTCTTCATCAAACCTTTCGAGATCAGAATTCCGCACTTTTAAAGGTCTAATTACAAAAAACGCCCACAACGGTTTTTGTTTACCTAGCGGCAGTGGTAAGATCTAAAGTTTAATGTTTCTTATGTGCCTGCTCAAGAATGGAGTATAGGAGATTATACAATAGTCTAATGCTAAAAATAAATCCGAAAGACCTACGTTCAGTCAGCCCTTGATATCCCATCTCCATCTATCTTCAGGTTCCTGCCAGCAGACCGCAAGCTGTCAGGAGTGCCGACAGACAACGAGCAGATTAACAGCGGCTCCGTGTACGTGCACTGTAAGGCGGGGAGAACACGCAGCGCCACGCTTGTAGGCTGCTATCTTATGATGGTAAGTAGCAATTAGGATCATGATTAAGTTCTTCTACTTAGGATTACCAATTACCAACTTGGTTCTACTAACGATTACCAACTTCTTCCTGTTACGATTACCAAATTCTTCCCATTACAATTACTAACTTCTTACTGTTACGATTACCAAATTCTTCCCATTACTATTACTAACTTCTTCCTATTACGATTACCACCCTCTTTCATTTACGATAACCAACTTCTGCTTTTTTCGATTACCAACTTTCTCTTACGATTACCAACTTCCTCTAACGATTACGGTAATCCTCCAGAAAAACGGCTGGTCTCCCGAGGAGGCGGTGAAGTACATGCGCTCCCGGCGGCCCCACATCCTTCTGCACACGAAGCAGTGGGAGGCGCTAGACATATTCCATAGACAACACGTTACCAGGACATGAGGTGGAGTAACACCATAAATTAATATAACCTGCCTGTTTTATATAAGGTAGCAAAAAGGTCGTAGAATACATATTAATACGGAAAGGCATCGTTGCCGCATGAAACTCGAATAGCTTTCGCCCGCGGCTTCACTCGCGTAACGGATTAGCTTTTTCCGGCACATGGATAAAAAGTAACCTATGTGTTTTGTTATATAAGACGTTTAACTGGCAAGTTTAAAGTGAAGTGTAACTTTCCGAATTGATATGTATGCTACGACCCTAATATTGATAATATTGACATTATACTGCCCTATGATATAAACTTCCAGAATTGTATTTGGATGTGTTTAAACGAGTAGCTTGAATATTTAATCTGTTTTTCTTATTCACAGTACATTTTTATAATGTGGACCGCCTATAAGTAATGCCTGACATCTGTAATTCGCATAATACGTAATTATTAATATTACCTCAATATAACATTGGTTACAATTAATATTGATTAATGTCATATTCAATCCAACCTTGTTTTTAAATATTTATTTGTACGCACAGCTGTACCTCAAAACTTGTAGAAGAGCAACATTCACCAATACCAAAATGGTTACCTCCAATGTTAAGTAAAAATAGATTTATATTCGACGACAAACTATACTATTCATTTCTGAAATATATGTATAGACGACAGCACATCAACTTACCTAAAATGTCTTCAATAGATTTTCAACCTTATCACAATAGTGGAAAGTTGATGTTCGATTGGTAAAATTTGACAGATTCGGGTAAGTTGATCTGCTCTTGTAAAATATGGCGCGCAAAAAAAGTACATTATAAGACAAATACAGTTTTTATATTGAAACATTTGAAACCTGTATGTATATTCAATGTCGGCACGCTTATTTTTTCATACAGAAGTACAAATTGTTTGCAGCACGACTTTTTTATAGAGGAGTCATCCATGTTATTATACCCCTTGTCTATGCTCCGTTAATTTTCGTAGAAATCTTGCGAGTGCTGTAAAATCCATTAAGTACATTCTATAATTTACAATTTACTACATGTATCTTAAAATGTACTTCAAAATAAAATATAATAATTTTGTTACCACACCTAACTAGGTCTTCAATTCATGAGCGTATTATTTTAACTACAGTTTTCGCCAACTAACTGTGCGTTTCTGTTGTTAGTCATTTCACGCTTCACGCATGCGTAGTAGTAATCTGTTAATAGATCTTTTGACAGTGAAATCAATAGGCTACTATTGATTTCACTTCATCATTCATCTTCGGACAAGATCTGCTCGAACAATTGTACAAGCAGTTCATTGGCTAACTTCACAAATGAAAATATAATTGGCACGAACCGAGTTCTGAGCGTTCAAACGTAACTTAATTTCAAATATTGTTATTTAAAATATTAAATTAAGAGGCGTTTGATCAGATAAAAGTTGATTAGTTAGACAATTTTATTGTATAGTAATAAACAATAAAATAATAGCGCAAATTAATGATATTCTACAATGTAGTTTATTTATTTTTGTATAAAATAATAATGTATATTTGGACGATTAAAATATATTATTGTTTTAAGTAATTTTTTGTTTTATTGACCACCAATATATGTTCAACAATCCAAAACATAATAATTTAACACACAGCATGAAAATGGCTATAAAATATTTTTTACAATATAATGAAATTTCGATTTACAATTTGTTTGCAACAGTTTGAGATAAACCTCTCCTCAACATGATTGGTTGTGATTATTTCATGAAATGCAGTCATGGTAAAATATTATTCAGTAAGTGAATTGTTGTTATAGTGAAAATTATGAACTAAGTAATTTACATAAATAAAATAAAATTATATTGGTCATCCATTTTCTTTGTAGGTAAAAAAATATGTAGTGATACTATTTACGTTGGCGGTTTTTATGAAACTAACGCGTTGTATGCAGGTTTATGATGAGATCGACTTAAATAAATATTGCTCGGATGATAAACTATGCTCTCAGACTGAAAGCGGAGGCCCACATATCATTTGTCAATACTTGGTAAGTGTTAAAACAATATCACAGTCAACTACATATTTTTTTATTCTGAGTGTATTTAGGGTGCATGACGGTACACGTAGCTTGCGCATGTTGAGGCACATGCGCAGGTTACATGCGTTTTAATAACGTGCGGGACTCGCGCATGTAGAGGTATAAAAGCAAGATACCCACCCGCGTGCTCTTGTCACTTGCGCATGTTAACTTGCTCCAGCTACATACACCGTGTAGTCGCACCCTTAATGTCTCAAGATCTGACTTAATTACCTCATTGGTCTACTAAGTAGTCCCAAAGTCCGACTGCTGTACATGGTTCGATTCCCGAGTCGGACCGAAATCACTATGTGACTTTTGAGAAACTTGCACATAAGAGTCCGGAGTCTGCGGAGTTAGCGATTGATACACAATGACATTTTATTGTACATTAGCTTCTGCCAGCGGTTTCACCCGCACCCCGTGGGAACTACTTCCCGTACCGGGATAAAAAGTAGCCTATAGCCTTCCTCGATAAATGGGCTATCTAACACTGAAAGAAATTTTCAAATTGGACCAGTAGTTCCTGAGATTAGCGCGTTCAAACAAACCAACAAACTCTTCAGCTTTATAATATTAGTATAGATACCTTTTTTCTTGTACTAATTGTACTTCAAAATAAACATGCTGAGCTTACCACTTTGGTACCTACTGTGCCCTTATTTTAGTTTTCATAAGTGTTTTTAACTTTTAAGGATATAGAACCTAAGGCATGCTTGAACTTCAGAGCTTATGACTTGACGACAAAGCATGTTACAAACATCTTGAATCGTTTCAATGAGTAAGTATATTTGAACCTTAACGTTTAACTAACGTATAAATCATTAAAGAAATAATTACTTTATTAGAATTATGTTAGGTTAAGGGCGAAAGCAGCTAAAGGCGAGGCATTGGGGAAGGATGGAGTATTTCTACCAAAAGCTTACGGCCTCATGCGAGTGGTAAGTTGTCTGCCAAGTAGACAATGTTACCTGTTTAATTCTAACTGCACAGTCAGCTTCAAAAGTAGCTGAACAAATCAGTATTCAAAAGTGCCTTGTAAAGTAAAGGGGTATAATTTCTCAACCGTACAAACGCTACTTAAACTTCAAAAAAGGAGATGAATATTCTGGTAAGTTACTATCGACGACCCGTGTTTAGTAGTTGTAAAAATTTGGATTTGTTCTAGCTACTTACTTACAGCTACTTTGATGCTGACTGTGCCTATTGACTTCTTACTTATAACTGAAACTGATATTTCAGTTCTGGGACAGTGAATTGGCAGGGATAGCGAAACTAATAACTTCCACGTGTATTAAAGCCCATCAATACGATTGTGTTGCTACTAGTAAGTTCTTCTTGTTTTAATCGTGTTATATATTGAGCTAAATACGACGAAACTACTCATCTCCCGAGCCTTTTACCAACTATGTTGGGGTTGGCTTCCAGTCTAAACGGATGCCGCTGAGTACCACTGTTTTACAAGGACCAAGCCTCCTGGTACCTCTTGGTAAAACCACTCATGTGTAAGACTTACATATTACATAGGACTACTACTGCAAGCCTGACAATCTGGCCGTACACTGAATCTAAAATAGTCAGATTGGGCAACGACTAGCGGCGAAATAAAGTCGCGAAAATTACCATCTAACCTACATAAATATTTTCTTTTAGCAAAATTTCCGAATCCTGTAATGGCATATTTACATCAGAATATTACGAGCCAGCCCTCAGACCCTGAACAACTGATTGAGTCTCTAATGCAAGTCTGGCTTGACGCAAAGGATGAAGTTTCACCGGCCATGATAGAAAAATGTCCAAGTTTTAAAAGGTAGATACAAGGCACTTTTGAAAATTTAAACAAAAGGCAGCATTTACCTACACGACACAAATACGCGGGGCCCGTAGAAAAATTAGCGCGAGGGCCCTAAAACAGTGAAAAAGGAAAGTTAGTTCGGTGGCATTAAGCTTTCAGAAACCCTTTAGAAAACTACATAAGTACATGCTGAACATAGTTTAAGCTTACCTACCTACAAAGTAGGTAAGTTCTTTTACACCTTTTACACTCGAGATAAAAACCGAATTAAACATGATGAATAAATAATGTTCATAGCGGAATCGCCAGACGTCATATCAAGATGCTGATGAACAACTTGACGCACGTTGGCTGCGCATTCGGTGTCTACTATGCCGTAAAACATACCAAGGTTTGTTTAGTATTTATTTTTTTCTGAAAACTATGTATCGACTATGAAGCAAGAAGCTTTCAAGAGGCCCGTAAACTGCTAAAGAAAATGATAATGGGTCTACTTATAGATAGTGCAGGTCATCATCCTCCGAGCCTTTTTCCCAAACTATGCTGGGGTCGGCTTCCAGTCTAACCAGATGTAGCTGAGTACCAGTGCTTTACAAGGAACGACTGTCCTATCTGACCCCCTCAACCCAGTTACCCGGGCAACCCAATACCCCTTGGTTAGACTGGTTTCAGATTCTGACTTCTGACTACCCGTAACGACTGCCAAGGATGTTCAATGACAGCCGGGACCAACAGTTTAACGTGCCATCAGAAACACACACAGTCATTGGTGTCTAAGATATACTTAGAAAGTACATACAAACTTAGAAAAGTTGCATTGGTACATACTTGCCTGACCTGGAATCGAACCCGCGCCCTCATACTCGAGAGGTTGGTTCTTTGCCCACTAAGCCACCACGACTTTTTGTGCAGTTGCTCCTCAATATAATGTAGTTCTCAGTTTAAGTTCCTAAACAATTTTCAGGCTGCCCACCTGACTTGCTACTTGTCCTACTGGACACCTGAAGGCGAGCCAGTGTACGCGACCGAGCCCCCGAGCCCCGGCAGTGGCTACAGCGAGGAGTGTGGTTGTCCTCCTAATTACAAGGAGTCTGAAGACTGCCTTTGTGTGCCTGGATCAAGAACTCCTGATAGTAAGACTAGGGGTCCGTTCAGACAGACCGGCTCGGAGAGGAGAGCAAATTCTTAACACGTTGAAATCAAGTACTTAGTATAAGGTTTATTTTTGCCTGTGCACTGCTTTTGTCATTAAGAATGCTCGAAGGCGCTTGGTGTGAAATAATAAGAGGAGCCGACCGGCTCCGATCGCGTACTTTTTCTCGGTCTTACAGACGTTTGGCTCCGATTGCATCTCACGCGGCCGATCGGAGCCGATTCCGGTCTGTGTGAAAAGAAAAATGCGCGCCGATGCTCTCCGAGTCGGTCTGTGTGAACGGACCCTAGTTGTTATTTCATTTTAGCAGATCCTTTTGGTGTCACCCACGTCTCCACAGAGCCAGTTTCTGAAACCGGGTAAAACCTGGTCTAGCTAAAATCACGTCAAAATCATGTCAATTCCTAAGAAACTTAGTTCAAAGGCTAATAATTTTTAAACACTGAATATTTCGGTACTTCTACAATCGCTTCTACGTCGCCAATACTGGATGAAAATTCAAGGAATTACTTCATAGGTATGACTTACCCATTACTTATTTTAAGGTTTGAACTAATCTAACGGCATCTAAAAGCACTAACAATTGTCTTGCGAAAGGGGATTTTTTTCCATAGCATATCTATAACTTGCTTGACTCTTGCTAGACTGGAAGCCAACCCCAACATAGCTGGGAAAGTCTCGGAGGATGGAGGATGGATAACTTGCTTGACTCTGCATAAAGCTTTGGTTTCCTAGGAAAGCGGTGCCGTCATATAGCGGCCGTAATACAGCGGTGAATGACGTCACTAGAACGTTGTCTATGTAAACAAAATGGGGCGGTTTCCTAGAGAGCGGTAACTGACGCCGTAACTTCAAAAAGCGGTGCCGCCATTTGCATGACGGCCGTCTTGACGGTGTCAGATAGTTTGGTGAACGTTTTATTGAAAGCGGTGAAGCTTTTTTAATACGTAGGTATTTGTGTTTTTTTTTTTTTCGGAACAACGTCAAAAATTAGTTACAACTCTTGGAGCAGCAAGGACGACGAAATTTTAATAGATTTCGTTCGTAACCACGAAGCAATATATAATATAAAAAGTAAAGATTATAGAAAAAGTCAACTAAAACAGAATTGGTGTCGTGAAATTTGAGAAATATTAAATAAAACAGGTTAGTAAGTATGATACAACTAACAAAAAGTTTATGACGGTGTGTTAAAACGGCCGTGGAACTTTCCACATGTCATCACCGTAAAGACGACCGTCTATTTGCGTCCGTTATATGACGGCCGCTATATGACGGCACCGCTTTCCTAGGAAACCCAAGCTTTAAACCATTTAAACCATTTATTTTGCTACACATACATGAACACAAAAAAAATATACATTTACAAAAAAATACAGCGTAGCAAGGGTTCCATCTCAGTATATGCTGTGCTAATGCACAGCACTGATTTTCAGATGGCCCCTGACTGTTGAGGTAACATATAACACATCTGCGCGCACACGAAATTAAAAAAAAAATGAAATGAAATTATATAAAAAAAAAATGAAAAGCACTTATCCTTCAAAAAAAAAACACACATTAAACTAAATTTGACAAAAAGAAAACATTACAAGAACTTATGAACTTAAAATAATAAAAACATGAAAAATACTATGATAAATAATACACTAGGAGGTATTATGACTGACATTATATTTGGAGGTTGTTACTCTGACTTTTGTTTATTTCAAAATAATATACTCAAATGTTTTTTCAAGGTCACCTGGACCTTGACCGCTAAGCTGATCATGCTACCCATATCGCTTTTAGTGATCGTAGCTCAAAAATAAGGATCCCATCCACTTACCAAATTACAGAACCAGCTTAACGTTTTCCCATCTGTTGGAGGACTGTCAGTCTAATCGGATGAAGATGAGTACCAGTGATTTACAAGGAGCTAGGTCCTCTCAGAGTAAGGAAAGATGAGTCATTGTCATATTATTCTCCATGGACCTTCTCAACCCAGTTACAGTTTTAAGGTTTTAAATTCTGTATTTGCATATTTTTTTAGGAAACGCAAAAGAGTCCATTAGTTCGGAATTTAATACAATCTGGAGTGCCCCCAGAGAGGCGATCAACTCATTGTTGGCAGAGGTTTCAGATTCGATTGAGGAGGCAACAGGTAATATTACTAACAGAATGATTTTTCTAGCAATAACAATACGCTAGATAAATGGAGAGCGGAAGGTAGATAGGTATTTCTTTACTCTAAAATTATCAGTCATTTGCCGCCTCGCGCAAGAGCTGTGGAATTTCTTAGAGTACGTTTCGCCTATCGTGAAATTACTTGCAAGTTCTGAGAAACAACAACATACAGTTTATTTATGATTACAGAAAAGGCAGAAACGCAAAAGCTCAAAGAAGAAACTGCAACTACCAGATCCCGAATGAAAAAACTACCCTCCTTTACTATCGAGCCCAAATGCGGTAAAACTGCAATAAACTCCACAGTTATTGTGTTGCCACTGTTTAAATTAGTGGATGTAGATTTACATGGGAAAACAGTAGATTTAAATGGCAAAATAGAAAATTTACAGGGGAAAACAGAAGATGACAAAGATAGCACCCGCAGGTAATTTTCTTTAACATTTCTTTTGATCAACTAAAGGGCCAGCCAAGGATATGCGATGTACAGTCAACTTCAGGTCAGTGGTAACCGTTTTATAGGAAAATCGTACTTATTCCTGTTGAGTTAAGGAGCATGACATTTACCACTGATGTGCAGTCTACCGTACTTATTGGCAATCTCTAGTAAAGTATCCATTTCATAGAATCCTACTTTTCTTCTTTTATTGCTACAAAATTTTTTTTTTCAGCTTAACTTCTGACAACAACGAGGTTTATGTTGAACGAAATGCAGAAAACATGAACGATTTATTCAATTCTCTTGGAAATACTAATGAGGTATGTAATTGAAATAATTAATGAGTGCGACAAACTTAAATTTATAATATTAGTAATTGCTACGTAATCTTGAGACACGTTTCATAATTACATAAAACATTTGTGTGCAATTTCAGGATGCAGTTTCACTTAATAGCATAGGATCACAATTATTGATCAATGTTAATAAAATCAAAAACCAGCAAGAATATATTCCTACGACAAAATATACCTATAACATTCCTATGACAAAATATTCATATAACATTCCTATGACAAAATATTCCTATGACACTGCTACGGAAAAATATTCCTACAACATTCCTACGACAAAATATTCCTACAACATTCCTACGAAAAAATATTCCTATACCACTGCTACGACAAGATATTCCTATGACATTCCTACGACAAAATATTCCTATCACATTCCTACGACAAAATATTCCTATCACATTCCTACGGCCATCATTAACAAAAAACCATTGGTTAAAAAAGTTCCGATTCCAACAAATGGAAAATCGTGTCCTTTAAGGCAAAATGATCCAAAAAAACAAGAGCTTATGAACATGCTGGATGTTTTGATAGAGAAAGGAAAGAATGTCACACTCGGCAAAGATGAAATTGGCAAGTTTGAGAAACAAATGAGAAGGATTTATGAGACTGGGTTACGCAAAAAGTCGCCGTCGAGTAACAACCACAACAATTAAAAATCGATTTGAAGTTATCGATTTCCGATAGACTAATCGACTAGGTATCATATTGTCTTCTCAGAAAATTAAAACCTGTGTAAATTGTGGTAATATTTTAATGATGTATAGTTATCGGCACGAATCTTGAGCTCTGACCTTCACCTGCGCAGAAGTAATTTATTGGGTCCCTTTTGTGGTATGAAGTGAGGCGCGGGAGCGGGCTAAAGCGGTGATTGGCCCGCAGTGCATCGCGTCATAGCCGTCACTCGGGATTGGTTCTTTGCTAATAAATCACTTCTGCTCAGATGTAGGTCAGAGCTCAAGAATCGTGCCGATAACTATAGGTGTAAGCTATAATTTTACAAATGACAATAAAACAATAACAATTCCAACTATCATTTATTCTAACAATAAATTAATCCCACCCGAGGGTGCGTAAAAATACAAATTTATCAGAACAAATGATTTGACGGTAACAATAAAAAATACATTGTTAAATACAACAAAATTTCGAAATCTTGTGCATTAAGTACCAATGTGTACATTTTCGAAAACTAGCCTACAATTAGAAATTATGCAAATTCAAAATTAGTTCCAGCCATTCATTTGTCTACTTTCAAATACGCATTGTATAATCAAATGAATGATCAGTAATATCAGTTTGCAGATTTATGCTGATTCCTAACTGCAGACTGGCTGACAGCTCTTTAATAACATTGCCGAGAAAATAAATAAAAGCGCGGGATTTCTCCGCATTATAGTGGTACAAAGAATGCAAAAACGGAGATCCCCGCAAAAATAATACTCAGGTCTATTACTAAAACTAATTCTAGCGTAGTAATTTATCGATAAATGTCTCCCTAGGCGAATTTACTTTTGGCGGTCAGATTTGATAGCCCAGATTTGCTTGATCATGTTGGCAATGCCGACGTCGTGGCTGATGATGTAGAACAGTCCACCGAGGGTAGCAATGGAGATGAGGTACACGAGCCCGAGGGCAATTTTGGGAAGGATTGGGCCTACAACACTAGCTCGGACGTAATCTATTGCGATCGCTTCCAAACCCCTGCAACAAAAAATTCTATATTGGTATTTATTCGGGTATTTATTTTAAATGCAGTCGATAAATACGAACTAGAAAAACAGGAGTAGAATTATACTCCACTGATAATTTATAATCCAAATAAATAATAAAATAAAGAAAACAATATGTAATATCTTTAAGAGTATAATTCCAGTCTGCCTGACATGATGGCCAATTGCTCGGCGGTTGTTATAATCTTAGGGATCGTCCACAAACCACGTAAACCAATTCCGAGATTATGAGACTTAAAAACGAATCCTTAAGTGTTTCAAAACCTGGTAGGTCTGCTAATGGACGACCCCTAAGGTAATTTTGGATTACGGAAAATTGTGATACCAAACTCGCTCTACCGCCAAAAAAATGAGACCTGACTACACCTACAAAAAAAACGGTCAAAACCAGCACCTAGCAAACTTTCTTCGATTTCTTAGCGTGCTTCGGCTTCCTCATGTTCCTCCAGATCCTCCAGAAGCCGCGGCACAGGCCGATATCATTGAAGATGAGGAAGAACAGCCCGCCGAGCATGGACACCGAGAGGAAGTACACCACTCCCATGGCTACCTTGGGAATGAACGGCCCGAATAGGAGCACGCGCACATACTCCACCATCATGGCTTCTAGACCCCTGGGGAGTGGCAAAGTTATGGGGTAGGAGGGATGGGAATTTGTAGTTAGGGGTTCTAGGGTTCTCTTACTTCAGGTGATATTACAGAGTTATGTTTGATTCATACCCAGTTTCTATATACGACTTATTTTGCTTACAGATGTAAGCTTTTTGATATATATTCTAGATACTTATGTCAAAAACTTCCATCAGTTAGAAAGTCCAATCGATTATTGTACTCAGACTCCACCCAAACAGGGCACAGGAGTTATAAAAAAAACATCGTTTAATGGTAGTCTGGGAATATTTATCTAAGGAAATTAGGTAGGAATAGTTGTAGATAGGAACAGGTCTTAAGAGCTCACGTGTCTTATACCTAACTGAAATTCTCACCCAAAAATGTAACAACTTACCAAAACGAATGGGCGCAGATCAGGATAGCGATCACAGAGTCCAGAATCCGGTTGGGTACAAGCAGGCCCATGGGTAGCAAGGGAATCATAAGGGCGGCGACGGCTTTCTCAATCACCCACAGTTTGGAGTGATCGTGAGGCTTCTCGTCGGAAAGACGTACGGGTGACGTACGGAAGGAACGCACCTGGAAATACCGTAAAATAAACTAACTGATGTGTCTCTTATCATAGTAGTTCTTTTTATGTAATAATTGCAATAGACAGTTGTGTATGTTGCTTCAAAGTTTATTTAGGAAGCAGTGAAAAGGATATCCCCTTTGGGGTGCAGTACAACATAATTAATGTGAAAAAGAGATATTTAATAAGCTTATTTTCAATAAACTATTTGTTGCTGACTTTACCCACAGTTAGTACTGTTACTGATTAAATGTATGCCAGTTCAGGTTTTCAAAAATTTTTACTTCTTGTATAACGCATGTAGTGGCTACATGGGAGTTTTTTGTAAAGGCTTAATAACTTACAGAATTGATGATAGGCGTGCTGTTAATCTCCTTGAGAGCCAGCGTGCTGGCAGGCAGCATGCTGACGACAGGTCGTTTCATGTTTGGCTGTGTTGCCAGCTTCATTATTTGCTGTGTGAATATGGTGCTTCTGATGGCTGCAATGCACATTTTAGAATTAAATTATTACAATGGTTTAAGTAGTACGTTCAGACTAGCCTATTAAACGTGTGTGTAAGCTCCTTGTTTGATGTTAAGTGTGCGTAACAACTCTATAACTTTTTTGCAGTCAGGTACAAAATTGTATTGGTTATAATATTATGCAATTATTTACAGAGTGACAATTTAATTAATATACCAATAAAATGCTATTAAAATGCTCCTTTGCCCAGTATGCCCATTAACCTAGCAACTAGCATAAGCCTTGTATTTTTTTACAGTGGGTTTTTTTTCTGGCATGAACTGAATTAATAGAGTCATCTAAAATAAAAAATAATATGTCTAAGAGCCTTCTAGCTGAGTTTATAAAACAATTTATCTTTATTCTTTGCCAGAACAACTACTGAATGAATGTCAATGAAACTAAGCAGTTATCATGGCTTAAGTCACAATAACAAACATGCCACTTTTAGTCCAGGTGTTAGAAGTATTTCACCAGGATGCAACTTTAACCACAGGCGGAAGCTGGTATAAGTAGTTTTGAAATGCAAAGATAAACCATAACAATGTTCAAACAATGGAACCATTGTGGTGGCATGTTGATAGTTACTCATGACAGTAACATCAAACACTAACAAGTCAGTATATGGATTCAGAAAATCAGAATTTTTTATTAGGTACTTTACTGGTTGCTTCTAGACCCTTAGATAGACTGTTAGGTGGGTTCGAGACCAGATAGTAGCCAATATAAGTACATAATCTACCCCAGACAGTAGAAAATTCCGTAACATGATCTCTGACCAGTAAGTCTGTTGACGGAGATAAGCGTACTAAGTTACGTTAATAACTTTATCAGAGAAATGCTTAGAAATTACTGTACACTGTTAGACTAGGTTAACTAACAAGCTGAACAAAATATTTAAGTTTCAAATTGAAGTTTGACAAGTAAAAGTTTTATTACATTTTCAATGTCTGAGTAAGAAAATATTTTCACGCGCATTAAAAGAGCATTAAACCGTGAAAAGCAAGACATACGGAACCTCACAATCGTAAAACAACTACTATTATGTAATATCATAACAATCACGATAACTGCTTAGTTACCTGGCGCACGAAGTAATGTTGATAAGGCCATGTTTGGAGCTGTTTCTGCGTATTAAACAACAATAAATAAAATTCTAAATGTAATAACACAGCATCAAATTCTAAAATTTCCTTCCTGCAACACGTCAAAATACATCGATTCAAAAATCGAATGACCGTCACTTGTCATGTCACATTACAAACGTCAACAAAGAAAAGTATTTTTTCCACAGACTAAAGAAAAAGGAGAATGGATGCGTTCTACTTGGACCACTATGGTCTACTTTGCAAAGAAAATGCACGACAAAATATGGGTCAGGCAGGATAAAATCAGTTATAAAAATCCTAGGTTTGAAGAGAGATTGCGGCAATTACAACAATAGTCTAAATAACAACACTACTATGCGCTGTTTCAAGAACTTTGGAAGAAATATCCCACTTCAAATTCAAATAAGTAACCTGTGTCGCAATTTATAAAATACTTTAAAATACAGTGAACTACTTCATATAACCATTTTATATAAGGTTTTAAATAGTTTTCTCATTTGTGTAGATTATTTACAACAAAAACCTTTTTATAGATTTATTTATTTATTTTTACTTCTGCTAACCCCAAAGTCGGAATGACAATTCATTTTAGTGACTCGCAAGATTTTGTAGAATTTTGTTTTGCATCGTTTCGATATCAATACTGCGTCTCCCGCTACTGATTTTAACTAAAGATCATAATGGCTACTACATTAGAAGATAAATCTATCTGGGAAGATGGCGAGGAGGCGCTCAGTGAGGAAGTTCTCCGCATGCCAACAGACGAAATCATCAGCCGTACAAGACTCCTGGACAATGAGATTAAAATTATGAAGAGTGAAGTTATGAGGATCTCACACGAGCTGCAGGCACAGAACGACAAAATCAAGGAGAATACTGAGAAAATTAAAGTGAACAAGACACTACCTTACCTTGTATCTAACGTCATAGAACTTCTGGACGTGGACCCTCAAGAAGAGGAGGAAGATGGTGCTGTGGTGGACCTGGACTCGCAGCGTAAAGGAAAGTGCGCGGTCATCAAGACCTCCACCCGTCAAACTTACTTCTTACCAGTCATTGGGCTTGTTGACGCCGAAAAGTTGAAACCAGGAGATCTAGTTGGTGTGAACAAGGACTCGTACTTGATATTGGAGACGTTGCCCGCTGAGTATGATGCAAGGGTCAAGGCCATGGAGGTTGATGAGAGACCAACAGAACAGTACTCTGATATTGGTGGTTTAGATAAACAGATTCAGGTCAGTATGCTTTCTAACCAAACTTTATTGCCATTTTTTATTAGTCATGATTAATAAGAAAAAAAATCTTATATAGTATATAAATGTATGCTATGTATTAGAAACTATACAAGCTTTTTAAGTTTCTTGTTAAATGTAAACAAACAATAAATACTTCACCATAACAAACCTACATGGAACATCAACTAATCTTTTCTCTATGATGAAGCAAAGACAATCAAGTAACAATTGAATTCTCTTTTCCAGGAACTCATTGAAGCCGTAGTCCTCCCAATGACCCATAAGGAGAAGTTTGTAAACCTCGGTATCCATCCACCTAAGGGTGTGCTGCTGTACGGTCCCCCTGGTACCGGCAAAACCTTGCTGGCAAGAGCTTGTGCTGCACAGACCAAGTCTACCTTCTTGAAACTGGCTGGACCTCAACTTGTGCAAATGTTTATTGGTAAGGTTTACTGCTAATGAATATAATAGAATTTTATTTGGCAGATATGTATAAAAAGACTTAAAACATAATGTACGGTTTGCACTACATAAATAACTTTATGATTCGAAAGTTAGCCATTTTAGTTGTTGCCCATTTGTTTGCTTACACATGATATTTCTGAATTTTAGCACATCCCACTGCACTTATATTCTTCTGTTAAATGCATTAAAAAAAATCCTGCTTTTTAGTGTCCCATGTTAATGTGCCCTGCGTTAATTTCTTACCTACGCTCCTGGGATTTATCATCATAATTGAAACATGTTTGCTAACAAAATTTACATTGTTTATTGTACTTTTTAACTTTCAGGTGACGGTGCCAAACTCGTCCGTGATGCCTTTGCTCTAGCTAAAGAAAAGGCACCAGCAATCATTTTCATTGATGAGTTAGATGCTATCGGTACCAAGCGTTTTGACTCTGAGAAGGCAGGAGACAGGGAGGTACAGCGTACTATGTTGGAGCTCCTCAACCAGCTTGATGGATTTAGTTCTACTGCTGATATTAAGGTAAATAAGAATTGACTTATACATGCCTAAACATGCCCTGATAACTTGTTATACAAGAAATTGTAAACAGCCTCGTCATAATCCAACATAATAACATGGAATAAAAAAAATAAAATATTTAACTTGTTGGTCTTTTATGATGTCCATTACACTAACTTTTTCACATCTCTCAATATACTTCTGTCCACTTGTGAATGTACCTTACACTGTACATGTTAATTACAGGTTATTGCAGCTACAAACAGAGTAGACATTCTGGATCCTGCCCTGCTCCGTTCTGGACGTCTGGACAGGAAGATTGAGTTCCCTCATCCGAATGAGGAGGCGAGGGCGCGTATTATGCAGATCCATTCAAGGTAACACGCCTTTCCTATCCATCGTAAAGATAAATACATCAACCTCTTTCTATTTTGAACCTTTTTTGCAAAAATACAAAAAAGAAATGATTGTCTATGTTATGGTCTACCTGCCGTGTTAAAAAATTAAATTAGCGAAAGGAAGCCATCATAGTATAATGTTTATATATCAAACTGTAATGGTCTTATCCAATCCTCCTTTTCGATTCCACAGGAAAATGAATGTCTGTCCCGACGTGAACTTCGAGGAACTGTCCCGTTCTACGGACGATTTCAACGGTGCCCAATGCAAAGCCGTGTGCGTGGAGGCCGGTATGATCGCCCTTCGCCGCTCCGCCACCGCGGTCACGCACGAAGACTTCATGGACGCTATCCTCGAAGTACAGGCCAAGAAGAAAGCCAACCTCAGCTACTATGCTTAAAAACAACGTATATGTGTATTTTTACGAGTTTCGTGCTTAATTATAAGTTTATTGTATAATAAAATTTAGAAAATTATTATTTGAGTGTTTTATTTACCTCGACGACAATATAATTGAAATCTTATCCCAAAGTTAAATTATCGAGAAAAAATCGACTCCGTATATCTGAAAACTATTTGCTACTCATTCTGATTCTTGGATACTTTGCATTTACGACCTCGTTCGATTACATACCAAAATTGACTAAGACGAAATATACTGGGCGATCGGTATTGTTTGATACAATTTTTTTCTAAATACCTGCGACTACACTATGTGAAAATATATGAATAAATTAGAAGGTATTCATGTGTACCAGTTAAATATTTTATTATTTTTTGCAATCAGTCGCAAAACAATATTTACGAACGCATCGATAACAAAAATTGGCAACGCGCGTGCGTGTGCAGAATTTGAAACATAAAAATAAAGTCTATCAAAATTTTAGTAGGTTTTTCGTTTAATTGTAATTTATTTTAAAAACAGCAAAAAAATACTAAAACTTAGAAATGTGAAATTATTAGTGTTGACAATTTACACTTCGTTAGTAAATTCCATCGGCGAAGAGATTCTGACCTAAGTCGTGAGTATATAAATATAACCTATGCTTGGAAAATTGCAATTTTTATTGGATTTACTGAAGGTAAAATTGTATTAACTTAATTTGTGTATTGATGCGGTGGTTATCGATTTGTGAATGTTTTTCCGGTTTGCGGTGTATGCTTGGAGCTTCGTAATTAGTTTGTAATTCCTTTTGCTGCATTCTGTCGAAAAGCCCGATACTGCAGTAAACTATGAGAATGACCTCAAAAAATTGTATAAACCTCTTTTTAAGTTTCTAAATAAACTTCTTAATTTTATTTTATAAAGCCTGAAGATATCTCAACTACTTAAATTGTAAAACAATACTTGAATAACAGCAGCAATATTTTATTTAATTATTTACTTTCCTCATTTTTTAAACTGAGAATAATATCTTAAAACTTATACTTTTTCAAAACAGGCTATAAATTCTTTAAGTTAACTTGATAGTAGATATGAGCTTAAAAGAATTTTACTAACAAAACTAAAATAAAAATTATATATTATTTATTTAATTTCTGTAAAGGTGCATAATTAAGTAAGTATTATATTTGTTTTTTCTGCCACAAAAGAGCCATGGAGCCAGAAGACGAGTGTGGGGTTTCTCAAAAACTGCCCCCCGATGATATTCCCAAAGTACACATTCACCGTCCACACACCAGGTTCCTTTTATATACTTATGTAAACATATTTCATCATATTTATTATAACAAACCTTAGAGGAAATGTATAGCAAATATTTTTAGCTTATATTTTTTTAATTCAATATTTTTCCTCTCTCTAAAAAGTTCTAACACCTCATGTTTCATGTTTAGTCTGCATTGACTTTGAAATCATCTCTACACTTTGTTACATGCATTTTTTTATTATATTTTCATTTCCATTGAAATCAACTCTTTCACTTACACTCCATTTTAGTCTTAAAAGCACGAATTACAATATTTAAATCTATTACACATATTTTTCACACCAATACATGCACATAAAAATTACAGTATAGATCAGTATAAATTAAGTCTATTATTGCAACTAAAATAAAATTTTATGTACCTAAGCAGTTTTTATTGCCTATAAAAAATAATTATAAATAGTGTTAATAATTATGGTGTCAAGTTATCTCGCGTGCTTTTCCTTCGTTTGTAGAACAAAGTTACGGCAAAAAACCTATAACCAGTTACCTACATACTTTAACTTCTACAGAAATAATTGTAATTATAAATCTAGCTTTGTACTAATATAATAAAAGAACGGTTTTTTTGTTTGTTTGTACTCTAAATTCTCTAAAACTACTGAACCGATTTGAAAAAAATTTTCACTGTTGGAAAGCCACACTCTTCCCAAGTAATATAGGCTATTTTTTATCTCAATGGCCAGTAGTTCCCACAGGACGCGGGTAAACAGTTATAAAATACAAATACTGCGGCCCCTACTAAATAAACCATAAACTACCTACATTTTTCAACTTTCTTGTAAAACCAATTGAAACTTTTTTATAGCGCCCCTTTTAACGCAATTTCGACTTAACTTACTCCAAGTACCCCTTGAGTGGTTTGTTTCTTTACGCTAACCCTGTACCTGGTACAAATGGACGGCTTTCTTACCCTATCATGGTGTAACAAAGAACAAACCACTGGTTGTCACGGCAATGTCTATTATACAGCCTAAAGGCTCCGAAAAATTACCGTAATTTTGGCTGTTAGATTTCATGCTCGATAAAAAATACGGTACACTGGTCGTTTGGTTTCTAAGCGATTTATTAACACTTGGATATATTCGTGGATTTGAAGCGTAGCTGATTGAAACTGAGTAAGGTTACGGATAAGAAAATTGCGACTTTTTGCAGGATTTGATTTATTCATAAAATGGTGGTCAAAATTTGCACTGTAGAAATGGGACACTTTGGAGCCAAAATGAATCTGTTTCTTTGAGAAGCTACAAGATCAATTTTACATATACCTATCTCCTCGTTTTACTACCTAGAACTTGTTCACTTTCGAGTTAAAAAACTTCGGCAAATATTGATCGTCGGTCATCGGTTTCACATACTTTACCTAACTGTTAACAGCCTTGCATTTCTTAGAACCACCACATGAGTATATTTCAACAGAAATTATAACAGTAACAATTATTATGGTATTGATTTTTTCTGATTACAAACCACGAAGTCCAGTTAAAAGCGATATGCTTTATGTTATTCAGTAACCTAGATATTTGTTTGTTCAAACTAATGAGGACACACGGTACAATGTGTACTTCGCTAATACTAATTTATACCTACAAAATGCTCGTCCCACGGCTTGTACGTGTCAAGGTTTGGGAGGTTTCTGCCTTAAATCATGGTCAGAACCGGCGTTTTTAACTAATTTCTACTACACCAGTTATCAGATCGTTTTCCGAACCGTAATTGTTGTTTTTAATAGCCTGTACTGTACTGTACCACTGCTGGGCAAAGACCTATCCTACAAGCTTCCTATTCGAAGTAGAATATTGTCTGGCATATTTTTTAGAGTTACCAAAACTGTCCAATCACGTTTTTATAATCACTGCGACTATGGATAAAAAAATCCTTCCCCTGACAAGCACCTGTATAAAGGACCCAAAACAAAAATAATTTATCGATCACAAATCCCCAAAAATGGTAAAAATCTGTCTTGCGTGACGTTGAGTGCGATACCTTGTTTGTTTTCGATAAATTCCGATTTTTTCCATTTACATTTTTAGGGGATGCGTTCCCCAAAAAACGTGAAACAAAAAATATCTTCAAAATGTCCTATTTGTTCCCTAATAACAAAGAATTATTAGTTGTTATGAATTTAGTCGGCGAAGACGGTTTTTGTGACCGTAATTTGCAGCATTGCTTTTTGGCAACTCACTCCATCCGGCTGCGGTTTTGAATTGTGCTTAATAACAATTTAGCTTCAGTTCAAATGCTTACTGAGTACCAGCAGAACTGTCCAAATTGCTGTGGGCTTATTGAATCAATTGGAGGAAGTAGGTAACCAATAGGTCAAAAGGCATACATACAAAATATGCGCGAAAAATATAACCCTTCATGGCTGTCTTGCAAAAACTGGGTCAATTCCTCATCAGCCAAAATCAATATGTAATTCAGTAAAATTATTCTGAAATTAATTATGATGCAAAAATGTGTATTCTTCGACCTAATTTTTATAATGATCCCTCGTTCTAAAGGATTGGCCGTATTTGATGTATGTAATATTTTTATGGGATGTGCACACGGAAGTTAGAAGCAAAATATTTTCGTAAAGGTATGGATATTTGGAAAATGAAGCGGTTTTACTAGGACATTATTGTATTGAAATGGTTTTTATAAATTGTGGATCTGCGTGATCTGAAAGCATTTTGTGTTAGCTATATGGTTTCCAATCCGGCAAACTACAAACTAGGACTCTCAGGTAACAGCCAAAATTCTTTAAGTACATGGCCAAAATATATCACGATTCTTTGCAATATACTTTTTTTACTCCTCTGTGCAATACCAATGATCATATGGAGTTGCCTGTTTCACCAAGTTAAAAGGAAGGAGGTTTTTATAAGAAATCATTCGATCATAGTAAGTCGTCTATTTGGATGTTTGGAAAATAAGTACTTTGACTACATTCTCCATCTAAATGGTTGGTAAAAAGCGAATGAATTTGAAATTAAAGAATGAAGCGTCCTTCAAGTTTCCAACTAAGTTTATAAAGGAAGTATTACCTACTTGCTAATAAGTACTTAGGTACGTACCTATTGCTTGGAAATTGTCCGTTAGCCAGTTATAATTGTCAATACCACATGAGTCAATACTGCGAATGGACTTTTAACAGGTATTGACAGCTCGACTTGTATACTATGCTATAAACGCTTCCCATTCAAGTGATCAGGAACCTTGGAAACTGTAGAAAGTAGGCTTTTGTGAGAAAGGTTATAAAGAAATAAGAAAATCCTATAAAAAACACAGCGTAATTAACCATGGCCAATGGTCCATCAATCCATCTTCTGAGCGTATGGTTGTTGCAATAGCCTTTTTACATTTGTTTTATTTATTACTTTATCAGGAATACTTATCACAGACGTACGGAATCCATAAAATCTAAAGTTATTCCAAAAAAGTTTATTTTACCGAATAAGTTTTCACAATTTTTGGCAAATGCCCAAATGCTCGTAATTTTGCCGACAGCCTGAATGGGTATCAAGCGGAAATTAAAATAACATACAAAGCTGGTTTACCCTTTATATCCATTTTTACCAGCCTTCAGTATATACAACAATAAAGGTTCATTTATGTTTACAAGGTCAAAACATAATGCCTATTTTCCCAAGGGTTAGGTGTACCTTCCATTAGCACTCCCATATTTTACCCTCTGTGTAACCTTATTCCCTCAACCAGGAACAAAACCAGACTCCACGGTGTTTTTGAAAAAATAATCAAAAAAATTGCAAACAGGGTATTTTTCTCTGCGGATCTTAAGACCACTGAACTAACGATGCCATAAAGTGTTAGATAATGATCGAAGTATACAGCTAACTTACATTAAAAGATGACGCCAGAATACCTGAAACTGAGTTAACAAAAAAAAGCAAAACCGCAAAAAGTAGGTACGCCACTTGAGCGTTTATTTCCACGAAGTTAATTCTACTTACCAACCTCGGCTACTGCATCTAAATTTGTCGTTTACTATAATTTTCACAGTTCTATAGTACTGGGTTATGTCAAATTTCACCTGCATCTCATGGAAATTACTCCGCGCTCCCCGGATAAAAAGTCTATAGCCTTCCTCGATAAATAGGCTATCTAACACTGAAATTTTTCAATTAGTCCTAAAGTTCCTTTCATTAGCGCGTTCAAGAAAACAAATTCTTCAGCGTCATAATCTATACCAATATTATAAAGCTGAGAAGTTTGTTTATTTGTTTGCTGAACGCGCTAATCGTAGGAACCACTATAGATAGACCGAGTGTATTATTAGACAGACGCAGTCGCGTTGCTAGGGAGTTGCGCATATCTTCCAGCTCGGACGGAAGGAAGTTGTGAAGGACACGTTAGGGTAGGTTGATGGATGCATTTTCAGCTGCATTGTACGTTTTATTTTCTTTCTTTCTGTGTAGTACAACAGTTTTGCTGCTTTCAGTAAAAATAGCACCGCGAGGTAACAGGATTGCATCCTGTCACGACGATCAATCTATGCTATTAATTTAAAGTTATGTGATACTGTATGTATGAGTTCAAACTCTATTGAACCTATTTTGAAGAATTTGAATTTTGTTTAAGATACACCGCCGAAAAATTGTTGCATTCTAAATGCATAATTTTAGGATCACGGCTACATCTTATAAATCACTACAGCAATTACAGCTAAGCCACAGATTACCTTAATAGATGACATATATGTTTCCGAAATTCCTCATAATCTCCTAATTTTGCAGAATTTGCAACCTTATCAAAAAAGTTAATCCGCAAAGCACTCTTGTCTCTGTCAGGTGATTTTCGTTCACCCGATCACCAGTCAACGTGCGCCGTTCGCCCGTGACGGACGTAACGCATTGTCCTCCGCGGTCATTGTTTATTTACTTCGCGTATATTTAGGACGCTGACTCAATATTAGCCATGGTTTTTGTGTGAGTATTTGTATCGGTTTTATTGTGTTTACAGATTGGCTCAATTATTTTTTTATGGGAGAAATACGTAAGTGTTTTGTCGCTTACTTTTTGTGGTGTTGTACTGTGTACAAAAAAATAACTATTAAGTGACCGAGATGTGCAAAGTTTGTAGAAATAATTGAAAACACAAAATGTAACATTGAAAAAAGTGGTTTTGCAAAGTTGATTGTTTAAAGATAACTGAAACAATAGGTATTCTTCTAGTTTATTCTCATTGGACAACATTTTTTATCATGTTCTTAATTCACAAACTCAGTTGCATACAGTTGTTAATGAAATATATTTTTGCAATAACATTACAAAATATTGCTTTGCCATTTTGGACCGTGGCCAAGAATTTCGTCTTCAATTTGTAACAACTTGACAAAATAATTGGGCTCCATCTGCGGAATACAGCGCCTGCAATTTCTTTAATTAACTTTGTTTACAAAATGTATTTATCCTCAACTTTGTCTTCATCTATCCATTACCAAAAAAATTGCAAAAACTTCAAGTTTTTCTGTGATAAAAGAAATGATGTAAGACATCGCGAAACATATGATGTTTTCTTCCTTCACAAGATATTCTATTACTTAAACTTCATTCTCCAAGACACACCAATCCTTTTCACCAAAAATCCCAAACAATCTCATGACCCAATTAATGAATACAAAGTACAGACGAGCAGTACAAGAAGCATGCACGTTTAATCAGACATCGGTGCACTATCCATGCCTGCATCAGACTTACCACGATATATTAGGTCGGTGATTCATTCACGAGCGGAGCGGGTACCTTGCTTCATTGTATGACTCGTCAAACCGTTTTGGGTCTTACTTGCTTTGGAATTTCCGTTATGAGGTTCAATTTGTAATTTTAGTTTATGTTGTGGTGTTTTAAATCATTTTGTTTGTTTCTGTGTTAGTGTATATTAGTATTGTATGATTAATCAATCAAGGAAACTGATTGATTAATCATACAATATATATGACATCGGTAACACCTCATCAACGGTCTATTCAAAGTCTTGAATAGCATCAGGTCCCGTCATAATAGAAAAACTTTTGTTTGTCGGAAACTTGACATTCAATGAGTTAACTGTTTATGTCCTAAGACCGTGTTCTGAGAGAACTTCTAAACGCATTCAGACAATATTATTCACTCGTTGTTTATTTTCTCGTATGAATCATTTTACCTTCTCAATAGATATAGTAGCGTAGCGGACGAAAAAACTGGCAATAAGGAGTCATAAAAAAATCTGTACGCCTTTAAAATTACTTACCTAATTCTCAATACCTAAACTGGTGTGCAATTATTTCTAGTAACTAATTATGCCTATCACGTAATCCGCACCCTAAAGCAAGGGTGTCTCCCTCGACATGTGGCCATAAAACCGGCGATCGATACGCGAGCTCGTTGCTACAAAACTCTCGTTTGGGAAAGAAAAATATGGGAGATCTCGTTTGAGCAAGTTGGAATTTAGAGAGTTTTCGATACAAGCGTACGTAGTTATAATAGTTCCTACACAAATTGCATTTTCGAATTTGTGCAATATCTTACATGAGCCATATTTATGAAATATATGTACATGAGCAATATTTATGGAAATAAAACAGCTCATCCGAGTTTGTATATTGCACAAAAAACTACACCCGCGTGGAATTTTGACATTACCCCCCAAAAATAATGCTTACACGCAAGAAACATTGCTAAAATTTCGTATATTCAAATGTATGCAAAATATTTCGGTGACATCTTGTACCATTCGTACAGAAATTGAAACGGGAACAGATTCATGATTTTATGAAGTTTGACAGTTTCCTTATAAGTTTGCGTGTTGCAATCCAGATTTATTTTGTTTACTTTTCGCGACAACCCGGGTCACAAGCATATTTACTATAGAGGTACCTAGTATCATGAAACTGAAGAGATTGTCTATTTATTTAGTTGAACTCTGAATCTCAAGTATGCCCCATTTTTCAAAAAATGTTTCTCATTATCTAGGTGGGTGAAGTAGTTTCCCCTGGTCGTGGGTGAAACCGTGGGTCAGCTAGTCACCTACCTACGCATCGCCATCATTTTCGAAAATAATGATGTGACAAGTTTAAAACCAATGTCGCAACTAGACAGTTGGCGCCCAAATGGGACAGACAAATGTTATGCATAGAAATGTATTGATTATGTAAATTAATTGTGGTTAGTCTATCACTGATGATTATGGAGTTAAGGAAAAGTGAGTTTATTAACTTTTGACAGCTTGACTACAATGAAACTTAAAAACTTCATTTCTGTATCTTTTTTTTTAACGACGTCAAAAATCATCAAATGACCGCTCCCGCTGTGGATTAGCAGCGGTGAGGGAGTGTCAGACTCTTACTGACTAAAAACCGTCGTGTTCCGTCGTAGGCCTTTTATGTACCAGGGCCGCGGTAACTCTTTCGAACAAACCCGCAGCTTCATTTCTGTATCTTCATTTCTATTTGTCAGTCGTATAGTCAGAGGACCGTAATCAAATAAAAACACCTTTTTTATTATTCATAAAAAAAAGGTTCGCAAAAAAAGGAAACGTGTGTGTAATTTTTCCTTCGTGTTTTCTCGTCTGGAATGTAACGTAATTTTTTTTTCTGTATTTTATGTAGGTTACCTTTTTAAGGGCTACAGAAATAACTCAGCTTAGCGTATTAAGTCCATTTAGGTATTTATTTTCTTGTTTCTGTAATAACTAGTGGCTTAAAACTAGCCAATGCTAGGACAATATTTGCTCAAAGTTTTACAGGCAGAAATTCAAACAATGGTATATTAAGTAGGTAAATAGATGAGGTGTCTACATGGGGTCCCCCTTTTATGGCAGAACTTTTTATGTCATAATCTTATTTTGCATACCAACAGTTGGCATAATCTTCATTTCGCAGAAAATCGTGTGGCATACACTCATTTAGCATACATTAAAAACGCATAATTTTGGCAAGCAGAATCATCTTTAGGCATAAATTTCATATTCATAATACTTAAATAGTAGAAACATCATTTCGCATAAAGGCAGAACAATCATATTTCAGAATGTTTATAATTTTAATGTTTATAGTCTGAATCATCTTTTGGCATAGTTTTGGAATTTTTATTTTCCTGTAAGAAGCATGCAAACAAGCCTGAAGCATGGAAGCATGCAAGCAGGCATGCAGCATGTAAGCAGGCATGCAGCAAGCATGGCTTCTGTCACGGCTCCGGCGCTGCGGGGCTCCGGCGGTCCCATGCGAGCTTATCGTCGCAGATGGTTTTCACGCTCACCACCGCAGCTTCGGCTTACTGGCCGGCAGAGCCGGCCAGCCTCAACCGCGTTGGCGAGCGTTAAAACTACCTGCGCCTCAGCTCGCAGGCCGCCTCGCCCCTCCGCGCCTACGCGGTTTTGAATTGCACTCTAGGGGTAGGGCAAACAAGACTACGTGGAGTCGGTTTTATAGCGATTCGTTTTCGTTATTAGCAATTTTTAATACAATGTTTTTTAATTGAAGGTTATAAATGGCAATTTGCTAAATAAAATTCTACCATCTTCATAGTACGCCAAATGAGATTATACCAAATAATAGTTTCTCAAAATATACATTATGCTGACTAAACGAAATAATGCGAAACTCTAACTATGCCAAAAGCAATTATGCGAAATAAAATTCTGCCATCTTAAAAGTATGCAACTGTAAATTCGGGCATATAAATATTCGGTGAAACAAAAATTATGCTAAATATTTTTTATGCCTTAAAAACATTCGATGAAAAAAAATTATGCCAAGTGTGTTATGCCAAATAAAATTCGGCCAAATAAAATTCTGCCAGATAGAAGGAACCCGTCTACATGACACACTTAACTGTTTACAAACAGTCAGGACATAAACGTGATTTGTTTATTATATATTATAAAGGTACGATAACTATTGCTTTCCATTGCCTATAATACATAGATAGCACAAATTAAATGAACGGGTCGACACGAAAACAATGTAGAGAACAAAGCCTCTAACAGATTTCCAATAAAAAATATAACAAATATAAAAAAAAATATACATAAATCCAAGTAGGTCCAAAAGCAACTACGTAATAGTCAGCAACAAACTAATTCAATAGGTACAACAAACCGACCGACCGGCCTTCACCATATAAGGTGACACAATCGCCTCATTGATCAACCATACTGACCACATGTTGGCATGGTATTGCTTACTGCAACGCTCGTAGAATAGATTTTCCAGATGTTTATTTATCATTAGGACTAGTTCGGAAAACCTGGTCCTTCTATCCACTTTGGATTGGTAACAAACCATATGGTCAATTTTTATAACCAAAGCCTAGCTTTTTTAGTCGTTAGGATACATAAATGTTGTCATAGAAAATCTCCACATGCTATTAATAAAGGTTCCATATGGTCTTGTTTTGTAGATGTTAAGCAATTTTGGAAATTAGGCTCAATGTGATGCATGTATGCTAGCCTGTGCAAACGCTCCCGATTTTTTTGCTTCAAATAGAATTCTAATTAGTATCATGCTGTGCTGCCAAAGTTAAACCATGACATAAGCATAGAGCCTGTAAAAATGCATGGCAAACCTGACTGGCTGAGATTTTACTACTATGACTTTTTTTCCAGCTTAAACGTACAGAACATGAAACACCTAAACCATTACTTATAGATCACGTCAATAATATTTTCTTTACACTTTATTTCCCCTTACAGTCCACATGTATCGTCAGACACGTCGAATCCGTCTACATCAGGCCTTAACACAACAGACAAGCACAACGAAGACATAATGCGAAAAAATGAAGATGAAGCCCCAGTCAAAGAAAACGAGGGCTCCGTATCAGACTGGATATCGGGAGGACCTCTCGGCTCTAAAGGAGCCGTACTGGTGTTCAGATCATGCGTCCTAGCATCCAGGACGCCCTCCATGGAGTCCGAAACAAAAACAATTGGGAACAACACTGGGACTACAATACTACTGAACAAAGCGAAGAACATGGCAAAAAGATTGGTCGCTGAGCCGCACTCCTTCTCAATGAGACCTAAGACCATAATGCATGACGTGATGGAGACGTTCGGGAGTAGCACCAAGTATACTGGCCAAGCGTACGTGGTCCGGCACGTGAGTGACCAGAACTTACCCGAGACGGTGTGTATGGACGAACAGGGCCATGAGGAACGGGACCCGATGGCGCACAAGCGGGATATAGAGGACGTGCTCAACGATCTGAGCAAGATTACCCTGAAAAAACACTTAAATATAGAGAATACGACTGCTAATATCAAGCCTCCTGAAGAACCACCTCCTCATGCTCACGCTGGCAAAGGTAAAGACCTTTGTATACATAATTTTGTAATAAATTATGATTATGATGATTGCGCAATTATTCTGCCAAGATTTATTCGTCTTCACCAATTTTCTTAAAATCGTTTTATACAGCTGATTCAAATAAATTCGAACCCCATTAAAATGTCAGAAGGGTCGTTCTGGATTGAGTGTTTTGACTTATAGAAACATTTTCCCCCGCAGATGGGAAGGACGACAAAAAAGGGAAGAAAAACAAGGGTAAGCACAAGCGCAAGGCACCTGTGTCGCAACGTGCGAATTCCCCTTCCCTCGACAGCGACGACTCCGAACACTTGCTCATCAAGGAGGTCGAGAGTATCAAGGTAATAATCCTTTGCTTAAGATTTATACATATGTAATTTAGTCCATGGTATTCCTCTGAGCTATGATATGAGTCTACGAGCTAGTCAATACTTACCATCATTGCCGGGATCTAGGCTTTGTGACCTATTTGGAAGACTTGAAATCTTAGGGATTTTACATATAACCCTTCTTTACGTCAAGCAGTCGGGTAAAAAGTATTATATTTTCATTAACCAGGTCCTGGAAAGCAGCCACATGCCAGCGCGTCTCCTAAAAATAACCTACAAACTAGTGAATACGGAGACTAAACTGCTCCACCGGTTGCTACAAGCCCACGGGCTCCAGGAATCGGCTCCAGAATCCAAGGATTGCAACCTTCTGTGGTCAGGACTCCATCCCAAGCCCGACGTTCTGAGGTCCCTGTCTCCGTACCAGCGAGTCAATCACTTCCCAAGGTAAGGATTTGGGTATGAAAAGGTGGATTACTGTCAGTATTGTTGAATTTGGAATTGTTTATTTAATGATGCAGTGTTTTGTGTCGTCACACGGTCCATTTTCTGTCATAAGTCAGAAAAAGTATATTGTAGAGTGCACAATAAGATAAGGTTTATTATGACAGCACAGTCATGCATGCAGAAGTCCACATTAGGTCAAATAGAGTTTTTGGTCAGGATTCGATACAACGGCTCATTCTCCTACTTACACCATGTTTTATTAGAAACAAAATCATCGATCGTCAGGTTTTTGGTTAAAATACTTGAAGAATCCATACTTTCCTGGGGTTGTATGGTCCATAATTCAAGAATATTGACAGTAGTTCACCGGATCTGGTCCGAGTGCTGCTGAACGCCCACGGCCTCACCGAAGTGGACTGCGAGTCCCCCTCGTGGGCGCTCACGTGGTCAGCGCCCATGATCCCCTTCGACGTCCTACAGTCCCTCAGTCAATACCAGAAAGTCAATCATTTCCCAAGGTAAACTCCTCAATAACCCTTACCCAAAATGCCATTCGCAAAACTAGTTTAGGTAGGTACAAACATGTTAAAAAATTCTTCGTTCTTCTATTAAGTATTTATGGGGTGATTTCAAGGTATATGGAGTTTTTTATGTTATTGTGGTTGCTCTGCTGCCTACCTAAACATTTTGGCAATTTTCGTTAGGTATACCTACTCCTTTAAATCCAAAGCCTTCCTTCTAATGATCTGGCGTTTATTTGTTTCTAGGTCCAAGCTTTAAATGACCCCCCTAATTTTATAAAAGTTTTTAAGAAAATATATATTTTTTTAAATAGAATTTCCCCGCTCAGGGATTCTACTGAGTGGCTGGAGGGAGATCAGATATTTGAATTACAAAAATCTATTGGTCACTTAAAAACTTCTATGCTAGCTATGCTGATCATCCATTACCTTCCTCTTCCAGATCATACGAGCTAACCCGCAAAGACAAACTCTTCAAGAACATAGAGAAGATGCAGTACTTCCGTGGGTTGAAGCAGTTCGACTTTATCCCCACCACATTCCTCATGCCGGCCGAGTACAAGGAGTTGTGCTCCACACACTACAGGACTAAGGGCCCTTGGATCGTCAAGCCAGCGGCTTCAAGTCGCGGTCGCGGGATTTATATTGTTAATTCTGTGAGTTATTTAATGTTTATTATCTGTCGTTATTATGAGTAGGTTGGGCTATAAAACTATTATATGGTTTTTAATAAATAGAATACATTTAGAAGTACTTAACTATGTTTTATATGTATGATGTACATTCTTGAAATTAATTGCTATTAGAAAGAAGACGACATGTTCTTATCTTAATTTTATCTTCCAGCCCGAACAAATCCCCAAAGGCGAGAACGTAGTAGTAGCAAAGTACATAGACAAGCCCCTCCTAATAGGGGGTCATAAATGCGACCTCCGACTCTACGTGTGCATGACATCCATCGACCCCCTACTCATATACTTGTATGAGGAAGGCCTCGTGCGCTTCGCTACCGTCAAGTATGATAAGACGAACAAGAATCTTTGGAATCCGTGCATGCATCTTTGTAATTACAGCATCAATAAGTACCATACGGATTATATCAAGTGAGTGATATTTACTTGTCTAAATCTCATATTTTATTTCGATCGTACATATTTTCTTTATACGTGTTTCGATAAACAAGATGAACTATAGGTCCCGGCAGTCATTTGAAGATCTTTAGCAGTCGTTATGGGTATACAGAAGCCAGAAAGTCTGACAACCAGTCTTAGCAAGGGGTATCGGGTTGCCCGGGTAATTAGGTTGAAGATGTCAGATAGGCAGTCGCTCCTTGTAAAACACTGGTACTCAGCTGCATCTGGTTAAATTGGACTGGAAGCTGACCCCGGAAGATAGTTACGAAAAGGCTAGGTAGAACATGCTGATGTGTTTCCTTCACACCTTCCTATCAACATAGAACGAAATTCAGAATATTTTGTCTTTCAGATGTGACGACCCAAACGCCGGTAACATAGGCCACAAATGGACATTATCTGCGCTACTCCGTCACTTGCGCAAACAGGGCCGCAATACCACTGCGCTGATGGCGGCCATTGAAGACCTCGTGGTTAAGTCCATACTGTCCTCTGCGCAAACCATCACAGCGGCTGCCAGAGTCTTTGTGCCCAACTTCTTTAATTGTTTTGGTGAGTTTTAGTCTAATGATTTTGTATATGCGACCTCATGCTTGCCAAAGAGGCCTCATATCCAATTTATTTTCGGTGAATTTATAAGTATAGGGACTATTTTGCTGGGTTTGTTTTTAGGGTTCCGTGCCCAAAGGGTAAAACGGAACCCTATTGTTTTCTCTCCTCTGTTCGTCCGTCCGTCTGTCACCAGGCTGAATCTCATGAACCGTGATAGTTAGAAAGTTGAAATTTTCACAGATGATGTAGGTATTTCTGTTGCCGCTATAACAACAAATACTGAAAACTAGAATATAAAAAATATTTTGGGGGGCTCCCATACAACAAACGTAATGTTTTTGCTCATTTTTGCTCTGGTACGGAACGTACTGGTCTGGTACGGCCCTTCGTGCGCGAGTCCGACTCGCACTTCGCCGGTTTTTTTTTAATTTGCTGTTCTTGTTTCAGAACTGTTCGGCTATGACATCCTGATCGATGATATGCTGAAGCCGTGGCTACTTGAAATCAATCTGTCTCCAAGGTAAACATAGTCTAGCACCTGCAAACATAGTCTAGATCTACTGTAGCCGTAGTGTGCCCTGTAGGCACACTTCTTTTACGATCTACTGAGAATTTGAGATTGACAAATTGAAGACCCGTCTATCCATTCAAGATGACCAAATGAGAAATATGTGCTCCCTTGTGAACTCTCACACTACACATAATATTGTACGTCTACACGTAACGAAAAATGACTCCTGTGCCTGGCCAAACCACTGAATGGATTAGGTTATTTTTTTTTTTACAATTTGCCATAGAATATCATAAGAGTATATGTATATAGGATTTAATGTGATTAGGTACGACACACCCGATATATTATGAAACCCCCTATATACTCCCTTATCTATTACACTTATATTCTTTCTCATGTACTCTTCGCTCGCGTCTTCTTGTTGACATGGACTACCTCATTTGTGTAGGCTTACTTTTTAAGGGTTGGATTACAAAACCTCTGCGGTCATACCCTCGTGCCTCTGCAAATGGTCATCTCACTCAAAAAATGCGATTGTTGACCCGACAACCCAGATTCGGAATTGTCCGCCATAGCGGATGGCTTTGCCCAAGGACGGATGAAGAAAAGGGCACATCCCTTTTCTCAAGAGCTAGGTCCCCGAAAAATATCGATATCGATTGTTTTGCAACTACTGTTAATTTTTGTCCTCCATTCCTAGCTTAGCATGCGAGAGTCCGCTGGACGCTCGTGTGAAGTCAGCACTACTGGCGGACACGCTGACGCTGGTGGGGCTGCCAGCCGTGCCCATGTGCAAGCCCGACATCTCCGCGCAGAACAACTCGCTCAAGATGCGGATAGGCGCGGTGAGATTCCGTACATCAAGATTAACTTAAAATCATCTGTCTAAAACTACATCCACCATATAAAATCTTCATATTATTATGAACCTTCTTCTTCCTCCTGCCATATTCCCAATTTTATTTGGGGTCGGCGCAATATGTCATTCTCTTCAATTTTCCCCTGTCACTCGTCATACTGACACTCACTCACTTCCTATTCATGTCATCTTTCAGGCAATCCATCCATCTTTTCTTAGGTCTTCCTCTTCCTCTCCATCCATCAACAACCATCAAACATTCATACTTAGCACACATTTTGTTGCATGCGTATCACCCCTCCTCATTACATGCCCATACCATGACAATCTTCTACTTCTCGTCTTTTCTGTAACTGGCGCTATTTTTATTATATATTATTATGAACCTCTCTGGTAAAAATCTTATCTGGGCAGTTCAATATCTTCATCACTCCATCCCACAGTGTCGTCGTGTCCACTCAGCGGAAAACGTATGCATCCGCGGCAAGCGAGCCCCCGCGGACACGAGCGCGGGGACAGCCGGGACTACGGGCTCGGGAGCCCTGGCCGCGCTGACGGGCGAGGAGCTGCGCCTCGTGCGGGCTGTACGAGCCCAGTATGCGAGGAGGGGGGGCTTCGTCAGGATATTCCCCTCACAGAACTCCTGGCAGAAGTACTCACAGTATTTGGGTGAGTGGGTAAACTTAGCTTAGTGGGTACTGTGGGTGCCAATTTAGGTAGTTCTTTATATGTACGTAGGGCATGCAAATAGGGTAAAAAAAAACCGGTAAAAATCCGGTAAAAAAACTATTTATACCGGTTAAACGTAAACCGTATTTTTTTTAATTTAACCATTATGTACTCATCACCCATCCCCCGAGCCTTTTTCCCAATCATGTTGGGGTCGGCTTCGACATTTATGTACTCAGTAAACACATGAAAGAAGTTGAAGTAATATAGAATAGTACAAAGGTACTGCTTATTTCTAATGCCTCGTTGGTCTAGCTGTCGCAAGCGCGGCTGTTGAGCACGAGGTCTCGGGTTCGATTCCCGGGTCGGGCTGAAATCCCTTTGTGGGTTTTCGAAACTTTCAAAAGCAGCCCGGAGCCTGGAAATTCGTGATTGATACGCCCGTGCATCGGAGAGCACGTAAATGTCGGTCCTCGTCACATAGAACAAAAATACATTAACGCATGTTTTTATGAAAACTTTTAATTTTCGGTTTGAATCCATAGACCCAGTGACAGGCATCCCTGTATGTTCGACATCGCTGAACAACAATATCCCGTACCAAGTGGTACAACACAACTACAATCTGCTGGTACACTCGCATGTACTGCCGCACTTCCAGCACGCTACTGTTGCCACCAGTCTTACTGATACGCCGCAGAGGTAAGTTCATACACATAAATACACTCACACACATACAGCGCACAAACTGCCTCATTTATTTAGCGTAGAGAGAAACCTTACCTTATTTATTACATCATAAGAAATTATGGTGAAGGAGCAAGAATGTACTTTTTTTTTAATTTACTTATCTAGATCCAGTTAATCGCAGAAAAATTAAAACCAATTGAAATGGAAATGGAAATTACACTCACATAAGCCTGCAAAAACAGACCCTTTTTTGTCAATATTTTTCCATGTGACAAAATTGTTGCTCCATACACCAGCTACCATCATGCACTTTTTACAACAACCCATTGTAACGAACAGAGACTTACAAGTGTCAAGCTATTTTAATTGAACTTCAAATATACTTTTTGAACTTCATATTATTAAGTCAATTATTTTAATACCATTCTTCTTGTAATTCCTCAGGTTGAAACGCTACGAGGCGGTAAGCATCACGTGCCAGGCGCCGGCGGTGTGGCTCGGGGAGAGCACCCCGCAGCATCACGACACGCGACGCGCCAAGGAGCTCGTCAAGCGGCAGCTCATGGAGGGCATGAAGCTCACGTGAGTATACTGTAGCATCACGTGCCAGGCGCCGGCGGTGTGGCTCGGGGAGAGCTCGTCAAGCGGCAGCTCATGGAGGGCATGAAGCTCACGTGAGTATACTGTAGCATCACGTGCCAGGCGCCGGCGGTGTGGCTCGGGGAGAGCACCCCGCAGCATCACGACACGCGACGCGCCAAGGAGCTCGTCAAGCGGCAGCTCATGGAGGGCATGAAGCTCACGTGAGTATACTGTAGCATCACGTGCCAGGCGCCGGCGGTGTGGCTCGGGGAGAGCTCGTCAAGCGGCAGCTCATGGAGGGCATGAAGCTCACGTGAGTATACTGTAGCATCACGTGCCAGGCGCCGGCGGTGTGGCTCGGGGAGAGCTCGTCAAGCGGCAGCTCATGGAGGGCATGAAGCTCACGTGAGTATACTGTAGCATCACGTGCCAGGCGCCGGCGGTGTGGCTCGGGGAGAGCTCGTCAAGCGGCAGCTCATGGAGGGCATGAAGCTCACGTGAGTATACTGTAGCATCACGTGCCAGGCGCCGGCGGTGTGGCTCGGGGAGAGCTCGTCAAGCGGCAGCTCATGGAGGGCATGAAGCTCACGTGAGTATACTGTAGCATCACGTGCCAGGCGCCGGCGGTGTGGCTCGGGGAGAGCTCGTCAAGCGGCAGCTCATGGAGGGCATGAAGCTCACGTGAGTATACTGTAGCATCACGTGCCAGGCGCCGGCGGTGTGGCTCGGGGAGAGCACCCCGCAGCATCACGACACGCGACGCGCCAAGGAGCTCGTCAAGCGGCAGCTCATGGAGGGCATGAAGCTCACGTGAGTATACTGTAGCATCACGTGCCAGGCGCCGGCGGTGTGGCTCGGGGAGAGCACCCCGCAGCATCACGACACGCGACGCGCCAAGGAGCTCGTCAAGCGGCAGCTCATGGAGGGCATGAAGCTCACGTGAGTATACTGTAGCATCACGTGCCAGGCGCCGGCGGTGTGGCTCGGGGAGAGCTCGTCAAGCGGCAGCTCATGGAGGGCATGAAGCTCACGTGAGTATACTGTAGCATCACGTGCCAGGCGCCGGCGGTGTGGCTCGGGGAGAGCACCCCGCAGCATCACGACACGCGACGCGCCAAGGAGCTCGTCAAGCGGCAGCTCATGGAGGGCATGAAGCTCACGTGAGTATACTGTAGCATCACGTGCCAGGCGCCGGCGGTGTGGCTCGGGGAGAGCTCGTCAAGCGGCAGCTCATGGAGGGCATGAAGCTCACGTGAGTATACTGTAGCATCACGTGCCAGGCGCCGGCGGTGTGGCTCGGGGAGAGCTCGTCAAGCGGCAGCTCATGGAGGGCATGAAGCTCACGTGAGTATACTGTAGCATCACGTGCCAGGCGCCGGCGGTGTGGCTCGGGGAGAGCTCGTCAAGCGGCAGCTCATGGAGGGCATGAAGCTCACGTGAGTATACTGTAGCATCACGTGCCAGGCGCCGGCGGTGTGGCTCGGGGAGAGCTCGTCAAGCGGCAGCTCATGGAGGGCATGAAGCTCACGTGAGTATACTGTAGCATCACGTGCCAGGCGCCGGCGGTGTGGCTCGGGGAGAGCTCGTCAAGCGGCAGCTCATGGAGGGCATGAAGCTCACGTGAGTATACTGTAGCATCACGTGCCAGGCGCCGGCGGTGTGGCTCGGGGAGAGCTCGTCAAGCGGCAGCTCATGGAGGGCATGAAGCTCACGTGAGTATACTGTAGCATCACGTGCCAGGCGCCGGCGGTGTGGCTCGGGGAGAGCTCGTCAAGCGGCAGCTCATGGAGGGCATGAAGCTCACGTGAGTATACTGTAGCATCACGTGCCAGGCGCCGGCGGTGTGGCTCGGGGAGAGCTCGTCAAGCGGCAGCTCATGGAGGGCATGAAGCTCACGTGAGTATACTGTAGCATCACGTGCCAGGCGCCGGCGGTGTGGCTCGGGGAGAGCTCGTCAAGCGGCAGCTCATGGAGGGCATGAAGCTCACGTGAGTATACTGTAGCATCACGTGCCAGGCGCCGGCGGTGTGGCTCGGGGAGAGCTCGTCAAGCGGCAGCTCATGGAGGGCATGAAGCTCACGTGAGTATACTGTAGCATCACGTGCCAGGCGCCGGCGGTGTGGCTCGGGGAGAGCTCGTCAAGCGGCAGCTCATGGAGGGCATGAAGCTCACGTGAGTATACTGTAGCATCACGTGCCAGGCGCCGGCGGTGTGGCTCGGGGAGAGCTCGTCAAGCGGCAGCTCATGGAGGGCATGAAGCTCACGTGAGTATACTGTAGCATCACGTGCCAGGCGCCGGCGGTGTGGCTCGGGGAGAGCTCGTCAAGCGGCAGCTCATGGAGGGCATGAAGCTCACGTGAGTATACTGTAGCATCACGTGCCAGGCGCCGGCGGTGTGGCTCGGGGAGAGCTCGTCAAGCGGCAGCTCATGGAGGGCATGAAGCTCACGTGAGTATACTGTAGCATCACGTGCCAGGCGCCGGCGGTGTGGCTCGGGGAGAGCTCGTCAAGCGGCAGCTCATGGAGGGCATGAAGCTCACGTGAGTATACTGTAGCATCACGTGCCAGGCGCCGGCGGTGTGGCTCGGGGAGAGCTCGTCAAGCGGCAGCTCATGGAGGGCATGAAGCTCACGTGAGTATACTGTAGCATCACGTGCCAGGCGCCGGCGGTGTGGCTCGGGGAGAGCTCGTCAAGCGGCAGCTCATGGAGGGCATGAAGCTCACGTGAGTATACTGTAGCATCACGTGCCAGGCGCCGGCGGTGTGGCTCGGGGAGAGCACCCCGCAGCATCACGACACGCGACGCGCCAAGGAGCTCGTCAAGCGGCAGCTCATGGAGGGCATGAAGCTCACGTGAGTATATAGCATAATTCTATATTTTCTTTGACACTTAGATCGCAATTTCCGTAGCTACGTTATGGTATATTTTAAGAAACGGACGTGGTAAATGGTTCAGTATTTAAGCCCTAAGTAAACTGCGACAATTTTCGTCGTCTTAATAACCGTAAATACGTCAGAAGTATAATTTTAGCTCCACTTTGTTTTAAACGTAACTGATAATTCACCTTTTTTAAACGACTTCCCGAAAAAATGAGGTAATCAATTCTTATGTTAATATTTTTCCATTTCTACAGTATGGGAGAAGCTCGTCGCGCCTTCGGTCTATTCCTCACCCACGTGCTGAAGAGAGTATCCTCCCCCTGCAACGAGCTGGCAGTCCAGCATGCGGCCCTCGTGCTCCGGTTCCTCAAGCGAGCCTCCGCGTCGCTACGAATGCCGTACAATGTAAAGGTGACCAGTTATAAGCATGCTGCACCACGCATAGCGCCATCTGCTCACACACACATGGTCTCAATCACGCAAGATCTCAATCTCACATCACTCATTACTCACTCACAATACATAACTTACAATACATAACTCATTCATAATATATAACTCACTCACAATGCATAACTCACTCACAATACATAGCTCACTCACAATACATAACTCACTCACAATACATAGCTCACTCACAATACATAACTCACTCACAATACATAGCTCACTCACAATACATAACTCACTCACAATACATAACTCACTCACAATACATAACTCACTCACAATACATAGCTCACTCACAATACATAACTCACTCACAATACATAACTCACTCACAATACATAACTCACTCACAATACATAGCTCACTCACAATACATAACTCACTCACAATACATAGCTCACTCACAATACATAACTCACTCACAATACATAGCTCACTCACAATACATAACTCACTCACAATACATAACTCACTCACAATACATAACTCACTCACAATACATAGCTCACTCACAATACATAACTCACTCACAATACATAACTCACTCACAATACATAGCTCACTCACAATACATAACTCACTCACAATACATAACTCACTCACAATACATAACTCACTCACAATACATAACTCACTCACAATACATAGCTCACTCACAATACATAACTCACTCACAATACATAACTCACTCACAATACATAACTCACTCATACATTAGCATCGCTCACAATGTATCCGCTCACTCGCTCGTTATCTGCACGCTCATTCATCACTACATTTATTTGTTGTTTGCACTTATCACTGCTTGTATATCGAATACCAAACTACTCATTTTGAAATTGCTTTGCAAAATTTAAAACTCAATACTTATTGACGCTTTTATAAAACGCTTTACTTGTGTTTTTTGAGTAGTAGTTCTTTGAAAATAAGTAGCAAGTCAGTTCAAATGGCTCCATCAATTGTTGAGGATTAAACCAATTTTGTATAAGTATAATGCGTGTTCACCGTGATTTCCATTACAATAATACTCTAATTCTACAATAGGCATGGTGAATGAAGAAAAGTAGCTTTATGGAACCCCAAAAAAAGGAAACGTTCTTTTTTTTATTTTCTCTCACATATCAGTAATAACGGTGATACAACACGATAGGATTTTCTGTGCCACTTCAATTTGCTGATCCGGTGGGCTATATCGGTGACTTTAGTTCGTCTACGGATCTCCTCATTTCGGACTCGATCACGTAGAGAAACACCGAGCATGGTCCTCTCCATAGCCCGTTGAGCGACTTTGAGCTTCTTTTTGACAATACCCTAATTCTACATTACTCCTTCATTCTCATCATTTACCATCAACCAACATTATACCACTTCAGGGTCCGCCAGTGAAGATGTGTGACAAGGACCGTTGCGCCGTCATCGCTAAGCAGCTGAATGATTTCCTCTACATGTACTACAGGGAAACTGATCTGTATACCGACAGCGAAGATAAAGAGGGGTGCGTCTCGAATATACATTTTGCGCAGTTCCTGTATTCGGCTAGGTGAGTTGAACATACTTGTAGTATTTATTTATCTACATACATTACCATTCCAGGTTACCCCAATGCGATAAATGCGCCTTAACTATACTATGGACTAATATCTACACCTACTATCTAAACTAAATGATTGATTGGGACTGTAAATTAAAATGTTGAAGAATGTTTCATATAATAATTTATTTTTGTGATCTTTTTCTACAGGATTTCTTTTGAGTTAAGGGTGCTTTCGCTCGGTTTTTTCGCGCGTATTTATAGATTGAAATTCATATGATAACGACGCCGTAAGAGGGTTTTCATACGCACGGAATTTGCTGCGCGTGTACGTTCCACTTTGCTTAATGAGCTAGCGTGAAACAGTTGTGATACCCGTAAACAGTTTTTTTGCCCCATAAAATGCGCCGCGCGTAGCGAAAACCAAGTGGATACATACTGCAAAATCCCCCATTGTTGAAGTGCTCTAATGATATTGTATTTTTTATCACACTCCACCAAACCGCTTAAAAAAATCCACATAGAAATAAACATTTTCAATAATTTCCTCTCCAGCGAGGCCGACCTAGAAGACGTGCTCCTCCTCCAACTGAAAATGGAGAACTATCAGACAACGTTCCTGGGCGAGCCGCGCAACCTGTTCTGCGTGGACCTGCCGCCCAGCAAGCTCTGCGCCGAGCCGCCCGCCCGGCACACGCTGCTCAAGCACCTCGCCTGTCTCTCGCCTACCAACACCAGGAAGTACAGGTACGTTGTGTAGCCTGAAGGTGGATGTTGGGTTTCTAGGTGAATCCATGCAGCCGAAGACCACATATTAAAAGGTTTTGTTCAACAGCGAAAGTCTGCGGGTCTGAAAACTAAGTGTTAGTTAAAGGTTGACTTAATGTTATACTTTACAAAAATGTCTACAGAAAATCTAAAGCGGCTATTCGGCTCTGCAAGATGAGTCTTGGTCAAAATCGGTCATAATGTCAGCCTTTTCAAAAATATTAAGGTACCTGGGCCCTGCGAGATGAGTGGTTGTAGTTTTTCCCTAGCTCTATATAATAATAAAGAATATTTTCACTACCTAAAATAGTAAGTAGTTTGTAAGTGTTTCATAAAGTATCGTTTTGTGAATGAATTTGAAACATTAAAATATGTATAGCTTTTAAATTTATTCGAACGACTATACAAACCTCTCAATAAAGTAAATCAGAAATTCTAATTATCAAAACTGTAATTTTGACTACATATTTTGACGTAGGCGGCATTTTCACGTGGTCCCTTTCATCCTCAGATCTGAATGGGCGACATGGATCAACACGGCTGCTAAATTGGGGTATAATAAATTTCATCAGCTTTGCGAAAAATCACTTAAAATGTTCCTAATCTTATTAGTTATAATTTTTACTCATGTTTTTTTTTCTAACTACTTTGGTGTCTGTCTGTTGCATCTTGCGATTGCAATTCATGTCATCAATGCACATCTAAACTTAAAAAATATTATTTTACTTTCAAATTATCAAAGCTATAGTTTTCACTAAGTGATACAAGAAAATAATATTTTTAATTTTATTGTGCCATCTTGAAACTGTCTTTGGCTTATCTTTGCTTTAAGTGTTTTTCTATGTATACTTCTTTAATCAAGAAAGGTTTCCGTAATTAAAAATTCAAAACAGGAACGCTTTGAACATTGAAAAAAAAACAAGTTGTTCTTTAATTGATATTCAAAAATGTTTATGGTGGTTGGTGTTATTACGGAAACCTATACCTTGCTTTCCCTGATTACTTCAAACAACGAAACCTATACCATTTGACCGTATAGCAATCGTTGTTACCAGGACATATTAAAACTAAATTATAACTAAAAAGCATGCCCATAGTTATCCAGTTGTGAACGACGGAGCTCTTAGTATGGGTCTCAACAAAACCCTGAGGCGCGGAAAGAAAATTACTGCTTAAAAATATATAAAAGAAAAGTATCAAGATTGTGTAAGTCGCGGTGTATTATGTTTGGTGTGGGCTTCTAAATTACCGTAAATGGAAGGTAGATTTTAAGGGTCAAAATAGAAAATTGCGAGGCAATTATAAATCACTAGCTTCTGCCAGCGGTTTCACCCGCATCCCGTGGGAACTACTTCCCGTACTGGGATAAAAAGTAGCCTATAGCCTTCCTCGATAAATGGGCTATCTAACACTGAAATAAATTTTCAAATCGGACCAGTAGTTCCTGAGATTAGCGCGTTCAAACAAACAAACAAACAAACTCTTCAGCTTTATAATATTAGTATAGATTTCATGGATAACTGCGATGGTCATAGTACGTTAATTGATGTCTCGCATTTTGGTTTTTGACCCTGGTGGTATTGGTGCATGTTTACCATCTTGTTATTAGGCTGCACATATTTTTTACACTAATTACATATTTAAAAAACTCATTCACTGCAGGATTTGAGAGAATTGGCTTTAGAATAAAATAAGTTTAAATCCAGGGAAAATAATAGCACAAATCATGCATGCTGATATTTTTGCTAGGATACTGCAAGTCTTTCTGCTTTTGTATATCCGTATCTAAGTGCATGCAGTTTTTTTTACAACTACAACGCGTACCTGCTTATTACTAATACTACTACTAATAATATCCAAATTTTATATTAAATGGAAGAAAATCCGGTCAAAATTCTAAAACCATATCACCATCTACTTTCCAGATCGGCGGAATCCCAGAGTCGTCTAGAAGCGGACACAGAGAGCGAGCACGTGGCGGCCGCGCCCTTCGCCAGCTCCGACCTCGTGCTCAAGGAGTCGCTCAAGGAGGAGAAGCCTCTCACGCAAGCCTTGAAGTACGCAAGGTCATAACCTAGATAAGTTATTAACTCTTACTGATTTGAGATGTAGGGGCTACACTTAGGTATTTGACGGCATAAATGACAATTTTTCTTTAATAAAAACTACTTACTTTCTTCATCCGATTTTCCGGCTTCAAATAATTATCTGACTCAAACGTGACAATTACAAAATATTTGTCAATACAGTCAGGAAACCTTTGCGAAGCACATAATCCTATAAAATTGGTGTTCTGTGTACTTATCGGCCTTTTCACAAAACATTAAATATAATAAGACCAGGCAAAATCCTCGCTTTTGTAGACATGTATCTCCGCTCCGCTTGTCTCCGCTTTCACAGTTACAAAAATTGAGAGCTCAAGCAAAAATCGACCTTAAAAATATCGCTATAAGAACGTTTTCCCTCTACATCTCAAGTCAGTAAGATAATTCCCGCTAGTCGAACTCTTTGCTAGATACCTGCATTCGTGTTTCCTCGTCTTTGCTTCAACACACCCACTTGCTTGAATACCAATGTCCCATACAACGTACAAATTATACCAAAACTAGATGTTAATAATAATAAACAAAAAGTAAAGCTTACTATAGCATGAAAACTTACCGTCAGATCATCAGACATTTTTAAACAGTTTGCGTGCGTGCAATTTCAGCAATTTTTTGAAGACCCCCAAATTGGTTGAAATAATGGTATTCGCAAATACTTTATGTATAGGTACTGTAAATATGTTTCTGCACGCAACTTTACAAAACATACTCAAACCCTATAGCCTTCCTCGATGATCAGTAGTTCCCGAGATTAGCGCGTTCAAGCAAACAAACTTCAGCTTTATAATATTATAATAGAAGAAATATGATCTGACGATATCGTCATGTTTTAATAAGCTACGAACCAACCAACCAAACAAGCTTAACATAGAATTACCAACTAAGAATAAACTCAAACAAAATAAACGTCAGTTCAGTAGTTTGAAAAAAATGTCGCCACCACCCACGACTGCCTTCTTATAGTACAATCAGCACGATTTGCCTTCTAAACTTAGCAATAATTACTATAACAACATAAGACATGATCTATTTACCTGGCACTAGATTATAATATGAAGGTGCTATAAGCTATTATTAACTGCGGATTCCTGTAACCTACCTATCCTTTTGATTTGACATAATTTATATGGAGCTACTGTCAAAATTAAATCTAATCGCGTATCAGAGGATAGATACTTTATAGAAATCCACCATAAATGATTCAGTTGTAGATAACTGGCTATTGTAGGCGATATGACGGAACGACCGTTTATGATGATACATTAAAATTGTATAGATGTAGGTGCGACAAGGGTGAAGCTATTGATGTCTATGTTTCTTTTAAATGTCATAGTACTTATTACAAACATGACCCTGAAGAACTATTAAGGAATTTTATCCTACTTTGCGGCTTTCTTAAGGCGAAAAAAGTAAAGATTCTTCTTCTTTTTTCATTAAAAGAATAAATAATGTTCTACTAAATGAAAAAATTGTGGGCCATCTTGCAAATCCTTGTCTCTGGCACGTCGTATCGTCTATGGTTGCTATCCAGATTGCTATAGACTGAAGAAATATCGAAATGTACTTAAATACAAAACAAGGGGTCTGGTATGAAATTACTATTTTAATTGTAACGATAAAGTAAACGATTTTGTATCATTGAAGCTATGACTCTAGCTGTCCCCAAGAAACTTTTGAGCTCTCAGAAAATCGTTACTTTTAGGTTGTTTCCAGTCCTAACTTACCTCATAATCTTCTGCATTATTGCAATAGTAAGTTCGTACTTGACCAACAGCTCTCGACACGTTTAAATTCGAAATTTAAATTAATATTATGAATTACAGATAGCTTGCTCTATGGTCACATGTTAATCTATGATTTTATTGTTTTTAGTATTGTAACTTGAGACATATTTTATAAATATTACAAATAGGGAACTTGACAAATCTATTATAAAATAAAACCGTTTAAAAATATAAATTATTTTATATGCTTTCATTCGTAATATTTATTCAATAGGTCTCAATGTAGGTACAATAAGGCATGCAGAAGTCTAGAGTTTAGCGAGTAATCTCTACAGCCTTAAAATGAAAAAAAAAAATGTCTGACGGATAAACGCGGGCGAAAGATTTTTGTATCGGCATTTAAGATATTATTGAAACTTATAAGTATGTACTTAAGAGATAGGAAATGCATCATTGTGAACATGTCATTTTAGATAATAATATGTAAAATGAATTTTAATTATAATACTTTTTTTGTAAAATTCGCGTGAAGCTGAGCCTTATCCTATATAATATAGTATTGTACACCGTTGTGATTTAACAACTTATGCTAGTCGACGTGGTCACCAGTGCGCAACGCCAAAGTCTCGAATTATTTATTTTATTTTTAGATGAATTTGTTTTATTTTTCTTTATATAAAGATTTTATTTGAAATTATCACGAGTTCAGTGACTAAATAATAGTCGTAGTTATAAAATAGTCACTTTATTCTTCGACAGAATTACGAAATCTTTGCAATAATTAATCATTTAACGACTTACCGTCCACCGCGTGATTGCATTTTTTATGAATCTCATAAAATTTTAATTTGTATTGATATTTTTAAAAGTATTACTAGGTTTAAGTGAGAAGTGTTTAATTTAGTTGTGTTCGTTTGTGATATTCCTAAACTGCCCAATTCCAAATTGTTAAATTATTTAGCACAAAATCTGCAATGAGTGGTGACCTGCTAGCTACGATGATATATAAGCATTTCCGGGCAGTTTATACGATATTGGAATAGTGACTAACGTTCCAAGATAGTAAGCATGAACGTAGATCCTAAAGCTGTACGTACTCATCAGTTACAGCCACTTATTAACCGATCTCTCATATATTTTTTAAATTGAATAAACCTAATATATTATTTCAAAATATTTTTTGCAGCTGAGCTGTTTTAGTTACGATCTTATTTAATGTGTAGTGAAATTAAATTCTTAACTTTTTTTTAGCTAACATCAATGATTTTACTTTTTCAATTTTATATATGCTTATTTGTAGAACTAGTGCCATATCCCAAAGATGTAAGTCGCAGTGTAATGTCTAATATCGCTGTCACTGACCAGTGAATTTATTAGCTTGAGTACAAAGTGTGGAATAGTGAGATACATCGGCAAAGTTTTAATCTCGTATATACTATGTGAAAATATATTTTGAATATGCTAAATAAAAGTTGAAAGCGATTTTGGTTGTTTTTTCTATAATTGTACCTCCTGTTGCACAAGCCATATATCTTCTAAAAACAAGTGAAATATCAAAGTGAGCTGAATGTCATGCTCAATGAAACAGTGGCAGCGTAGGTCCCAAAAAGCTAGCCCTGTGATACGGCGTAATTACTCTCTACCTCGATGAGTTTATGTTACTAACATTTCGAGGAATTTAAACAAAGTTTTAGTAAAAAAAATCGTTTATTAACTTTCATCATAAAACCACCGGATGTTCGACTGATCCCTACAGTAAGCTGGGACACAAGGACATTCTTCAAGTTTGATCACCATGTGCGTAATCTTGATGTCTTCATCCAGGCGCCCATCTCCTGTGGAACACAGAAACAGTATGAGCACAACATCGTACAGCTAAATCGCAGAAGTGACGTTAATTTTTTACGACTGAAGTTAATTGAAGATTTAAATCATTACAACGCCGACTATCGTGGTCTGGCTATTATCATTGCCTCGCCAGCCGAATTGATGCGAACACATACGTGCGCAATGATTCCGTAACAAAAATACTCGAAATTTAGAAGTGATGTGTAACGTTGATTACAAGAATAACGCTCTGTTTACAAATAGGTATCGGTAGATCGACTTGCGAGCTCGTGGGCTCTTGAACGCACGCCGTCAACGTCTGCTTGTCTCAGCCGTACTTACGATTTGTAATTTTTCGCATTCCTGAGTCTTCTGTCGTTGTCGCCTAACGTATACAGCGTAACGCCGTCGCTTTAGCATCGACTACGCATCGCCGCCGTAAGCTCGTCATCGTCATGCCGCATCTAACTATCTGAAAGGACTCGCACGCACTTTGTGGTATGTCGCCGTTCGACAGCGTTATGTAATGTTAGCAGAGCCGGTATGTCGCCCTAAGCGGCACTCGCTCCGGACTCAGGCGCCGGCAGTCAGCTCGGGGTGCGTTCGCATCGAATTATGTGGACGTTATGTTACAGTAGTACTCTATTTGTTATTTGGATTGCAGGTTTAGAGACGGGGTTTTGACCAGCCTAAACGAATCGTTCGTTTTCTAAATTTAAGACAGATGTTTTATATATTTAAGAGACAAAGTTTAAGAAGATCGCTAGATGACAATGAACGCACCCCACTACGGATCACTCTCTACAAATAGTCATACATTTGGAACGACCAATGTAAGATATGTTTGAGCCGAGCCGACCGCTCGACATAAAGGCATCCTGCAATAAAACCACAATTTAAACAGAAGTACCGCAACCAAGGAGAAGCAGTATTCGAAGCCAAAGATCTCAAGGGTATCATGCATGAAGAGTTTAGTGCCGGTTGGAGTAATTAAAGTAAAAGTTTACTTCTAAGGAATTTAATCTAAAATGAAAATATACAACTTAATCAGAATGTACCTTAACATTTAGACTTATCATTAGCGAAATAAATCCAATCAATTATATAAAACTAATTCGTTCATACATGTAACATGGAGCATGTCATCAAACAGCGGGTGAAATGAAAACGTTCCGTTAATATAACCCTCATTTATTACATTATATAAAGTGATTCACATAATTTTTCACTCGTACTGGACTTACAAGCTACGTGTCCGGGACGCTCGCGCGTATAGCGGCTAGTTCGACCGTCGCCCGGCACTAGGTACTGATTTGTTCGTGTCGCGTGGAACTACTACTCGCTAAGCTAGCGCCGCTAGTACCGGCGCGGGCCCATGCCGCTCAGCTCTCTACCGCGCGCCGCGCCGCCCCCGCTACAACAACAACCAGTCACTCGCCGCCGACACCACACCGCTTAGCTCATAGTGAACCGACTCCGCGCACTACTACGGTCCGTGTCGCTCGTCCAGCTCGACGTGACTTCACTACAACCTAAGTGGCGTCCTCAGCTGTCTGGGAGCGAGTGTCGATCGACACACATGCCAGGTTTATACGAACAGACTTGTACTAAGTCCGACAATACTTTAGCAGATTTTAAATAATTTTTAGTTGGCTTGAGTAATATTTGGGAAGACGCGAACGTGGCGTGGTCCATATAGCCGTGACTCTTTGGTGTGACGGTAGGAAGTAGACAGATGATTTCTTTGTTAATCTGAATGATACTTCACACTTGTTTTAAAGAAATATCTAGCACAAGGATGGTCAACTTTAAAGTTGGTGCATCACAACACCAAGAAATGAGCATCAATAAATTATAAAATATTTATATTTTGATTTCTGACACTTACGCGAATATTAGACATTTATATAAAACTACTTTTACGGAATTTATCGCGCAATATTTATACTTAGCACTTACATGTTAATATGAATATTTAAATTAGTCTTGTTTCTTTTCCTCAAGCTAACTTCATGACCTTAATAATTAGATAACAACCATAGAGACAGGTGCAAAGTTCACCATCCTAATTCTAGATTATTTATGTAGTACAAACATTCTTGTGTCTATGAATTGGTTACTCAGTTTTCCTGTTTACTTAAATAATCTTGTCCAAAATGTATGTCTTAGATATTTAACTTTACTTAATGTGCACAATAGAGTCAAAGTATGTGTTAAGTTACAGGCTCTCTATCAGTGCTTAATTATGATTTTGTTGTACAAGCTTGTGAAATATATCTTTGATTTCTCTTATCGCGTATATGTTTCTTACAAAGGGCAAAGGCATTTTACTACAAATCAAATCCTTCAGGATAAGGCCTTATTGGTGCAACTCAACAAGATGTAATAAATTGAATGTATAGTGACCAACAAGTAAATAATATCAGATAATATAGATTTTAATACTTTCAATGACAATGCAATCTAAACATCACTCACTCTATAGATTGCATCATTATCTCACCACAGGTAAACAAACTGAGCAACCTTCAAGGACAAGAATGTCTGTATACTGTATTGTGACAGTTATGTAGGTATTGGATATAGAGAGCAAGATCTTACCGTCCCATGGGCGGGTACTGCTGCGCGTAGGGATCTCTGTCGTATCCACCAGGGCCCGCTGCACCTCGCCTGCAATACCACAAGAAAAATGATAATACATTCACACAACACATAATATAAAATAAAAGTAGTGTATAAAATACAAGGAAAATGCTCTAATAAAGTATGTATCAGCACGGATATTGAGCTCTCGGCGGAAGAGTGGGGATCGCTTTGCGCACTGTAGACATAAGGCAATATAATATTATAAAGCTGAAGAGTTTGTTTGTTTGTTTGAACGCGCTAATATCAGGAACTACTGGTCCGATTTGAAAATTTCTTTCAGTGTTAGATAGCCCATTTATCGAGGAAGGCTATAGGCTACTTTTTATCCTACCGGGATAAAAAGGGATCCCGTGGGAAGTAGTTCCCACGGGATGCGGGTGAAACCGCTGGCAGTAGCTAGTAAGGCAATAAACCAATAAATCGCTTCTGCACAGGTGAAGGTCAGGGCTCAATATCCCTGCCGATGATTATGACATAATAAAAATGGATAAATAATAATATGAATTTTACATTTTAAAAACATGTTAGGTATATTATGGTGACTGGAGATAAATGAGGTCAGAGAGTTGCAGAAATAATGAGACCTCCTCGTTTGAAATTCAAGAGTTTTCAAATAGCAACCAATTGAAAGACAGCTATTTATAGAAACAGACAGGCATTAATTCTGAGAATGCCATTGAATGAACTCTAACAAACTGCATGAGTCATCAACTGCAACTTGTGGGACAATGATAAATGATGATTTAGAATTATTTTAGTTAACCAACGTTATTATACATGTAGATAAGACTGTGGCATATTTTGCAAAAATATATAAGTAATTATTCATTTCATGGCAACCAGAGTATGATGTGTGCTGGCTGTCAGCTAAACCCCTTCATCATGATACTACAAAATTGTTTGAACAAGTCCATCATAGACATTATTGCAAGACAGGGACATGTAGGTGTGTACTCACATGGGGGAGCGCCTGCTGAACATGTCGCCGTTGGGCATGGGCTGCGGGCGCGGCGGCAGCGGGCGCTCGTAGGGCATGGCGGGCGCGGGCCGCATGCGCCGCTCCAGCAGCTCGCGCTCGTCGTACGCGCGCCGCTCGTCCGCGTACAGCGGCGCCAGCTCCTCGTAGCGCCGCTCCTCCGCGTACAGGGGCGCCGGCGCCGCGTACGGGTCCCGAGCACCGCGCTCCATCAGCGCGAACCCGCGCCGGTCCTCCCCGCCGTACCCGTTGTACCGGTCGTCGTACGCCGGCGGCGGCGGCCGCTCCGCGCGTTCGTACGGCATCGGCCGCGGCTGCATCTGCGGCGGACCGCCGGGCGGCGGCCCGCGCGGGTGCGATGGCCGCTCGCGCGCGTACGGCGAGTCGCGGGGCGGAGGCCCACCGCGCATGGGTCCACCGCCGCGCCGGTCCATCCCTCCTCGCATACCGCCCCTCATGCCGCCGCCGCGGCCGCCGCCTCCTGGGCCTCCTCGCTGGCCTCGCTCTTTGATGCGCCCGCGTTCTACTGAGATGACGCCACCGTTGAATGACGTATTATTGAGCGCGCGAATTGCCGCCGAAGCCTGCTCTTCAGTTTGCATGTGCACGAAACCACATCTATTCATTATGTCGCATTCTGTTACGACGCCGAAGCGCTCAAACAGCTTCCGAAGCTCCTCGGGCTTCGAGCCCTGCGGCAGGCTACCGACGAACACCTTCGTTTGCTGTAACGAGACAGAATTTCATAGAGACACTTAACTTAGAGACCAAACCTTTACAGAATATTCACAAAAACTATCACTCACCGGCACCATTGTCTAACTTAATTTAATGTCACTAATGTTTGCAAAATTCACCGCCGCTATTTTAGCGCACTCCAACGACTTGACTATCCGATCAAAATGGCGGACCGGAACTTATAGCAGCATGACGCCTAACCTCACCCAACGCAATGTCTCAAAAAGCAGAGAGCATATCATTGGTTGATACTGATAGCATACCTCCTTATGATTCGTTGTTTGTTTATGTCAAATATTTTTTGGCCAATCAGGCACAAGACCCACAGACAATACATAACATAAACTTGGGATAAAAATTTAACGTGGTTATTGTTTTTTTGCTTGAAAGTAAAAATAATTTAAAAGCAGTCCGTTATGTTTATGTCCAATTAAATTAAAAACTTTAAACATATTTCTATTTATCGTATTATCACGCCTAGCTAGCGCCCCCGGAGCATTCCTTATTCACACAATGCGCGCGAATTTTTAAATGTATGAAGGAGAAACAAGTTCAAAGTCAAATAGTTTAGTTTAGATTATAATTTTATTCTCTGAACATACATTACGTTTATAAATATTTATTATAATGAAGGAATCATAGCATGATCATCTCGAGTTGCCGATTATAATTCTCATATTCGTCTTTCTTCATAGCATGTTAACTTTGTATTGCCAGAAAATAAGAGACCAAGGTAAAGGGTAAATTAACTCAATCAGAAAAAAAAAACGATTTAGAGATGTATAGTAATATTTATTCACAGCTTGTGTTATTTATGTAAGGTTAGTCGGGCAAGCAGTGCTCAGTAACAATAGTATGTATCAGAAATAACAGAATTATTATTTTTTTAATAAAAAAAAATGTGCGGTAAGTACTCACTTAATATGAACAACTTTATGAAAGCATATAATTGTTAAGCCGTTTACAATAAAATAAAATACTTCGGATCTTCGGATACTCAACTGCTGTTGAATGAGGAATAAAGTAGGAGCTTCATTAATTATTATTAGCACATTCTGCATCTTCCTTTTCATTTGAAGAAACGCAACAATTCAATACATGTTTACTGGTTTACAGATAAAAAAATCAACACAAAATAATTAAAAAAAAACCCAGGCAGCCGCCAGCGGCTCTTAATACGTTACTTAACTACCAATAATATTGTAACAAGATAGTAGGTATCACACCAGTTACAAAATATTTTGACGATCAACATCACAAAACTGGCATAAATCTCAACATCAAAGAACTTTATTAGCTAGCTAAAACAGTCCAAACATTAAAACAAACGAGAGTATATAATGTAATAGGCTAATATTTTAAATTTGGTCACATTTATTGCTGAGGCCTAACCACGATGTGTTTTTGGATAATGATTATGAAATTAAAGAAATACCTACCTGCATAGAGCGCTATCAATATTAAAAATTGCTTTGTTAAATCGTGGTTAAGCCCCATCTTTTGATAGATTTAACGTAATCTAATATTATCTATACTAATATTATAAAGCGGAAGAGTTTGTTTGTTTGTTTGTTTGTTTGAACGCGATAATCTCCGAAACTACTGGTTCGAATTGAATAATTCTTTTTGTGTTGGATAGTCCAGTTATCGAGGAAGGCTATAGGCTATATAGCATCACGCTACGACCAATAGGAGCAAAGATATAGTGGTAAATGTGTAAAAAACGGGAGAAATTATTTCATCTTTGAAGCCTTCCGTTGCGTGCGCCGTGAAAACGGTTCAAGATACACAAAAAATATGTATTAAAGAATAATAGCTCTTTTAATGATCTAAAAAACAGTCCGCGACAGTGTATGTCTATCTTTTAAGATTAACTCACAAAAACCGTTTTTATTACATCTATGTATATAAAAGAAAGTCGTGTTAGTTACTCCACTTATAACTCAAGAACAGCTGAACCGATTTAGCTGAGAATTGGCAGGGAGGTAGTTTAGAGCCAGGAGAAGGACAAAGGATAGTTTTTTTTACAAAAAAATAAAAATAAAAAATACAATTTATTCCGGACATACAGCGCCATCTATTGTTCAAACCAAAAATCTGCCGGATGCCACTATCCCACGCGAACGAAGTCGCGGGCAAAAGCTAGTACCTACATAAAATTGAAGCACGGTTTTTACTTCGTTAAAAATTTCAAATTAGTAATAAACCTTTATTAACCAATGTCAGCTAAGACTGTCCAAATAAACGGAAGCATTATTAACAGATTTCATTAATTTCGTCACTTGGTAATTTATAGAATTCTTGACGAACTCTGCCAAATTATATTTATTCAGCGACACGGGAATATGAGTGCAGTTGAATATTTCTAACAATTTAATCTGAATTTTATCTGGATCGTTCTGGTGGATTAGTTTAGGCGGTATCCGTTTTGCCTTTTTGTAGATAGTATCTGCTAGGACCGTCAAATTGTATGTCAGGATCTCGTTGCTTTTCCTTGGTTCTATGCGAGCCATTCGACCCAGTAAGTAGCCTGTAAGAAAAGTATGTTATCAGAAACTTGTCGTGTGAGGAGAAGTCATTTTTGGATTCGTGGAATGGGGACTTTGGAAACGGTATAAGGGTTAAAACATTGTGGAAACAACTATACCTACTGGATGAATGCAAATATTATTAAAATAACAAAAAAGGTTCTGAGCAGGAGTATGCTAAGTAATTAACGAAAGTATCCTATTTATAGCTGGCCATAAAACTGGCACATCACCAATTGGATGAGTTCGTCTCTATTAATTAAGAAGCACATTTATTTTATTAAAACAAAAGCTGTCTGCCTTGCACATGGTTTGAACCGCGTACCGTTAAAACCGATAAAATCCGGTACAGCCATTTTACCACGAAAGCGAAAAACAATAAGCCCACATTTGCTCGTAAAATAATACAGTCAGACTAGATTATGATTTCATACCTATCCATTTAGACTTGAAACATTTAATAAAAAGGGGGATTTTGGAAAACCTGCGGGCAACACTATTTACAACGCACAATTTTAAAACCTTGAAGTCCTGAAGTAAATTTCTATTTTCCCCTTTTAACGAAAATAACTGCTAGGCATTTGCAATAAACTCTGAACTTTCGGTAGATACTTTCAGTTTCAGAGCACCTAAGCGGTACAGTCGTGCAGTTTGTTTCCCATCCTTTAGTAATTGGAGAGACAAAACTGTACCCTACGATTCCGGGAAAGGCAAGATAGGTAATAAATACTTATTTCCTTCTTAATTTACTTCCCCAAGCAAACTAAGCTCGGGGAAGGACGAATAATGCCGTTGCCCTCTTTTGCTTCCGTTACTTGCAAAAGAAAGAAGCGCGAAGAAAAACAACACGAGTTTTAAAGTAGGTCCTCCTATTGTAAGTTTGTACAACAACGGAATAGAATCATTATTTTTAATAACCCGATTTATAACACAAAAGAGCATATAAAAATACCATGGTACCTACTATCGCAAGATGTAAATTGAAGATTACCATATGACCATGTCCAATTGAGTATTACCCGCGTTATAAATTTCATTTTCACTTTAGCAACTTTTATCACCATGTACCTGCCTATTCTTCTACTTATTATAACAAGAAACAATTTAATTATATCCTAATGAACCGACTGCGGTTAAAAAACAAGCATATTAGTGCTGAGCAAAGACAAAGTAACGCACGTTCCACATACGGAGGCAGTACCTACCTACTGCAAAATGCACGTGTCTGACGTTGCATGTTGATATAGATATACCTATCTGTATTACAAGCGTAGAATCTGCATAGTTTCAGTAACCTAAAACCTTTTGAACTTGTCCCGGAAACTGCTACCAACCGAACTGGCGGTCGTAAACAACTTCACACAACGGTCACATTATTTAATCATCCGCACATTGGCCAGCATTTGTGTTATTGCCATTACATTATAATTTATGTGGCTTACCTCCGAACATGCACAGCAGGCCCGTCAGAAGCACGATGATTGCCAGCAGGCGCTTGGTCACGTGCGGAGCCTGGCTCACACACGATCGCCGCTCGATACTCATAATTTAAAAAATCACAAGTTTTATGAACAAAATATTCGCGGCAGTCGAGTCGTTTGCCGCGCGAAATGGTAATAATTCGTGAGTCGCTGTGGACGGCCGTGATTCCTATTTTATTTTTAGACAAGTCTGCATGTTGTGTCTGTGCCGGTGAATGATCTTTTCGTCATGAGATTTTTTGAAGAATTCCTGTATTGTCGGTTTCCTTTTCTGTTGTGACGTTACGTTTATTTTTGTTATGGATTAGGTGGTGTTTTGTTGTGCGTCAATCATTGCTCGAGCGATTAGTTCAAAATGTTTTGTCCGTTGATAGAAGATTTATTAATGTTGACCATCTATCTATATTTCGTAGACTCGTAGCTGTCATCGAAACACATAAATCGCCGCCATATTTATTTAGAAATTAAATAGTTTATAAACTTCAAAGGAAATGGATCAAGGTCGTGGACTGAAGAAGGAGGAATCATGACCTTGCTACTAAATCTATTATGAAATCGTGTGCTGGAACTGAAACCAATCATTTCGCTTAAATTTAATTGAAAATAAATATATAGCTTTTTCTAGAGATGTTAGTTTAAAATGTAAGTAAAAAATAACATAAGATTACATTATTATTTATTGTATAACAATTATTAAAATAATTACTATCAAAATAATCCTTTACATCTACTTAGTTAATTCTATATTTTACAGTATTAATAATTAAATGTATCGATAAATTTATGTCAGTGAAAAAGAAGTATGGTGTCTTTTGAAAAATAAAGAATGAAAATTGAATAATAGAAGCCATTGCGTCTGTTTGAATGATAGTCTTGAAATATAAAATAACGAATGTCCTAAAACCTAAGTAATAACTAGACCTATTGTTTATCGTGAAGTTATTTAAATCACAGTTAATTATTTAACTAGAATTATTTCCCGAAAAATATTAAAGTTTGTTTTGGTTGATGAGTCGACGTACATTATCGTATACAATTAAAATGGCACGATTCTTAAACAATTCTAAAGGAAGTCCTGGAGAACTGTTATTGAGGTCATTCAGGATACTTAGATTAAATTAAAAACATATCATCATCCTCCGAGCCTTTATCCCAACTATGTTGGGGTCGGCTTCCAGTCTAACCGGATTCAGCTGAGTACCAGTGCTTTACAAGAAGCGACTGCCTATCTGACCTCCTCAACCCAGTTACCCGGGCAACCCGATACCCCTTGGTTAGACTGGTGTCAGATTATTGGCTTCTGACTACCCGTAACGACTGCCAAGGATGTTCAATTAAATTAAAAACATATAAGGCCCTTAAATTCAAAGGTAAAACTTACGCGGTCGAACACTGAAACGCCTCTTTTTCACGCTTATGTAAATTGCTGCGAGAGTAAGGCCCAGTTGCACCATTTAACTATAACGATAACTAAATAATATAATCAATCCAAATCATCAGCCGTGTACTAGGGCGGCACAAATCGACTATTTGATAACTAAAAATGTTTTTTTTTTTTCTTTCTTAAACCTGTATAAATATTGTTATTGCCATAACGAATGTACTATTATTCATCAGTGCTGTCTAGTCGTAGGTCAATTCGAGTTCTGACTTAGCTATAACAATTTTCGATATGGTAGCTTTTAGTTGTTAATTTGTATGATGAAATGTTAGATTTAACAAATGGCGGTTCGATTATCGTTATTTTAAATGACGCAACTCATCTTAAAACTTAGAAGTTAAATAATATCAGTATTTCGAAGACTATTGGCCCACTTAAAGTTAACTAATCTTTGAGCATTTCGGGGTCTATTGGCCCATATTAAACAGGATTTTGAGATCCTCAATAGAGAGTTTGGAGTTGTTGGAGTTCTTAGCACCGGTGAGCACATTCTCTGCTAACTCCAGTTTAGCTTGCTGAAGCTTTCTGATGGACTGTTCCACTGTGTCGACGCACATAAACCTGAAAAAAAAATAGACGATAAATAAGGTAGAATGGTAGATGATCACGTTGTGAGGAAGGTGTAGAGTATGAATGTGGTTGAATATAGAGGAAGAGGACGCAAAAGAAACGATGGACTGTGTGAAAGGAGATATGGCTGTAAAGAGTGTTGACATGACGTCAGGAAGGTATGAAATATGATATGCTGCGCCGATCTCAAATAATAAACTGGGATGGGATGACGCTGGGCAAGGTAACAAGTTTGGATACCGCTTGCATTCTATAATGTAAGTACCGTTAGTTACAGCGATTTGTTTCGACACCAATCGGTGCTTCATGTATATATATAAAAGCTATACTAATTCCTAAATCGTGACCACGTATTCAATTTCTTTTTGAACAAACATCGAAGACGATTCCACCATTTTACAATCAATGAAGAATATACAGAAACATAAGACAGAAAAGTGTTATTTTTTATTAGAATATTTGTTAATACATATTAATTTCGTGATTGAATAGTATTTAATTTACAATTAAAAACAATTTACTTAAAATCTCTCCATAACACGACATAATTGCCCCAAATTACATGACGTCACCTTCTCGGCAGTACAAGTATGCGATATGCGGCTAACGCGCGGAGTTGGCACGAGACGCGAGCAATTACAACAATGACTTTCAAACGCGCCTCGATTCATACAAATGCTATGTGCATGTGCCACATTTTTTGAGGACGAAAAGCTCTGAGGGAAAGCAAAATGCTGTTTGAAAATTGTGTAATTTAACCAATTTATTTTAAAAATGAGCTCATTTTATAAAAAAAAAAAACAATCATAGGTAAACGGGATAATATCATTGAACTGATAAATTACAATATTGACAACAGACATCAGAATATTAATTTTGGTTTGGTATCTTTTTAACCGACTTCCCAAAAGGAGGTTTCATTATTGTAATTCATTATTGTAATTCTAGATTAGTTATTATTTACTCTGCCTCAGCCACTTTCAACATTTATGTATTTAAAAATCGTGAAACATCCAAAATGTTCTGATTCCACATTTTGCTTGTGAAATTACGTATACCGACATTCCTTAGGTGACTCTTACAAGAAAAATGATTTTAAAGACAACTCATATGTTAGTTCAGTTGAATCGTTTACACTGAAGAGCATGCCAAAAAGTGACATAGATATATATGCACTTGCAGATACATATGTACAGTCAACTTCAGGTCAGTGGTAACAGTTTTATAGGAAAATCGTACTTATTACTATTGAGTTAAGGTGCATGACAGTTACCACTGATGTGCAGTCTACCGTACTTACGTGACAAAAGTTCTACTCACCGGTATATATTAACGTCTTTAGTCTGTCCGACGCGATATATCCTGTCCTGCGCCTGCTCCTCAAGCTGAGGGTTCCAGTGAGGGTCGAGGAGGAGGAGGTGGTTCGCGCCACACAAGTTCAGGCCCACACCACCAGCACAGAGAGAGAGGAGCATCACCTGCGGAACCCCAAAAGTATGTTAGCACATCAAGAATACAAAAATTGACAACATATACGCCAGACATTCGAATTCTAAGAGTTCTAACACTTCTTGTTATAAGAAACCATATTGTTCTGGTGGAGAAAAGCGTGACGTACGTATTGTGACGTGTATATACGAGCACTGTGTGTCTGAAACACCAACCCGCAACGAGCAAGCGTGATGATTAACGCTCAACCTTTCTTCATATGACAGGAGGCTTGTGCCCTGCAGTGAGACAGCAAAAAATGCTGATGATGATGATATTACCTTAACATCGCTATTGGGATCGTTAAGCTTGGCGAGTAGCGGCGGCCGCGCAGGCACCGGCACATTGCCGCTCAGCGTCACACACTTGACGCGGGCTGCACGGAGCTGGTCTTCTACCAGGCGCAGCACTGATGTCCATTGGGAAACTATTACGGCTTTGTCACCTGATAAGAAATAGAATATTATGGTAACTTGAAATAACGAATATTAAAGTAGATTACATGGTTAAGACAGTGGCTAATGTATTGTAGATATCAAATGTTGACTTGAAAATGAGACGGGGAGTAATGACATAATGCAAATTAGTCTGTTTGTAATCATGTGTCAAAGTTATATAAGTAAAATCCGACTGAAGCAAGAAAAATAATGCCTTGGGGCAGTTTACTGCATGAGTTAGGTATGAGTAATTTTATAATTTGTCTTTGTTTAGAGAGAGATCAAAAATCCAAAAGTTTTGCTAAACCTTTATTGCAAATAAAAATTGTATTGAAAAGAAACATTTGAATGAGGATTTTCTCTTCTTTTTCTGCCACCGGGTGGCGCCACGTATGCGTCTGGTCCAAACAAATGTCAAATAGTATGGAATAGGGTTGTTTCCAATTTTCGAAAATCTATTCAAATAGCTTCTAAATAATTTAAAGATCACCCCTCCTATAATTTTGCGTCTTAAATCTCTTTACTTTTTATGTATTCGATTTTTTTCTATTTTTCTTAAAACATTGCCCAGAAAACGCTCGATCACGTGACTGTGACGTCAACATGTACTATGTGTTCCTTTACACTTTAACGCACATCTAAAGAGAAGTAACTAGTTAGAAAGAACTCGTTGATTTTTAAATTTTAATGTTTTCTTATAATATAGATACAAAAACAAATATTTTAGGCCTGATTTTTCAATCGCCTGATAACTTTTATCTGAGGAATATTTTTAACGTTTTGACAGCTTTTGTATGGAAAATATGTCAAACCGCCATATTTATTCCTCAGATAGAGGTTAACTGATGATTGAAAAATCAGCCCTTAAACATTTAAATTGTTTTTAAACATTGGGCACAAAAGAAAATACCTGTAATGTTTTGAGTTGTGTACGCGGTAAAACTGTGCAAAGGAACGTAAAGTTTGTGTTTGTTATTGAGGTTATGTTTGTGTCATCTTGGTTATTAGCAAAGAATTGAGCGACAATAAAACTATCAGCTTTCATAAATCCTTTCTCCATAGTTATTTTCTAACTTTTTTTCGCTCAAATACAAATAAAAACTGAAGAAAACAACACATCAATTCTCAGGTTATACCTGTCATAGACTGTCACTGTCAAATACTTGTCATTGTCAATGTAAAGTGACGACATCGGACTCGATTCGACGTTTTCAAGGGCGTGACGTAATAGACGATAACTTTAAAATTCATAAATTATTTAAAAATTATGTGGTCAGTTATAAATAATATAATATAGCTTATCGTGTTTCTAGTTTTGTGAACTTTCGGTGCATATACCTATTTTTAATTGTCTGAATACTAGGAAACAACCCTATTGTAGGTGCCGAACTTATTGTTTATTGAAATTCTGTTATATTGGAAGTGTTATTGATTTTATTATGGACTAATGTCAGAAAAAGGTTTCCGAACTAAAAATTGAGCTCAGAAAGAGGGGTGCAAAACTTACTGGCACTAAGGAAAAGCTCATTGAAAGGTAGATAACGTAATTTACTAGAATTTGTTTACACAATATAATTTAGTTTTTTATCGGCGGCATTTTAATTGTAAAACAATCATGGACTGTTTTAATTATAAAACAAAAAATCACTAAAATCGTTCACGGTTCGTAGTAAAGATAAGCGCTTTGACAGGTACCTGGACCTGACGACTCGGTACTGCCACCTCGTGGACGCCATTTTAGAAAACCCTCATTGAAAAAAATGAGTCCTATTATACCATTAAACATCATCCTCCGAGCCTTTTTCCCAATCATGTTGGGGTCGGCTTCCAGTCTAAACGGATTCAGCTGAGTCAGTGCTTTACAAGAAGCGACTGCCTATCTGACCTCCTCAATCCAGTTACCCGAGCAACCCGATACCTCTTGGTTAGACTGGTGTCAGACTTACTTACCATTAAACTAAACATAGAATCAAATGTCTTAAACTCAAAATTCATGAACACACTGAAGTTTACTGACCTTTATTAGCAAACACCTCCTTATTCAAACAGTCCATGACGGCAGAGATCTTGGAGGAAGGTCGGGACAGCTCGAAGACAGGATTATTGGGCGACAGAACCGAGCGGATGGCCTCGGCTGCTGTCGTACCTTCTTCGGGTCCTGGCTCCTCTTCATCATCTTCCAGATCTTCGATTTCGCCCTTTTTGCCCTGTGACACGGATTATTTATTATAGTTACATTTGTGGTAATGGTATAAGATGTTTGTTTGACTAAAGCGGGTGAGCCTTACAGAGTGAGTAAATGCACTTTCATCAAATGACATGACACACCTTAAGCAAATCAGAAGGAAGTTTATAGGGGAAGTAAATAAGGGAGTATAATGTAGGTGAGTAAATAAAGAAGTATGTAGGGGTGGTCCATTATGAAGTACATAAAGAAGTAAATGGAGGGATTGCATAAGGGAGAACATCTATACTAATATTATAAAGCTGAAGAGTTTGTTTGTTTGTTTGAACGCGCTAATCTCAGGAACTACTGGTCCGATTTGAAAATTTCTTTCAGTGTTAGATAGCCCATTTATCGAGGAAGGCTATAGGCTACTTTTTATCCCGGTACGGGAAGTAGTTCCCACGGGACGCGGGTGAAACCGCTGGCAGAAGCTAGTTAAGAGAATAAATAGGAAGATACATAGAGAAAGTACATAAAAGAATACATTGGGGAGTAAACCCTCATTTACCCCTTGAGTACCTAGGTCGACTACTTAGGATAAGTAGATAAAGGAGACATAGGGTCAGTTCACAAGGGAGTATTGCTTAAGTATGAACTACCAACCTTCCTCTTGGAGTCATCAAGCGACAGCTTGTTCAGGTCTGCCAGCAGGTCCTGTCCGGCAGGGTCCTCAGGCATGTCTGCGCTGTCCTCGTCCAGCATGGCGGCGATGAGGCCGCAGTGGCAGCACACTTGCCGCAGTCGCAGTAGAAGCACCAAGATCTCGTGGGATTTGACTGGTTTTGCTCCTGTTAAGGGCATGGAAATTATGAATGTTATTGTACTTTGGATCAGTGAAATGACAATTGGAAGAAATTACGTATTTATTTGTGCAGTGTTTTGTAAAAGCATGCTATAATACCAAAATTGCATGAGACTAGCCGAACATGAAGCTTTTAGAATAATTACATATTTTATTTAACTTTAGGTCTTCACGTCATCCGACCAAATATGCGTTTATTTAAAAACATAACCATTAACTGTCGAGTAAAAAATAACAAAAGGTGTATCTACATTTCCATACCTTGTAAAGCGATCATTTTCTTATGCATCTTAGCGTACGCGCTGTCCTTGCCGGCGGCGGAGAAACCTTCCGCGTCGGCATTCTTCTCCGCGCGCTGGTGGAGAAACTGAGCGAACAGCGTCTTGGAGAAGACTAGCACCTGGAAAATATAAGCATGTGAACACGTCGGCTATCACCAGATGAAAGTGATCGCTGTGAATCTATCTGACTCTTTAAATCCAGCAACATAGGCAACTCTTGGTAAGACTGGTTTTCAGAATTTCTGAACAGGCAGGCAGGACACCGACATTTACGTGCTCTCCGACGCACTGGTGTAACAATCACTAACTTGCAGACTTTGTGAAAGTTTCTAAAACTAAGAGATTTCAGCCAGTCCCGGAAATAGAACCCGAGACTGAGTTGTGCGAGACATAGCTGTGCTATGCGACAGCCGGCTTTACCAACGAGGCAGTCAAATTTCCCCTGACGCAGTCAGACTTCTCCTCGGTACTTTTAAGTACTTTCCCTATGTATTCCTATATCTTCACTTATGTAATATCTTATGTAATACCTAACTCTATTACGTATATTATGTAGTTAGATCCTGACCTTCTGGTAGACGTTCATCTCAGCAGATGTCAGGGTGACATGCTTGAGATGTGCAGACCGCTTCGGCAGGCAGGCCAGCTGTCCTTTCTGTTGCAACTGCACTTTAGTACGACGCAGTAGTAAGCACTGCATTATAGTGTTTAGACGTTCTTGTCCGCCTAGGGATTTGTTGTCGATCCACTTCTTCCACATCTGCGGGTGAAAATTTAACTTAGTATTGCTGAAAACTGACTGAATTCTTGATTGAATAAAATCTTTATTTTCATCTTATTCCTATTATCGGGCTACATGTATCCAGATGAGAAAACCATGTACCTAACATTTACAATTGAAAGACCAGAACGAAACACGAGCTGCGACCGTTTCACAAAACGACCAACCATTTAACGAAGAGAGCGAATTTACGATGTGGTTACAGAATGAATGGTATACAGGAATTAATTTTATCCAGTGCGCAAAGGACAATGGGCGATTCCGGTCCAAATGTCCACCACGAACGAGACCTATATGGCTAGATTGCCCGTTAAATATAGAACATTTTTTGTTATGAAAGTAAAAAAAAATATAATGCCAGAAAAAAGTTATAGCAAAATCAAATAAACCATTTTATAGATTTTTTCAATTTCATTTTTTCAATTACTTTTCGTGGTGTTTGATTTTCGTACTTTCTGTAACTTCTGACAAAATAGAATTGTTCATGATTAGAGAGAAGACACCACCAGCTACATTGAACTTTCGTAGGTCCAGGCACCGCTGAGTATATTCAAGCACTTCTGACGCCTCAATTGGTTAGTGATTCGTACATCCATCGGGCAAAAAATATGGTCTGTTAATGCAAATGTGTCTTTCTCATCTTAGTTTTAGATAAAGTGCGGAAATGGAAGTGGAGTAAAATAAAAAATAATAATGATAACATACAAAAACTACCGAAAATTAAGAATACATTTTTGGCTATAATTTTTTTTTGGCATTGTTTTTTTTTTTACTTTCTTAGTAAAAGTTACTCTAAATTAAGTGGGCTATTTAATTATATAGGTCTCGTTCGTGGTGGACATTTGGACCAAACTTCATACATTCTTGCCCAATCTCCTTTGTCAACTTGTAGTTAAATAAGTTTTATAGATACGTATATTTTTATTTTGTCGTGTTTTAGTACAAAAAAGAAAAGTTATTGATAGCAAAAGATGTTTATTTTGTAACCGATTGTACGGTCACAGTCGTGATAGTAGGCACGGCGGCAACGCGAAACCGGTTTACTGACGCGAGCGCTGCTCCAAGCGCGTAAGAATAGTTGGTTGGAATAGTCCATATTTTGCTGATTTTAGGGCGGACAAAATAATGAAAAAATTTTTTTTACTGATGATGCAGATATGTTCTCTTAATGATTCTGGACCTCCAGTTTTTTTTTGCGCACTGCTTAAAATTCATTCCTGTATACAAAGTTGTTATAATCATTCTTTGGCAGTTAAAATATTCTGCCGTTTCCAAAACAAATACTTACAGTAAGATCATCAAAGGGGGAACATCTGAGGAACTTGAGCAGCGCAAACAGGTCCAAGTCCTTGTTCTGTACCGGTGTGCCAGTGAGGCACCAGCGCCGGCTCGCGTGGAGGGACGTCACCGCGTTACAAGTTGCCGACTTGTGGTTACAATATAAACTTACAGTAAGATCATCAAAGGGGGAACATCTGAGGAACTTGAGCAGCGCAAACAGGTCCAAGTCCTTGTTCTGTACCGGTGTGCCAGTGAGGCACCAGCGCCGGCTCGCGTGGAGGGACGTCACCGCGTTACAAGTTGCCGACTTGTGGTTACAATATAAACTTACAGTAAGATCATCAAAGGGGGAACATCTGAGGAACTTGAGCAGCGCAAACAGGTCCAAGTCCTTGTTCTGTACCGGTGTGCCAGTGAGGCACCAGCGCCGGCTCGCGTGGAGGGACGTCACCGCGTTACAAGTTGCCGACTTGTGGTTACAATATAAACTTACAGTAAGATCATCAAAGGGGGAACATCTGAGGAACTTGAGCAGCGCAAACAGGTCCAAGTCCTTGTTCTGTACCGGTGTGCCAGTGAGGCACCAGCGCCGGCTCGCGTGGAGGGACGTCACCGCGTTACAAGTTGCCGACTTGTGGTTACAATATAAACTTACAGTAAGATCATCAAAGGGGGAACATCTGAGGAACTTGAGCAGCGCAAACAGGTCCAAGTCCTTGTTCTGTACCGGTGTGCCAGTGAGGCACCAGCGCCGGCTCGCGTGGAGGGACGTCACCGCGTTACAAGTTGCCGACTTGTGGTTACAATATAAACTTACAGTAAGATCATCAAAGGGGGAACATCTGAGGAACTTGAGCAGCGCAAACAGGTCCAAGTCCTTGTTCTGTACCGGTGTGCCAGTGAGGCACCAGCGCCGGCTCGCGTGGAGGGACGTCACCGCGTTACAAGTTGCCGACTTGTGGTTACAATATAAACTTACAGTAAGATCATCAAAGGGGGAACATCTGAGGAACTTGAGCAGCGCAAACAGGTCCAAGTCCTTGTTCTGTACCGGTGTGCCAGTGAGGCACCAGCGCCGGCTCGCGTGGAGGGACGTCACCGCGTTACAAGTTGCCGACTTGTGGTTACAATATAAACTTACAGTAAGATCATCAAAGGGGGAACATCTGAGGAACTTGAGCAGCGCAAACAGGTCCAAGTCCTTGTTCTGTACCGGTGTGCCAGTGAGGCACCAGCGCCGGCTCGCGTGGAGGGACGTCACCGCGTTACAAGTTGCCGACTTGTGGTTGCGGACCACGTGGGCTTCGTCCAGGATTACTCGGCGCCAGGCTATGCGCATTAGGACTCCGTTCTGTGGAAAATGAGTGATTATTAATTAATTTGTTTAGAAGATGAATTATCTGCACCAATATTATGAAGAGGAAAGATTGATTTACTTGTTTGACATGAATGAATAGGCTCCCGAACTATTGGATTATAAAAACTCTTTCACCGTTGGATAGTTACTTATATACTAGAGGTATACTAGCGACCCGCTCCGGCTTCGCACAGGGTAACAGTATTTCCCCACTATTTTATGTATGTTATTATACATATAAATCTTCCTCTTTAATCACTCTATCTATTTAAAAAAAACCGCATGAATATCGGTTGCGTAGTTTTGAAGATTTAAGCGTACAAAGGGACATATGGATAGAAAAAGCGACTTTGTTTTATACTATGTAGTGATTTCATCCAGGTACGGACACTGGTTCCCACGGGACGCGAGTAAATCCGCGAGAAAACAACTAGTTACATGTAATAAAAAAAATGTATATATAATAAGAGTTGGCAAAAAAAATAGTATACATATATTATATTTATGTAATGTGGAAAAGAGAAGGTCTAAAAAATCTGTTTTATATTTTATTTTGAGTCATTTTAAGTTTTCTTTGTAAACAGTTATATGATTACCTTCTCAAGGTCCCTCTGCATGATATGATAGGTGGTGAGCACGAGGTCATAGGTGGCGAGGCGGTGCGGCAGCTGCGCCCGCGCCGCGCCGTGGTGCAGGCACACCGACAGCGCGTGCGATGTACAGTGCTTCGTTACTTCTGCACCCCACTGCTGCATGAGCGATGCTGGGCACACCACTAGGGTGCCGCCGCGGCTTACTGGACGGAAGAGGGGGGATTTTTTCATTATAATATGTATAGCTTTCTCTTTGCCCCTCTGAAGTTGACTAACTGCGCAACAGTTAAAATGTGCAATGTATGCGCAAGGTATTAAAGCAGTGGTCTGAACACCAACCGAAAATTAGTATCAGCGTTTTACTGCGCCACCCTATGTACCCACTCCCTAATATACTCCTTTTTGTAGTACCCCTACGTAGTCCCAACGCTCTCACTATATGTAAACTACATTCTCCTATATAGTTCCCTTTGTACTCCCCCTAAATACTCCTTTATTTACTACATATCTCACTTGTTGTTAGCCCGAAAACCAGATTCAGAATTTTCAGCCATATCGGATAAATGTACCCATAACCCTGAATTTACAACCGCTTCAGCCCAAAGCCATTGGTGCACAGACCACTGCTCAAAACGGTACGCAAATTACTTATGTATTGGACAAAAATAAATAAATAAGTAAACAGACATGTAAAAAAACACTGAACACTAATAAATAAGAAAAACTCACGTTTCTTCTTGGGCAGTTCATCGTCATCGTCTTCATCATCATCGATCTTGTCTTCCTTGTCGCTGACGATCAGAGCTATCATGGTGATCGTCTTGCCAAGACCCATGTCATCCGCTGTAGGAGAGAAAAGAGTATATTAGTGGAAAATTAAAGAGTAATGTGATGAAGGAAAAGTTGAAAGGGGCATTTTTGAAAGTGCTGTCCAATGTATTTGACGTGAAAAGCTCTCTAAACGAATTTACTTTGAAGTTTAAAGGTGCTGTAAAGTTTTTTTTGCACTTTGTTCTTTTTGGAATTAATTTTACAGCAATAAGTGAGGTCTGATGAAGGTAAAAAAAAAAAAAAAAAATGTTTATTTCCAAAAAAATAATAAGTACAGTTTACAATATAACATTGGCCCCAAACTAGGCGAGCCTGTATCTTGGGTACCAATTTAGAGGGTTTACCAAGGATGTAGGTACATAGCAAGATGACTTATAACTAAAAGCTAATAAAATTTAAGAAATGTACTTAATAGGAATAAAATATGACAATCAGAAACGAAGTTTAAGATAAGATAAACGACTAAGACTTCTTCTTTCTGGGAAGTCGGTTAAAAAAAATTGCAAGGTTTGCATTATTTACATTTCAGTCAGTTTTAGAGCAAAAACATACAGGAAGAAAAAGCCTTGCAGGAAGGGTTTATTTTTCACACGATTTATGAAGTTAGATGGGACCTCATGGCCCTGGGGCTGGTGGCTGCAACTCCTCACACGGGTACTACATACCCAGTATACCGGCGCGAGGTCTCTGCGTCTCCCGCCAGCGCAGCCAGGCGAGCGCGTGCAGCTGGTGCGGCATCAGCTTGGACCTCATGGCCCTGGGAGCTGGTGCCTCCTGGCTTTCGGCTGGACGGGATGCCATGGACTCGTAAAGATCTCGGAGACGATCCAGGATGAGGTTGCGTTCCGCCATGTGAGTCGCCATTGCTAAACGAAGAATAAATAAAATAATAATGTAATTGGAAGAAGTTTTCGGGAGATGATAGCATTTCTAGAAATTGAGTGAGAAGTAAAAATTGTACATACAATTTGTAAAAACGTTTGAAATCAAAATTAATAATCTGGCCAATATCAGTTTTGACGTTTATCGCGAGATTTCGGATACCACAACCAAAAATCGACATTCCAATCATCTCCCGTATGGTCTAGTGGCTAGGATACCTGGCTTTCACCCAGGAGGCTCGGGTTCGATTCCCGGTACGGGAAATTATTTTTGAACTTTAAACATCACTTTTTTTTCAATAAACTTACATGAATGATTAATGCAATAGTTAATTTCTTTTACTATTACATAATTAAATAGGTACTATTTTATTTATTTTGATATTGTGTAAGTTTCGCCGGAAGACGCTGGATGCAGGTCGCCTCCAACAGGTATCTGTGGAGATCTAAGGGGGAGGCCTATGTTCAGCAGTGTACGTCCTATGGCTGAGATGATGATGATGATGATGATGATGAAGTTTGGCTAGAATCTTGTGGCTTGTGAGATGGCAGCAGATAGTTTTGGATTGGAGTATTTGATGGGGTAAAGGCAAGAAGATGATAAATACTTTTGTGTGCAAAATAAAGATTAAAAGTCGATTTTGTTTTACACAGTTTTAAGTAGCAAACTCTTCATACTCGAGCTACTGAAGTAAAAATAATCATAACTAAGATACTAACCCTGCTTGCCGAACATCCGAGGCTGTACCGCATTGCTGGCCTTCTGCAGCTCTTCCCAACTGGGGCCCTTCTCCTTGCCATTGAACCCGTCTCTAGCGATATCTGCTGCGGTCGGGTTTTCTGAGAAAATGACAAAAAGCAATAAATTACATGACAGAATGTTTGAAAGCTGTTTTAACACGCTTATATTAGCTTCACTTGTAACCTTGTATGTAAAAAAATCTCGGAATCTTAATTTGACTCACTTCCCGGTCTTCGATTAAGATGATTAATTTTGTTCATAGAAGCTGAATTATTTTCTGCAACTTTAACTGGAATTACATAATTTAATTTACTTTGCATGCTGTGAAGTTAGCAATCTAACGCCTCAAGCATGCTTAGTAAGTAGGTATTTTTTGGCACATTTTTTGTCCTATTTTGTGAAGTCTATAGCCACCTTCTAACAAGAAAAGCTTCTTAACAAGATCTTCTTCTTTTTCGAGCCTTTTTCCCAAACTATGTTGGGATCGGCTTCCAGTCTAACCGGATGTAGCTGAGTACCAGTGATTCAGCTTCTTAACAAGATGTGTACGTACAAAATACGTAAGGAGTTAAATGGCTAACTTTAGGAATGCAAAGTTAATTGGTGCGTACTTTTACCAGAGGCTAATTGTGTTTTTGAAAAAGTAATGATTGTGCAAAAAATATACAAAAAAACGAGGCGAAGAACATTGCAGTCTCATCAGGCATGCGGTAAAGACTTCATGTCCATCTCTTCAGGAGATACTGGATATTTCCAGTAAGAAGCAGTTACCTGGTTCCACCACCATGCTGGCGACCTTGTCTCCCTGGCGCCGCACCTGCTCCTCCAGCTGCGACAGTCTGTCTATCAGCTTACTGCCGCCGTCCGGTAAGGACTTCATGTCCATCTCTTCCAGGAGGTACTGAAAAAAAAATAGTTCTTAAGATGCAAGTTCACAGAATGTTGTTTTAGCGGCAACAATAATACATCATCTGTGAAAATTTCAGCTCTCTAACTATCACGGTTCTTGAGATACAGCCTGGTGACAGACGGACGGACGGACGGACAAAGGAGCGACAACAATAGGTTCCCGTTTTACCCTTTAGGTACAGAACCCTAAAAATTTAAGCCACCAGATTAAATTTACTTTCTTAATGGCATTTTCTTCAGTCATGAATGAGCAAATCAAAAAATATATTCAAAAAATACAACCCTGTGTAAAATATGAACCACAACTCACCCTAATATTCTTCAAGTCCTCCTTCAGAGCGTCTAACTTCATCAGCTCAGACTCCCTAACCTGCTTCTTGACATACACCACCTGTTGGTTGGGATAGCTCGGTGGTGCCAGGTACTTGGTGATTGTTTGTGATGTTGGCTCCGGGTCCTCATGTTTGGACTTCCGGGGTTTGGGGTTAGGAGACTTCTTTTCTTGTTTTGGCTGGAAGACAGTTTTATATGAAGGTTTGATACGAAGAAGTTAAGTTATGTAAGGGTTATATGCGCAAAGTACTGAAGAGGTTTTATATCAGTTTAAAAATATTGCTGGTGTTAAAGGCGGATAGCCATTTAAAAGATTTTTTTTTTTATAAAAGAGATAAGTTTTTGACAATTTGCCCTAAAAGAATAAACACAAGTTTAAGCTATAGAAGTTTTTTATTTAAGTAGGATCCGAGATCCCGAGATCCCGAGACCCCTAGCGTGCTACGCGCTACAGTACAAATCTTTTATTCGAAACGAACATTTTCTGGCGGTTGTTAAGAAAAGTAGTTATTTTTAAACATGTATGCTACAAATGTTAGCGTCTGACTTTGCCGTTATTCCTATTAAAGAAATAATCAAATGAATTTATATTTACTGACCTAGAAACATTTTTAAAAACTTTTACTTACGAGTTTGAGTTTCGGACTTTTAATCATTTTGTCGTAATTTTATATTCACTTCACTAAAACTTCACCCTTCTTTGTAGTCGAGTAATAACACTTTGGCAAACAGTTTATAAGTCCTAAGATAACTTTTACAGAATAACAGTCAACACAATATTATAAATAATTCACATACACAATAATTATAAATTAAATTCAGTACGACCCGCGCATGAGTTGACGTGACAAAAACCGTTGCGATATTGCTGGGTTAAATTCTTTACGCATCTACCCTCCTACATCGATATTTTTTCACTAATGTGTTAAAAACTTGCGCTGGTTACTTGTATAGATACCTACTATTTAAAAAAGTTTATATAAAAAAAAATGATTGTTTTTATTGCCTTGAAGGTACAGTTTTGATTTATAAGACAAAACTGTTATTAAAATCAAAATTATCGATCGCAAATGTTCTACAAACAACAAAAAAATAATAATTTTGTTTGTAAATTACAAAAATAGTTTTTTTTATCTTAACAATCCTAAAATATATTAACTACTAGCGTCGCCCGCTAGTCCGCGCACCCATAATTTTTCGAATAGATCTGTCTTGCAGTTCCTGAGATTAGGGCGTTAAAACAAAGCAGCAATGTATAATTAGTAGATAGATCATAAAATAGTTATCACTTACCACATAATCATCATCATCATCACTACTCAGCGCAATAATCTCCGGCTTCGAATCAATAATCGTCACATCATCATCATACCGTATAAAATTCTCCTTCACCTTATTCGTCAACAACTTATTTAACACCTTATTCTTAAGACTTGTAGACGCATTTTTCTCTGTATCATTTATTATGATACATTCATCTTTATTTCCTATAGACTTTCTACTGGCTTGTTCATTGGTAATGTCTTGCAGAGGACTTGAAAATGGTGAACATGAGATCTTCGAAGAATCAGAGTCTTCTACGGTTTTTTCAGGAGTTTTGGGAGGGAGGTAGGCTTCTGGAAGGTCTGTGAGACTGGCTATGGATCCGTGGTGGGAGTTTCGGTGGCTCTGAAATAAAATATATTTTCAGATTTATGGCTTTCTTTGGGTAGCTAACAAAACAATGTGTGTGTATGACTAACTCAAATAGTGTGCTATTTTTTGCTAAAATAGTACATTATTAGTAGTAGTGCAGTATTGTTACTTTTTAGGTAAAAAAACGAGTCATTCGTCAACTGGCGTGCGTGAATGTGCTTAACCTCAGGATTGATCAACCCGTGCGGCTGTTATTTAACCAGTTATTGTAAATTTATTTACGCAGTATAAAAAAATATCCAATATACTTACATCATCAGACTGAATAAAGTCCGACTCATCACTGTCATTATCCTTCGGTATCACACCCATGATACTCATACGCGTTGCTCTAGACATCACCATTGCATCCTCATCTATTCCATATTCTTCCGTATCGTCACCATCTTCCACAGCCTCACTATTATCCGTGTCATATCTCAATGAACCGGTTTTATCTGCCCTTACATCTGCCTTGGTTTTCTCATCATCAGTATCCGCTTGTGCACTAGTATCAGGCTCAGCTTTTTCATCATCACTGTCTTCTCGTACACTATCATCCGTCTTTGCTTCATCATCATCACTGTCTGTTCCATCTACAGACTTGTCAGCCTCCGGTTCATCTACCATACTACAATCCTTTATGTTCCGGTTATTTCCGGTATCAATCTTCAACGGCGTATCCTTCATACATAATAACTTCTTATGCTTGTCGTGTTCTATGATTATAGAGTTTTCGGTGTCAGAGTCGATGAGTACCATACGTTTCTTAGTTTTACGTCCAATGATTGATTCATTGCCGTCGTTAGATTTCTTTCTCATCGGTCTGCGCTTTGGTACTATTTCTGGTGATACTGCAGCTTCTGTGAGACATAAGATTAAAGTTTTAAATAACAATTAGCTGTATGGTCTTAGTTGTTGTAAGTTACTTGTGCAAAAATATAGCATACTAGCAGTTTCTCGCAGTTCCAGCCAAGTTGCAAGGAAACCATGTCAACTACAAAAAATGGCTATGTTCTTTCTCAGGCTCCTGACTATCTGTACCTTCATTAAAATCAGTTAGCAATTTTGGCGTTCATCAAATCATGTAAATAAATAAAATATAGGATGTTATTATTGAAAAAACTTTTCGTACCTTCTTCAGAAGAGCTCAACACTACTTTATTAAAAGACTCTGACTGTCTTCTAATGCTGCCTCTATTACTTGCATCTGTATAAAAAAAAAATACAAAGTAAAGGTTTTAATTTCAAGTAGACATGTTTTTATAAAACATTAAAGCTAGGGCCTAGTCCAAGGAGTGAATATTACAAAGAACCAGAAAGAAAATCTTTTAAATGTTAATTTATCAATAAAATAGCTGTTCCTCATTAGTTCACTTAGTTACTTGATATAAAACCCTATACCCTTTTTAGACCAAGTCTGTACCAATTTCATCAAAATCAGCCAAAATAGTTTTGTATGAAAATGGGTCTGTCACAGCATTTAATAGGATAAATAATTCTTAAATAACAAATGTATAATTGAGTCTTACCATCCTCACTGCTGGATATAACAGGGCTGTCTGCAACACTGCTGCGCCCAACCACTGATCTAGACAGATTCTGTGGTAAACTCTGCTCTGCTTCATTCTCATCTACAAAATGTTTAACAACCATTAGCATTACTAACGTTTGATCACATGAACCTACTTTCAAAGTATGATGTATTGTTGCCATATTGGTTTTGGGTATTTATTTTTGAGTTAAAGTGCCATAACTTCGCCAGACCTATGACTAAGGAACATACAATTTATTTTCTATTACTATACGAAATGTTTTTAAACTGTCGATGTCGATACACAGGACACGTACCTACGTGTTATGTTAAAAAAAACGTCCTGTGTAACTTACAGGAAATACAAGTTATGTTTACTTATGATCATATGAAAATGTTAGCACCAATAGTATGAGTATGTAGCGTGAATGAATTAGATTACCTTCTGTTGTAGATTCGTCAGATTCTGGTACGAAAATAGTATGATTCTTTTTCTTCAAACCAAGGGATTCGTCAGCTAAACTATTGTCAATAAATTCCGATCCAGAATCGCTGCTATCAGCAGCCGTCTCATTCCGATATTCAAAGAATGAATTCTCCATTGTATGCACTAAATAGCAATACTATTATTTCAAAATAAAAATAATGACCATACTCAGGCATAACCATTCAAAACAATTTTTGAAAGTTGATTGTCGTTTTACACGTTTTGTTTGTCGATGCGTGGAAACTTTGAAAACTTTGTGATCACAGTTGTGTAGGTTGTAAAGTAGTTAATAGATTTACAACATTACAATAAAATAACAAAACTGATAGTTAACAAAAAAGATAAGTCATTTCAATTTTCTCAAAGCCATTTATTTTTTAACTACGTTTAGTTTTTGTATGAATCCTGCGTTCGTCTGTGGGCTGTTTAATCTGTGTAAAGTGTCAAAATCAAACGCCATCTCGCTCGGTTACAGCGTTCCAGTTCCAGGAAAGAATTATATTTAGATTTCTAGCTTGTTTTCAGTTTATTACAGTACATTGTGTCTCGGTTAATGCTTAAAAACTAGTTATTTATTTTCAGTACTTGTACTACATCTACATCGTGTATTTGTTTGAATTTGTTCTACTAAAATTGAGTCAGCAAACAGTAGTATATAATAACTTTATCCCTATTTATCTGATCAACTCTTGGGTAATCCTTACTGCAATAAAACCCAGAGGTATCTAACACAAGAAAAATGACGGAAGTCCAGCTGCAGGAATTTAAATTGGACCCCGATTCTGAGCTGCGATTTGAAGTTGAATCCAAGAACGAAAAAGTTGTACTAGAGGTAATTTTAACATCAATACAACTTAAATATCGATCCTTAAAGAATATTTCCACAGTTTTCGCTTATAACACCTTGTAGGTTAGTGCATAATATGTAAAATGTTGTTGTAGGTCAAGAGTGGTTACGCAGAACTGTTTGGTACGGAACTCGTGAAGGGAAACCAGTATGAGTTCCATACGGGCGCGAAGGTGGCGGTGTTCACGTGGCATGGGTGCACTGTGGAGCTGAGGGGCAGGACTGAAGTCAGCTATGTGGCTAAAGAGACTCCTATGGTGAGTAGATGTAAAAGTTTGGCTGAGTGAGCAAGCAATAGATGCGATAAACGGGTAGCTTATATTCTGTTTTCATGGCAATTATGTTAAAACAATAAACAAATCAATGTTTGAGAACTTAAACCCCTGGAGCAGCACATGTTTGTGACTAATCTTTACCTCATTGCACAATTAGTGGCAATTGAAATGTTATTTAACAGGCCATGGGGTTGGGGGGTCTTTCCCACAGAGTAAACTCTTCAGATCCCTGTTGTTGATATCATTATTTTATGTAAAACTTGGTTCTGGTTTTTTGGTCTGGTGTAAATAAAATAATGAGAAAAAACTTACTTAATGCAATTATCTCAATAAAAATAACCAGAAACCTCTTCCTTCATTACTTATTAACCTTCCTTTGTAACAAACCACCTTTTTCCAGGTTGTATACCTCAATGTCCACGCAGCTCTCGAACAACAGAGGGTATCAGCAGAACAGGAGTCAACTAGAGGCCCCGTCACCATGGTGGTAGGCCCTGGAGATGTCGGCAAGAGTACGCTGACGAGGATCCTGCTAAACTACGCTGTGAGAATGGGACGGAGGCCTATTTATGTGGACCTGGATGTTGGACAAGGCCATATTAGTGTACCTGGGACTATTGGTGAGATTCATACATGATATAGTACTTTTTTGTATATAAGAAACTTGGGTATGTATTTTGCAGAAGGTCAGGGAAAGTCGTGTAAATGTCAAGATACAAAATAGTTGTTATTATTTTTCAATTGATTTATGCAACAAAACTTGTAACATACATTACCATCAACAGGAGCTCTCCTAGTAGAAAGGCCAGCATCAATAGAGGAAGGCTTCAGCCAGCAAGCACCGCTAGTGTACCACTTCGGTCACAACTCCCCCGGGGAGAACCTTGAGCTGTATAACACTATTGTGTCCCGGCTGGCTGAAGTTATTGCTGAGAGGTGTGAGAATAATAAGAAAGGTAAATAAATAGAGGAAGGTGAGCACAGGATCGATGTTTCATCATTTTTGTCATCATCATCCTATTTAACACTGTTTCTACATAAAAAAATAGTATGTTAGTAAAGTACATAGCCACAACATAGTTTGACAGATACTATTTCCATGCCAAGAAAAGGGCAGAGGGATGCAGATAGAAAGAGGCAAATGAGAGACACAAAATAACTTATCTATAACTGTACTCTTTTTCCAGCTTCCACATCAGGAGTGATCATCAACACCTGCGGATGGATCAAGGGCGCGGGGTATAAGGTGCTCACACATGCTGCACAGGCTTTTGAGGTAACAAATCAGCCTTGGCTTACATTTAAGGCTAATTTAAAAATGGAATTTGTTAAAAAAGTTCTTAGAAAATCTTCAAAATATTAAAAAAATTGGCAAAAAGTAGCTAATGTCCTTTCTCGGGTTCTGAATAGCCCGCATACCAAATCTGTTCACTAGTTTTGGCGTAAAAGCGCTACAGATAGACAGCCAGAGTTACTTTCATATTTATAATATTAGTAATAAGAATTAATATATTATTATTTAATTCAGGTTGACGTAATTTTGGTGCTGGACAACGAGAGGTTATACAATGAACTCAAGAGGGATATGCCTAAGTTCGTCAAAGTGGTCTATTTGCCGAAGAGCGGAGGTGTAAGTATTCAGATTTTCCATGTAGAAATTATCGCATAGCTCGATGTCGTTACGAAAATAAATTCCTAACAAAAGCGACTCGCGCAATGTTCAATGAGGATGTATTTGCAAAATAAATATCACTTATAGTAAGAGTATATAGCTTCTTCTAAGAAATATTTTTATAAAATTTAATAGGGTTGTTTCCTAGTATTCATTTAGTTAAAAATAAATTAATGCACCGAAAGTTCACAAAACTAGAAACACGATAAGCTATACCATATTATTTATAACTGACCATATAATTTTTAATTAATTTATGAAATTTAAATTTATAGCTTATGACGTCACGCCATTAAAAACGACGAGTAGAGACCGATGTCGTCATTCTTTCTACCTCTATATTTGACAATGAGTACAATGACAAGTATTTGACAGTGACAGATATATGTATAACCCGAAATAACCTCAGAATTAATGTTTTGTTTACTTGCTTCTGTGAAATTCTGTGTGTTAATTGCATTTAAGTGATACAACTGATAAAGAATTATGGAGAAAGGATTTATGAAAGCTAATAGTTCCAATCTGCCAATAGTAGACTCTTTTATGGTCGGTCAATTCTTTGCCAATAACCAAGATTTTTATTCAGCGGAACGTGGATGAACAGTTTATTTGGAGCACTAATGGTCGTATTTCCACAGCCTCGCACAACACAAACCTTGTAGGTATTCATTTTATTTAAGTTCTTTAAAACAGCATCAAATCTTTTCGAACGCTGACACAAACATAACCTCAATATAAATAAACACAAACTTTACGTTTCTTTGCACCGTTTCATTTTACCGCGCACACAACTCAAAACATTTAAGGTATTTTATTTTTGTGCTAAATGTATAAATATAATTTATATATATAAAATATTATAGTTTTTGTAGCTATTTTATACAAATACATTATTAACATTAAGAAATCCATTAGTTGGTATGTTAGTTTTTTCTCGTTAGATGTGCTTTAAAATGTAAAGGAATGAACAGACAACGATGACGTCACAGTCACGTGATCTAGCGTTTTCTGAGCAATATTTTAAGAGAAATAGAAAAAAATGTAATACATAAAAAATAAAAAGATTTGAGACGAAAAATGAAAGAGAGGGTGATCTTTAAATTATTTAGAAGCTATCTAAATAGATTTCCGAAAATTGGAAACAACCCTATTGAATATTACTTGTGTTTATACTTAGAAAGGGTTTATATCATCATCTTATATTTATCAATTAATTTTAATTTCATCTAGGTGGTAGAGAGATCGTCAACGCAGCGAGCGGAGTCACGTGACGCGCGTATCCGCGAGTACTTCTACGGCAAGCGAACTCCCTACTACCCGCATTCGTTTGACGTCAAGTTTTCTGATTTGAAGATATATAAGGTAACAACTATGTACCATATTAATTAGGATATAGTTTTATTTCTTAAGTTTTTAAACTCATGCAACTTGTGGATTTGTAAAACAGTCTTATAAAATATGAATGTCTTTAAAACTTTCTTTTTTTTGAAGAGTCAGTATGGTTTTGACAACTAAGTATCTCTCTGTTCATCCATATAATTTTTCGCAAAAGTACCAAGTCTCATAAACCGACATGAAGATGTTTGTTAAATCTTTTAACTAAATTGAAAAATGACTACAAGCATGAAAAACATTATCAATTCCAAAATATTAAACAAATTTCTAAGGTATTGTAACCCGGCACGGGGTTTTTACTCCCACCGTTCTACAGTAAAAATTAAATGGTATAGGAAACTAATGAAACAACACAACTATATTTCACTTCCATGTATTTTGCCGACAAAAATTAGGTTATTATATAATGCTGTAATAGACACACAATAATAATTTCACACACAGTACAGGGCTGACCGCCCCAGACCACTATGTCTCGGGTTCCACAGTGGTCTGAAGTGGCAACCTCTGTCAAAATCCTATACCTTTGAACATGAGTATATTGACTCTAAACAAGGCCTCAGGGCCGCTTTGCAAGTTCGAGAGGTGAACACTGGTGACTGGTAGCTCAATCGTTAAATGTAGTAATCACTATGCTGCACACACGCAGCCAGATAATAAAATTAATACAAAGCTCTTGTTAGACAAGGCTCACAAAATACTCTCTCTCTGCATACAACTCCCTAGTCTGAAAGTCTCTCCCTCAGTCTCTCAAATAGCTCCCCTTGGCATCGGTGATATACGGGGTCCGTCTATCTCCACACGAAATCGCGTCCTCCGGGGCATGTCACACAGGACAGATAATCACACAGCACTCACGCACAACACAAGGTACCTGCCGTCTTCATGTAACGAGGAGCGTGGAGGCGGTAGCCGCCACTGTGGGTCAGCCACGCTGTCACAGCTCACCCGTCGGACCGTACCTGGCCGACGAACAGTCGCAAGACCACGGCGACACCAATCACCCACGCGGTGACCACGTGCACAAGAGTAGCCTGAGATTAAGGCCCTCCTAAAAAAACCAGACCTGTAGACAACAACCCTGTATGAATCGCATGAATCTACACGAATTCCGAGAGGAACAGAAACACGTACAATATACTCACAGGAAACTCCAAAATATGCTCCGAAGAAATAATGGCCGACAAGCGTCAGAAACAGTCGGGAACAAAGTCTGCTTCCATTGCAGACGGGTCCTGGATAAGGATGAGCGGGAAACGATGCCTGACAAATATATGGCTCGACGGCACTCGTGGTGATGCCACGAGTGCCGTCGAGCGAGTGCGGCTCCAGAACCCTGGCCCCTCCAGACACCAAGCTCAGACCCAAAAATGGCGTGACTCCTCACGTCCAAACCCCCAAAAATCCCTCCTTTTCCATCGCAATGACAATGCACTCTCTCGAATGTTCGACCACAGAGCAGAGCAAACTCCTTCTTGTCATAGACAATTTCCTGTCAAACTCGACTAATCGATCCTTACGTCCGAATGCATCAGACCGATGAAATTTATCAAATGATTTCCAAACACCTCACATAACACAGCTAAATAATTGCTACTAATTATTTAATATAAACAATTAATTAAAACGTTTAATCTGTTTACGATTTAGACTAAGAACACACAACGCCATCTAGTTGGATCTCCAATCCAACACAAATCGATTGTTAACCTTAATTCGACAACAGATGGCGTTTGCAACGTCACAGTATGTCCCAATTGTTTATAGGTCCAATTAAGGGTTATATTTTACTATTATTCCTTTACTATATAGAAAAAATCAAGAAGTGTTTAATCAGTAGAATGGGAGCCCAGTATGACGATTTTTAAATACCGAATGCGACCTCTCAGTTCGATGACTTAAATTCCGAAGAGTATTCTGGAAAGGTCTTCTAGTAACATCAATTTCCACCAGGTGGGCGCCCCGTCCCTGCCCGACTCGTGCATGCCGCTGGGCATGCGCGCGGAGGACGCGCTCACCAAGCTGGTGAGCGTGTGGCCGTCGCCGGCGCTGCACCACCGCCTGCTCGCCGTGTCCTTCGCCGCGGGGCCCGACGACGACGTGCTGCACTCCAATCTAGCTGGATTTGTGTGTGTGTGAGTATTGAAGTGTAAATTGTGTAAAGAAAACTGTGTCTGGGCTGTGAAGGTGGTATTTGGTGTCGATGTCTGAGTTTGTGTGGAAAATAAGATAAGAGAAGGCCTGTCTGCATCAAAACTTTTACATACAACAAACCACAAAAATCTTTAGTGTTTGTCCTGACGACCTTATTACCCCATGTCTTTAAAGAACATGTGAGTAGGGTTGTGCTGGAATGAAGCATTTTCAAGAAAACTTGAAATGCGGAGAAAGAACAGTGCTATTTCTTATTTTCATACAAATGTTTATTCTCCAACATTTTCAATTTAATTTGGGATTTTAAAAACAGCCATCTAACCACCCATTTTCTCCACAGGACGGCAGTCGACATGGAACGCCAGATGCTGACCATCCTGTCCCCCCAACCCCGTCCCCTCCCCAACACAGTGCTGCTACTCTCCGAGCTACAGTACATGGACAATCACTAGTCCGTGCTCTTTGGCCCTCGGCTGCGTCACGCCTTCAGTAACATCTCGCTTTCTCATTGAGCGAGATATTGTAATGTGCTCGCTTGTTTTGCGATGGGGAAAAGTCGATGAAAATGTGTCGATATTTTTGTGGTGCGTCACTATAGGTTTTTTTTTAAATTGAAAGCATCGATAAAACATTGCATGTTTTTGTGGTACGTCACTATGGGTAATTTTGAAATTGGAAGTATCGATGCAATTATGTGTCGAGCATTTGGCGTATCTATTCTCATATTCTGTTATTTTTTTTTTAATGATTGATGTTCATTCTGCGGTGATTTAACGTATGGTGATTCTCAAATTCAACCAAAATTTATTTGTGTCAGAAAACTTTTACGGATTTTATCGCAGTTATATTCATCATCCTCCGACTTCCGAGCCTTTTTCAGAACTATTTTGGGGTCGGCTTCCAGGATTTTATCGCAGTTATATTATGACCTGAATTGTTTATATGTATAAAAACGCCAAAATATTATATTTCAAATTGATTTTGTTAACTCGAATGTCTTCATCGTAAAATAATAAAGAGCACATGATCAATACTGTTACGATCCGTTACGCAGCTGGGAGTCAAACCCGTGTCGTGAAGTGTGATATCGAACCAACGATCCGTTTGGATCTCAAAAATGACTGTACATATATTTAATTAGACTAATTATAAATAAATAGTTTAAGATATTGACTATTTGTGTCATTACAATAAAAAATGTGTATGGAAAGATTTGTAGTTTGTTTTTTGTATAAAAAGAAATGCTGTGAATATGTTCTATATAGTGCTGGAGTGGAGACCACGGACTAGCAAGCGCAGCGTAGGACGTCCACCAACAAGGTGGACAGACGACCTTATAAAGGTCGCCGGAAGACGCTGGATGCAGGTCGCCTCCAACAGGTATCTGTGAAGATCTAAGGGGGAGGCCTATGTTCAGCAGTGGACGTCCTATGGCTGAGATGATGATGATGTTCTATATCCTTTTGGTCTATAGCTACTTATACCACATATTTATTCGAAAATAAGGTTAGCTTAGAAGTTAACTAATCACAGTATATGATTCGTCATGCCTATGCATATAGGCATGACGAATCACTACATAGTATAAAACAAAGTCGGTTCTTCTGTCCCTATGTCCCTTTGTACGCTTAAATCTTCAAAACTACGCAACCGATATTCATGTGTTTTTTTTAATAGATTGATTTAAGAGTGATTTAAGAGGAAGGTTTATATGTATAATAACATGCATTAAATAGTGCCGAAATACTGTTACTCGTGCGAAGCCGGAGCGGGTCGCTAGTGAAAAAATAAATTAGTCCGTCTTTTAGATAACCCTGAAATAATGGACACGTATTAGTACTTTTATTTATTACATAAGCGTGACGTCACAAACTCCCTCTCCCAACCTTTAATGCCTTATCTCTCAATCTTCTTATCTCAGTGAACTTTTAATATTTTTTTTGGTAAACTAAAAAACGGACTAATTACAATCACTATTTTTTAACCCTGTTGTCACGCCTATTTCGGAAATAAGGTTTGTCTAGGAGTTACCCAAAATAATCACAGTATTATAACAGTAAAATGATCCAAATAAAACACTTAACTTTGTAACGTGTTTTATTTACAAAAAATAGAGGTAGACACTAATTTATTTACAGGAAGACTTGCTACTATACATTTCGAATTTCATTCAAATTCTAATATTAATAAGGCAGTTCAATATAGTTAAAAGTACAATAATTATGTCTTTATGTAGTACCAACAGTACAGTCATGTGTCAAAAAGATATTCGGAAACTATTATTTGACTTGCAACTGCAAAATATTATACTATGTCTAGTCCATTTAAAATCATTGTTAACAGTAGAATAAATTTTTCAGAAATCTGAACAACTTTTTACACTAACTGTACGTGTTTTTTGGCTGTATAATCTAAATGATCAGTGCCACAGATAAAATAAATCAAGTAAATGACTCGAAACAAATTCCAGAACACATTTCCCTATTCTCATAAATAATGTAGAAATAAAAATTATAAAACTTTTAATTATCAAAGTGTATTGTATAAACTTGGAAGAATAAATATATATTATAAATAAACATGATACTATACAATTTCCAATAAATCCACATTTATTCATATTACCTCAATCTGACAAATTTCTCGAATAGATTCTATTGAATGAAGAATAAGGTTTTATTACAATATTGGCAGGATAATATTCGATTGGTAAAATCTGACAGATTCGGGTAGGTTGACCTGCTGGCGTCTGTGTATTGAGCAAGGCCAACCAAGCTGCTGCCAAAATGAGTGTCTTTTCTAAATGTTTTAAGGCGGCTTATATTGAGATAAAAAGATAGAATTTAATCAATAGGATAGACAACCTTTATTTTGTTCACCAAACTCGGGTCAAATTAAGTATTTCCCAAGTTTGTTCAATATTATGCTAATACGTGGCATAAATTCGAATAGTTAAAAACTATTTTTAACTATTCATTTTAACTCATATTCATATTTTTGTATCTTCCCTTTTTTGGTGTAGTTGACAATTCTGTCCGTCAGTACAAAAAATGCTATTTTCCCATATATTTCTTTGAAAATTGACAGCTGTCAACTAGACAAAAAAATCGGTACCCCTACAAGCTCTTAGTTGAAAAAACTCATAGTGCAGTACAGTCTCAAAAAAAGTATTGTACATAATTTATGGTTCAGTTCTGTTGTCTATTCTGGGTAGTTCTAGAATCTTCTGTGTTCTCCTTTACGTGGGATTTAGCGAACTTGATGGCGACGCGCATCGCGTCTTGGACTAGTTGCTCGCAGTTTATTAGGCTCACCTGTAATACAGTTTTGTATTAATTGCTGTTATGGATCATATAAAAAAAAGTTTTATTTGTAAGATAAGTGTAATCAAATGTTTGTAGTCATGAAATACAGTAATGATCATTATGAACTTTTAGTTTTAAAAGATGTACCCCAAAACACATCATCTATGTGCTTAAAATTAAGTCGAACAGAAAAGAAGTTTAAAAAAAAGTGCAGATCACTCTGTAGGATATAATACATAGATATACCGAGTAAGTTGGAAATTAATTGTAATTTATTGAAGACACTAACAAATAAGGTTGTTGTGTGGCCTGTAATGTTCGAGGAGTTTTTGAAAATAAATAAACATGAGGTACCTTAGTAGGCGTCATCTCGGCGAGTGTGGTAGCCGCCCCCCCCTGCGGCCGCGCCCCCAGCGCCCGCGCCGCGCAGCCCAGCCAGCTGTGCGCTGAGAACGACGACGTCACCAGCTCCTGCAGGGGACGGAAACTATTACTATTATATGATGATGTCCTCTTAGCCGATGACCGGCTATGGCGGCTGTTCTCATGTAAGGAAATTAGCATACTGCGCAGGACATAGGTATTATAGTGCACAAACATTTGCGCAGACACAGGTGGACTCACTATTCCTTCACTCTCATAGCGCGATGGGAGAGAAATTCGACACGACCGGTGAGTGACCAAGTATTATATACCGCTTGATTGTATAAAAGTTTCCTATTAAGAAGTCAATTCTAGCGTCGATAACAAGTGGTTTTGCTCACGGCTATTAGAGGAAGTGGGGTTCTATTAGACATGTGTTGCTGGGAAGACGGTTGCGTCACTTCTTTCTTCCCGATAATAACACATAGGAAGCGGTGAAGGGTGAACGTTTTGGGGGCTGTCTCATGTTCTCATGTTCAATTTGGTTTTCCGGGAATTTTTGTCATTTCAAATGTCTATTTTGACCAGACTAGTCTTGCTTTTGGTTACATTACCTGCGGCACAGTACACGCGGCGACCAGCACTCCCCCCGCACAGCCCAGCACCATGGTGGGCATGCTGTGCCTCTCCGCCAGCACGGCTCTGACACCCTCGCTCTGCATCAGGTAGGAGCAGCGGAGGAAGTGCACCACGAAGCGGCGACCCTCTTGGGCTGCTTGCGAGACTACTTCTTGGACTTCAGCCTCCGCTATAGCACTAGAATACAAGATGCAAAACAACTTTAAAACAAAAAGTATTGCTATTTTTAAAAAGGTTAATTCCCTCCAAATTTGAAAGAAATCCTTTTTTAGTTTATAGAAATATCAAGATCTACTGATATGGTTACTAACTTTAAAACAATTTCAATTTTAAAACCACTAAGCTATGCCCAAATTGGTAGACCAATGACCCTCCTTTAGTAGCTCAAATTCATCAACAAAACCTCCCTAAAAATACACTTTTTTTTTTCCGACGTCAAAAATCATCAAATGGTAATCAGCGGGAGGGGTCCCGCTGTGGGTTAGCAGCGGTGAGGGAGTGGCAGACTCTTACTGACTAAAAACCGTCGTGTTCCGTCATAGGCCTTTTATGTACCAGGGCCGCGGTATCTCTTTCGAACAACCCGCAGCCCCGGCAGGCCTTGGCCCTGCTAGGCCCCCTTGTATAACGTTTAAAGCTTACTTAATCAAACACAAAAAAAAAAAACACTTAAATAAGTAGTAACAGTAAATTCAACTCACTGCAGCGCCTGGTCGTTCTTATTGACTGCTCTATTGGCGAAACTGTCGAGTAGCGCGAGACACTTAGCATATTCCCCATAAGGTGCTCCGTTACCACCACATAACTCTGCCAGCTGTTGCTTAATGAGAGAAACCTCTTCCTTCTTGCGTTCTGGCTCTATCAGGTCTATTACTTGGTCCAGTTTCTCTGCTCGGCAGAATAGTTCGCGGGCCTGAGGGGAAAGTTGAGATGTTGGGTCACCTCGTGTGAGGAAAGTGTTGTATATGAATGTGAATTGATATAAAGGATGAACTATGTGAAGGATGGATGATATTGCTGCAAGGCAGTGCAGAGAAGATCATTTGGGATATAACTATAACGTCAAACAGGAAATTATGGAAGAAGAAGACATGCTGCGTCGACCCTAAATAATTGACCCTAAAAATTGGAATTGGGATAAGGTCAGAGACATGATATAATAGCCATAATCGAATATTAGCATGGGGAAGATGAAGAGTAATAGACAAAAAGGGTAAGAAATTTTTAAGAAAAGTCAAATATTGTATTTTTTCTTTTAGCAGGAAAATGTTCCAGTTGAAAGGACTGGTACCTGTTTAGCCCGTTCCCCGGTGAGTGCGTGCAGCGTAGGGCTCTGCCCCCCGGCACCCTTCACCAGCGTGATGCAGAACTCCTCCAGTACGCCTGTTGAGGGCACGTGTGTGCCGCAGCATAGCTCCCTGGTAATAACATCATCATGAAGAAATCATATGAAGCATTCAACAGCATTTTGGAGGGCTTTGGACAGACTGAATGTAATAAAATAATTTATTATCCTTGAAAGATCACTGGATCCCCTAAAAATCAGGTTGTAAAGAGTGCAGGCCTAGTTCAGACTTACTTGGAGAGGAGCGGCGGCTCCGCGCACACGAGGCGCAGGCCCAGCTCGGGGTAGGTCTCGCCGGGGATGCTCAACACACCGCTTTCTCGGGTCAGCTGGACGCTGTCTACTATGCGGGTGTCTACTCGCGCGTTGCAGCTTATTGACTCCCTGCGACATAATATTACAGCACTTGTAGTCAAGAATTCATCGGCTAATTGAACAGTTATGGACTGTAAAACAACTACAGATTGCGCAATCGGGCACTACAAAATTGTCATCCAGTAATATTACTCACCTAATAAGGTTCTGCACATCCAAAATGACATTCTGCGACAATTTATCTCCGTAGACCGACAAATGCAAAGTGAGGCCCTTGTCCGTCACACTGGACCCTGTGGGACACACCGCACTCCTGGGCAGCACCTGTCTAACCGCCGCATTCAACAGATGCACTCCTGTATGATTCTGCATCAGTTTCAAACGTCTTTCTTCATCAATTTCTAGTGTCACTTCCATATCACAGTTCACACACTTCCTACTACCGCCCCCAACCGCAAAGTACCCCTTATGGAACACAAACCCTTGGAGCTTAAACACACTGTCCACTTGCATAGCCACATTGTCATTCACGTATATAATCCCCTCATCAGCCGCCTGACCACCTTCCTCGCAGTAGAAATTTGTGTCTTTAGTCACTATGTAATAAGGTGCATCTTCGCATGCTTCCAAAAAGTCTATGAAGACGCATTCTTCGTTTAAAATGCCTATAACTTTGGTTCTGAGCGGTTTGAACTGGATATTCTTTCCGTTGGCTGTGTAGTCATATTTAAAGGTGTCATTGGTGTAACTGTAGCCATTTTTGTTCATGGTTTTTATGGCTTCGTTAAACAGCTGGTCTTTATTATTCGTTTGTTCTTTAAAGGCAGTCTTGTGCCTCGTCCTGTGCTTGGAGAGAAGCTTCCAGAAGCCTCGTTTGTCGATGGTGAGGCCGTTGAGGTCGGCGATACGTCTGATCACGTCTTCTTGGAAGCCGTGTGTGTCGTATAGTTTGAACACCAGATCGCCGGGAATTTCCTTCGAATCTATTTTCGACATTGTCTGTAAAAGTTAGATATTAGTTAATATTTGTAGTTACAGCGACGATAAAAACTGATACAAAAAAGAAAGACTAATTCGGGGATCAAACCTAAGCCTACTAAACCCGAAAATCACGCGATTTACCAGTACAGCAAACCGTTTACGGCGGATGTCAATGACCTATTTATCTGATGATTTGCCCACTGAAAATACGGATTTGATATATACTTTATGGGGAAAATATAAAAATTCTGATAGCAAATCGAAAGAAAGACAGGTTATTGTATTTAATCTTAAATCGTAGTAGAAGAACAGTTATATATCAAACCTCTTTCAACTCCTTATATCCCAAATGAAACCCTGCGAGCTCCACATCACTCAAGGCTTCCACCTCAGGGTACTGCTTCACCAGGTCCTTCCACTTCTTCATCAGGCCAGACCGCATCCTGGCGTAAGCCTGCTCCTCGTGGTCAATGATGAGCTTAGCGTCTTCTTCCTTGGCCAGGAGTTCAGGGTAGGTGGACCCCAGGCTTTCAGCTACCTCGTCGTAAAGGATACGAAGAAGTTTTGGGTTTTGGAACACGTCCGTGGATATTTTGAATGATTTCCGCATTATTTGTTTAAGGTTTAGACTGGAACGAGGAAGATGATTTAAACTGGCTTTAGATTGATCATGTAGTATGCAAATCTATGAAAAGTCACAAAGAAATGTGTGTAACAAAGTTGGAATGTAATACCCATTATGTTTTAAAAAGAGTAACCATGGAGTTTCTTGCCCGTTCTTCTCCATAGGAAGCTACTTTTGGAATTAGGCAACTAGAATCAACCTTATTTATAAATTTTGACGTTTATAAGTGCTTGTAAAGGCCTAAATGAAATAAATGATTTGATTTGGAAATTGAAGTTCTCATCCTTCATCATCCAGCCCTGTTCCAAAATTATTTTAACTCATATATTTCTTCAAAACTTTGAAATAATTTATTAATCAATGCTTTCTTTATTTAAATTCTCTAGTCACCTTAAAAATCGATTTCGTTAAACCAAATGTACTGTAATTTAATGAATAGTCACATACATTTTTACTTAACAAAACTCACCTAGAAGCAGGAAACACGCCATCAGCTAGACAGATGCTGATCATTCGTATATGATCCGCTAGACTTCGGTACGCGGCGTCCACTGTCGCGTCCTCTCGGTAACTGCCGCCGTAAGGGTTCACGCCTTTACTGTTCTGTGTGATGAACAAATATTCGATTATTTCATTACTGTTGAACCCATGTCTCTTTGTATGTAAGGCGAAGGAATAAACAACCACCACGATAGCTTTCTGCCAAAAGTCTGTTTCAACTTTTTTGTAATAATACGATTGAAATCCAGGTTACCTCAAGTCGAGTCGTTAGGATTAATCACTGCGATTGTCGGAGGTTGCTATTGATCAGTGTGGTAAATTATTGCGATTCATCGGGATATATAAAGTACGCCTTTTACCACCGATTTTGTGGTCTAATTTCTAATGGGATAGTTCGCTACCTGCTCTATCACCCATGTGGTAGGCAAGTCTTTGTTTGCGGGCTCCCCCTACAGTATGGCAGCCAAGCGCTTCAGTCCTATGATAGTGTCAACATCCTGCTGTTTAGTAGTGAGGAGTTAGGGGTTACCTTCTCAATCGCTCTGATGATGGGCAGGAACAAGTCCGTGTCGTAGTTGGAAGGCACGCCCTGGAGTATGGCAGCCATGCGTTCCAAACCCATGCCAGTGTCTACATGATGTTTGGACAGAGGCTTCACTTTACCGTCTTCACCTCTAGAACAACAAACAATAAGATAAAAAAAATATATATATATAGATGTATGTTCAGCAACATAAGTCACTTTTCGATTTTTGTGTTCAGGTATTTTGTTACAAGTACTTCGTTGCTGTGTTCCTGTTGGAGGTACTGCAGAAATATGCTTAAAAATAATATGGAGTTTGTTCCACCATTTCTTCTTCTCAACAAAAAGACAGGAGGTGGTAAAGGATGAGCGTTTATGGGAGCAGATTTTCATAAAATTTACTTTGAATAAACGAACGTGTAGCTAGAAGTTTGAAAACTTACCTATTACACTGTATAAACACAAGATTCCATATCTCCGTCAGGCTGCCATCAGGGTTGACATAATGTATCTCGGTGCATGGACCACAAGGGCCAGTCGCGCCCATTTCCCAGAAGTTATCTTTAGAACCTTTCTCCAATAACCTGCTGTCTGCAACACTGGAAGGAAGATATTTTTTTTTTCAAAATAGGATTACTGTACTTTCTAATGACCGAGGGGCATTTGTACCGGTCTTGCGCCTCCTATTTGAGCTCCCTTTAAAGGACTTTTCTGTCTTATGTTCTTTATGTTTAGCTAATAGGATAATAATTATTATTTTAGTTTTTTTGGCATTTGAAATATGTATACTTAGTAAAATTTAATTTTCAACCAATTCAATTCCAAAAAGCCAAATAAATGCTATGTTTCTGTAGCATGTTTATGCATGCTCATAGCCTAACTCAAGCTTCTATTTTATCACATCTATTATTATCACTATTGTCCATAAATAAAGCAGCAAGCCAGTACCCGATAGCCCTCCAGATATCTCTGCACTCTGTATCAGTCTTCAGTCCCATAGCAGCATCTCCCATGAAGTATGTCACCACCAGCTTGTCTGGCTTCAATCGGTATGGACCCAGGAGGAGGTCCCAGGCCATTTTGCATGCTTCTTTCTGAAAATAAATTATGTTTAGTATTTTAAGTTAGACAATGGATGATTGTTATTGTTTTTAGATATGGTATAGACAATGGTTTATATAAGATTAGTAAATATTATGTACATGAGATAAGCTTCTTTTTAAGAATTAATCCTGTACCCAATAATGGGATTTGAAAAATAATTGTGATAAACAAAACATGAATACATTACTTCAAATACATAAAGAGAACAATCTTGGTATAACTTTTTATTGTAAACTCCAATGTAAATACAGTAATAAAAACAACTTAATCAATTGAACTATTTGTTTGTTTACTATGTATTTGTGTAAAAAGTTCTATCAGGATTGTTTACCTCTCATTGAATAGCTTCTCAAATAGAGTACAATTCTTAAAATCGTACCTTATAATAATCACCAAAGGACCAGTTGCCGAGCATTTCAAAGAAGGTGTGATGATGTCCATCAGTGCCCACTACGTCCAGATCATTATGCTTGCCTCCAACCCTCACACACTTCTGTGAGTTCACCGCTCTGAGGCACGGTGCTGCTATTTTACCAAGGAATACTCCTTTGAACTGTAAATGATAAGAAGAATATTATTCATTTATTAATTGATTGCAGTATAAGTGATTCTGTATTGAAGTCTTAAATATGAGATTTTTTTGAATCTTCAATGTTTGAAAATTTTTAAATTTTTAGTTACAATCTATAAGAAGCAAATAATATAGATATACTGTTATTAAGCCCTGTTGGATAGTATCATTTTGATTAAAACTGTTAATTACAGGGTTAGTAATACATAATAAAATTTGAGTTTCAATGGCTTAACACTTTCGATGCCCAGCACCCGGGATTCGAGTCGAACCATAGTTCATTCCTTATGCCCGCAACCCGAATACCGAGTCGTCGCTATGTGTAGCTATAGATTGCATGTGCTTATGCCCAGGACCCGAATAGCGAGTCCATAGCTAAGTAAGCTGTAAGGGTTGTCAAAAGTAAATAAATGAAATCAATTGAAAAAACATCGCTTTAGTTTATAACGGATTAGAAAACGTAAATTGGTATTATTCCATCCAGTTATTGCTTCACTCCAGTATTGTATTAATTTGGTACATTAGATCTTGTTTGATGTTAGTAATAATGCGCTCACGCGCGCCATCTATTGATGTATGTCCAAATCAAGAGACGTTAAATTCGCAAAGATAATCCTTGCCTAATATAAATGGGAAATAAATTTATTATTAGGTCAAAGTAATATAAAAATACTAGTGTTTACAGCTAAATCACATATCATTTACAAAATATGAGAAGAATTACGGATTTCAAAGGTTTTTGAAAGTATCTCATTTGGGGATCTCTTTGAAAATATTAATAACATAAACGGAAGTAATACGGAAGTGCAAACAGATTACCGAATGAGCTTAAATTATTTTGTAAATACGTACCTACTTTTAGCAGCAAAGAAGGGTTAAGTTTTTACCTGAGTAAGACCTTTAATCGTTTGCCGAAAACTTTTTTAAAAGTTAAAACAAAAGTGCATCTATCGCCTTTTGTGCAATAACGAGATTTATGGTTCTTTATCTCTGGCCCGTAAAATGACAAACAAAGCGCGTCGGCATGTTTTTTGAGATTACGAGTATTTAAACTAAAAACTAGATACTTATTTTCTTTGTTATCCTATGCAGGTGTTAAAACAAAGCACGTCGGCGTTGTATTGATTAAAAAAAAAGCTTACAGAAACATGTAGATAAATCATATTAAGTAAATCTGTTCTAACATAATGTACGTTAAAATTAAAAAAATAGTCTCTTTAACAACATAATAAATTAAATAACAAGACGGGATTTATTTTCTTTATTCTGATCAAAAATGCACAATAATTATATTCTAGTAAATTATTTTGGGTAGCCCTACGCTCGGTGGGCGGGGCTTAAGTGAACCCGGACGCCGGGTTTTCGGGCATAAGGGTCCCGTTCCGATACAATTGCGCTGTTGGACTCGAATACCGGGTTGTTATGTAATTATGCAAAATATTTTTGGGCATGTGGATAGGAATTGCTTTTCGGAGCTGGGCAGCGAAAGTGTTAAATTATATATTCAGTAAGAAAATTGCCTTCCTTAGTAATCATTCTGCCACTATACATAACATTTTAACCGGATTGAACCTAAGACGACCCACTGACCGAAATACCGTATAACCGATTCCAAAAACGACCTATGCGCAAATAGGTCTTACCTGGTTCATGCCAGCATTAACGAAAGGGACACTGGCATCGTAAAGAGGGACCACGGAGCTAGACTTGACGTACTTGTGGCCATGTTTAGTCTGGAAATAGTCTATAAAACTACTCCGTATAAAGCTGCTGGACGATTGAAAGCGGACCCAGGGCTGGTGGTCTACGAAACCCCTTCTAACCGGTACTCGAAGCATTTTAGGTTATATGCAGTTACCGAGGCACTAGAAATCAGAGATCTTATGCCTTTCACCTCGATTGTAAGTTACTTGCACAACCAAATATTCTGTTAACACAACATTTCACGGCTTTGTAAGAAAATTCGTAAATTTCGGCAAACTTCGACAGCTTTTGCTGTCATTTGTCTGTCAATCAAACAAAAAGCAAAAAAATGTCAAGTTCTCAAGTCTCATTGTCAACGTCAGTTCGTGAAAAACAAAAACATTTGCTTAACAGCCAGATTTAATTAATCTTTAATGACTTTTGTATATAACATCATCATCATCATCAGCCTATCGCAGTCCACTGCTGGACATAGGCCTCTCCAAGTGCACGCCACTGAGATCGATTTTCGGCTTCTCGCATCCAGCTCCTGCCAGCCGTCTTGCGCAAGTCATCACTCCACCGTGCCTGAGGACGTCCTACACTACGCTTGCCGAGGCGCGGTCTCCACTCTAGAACTCGTTTACCCCAACGGTTATCGGTTCTTCGGCTAATATGGCCAGCCCACTGCCACTTCAGCTTGCTGATTCGGTGGGCTATGTCGATGACCTTGGTTCTCTGACGGATTACCTCATTTCTGATGCGATCCCTCAGAGAAATGCCGAGCATAGCCCTTTCCATAGCCCGCTGAGCGACTTTAAACTTGTGAACCAGCCGTACCGACAGTGTCCACGTTTCGGCTCCGTAAGTCATGACAGGTAGGACGCACTGATTGAAGACTTTTGTCTTTAGGCACTGTGGGATCGACGATGTTAGGACTCGACGTAGCTTCCCAAATGCAGCCCAACCCAACTGAATTCTCCTATTCACCTCGTCCTCAAAGTTGTTTCTACCTAACTGCAATGTCTGCCCGAGGTATACATATTTCCGAACAACTTCGAGAACGGCGCCGTGTATCGCAATCGGTTCCGGTAGAATATGTTCATTGAACATGACCTTGGTTTTGTCCAAGTTCATCCGTAGGCCGATGCGTAGAGAAGATTCAGCCAGGTCGTTCAGCATCTGTTGTAGGTCCTGCAGCGTTTCCGCCATGATGACGATATCGTCAGCAAATCGCAAGTGAGAGATGTGTTCGCCATTGATGTTGATGCCTCGCCCTTTCCAGTTCAGCGTCTTGAACATATCCTCCATTGCATTAGTGAACAGTTTCGGGGAAATAACATCCCCTTGTCTCACTCCTCGATGCAACGGTATGGGCCTTGTTTGCTGATTCTGTACTTGGACGGACATTGTAGCGGCTTCGTAGAGACATCTCATCACTTGGATGTATCGCCAATCTACTTGACAACGCTGCAGGGACTCCAGAACAGACCAGATTTCAACCGAGTCAAAGGCCTTCTCATAGTCCACAAATGCTAGACACAGGGGCTGATTATACTCTTCGGTCTTCTGTATAATCTGCCGCACTGTGTGGATGTGGTCTATGGTGCCGTATCCGCTCCGAAACCCGGCCTGCTCCGGTGGTTGGAATTCGTCGAGTCTTCGCGCAAGTCGGTTCGTGATCACTCTTGAGAACAGCTTATAGACGTGGCTTAGGAGGGAAATGGGTCGATAGTTCTTCAGCTGGGTTTTGTCTCCCTTCTTGAAGAACAGGACGACAACACTCCTACTCCACGCCTCTGGAGTTCTCCCTTCAAACAGGACGGCATTAAAAAGCTTCTGGAGCTCCCCCAGTACGGGCTTCCCTCCTGCTTTTAAAAGCTCTGTTGTAATGCCATCCTCGCCAGGGGCTTTTCCATTTTTGAGCTGTCTCAGAGCGATCTCGATTTCGTCACTGCTGACTTCTGGCAGGTCTTCGGTGAAATGGCGTGTTAATGTGGCTCTAGAATCCTCATTTCCGGGATCAGGTCGAGATGCATGCGATGCGTATAGCCGGCCATAGAAATTTTCCACTTCCGAAAGGACTGCCGGCACCGAAGAAACGACTTCTCCACTTGTTGTGGTCAACTTCGTCAAGTGGCTTCTTCCAAGAGATTGTACGAACACCTTTGACCCCCGATTTAGCTCAATTGCTCTTTCAATGTCAAGAGTATTGGAGCACCGGAGGTCGCGTCGTACGTGCTTGTTGATCTCTTGGTTTAGAGCCCGCTTAGCTGACGAAGTGACAGGCGGGTTTTCACGTCGTTTCTTCATAAGCCCTAATGTCTCTTCCGAAAGCTTTGATTTCTTGCCCTTACGCTGCATGTTACAGAATCTCGAACCTTCCTCCCTGAGGATCCGAACCACATATTCGTGGTTCTGGTTAACGTCTGTTGTGGTTTCCACGGCGGCAAATCGGTTCTCCAAATTTGATTGGAACGCTTCAGATCCTGTCATGGTTTGGAGCAGTGTTGGTCGGAGCCTGGCCTTCATCAGACGGAAACGTTCGGCCTTGAAGTTGATATTCAGGGAGCCTCGGACAAGTCGGTGATCGCTACCGGTATTAAACCTATTGATCACGGAGACGTCTCTGAATATGTGCTTCTTGTTCGTCATGATGAAGTCAATCTCATTTTTAGTCATAGTGTCGGGGCTTTGCCAAGTCCACTTCCTTTGGGGCTGCTTTTTGAAAAAAGAATTCATCAAAAAAGAGCCCCTCGCGTTCGAGGAAGTTGACGAGCATTTGCCCCCTATGATTCCTGCTTCCAAATCCATGGGATCCTACTGCCGATTCGCCGCAAATCTGTACTCCCACTTTAGCGTTAAAGTCCCCCATGACAACGGTGTAATGGGTCTTTGTAGTGAAGTGGAGGGCCCTTGATATATCATCAAACATATCCTCCACTTCATCGTCTGAATGTGTCGAGGTCGGTGCGTACACTTGCACTACCTTGAGGCTATACCTGTCGGTGAGCTTTAAGATAAGGTACGCTACCCTGTTCGACACACTAGACACCTCCACAACGTTATCAGCTAGGGACTTATTAACCAGAAACCCAACGCCACCTTGGGATTGTTGGTCTCCCTCTCGGAAGTACATTAGGTGACCTGATTCGAGGGTTATGGTGTCCTCCCCCTCTCTTCGAACTTCACATAACCCTAATATGTGCCACCTAATCTTCCCAAGTTCCACCTCGAGTTGCGCCAGATGCGAGTCAAGCCGTAGCGTGCGGCCGTTGTACGTCGCAAGAGTCAGTTTAGTTTGGTGGCCTCCCGTAACCCGGAGATTCTTCGCACCCCCTGTCCCGCCGTAACCACGGTCGCCACCGTGACCGGGAATAGCGGGACTGCCGGGAACTAGGGGCCGTGGCTTTTTTGTGCTGCTCATGGAGGTATTTAGCCTACTGCTATCACGCTGGCCAGACGGGTTGATAGAGGGTTTTTTTCGAGTTTTCCTTCTCTCGCACTGGTGTTCGGTGCATTTTTTTCCATTAGTCGACTTCTACGACACCCACTGGAAGAAGGGGTAGCGACACATGTATTCTTAAGCCGTCGCTACACGGCTTGTATATAACACAGAAACTAAAAACCTGTGAATGAAATAGCTGAAACAGAGACTCCTATAAATGGTGATATAAAATAAAACAAAAATTCACAAGGAATGCATTGTTTATTATTAGTTATACACCGTGACTTTTTTGTCGTCTTACAAAGGTGGTCCACTCAATCTATCCGACATAAAATACCACTAGACACGATTATTAATTTTATAGCCTTACTTTATTAAGATAATAGGTGCAAAGAAAAATACTGAAAACAAAATGTTTAGTGTTTACGTATCAAACGGTAGAAAGTAGGTACTTTCCCAACGCGCCGCGCTCCATTGATACAAGATTCGGGCAGCGCTCACAACAGGGTGTTCTTATAATCTACGTCATGCATCATAATAATGAATTAATTTTTATTTTTAAATTATTCAAATCTCATAAATATTTTTTTTTTTATATATGATTACTAGTCATTGGATACATTAAGTAGGCTGCCGTTGTAAGACGACTAAAAAGTCACGGTGTAGATAGTAGATTAAAGTCCCGGCTGTCATTGAACATCCTTGGCAGTCGTTACGGGTAGTCAGACCAAGTCAGACAGAAGCCAGTAAGTCTGACATCAGTCTAACCAAGGCAAGGGGTATTGGGTTGCCCGGGTAACTGGGTTGAGGGGGTCAGATAGGGCAGTCGCTCCTTGTAAAGCACTGGTTGTACTCAGCTACATCCGGTTAGACTGGAAGCCGACCCCAACAAAGTTTGGGAAAAAGGCTCGGAGGAAGAAGAAGAAGATAGTAGATTAAAGACTTTAGTTTTTAGTATAAATAATTTATATGTAATTAAGGCGCATTTATCGCATTGGGGTAACCTGTAATGGTAAATGTATGTAGATAAATAAATAAATAAAATATTTCAGAAAATAATTGAAAAAAGTTGCGTCTGAAAAGTACTGGGAAATCGGAAAACTCATCCCTGTTTTGACAACTGTTTGATAGATTTTTGACAGCTTGACACTGACAGCAGCATTTTGACAGCCACTGCTAATAGGGCATTTTTCGAGAAAATTACAGCGATTCCTCCACAAAATTCCAACAATTACAAGAGTTATGAGTCGCAAATGAATTAATTAGTGTTGTAGTAAAATATTTAACTTAAAGCGTTCTAGAACACGTGTACGTTCGCTAGCGGTGTTTAATTGTTCGCTCTCTTTCATCACATAAACATCAGTGCAATTACAAAAATAGTGTTCGGTAGGGACACGTAAGTGTTTAGGTCCGATGCGTGAGATAAATTAAGAAAATGAAGCGTTTGGAACTGTACTTCTTGTGTTTATGCTTTGTGTTATCGGCCAGTGAGTTGTTAGGGCCCGACGACAGTAAGAAGAAGGAAAATGATGAAGAAGAGGACAGTGGTGATAGCTTGGACTCAAAATACCAAACAGTTGATGCCGATTACTTTAAGGAGCTGAAGGATGCTATGAATAAGGAGATAGTGACTCTTCAGGAGTATGCTGATGCTCTGAGGAATACCAAAGATGTGCCTAAAGATGAAGAAACAAATAAAGGTATTGTTAACTTGGTAGTTCTCTGGTTAAGTTCTGTTATTCTTCTAGACAACTGTGTTATAATTATAAATACTGTGTTATTGTAAAATATAAGTGTTTTGCTTCAATGCTTATTACAGTCTATAGTGTAGTGTTTAACACGACCAACTGTAAGACAACATAAGAATAGTATTTCTGCCAAAATGCTTGCTCACAATTAGGCCACTATGTCATGAAATTACAACTGTAAAAATAAAATTACAAAATAGGCAACTATTATAAAAGTCTCATTTATCATCATCATCATCATCATCATCATCAGCCTATCGCAGTCCACTGCTGGACATAGGCCTCTCCAAGTGCACGCCACTGAGATCTATTTTCGGCTTCTCGCATCCAGCTTATAAAAGTCTCATTTATAGTATACATGAATTTATACAACACACTCATTACACTGTTCTTATATTTTACTATAATTTTCCTGATGATTTTTTCCTTAATTTTCATTCAAACCAAGATTATAAAAATATGAACCTTAATTCTTCATCTTAGAGTTTAAAACGGCATATCATACCATCCACAGTGTAAAAAAAACAATTTGAACCTAATAGAATGAATGAATTATGAATTTGAATGGTATTACAAAAAATCCATAGTAAAAAAATCCAATGAACCTATGTCTCTCAACTAAGATTCAAAATTGCTTGTTATTTGCATTCCATCCACAGTATAAAAATCCAGTGAACCTTATTTCTTTCAGTTAATGTTCAAAACAGCACAGCATTCTATCCATACTCCAAAACTAAGGTTCTCTATTTTACTTGCAGATAACCATTTAGACCAAATGGAGTATACTCTGAAGCTCTTAAAGAAGAGCCTGCTGAGGCACACAGAGACGGCCTGGATACATGACCCTAAGGCTTCTGATAATGCTGAAAGTGAAATTGAGGTAAGCAGTAGAAAATGATGAAATTGATAGATTTTGTATAAGGATTAGGCAGAGGTCCAGTAAATACCATTTTGGACTTATAAAAAGTTCTTTATTAAATAAGTAAGTGGGACACCATTTTCAAGCTAGAGCATTTTAGAAAAAAATGAAGGAAAAGTAATTTATTACAATAAAAATTGAAATTATTTTAATTTTTCATTATATTTTTGATCGTCAAAAAACAATTATCTGTCTACTACCTAAGTTAAACCTGCTTTATTTCCTCAATAGAAATTAGAGGAGAACCCACAAGATATTTTAGACACACTGCCACCATTACCTGTGGAGGAAGAGCCTGAATTATCACCAGAATTGAAAGAAGGTAAGTTTCATATATAGTTAAAAGTTTGTTTTTGCATCACCTGCATGTCACAGTTTTGAAATAATCATACATTTTTGTGAGTATTGAGTATTTTCTGTATATGTAAAAAAAAATCACATTATTTAGATTTGCTACAGCAAAACAATGTAAAATATGTATTAGTGTTTTGAAGCAATTTGCTAGGAAACGTTAAAAAACACAACAGAACACAAATATAATTTGCAGACATTTTTACATAAAAAAATATTTACTAATTCAAATATTCTTCCACAGCCAAAGAACTATACGACATTGCAATGGCCAAGCTAAACCGGCGTTCCCCCGACCTTCGCGGCGCCATCTTACAAATAAAGCAAGCTGCCGACATTGGCTTCGTGCCCGCTAAGATCAAGCTGGCCTGGTCTTATATCTTCGGGGAGGGAGTGGAACTAGATCTCGATAAGGCTAAGAAGATTTTTGAGGAGTTAGCTGAGGAAGGGAATGCTGATGCTCATGCTGTGAGTAACTTGAATATTGACTTAGGTCCTAGGAGGATACTAGGTTCTTCTTTATGTACTCCATTATGTACCACCCCTATTTACGCCCCTGTGCACTGACCTCTATATTTACCACTGGACCGGCTGTTCCGTACGTTTGACAGCAATTTTTTTGTGCCCATTTGAAGCGCCAATATCGTCTAAGCTGTGAGAGAAGTGTTTGTTCATTGGTTCACTGTAAAATAATTTTAGTACCACGGACACTCGCTACGTCTAACAGCGCCAAAATGGCGATTATCAAACGGGCACAAAAGCACGTTGACAACAGCCTGTCCAGTGGTAAATATAGAGGTCAGTGCCCCTGTGTATTTCCTGTAGATAGTACCCTTATGTACTGGCTCAATATACTACCCGTATGTACTTGTGAATATTTCACTTAAACATCCTTGTCTGTCATCATTCTATATCAGATCCCGGAGAATCAGTCAGGAAAGATGATATAAGTAATTTAAAAAAAAAGCCAATATGCTTAACTGAATCGTAACTGGTTTTTAATAGTATACCATGTTGCAAATTGATATTCAGGTGGATTTCAATAATTAAATACATAGTTCATTTTGTAACTGCCCTGTTTTTAAAAAAAACCTTTCATTTTAGCGAATGGAACCACCTATTTCTCCATACTAATGTAACCTACTTTCTCCCAGGGCATGGGCTTCCTGTACGCGACCGGCATAGCGGTCCCCGTCTCCCAAGCCAAAGCCCTAGTCCACTACACGATGGGGGCGCTCGGGGACAGCGACTTCGCCCAGATGGCGCTAGCGTACCGGTTCTGGAGTGGCAACACCGTGCCTAGTTCCTGTCCTAAAGCCATGGATTTGTATATGAAGGTTGCTTCTAAAGGTATGTGGAAAATCGCGATAAATAAAGTGTATAATTTTTTTACTTGTTGTTTGCGTACATGTAGGTATTTCAATGGTAATTTACATATTTCAAGTTGTTTTTAAATACAGTCGATATCTGAAAACTTTAGTTAACTTACATGACTGTAATTCCGAACATAGATATTAACAATAACATTAAATAAAATATTATTTCTAAAATTCTCCATTTTCTTTATGTATACTACTAAGTCAAGTCGTCTTCCCCCAAAATAAACACGTAGATTTTTGTCATTTTTATACTTCAATAACTCCTGTATTGTTCTAGTCGCCAGCCAAGTGACATTCAGCGGTGGTCCCGCAATACAACGCACGCGGCTCATAGACGAAGCTGAGGGCGGCGGGCCCGGCACCCTCGACACCGACCTCATCGAGTACTACCAGCTGCTAGCCGAGAAGGGAGACGTGCAGGCACAGGTGAATATATCCACTGCCTCAGTGACAGCCCAGTGACCACCAGCGACACAACGCACGCGGCTCATAGACGAAGCTGCAATTTGAGATTTTCAGCTACCTGAATGCTAAAGACCTAGAAATGACAGCTGTGAGCCAAGTTAAGCAAGCGTGGTAATTAACGCTCATTTCTTCTCTATGTGAGAAGAGCCTGGTGCCCTGCAGTGGTATTAATTAAAACGTTGATGATGAAAAACTGACCCCTTACACCAGCGACAAACTTGGTCCTATACTGTCACCCATATATTTCGCCAAGAAGTCATATGTTTACTCAATGTCTTTTCCCTACAGGTGGGCTTAGGCCAGCTGCACTTCCAAGGCGGTCGCGGCGTGACGCTGGACATCAACAAAGCTCTCCACTACTTCCAGCAGGCGGCTAAGACTGGCAATGCGGTCGCCAATGCGTTCTTAGGCAAGGTATGTATAATAGCCATTTATCAATATGCATGTATTTTTGTAAACTGCCTTATATCTATACTAATATTATAAAGAGGAAAACTTGGTTTGTTTGTTTGGTTGTAATGGATAAACTCAAAAACTACTGAACTGATTTTAAATATTCTTTCACCATTAGAAAGCTATATTATCTGCGAGTAACATAGGCTATATTTTATCCCGGTGCGGGCAGTAGCTCCCACGGGACGCGGGTGAAACCGCGGGAAAACGGCTAGTGTGTAATAATTCTGAGTAATGTATCTGACTTACTACCACTATGTAGTTCCCTTATAATCCCCTCTATACTCCCTTTGCACTTTTTGAGTGTACTCCCCTTATGTATTTTCCTTTGTTCTCCTCATATACAATCTCTTATGTACTTCCATACATCGCTGCTTTGCACGAATAACCGCACAATCCAAAAACACATTTAACAGGGTAGCTATTTGAAAATTAAACAAGATATTTACTGTCGTAACTTTTCATGTTTTTAATCATTAGAACAGTAGAATATATAAATCGAAAGGACTGATCGAAAGGAAGGAATGAATGTGAGTCTTACAGACCATAAAATACAGACTATTTTGCAAGTGACTGTGTTATAAACCAGTATTTTGGTCTGTGCGGGTATTCATGCAAAGCAGTGACATATTCCCCTTAAATGAAACAGCTAGTATTGCCAAATAAAAAATAATTTACCTCCTGAGCATAAAATACTTTTTTAACACATAGATGATCAGTAACATCTTTAATATTTTGCAGATATATTTAGAAGGCGGTGACGGCATTAAGGCCGACAATGAGACGGCTTTGCGTTACTTCAGGAAAGCTGCCGAGCTGAATAACCCTGTTGGACAGAGCGGGTTGGGCATCATGTATTTACAGGTATGTTTACACATTTACACGATTCTAAAGAGTTTTTTATTTAAAAAGTAGAGAGTGTTTTTGATGAAGAAAAGTCGGAATTAGGTACAGTTTTTACTTAGCCGGATCGCATACAGCGAAAGCTTAAAGAGGATGTGCCTTATTTATTGATTGATGATTAATCGCAAGATTATTTATAAGGAGTAAATAAAAAGTTACCTACTATTACACAATTCTGTAATGTTTTGAGTTTGCGCCTTGTACTTAACCCTTGCACTGCACTACACAGTACACTAGACAGTAGTTGCAAGTCGCTAATTCAGTTTTGCTCCACTGAAAGTTTTCTAGACCGCATTTACGGCACAGACCCTTAATTTTTTCCTTATGAACATAGGGATCTATAGATAATTTGGTGGCAAATAACTTATACACCTATTCTTTAATTTTGTAAATAAATCGGAAGACCTGATTTCAAGCAAATAGTGAAGTATACAAATTTTACTTTAGGGTCGTGGAGTACCAAAAGATACAGCAGCGGCGTTCAAATACTTCACGATGGCGGCCAATCAGGGGTGGGTGGAAGGACAACTGCATCTAGGATTTATGTACTTCGGTGAGTATAGCGTCTGTCTAGCTTCATTACAACTATGTTGGGGTCGGCTTCTAGTTTACAGGGTGCAGTGGAGTACCAGTGTGTTAGAAGTAGCGACTGCCTATCTGACGTAATCGACCTGGGCCATATACTACCCCCCTTGATAAGACTGATTGATTAATAGACTGTCTAGTTTCTGACTTCACGTTAATGTTACTGTTACAGCCTTTTTATCGTCCCACTGCTGGGCACAGGCCTCCTCTCACACGGAAAAGGATTGAGCATTAATCACCACGCTTGCTCAATGCGGGTTGGTGATTTCAGACTATATAGTCCAGGTTTCCTCAAGATGTTTTCCTTCTCCTTTTTATCAGCCATTGGTGTCCAAGATATTCTTAGAAAGTACACACAAACTTTGAGAAGTTGCATTGGTACTTGCCTGAACTGGAATCGAACCCATACCCTCATACTCGAGAGGTTGGTTTTTTACCCACTAGGCCACCACGTAACGACTGCCAAAGATTTTGTGCCCGTGCCTTCAGAAACACGCCAGGACTTGTCATGATAAGATGAGCACCGATCGAGTCGTGCGGCTTTTGCTTAGCCACGAACTCTCCTGTGTGGGTCAATTTTGTCATATTTAGTCCATTTTTGACTTGATTTTTTTGTCAGGTGGTATCGGCGTCCGTCGCGACTTCAAGCAGGCTAACAAGTACTTCTCCCTGGCGTCGCAGACGGGCCACGTGCTCGCTCTGTACCACCTGGGACAGATGCACGCGCAGGGGCTCGGCGTGCTGCGCTCCTGTACCACGGCTGTCGAGGTGAGGGCTGACACTTGCAGCAGAATCGTCATCCTCCGAGCCTTTTCCCAACTATGTTGGGGTCGGCTTCCAGTCTAATCGGATTCAGCTGAGTACCAGTGCTTTACAAGGAGCGACTGCCTGATCTCCTCAACCCAGTTGCAGAAGAGAGTGAGTGGTAGCCACGAGTGAGTAACCGCTTCGCTATAGTTCGTAGCGGTTGCTAGGAGTTGCTACGCCGGCCAAATAATTACGGCCAATTGTAGGCCCAAACTACACAAAAGCTGGTCGGAGTAGTATTAAACATGCAATAGAATTTGTCATCTCAGGAATTCTCCTGAGTAGGTTCTGACAAGTTGTTTGACTAATGGAATTATATTATTTGAGAATTATATTATAAGTGTGATTTTCTAGCATAGCTGACCAATGTATATAATTTTCAAGTCACAGTTTTTTAACAGTCCTATTCTATTTACCAGTTATTCAAGAACGTTTGCGAGCGTGGCCCCTGGGGTTCCCGGCTGATGCTTGGTCACGCGGCGTGGCGAGCTAGAGACTCGGACTCGGCGCTGCTGCAGTACCTGGCGCTAGCCGAGCGAGGCCTGGAGCTGGCGCAGACCAACGCTGCCTTCTTGCTGGACAATGGTGAGTGGGATGAAGAGGTTCTATTGACAGAGGAAGGGGAGATGAGTGGAGATGCAGTACCTAGCTTAAGCCGAGCGACCAATGCCTTCTTACTGAATAATGGTGAGGGCTTTTGAAGTCAGTATGACGAGTGATAGGGGAAAATGGAAGAGGATGACATATTGCGCCAACCCCAAATAAAATTGGGAACAGGGCAGGAGGAAGAAGAACTTTACTATACAATATATGTTTAGTTTATCGCCATTTAATATGTTTGTTGAGTAATTATATTCGAATCGGATATAATCTATCTATCGCTTTAAGGTTGGCTGCAAGAGAACCCAATTCTGGGTTAAGCTCGCCGTTGTACATAAACTGTCAATATTCTTTGTATACCTACAATTTTGCTTGAAAGTTCATATTTAAAGTACAGACAGCAACATTCTTCAACTTCTTTGTACTAATAAACGATTCCTATAATGTTTATGTTTTTGTCCCACAACAATTTTTGCTCACGCACTGCGGCGATCAACGCTTCTGAATCAACCGTTTTGAGTTCGTGGTGTCGCATCAGGTTACCCTCAAAACAAGTGCGCGTTACGTTGCGTCTCGCCGCAGACTGACATGTAGGCCGCATGTAGGGTATGCCGTTGAGTTGATCGCGTTCCTCGCTCACGCAGGACACCGCGTTAGAAATAGACCTTAAAATCTATATGTATTTATGTTGTAGGCGAGGTGCACATAATCCCAGCCTCGGAGCGGTGGGCCAGGGCTCTGCAGCTGTGGTCGCGAGGGGCGGCGCAGGGCTGCGGCGCCGCCCGCGTCAAGCTCGGCGACTACCACTACTACGGGCTCGGCACACCGCAGGACCTGGAGGCGGCTGCCTACCACTACAGGTGGGTCTCATACACCCAGGCACAGAGCGGTGGGCTAGGGCTCTGCGATGCTTTTATTGTAGGTATCATCCCGTGCATCGGAGAGCACGTAATTGTCGGTTCTGCGTCTGATTTCTCTCCGGTCGTGTCGGATTGTCGTCCCATCGGGTTACGAGAGTGAAGGAATATTGAGTGCACCTGTGTCTGCGCAAATGCTTGTGCACTATAATATGTCCTGCGTAGTTGGCTAATCTCCTTACATGAGAACAGCCGCTGTAGCCGATAGGACATTATCAATTTTAGGTCTAGCGTTCATTTCATATTGACACTAAAAATACCTTCAATTTATTTTGAGCCTTTGGATGAAAATCCTGTTTTATTTTTACTTTACCGTCACCGTTCATGAAAAGAGACCCCTGCATTCGTGTTTCTAATACTTCTTATACCCTGTTTCATATACAGGATAGCATCAGAACAGCTCCACAATGCTCAAGCGACCTTCAACCTGGGCTACATGCACGAGCGTGGGCTAGGTCTAGCCCAGGACGCCCACCTCGCCAAGCGCTGCTACGACCTCGCCGCCGACACCTCGCCCGACGCCCGGCTGCCTGCAGCGCTGGCGCTGGCCCGGCTCAATGCCGCCTCGGCTTTACATCAGATACTCGATGTAAGTGTGCCAAGTGTTATACCCGGGCTACATGTACCTCGCCGCCGACACCTCGCCTTACGCCAGCACACGACACTTTTTTTTCCGATGGGAAATCATCAAATAACTCCTCCAGCTGTGAGTTTGCAGCGTGAGGGAGTTGCAGACTCTTACTGACTTAAACCATGTTCCTTCGTACTACTTCGTAGGCCTTTTGGATCCCAAAGCCACGGTAACTCTTTCGAACAAACCGGCAGCCTCTGCTCCCAGATCTAGGTGGGACATTGAATACCTTGCTCGGAGATGGCCATCAGCATCTCCGAAACTAAAACTATCCCACACTGTCACGAACACGCATGCCCAGCGCAGTGAATACGGGCGAATCTCCATAGCTTTGAGAGGAGACCTTTGTCCAAATTATTTTTAATTGCATTCCAATCCTAATAAAGCATTAAAGTTCCTTGAGCAGTCAACAAAAATAATGATTTAAAGAAAATGCGTGTCAACTGAGGGAAATTTTTGACTAAAGCTTTCCAATCAATTCCTACCAATTTCTTTAAATTCTACCACAAACTCACTAAAGGAAATAATCATCAGTCATTCTTACAGAGTCCGCTGGCTGTCATATTCCTGACGGACTCGGCGCTTCTATCCAACTGGGACCTGTACCTCATCACAGCACTCCTGGGAGCTTTAGGAGTCGTGGTCTACCTCCGAAGACCAGCCCAGCAGCCAGCCAACTAGGCTGGAAGTAACTTAAGTGATTCGTGTCGTGAACTGTACATACAAAGTGATTAATGTAAATAAAATGTGAATGATTTAAATTTTTATTTTGAATTGTTTTATTCAGTATTTTTGGGATGGACTTCAGTAGTTCCTGATTTTTTTAACATGGCAATACTTAGATTATTTAATAACACATGGCAACACCTACTAAACATTTAAGCCATGTATTCACTGGGAAACAATGTTTCAGATACACAGTTTTTGAAACATCACATAGATGTTTACAGCAACAATGTTTCGGAAACTCTGCCGTCCACATCGTCCACAAAAACAAAATTATATGTTTCTGAAACAAAATTATTTGTTTCAGAAACGCGCGATATTGTTTCTGAAACAGTGTTTATAAACAATTGTTTCTCAGTGAATACATGGCTTAAAAAACGGATATATTGTAAGTTACATGACAAGTTAAAAGCGAAAAATCCCACAAACAATAGTTTTCTTAATTACATTAATTAGTTTTGAGTGTGGATGAGGTAATTAAAGAACAGTGTTATTTTATTTCTTATTATTTTATTTAAAATAAGTAATAAGTATAAATGTGATTATACCATAAGTAGATCAATTCCTACAATAAAGTGTTAAGTTCATTTTAAAAGTATTTTTATTTCTCAATGCGTCTTTCACTTTATTATACATACAGTACAAAAACTAATGCATTTGAGAATAGTTGAATATTCTCAAATGCATTCAAGTATCCCTAACGAAACAACAAAGTTTAAATCGCAATTCATTATTTGTATCTACAGCAATTACCAGTATCCGAAGTAATTTCAAGCCTGAAGTTAATAAAAGTATTAATATCACATTATTCCCTTTTCCAATTGTTCTATTTTCTTAGCGATATCTTCCGCAGAGAATGTGTAGTCTACCATCGCTTCTTGCTTCACGTCCGCGTCTCTTGTAGTTTTCTGTTTACAAATAAATTAAACTTTAGTAAGCAATAATTTGCCTGGATTTATTTAAGTTTTACAATAGATAAAGTGTCGTTGTGGCCTAGTGGGTAAAGGACCAACCTCTCAAGTATGAAGGCGCGGGTTCGATCCCAGGTCAGGCAAGTACCAATGCAACTTTTCTAAGTTTGTATGTACTTTCTAAGTATATCTTAGACACCATTGACTGTGTTTCGGATGGCACGTTAAACTGTAGGTCCCGGCTGTCTTTGAACATACTTGGCAGTCGTTACGGGTAGTCAGAAGCCAGTAAGTCTGACACCAGTCTAACCAAGTGGTATCGGGTTGCCCGGGTAACTGGCGTAAGGAGGTCAGATAGGCAGTCGCTTCTTGTAAAGCACTGGTACTCAGCTGAATCCGGTTTGACTGGAAGCCGACCCCAACATGATTGGGAAAAAAGGCTCGGAGGATGATGAATAGATAAAGTGTAGTTCTCTAGAATAAATGCGGGACCGAAGTTGGCTAGTAGTAACTTCACGATAGTCAAAGTTTATGATTGCTCTCGTCAAATAACTTTGCCGCTCTGAAGTGAGCCATTTATCGCTTTGCGCTGTGCAGAATGTTTGCAGCCAAGATGCCAACTTGTTAAATGAGAATTGGTGGATTTAATGTCCTTACAAATTAATACCTATACTATATACTTATATCTATACTAATATTATAAAGCTAAAGAGTTTGTTTGTTTGTTTGAACGCGCTAATCTCAGGAACTACTGGTCCGATTTGAAAATTTCTTTCAGTGTTAGATAGCCCATTTATCGAGGAAGGCTATAGGCTACTTTTTATCTCGGTACGGGAAGTAGTTCCCACGGGATGCGGGTGAAACCGCTGGCAGAAGCTAGTAAGTCAATATAATAAAAATATTAGTTTCTGATTTCGAAGGACACTCAGAAATACTAAAGCATGAAATACATACCCAAAACTGCGCATACTCAGGCGACACAGCCTGCAAATACGCAATCTTATCTTCCATGACCTTCAGCCTCTTATAAACGTCCTTAGAAACAGGTCCTATGTTCAGGAACTTCTCTATGGCCATCACTCGCTCCGCTATGGAGGAGGGAAGTCCTGTGCTGTCAGGCTGTTCGGGAAACATGTCCGCTGCGGCCACTGTTTGGGGTCCCCATTCGTTGTGGACTTTGCGGACTGGGGTAGAAAAAATGAAGGAGTGAATGGGGGTCAATATAAATTTTATTTTGTAGAAATGATGATTGTAAAGTTTATAGTTTGGGTTGAAACACGTGCAAAAGCATGTGTATGCTAATAATTGGTACACCTGTTAAGAAGTACATATTTATATGGTTGTATGTATAAATTAATATACATAATTACACAATACATTACCTATCTTTTAATGTAGATAGATATTCGTCAGTTGTTCATAAAGGACTAAAGTGTGGGTAGGGTACCTAATCATACCCACTTTATCTATTCTATTTTTTTTTTTGGCCTTTTGAAAATAACACTGCTTCATATGAAAATTAGGTAATATTTATATGTAAAAAGATAATTAGGTAATATTTGAAGCGATTTTTCAAATCCTTACCTTTCAAATGTCCTTTAGAATCGCTTCTTCTAACAAACTGCGCTCTCACTCTCGCACAAGTATCAGTCTCCTGCGACTCCACTTCATTATTCGGTATAAAGTCATGTATATTACTGATATTCACTTGTTCCCTCTTGCGTTCCATGAAGTTCTGTATCCTTTGCTGCAACTCCTCGCAGGACACGTTGATTTGGACCAGCGTCTTGTCTACGGGTGGGGCTGGGAGCGGCGCGGGAGTCGGGATCGGTTTTGAATCTGGTACTGTGCCTGTAAGTTTGTTCTGCGGGTAAGTGTGTAATTTGAAAGAGTCTACTGCAATAAGCGGTTGAGTCTTTATGTAAGGAGGAATACCTAAGATCTTTATGTAAGGAGGGCCTATTCTAATCTCTTCCTACGTTTTTAGGATCATACTAGCTGGTGCCCGCGACTTCGTCTGCGCAGGTTTAGTATTTCGAACAATATGTTTACAAATTGTAGCCTATGTGTTATTCTGATGTATAAGCTATATTATTGTAAAGTTTCATTAAAATCCATTCAGTAGTTTTTGCGTGAAAGAGTAACAAACATCCATACATCCATACATACAAACTTTCGCGTTTATAATATTAGTAGGATTTAAGTTTTCCGTGCCACGTGACCTATGGCAAGTAATATATTGTCTGCGGAATGTAGCTTGACTTTCAGATACTGAGAACGTATGATGAATTGAGAAATTATACAAAAGGTAATAGATTGATCTTTAGGTTACCGTCAATCGTCGAAATATTAACAAAATTAATTGTTTTATATTATTTCATTAATGTTATAGACAAAAACTGACAACCAGTCTTATCTAGGGGTATCGGTTTGCCCGGGTAACTGGGTTGAGGAGGTCAGGGTAACCCTTATAAAACACTAGTACTCAGCTGCATCCGGTTAGACTGGAAGCCGACCCCAACATAGTAGGAAAAGGCTAGCCAGATGTTATGGACAAAAACTAGTTTGTAACTTGTCTAATTAATAATAATACTTAACTAAACTTCCTAAGGTGACCTACTGACCCTCACATCTTTAGAATTTGCCTTATCAGACCATTACCAGTGGAACAGATAACTCGGTTATCAATGAAAACCACTTCAAACAATTTTAAACTTTATTTCAGATTACTGCATTGTTCACTTAAAACTAATTTATTGCCAGTAAAACAACAGTAGAAGAAAAAATAACAAAAAAAACTTTTACCAAATATCATCTGATTTGTAAATAAAAAGATTTAGTAAAAAAATAAGAACATCTTATATATAAATACATATAGATATAAAACATGCATTACATGCAGACTGCATTTTTATAAAATATGCAAATATTTCAACTACTTATATTGATATACTAAATCATTTACTTCTGAACTTCAAGTTCATTTTCTTCTTTGTTTATATATTTTCGGAAGCTCAAATACATGCTCAGCATAATATACGTATATTATATTGGTATAACTTTTTAACCATGGCAACATTAATCAAGGCCCAAAATATTGCACATTATATGTATAATAATCTTTTAAACATCATGCTGTCTCATTTTATACTTTAAAACTAGATTAAATTGATTAAAATATATATATTTAGCCTTAAATGTTTTAAGTGAGAATTTGTGCAACACGATTTACCAATAAAAGCTTTATGTGCATAAAAATACATATAAAATACTATCAGAAAGTAAGTTTTGTAACAACAGCAAAATTAAAAAAAAATGAGATTATTAAAAACAAAAGTGAGTGTGTGAATAGCTCCTCATTTAAACTACTATTTATTTAAATTTTTGCATTGTATGCATTTACTTATTTTATATATATAACTACTGAAATAATTTTCTACTTATCTACGAACTATATTTTTTAGTCTATCATGCCTATTTTGCAACCCTATTAACCTCACAGCCTTTCTTCTTCGACATTCAATTTTTATTTAGAATATGGCCCTTATCTAGAGCACTAATATTTTCATAAGATATCTAGTAACACAATCATTCGCCTACCTTTTTCCCTACTTCCTCCAGTCTTAATCGGTTGCAGTTGAGTACCAATATTTTAAATGGAGTAACTGCCTATCTGACCTTGTCTTCCCACTTAACCGTCCAACCTGATATAGCTTGGTAAGACTTGGTTGTCAGACTTCCTAGGTTCTGATTACTAATAAAGTTATAGCCTAAATTAACCCTAAACCACTAAGTTATAAGCTACTGGCAAAGAAATAACGATAAGAAACAAGAACCTTATAAAACAACCAACTAAACAACCTTACAATACAGACTATTTAACAAAAGAATTCATATAATCAGACCGATTAGAGTAGTAATTAAAAACCTGGTAGTTTTTTCAATTTTCACCGCAATACTATTTTCAAGCAGTATGCATTGTAATTTTCCATAATTTAAAAAAAAAAGTATATTTCACATTACGGACCTCCAAAATTGTATGATGAAATAACAAGGCCCAACTCGATTTTAATTCAAGACACTACAATCCTATTGCTTTTTTTCTAAGTTGAGCAACATAAGATCTAATTGCCAAAAACAATTCATCTGATTCAAAAGAAAACTAACCGTAAAAAATGTACTTATTTTTAACTGATAAGCATAACTACTATAAGATTCGAATAATTCACTAAGTTATAGTCCCGAATGAACGTAGAACTTTATACTACTTTAGCGTGACGTTTCCTAAATCTTAGGACATTAAGGTAGCAACAAAAACTAAAAAGAGCTTAAAGAGCTACTCTCTATCTCAACAGGGACTGTAAGGAGCTCAAATAGCCAAGCGTAGACCTCCTTAAACTTAGGGCACAAACAGAGTGAAGGCGCCAGTGAGCAAAACCTCTCCGAAGTACCACGAAGAAAGAAAAGATGAGCGGAGATGCCATAAAGCAGCTAGGTCAGGCGCCTTCTTGTAGGTCATGTAACGTACGGCAGGCGGGACCAAAAAGATCAGTTACTATTAAACTAACAAGGCATTCGGAATCCTCGAAAAATCTGTCAAAGATTGGTCTTAATTGATTGGTGATTTGCTTTAAAAAAAACATGGGCGGGTTCCAAAGAAACGCCCATATTTTGGCGCGCTACTTTCTTAAGAGATTTTGCAATATGCCATCTCCGCTAGTCATTTTATTCTCCATGATTTGTACCCTAGAAAGGAGCTACTCAAACAGACTCAGCCAACTATCTGACCATTACAGGGCCTACGTTTAGACGACCACGCACATTCAATGTTTTCCTTCCAGACGGGCGCATCGCCTTCATACACCTCCTTCTTCCATATCGGCACGCTGGCCTTCAGAGTCTCTATGCAGTGGGAGACGGCGTCCAGAGAGTCTCTGCGGTGAGGGCTGCTCACGGCGATGACTACTGATGACTCTCTGCAGGGGACGATACCGAGCCTGGTGGAAGAAATTGTTTGGTTATTTTTTTATGTTTTTTTTTTGTAATAGGGAGTCGGGTTTATTAGATTTGGTGGAACAATATTGTCCTGTATAAATTCAACTAGCTGTTTCTCGCGGTTTCATCGGCGTCTCGAGGGAACTTCATCCCGTATTCGGATAAAATTTTGCCCATGTCTGATAACGATTTAAATTATATATCTAGCTGATGTGATTTAATCTATACTATTAAAGAAGCCGGCCATAATAAAACATACCATCTATACTTTGCACGATTTTCATTTTACGCTCAATAGATGTACCAGTTACATAAATATACCTTTTCATTAAACAACAATAAAAACCGAGGACATGCGATACAGTATTCACACAACCATCATTATAGTCCTTCCAAGGGAATATACACCTTATTTACATATACTACAGTTCAAAATAATAACACAGAAATATGAAGAGGATACAAGTAATTTTCTATTGATGAAGTAGGAGTATTATAGTGCCGTTTCTCTGACCCTGGCGTCACGTGATGGATTTGTATGTAGGTATTTAATTTTGCTCTAACATACTTACTATACCTATTTTAGTTTCATAGGAACAAGATAGTTCCCCTTATTTTCTTCTTATCTTGGATATTTAGGTGTATGAAATACAGATAGGTACTCTTCCTGATGTTAAAAAATGCAAAAGTCTGTCTGTCTGTCTGATTTGCAAGCCAAAACTACTGAACTAATTTAAATGCAATTTGGTAGGCATCTAGGTACTTTGATAGAGAAACCCCTGACACAGGACATATGCTACGATATGGAGGGGCAATCGGCGGAGAACAGTTGTTAGTAGTTTTACTTTATTACATGGATTTTTGTAAAGTTTACCAAAAACTTAGCTAGGCGCAGCATCGAGTGGCACCCGGGGCGGACTACCTATTGAGCACTCCCCAAAAAAAACGACATGTAAAAACGTTACTGTTCCAAGACTCAATAATTTTGTACCAAAACGAGTTTAAAAAGACCGCCGTAAAGTGAAAAAGTCGCGAGCGAAGCGAGCGCGAATTTGTATAGTTTTGGGACACAAAAATACCTACCCAAAGAAGTGTGGAAAAAAACCACTGCAAAGAGAAGAAGCCGCGAGCGTAGCGAGCGCGAAATTTTTGAATTTTGGGTCGACTCGCAATAATACCTAAAGAAAACAGAAAATAGTCACTGTCAAGTGAAAGGCGCGAGCGCAGCGAGCGCGAAATTTTTTGAGTCTTGGAACACAAAAATACTCAAACAAATTTGAAAAAAAAACCAGTGTAAAGTGAAAAAGCTGAGAGCGCAGCGAGCGCGAAATTTTTTGAGTTTTGGGACACAAAAGTCCTCCACCTCATAAACAGCTTAGAAATCGTCAGTGTAGAGCGTCAGTTGTTTTTGCTACTTCGGTGTTTTAACTTTTTGTTAGATAAGGACTCAAAGAGCGCAGAATAAACCAGGAATTATGAAAAAACCGCGAGCGAAGCGAGCGGATTTTTTATTTTATTGAAACGCTATTGGAATATTTTAAAATTCATGATCCTGTAAGTACCTAAGTATATATTACAGTGCGTTTATTAATCGTTTATTAGGGTTCCGTAGCCAAAATGGCAAAAACGGAACCCTTATAGTTTCGTCATGTCCGTCTGTCCGTCTGTCCGTCTGTCCGTCTGTCACAGCCGATTTACTCGGAAACTATAAGTACTACAGTGATGAAATTTGATGGGAATATGTGTTGTATGAACCGCTACAAAAATATGACACTAAATAGTAAAAAAAAGAATTGGGGGTGGGGCCCCCTATACATGTAACTGAGGGATGAAATTTTTTTTTTCGATGTACATACCCGTGTGGGGTATCAATGGAAAGGTCTTTTAAAATGATATAAAGTTTTCTAAAAAACATTTTTCTTAAAGTGAACGGTTTTTGAGATATCAGCTCTCAAAGTCGTAAAAAGTATGTCCCCCCCCCTCTATTTTTATAACTACGGGGTATAAAATTCTAAAAAAAATAGAGGTGATGCATGCTAATTAACTCTTTCAACGATTTTTGGTTTGATCAAAGTATCTCTTATAGTTTTTGAGATAGGTTGATTTAACTGTAATTTACGGAACCCTTCGTGCACGAGTCCGACTCGCACTTGGCCGGTTTTTTTATATATGGATTGTGTACTCATATACTTAATTATGAAAAAAAAACCTGTAAAAAAATAGCTAAATTTGCCGCCCCTCTAGAGGTAAATCTGCCGCCCTAGGCACTGGCCTACTTGGCCTATTGGTAAATCCGCCACTGGTCATTATATAGCCCCAGGTAACTGAGGTTCAAAGGTTATCAACACACATTTTCAGCTTGACGATTGCACAATCAAATGTAATCTAACCTTCGGAAAATTGTAAATGCAAAAATAACTTTGCTAGTCACATTTTTACTGCCATATACTTAATCAAACTGATTTCCACGCAACCCTCATTATTTACTGTAATTTTTAAAGGAATACGTGTTTAATTGTTATAAATGCAAATTAATATATTTTTGTACCTATTATGCAAGGTTCAATAACCTTCTTATTAGAAGCATTATCATGTATCATGCGACGTAAACATAGAGTAAATATTGTAGTCTTCTTCCTCTTGCCCTGTTCCCAATTTTATTTGGGTTCGGCGCAATATGTCTTCCTCTTCCATTTTCCCCTCTCACTCGTCATACTGACACTCACTACCTTCCTATTCATGTCAGAAAAGTAAATATTGTATAGGTAGGTTATATATCTAGTCAGTATTCGGTAGTTCAGTGACTAACAAAAACGTTCAACAATTCAAGCACAATTGAGCTAAATTAGACAAGCAGTGCTTGCACACCAATGTTCAAATGGTCAAAACATATCATTCATTCGTATGATGTACACTTTGAATGAAAAAGTAAATGAAATGAATCTTCAATAATATTGTAAATGCGAAAGTTATTCTTTCTTTGTGTTACCTACGTATTCACGCTAAACGGCTGAACTGATGGAGAAAAATTTGGTGTATTGGCATAGGCAGGTTGGAGACAGAGGCAAAGGCTGCTTTTTAACACGCCTATATAGCTTCACTTGTAACTAACTATGTATGTAAGAAAATCTTGGAATCTTAATTGGACCCACTTCAAGGTCTTCGATTAGGATGAAATTTTGCACATGCTCTGAGTTCTGATGACAATTGACTAGCGTGTTTTTTATAGTTTTTTTATAAGTGTAATGCAAGCAATTCCTCCAAAACGCTAGCTAACCTAGTACCTACGTACCGAATATTTGTATTTTCCAAAAATAGTTATTTATCTAGCATCGTAACTCATAAAATACATGTCATCATGATAATACTGTGATATTGACCAACATTAATGTTATTGAGTAATTTCACTTGATAGACTGGCGCGTTGAGATAACGGCGCATAAAAATAACTCCACATTGAGAGGTCTTTAGTGCAATGGCAATAGATAACTGATGTTTTATTCTCTGTTAAAATTACTAGCTATTTCCCGCGGTTTCAGCCGCGTTCCGTGGAAACTATACTTCCTGTACCGGAATAAAATATAGCCCATGTCACTCGGGAAGAGTATAGCTTTCCAACAGTAAAAGATTTTTCTAAAGCGGTTCAGTAGTTTCGGAGCCTTTAGGATTCAAACAGACAAATGTTTTCTCTAAATTATATTTGTACGGATATCATGTAAGGGTCCGTTCACACAGACCGGCTCGGAGAGCATCGGCGCGCATTTTTCTTTTCACACAGACCGGAGTCGGCTCCGATCGGCTGCGTGAGATGCAATTGGAGCCAAACGTCAGCAAGACCGAGAAAAAGTACACGATCGGAGCCGATCGGAGCCGGTCGGCTCCTGTTAATATTTCACACCGAGCGCCTTCGAGCATTCTTAATGACGCGTGCAAAAATAAACATAACTTCAAATACGAAGTACTCAATTTTCAACGTGTTAAGAATTTGCTCTCCTCTCCGAGCCGGTCTGTCTGAACGGACCCTAAAAGTCGGACCCTGAAATGGTCACAGGCTTTTCATGCACATATGAACCTAGGTACTTTATTTATACCTACTAAGGTGTATGTAGCTAAAGTCGTCTAAAACGTGCTAGTCTTACACGAGACAATTAATTTCAAGTTGTCACGACACATAGAATTCCATAGATATTATACATATTTATTAGTCGTATTGTGCCAACAGTAATATTAATTAGCTGTACTTCATAAAGATATAATACTGTATCAATGTGAACTTGGAACACATCTGCTACTATTTAGCATAAGAACAAAAGATCATATTTTCCTGTAACTTAAATAAATATTGTTTATCAAACATGTCTTAAATATTCAAGTTTAATCAGGTGTCTGATATTGCCCGTACAATATTTGTAACAATTCAATGACTTTAAAACATTTAAAAGTACTAGGTACGAAAAATTTATGACGCAGGAAAAGTGTTGGAACCGCTTTTAGGGTTCCGTACCCAAAGGGTAAAACGGGACCCTATTGTTTTCGCTCCTCTATCCGTCCGTCCGTCTGTCACCAGGCTGTATCTCATGAACCGTGATAGTTAGAGAGTTGAAATTTTCACAGATGACGTATTTCTGTTGCCGCTAGAACAACAAATACTGAAAACTAGAATAAAATAAATATTTCGGGGGGCTCCCATACAACTAACGTGATTTTTTTGCTCAGTTTTGCTCGATATCCATAAATATATATATAAGTATATAGAATATTAGTTTGGATGGTACGGAACCCTACGTGCGCGAGTCCGACTCGCACTTGGCCGGTTTTTACTTTTTTTGTGCTCATTACAGTCTGCCCTTCTATTGCTATGTTTTATCTAAAAAGGTATAAATAACCAGCGGCATAAAAAGACAACTAAGTATTCGTATTTTAATTCCTAAACAGGTTTATCGACCTAATTTCTCTTGTTAACTTTGATAACGAATTTAAAACGAAAGTAACTCTGTCTGTGGACTTTCTCGCTAAAACTACTGAACCAAATATTAAATGGATATCATACACAGATAGTTTAAATCCTGATAAAGGACCTAGGCCTTTTTACCTAGATGCAGAAAGTGGTTCCCAGAAAGTGGTTCTCCTAGGATAAAAACGCGGGGAACAGCTAGTATGTTTTCTACGCGTATCTTTTTGCCTCTTAGAGATACCCGTATTAACTAAAACTATGAGAAATAGTAGACAAACCTGTGGTATATAGCTATGCTGTGTACTGCAGGCCACTTGTCTCGTACCTCCTCACAGATGGACTTCAGAGCTTTCAAGGCCATCGGCTCGTATGCTTCATACTCCAGCCTTACCACCTGTACCAAGAAATTCAGGTTTAGGGACCATAAATACTTTGGGAATTAGCATTCAGAAAGATATCTAGGTGTATATAAAAAGTTGGTATATAGTTTGAAAGGTAAAGGTTTATTAACTTATTCCATTAAAAAAAATCGTATCCTTTTTAAAATATTCTAGAGGGAAGCAGAACATATTTTTATATTTTTTTTTTATGTTCAACGCAAAGTGAAAAACCTTTCCAAACTCCATGCTATTAAGGTAAGTATAAGTATTTATCCTCTTTCAGAAGTTTAGTTCGGATGAGGACCTCTTTCGAAAAATTTGTAGACAAGTCATCATTTTCAGGCATAACAACAAACACAAATAATTCCGTTGAGCCATGAAAACTTGTTTGATTTGGAACAAAATAAATTCTGACGTAATGTTTGTGCAAATGATAAAGTTTGTTAACTGTTTACAGACTTTTTAAATTATTTATCATTTTACGTGTTTAGCAACCAATTGAGAGCACAGTATTAGTGGAAGTAAAGTAGCTGGCCATATCCCTTGACTCACATCGCACATCTGGATGAAAGTAGAATGTCGCCATCCTCAATACATGGGCTATTTGCTACAGAATCATTTTTCAAATTGGCCCAATGATTCCTGAGATTGGTGCGAACAAACAAACTTTTCAGCTTTATAATATCAGTATAAAGCTGTTTTTCAGACTTTTATCTAATCCAGCCATCAATACTAAACCTAACCCACATATAAAATTGTTATCTAAGTTACACAATATGTTGTTGTTTATTAATATCACATCACCCCTTTATCAGACTGTTATCACCGAAATTCTCTGACTTCTATTTAGTTACAATGTAAGGGATTGGTTATATTATAGTATTTGAGACCTTAGTACAATGAAAATAAGGTCTTATTTGAAATCTGTTGTAGTCTAGAAAATCAGTAGTTCTTGATATTTCTAGAATTTGCCCTGCTTTGGTTATTGCCAATTTGTTAATCAATTTTCATCTCAGAATTCAATAATACATTATAGCATAATATTATATTTCATAGTGACCCTGAACATAGTTTGAAAAGGCTAGACAGACAAGTGAGAAGGTATGATGGTTGATGGTATGATTGTTAAACATGTAATTAATGAAAGATAAGTTACCTTTTTGCCTTCAAAATTGTCTCTAGTGGTACCAATGAAGAGAGACACCGCTCCGCATTTGTCATCAGTGACCAACTCTGCAATCTCGTCCACAGACAGCTTATCAAATGTCAACTTTAAGTGATCCATCTTTGCTATTTTTTCTTAATTTCTATAGGTCCTTATATCAGTCTAATATCTATTGCGTTATATTGGATAAATACTGCAGTTTCTATATTCTATTTTCTAGGCACATAAGTATTAACCACCGCTAATCGGAGGTATTACTGCAATACTATCTCTCTCTTTTATATCAATATCAATGTCTTCGTCACAAACTTCTTCGTTTTTAGCCAACAATAGATTGTCTTTGATAGTTTGCAAGTTGTAGTTATCACAGATTATGTTCAGTAGTTTGCTGTAACTGATCTTGGATGGGAGACGTATTGTGGACTCCTTGGTTCCCGCTAACTCTTTGGATCGTGCGAAAAACAACAGTTTCACAGTTACGTCATTCTCAATTTCCATATTTCAATCTGTAATAAAAATAAATGCAATTTATTTTAACTATCTAATTTTAGCTATATAATTTAAAGGCATGTGATAATTTGCTTATTATGTCTGACTACACTGGTAGAAAGGAGTTTGAATTTATTACTAATTCTTAACTTTAAAAATATGAATATTTACATCAAAAAACTTTGGGTTTGGATAGAACATTGAATAATTTGCTTTAATTTTACTTGATCATAATATTTTTGTAAAAATATATTAAGACAGGTATTTTGATAAGAGAAGTACAAAAAAAATATGGAATGTGGGTAATGGTAATTTTATTTGGCACAAAGACAGAAACTTTCAGAAACCCTTTTTTGTTCACATGTCACATAACTTATAAACCGGTTATGGTTATGAAACTTAAATTATGCAAAACGCGCATTAAAAAAACATACAAAATTACCCGCGCTCAATCAGCTTTCGCACTATTTAAATTTAGAACCAGATGCATAGGAAAAATTAACTACATAAGCACTTGAGGCGCCAACCAAATATAGCGTTACAAATATATTCACACAAAATACGTGTGTACTATGACACACTCGCACATGCACTAAAAGAACATTTGAGAATGTAAAACAACAGGTTTTTTTCTTTTAGCTATGTAACTGAACCGTGACGAACATAATTGCATACAGATAAAGCAAACTACGCGATGATAAACAAAATTATAACTAAAAAGTAGTTGTTTGTTGCAAATGGATTAATTTGCATGAATTACGCAATATATTGTCAAGTTGTATCTTCGTAAATTACGGAGATAATGAGGATGCCTCAATATCGTTGAGGTTATAAACTTAACCTTGACATCCATCGCAGCAAATTTTATTCAAAATCTGTTGGACATACTTACTAAGTTCATTGTAATTTATATCTAATACGTGCAGCACTAATTGTAATTCATTTAACTACATAAATTAGTGTCTATATTTTATTTATTTTTTATTTGTTTCCCTTCAGAACACCTGATTGACAGTAACGATTCGTTTGCGGAGTTCGTGATTCACGTGCACTATTAATTGACTGCTTGCCTTTTGCCATTCTATTTATTTATTTTTTTTAATGGATACTATTAATATAACAATAACAAATCATGTTCCTTATTTTATTGAATGTTACTACGTGTAAATAAAATATTTTCAATACGTTAATGTTTCGTTCATCTTGTTTCATAACATACTTTGTTAACGTAAAATTCAATGACCGAGACGTTACAATGTAAAGATGCTTACACGCTATTTGGAGATTCTAGGTAATATAAATAGTGATAAAGTGACTGTTATTTTTGGATTAGTCAATCACCACTGCGTAGTTTGGCGGAGTTGCAGATTTATTGATGGCAGTTAATTATGATACCGATAAAATCCAATTATTTCGATTGACAAGCTATGTGCCAATACAAATAAACAACAGAGTTATATAATCACGGAATGTCTGCCAACAACGCAGATAGTTTTACTAACTAAGATTAATATATTAATTGTCTTAAAGTAGTGTAGACTACTATCACAATTAAAAACAATATTTCGTTTCATGGGGGTTAAACCAGGCTAAATCGCAAAATACCACTGAAATTATTTAGCGGTTACATTGCCTTGTATTCTCATAATATCAAGTCACGTATTTATTTAAACTATAGTTATTTCCACAATGACACAATTTGTTATTCATATGATGTACCTACACTGGGGTGTATATCGAGATATATTTCAATTTCATTAGCTGTTTCTCGCGGTTTTATCACAATTCTTTTAAATATTCTTGCGAATTGTCATGTAATTGTATCCAATCACTAAACTACACCGATTCCGATGAAATTTGACTTAGTTATAGATGGTTCTTTAGAAACGCGCTTTGGCTACTTTTTATCCTGGGTATGGCAGAAGGTGCCATAAATTAAAATTAAAATTAAATTATTATTCAAATTAAATATATTAGTATTTTTTTTATGGTGATACCAGTTATTTGTAACGGTTACAAAAAATAACTGAATGGTTATGTGCTAATGTACACGCACCTTAAGGTAAACTGACATTTTAAATTATAAAAAAGTTACCGGATTTCAAACGGTCTCGGAGCGGGCGGTGTATTTGTGTTTGGGTTCAACAGCTCTGCATCGCATTTTGGCAAGATTCCCTCGGGTGCGCGCGTTACATAAAATGAACGTCGCGTTTCGTGCCACACAAAAAGGATAAAAATAGATTTTCAGAGTGAGTTGCGTGTTCACATCACCGACATTTTTGTTTTTAAATGACATACATACGCGCGTCGCTCTTGTACTACTACGTATTAGAAATCTAAGTGAAACTATCTGAAATCGGTTTAACTGTAAACATTGGACTGATTTTTTCTTTGTTCTCTACTCCAGATAAACGCGTGGAAGAGAGAATATCAAGTGCGGGTCGTCCGTAGTGGCTGGGAGTTCGTGTGGTGTTGACGAGTGACATTCCGAGTGTTTGGCTAGTGGACTTGCGAGATGGCTCACCACGCTGAGCCCATGGACATTGACAGTGATTTTGACAACAAAGAGAACAGTTTACATCACAACAATGTGCTGCCTTTCACGGAGAAGGGCTACGAAGAGCTGGACGTCTCCGAACTTAACATGAAACTCAGGTATTCCATTACTCCGGCTTCCTCACCTATGTCTAAAAGCTACACAGCTAATTGTCTTGACAATAGGAACCTAGACGCGGGTGATGACACTTTAAATGGCACTGTTAATGAAAATAATCTAACCCGCTCACTAAATTCAACAATGACAAAATGTGACAATTCAGTAAAATCTCACAAAGCTTTACCATTGCAAGCTATCTCCACAGAACAATTTGGTGATAGTAATAGAAACACATCGGTGCTTAGGCCACTTGATTCTACGATTACTCAAGATAATGCAAATATCACTGTCACTGTTTGTGGCCCGCCTGACAATGATGAGAACTTGTCTATGCTAAGTGTGTCATCATCTGCAGCTCAAACCCCTGAAGCAACAACACCAACCAAAGAACACAAGAATGAGAGTGCTTCACCTATCATGCGAGGACTCAAAAGTGTTCTCAATATGTTCAGATCATCACAGAGTCCTATTCCTCCTGAGAGTGAAGATACAGTGAAACCTGACATACTCAGTCCTGCTGAGCCACCAACATCAGTTGATCAGTCCATGTTGGCTTCCACACCAATTGCTGCTCATCGGAAAAAAGACGCGAGTCCAACAAAAAGAAACAGCCCTAATAAGGAACCTATAGTTTTTAATGATGATCTGGAAAAGGAACTGCAGTGGAAAGATGAGACCACTATCATATTCAGTCAGGAGCGGATCCCAATCCATAAGCTATTCTTTCAACCACCACCTGAAACAAAAGCTACGGGCCACAATGTAGAATTACCTTCCGAAGTGCAAGATGATATGAACTCCACTGTGGAGTATATGGATATTTCCTACAATGACTCAATAAGGGACAGAACTATGACTGATACACAAGTACTTGGCAACAAGACTGATGGCACTATCGCTGGTGAATCTGACAGTGAGTTCGTTGATTGTGAAACAACATTTACTAAGAGTGAATCTTTACTAGAAGATAAGGACAAGACTCCAGTAGTTAACCAAACTCAGGACCTGGATTTGACAAAAGAAACAGAAAGTGCTAAAGAGAATACTAGTGCTTCTAGATTGAAACAAATAATTTTGAATACTACACAAGATATACTAGATGCTACTTTGTCAATAACTCCCGAGGATTTGATTTCTGAAACTTTGGTGAAATCTGTACCAGACCAAGCAACTCAACCTGAAATTATGAAAGAAGCTACACCGAGCAAGATTAAACTAGAATCCCAAGAACCAAATGAAACCACAATACTTGATGAATCTCAAGAAACATCATTGTCAACACAAGAAAATGTTCCTGCCCTAAATCAAACTACAGATGTTTCTAATATTACAACAGATGTTCAGCTGAAAGATGCAAATGTAACAAAGACTTTAGAAAATAACATTCAGTCATTTTCAGAACTGGCCGTAGAAATAACAACAAATGAAGAATTAAAAGATTCCAATGTAAACACTACAGTTGAAATTATACCCATTGAGGTATCAGAAAAATCCATTGCTGAGACAAGTTTGACACGTGGTAACGAAACTATTGTAATGGAAGATAAAGTCATTGAAACTCAATTGGAGATAGAATCTGCAAATATCAAGAACACTACTTTAACTCTTGACACTACAAAGGATATTGATTTGGACAAAACTGTTGGCAATACTACTCATATTATTGAAAAAGACCAATCAATCACAATAAACAATGAAGTAACAACCCTACCTAGTCCTGTAACACAAGAAGAAACAAAAGACAAGCCAACACCTGTTCCTAGAGATGAAATCATATCTAGTCCTGTTAAAGAATCATCAATGACTGAGCTCGCTGCTGAAATACCTTTACCTGATGAAGATGACACTGAGAAAGAATTGAATGTACCTATTGAGGTAACAACTGAGACTTCTACCACACCTAATAATCTGCATCTAGAACCAGGAACTGAGACAATACCTAATGTATTACAGGAAGAACCAATATTAAAAGAAAGCATTGATGATAAAGCTATATTACTACATGAACCTACAAATGTTGATGGAGATAATACAAATCAAAATGAAGCGCCGGTGTTAGATACTGATGTATTAAAACCAGTACCAGACATTGCAGATGTAGATGTTAAGAATAAAACTCTATCAGTAGCTGAGCAGTTAGAAGTATCTCTGAACAAGTTAGATGTTCAAATTGATGAAGTGGATCGTGTTGAAGAAGCTGTTAATATGATGAATAAGACTGAAACTGTAACTGAGTGCCTTAATCAAACAGTGACTTGTAACACTGAAGATAATAAAAGTGAAGGAAATATGTCAATGGATATCAATGAAAGTGTATTAGGTATTAAACCCTTACCTGATATTATTAACCAGACTAATATTGTACCTAATATAGAAAATATTGAATCTGTTGCCAACACTTCCGAGATTGTAGTTGACCAACCTATGGTTTTGACAGAGAGTTCTGGAAACGTGACAAATGAAGTTGCTCTTGATATGATGGTCAAATCTATGAGCAAAGATATGCCTGAACTTTTATCAAATGCACACATTTCTGAGGAAGATAAACCTATCAATGAAATAATGAATGTTGTTGGTGAAGAACCACTTGCGCCACCTGCTAATGAACAAAGAAATGCGATTCCAGTAACTGATATTGTTGAAACATGTGAAAATACCCCCGTTGTTCCAGAACTAACTAACGTTGATGTTATTCCTACAGAGCCTCCAAAACAAGAAAACGAAGTACAACCTCTTAAACCAGATGATATCCCAGTTAATGAAACTACTGAATTTAAAACTGAAACTGTAGATGATGAGATAGTAGTTTCTGAGAACAACAGTCCATTCGTATCGGTAATTGCCGAAAATATCTCAGAAATAAAAACAGATTCAAATTCCGAAATCGAGTTAACGAATCGAGGCAGAGTAGTGTGTACCCCACCGGCTTCTCCCCCTATTGCTTCTAAAGGATACAACTTTAACTTTGATGAGATAGATGATCCATTCGCCACAAAAACTAAAATTAGGATGTCGCCTTCACTAGAGTCTCCTAATAAAGCTGTTGAGCCAAAAGCAAGCTCTAGAAGCATCGAAAAGCCTATGCCTAAGAAGGATAATAATAGGCGAAAATCACAGCCCGAAAGGAAGAAGCCTGTTGCTCCTAAGAGAAAATTCAACTCGACGTTCAGCGGAGCAGTTGAGGACAAACCAGCTGAAAAACCTATCGAGACTTTTGCTGGTGGTGACATCAACTTACCATCTGAAGTGGCTTTGGGTCCCAGCAATGTATCTATAGAAGAAGACAAATTAATCCAAGAAGTGAAAGTTGAACATGAGGAAACAGTAAATATAACGAATGAAGTACAGCAATTAGAACAAATCAAATCAGAAGATAAAGTCGAACAACCTATTACTCTATCCTCTACTGAATTACTTGAATCTGATGAATCGACTACAGCTCTGACGAAGGAATTGAAAACCAATTCGTCATCAGAACAATCTGCTTACTTTTCTGCAGGAACATCATCAAGTGAAAGTTTCCACTCAAGAAACGTCTTCAACTTACCTGAAATTGATGACATGAACTTTAATCCATTTGCAACAAAATCTAAAATGCGACAATCACCACCCCCGAGCGTCAACATGGAAGATCCTTTTGCTACCAAAAGTAAGATAAGAAATTCTCCTGATAGCTCCATGTTTACTTCAAAGTTAGAACATGTTGAATCACAAGTTGCACCAAAAACAACTGATGACAAAATAGAGACTGAATTAATGGAAAAAGATACTTCAGGAAATCTCAGTAACAATACTACAACTTCATCTAAAGCTACTGATGACAAAAATGCTACAATTAAAGAAGTCAATACTGAAGATGAGGACACCATTGAGGGACCGTTCTTGGAAGCCGAAGATTTGAATACAGACGATAAAATGTCTGATTTCGATGGAGAAAATGTTGACATGATGCAATTCAATGAATTGCCACCACAAGGAAATGAAGAAAACCTAGACAACGGCGAATTGTTCATAGATGCAGAAGCTTTTGAGTTTCTTTTGAATCAGAATAAGAGTAACACAGTGGTCGACAGTGGTAAAGAGAGTTTGTTCCTTAAATTTGATCCTCTTTTTGCAAAGAGGATGTCGTCTATTTCGTCTGACAGCTTGGTTGCATCTTTGAACAAGGTTCAGAAAAGGCAGAGTACTCCTACAAAAGCGGCGATGTCACAGCCGGAAATTAAATCTCCCATTGCGGGCCCTTCTAACTTGAACGTTACCCAAGACATGGATGTGAGCGAGGAATTCAACGATGATCTTAACATTACAGTATCAAAGCCTATGATGGCTGTGCCGCCTGCCGTTAACACTGTCTCGCCTAGAAATAAGTCATTGACACCAAACAGATCAAACAGGCGTTCTTTTACATTCACGTCTCCTGCCATGGCCGTTATTGACAGACTACTGTCTCTGAGCGGCAATACTTCTCTCCCGCATGACACTACGGTGACACAAGCCACGAGAGAACAGAACGAAGCCGACTCAGCTCTTTCACAACTTCGAGAGCTATTAGCCGAGAAGGAAGTTCACGTATACAGTCTTAGATCTGAAAGTCAGGAATTAAAGGATAGATTATTTAGTTTAGAATCTCACCTTAAAGGCTTAGAAGAAGAAAGTCGGGATCGATTAAAGAAGATCAACGAATTGAACGACCGGCTAGCAGAGAAGACTAAGATCAATAGGAGCATGGCGGCTGTAGTCGAGGAATATGAGAGGACGATAGCTAGTTTGATCTCGGAAACAGCTCAAGATAAGAAGAGGCACGCGGAGGAGAGAATAAAGCTAATCAATGAAAGAGACGAACAGACCGCCCACCTGGCTAGCATGGAGGTGTCCTTCAGCGACCTCCACAGTAAGTACGAGAAGAGTAAACAAGTGATACTCAACTGCAAGGCAAATGAAGACAAGTATAAGAAATCCATCAAAGATTTCGAAGAAAACTTAGCGAAGATGCAAAATAATTACGAACTATTGAAGCAGCACGCGACGTCCAAACTCAACCACGCCAACCAGGAGTTGGAAAAGATGAACAAGACGCACGAGGCGGAGGTGTTGAAGCTTAATGCTATGATTAAGAGGAAAGAGCTCCACATCACGTCGCTTGAGGAGTCCCTTGCGCAAAAGACCAAGGCAAACGAGGAGCTGACGGCCATATGCGATGAACTCATCAATAAGGTTGGCTGAACTAATTTTAGGCTTTCTACATTTGTTGTGTCTGTGATCTAGGCGGATACTCCGAGACTCACTTTTGTGCTTATCTTAAGATAAGTAGCATTAAGTTGTAACCTAGTCTCTATGATATTGTGCCAAATCATTTTAGTGTAACGACGTTTTATTCCTGTTGTTTATTATGTACTCAAAGACTGCAAATTGTGATAAAATTCGAGGTCTATAATCATGTTACAGTGTATACTTATATGTAATTCAATTGTGATCACTTAATATTTCAATGAGCACATCACATGCACTATTACATTATGCCGGCCATAATCTAAATGTGCGCAAGGACAGACACAGATCTTCTAATACTTCATAGAATTGTATATTTTTTGCATGTATAACTGTTGTATTTAAATTGCCCAGATATTTATTTTGTATGTTAAAAAAATCGTAAATATTTTTGGGAAAATATTGAAGTACACCTAATGATATTTTTGTAGATATGTATTCGTGGGAAACTACGATCGATTTGGTATTTAGATGTAATAATGTTTAACCATGTCCTGTTTTATAAAATTACTTTACTGTTTTAAAATTGACGTTATAAAACAAAGTTCCCTTGTTACTTTTAACCCGCCTTCGCGTGATTTCGTTAGGCTACTGCAGTCTTATATCTGACCAGCTTTTATTCCAAATCATTATGACATTGCATCTCATTTTGTTCCGTTAAATTAACCGATCTCTGACATTCTTATATTCAGTTAGTTTGTAATTCCAGTCATGGTAATAAATTGTTAACATTGAAATTATAATAGCTCGACTTTCCATTCACGGGTTGTTTTGTCAGTTATTTTTGTATGATATATGTAGAATTTAGTAATTATTTTAGTTAATAAAGTTGACATTTTTCTTAATGCCATTCGTTTTATTGTTTGTATATCTGTGACAAGGTAGGTAATGAAAAATATTTTTAGAATAATTTTATAGAATGACCTCACCACTAGTAGACTTAAATTTCTTTGCGTGCACATGACATCTATAAAGTTTGGAGCACGACAGTTCACTAGCTGTGCACCATTATTTGGTCTACGGCGTGCCCCAAACACATCTATTTTAAACGAATAGTTTATGAGACTTTGTAGACAGCGCATTTTATATTCCAATAGTTTATTTATGACCAATGCCATCGGAATTCTTAATGAAATGGGCTTGTAATAATTTAGAGAAATTGAATTTGTAAGTAATTGGAGTCGTTCCATCGCATCGGTGTCGCCAAGTCTCTACTATTTCTTTTGATACGTTAGTTACTTTAAGTAGTTTGTTTATTGATTGATAGATAATGATATTGAAAATTTGATATGTGCCTAAATTACGCTACAAACTATAACTTGATTGCATGTCCAAGGATAGCTTCTTGAATATTTGCTTCGAAAAAGAGAACTGTTAATTAAGTTTTAACGACGCGTTAGAAATTCCTTCAATGAAAAGTTTCCTGCGGTTAAATTAATTTGGTCGTTAAACTCCTACATTCTCGGTCGTGCTTCTACATCTACCTTTATAAGGCTAGCTCATTAATCATGCTCGTATGTATCATCATACTATGTTTCTTTAGGACTGATCAGGGGAATAAAATTACAATTAAATAGCACGCAAGAGTAGTGTTGGGCAAACCTAGCAAAATATATTTCGTGATTTATTCCTTGTCAGTCTGCGGTCTCGTGCATACGTTCACAAATGTGTGAAATATGTGCTTTATGCCGAGCTCATCAGTGCCAGGCCGTGCCATGACTATAACAAAAAAATACCATCTATGAAACTCCCGCCTTTCCTCGTTGGGATTCCAAGCAAGGAGGTTCTGTCACGTTGCTATGGCAACGTGCGACAAACACTGCCAAACATTTTCATTGAGTAGCGATCAAAACGGGTCGGCTAACGATTATGCGTGTGTGATGTATGACGAGACGGTGAACGTGGTCAACGCAAGAGAGATCGACAGCCCGTCGAGTGAAGAGGAAGTTGTTAAAGCGACGATGTCCAAGTTTAACCCCCCGGTGAGGCACACAGCGAGGCATGACTTCGACTCGGACAGTGAAACCGAGTCGGATGTCGACGACAAGTTTTTGGGCCCTCTCTCCGGAGAAGATCAGGTTAGTATTTTGAACTTCCTTTCAACTTAAGACATCATTAGTGTTCAATAAGCAAATCCAAGTTCTTAGCTATTTTCTAGGTTATCTTCATTCATACGTTGGGCATACATCAAAAGATATTCAATTGGTAAAAATTAAATTAACCAAAAGGTATCGTAATACTTGTCACGTATTCTCTAATTAACGAAATGATCGAGTGGCCATAAATCCTGATTAAAATACAGCAAGCTATTATACATTACACGCTCCAATTACTGTTCATAGGCAGTTTCACTGCTATGGAGCTATTTTTGCTGTAGACAACAGTAGACAAACATCAATTGCATTTATTTGCGTTACGGCATGCAAGGAATTTAGATAAACGGGTGCTAGACCGGCGGCCATGTTGTGAAGATTTTATTTCCCGCCATAGCTTGGAGGGCGCCATACTTCAGAGGGCGTTGTTTACCCCCGCTGTAAACATAGACAATTTTGGAATGGGTTCAATGATCAAACGTACGGTTGTTCCGGGTATGGTTGTAAATGACTGAAAATAAAAGTATTTTGCCGTTAAACGTGTGCTTTCTCATGCACGTGGATATTTTAAGAAAAGCATAGTTCCTGCTGTGCGCGTAGAATTTATTAGCCGACACATTATACTAATAAGCGATAGTAATGTACGATCGTGCGTGTGCTCACGATCATGTTCATTATTTATTTATGGTATGAAAATGTGTTGATTTAACGATAGCATCGCCATCAATGTTCGTCGTTATAGGATAGAAAACTAGGTCTTGGATGAGTGGCCAGTATAACATAATTTAGTAAATCGAATCTATAAATGGGGTTTAGTAATCAATACATTAATTCTGAGTCATCATCATTATCTTCATCATTTCAGAACGCCTACTATTGAACATATGATTCCCCATAAATTTCCAAAAGGACTGATTTTAAGCGGATGCACCCAGTACCTAGTTTAAACCATTATCTTCGATTCAGTCAATACATTTTAATTTCTGCTGAAGTCTCCAGACGGGAAGTCCCAACCTTCGGATAAGTCCGTGGAAATCCCAAAGGCGAGCCGAGTGGATCTGACCAAGGAGTCGAGCGGCAGAGCCAGACCTGTCGTGAAACGTGAAGACACATCTAACTCAGGTCTGTTTGATTTGAATTTACATAGTCATGTTTTTACAGATAGACTTTTATAATCATCGGCAAGGATATTGAGCCCTGACCTTCACCTGCGCAGAAGTGGTTTATTGCCTTAAGTGTACAGTGCGTAAAGCGATCCCCACTCTTCCGCCGAGAGCTCAATATCCGTGCCGATAACTATAAGTACTTAGAATAAGTCGGGGCAGTATGTCTTTGCGTCTTTTACATTTTTTCTTTCTTTTACCCGACTTCATGAAACTATATAATCTGTCAAAAATATATTTCCCATCTCTTAAATTCACTGGTACGTACCTAGTCCTACGCCAATCAACTGTCATAATCACTGTTTTTGAAATCTTGTGGAACTTCTGGACCACTTTAACTTGTCCCACTTAAATCTGCTGAGCTACTTCAGTTTAATGTTTCTTCTTAGAAACTGCATAATTTCCTTATATCTAATTCTCAAGAAGCCCTTTTCCATGTAGCTAATGCATTTCCGTAATAACGAAATTTTCTCAAACAATAGCATAACGCGCTCCGAAGCTATTTTCGTCTCCTGCAAACGATTTGTGTTTACACAAGGCGATACCGTGCACTTATTTACCGATGCTATCTGAGAAATGTTGGAAACGTAACCTCCTTTGTTGGAGTCGGTTAAATAATATGTAATTAGATACGTAAGATAGCATCACCTGCTTTTTGCGTGGCTTATAACTGCTATATCAACCGTTAACTCGAGCCAGCTAGAATAAATCTCTTATTGAAAGAAATCACTACAGATTAGCCTATTTAGCAGACTACAGCTTCAGTAATTTAGCTACTAACTCATGTATTGTTTCATCACAAACGACAAATACAAAAAGCGTGTGTAGATTATCGTACACATACTAAGTATACGCTATGCCGTTACACTAACATTTCTTAGGTGTAAAAACATACGTTAATTGTTACTATCGTTCAAGTAAAAGATGACAAACTATGTAACGACAATGCGGTTTGTGGTCGCGCAAGCAGTAAGTGAGACGAATCCGACAATACGAGTGTACGCTCTAGTTAACTAAATCTGGCAGGCCCTTGACTGACGCTGTGTTAAATTAACTGAATGTGCGTGTTTGTGGAAGGTTAAATATTGTATGTTACATATGTAGATTCTTAATATTGCCAGAAAACGTGTAATAAGAACTGTTTCCCGCGGTATCATCGTCCGTCAGGGACCAAACCTTGAAAAGGGCCATCACTGACATATGACAATTTCTTGCAGTAGATTCTTGCAGATCCTCTTTTTTAGTGGACAAAACCTGTATAAAATTTTAGCCTAGGAACCCGAATACCGTTCAAATCTTCAGTCCTTTATAGAAACCTGTCTGTTTGTCGCAACGTATGGACACTTCTTCTCATACCTCTTTACTGTTCCTTATTTACTAAGTATGTCCAAGGGGATAATGTAGCTTGTCAACAGTGAAACATTTTTTTAAATCGGCACGGCTTTAGATTATTTAGGGCAGGAACAAAACTTATCGACGAAACTTATAACGAAAAAATAATCTTCTTTGTGATAAATTTACTGTGTCTGAATAAAACCATTTATATTTTTATGTACCTCTATTTATACTTTACCCTACAAAATATGGCTATTTACTCTACTATCCACTACTGCTTTCCATTGATTTCAGATACAGACACAGGTGATATAGAACCGGAACGAGTGGTAGACCCTGCTCTGGGCAGCGGTCGCAAGCGAGGGGGCGGCGTTGTCATACCGGCTGAGGGCGCCTACGACCCCAAGAACTTTCTAGACCTGAAGGTGCCTCCTGATATGGAGAATATATTCCAGTATATTATGAAGTAAGTGGATGGAATCACGTATTTTTCTATGTTTAGGAATAAGAATATTTATTTGCGTGAAATATTGTTTGACACATGTCACACTGACACATGTCATGATATTGTTCTGCATATTCCGCTGCAACATCTACAGATGTCTACAAGTTTATTAGTCATACATATCTGTGGTGAAGCCATTAGAGCTATGTTTAAATTGAAATTACTCCTATTTCAGTTTCCATCGTTGAAAAAAAATCTTAATTGTCTAGGTAAACTATAATTGAAAGTCATTTTGGATGAGCAGTCTAAAAGCTCAGAGAATAAGAACTGGCTTCTCTGAGCAAGTTATCTTACCTAGGAGTTTGGTACAGATGATATGTGGTTGTTAAAAATTAAGTCCACATCCAGTTACAATCTGACACCAACCTACTTGTCTAGGATACTCATTATCTTCGAGCTAAAAAACTAATAATTTTAATCAGAAGACCGTGAATCCCATCTGCAAATCAGGTCGCCTGATCCTATTTCATAGACGTTCAGTGGGCGTTCTACCCACCATCCAACCTTGCACTTAGCCTATTAATTTTAAATGAAATACAAGCTAATATCAACCCTATATTGGACCACTAAAGTCTATTTTTCCAACTACAGTTAAACATTATGATAACTAGCAAAGATCTCTCGTATCAATGAGGCCGAATGGCGAATGAATCTAATTTTGTGCACGTAATATAAATGAATGGACTTTCCAATGTAATACGTACATGAAATATGATATAATTTGTATCGAGATATCGAGTTACTCGGAAGTTCGATTGTAGAGATTTGAGACCTTGGGAAAGATATCGATTTAAAAAGTTCAATCGATTTGTTCTTATTTCCTTGTAGCGGCCTAGTTCTAAGCATGTTTGCTAAATCAAAATATAAGTTCCTACATATCATGTTAGTATAATACAGACTTCTTATAATGATGATAATGATCTACCTAATGCCACTGGTTTATCTTCTTCTTGGCGAGTCGATGGCAACTTAAATTTTGGAGGCCCAATATTTCGCTACGCATACGGCATTGTCAGTAGCGTTATAAAGGTCATCCACTATGCAGCTGTCGGGGCATAGTGGGCAGCATAAAAGGTGCCGCATGGTTTGTGGTATGGCACCACACCCGCAGCTATTGTCGTCAGTGTAGCCCCACTTACATAGGTTTTCCCTGCACCTGCCTACCTGTGCACGTAGCCTGTTAAGAGACTTCCATACAGGCCACGGTTGGTCGTAACCTGGTGGAAGCCGTTCCACGGGTGGAAGGAAGTCAGGCAGAGCAAGTTCTTCCCATTGTTCGATTCGGGTCTTAGGAGCATCTTTAACTGGGGCTACACTGGCGAGGAAACTGTTCCTGCTTTTTAGTCGGCTGCGCGGTGGTCTAGCGCCATGTAGCGGATGACGTTGGTCCGTTTCTTGGCGCATTTTTTCCAGGGAGGCAGCCACGTTCCTGCGTACCGCTGGGGGTGCAATTCCGGCGAGTGGATATAGCATTTGAACCGGTGTTGGTTTGAGACAGCCTGTTATTATTCTACACGTCTCATTAAGAGCTACATCCACCCCCTTTGTGTGCGTGGAGCGACCCCAAACCGGGCAAGCATATTCACCGGCAGAAAAACATAATGCTAATCCAGTGGCACGCAGGACATTCGGGGCAGCACCCCATTTGGAGGTAGTTAGACGTCGCAGGAGGTTATTACGGCTGAACACTGGTTTATGATTGTCTAAAACGCTTTAATAGTGAAATGCCGAAATGCAGACCCATACGAAAATCTACGAATCTGTTTTGCATATAATTTTCCTTGTACCTATAATTAATTTCGTACCTACAAAAATACTGAACGAGTTTAATTACTAACTATAAGTGTGTGCTCAAGATTACCAAGCGTAACATACATGTGTCATCTGGTAGCGAGATCTTCAATAATTCTCGTTAGAGCGCGAAATTGTTCACAGCTCATTAATTACGACCCTTTGAATATAATATGCAGTTAGTGAAAATTTTATAGCATTCCTCAACGCACTTGTTCGAGATGTCGACGTCGTAAATCCTACTAATGTTATAAATGCCAATGTTTATGCGTAAGGATATATGTATATGAGTATGTCTTAAAACTAGGGAATGCAATCCCGACTCGAGATTGCAAATTCGGGATCCCGCGGGATTAGAAATATCAATCCCACGGGATCCCGGAATTTTCGGGATCCCGTCTAATTTAAAAAAAAAATGAATCCAAATGACTGAAAAAGCTAATAACTGTTTTTTTGTGATAGTGAGGTTAATTAAAATAACATATTACTCGAAAGAAAATAAAAACCTTTATTCTTTAATCTTACCAACTAAATAATAATCAGGTTGTAAGGAAATTAACGTAGGTAAATTAGGTAATCAAAACAATTAGCTTATTTCAAGGGAATTAGGAAAAAGAGTAATTTTGAAAATGACTCCCGCCCCGCGCCCCGAGTGGTTGTGTGTGTGTTGCGTCGCTGACCACTGCCGCCCAATCCCGTCAATCTCGAACGGGATCTCGTCATATGATGCGTCGGGATTGATCCCGAAAAATTACACGAGATCTCGCGAGATCGGGATTGCATTCCCTACTTAAAACCCATACAGTCATTTTGTATGTCTCTTACATACAAAATGACTGTATGGGTTTTCATAAAACTTGACAGCAGTCATTTGGCAGGATAGCTTTTTATCCATATGTGCGATATACCTACCTAGTTCCCACCGGAAGCTGAAACTGGGCTGAAGCTAATAAGACATCTTCAATTTCTAATAACAATAGGACGAAACGAAGGAAATAGTCCACCTATGCAGTTATGACTTCACTACATAGTGTAAAACAAAGTCGCTTTTTCTTTCCCTATGTCCCTTTGTACGCTTAAATCTTCAAAACTACGCAACCGATTTTCATGAGGTTTTTTTTAATAGATAGAGTGATTAAAGAGGAAGGTTTATATGTATAACTAGCTGACCCAACAAACTTCGTATCGTTTAAACCTGGACCTCTACAAACATTTTAAAACCAAGAAAAGCCAAATCGGTCCAGCCATTCTGGAGTTTTAGTAGGACTAACGAACAGCAATTCATTTTTATATATAAGACTAGCTGATCCCGCGAACTTCGTATCGTTTAAACCTTCCTTGGACCTCTACAAACATTTTAAAACCAAAATCAGCTCAATCGGTCCAGCCGTTCTCGAGTTTTAGCGAGACTAACGAACAGCAATTCATTTTTATATATGTTACAGCCAAAGTGATTAAATATATATTATACATAATGACTGGTCATTGTATATAATACCCAAATTGACCAGACAGTGTGATAGATTAATCACTTTATCTGGATCTAATTCATAATAGCTGGTCAAAGTTAGCCAAAGTAATAAATATGGTATAATCGTCTGACTTCTTACTAATTCTTAGAAACGGCTCAAGTTATTATCGACTCTTTTTATGATAAATCATCAAATGATTCCTCCCACTGTGGGAGAGCAGCGTGAGGGACTCAGAGAGTGTGAGCGTGAGCGTGCAGCGTGAGGGCAGACTGTTAGTGGCTTAAACCCACGCGTTGAACAATGCGCACCGTCGAGACGGGTCCGTGTCTCCCAGGAGACGGAAGGCCGATAAGGCACCCGAACTCATCGCACAGGCTCACGTCTACGGTAGCTGGGAGTCGTCTCCACACAGAAGGAGACAATGGCATCCCAGTACCTCTCGCCCCGGACCTTGGCTTGAACCAGGGCCGGGTGCGAGAGGTCGCCGCTGCCGACTGCCTCGACGAGGACACGGCGGTGCCCTTCCCGGGCAGGGCACACTCCGGGCCGTCGGTACAGTGGCCCGAGCCACACTTCAAATAGGGGACTTTTCGCTACTATTATTAATTATATATTAGTTAGTTAACATGAAATAATAATCTTTACCTACTTGTTTTATTACATTATCTAAGTCTATGGAGATATTATATAAAATTGCTAGTTAATGTGATTAATTCTGTGTCAATTATCACTTTATCCAAATTGAGTAGATATTATAAATAATAGCTAGATAATATGTATAATATGCGGACTTATTACTTTGGCTGTAACATATATAAGAATAGCTGATCCCGCGAACTTCGTATCGTTTAAACCTTCCTTGGACCTCTACAAACATTTTAAAACCAAAATCAGCTCAATCGGTCCAGCCGTTCTCGAGTTTTAGCGAGACTAACGAACAGCAATTCATTTTTATATATAAGTATAGATATAGATATAGATAACATACATTAAATAGTGGGGAAATACTGCTATCCCGTGCGAAGCCGGAGCGGGTCGCTAGTATGATAATAAAGTAGCGTTTATCTACTACCAAATTTGCAAAAACTGTCTCACAAAAAGTGCAGTAGGTTATGCAAACAGGTTTTCGGTACGTAGATTTGTTCGTTCCAAACAGTTTTTTCCAAAGTTGCAATAACAAAGATGAATTGCAATTTTTCATTATTCGCACTAGCATGTTCATATGTCTGATTAAAAATAGACAAGTAAATGGCCAAAAGTGTTTCCCAGACGGGCTGTGAGATAATTTCATCAACATACCTCTACAATTAGGCAGATATCATCGCGCCATTGTTTCGACGTTATCGCAATCCAGTGAGCTTTCAAATTGTAGCCTATTATACTATCTTAGCCATTTGTCGTATGGGTGAAATTTCCGCTTTTGGATTTTGTAATAGTCATGTATTGTGATGGTGAAATATTCCTCTAATTGCCTATTTGATAATCGCCTCTGATTTGTAGAGATGATCAGTATTCTGTCTGATTTGTATTTACTTTTGGATCCAAGGACCATAATAATTTTTTTAAGCAATAAAAATTGTCTTGCTTGCGATATCAATGGCATTCCGAAGGAAGCTCTTTATGTATCCGCTGCTTCCGATTTCACTTTTAATCTCGTAATACATGTCCTACTTACTTGTTCTTTAGTAGCGCTTATCGAACATGCATGGACCATGGACCCCTATGTCAAATAGAAATAAATATGTCCAGTCTCCATGCATTTTATTTTCTACAAACTGCGACCAATCCTGGTTCTTTCGCAAGCCTCAATTTAAATAATAAGTACGTATGCTTTTGAAATTGGGATATTGCTTCATCTGTCCTATTATGCCGAAATTGTGCGTCCTTTTTGTGCGAATAAATCAATTTTTTTATTTTTGAAAATAAGAATCCATATCTGGGTAACTTGTAGATTTTCCTACATTAATAAAAACCCTTTCAACTCCAGATACACTCCTCAAAAGATCGATATAGACCTGAAACTACAGCCGTTCGTGCCGGAGTTTGTGCCCGCTGTGGGTGACATCGATGCCTTCATCAAGGTCACCACCCCGGCCTGTAATGTACGAGCTGCCACTCTCGCGGACAACGTGTTGGAGCATATTGATAATTTGGGTAAGATTCGTGAAATCAAATAAGGCTTTAGTCAGCAGTTATGGCTCCCCAAAACAGACTGATAGGAGCTTATGGCAAGTTATATCCCCCTTTTTTTTCTTGTGAATAGTGAATTAAATCATTTGGTTAAAAATCGAAATATTTAATATTAGTTTTTGACAACGGTTTGACGGCCCTTATATGTTATTCTGACTTACTGCAAAGTTTCACCAACAAGAATAATACACAGAAGAAGTATCAAACCCATATAATATCAGAGTGACATAGCCACCACGGCCAACCACGCCCTTTTTCCCTTTTTTCACGAAAGAAAAAAATATAATTTCAACAAATTCTTCTGTAACATTAATCATACAATACGATAACGGAGGAATATCTAGAAAAGGTGGCAAAGTTCTTCAAATACAAATTAAAGTAATCTATATCTTTGTTTGGTCATTGCTTGACAATATTAAACCACCATAAAATTCAACTTGCACCATTCTGGTTCCAGGTCTAACGGTTCTGGACGAGCCGGCGGCGGAGCAAAGCGACTCCGCTCTATTACACCTGCAGCTGCGAGCCATCTCCAAGACTAGCAGTGCCAAGACCACTGTCGTATGTATCAATCAATTATTATTTATTTCTCATCATCAGATACTGTGGATACATACCACAGTACACAGCTTGTTAATTGTAGGTATAATGGCGTCCACGGCCGATTTCGGCCACGGCGGCTGTTCTCATTTAAGGAGATCAGCCAGCTGCACAGGACATATTATAGTGCACGAGCATTTGAGCAGACACAGGTCCACTCCCTATTCCTTCACTCTCATAACCCGATGGGACGGCAATCCGACACGACCGGAAAGAGATCAGGCGCAGGACCGACATTTACGTGCTCTCCGATGCACGGGTGAATCAATCACCAACTTCCAGACTAAGGGCTGCTTTGTGAAAGTTTAAGAAAACCCACAAAGCGATTTCGGCCCGACCCGGGAATCGAACCCGAGACCTCGAGCACAGCAGCCGCGCTTGCGACCACTAGACCAACGAGGCAGTCAGTAATTGTAGGTAGGTATATGTTGACAGTAAAATTGCTTTACCTTTATGGTACCTACTACAGTATGCTATCCTTAATGTGTGTTTTGTTTATGGGAAAAGGTAAAAGTGTGGTTAAACAAATATTTAACGTACTACCGGATTTATTTATTTACCTGATAACAGCGTAGGACGTCCACCACAAGGTGGACAGACGACCTTATAAAGGTCGCCGGAAGACGCTGGATGCAGGTCGCCTCCAACAGGTATCTGTGGAGATCTAAGGGGAGGCCTATGTTCAGCAGTGGACGTCCTATGACTGAGATGATGATAATGATGACTACCTGATTTCACTTAGATCCACTCGCTATTCGGGGGAACTTTTTCCCGTAGCTGGATGAAATATAGCATGCATATGATACTCGAAGATAGTGTAGCTTCTCAACAATGAAAACATTTTCGGAGTTTCAGAGGTTTAGTGCCTTTAATGGATATAGCTACTTAACAAATACTTAAAACGGATTTCACAACATAGAAGCAACGCAACTACTAAGTTTATATTATAATACTAGCCGTTTTCCCGCGGTTTCACCCGCGTCCCGTGGAAGTTACTGTCCGCACCGGGATAAAATATAGCCTATGTTACTCGCAGATAATATAGCTTTCTAATGGTGAAAGAATATTTAAAATCGGTCCAGTAGTTTTTGAGTTTATCCATTACAACCAAACAAACAATGTTTTCCTCTTTATAATATTAGTATAGATTATCTAATTGACACATACTGTATAATGAATGTAGGTATTATTGATTTATCAAAAAGAAAGTGACTATCGCGATACAGTTACAAAATTAGCGAAAGAGAATCTGTCTAGCTTACATGCAAATGAACTGGAATTACTACTTTATAATGAGGATTATTAGTTACAAACATTATCAGCAAGGAAAATGTATTAACAATATATTCTAATTCAATATATTTTGCTGTTTGGTGTTGATAACAAACCTAACAGGTAAAAATTGGTTATAACTATTCAATATATTTTATGTCACTTTCACTATTATATCCATATTTTATTAATTAATTATAGAAAATTAATTTTGTATAATTAGAATATGGCTAGACAGAATTTAATACATATCCCGTCTTGAACTGCCCTACTGTTTTTATAAAACTGAATACTGTTTTATCCTGGTGCGCGGAATAGATCCCGCGGGACGCGGGTGAAACCGTAGGCGGAATTTATCGACTCATAGTAAATGATAAAAAACTATAAAGTAACTGACAAATATTATTTACTACTTCCAGTTGACGAAGAAGATAGAGAACGCGGAGAAGAACTCTAAAGCCATCGAGCGCTGGATCAAGGATGTCAGCGAGCTGCACCTGTCGAAACCTGCGCCCACTGTGGCTTACTCTAGGTAATTCAATTCAATTCAAATTCAAATAATTTATTTCAGACATGTGTCCATAATAATACTAAACAACATTATATAATATAGAGTTGTCATGAATACATTTAAAGTCGTGGTGGCCTAGTGGGTAAAGAGCCAACCTCTCGAGTATAAGGGCGTGGGTTCGATTCTAGGTCAGGCAAGTACCAATGCAACTTTTCTAAGTTTGTATGTACTTTCTAAGTATATCTTGGACACCAATTACTGTGTTTCGGATGGCACGTTAAAGTAGTCAGAAGCCAGTAAGTCTGACGCCAGTCTAACCAAGTAACTGGATTGAGGAGGTCAGATAGGCAGTCGTTTCTTGTAAAGCACTGAATCCGGCTACTCAGCTGAATCCGGTTAGACTGGAAGCCGACCTCAACATAGTTGGGAAAAGGCTCGGGAGATGATGATGAATACATTTTAAAAATATATATGTCACCGTAAGATTACAAACATCGTTAGATTACAATCTATCTCGAGAGATTGTAAACTGTCGAATTATTGTGAACCGTAACATCTGATTGCAATTTAACGCATTATTTTTCGCTATATTATAATCTATCGATGAGAAATTGTCAAATTGTCAACTGTCCGAAAGCTCTCCCTGATTGGTCAGTCTTTTTGTAAGATCGACCAATCACGACCAGCCGTTCTGTTCCCATGGAGTTCCCGTAGAGTTAGGAATGAAATAGAGGTGTCAGTTAAATAAAATAAATGCCGCCTACTTTGAAATTTTATTATGCTGTACTCATCTAACAAATTTATTATATTTTGTATTCTTTGATTTGTTCACTCTAATTTTTTACTATTTTCATTATGCCCACTGTAATATTTTTGTAGCTCTATGGTAAACAAACAAAATGGCGAATGCCGGAGCGGCGGGGGCACATTGCGTTCTACCAATCAGCGCGCAAGATGCATTCAGTTCTACGCCAGTTGACAATTTGACCGCTTTACATTGATAGATTATAATATAGCGAAAAATAATACGTTAAATTGCAATCAAATGTTACGGTTCACAATAATTCGACTGTTTACAATCTCTCGAGATAGATTGTAATCTAACGATGTTTGTAATCTTACGGTGACATATACACAGGTACTCATGCCATCTGCCAAGCCTTTTCCCAACTATGATGAGGTCGGCTTCCAGTCTAACTGGATGCAGCTGAGTACCAGTATTTACGTGGAGCTACTGCTCTATCTGACCTCCTCAACCCAGTTACCTGGCCAATCAATCTGATACTCCCTGGTTAGATGGCAGTCTGACCAATTAAACGTGTCTTCCAAAACACTAAGGAACTCGTCATGTAAGGATGGTCACACATCCTCGGATCGTTTAAAATCAAGAAATATCTTTACTTATCCTATACTAGCTTCTGCCAGCGGTTTCACCCGCATCCCGTGGGAACTACTCCCCATACCGGGATAAAAAGTAGCCTATAGCCTTCCTCGATAAATGGGCTATCTAACACTGAAATAAATTTTCAAATCGGACCAGTAGTTCCTGAGATTAGCGCGTTCAAACAAACAAACAAACAAACAAACTCTTCAGCTTTATAATATTAGTATAGATTCAAGCTTTCACTTAATTTCTTATTTAATCTCTTCCAGCAAAATGCCCGACATTGACAACTTAATGGAAGAATGGCCAGAATCTATGGAGGAGACTCTGAACGAGGTGGGCTTCCCACCCGGGACCATAGACTGCACCCTCTCTCAATACGTGGACTTAGTCTGTGGTCTGTTCGACGTGCCCATCGCTGGAGACACGTTAAATGATAGGATACAAGCCCTGCATTTATTATTTAGTCTGTATTCTGCTGTAAAAACTTCGCAATTGTACGCGGAACGACAGAAGGAAAGAAGTGATAGTAATGCCTAGTTTTGTAAGAATAAATGTGTTGTTCTATTTGTAAATGTATTGTTTAATTGTTTGAACTGTTCCCCATGAAAACATGAAATTTTCATAGCACCATTGCTTGACAGCTTTGTGCTAACGTTGGTCTAGTGGTCGCAAGCGCGGCTGCTGTTCTCGAGGTCTCGGGTTCGATTCCCGGGTCGAGCCGTAATCGCTTTGTGGGTTCTCTTGAACTTTCACAAAGCAGCCCGTAGTCTGGCAGTTGGTGATTGATTCACCCGTGCATCGGAGAGCACGTAAATGTCGGTCCTGCGCCTGATCTCTTTCCGGTCGTGTCGGATTGCCGTCCCATCGGGCTATGAGAGTGAAGGAATAGGGAGTGCACCTGTGTCTGTGCAAATGCTCGTGCACTATAATATGTCCTGCGCAGCTGGCTGATCTCCTTAAATGAGAACAGCCGCCGTGGCCGAAATCGGCCGTGGACGCCATTATTAATCTATACTAATATTATAAAAAGGAAAACTTTGTTTGTTTGTTTGGTTGTAATGGATAAACTCAAAAACTACTGGACCGATTTTAAATATTCTTTCACCATTAGAAAGCTATATTATCTGCGAGTAACATAGGTGTCCCGCTGCGGGATATATTTTATCCCGGTGCAGGCTGTAGCTCCCACGGGAAGCGGGTGAAACCACGGGAAAACGTCTAGTTTTAAATAAATACAACAACTGATTAATGAATATGGTGAAGCGTCAATGCCTTTTTTTTCAATTTAAATATTTCTTTAATAATAAACATTATTTCCCGTATCTTAAAACATTTTTTCGCTTATTTTCATATTAATAGTAATACAATTGAGTGTCTATTGATGAGTCCGCACGCCATTATACCTACCACCGCAGCGCCCATTGGTTCGTATCCAGACATAATACTCTTCCCGCCGCCGTTCGGATTGTGTCGAATACACACCGCTCCGCATTAATAATTTTCTATATGTTAAATTTCTGAGGATTCTCATGTAATAAGTGGGCCTGCTGCTGTGAGACATTGAGAACTTATAGTGCTGTGTTGATTTCACGAGTTTTAACCAGTCCACCGGTGGATGAATCAAGATTCAGCTCGCCGGCCGGCAGTCCATACCGCTACCACGCACCCTGGAACGATGCATCTTCCCATCTCCCTGGTTATGAGTCCCCACTCATAACTCCCTGGATTCATGAGGTATAGTTGTAGTAGGTATTGGTGTCTCACGGAATCTCATCAATCAATAGAGATTTAATTAATATACGATTTTGTGTTCACCGCCATATTGATTCCCCTGCATTCTATTTTCAATTTTTCAAATACCCGCATTTCTTTGTTTTTTCCTCTTTAGTTTACTGTGTAGAAAAAAAAAACCTTTATTTCGGTTATAAAGCAAAGTTGAACAAGGTTTAAAACCATTTTTCTAATTTATTTTTAAAATAGCGCGCGAAAAAAGCTCCTCCGTTTTCACTCGCCATGACACTGTCATGGCGTCGAGTCTAACGTCACAATTAGGTAAACAAACGTCAAAAGTGTCAACTCGCGACCAGAGAAGAAAGTAAATTGCATATTTCGTGTGATTATAATGAATTCCAAAGTTTATAAGTGGTGTGCAGTACCTCAGTGTAAAAACACATCAATAACAACACCCAAAAAAGTGTTTGTACATGTCCCCTACAAGAAAATAATAAGACATAAATGGTTAAGGCTCGCACGGCGAAACCCTTACGATCTTGTCACTAATTCGCCGCTGTATTTCTGTGAAGACCACTTTGATGTAAGTATGTTGTCATGTATTAATAAGTTTTAAAAGTAAAATGTTTGTTAAGTGTAAAATTGTTTTAATATTTAGACTAATGGATAAGTTATTTGTATTTTGGTCTATATTGATATAATAGGAATAATAATTTTACAATTAACTTTAAATTTTTGCATTCCTTTTTTTCAGTTGCCAAATGATATGATAAATTATATGGAATATCATGTAATGGGGTCGGTATCGCAAGTTCGTATGAAACCAGGATGTATGCCTAAAACATTTACTTGCCAACCAGACTGGAAACCAGGAATATCGGATACAACAGAGCGACCTTATATAGCTAAGAAAAGAAAGATTATGATCCTTGAAGAGTCTGAAAAGAAACTCGAAGAAAAAAGTATAGTTGTAGAGCAATCTAGTCTTGAAGAAAGTTTTAATAGTAAGCCATCGAGTCCAAATGCCAACGTATTATGTAAAATAGCCAAAATAGAACATTCAGGTACTTCTTATACTCCCTCTGTAACTGATACAGAAACATCAGTATCTGTTAAAATAGAGAGATTAAATGATCCGTTTGAAATAGAGCCTACACCTGACTATAGCGAGATGGAAAAGGATGATAGCAATATAGAAGATTCAAATTCTTTACAGTGCACTTTTAAGAAAATTAAAAACAGTCCTTGTTTCTATATTGGCATACCCTCAAGTTGCTATAATTTAGTTAGTTTGATTCAAGAACGGACAAACATACCTTTTAACCATATTTTGCTATGTCTAAAAAAAAATAGGTTAAATAATTCATTCCTTGAACTAGCTGATGACTTTGGCATTGATAGAACTGATGCTAGCAAAATATTTTTGAAAAATGTTCCTATTATCGCCAGTGTAATGCGTCCTTTCATTGTAACATTAAGTAAGGAAATTATTGAAAACCAATTACCTATGGCTTTTAGACATAGACACAATAGGGTGACTTTTATAATAGACTGTTTGGAGATGGAAGTAGAAAAACCCTCAAAGGTGCTAAATGAAGCTCTTACCTGGTCTGAAAACAAGAACGTCCACACAATTAAGTACCTTATATCTTGTACACCAGATGGCTTGATAAATTATATTTCAAGTGGTTACGGAGGCCGAATAACAGACACAAGCATTGTTGAAAGTTCAGACTTTTCAAAATGTTTGCAACCCAATATGACGGTAATGGCAGATAGAGGGTTTAAGCATGTAGATGTTTATTTACAAAAAATGGGTGTGCTATTAGTACGGCCTCCTAATGTTGAATTTGGAGCTGAGTTTAGTAAATCTGAAGCTAAAGAAAATGGACAAATAGATAGCTTACGAATTCATGTTGAGCAGGTGAGAGGACGATTACGTGAATTCAAGATGTTACAACCACATGTCTGTCTTAAGCCAAGTTTGGTTAAAGTTCTTAATGATATTGTAACAATAGCTTGCGCTTTGATTAATATACGAGATTCACTTGATAAATAAAACACATAAAAATTCTGCATTTTTCGTTTTGACTGTTAATTAGTGACCGATACTTGTACACGTTTCGTGTTGAAAAGTCGAGTGGATTCGACAAATCTCACTCTACAAAAACAAATATCCAAATGCGTACTCGTGTAGTCGTCACAACAAAAACACAGTGAGTGAAGTATTTACCTAATCGTGACGTCATGCACTATGATTGGTGTCTCAGCCAAAATGGCCGATTGCAATATTTTAATTGATTAAAAATCTTATTAAGTGAAACCAAGTCAGTGTTTTAAATCCACTTAATATGTAGTTTCCCCTAATATAATTAAATCTTCGATTATTTAATACTGCCGTCCCGCCTGTTTGAAAGTCGGAAAAAGTTACTGGGCAAAGTTTTATCATTATTCCATATATTGTTTATTTTTCCACCACATCCAGGCTTGAAATTATATATCAATGTTTATCGATGAGCTCAAGTATACCTAATAATCAAACACAAATGTCATGTAAATTATATTTATTGTAACTCAAATGAGATCTACATTAGGGTATCTGGAAGACTACATAGGACTAAAATATTAAATCTACACTACACATGTACCATAGAAAAATATTTTAGATACTTATCATTTTTATTCACAATTTATGTTACATTTTCTAGTACATGTATGATAATCTAAGTTCCAGTGAATTCTGAATCTTCATAAATAAGTAATTATGATAGAAAAGCTAGTTTAACTAATAAAGACTCGATAAAGGAGGTCTGACTTCTCTATGCTCATAATTGATCCATAGTCTATGGTGGCTAGGCGCAATATTTAATTAAATCATTTAGTAAACTTTTCTGGGCACAATTATGTTCATAAAAGCGAGCCTCCTTGATAGTGACACTTATTTCAACCCTTTGAAAGTCGACAGGCTTTCAATAATTGAAATAATTTTGACTACTAAATTTAACTTAACTGCTTAACAAATAAGGTATATTTTTCTCAATACATTACAGCCATCTTATATCTTACAAATTTTAAATAATTTATGTGCATATACATATATTTGTCTGTAATATTTATAATTTAGGCTAAAAGTCGACATCCAAAGGGTTACCGTCGACACAACAAATTATAAAGTAAATCCTAAAGTATATATTACAGCAAATTTACAAAGCATCTTTATCACAGTTTTCCATATTTCTCATCCACTCTTACATACAAACATACATACATAGTCGCCTGAACATTGACTCGATGACTTGGGAGTTTTACCCATTTTACCATAGCGAAGAATAGACTGTCAGGTCAGTCAATTCTTCTAATATTTTTAGAGCTGAAAAGCCTCATAAGACATAAAATTTCGCCTCAAAACAGTCACTTGTAGTGCGAAACATATTACTTGTTCTATAAGTATATACACAGATATTTACAACAAAAAAAAAACTATCCTAGTAAAACAAAAAAAAAAAAATACACTATATCTAAAAGGCGTCAAAAAATTCATCCCCATTCTATAAGTTCATTTATTCTCCTGTACTCTTACCTTTTTTTAATTTGACATTTCTTAAATCTAGCCAAAACATATGACAATTTTTATCTCGCTTGTAATATACAATGATACAAAACATGGATTAGATATACAGCGACTAAGTGACAATATAAGTTTACATAAAACAGAACGTATTTTCGGACATTAAACAATAAAATAAATTGGTAACACCTAATTTAATCACCTTAATGAGTCAAAATTTTCTGCAAAAAAATGTAAAGTATGTATAACCCTATGTAGCTTCATTTCTCTTCATCTCATTTTGTAATTAACTGTCATTTAAAAAATGGCAACATTTTTGACATTAATTTAAGTGTTACCACTTCATTCGTTTACAATTTCCATATTACACATAAAAATTCACATTAAAATTAAATTAAAAGTTCACTATGTCACGTTCACTTGAAAATATGTGTTTTTACGTATTTTCTTTAGTTTGTTTTACTTATATTTTTGTCGTCAGTCGGTAGTTCTAATATCACACTGTCGTTTAGTGGCAAGTCTGATATTGTTACTGTTCTTGCACGTCCTAATGTCCTTCAGTCATTGACGCAACCTGTGAAAGGAAATATACATTATTGTAAGAAAAAAACTATTTCGTATAGATAGGCCAGTAAAGTTATACAGCTGTGGTTTTTCCTCTCAATGAGAGAGCTGTACATAGATTTAACTTCCTAACAAGACCGAATGACAGAGTTTGCTCAATTGTGGAATTCTAATGAGGGCTGCTACAAGGTAACAGTTCGTGACGACTTTTCTCAACAATGTTGGGGTCGGCTTCCAGTGCAACTGGATGCAGCTGAGCATCAGTGTTTTACATGGAGCGACTGCCTCTAATCTGAAGTAATTTTGCGGTCCCCAACAAAGTAGATTTTCTTATATAACATACTTGATCTGGCTAGTGGTAGTGGAACAGGTTGAACAGGCGCCGGTTGAAGAAGCGCTGCTGCTTCAGCTCGGACAGGTCCCGCTCGTCATCATTGCGGATGCAGAAGTAGCTCGTGATCACGCTGCGGCAGATCGGACACTTGTCTAGTTTCGCTAGAAATAGAGAAAAAATAAGTACCTAAGTTTGATGTACTTTTCAATTATTGCTGATGCTGAAAAAGCTTTTGAGGTGGAGGCACAATGATGATCAATCGAAACGCGGTTCTAGTATTTTCATTAAACAAATCACAAAAAAAGCATCTAAGATTTCAAACTTTCCATTAATATCTTCGTGGACGACCATAGCTGTCCCTTCAACATTGTTTTTTTTTTTGTTTAAACAAATATGAACGCCTTCGTAACTTATGACCCCAGATAGAGCTTTGACTTTGAACGTCGACATAAGGCCCTGACTTCCTAAATTCAAACTCGACAACCCAAAAAATCAGGTTGTTTTCCTCTTAGGTCACGAAATCAATGATACAATCCTTCACATTCCTTGATCCGAAATCACGAGATCCGCCATAAGGTCGGCTCCTCAAGGCACCGCTAACATTGATCCGCGTTTGTATTGAACGCTCCGAATAGATATTAGCCAGCCATCGGAATTATAACAGTCTGAAAATCTTTAAGCTTTCCATTTTTCTTCTTTGTTAAGAATGTACAGTTTTCCCTAACATTCATCTTCTAAATAAATTCTAACTCGAGAACATCAGATTTCTTTCCTTTTGTAAGATAGGTTTAAAGTGTTGATGGGTTGGCGTTTTGGGGGCTGTCTTTTGTTCTTGACGTTCGAAAAGATTTCTCAGTCTTATTTGAATAAACGTTTTTAAGTTTGAGTTTGACATTATATCATTGTTTTTTTTTGACACCTACATATTCATTTGATCCGAAATCACAAGATCCGCCATAAGGTCGGCTCCACAAGGCACCGCTAACATTGAGCCGCGTTTGTATTGAACGCTCCGAATAGATATTAGCAAGCCATCGGAATTGTAAGTGCTATAGGGTTGTGCTGTAGTGGCCGATGCAAGCTATGCTATAGTTATGGTAAGATATTTTTTTATAGATTTGTTATACAATTTTATATTAGAAGTGCCATTTATTGCTCTCCTGAACACACATCTTGGACGTCGTTATCGAATTGAAAAATTATCAAATATTGATTTTCTATAACTTTTTTATTAAAGATGCAAAAAAGAATTGAAAAATGGAAATATATATAAATACACTTTTAGATACTAATATGTGCTGACAGACTTGAAATCTGGCTATATGTACATCAAACAAAAGTAAATAATAATAAATTTTCGATTAAACAATCAAAATTCAAAGATGATATAACTTCAATTAGATTTATTAACGTTGTAACCTTAATTAATGACTTTCATAAAACAATAAGCTATAAAATATATCTTCCCATAAGTAGGTGTGTGACAAAGCTAATGCTTACTCATCACTAGAGCGTAAATCACTGCCCCGTGACTGGGGTCGACAATCACCTTTATACAAACAAATGACTGATTGACAATAACTAAGATATTTACATTTACTCGTATGTTTATTATTCCCGACTTAAGTTACTGCGAGTGTGAAGAGGAAGTTGTGAAAATTATATTTGAAAAGACGCCATCGGAGTCCTGAGGAGTCGTATATTTAAAGTTAAGTATGCACATAATAAGATGACCCAAAAAAAAATTACCTACGTATATTTAAAAAAAAGTAACTAATTGAATCTCACTTACAACATTTCACTGCAAATCGAGCGGATCATTAATATAGGGAAATAAAAAAGATATTAGCTGAATCATTCGGTATACTTATTATTCTTAATCGATTCATCGAAAAACAAAAATTATTAGCTTTTCCTTAATGAAGAAACAAATCATCCATTACTACTCTTAATCGTCGTGCATCGCGTGACCCTCAAGTGGGTATTAAAAATATCATTATTAATTTTATCACACAGCAAATTGATATTTATAACTGCCTATTTTCCTACTAGCTAAAACTATGAATAAATAACTAGCTTCTGGCTGCGATTTCTGTCGCGCTCCGAGTGAATTACTTAGTACTCGTACCCGAGTGGGGATAAAAAGTATGGTGGGTGCTTTATATGTTTTTCTTAGGGTGCGTCCACATCTGGCGAATGCGCAGCTCGCGAGCATTTTTGTTCGAACCCTGCATGAGTTGGCGCTAAGAGGCGCACCAAATCATTGCTGTGACTGCATCGGCGCAGCTCACAAGCGGCTCGCGGGCTGCGCATTCAACAGATGTGGGCGCTACCTTATATGACAACGACTATTGTGTATTTTTTTTGGTAGTATTGTATCAGATGACTCCACTCGCTGTGGGTGCAGCTTGAGGGAGTGTCAGACTCTTACTGACTAAAACCCACCATGTTCGTTCTTAGCCCATTTGTATACGATGTATCGATCAATGCGCCACGTATAGTATGTGTGTACTCACGCAGACAGTCGGCACAGAGACACGCGTGCCGGCAGGGCAGCAGCGCTCGCGACAGCGGGTGCGCGGCGCACACGCAGCACAGCGCGTCGGCCGCGTGTGCTGCGCCGTACTCCGCCGCGCCGCCACACTCGCCGCTCACGTATAGTTGCTACAACAATAACGGACAATATTGTACTACAAGATGCAAGTACGAGACTTTAGGAGGTACAAAGGAAGGCCCTTTGGTGATCACTACTTCCAGCTTTTCAACCGAAGAGCTCAGCAATTAAGACGGCATCGCTACGTGGCCAGCGGCGTAACCCTGGCTACTTCTGACATTCCCGGTATTCATTCGCAATAGCTCGTGGCAACGTCGCTAAGTGAGTTAGCGAGCATGCATTTCAATATTAACTGCTTGGATTGCAAGCTACATTGCTGTAGGTAGTGTCCTATTGAGGTTGAGTGCTTCGGCTGGTCCCTAAATTCGCCAATCTTTGCTCATTCCTTCTCTGTACGAGACAAGCCTGTTCCCAGCAGTGGAATAATAATTGAGGCTTGTAATGATCCGCGAAAATTTAAATGCGGAATTAATCATCAAAGAGAAAAATTTCAAGTTACGTAAAAAGTTAATATCGTTATCGGCACGGATATTGAGCTCTCGGCGGAAGAGTGGGGATCGCTTTGCGCACTGTACACATAAGGCAATAAACCAATAAATCGCTTCTGCGCAGGTCAGGGCTCAATATCCGTGCCGATAACTATACCTTATGTAAAGTTCATCAACCTTATTGCAACGACGTAAAATAAAAAACAAATAAGCAAATTATATACTGTAAAGAAAAGTTCACAACGACCAAGGCAAAGTAGTCATACGATCAACATATAAACAAACAAATGTATTCTCAGTAAACAATAATATTTGCATATAAGACTTGTCGCTTTATGTTTCACAACACGTACTCCAACACGCTTGAGTATTAATCACAGTATCAATATCTGAGGGTTTTGTAAATAAACTTATTCACGTCCTACACGTGTTAATTAATTGTTTTATGGATGACAAATCAATGACAGAAAGTTTATTGTCCTCTTAAGGTAGAATGTGTTATGAAACCCAAGAGTTTGTGCTAGCCTTCTCCTGAGCCTTTTTCCAACTATGTTGGGGTCAGCTTCCAGTCTCACCGAATGCAGCTGAGTACCAGTGTTTGACGAGGAGCGACTGCCTATCTGACCTCCTCAACCCAGTTACCTGGGCAACCTAATATCCCTTGGTAAGATTGGTGTCAGACTTACTGGCTTCTGACTCCCGTAACGACTGCCAAGGATGTTAAAGTTTGTGCTAGCAAACACCCAATATCGATATCTATGAACTATTTACGGACATAGTTCTGGCCTAGCATTTCCCTTATTGCCCAGTATTCAGCTACAGACTTCCTACTTTTATTTGCATCCAATTAGTTGCTCCTCCTCTCCGCTACTTATAAATTCCACACAGGAAAAACCAATGACACTTTGTCTTATACTTCCTTATGGTCCCAGGGTCAAAAGGTTAGGCTGTTTGTTTGGTGATGACTGGTTTTACCAATGGGGAAAGCCTGTCCTTCAGTTGAACTAGACTGTTGCCGATTGTAAGCCCAAGTTCACCGACAACGTAAACGCCGATTAAAAAGAAACTATTAAAGAAAAAATAAAAATTATGATGTCGGTGGAAAGCCTTATTGATATTACCTATGGGGTAATCCCCTCCTTCACTTAAATGTTGCGGTTTTACTCAGTATTTCCTTAGTTTTTTGCACTTACGGCTGAGGTTGTCTGGAATATATCGCTCTTAGCGATAAGATCGCCCATATGTCACCTACATGAATTAGATCCAAAATAAAAAAATTGGTGAAAAGTTGGTGAACCTAATAAAGTATATCTATATCTATCTTACCTTTAAACAGGAAAGATGTCCATTTGCCTGCTTCAAGTACTGCGCGATGACTCCACTGGGCAGTGGACACTGGTCATCTCTTATGTGCACCACACTTATTAACGCCACCTGAACCAAAAACATTGCAATTTTAATGCCGCCCACGTCCAACTTTTTGTAGGACAGATAATCGGACCGATTTTTGTAGGACGTAGGATTTTCTTACGGACTTTTTGTTCGACGTGTCTGTTGCACTATTGCTATCAGTGTTCCATTTTTTCTCCTACAAAAAATCTGACACCAATTTATCGGAGGTGGGCGGGTAGCTTGAACGAACATAAGCTACTTTAACTAAAATGTACGAGGAAAATTAACAGTTTTACCGATTGATACTGTTGCTACATCTATTTTATCTGCTTTTATCAATATCATGAACAGGAAGGAAAAAGTCCGAGAAAATTGCCGGTTATTGCAACGTACTTGCTTGTCGGAATATTTAATTTACTGCAGGGTCTATATTATCCATCCAAGAGTTTATATACGTAAATACATAATATATGTTTACGAGAGGACTATGTGAGTTGAAAGATGGTAGGTGTTATTCCACATTCCACTCATATCTGGAAGATACCGATAACCTCATCCAAAATCGCCAATTTGCCCAAAATCGGTGTACTTAATTCTTCCACTAAACTCTTGGTTGAGAAAAAACCCTTTGAAGGGATCTTTATTCTCATAGTAACTTAAAGTTTATAAATTTTAGAATTAAAGGCTAAAATCACTATCCTATTATCTTCACCAACAGATTCCATTACCCACCGTATCATCAGGTCTTAACTCCCCAGTATCCCGTAGATCTCGCGCCAGAATCACGACAAGAGGGTAACAGGACCGAGGAGGCGGCCCCAGGTGGAGAGGCTCCTCAGTCGATAGCTTGAGCGCCTTCTCGTCGTGTGGGCTGCTTCTGAAATCAAGATTATAAAGGTTACTTTCTTGGTTATTATCATAAAGAAATGAGCTGGTGGGTAAGTCATAACCGCACAGATAGATTGATAGGTAAAAGAGTTAAGCAATGCTTGCTGCGGTTGGTTCGTGGATGGGTCCACCTTGTCACGACGAGTTCCATCGTGCTCGCAAGGTACTTTAGTAAATAGCCCACCCATTTCCCGGCTGTCATTTGAACATCCTTGGCAATAAATCACATTTATTTGCAGTTGGGTTTTTGTGCCCATAAAGAGATGAGGTCTTAAGAAACTTAGATGGCATTTTAGAATTTCTCAATATATTCTGAACATATTTTATAAAAGCAAGTATTTAAAATAAACGAGAATACAATTGTCATTGAATGGTACTTAGTCTTCAGATACAGGACACTAAGTAGACATTAACGATAAATAATAATATACCAACTCAAGCCACACAAAGTCGCTTATGGTAATTTATATAATCTTCGATTCCCTCTATTATCTCGAAGTTCGTCAAATAGTCATTACAATAAGAAAATAATACCACATTCTGTTTTTGCAAATGCTGAGCTCATGGTCGTGTCACCAACATTAAAATATTAATACGACAAAAATATGTTTTTTGCTAAACAAAATTAATGACTTCTCAAGTATGAGTACGAAATAACATGGAATTTGTGCTGTCAAAGGCCAGCTTAATTATCATAATACACCTCATAAGCCTCTACAATGTATTGCCGATAAAAAGGTTAAGTAAGAAACGATTATTATTGTAGTACATATGCAGTATTGATTGTTATTGCCTGTGATTGCGTTTTAATAATAGGGACAGAGGTCACACGTGTCTTATGATACCATCATAAGTTGAATTAGACTTTGTTGATAACTTTAAGAAACTACATGAGCTGTCAATTAAGTTAAATCTTGAAATCATTTAAAAGGCAACACTAACAGACTTTACAGCCATATAAAGAAGTATAGAAGAAAAAGAAATAGGTACTGGGCCGGCCCAAAACAAATTTGGGATAAGGGCAGGATGATGATGATGATGGAACGCTTTAAGACCCGCGAGACTAAAGACTTGTGTATGAGTATACTACTATAGTGGTTGTCGGTGATTTTTTTACTATTTCCCAGCTAAACAATGCTGAGCCGAAAAAAAAAATGATGTATCCTCAAGAAAACCATCACTATTGAACAATATAATAATTAAAAAATAAGGAACCTACTTCACAAAGTTGAGAATCACTTCAAAATCACACAGGAAGTTTATAAGTGATTTCATGGAACCGCATCAAGGATAAGAAAGTCGTTATAGCTCCTAAAGAGCAAGGTTCCAGGGTCTTCTAGGTTAAAAGTTTTATCCTTTTATTCACGAAACTTGGAAGTGATATTATTATTTTGGACAATGACTCACATGTAGCGATCAATCAAAATAATGAAACTTGAATTGTTTAGATAACTATCTACACTTCTACAGGTGCGTGTCCAAAAAACATCAGTCATCATGAAAATATTGGGATTAATTTGATGACTATGAACTTATCAAGATATAAAAGACATACATATCGAGTAGACTCGGGTTTACATCTAAAAAAACTTATGTTGTTTGTTGATTAGCAGTGCAATAGAATCTAATGCAACTCTTCATATTTGTCAGTAATGAGAAGTTCTACATTATGTCGGAAAATTTAATATGAGCGTTTTCTTTGCCTAACCGTAGAAATAAAGCAGTTTCTTTTAAAAGACACTGCTTATCAATATCTTTCAATGAAAAGTTAAGCTGACTAAGACCGAACTTTATAGAAGACTATTTTATCTACATTCCTGACAAATTAATTCTTAGTTTGATTAAAACCGTCCGTCGGCAAAGGGAGTTACCTACTATGGGAACAAAACAGGTGATAGTCTGAACAAATTGCTCAATCAATCCGGTTCATTTGTATTGTCTATTAATTGAGGTCACCTCGGTGATTCTATTCACAGAAGAAGAATTATTTCCAACAAGCTTTTGCCCACGACTTCGTTCGCGTGGAATAGTGACTTCCGGCAGATTTTTGGTTTGACCAATAGATGGCGCTATATGTCCGGAATACATTTTATTTTTTATTTTCAATTTTTTTGTAATAAAATCTATCCTATGTCCTTTCTCAAGCTCCAAACTATGTCTGTACCAAATTTCACACAAATCGGTTCAGTAGTTTAAGCGTGAAGAAAAGACAGACAGACAGACAGACAGACAGACAGACAGACAGACAGACAGAGTTACTTTCGCATTTATAATATTAGTAGGGATGATCGCTGATCTCTGAAGTATCAAACGCTGTCATCAGTTTAATATATTCAAGTTAAGCAGTAAGTCATGGCCGCCAGTACAATGACAGATTGACATTCACTCGGACAACGTTACCTGCATAATAAATGTTGATTCTTGTAGTTACATCTGCATGGAATAGTCTCTGGAAACAGATTATTGGATCCGTATTAGAGAAGCAATTTGGACAAGATGGTAAATGTATTTTGTTCCCTTTGAGGCAAGAACTTAACCAGCTTCAGACTCTAAACTTCTGAAGGATTCTAATCAACACTCATCTCAGAACCATTTTACGTCGCCAATGGCTGGCTGCTGGCTACAATTTTTAACCATTGAAGGAATTTGAAGAGAATGACTATGCAGCGCCACTTGTCGCCAAGATACTGCAGAAAGAGCTAACACTTCATTCAAGAATAATGATGACGTAGAATATTGGACGGCATTTGTTAAGAGAGCTGATGAAGGATTTGGATTTGATCATCAATGTTCATGGTCTATCCTTATAAGCCGTATATCATGTTGTGCGAGGTCATGGCTGCCGGTACAATGACAATAATCACGTATACGATTAGCATAGCGTACGTGACGAGACAAGTCTAATTTCCCTATAGACCCAAAGCCATTGTGGTTCGTGATCACCGATCACTTCTTTACTGACAAGCAAATAGACGGTCTTTCCGTTGAGATATCGGTAGTAAAATTGCAAAATTTGGAACAATTACCATTACATCATTTTAGATTTACATATAATTACTTGAAACTGATTTGGTTAACAGGATTATTTGATCTGATTTCAAAAGATATCCAAAATGTATTAAGTATTGCCAAAGTGACCTGCCCGACACGACCCTACCTATTGGACAGTGTAAAGAAATACACCAAAGATAAAGAGTCCAAAAATAGACCAATTTATAACCTTCGATTTCAAACAGATCACAGGTGTATTATGACGAAAGGTTACGGTATTCCCTAACCTTTATTGCTGACCTTTGATTGATAGGTCGTGGCAAAAGGGTTGAATAACGGCTGGGAATATTCCGATCCCCGTGCCCTTTTGAAAGTTAGCATTAAATAACTGACGCTAGTGACGTCATCGTGGTAGTGTTATTACTTGGGCTAAGTTTAGCGATGTTCTAAGGGAATGGTGCACTGATATGTCTGAGGCGCAGTTAATGTATGTAGGTAGCGTATTTTCGTACACTTGTTCGATTCGATTTTATAGTACTCCTTCGTTGGTTGTTATCAGAATAGAATAAATCTATACTAATATTATAAAGCTGAAGAGTTTGTTTGTTTGTTTGAACGCGCTAATCTCAGAAACTACTGGTCCGATTTGAAAATTTCTTTCAGTGTTAGATAGCCCATTTATCGAGGAAGGCTATAGGCTACTTTTTATCCCGGTACGGGAAGTAGTTCCCACGGGATGCGGGTGAAACCGCTGGCAGAAGCTAGTACTTCATATATTGAATAAGAAATTTAAAAGAGTTGACTAGATGAAGTACATGCAAAATCAAATAATACTGAATATTCCGATAAAAGAATGCCTCTTCGATATATTCTTATCAAGCAATGCCACAACTACACAGGTAATCCAAACAAACATAGAACTCTAATTTATCCCTATAACACAAAAGGCATGAAGATATAAACAATAGACTGTAAGGTCACAAGGTGGGAATGTTGACACAGTGAGCGTTGCTACACCAGTTGAAACAAAAGACGGTGATGATAAACTATGTCCATCTGCAGTCATAAACATTTGATGCTATCGGAGACTATTCATTTCTTATGCATAAGCTTTGAAGACACACTGTTATTCTACTATTATTTTTGCAATAGACGCAGGTTTTGAGCAAGAAATGAATGTGGGTGAATATAGAGGGCACGAGCAAAGAATGTAAATGGTGAGAAGGAAATATACTGCGGCGACTCCGAATAAAATTGGGATAAAGGCAAGACTATGATGATGACAGGCCGCTCTCAACCGGTCCTTTTGGAAATCAATGGCCTATATTTAGCAATAGTAGATACTGTACTGAAGCTAATCTGTAGATATTATCATTATGTTGATTCGATCATGCTGATTCCATCTTGAAAGGCTTTGACTTAAAAAGAGCTTACCACTATATTTGAGGGAGGCTACAAATGGCAAGCAATGACAATGCTTCTCACGATGGATGAAGAGCATATAATGACGTCAATATAGAAAAGTCTAGAATAACTTTTTTCCTATATTGACGTAAATATATGCTAGAAACAATAGCGTGAGAATGCTCGTTTTGATTTAATTGCAGTCTTCAAAAATACATCCAGGTTTAGGTTTAAGACAACTAGATTAATAAACAAAACCCAGTGGCATAGATATAGAACAATAGAGCCTAGATTATAAACACTAAGTGTGTCGCAAAGGCTACTGTTAAACAATGACCAGGTTTAAATTCCAGACGGCTGCTAGAATTATTGGTATAGAATAAGAATCTTTATTTGCAGACACGGTATTAGGTACAGGTGTTTTGGTAACGTTACAAAAAGTACATGCATATCTCACCGCTCAATCGGTATGCAAATTTTGAGTAGACACTGGTACATACTACATTGACATAGCATAAATTAGGCCATATAAAAGGTAGCTTGCCTTTGACTGTTGAAGATTTGGATCAGTTTGGCGATTAACACACGGCACCGCGCACCGCCGCGGTAGGCGGTGAAGCGGATCTCATGTCGCAATGACCTGTATTAAATCCGTTGATGCCTAACACACGTACACCGCCTGACCGCGCGTTCGAGCGGTGCTCTTTTGTTCGAGCGCCACCGCCCTCCGCGGCGGCGCGCGGTGCCGTGTGTTAGTCGCCTTTGCTACTTCCCGAGTTAGTGAAGATTTGTTTTACCGTCAAAATTTAACATTTATACAGTTTTTGTTCGAGTTCTATGGTATTCATTTAAAACAAAAAATAACGTGTATGCAGTTTCCTAGTGAAGTTTGTATAATTTATCAATTAGATTGCAGTCGCGAACTGACTAGACCATTTACTGCCATTAACGGGTGTTTAATCAAAGCTTATCCCAAAAGGAAGTTCAACTAAACTTTATTTATATAAAGTAAGTAAATACAAGATAATCAGACTAGGTTTACTTTTCAATTATCACACGAATAGTAGAAGTAAATATGGGAAAACCCAACGTCTAAGATGTTTTGGTAAACGCATAAAAATCTGTGGTAGAATTTTAAGAATTTGTCCATATTTATATAATGGTTCATGACAATAAAGGGAAAGTCAACGTTTTAGACCCCCCTTTTTACATATTTGAGACCCCAGGTTTATGGAAAAACATACCTGATGAAATATTCTACAAACATCTACAATGTCAACAATAAGTCCATTTATTGAATTACAACATGCACTTGAACTTCTTATCGTATAACAACTTCAAATCTATTACGGTTTTATCGTCAAAATAAAATACATTTTTATATGGCATGTTAGTTTTATGGCTGACTTCTATTTTTTTTTCGAAATTGCATTTGAGTTTTGCAACGCTAGAAAAACCTACAAGATTTGTTCATGTAACTCAAAATTCAACCCATTTCTTCTAAGACTGGATTTTACCAGTACATCATTGTGCAAATTTCTTCCTCCATACATTAAGTCTCCTCGGACGCCACCCACAGCAATTCATTCAATTTAAAAAGTAAATAGCGCCTACACAGCGAGCTAATAAAACTGTGCCAAAAATAGACATCATCCAATTATTTGTTGACCTCCAGTAAAACCAGAACTTCATATAACTCCCATACCCTCAGTTCCATGAGTTCATTGGCTCCATCGCAAGAGTAAGGAAAGATGAACGGAGATCCCATAATGAAGGTAGGTCAGGCGCCTTCTAGACAACTGACATGACCAAAACGACCAGTTACGACTGAACTAACGAGGCTTTCGGGTTCTTTGAGACATCCGTCAACGATTTTTGGGTATTACAAAAAATGATCGGGTCTAAAGAAGGCGTATAAGGGTGAAGACAGTAACATTCCCCGTCCCCCGCACACCCGCATTTTGGCGCGCTTCTTTGAGCTCCAACCAAAAACTGCGATGAAATGCGAATTCACCCTTTCTTAGGAAAATTTCCTTTGTGGCACCTCCTCTAGTCACTTTGTTCTCCATGTTCCATCAAAACAATGGCTAGTCTTAATATAGAATGTTTTGATGTTTTTGTGCCACATTTGTAGGTGCTCATGTTATTTCCGGCAACAAACCCACTCGTCAATTAACTGTTGAGTTAAATGGTGGATGGGAATTGGGAAAATACGTGTATGACTCAGGATCTAGATAACTAAGTTTTGAGGAGCGTATGAGTAAAACACAAAACATGATCAACGTGGTCGCCAGTAGAAGGCATTATACATAATATTAAAAGGGATAATACTTGAGTTACGTTGTGTTTAATCTACCTATAAATCTTTGCAGTAGCAGTTTGCGATTTAATATCTGATACCATGATGAATGTGTTGGAATAATAATTACTATCAGTCTGCATTTAGCAGATGATTAAAGGGAGTAAATAAGAAAAGACAATTAAAAAACCCAGTCATTTCCAAAACAATGAGACCCGTCATTCTCGACACAACGGTCACTACCGGGGTCCGTAAATTCTAATGACATCAGTCTAGTGTCCATGAACCTGGGACATCCAAATAATCTAGACTATTCCATAAGTGTGACTGTATGTTTAGCATTCTTGCCAATTTCGGCGCGGAACACCACAAACCAATAGGTATGCTAATTTTCTCATTTTGCATATTGTGCCTGACCGTGATTTATGAGAAAAGACGGTTACATACATTTTTTATTTTTTAGGTGGCGAAATAGTAGCAGCGAGTAACAACTTGTTAATTAATGTAAAATGGGTTTTGTATTATTATTTTCCGCAATGAAGTCAAAAATGTCATAATGATGTAGTGGTCTACATACTAGACGCTTCCTTTTTGAACGTTGATTTATAATTAAAGAATTAAGATTTTTGAAATACTAAAATAACATTTTTAATGAGACCACACTTTTTTGGACGTCCTGAATAGAATATTTATCTAGTAAAAGTTATTTGCCGTAATAATAACAGTTGTGCTTCCATCTTTAACGTGGACGGGTACATCAAAAGGACATTAACTGACGATTGGGTACATGGTGTAAGTGCGAATTGACGCAGAAACAGAAGTATGTCTGTGTGTCATAGTAACGGTTTTCTATGCAAACAATGTTTTATTTGTCGATGTAGTGAATCATAGTTAGGTTAGGTTAGCAAGCTACTTAAGATTGGCAAGTTTTGGGAAAGTTTCTGAATTATATTAGGGTTCCCAACTATGCTGGGATCGGTTTCAAATCGTATTGCTTAAAATGACTCGACTTTGATAGTCGAAGAACAAAACATATCCAAAATTAATAAAACGAGGACTTCATTTTCTAAGGGTAAGTAATTTCATGTTGGTGTTCAGCTTAAGATCCGACGAACTTACCAAGCACAGACCACTTACTACTAGATGTTGAATGAAAAAAAAACAGAAAGGGCAATAACGTTAGGTACAGACACCAGCAGGTCCATATACCCGAATTATGATAAATTGAGAAAATCTATTGAAGAAAGACAGACTGAGGTAGATTGATTGATTGGTGTCTGTCGTCTGTACAAGTAGTATGTATGTATGTATAAGTATATAGGAGTTTAGGCATTGCGTTAACCCAGGACGTGGTTCCGACAACTATTGAAGCATATACGATACGGCAAGGACGTAGAGAGGAAGGTGGATTGCAGCAATATGTGGCATTCTAGTAAAAGTGGATATGTAAATGTAAACAAGTACATATGTACATGTTTCTAAATAACAAGGAATATGGTGTTGACACCGGATTTTAATTATAACTTCTCGTCGAAGTCGTTGTCAGATCTAAAAACGTCCACTGCTGGACAAAGGCCTCCCCCAATTTGGGGAGATGTGCCCATACTCACCGCGCTGGGCAAGCGTGTTGGTAAGCGCAGTGTGTGATCAAAATCAAATTGTTTTTATTTCAAATAGGCCTTTGCAGGCTCTTATGAAACGTCACATTAATACCACGGTTCCAAATAGTTGGTCTCATGGAGAAGAGCCGGCAAGAAACTCCATTGATGTGATATTTTTTAGCTTCGGAGATTCTGTTCCATTAGAGAACCATATACAAGTTTATGCTACATATAAAGAAACAGTGTTTGTTTGAGAAACTCAGGATTTATATTTAGCACAAATATTGATCTTCCTTTATCAATACTGAACGCAAAACTAGTCCAAACAGTCTTTTGTGCCGTTACCATAGCAACCGTTTACTTCGCGCCATGATAAAGTAAACAGTCTGAGTTGTGTACATAAGTGTCTTAGTGTACAGTTGTGTACAGTACTGCGACACGGTCAATGGGTCTGTGTGACTATAATGTGGGTAAATGACACATTGTTACCGACCGTTTCTAGCTACCGTAAATAAAGGGAGTTGTTACGGAGTGGGTCGGAAAATGGTTTTTAAAAAAAACTATTTAATTGACTAAAATAAAAATGTATTGAAAAATAATTAGAATCATAAGAAAATAGAAAGAAAGTTGCCCGACGGAAGTCCAATCCAAAACTAAAGAAATATTGGTATCGCTAATTAAAATAACATCGGTTTCCTATTGCATTGACGTCAATGCAATGGGAAACTCAGCAGATTTATTTTATATTTGAAGCAGGGGTTATTTCGATATAACAACCCCCCCGTTAAGATCGATCATCACATCTCAAAGTGATGAGAGATGTCAGGATTGATGTATGCTAAATCGCGTATGCTAAAGTGGATTTACGTCGGACATTACAATGAACAAAATAAACATATTTAAGACACCAAAAATAACAACTAATTATAAAAGACACGAACATAACTGTTAAGAATAGAAAAGTTACTCTAAAATAATAATTATGAACTACATTTCATCATTATTTAAGATACAAAGAAATCGAGATTAGATTTAACAATAGAAGAACTTAAACAATTAAACATTATTGATCAATAAGAGCAATTATTAAAATCTAGATAAATCAAAGATAACAATATGGAAAGAAAGAAAATTATAACTTAATTACAAACCATGTGCATTCATTACAAATTAGTTATCGTGAGTCTTGCCAAACAGAATATTCCTCTTAATGGGGGTTGGCGTCACTCGTAAGTCTTCTATAGACTCTGACTCGACCTTATTGATAGGTGTTATTGTATCACCATGAAATACAGTTTGAGAGGTCGGAACCGAATTATTTTTTGTGTTATGACATTGGTTAAATATTTGAATGCAACATGGGGCATTAGTACGACAAAGTAACTTACGACTCTTATATAAAATGTAAAACAAGGTTAACATAGAAATGCATAAACTTAAAGACAAATAGTGAGTACTATAAGTATGGAAATGAGATGGATTTTCTATCTTATTGATTTCTTCTTCAAAAGAGTTCAAGTGAATACTGGCTTGCAGCAGAGAATCAAGATTATCTAAGTTATTTAACTTTGAGTATGGTAATCGTTCTAGAGTTTTATTTAACTTAGATCGCTCACAACAATCATCTTGTAAGATGTTGAAATTAGATATTTTATTGGTTACATTTCCAATAACTGTTTCGCCAACAGCGGCGAATTGCAACGTCTTGTAAAAAGCCTTACAGTTTCTAGGCAAAGACAATATACCAGTACCAAACAAAATAACGTCAGAACTTATGTCCTTATCATTACAAGTTACATGACACTTGCCAGGTTCAGATTGTACAAAAATCCAGCGGTTTAAAGTTAACTTATGAAATAGATCAATTGAACCGTGAATAAGTTTTGTAACACAAATGTCAGGAAGTTTGCTAATCACATCACTTAAGAGAATCGTTTCACACGTAGGGTTAGCGATTGCTGAAAACACATTAGTTAACACACACACGTAACACTTATCACTTATTAACTTGCACTTGTCTATGTCTGCGATAAGTGTATAAAACATGCGATCAGCTGTGATTGCTACATATGAGCTAGTTGGCTCGATAAGAACGTAGGTATCTGGTTTCAACATATCGTAGGGAACAGGTAGGGGAATGATCCTATAGAGGTCATAAACCTGTGGTAATACGAGAGGGATCTTGACGACAATAATTACTTTATTTAAATGGAAAAAACATACAAGTTGTGAAATGTCAATAAGATTATGTATATTTTGTAGCGTTAAAGGAACGGGAAGTTCATAATGGCTAGGAAGATTATTCCTATGCTTGTCCAACTCACTGTACAGTTGGTGTGGACTAAGTACAGTGGGGTGCAACACGTTAAGTTTTGCGAATAGAATAGCGTTGTTAATATCTTCTATATCAAAAGACAAAGTCATTATAATAGACTCTAATGAGTTTAATAAGGAACTTAATTCAGATTTAATTTCTAGTTTGTTGTTACTATTCACAACTGTTTCTAGTATTTTATGGATTGTTTCCATGTTTCTTAAAATGTGGTTTTCGTTTTCGTTGACCTTAGATATCGTGTTGTTGAAATATGATATGGTCGACTTAATGACATGAATGTTATCTTTCATGAGATGAGCGAGACGTTTCTCATCAGTTTGTACTTCGTCTATGGCTTTCGAAAATCTCACCGCGTCTTCCGAATCCAAAGTGCCAAAAATAGTTTTAAGGAGAGAGCCACCGAAGTCCATGAGACCTCTTTTAAAACGCATATGAGGTTTTTCGTCGACCAATAAATAAGATACGGAAGAAAACTTACTAACGTTAAGAATATGACGATTTTTTAGAGCGGATAACGAATTAATACAGTCGGACTGTATCTTAGAAGAAGCTAACGAGTTGCAGAATACATTGAGCTTTTCAAATAAAAATTCGACCTTATCTAAATTAGGTTGTACATGACCTATATCAACATATGCTATAACATTCCAATCATTATTAGTAAACTTAATGTCTAGAAGCTTATCAAAGTAGACGCCAGGACTGCTGACGATAGAAGAAACGTATTCGCATGTGATCGGCGATGACAGCGTCGATCTGAAATAACAATGAAGCGCTCATGTATTACGTTACTACTGTTGCGTCACCGGCCGGCTTGATTTCGTCGTAGTGGTGACGTACGTGTTTACGATTAATAAGCAGCGTAACAGAGTGGTTGCCATTCAGTTTTATTATTTTGAAAGGGCCTTTCCACACAGGGGATAAGGCCTTATTTTGTTTGTGATGGCAACGGACATATACCATGTCTCCTGTTTTATAGGATAATGGTTTCGTACGAGAATCATAATAAGTTTTTGATTTCTCTTTTGAGGATTGAATATTTTGGAGAGCCTTCTGACGACTGTAGTATAGTCGATGATTAAGGGCTCGGATGTAATCCGTATAGGTGTTTGTATCGAGAGTGTCGATACTTGAAGGTAAGTAGGGTTTAAACCCGAAAAGTAATTCCAGGGGTGAGTAACCTGTGGTACTATGTATATTTGAATTATATGCTATCATAGCACTAGGAACATAGAGGTCCCAAGTATGTTGGTTCTCACCTATGTATGACCTAAGGTATTCTTTTAGAGTAGAATGACTTCGTTCAAGGCTACCACATGTCTGAGGGTGGTAAGGAGATGCGAACACATGTTTAATGCTGAACAACTTCTCAAGTTGTTTGAAGACATCAGAGCAGAAATTGGTGCCTTGATCGGATATTATTAATTTAGGAATCCCCATATGGGATATGAATAGAACTAAAGATTTCGCTGTTTCTTCAGCGGAACAAGATTGCATAGGATAAGCCTGAGAAAATTTAGTCAAGTCATCCTGTAAGGTAAGTAAAAACTTATATTTGTGTTCATGTGTTTCAGGAAGCGGACCGACTAAATCGAGGTAAAGTTTTTCGTTAGGCCGAGATGCTGTAGATGTTATAATCATAGGGGCCTTATTCGTTTGTCTTAGAGGTTTATTTATTTGGCAAGAGCGGCAATTTTTTACATAATCCTCGATGTCTTGCCGCATGTTTTTCCACCAGAATTGGGTTTTGATTCTATCAAACATGCGCGATATACCCGGGTGGCCAGCTAGAGGTGAATCATGATTATCTCTAAGAATGCTTTTGACCTCGTCAGGGGTCGGATAACGTACAGAATTACGATAGATGTTTACTTTAATATTAGTGTTATGAAATAGAAATGATAAAATATTATAAAGTTTTGTGTAAGATAATTTTGTGTAAGGATCTGTAAAGTCTGATATGGCGAATTCTTTTTCTTCCATATACCAATACTTTATCATTTCTCTATAATCACGAAGGACGTTAAATATGTCCTTGTAACTCATTTCATCATAGTGGTTAAGTTTTAGAAATAAATGTGTAAATAAATGATTATCATTAGATGTGGAATAGTAAGTATTTAATTCGCGTTCTATGTCGCAAATTTTAGGTTCACTAGTGGAGGCGTCTATGATATCCTTGCAATATGGCACGGATTCATCTAAGTCAATGGACGTCGGATAAGCAATAAGCTTACACTTTGCTTTCATCAATGACTCGTTATGTTCTTGGATAACGGTGTCGAATGACACGTCAGGTTGTTTTATAATTTTAAGGAACTGCTCGTAAGTTTCTGATATAGATGGTGAATTACGTGCGTCTTCTTCGTTGTTAGAAGTCGATGGATTGCAGATAACTGAATCGGAGCCTTCGTTATCCTGCAATACATTTACGGGGAAACGAGATAAAGCGTCGGCGTTTGCATTTAATTTACCCTTCTTATAAACGATTTCATAATCGTACTCTTCGAGTTTAAGACGCCATCTAACGAGTCTAGATCCTGGATCTTTGACATTGAAAAGCCACACTAGAGGTTTGTGGTCAGTAATTATCTTAAATTTGCGGCCGTACAAATAAGGGCGGAATGTTTTCACGCCAAATAAGATTGCTAGGAGCTCCTTTTCGATAGTCGAATAGTTCCCCTCGGCTTTATTTAGGGTGCGCGAAGCGTACGAGACGGGTTTGTCAGACCCGATTGCGCCCTGAGAGAGTACAGCGCCTATCGCATAATTAGAGGCATCAGTTGTCAAAAGAAAGGGTTGTGTAAAGTCAGGATACTGAAGCAGAGGCGCTGAAGTTAATTTATCCTTGAGGGTGGTGAACGCTTGTTCTTGGCTGTTCGACCATTGAAATGTGGCATCTTTTTTCAGAAGGGCAGTCAGTGGTTTAGTGATCTTGGAGAAGTTATTAATAAAGCGACGATAGTAGCCGACTAGCCCTAGAAACGATTTTATATCCTTCGGATTCTTGGGAGTAGGGAATTGAGAAACGGCCTTGACCTTTTCGGGATTTGGACATACACCTTTATCGGTGATTATATGCCCAAGATAAGCGACTTCACGTCGCAAGAACTCACACTTGTCAGGTTGGAGTTTTAAATTGAACTTTCGGATGCGGTCAAAGACTAACCTGATTTTGTCCATGTGAGATGTCAAGTTACTACTATAGATTATGACGTCATCAAGATAAACATATGCATGGAGACCTTGGAGACCAGAAAGGACGGTATTCATCAATTTCTGGAAGGTTGAAGGGGCGTTTTTAAGCCCAAAAGGCATTCGCAAGAATTCGTAATGCCCTGTACTGCTAGAATTTGTGTTTATTGAGAACCCCGTTTTTTGTGCATCTTGGGAGTTCATTTTGATCTGATGGAAGCCACTGGAGAGGTCTAATGTGCTGAAATATTTTGAGTGGCCTAACTGATCTAATATATCAGTAATAAGCGGCAAAGGGTAACTCTCAGAGACAGTGACGTCATTCAGACGGCGGTAGTCTATTACTATGCGCCATTTCTTTTTACCTGAAGCGTCCATCTTCTTGGGAACTACCCAAACAGGGGCGCTCCAAGGTGACGTTGACGGACGTATAATATTTTGATCGAGCATCTTGCGGATTTGTGAGTCCACTTCTTCCTTGTGGCACTCAGGAAAACGGTACGACTTTACGTGAATAGGGGCTGAATCACCCGAATCTATAGAGTGCTCGATCGCATTCGTAAATGATAGAGGTTCGCCCTCTAAATGGAAAATGTCTGTGTACTCAGAACAACATTCTAGCAATGCCTCCTTTTCTTCGGAGTTTAGATGAGAACAACGTATTAGATTCAATACCTTTTGAGGTCTGTCAGATTCTGAATAGGATAAAGCATTGACGGATTCGTTTATATCTGTGGCAGTATCGTATTCAAGAGGCGTTAACTGGACTTTAAAGTCTCGAACTTGGATATCAGAGTTAGTAGTATTTAAAACGGTTACGTTAATCCTTTTATTAGGCTTTATAGTAACAAGACAATTTGCGATATAAATACCTTCGCTTATAGAATGATCTAGTAATAGGCCCTCATTATTTTTATAATGTTCAGGTGAGTAATTAGATACTGCGCATTCGATGACCGCTTCGGAACGTGCGGGAATGACGTAAGTCGGTTGAATATAGTTTATGTCCAGGCTCTGTCCGCATATATGAACTGATTGTGAGGTATAGTCAATATTGGCTTTGAAATGATTTAAAAAGTCGCTGCCAATGATACCGTCATACTCTAGGTTAATGTTATCATCAACTACATGGAACTTAAACTCGTGGCGATTATTATTCAATGTAAAATATATCTGACACGTGCCTAAAGTTTCTGAATAGGTGCTAACGTTATTAAAACCTTTTATCTTAGCTATTTCGCGAGATAGCTCAGGCACTTTAGTTAAACTTGACAGTTTGACCAAACTAATACTCGCTCCCGTGTCGATAAGAAGGCGCAACGGATGAATGGAAAGAGAAGTACTCACATATACGTGAGGCAATGACACCTTTTTAGAGTATGAAGATACCTCGTAGACAGGAATTTCGGGATTGATTTTAATTTCCTCTTTAGGATAATGCGGCATAGCGGACTCATTATGAGAAGAAGACTTTGGACTCAACGATACAGGGGCTCTAATAGGAGCTTGTTGAGATGAAATGTTATTTTGACTCGACGAAACAGCGGTTCTCTGTGGAATGTGTCGAGATGAAACAGAGTTTTGACTCAGCGAAACAGGGACTCCTTTTGGAGCGTGCTGAGATGAATTTGGCTTTAGACTCAACGATTCAGAGGCTCTTGGAAGAGTGTGTTGAGATGAAACTGTGGAACGACTCAGCGAAACAGGGACTCTCTTTGGAGCATGCTGAGATGAAATAGGATTTGGACTCGACGAAACAGGGACTCTCGGAGGAGCATGTCGAGATGAAATATTAGAACGACTCAGCGAAACAGGGACTCTCTTTGGAGCATGCTGAGATGAAATAGAATTTGGACTCGACGAAACAGGGACTCTCGGAGGAGCATGTCGAGATGAAATAGTAGAATGACTCAGCGAAACAGGGACTCTCTTTGGAGCATGCTGAGATGAAATATGTTTTTGACTCAACGATTCAGGGACTCTCGAGAGAGCGTGTTGAGATGAGATATCGTTTTTATGCGATTTATTTATAAAAGTACGAGTGCCTAAATTATCCGGATAACGACGGCACATTTTCGTAATCCGTGGTGTTAGTTTAAAGAGTTTTCAGGGTCGTCACCGTTCTCACAAGGAACATAATAAGGTGTCGGTGACGGCGCCGATGATATCGGCGGCTCGAATGTAACATGATGCATCGCAGCTGGACGGTCGCGATTCTCGGAATTAAACGTATTACGCCGTTCACTATTATATTTTCTTTTGCGGCATTGAGTAATATCGTGACCTCTGTTTTTGCAATATTTGCAGAAAAGTTGGGACCCCGAGTTGTAAAATGATGTTGATGGTTGAGGCCCCGAAGGAGTAAATGGTGGACCCGTGCGCTTTTGTTTCTCCCGGCATTCAGCATCCGAGTGCCCGGGTTTACCACAGGTCCTACATTTAGGCTTAACAGATGTTTTATACAGGAGGTTTTGTATCTTTTCCTCCTCGAGAGCCACGTTGATAGCATCATTAAGTGATTTTGGGTTTCTACATCTGACATTATTACTCAGCCGTGGATTTAGTCCTAAACTAAAAGTAAATAATGCCAAATCTTCGGTCATAGCGATGCGACCGGATATATCCTTCTTTAGGGATTCAGAATTATAAATTTCTGATTGAAGATCGGTGAGGCAGCTTTCTACACGCAGGGCAAATTGCGCAACAGTTTCGTTTGTTGTTTGCCTGCACGATTGTAAATCTAGCAACAAATGATTATAATGCTTTCTCTCACCGAAATTTTGCTTAAGAAAACATTTTAACTGATTAAAATCCTCAAATATTTTATTAGAACACGCAATCTGAGCTTTACCTTCAAGGCGTGATAGAATATATTTATTTAATAAAACTATTTGACTTGGTGATGCTAAATCTAAGGCATTTTGGCAGTTGGTGAGAAAAGCGGTAAGAGTTTCGCGCTCTCCCTTATAAGGGCTAATAAAATCACAGAGCACCTTGATGGGAAACTGTTCGCTCAACGCGATTTTCGCGGTTTTCTTAGAAGCGGAAGTTTCGGCTGTTTCCGTAGACATTATGAACTTGAAAGGAAACTATAAAGGTAGACGAGTAGCGCGTATATGTAGGATAAAATAGGGTTTACGATATGTGATACCCTAGTTAATAAGAATATCTAATAAGAATTAAGAATATTGTAGCAATAACAGCAAAATAATATGTTCTACTCACAGACACAGGAACATGAAGAATTCGATACGCATTTTCTGGCACTGAATTAGCACGATTACTGGAGCAGGAGGACTGCGGCGCGATAAGTCGCGGCCAGCAGCAGCAGGAACGTCAGGAACAGCGGGGTGGCGGCGCACGGCACCCGCGCGTGCACAACGCGTACACGTGGCAGCACCACGCGGCAGCTCCGCGTGGCAGGGCGGCAAGGGCGATCACCGGCTCCTTGCGGCGATATCAAGGTGACAGAGCTCGCGTATGCTGAGCTCTGGGAGATGGAATTTGGAAATTCGGGACGATCGGCAGGCTTACGCACGACACTCGTAAGGCTTACTGTCGCGACTCGTCTTTGGAGATGGCACTGAGTTTGTCGAGGTGTGATTTCACTTAGAGAAAATATAGACACCCCGGAGCTGGATTATCTCGTCGGCAACGTGAAGTTCACACACGATAACTTTTCAGTTTTCAGGACACACACGACCCGTTATGGAATACCAGTGGAACGATTACGGCGATATCAACACTGGTATCCCACTTCTGACACCACTGTTACGGAGTGGGTCGGAAAATGGTTTTTAAAAAAAACTATTTAATTGACTAAAATAAAAATGTATTGAAAAATAATTAGAATCATAAGAAAATAGAAAGAAAGTTGCCCGACGGAAGTCCAATCCAAAACTAAAGAAATATTGGTATCGCTAATTAAAATAACATCGGTTTCCTATTGCATTGACGTCAATGCAATGGGAAACTCAGCAGATTTATTTTATATTTGAAGCAGGGGTTATTTCGATATAACAGAGTGCTACTTTTACTTGATTGTGTTTTTTTTTCAACCGGATATATTATTTTCCATGGCAAGTGTATTCATCTTTTTCAGTAGGAAAGCGAAGACACAGATTTCAAAATTCTAAAAGATTTCTTATGACGTGGTTTGTCATGACTCATGAGGTGAGCAGAGGCAAAAATATGGAAAAGACTTTGGTTCACATAAAACACCTTATAAAAGTTTGTACTATCAGGAAGCTGCCTCTACAATACAGTCTGCAGTGGCCTCTACTTGCTACCCTAACCGAAAGGACATCCAATCTGCTAATCAAGATAATACAGTGCTTACACCTTTCGCGAAATCTATGTCCCTTATAACCCAGGACGACATCGTCATCAAAGATTTATTCTACACTAGTAGGTAGATGTCTGCTTATTAATTTTCCCTTCATACCTTTCACTTAAAACGTTATTAAAACCTGCACAGCAGTGTTTTCTTAGCATACCGTCACAGGAAGTAAAGTAGACTAATGCCATTTAGAGCTTATGAAATTGTATCCCTAAGCGACTGCGTTCACTGCGCAGAATGCACGGAGTAAGGAAAGATGAAAGGAGATGCCATAATGCAGGTAGGTCAGGCGCCTTCTTCTAGGTCAAATGCGTACAGTGAGCATGAAGAAAACGATCAGTTACGAGTGAAATAACGAGGAGCTACTATTCTGTCAACGATTTTTGGTATTACAAAAAAATTTGGGGTCCAAAGAAGGCATATAAGGGTTAAATCAGTAACATACCTTGTCTCCGCCATTTTGGCGCGTTACTTTCTTAGGCGATTTTCCGTTACGGCACCTCCGCTAGTCATTTTATTCTCCATGGTAGAACGAGACAATGTTTAAAATGATTCACCTTTGAAATACGTTCCATTATACAGCTATTAGTAAACCTTTTATAAAAACAAACAGCTTTAGGTTCGGTCAATGTTTTGTTACGGTAATTATTAAATTGCTTTCAATGGTAAAGTTGTTATTATGGCGTTTTATTGGGTAGAACTAAGGGTTGGACCACATGTGGCAGCACGGAATCGCCTTTTTCTTTCTGTCGCTTAGAACTGCCATTTGCTAGACCGAGACAGAAAGCATAATGCGATAGCACGCGGTGGAATCCTCGAGGCGATCGGCATCACGGGCAAAAGGCAATGGTTGGCAGGGAGACTCAGGAACGCTAAAACGCGCGATAGCATGCTAACGCATCCTTTCACAAGTTCACAGTATCAGTTTCACCAGTTCGCAGTATGCTGCCGCATGCATTCGCAACGGCAGCGTACTGCAGCACGTGGTAGCACAGGCGGAACAAATGCGATTCCGTGCTGACAGATGTGGTCCAACCCTAATTGTATTGCTCAACTCTTTCGTCAAAATCGTGATTTATTATTGTATTACACGTCCAATTTATTGTTTTAATACCTCATTAATTTGTTTCTTTGCTTACGTTTTCAGTTGTAATCTTTAATTTAAATGGTAGATTATAGGCATCATCAACTTAAAATATTGTTAATTGCTGATATTCTATCAGGTATATACTGAATCAGTTACACAGTACAATTATTTCACGTCAAAGTAAATACAGTTTGGTTTTATTTACCAACAAAATAGGCGGTCAGCATGTCAATAAGTAGCTACTTGGTAAACAACGTGTGTAATAAATCAAATACAAAAAGTAGTTTCATTCATTGACTATATTAGTCATAGTTCAAATAAAACGTAAAGTATTAACGGTCATAGAAAAGTAGTCAATTCAACGGGGTCGGAAAATATAGCGAAATATCAAGGTATGACTCGATTCGACTCGTCTCAAGTTCCTACTATACAGCCGGGGCTGCGGGATTCTTCGAAAGAGTTACCACGGCCCTGGTACATAAAGGGCTTCAGAAGGAACATGATAGGTTTTAGTCAGTAAGAGTCTGACACTCCCTTACGCTTTAGCCTCTCAAGTTGTAGTTACAGTGTCATTTACAAACTTCAGTGTCATTTAGCAGAGCCTAAGCTGCGTAAGTTAGTACTTACTTTGTAAAGTTAAAGTTATTGGATGCAAGGATCTCCGCCAGCGACCCCCACAGGGTCCTGTGCAGCTCCCGCACCGGAGCCCCCCACCAGCTCGCGTGCCAGTACCTCACTGTTGAGGACACGCAGCAGTTCACACCTGGAACAATGGAGAACCTTATTAAAGACAGAGTATATTGACATATATTGAAAAAGAAGTGAGAAGGGAGGGAATACGGACGGATTGGTAACAAATAGCAATCATGGATGCACATTTAAGAATATCGAAGAGCAAAATGTGCTGCGCCGACCTTAAATAAAATTGGGATAAAGCAGAATGATGAAATGATGTTGCAGCCGGATTTAAGCAAACCCTTACATTAGGGCTCGTTAGGTTAGTAAGCCTAGTCCTTGGATTGTTCATGTCCAGTTTCTTTAGGATTAAAGCTAATTTGTTACAGCATTACTCTCACGATCTTGTGTTGTGTGAAGACAAGAAGATGACTCGACAAAATTAATAACAGCTATTGACATCATCCTCCGAGCCTTTTTCCCAACTATTTTGGGGTCGGCTTCCAGTCTAACCGGATTCAGCTGAGTACCAGTGCTTTACAAGGAGCGACTGCCTATCTGACCTCCTCAACCCAGTTACCCGGGCAACCCAATAGCCCTTGGTTAGACTGGTGTCAGACTTACTGGCTTCTGACTACCCGTAACGACTGCCAAGGATGTTCAATGACAGCCGGGACCTACAGTTTAACGTGCCATCCGAAACACAGTCATTGGTGTCTAAGATTTACTTAGAAAGTACATACAAACTTAGAAAAGTTGCATTGGTACCTACTTGCCTGACCTGGGATCGAACCCGCGCCCTCATACTTGAGAGTTTAGTTCTTTGCCCACTAGGCCACCACGACTACAGCTATTGACAAGATTTATAAAATTTTTAAATCTTTGTTAACCTTTATCTTTTGACAAATTCCGCCTCGGACCATTAACTTCAATAGCAACAACTAGCTTCTGCCAGCGGTTTCACCCGCATCCCGTGGGAACTACTTCCCGTACCGGGATAAAAAGTAGCCTATAGCCTTCCTCGATAAATGGGCTATCTAACACTGAAAGAAATTTTCAAATCGGACCAGTAGTTCCTGAGATTAGCGCGTTCAAACAAACAAACAAACAAACTCTTCAGCTTTATAATATTAGTATAGATACAGTAATAAATTAATCCCTATCTGATCATACTGAATTCTGTATTGTCTAGTAAAATCAATCATGGAAACATAGTAATAAATAACTATGCGAATAAAAACCTGTATATTATTGGCTACCTATTAAAATGTCACGTGTTTGACCTATCAGACAGAAGCTAAGCGCACGCGCACCTGACATTGAATGCGTCTTTCGTCGCTCATCGTCGCCTACGCAACCTCAAGTAGGTTTTGTTATGTAAATAAAAAATATATTTTAGCTGGTTTTATAGTTACTGCGACCTTATCATTATCACATCAGCTTATTGCAGTCCTCCAATCTACTGACCGTAGGCCACCGTCAGTAAGAATTTGCAAAGCGCAAATTGGAGCATTTTTCCAAACTTTACATACTATGTATATGAACGTTGGGATTGGCATGTCAGTCCCAATTTCGAGTTTGTGCTGAGAATGATCAAAAGCTTGATTTTCCTTTGTTTTGACATATACCAATTCACAAACAAAAAACACAAGACTGATCAAAGAGCTCAAGGGTCATGGTGGAAGAAAACCGTCAATCATCATAATTTTCCTATTAACCTTTAGCTACATTACAAGGCCCTGCATCGGATCAATAAATAACGCATTATCAAGAATGGCGTCTTCTATGAAACAATCAATATCTACGTTCACCTATTTGCTATTGTAAGTAACCAGAATGAAAACTCTTTTTTTATTAATCATCCAGGTAAAAATATTCGAGCTATATTTGACTCTGGCCAAATAAAATAACACGTTAGTTTATCGTCCGTCCGTCTGTGTTGGCAGCTCTTCAAAACAGTAACACCGATTTGTACGTGTACGAATAAAACGATAACATTTGGACGGAATTAAACAATCACCTGGGTCACGGCAGGAGGTTTGGGTCCTTCGGATCCGATAAAAAATGCAACCAGGAATCATTCTATTGACGAAAATTAAGGATACTCTTTAAATACCACTAAATATCTGAGATTTATAATACTTACTACGAACAAATAGCTGGTCAAACAAAATCGGTGTCCTACTCTTGAAATAAGCAAGGATGCTCTAGCAAAAGTGAGTGTTCAAATTACATTAAATGCAATAACCAGTATTTAAAGTAAATATTTCGATATACTTTTCAAGGCTGCTACACTTACATTTGAGTCCAATTTTGGATGAAAAACTTGATTCGAGCTACTTTCAAACGTACTTTTTTCACAAGTACAGTCATGTACGCAATTTTGTCTACATGTGAAAGAATGTGCCATTAATATAATGGGGCAATTGAAGCTGTCGTCGACTGTACTGTAAACGGTTAGGTACGTTGACTCGCGACAATTGATTGGTATTGTCTGGCTGGCCTAAAAATAGGCCTACGTCGTGGGCGTTGTAAGAGGCGACCTAGGGATTGTGACAGACTGTTACGATACCTTCCAAGATATTTATTTTGTTTTTAAGTATAAAAGCCCATTTAAAAAAATGTTGGCCCTAAATGCTTTTCTACAAAATTTACCCATCCGTAAATCCGAAATAGTAAAACCTAAGATTATTTACTTTTTGATCATTAATCGCTATTTCAATGAGTTCGATAAAGATGATGAACAGGAACAAATGCATTTTCACTAAGAATTTAATGCAGAAATTGACACGAATATCTGGCTTTACAGAAGTAACTAGTAGTTCCTCTTCCTTATACTCCAAAATCTCGGCTTTCACATGGTAATATGATTATTTCTTATACTCCGATGCTTTACTCTTCATAAGAAGCTCCACAACAAATTTCTAGCCCAAGGTTGCCCAAACAGTGTCAAACACGAAATTTCGATAGCAAAGACATTAGGAGTGTTGAATACTTTCGCACTTTACTACAATTTGCATACCTTACATAGCTGTTCACGGTCAGTGGTTTACTAACTGGAGAGTGCAAGCTAAGTTAGTGGGTGACCTAGTCGGTCAAATTGGAGATCATCGAGGTATTTCTTGAAACCCTTAGACTAAAATTGTTTGATTAAAATTAATTATTTTTTTCACTTTCATTTGGATCCCTGATGATGGAAGGCGACCACGAGGAAGACCAAGGAAACGCTGGGGAGAAGATCTAGACAGCTTCCACAAGAACTGGCCACATAGAATATACTCTGGCAAATAGCGACCGATAGGGAAAGATGGAAGGCTATGGGGGAGGCCTTTGTCCAGCAGTGGGACAACATAGGCTTAATAAAAAAAAACTATTTCACAGTTTTTGAAACGAGAAAAAAATAGAACAATGAAGTACAAAGGCACGGCTAAATTCTTAAGAAATCTCTTCCATCAGGACCGTTATGGAAGAGTTAGAATGAACCTTTGTAAGGACTTGATATTTAGAGTCTGTTTCTCCCCGTTCGAGAGTTGCAAAAGCATCTATGACTAGAAAGGAACGGTTGGTTGGTTCCATGATGAATAAATGAAATAGGTATATAATTGACGCCCGATCCTTCGTTCAACAAAACCTTTCCTTTGTCGAGTAATAACACGATAGTGACCTTTCATTCGGATCTTTCATTTGGAAATTGAACTCGACGTACCCATTTATGGTCATCGTTGCAGTAAAAGTACTCCTTAACAGAAAAAGCGGGAAATGAAAAAATCTCTAAAAGCCACAATTAAAAGTTCAGGAGCAGATAAATAAGGGCTTATTTATATATCTTTTAAGAAGTTTATTAATATCCAGGAAAAGATATAAGCGATTCAACAGCAAACAGTAAATAAAAGGCGAGGTGAATGCACTGACATGGCCACTGCTCAAAGGCGCGACTTAAGAGTGGGCGCACACTGCAGATATCACGCGACAAATGTGCGATTTTTGCATATTTTTTTGCGACACGTTTATGACTACCGTGAGGCTAAAAAGGAATGGCATTTATTTTTGTTTTTCGACTTCCGACAACGCCTACAATACTCATCTTATTATGACTCATGGTCCGTTAAGACCGCTACATCTCGTAAGCATTTTTTCCCTGACAAGTTTTTGTGTTAAATATTCAAATTCCTATTGTGTTGGAACTTTTTTAAGCATGACATACTTCACAGAAAAGGATAATTGTTTAACAGTAAATGGTGATGCGTAACAGTAAATAGTGTACAACAGTCAACTTTATTATGAACTCATGATAAAACGACAAATTCGAGCTAAACAGGTACTGTGTACTTAATGCAAGCATAAAACACAAAGTTGTCTTTAAGGCAAGGCTCATTGAACAATGTAAGAGACCTATAATACCGTTGTACAAAAGGGGTAACCATAATGCAATGATTGTGAAAACTATAGACTTATCGACGACTTTGAAACCTTTAAAATGTCTTAATCCAATAGCCAAAAATTATGACAAATTACTGGTATTGTTTGAACTTTACGGCAACCCTTATTTTGCATCCAAGGACTCGGACCTTTCGAAAGAATGTGCACGTGTGTTTTTAAATATATTTTTAAATATAAATCTTGAGTAAACTGATAAACAAGAAAATAAAAACAAGCAGTCCTTAAACCTTCAACTTTTACTTAATGAAAAATAAAAAATTGCAAAGGATACGAAATCTTTCGACGTAGGTATAATAATTCATAATGAAGTTAATTAATTCAGTCACGTTTGAGCAGTAAAAGCGATTAAAGCGTTGCGACAGTCATATCACGTGTATGCAACTTACTAAAGTATAAATACAGGTCAGCTGTAGCAACTGAATAATTAAGATACAGTGCATAGTATAGACTTTTATATGCGTTTATGCATTTACCTGCAAAAGGCTGACCGAAGTTGGCATTTGAAAGAGGCACTTCGGCCCTTGAACTCGGAAGGCATGGATCGTGGATGGGTTGGAGTCAATAGTCATCAGAGATGTGTCATGGAAGATAATGTCTAAAGTACAAAAGTGAAAAGCCATAGGCTACGATAGCCGATAGTGCCTTATTTTTGTATAGCGACGGTTCTGCGCATGATCTCTTTACGTGTCAGATTGCCGTCCCATTGGGCTAAGAGAGTGAGGGAATAGAGAGTGCACCTGTGTCTGTGCAGATGCTTGTGCGCTATAATATGTACTGCGCAGCTGGCTGATCTCCTTATATGAGAACAGCCGCCGTGGCCCCGAAAATGGGCTAGGACGAAATTATATTTCTTTTAAGTTTAAGCAGACCCCGTCTAAAATATTGGCTGCTTTGACGCACGACTAAATTAAACTAAAAACAAGTAGAACACGAATAGGTTAAATAAATAGGCTATTTTTCAGTCTGTAAACAGCAGGTGAGATTGAGGTTAAGCACTAGCCCAGATTAAATACTAGAAATTAATTCACCTGACGTTAACGGATTTAAATGTTACGCATTCTAACCGAAGAAAAAGAATGGCTATGAAACCCTGTAAGATCTGTTTTAAAATTATCTCACTGTAATCAATACTAATATATCTATCTATACTTCTAAAATAAAGAGTATTAATATATGTAAAATAAAGAGGAAACATTGTTTTGTTTGTTTATAGGTATCCTAAAGGCTCCGATACTACTTAACCGATTTGAAAAAATCTTTCACTTTTAACATGAGTAACATAGGCTATATTTTATCCCGGTAGGGGAAGAAGTCACCCCGAGTAGCGAATATAACCGTGGGAAAACCGCTAGTCATTCACAACTCGTTTCGTCATGTTTATTAAGCACATGCAATCAAAGAACTAAATTAAATTGCTAATTTCTTAGTTCAATAGTTATGATTTACGACTTCTATGACACTGAGGTTTGACAAACTTATAATTACATACCGCTTTGTGGGTTTTCTTGAACTTTCACAAAGCAGCCCGTAGTCTGGAAGTTGGTGATTGATTCACCCGTGCATCGGAGAGCACGTAAATGTCGGTCCTGCGCCTGATCTCTTTCCGGTCGTGTCGGATTGCCGTCCCATCGGGTTAAGGGAGTGCACCTGTGTCTGCGCAAATGCTCGTGCACTATAATATGTCCTGCGCAGCTGGCTGATCTTCTTAAATGAGAACAGCCGCCGTGGCCGAAATCGGCCGTGGACGCCATTATAATTACATACCTACATAAAATGGCCTTGTGACAAAATTGGCCAAAACTACGCACTTTTCACAACCACTGTGTTTAGATCTGTCCCGGAGTTTTCGTGCCAAGAAAAATGCTGTATTTATTTCAACCAAAACAAAAACGCGATCAGGTGATAGAGGTGAGGACACGCAATTTATTATAATTAGGTAAGTATGTTAATTACTAAACTAATTCAGTGACCCGTTAATATACCTACTTGTATTATTCAATAGGCTATTTATAACCCTTGGAATAAAATAATAATATTATCATAAAATTGTTAAACAAAATGTATGTTACTAGCGACCCGCTCCAGCTTCGCTCGGGATAACAGTATTTCCCCACTATTTAATGTATGTTATTATACATATAAACCTTCCTCTTTAATCACTCTATCTATTAAAAAAAACCGCATGAAAATCGGTTGCGTAGTTTTGAAGATTTAAGCGTACAAAGGGACATAGGGACAGAAAAAGCGACTTTGTTTTATACTACGTAGTGACGGTTATCTGGGTAGCTGATGTCACGGTTGGTCGTACGATCTCAAAACATGAACATGCGTTTATATACTTACTAAGGATAATGAGGTATTTAGTCTGTCACGTAAAGAGACTTATTTTTATACATGAACAAATGGTCCTTACAAACATGATGGTAAATGCTCTTTAAAAAGAGATGTAAAATTAAATTGTTATAGCAACCCTTGCAAAAGACGGCAGTACATCGATCTAGGTAGGTATTTCAATCTGTCAAAATTCTTCAATTGATTTTCAATCTCATCACAACAGTGGAAGGTTAATGTTCGATTGGTTAAATACAGATTCGGGTAGGTTCACCTGCTGGCGTCTGTGCTTACTTTCTATGTGCTGGAGCATTAAGCAGTTCCCTTAGAAGCCAGTTCAACCGCGGAAAACTTAATAATTATTTTACACTACTGCTATAGGAGGCCATATGCACATAAAATAACAAACTACTTTTGAGAAGTCGAAAGTGCCTATTAAAACTATATTAAGCGCCAATTAGCGTTTATTTAAAGCACTTACGAGTATTTATATTATGTTACTAGCTTCTGCCCGCGACTTCGTACGCGGATCCTGTCCCTTATGCCAGCGACTACGGGGTCAGCAAAATCAATGGTCTGAATCGTCTCATATTGAATTTTAAGGGCCCGTTGACGGGAAAAAAACGGAATACGCATAACCATTAGAAACCTTCCATATATTTAATTTTTTGTACGTCAACGGCAAAAGCACAGATTCTAATTAGTCTAAGTTGTGTGTGGCAAATATTGCACGTATTATTACGTAAAAAAACATTAAATATTACTAAGATAACAAAGTAGTGGTGACCTAGTGGAAGTCGTTTTGGTTTAATGGGTAGAGAACCGATCTCTCAAGTATGACTTTGATTCCAGGTCTGGCAAGTACCTGTCAATGCAACTTTCCTAAGTTCGTATGTGCTTTCTATGTATATTTTGGATACCAATAGGGGACGTTAAACTGTAGGTTCCGGCTGTCATTGAACATTCTTGGCAGTCGTTATGAGTAGTCAGAAGGAGGAAGGAGTCACTGGTACTCAGTTGCATCGTGACTGGAAGTCGATCCTAACATAATTGGGACAAAGGCTCTTGAGATAATAACGACAATAATAATGAGATATAAGCCCCGCAGGACATCTGAGGCTGATGACGGGGAGTAGCAACCCCGCGGAGCTATATATACCGAGTGCTCCAGGGAGAGTATACTGTCCCCCATCTCCGGCCGGCCGGAGTGAACCATGACGGGGTTAGGTCTCACGCCTCTGGCTTGCTTTCATTGGCCGTCCAGAGTGGAGTCGCTAGAGCAGGGTTAGTAGCCCTGCTCGGAGGGTAGGTGCCTCGTGGTAAGTGGCAAGTGGGCCGGTGATCTGCGTTTAAAGTCCACCGAGGTATCCTCACTTCAGCCGCTCATGTCCTTGTTGCCCTCTGGTTTCTATTCAGTGACTGATTCCCGGGGGCCCAGTAAGTGAGGTGGCGAGTCTCCACCTGCCATTTTTACATGTATAAATAATACATTGTCATCGGGAGGTGCCATAGTTCCCATAGTTTCCTATGTCCTAATCCACTAACATCCCATCACAATAGCCCAAGTAGTTTTCCTTCATAGTCAGCAATAGTTTATCACAGAACCGGGGACTGTCTTTTTTTTTTAACGACGTCTACCGATTGTCTTTGGGTTCATTTCTATAGTGTATAAAGGGATAATCGTCGGTTTTGTGTCACCATGTCATTAAAGTTGATTCAGCGTGTTGGCTTCGGCCCCACGTTTGCCTCCCAAAAATTCGGGACTCTGTAGTCCCGAGGTCTGGAAGAGACATACATCCTTACTAATATTATAAATCGGAAAGTGAGTTTGTTTGTTTGTTTGTTTGTTCCGCTTTCACGCCGTAACTACTGAACCGATTGCTTTGAAATTTTGCAGACGTAAAGTTAGAAGTCCGGATTAAATAATAGGGTACTTTTTATCCCGAAAAAAACAGATATTCCCGAGGGAAAACAAAAATATTGTTTGCTTGATGGATGGATTGTAGATGGCGCTGTGTATGCCAATACAATAGTATGCCAATACCGAGTGTAGACGCTACTGCTCACCATGTACCAGGGCAGCATAACTTATATAAGTATGCCAATACCGAGTGTAGACGCTACTGCTCACCATGTACCAGGGCAGCATAACATATATAAGTATTCCAATACCGAGTGTAGACGCTACTGCTCACCATGTATCAGGGCAGCATAACTTATATAAGTATGCCAATACCGAGTGTAGACGCTACTGCTCACCATGTACCAGGGCGACAAAAAATACATCGGGACGCGGGTAAAACCGCGGGGAACAAGTCGGGTTTTCCTTCCTGACGCTATAACTCCAGAACACACGGACCGATTTCCACGGTTTTGCATTCGTTGAAAAGGTCTCGAGGTCCGTGAGGTTTATAGCAAAGAAAATTCAGGAAAACGCGATATAACCGAACTCTACGCGGGCGAAGCCGCGGGCGGAAGCTAGTACAAAATAAAAATGAGATGTAAAATTTATATACTAATAAGTGACTTAACACAAAATTCAAGCGTGTTGTATCTACGTTATTATTTGTATGTGAGAGAAAGAAAAGAAAAAATACGTGTTTATTATTTTAGGGTTATCTATGTAAAAGGCGGACTAATTACTTTTTTTGATTCATCATACCTATTTTGTAACATTCATTTCTATACATTTAAAGTAGTGGAGCTCTTGAAGTTTCACATCAGGTGTTCCAGATCTTCGATTTTTATACGTCAATAGAGAGTGCTTATCAGATTGAACAACTTGTACTAAAACGTCATACCTTTATATGCTGTAGTCTAGCTGGTCTCCTGGAATTCCACATCAGGTGTTTTAGATCTTCAATTTTTATAAGGCAATAGAAAGTGCTTATCAGATTGAACAACTTTTACTAAAACGTCATACCTTTATATGCTACAGTCTAGCTGGGCTCCTGGAATTCCACATCAGGTGTTTTAGATCTTCAATTTTTATAAGTCAGCAGAAAGTGCTTATCAGATTGATCAACTTTTGCTAAAACGTCATACCTGTATATGGTACAGAGTAGCTGGGCTCTTGGGGTTCCACATAAGGTGTTCCAGATCTTCAAATTTATTATCTCAGCAGAAAATGCTCATAACATGAAACAATTTTTGCTATGGCACCATTTTTGTATCTCTTATAGTTTTGTTTGTCTGTTGGAGTTCTGCATCAGGTCTTCAAGTTTCGAAGATAAATTATAGCCTATATGTTGACCCGGCTTAATACCAATACAACAAAGAAAAAATCATTGAAATCCGGTCAGTAGTTCGGAAGATTAGCGTGTACAAACAAACAGACATACAGACATACAGACAAACAGACAGATTTTTTTTTTTGGATTTGTGTTCCATTACTGTTTCTAAACCCCACCCAATTATTATTTTTTTAATATATTCAATGTACAGACACAGTTTTTTTACAGATTTATTATATGTATAGATTTAATGACAGACAGGTCACACCTGATGTAATGGAGTCGGTTGCCATCTTGGAGACAAGGCTGATTATGTCTCACTCATCATCAGCCTATCGCAGTCCACTGCTGGACATAGGCCTCTCCAAGTGCACGCCACTGAGATCGATTTTCGGCTTCTCGCATCCAGCTCCTGCCAGCCGTCTTGCGCAAGTCATCACTCCACCGTGCCTGAGGACGTCCTACACTACGCTTGCCGAGGCGCGGTCTCCACTCTAGAACTCGTTTACCCCAACGGTTATCGGTTCTTCGGCTAATATGGCCAGCCCACTGCCACTTCAGCTTGCTGATTCGGTGGGCTATGTCGATGACCTTGGTTCTCTAACGGATTACCTCATTTCTGATGCGATCCCTCAGAGAAATGCCGAGCATAGCCCTTTCCATAGCCCGCTGAGCGACTTTAAACTTGTGAACCAGCCGTACCGACAGTGTCCACGTTTCGGCTCCGTAAGTCATGACAGGTAGGACGCACTGATTGAAGACTTTTGTCTTTAGGCACTGTGGGATCGACGATGTTAGGACTCGACGTAGCTTCCCAAATGCAGCCCAACCCAACTGAATTCTCCTATTCACCTCGTCCTCAAAGTTGTTTCTACCTAACTGCAATGTCTGCCCGAGGTATACATATTTCCGAACAACTTCGAGAACGGCGCCGTGTATCGCAATCGGTTCCGGTAGAACATGTTCATTGAACATGACCTTGGTTTTGTCCAAGTTCATCCGTAGGCCGATGCGTAGAGAAGATTCAGCCAGGTCGTTCAGCATCTGTTGTAGGTCCTGCAGCGTTTCCGCCATGATGACGATATCGTCAGCAAATCGCAAGTGAGAGATGTGTTCGCCATTGATGTTGATGCCTCGCCCTTTCCAGTTCAGCGTCTTGAACATATCCTCCATTGCATTAGTGAACAGTTTCGGGGAAATAACATCCCCTTGTCTCACTCCTCGATGCAACGGTATGGGCCTTGTTTGCTGATTCTGTACTTGGACGGACATTGTAGCGGCTTCGTAGAGACATCTCATCACTTGGATGTATCGCCAATCTACTTGACAACGCTGCAGGGACTCCAGAACAGACCAGATTTCAACCGAGTCAAAGGCCTTCTCATAGTCCACAAATGCTAGACACAGGGGCTGATTATACTCTTCGGTCTTCTGTATAATCTGCCGCACTGTGTGGATGTGGTCTATGGTGCCGTATCCGCTCCGAAACCCGGCCTGCTCCGGTGGTTGGAATTCGTCGAGTCTTCGCGCAAGTCGGTTCGTGATCACTCTTGAGAACAGCTTATAGACGTGGCTTAGGAGGGAAATGGGTCGATAGTTCTTCAGCTGGGTTTTGTCTCCCTTCTTGAAGAACAGGACGACAACACTCCTACTCCACGCCTCTGGAGTTCTCCCTTCAAACAGGACGGCATTAAAAAGCTTCTGGAGCTCCCCCAGTACGGGCTTTCCTCCTGCTTTTAAAAGCTCTGTTGTAATGCCATCCTCGCCAGGGGCTTTTCCATTTTTGAGCTGTCTCAGAGCGATCTCGATTTCGCCACTGCTGACTTCTGGCAGGTCTTCGGTGAAATGGCGTGTTAATGTGGATCTAGAATCCTCATTTCCGGGATCAGGTCGAGATGCATGCGATGCGTATAGCCGGCCATAGAAATTTTCCACTTCCGAAAGGACTGCCGGCACCGAAGAAACGACTTCTCCACTTGTTGTGGTCAACTTCGTCAAGTGGCTTCTTCCAAGAGATTGTACGAACACCTTTGACCCCCGATTTAGCTCAATTGCTCTTTCAATGTCAAGAGTATTGGAGCACCGGAGGTCGCGTCGTACGTGCTTGTTGATCTCTTGGTTTAGAGCCCGCTTAGCTGACGAAGTGACAGGCGGGTTTTCACGTCGTTTCTTCATAAGCCCTAATGTCTCTTCCGAAAGCTTTGATTTCTTGCCCTTACGCTGCATGTTACAGAATCTCGAACCTTCCTCCCTGAGGATCCGAACCACATATTCGTGGTTCTGGTTAACGTCTGTTGTGGTTTCCACGGCGGCAAATCGGTTCTCCAAATTTGATTGGAACGTTTCAGATCCTGTCATGGTTTGGAGCAGTGTTGGTCGGAGCCTGGCCTTCATCAGAGGGAAACGTTCGGCCTTGAAGTTGATATTCAGAGAGCCTCGGACAAGTCGGTGATCGCTACCGGTATTAAACCTATTGATCACGGAGACGTCTCTGAATATGTGCTTCTTGTTCGTCATGATGAAGTCAATCTCATTTTTAGTCATAGTGTCGGGGCTTTGCCAAGTCCACTTCCTTTGGGGCTGCTTTTTGAAAAAAGAGTTCATCAAAAAGAGCCCCTCGCGTTCGAGGAAGTTGACGAGCATTTGCCCCCTATGATTCCTGCTTCCAAATCCATGGGATCCTACTGCCGATTCGCCGCAAATCTGTACTCCCACTTTAGCGTTAAAGTCCCCCATGACAACGGTGTAATGGGTCTTTGTAGTGAAGTGGAGGGCCCTTGATATATCATCAAACATATCCTCCACTTCATCGTCTGAATGTGTCGAGGTCGGTGCGTACACTTGCACTACCTTGAGGCTATACCTGTCGGTGAGCTTTAAGATAAGGTACGCTACCCTGTTCGACACACTAGACACCTCCACAACGTTATCAGCTAGGGACTTATTAACCAGAAACCCAACGCCACCTTGGGATTGTTGGTCTCCCTCTCGGAAGTACATTAGGTGACCTGATTCGAGGGTTATGGTGTCCTCCCCCTCTCTTCGAACTTCACATAACCCTAATATGTGCCACCTAATCTTCCCAAGTTCCACCTCGAGTTGCGCCAGATGCGAGTCAAGCCGTAGCGTGCGGCCGTTGTACGTCGCAAGAGTCAGTTTAGTTTGGTGGCCTCCCGTAACCCGGAGATTCTTCGCACCCCCTGTCCCGCCGTAACCACGGTCGCCACCGTGACCGGGAATAGCGGGACTGCCGGGAACTAGGGGCCGTGGCTTTTTTGTGCTGCTCATGGAGGTATTTAGCCTACTGCTATCACGCTGGCCAGACGGGTTGATAGAGGGTTTTTTTCGAGTTTTCCTTCTCTCGCACTGGTGTTCGGTGCATTTTTTTTCCATTAGTCGACTTCTACGACACCCACTGGAAGAAGGGGTAGCGACACATGTATTCTTAAGCCGTCGCTACACGGCATGTCTCACTCACGTGACTGTAATTAGTTTTTAGTAATTACTCAACAAGTGAAGAAAAACATAGTTTTTTTGCTTTTTTGTCGAAGAACATTCATCACACTCTTTCCCGAGGTGTCACTCGCGTTTCGAGAGAGCTCGCGTGTTACGATAAGATATAACCCGTGACATTCACAAATAATGTGGCTTTTACTGGCCAAAGGATTTTCAAAATTGGTTTAGAAAATCCAAAGATTTAGATTACTTAAAATTTCACAAAGTTTTAGTACAGACTATACATAATTAATAGATTTATTATTAACTTCGAAAAGGAACATCAAGCCATATGTTTGCTGAATGCCCATTATACTATATGAGTTCTTCAGTATGATTCATAGGTTATTTGCGTACCAGAAATAAAAGGAATTGCAAAACAAAGGCCTGTTTTGTTTGTATCAAACAAAGCCTGAAGACATTTGGACATTACTGTCTGCCATTTTGGTTTTTCAATATTGTTATTTAGGAGTCATTTGTCCCTGAATTTGCGAAACAGCATTTACTTTGTTTTAGACTCAAACAAGATTATCGAAAGTTGTATTTTAAATATATCTGTGGCTATGTTTAGTTTTGAAGTGTCCTGCAAGAGCCATTTCCGTGTCCAGTCTCAGTTACTTCACAAATAGTGGATACTATTATATACTATATAATATTCAAAACAAAATCGTTTTTTCGTGTCAGCCTGTACCTACGACATGGATTTTCATACAGTTTTCCCCAATATTGCCAGACCAGCCACCAGGCGCAGTCGAGAGTTAGTTTTATATTTTTATATAATAAATAAAAGCTTGTAATAAATAGATTCTGATAAAAAAATAACCCCTAGCTATGTCTAAGTAACCGGTCCGTCTTACCAGCTGACTCAGCAGTAACCTGAACTGGGTCATCGATACACCTTGTGGGATCTACACACCTGCCCCTACTGTTGTATACGACCTTTAGCTTACCCGAACAAAAATAAAAATACTCGTATAGGTACAGATGTTCTTGAATATTTCAACGTAAATACCTTACGATACCTTTATTTATCCAGAAGAATACAAGTCCAGAAACACCAGGGTTAGAAAATATTGCACAAAAAATGTTTTTGTAAATAATGAACTATCCTATACCAGCACAGACTTATTCTAAAATCGTTCCCAGTCTCAAAGAAACGCCATCTACCATCAGAGAAAGTCTATTAACCGACCCATTTAGTCGTAAGGTTGTGTCTGTTCCTTATAAAACCTCTAAGCCGGTTCAAACCCAACCATTCGCGTAATACTAGCGTAAACACCAACGGTACAGGTTTGTATGCACTTGGTTAGTTACGTAGTATTCGGATAACTATTTTATCGTTACCATCGCAATGAGTATGGGTCTAACTGGTTTGCTTTGGTCTAGTGATCGCAAGAGGTAGTAGTGGTGGAAATATGGCTCTAATTTAAATCCTAGGGAACCTAAGTCCGCTATTGCAATTTTGTCAAAATGGTCTGTTCCTAACTTCATTATTGTTAATTTTCATAATGTTTGAATTAACAGAATACCAAAACTTTCAAAATCAACCATTATTCTGCCATTAATGAAGGGGACCCTGGTCATGCAAAGAGTAATGGAACTTTTTCATCAATATTTTCATCGCAAAGTATAAATATTTACCTAGTCTGGATTTATCCCCTATTACAGCCATAGGTTCTCCCTACAAGTACAGGGCGAATCTGGGGAAAACATATTTTCCACCTACCTTAATCTTGCCGAATGCTATCGAGATTCATGTTTGAGCATCTGTCCCTCTGGGGAAAGAAACATGGTAACTAACCATAATTCCTTCGCTCGTCCGTAAAAGGTAGTACCCAAGAGAAACCGCGTAAATTATCTAGTTGAGCTATGATTTAATTTATTTATTATGCCCCATGGATATAATGTCGTTGACCTTACACATTTAACAAGCGTTACGTCACTTAACATAGGTCGTTTACGTCATTATATAAATTCAACGGTAACGCAACTAGGTGTTAATCCATCTGATAATATTGTAGCTTGTATTATCCATATAGTTGTTGTGTTTAGCAAATTGTCGTGATTCTACATTTGTGTTCCTTATTTAGTGTAATCAAACTTGAAGTATTTTCTCTTCATCCATATCTGACAGTTTTACATTTTCTCCGTAGATTCCCATTCGTACAATAGGAGAAATCCTTCATTGAAATCCGATCTCATCCTGCCGAATTTTGTTGTCAACATTTTTTGCAAATTATTGCGGCTTAGAAAGATCTTGTTCGGTCCTCCGTGCCAACTAAATGACCTAACATCTCTCAAAAAACCCAGTTCCTTAACACAGCATACATAAATATTAACATATTTCCTAACCACATTCAAAGTAATACAAAAACGTGCACGGTTGAAGAAATGTAACATCAACCGTGACCGTACTCAGTGTCATGGACCACAGACAATGTAGAAAGCGAGTTATGAAGACAATGATGTACCAGCGGCGGTTGTACACGCTTTTGTACCGGTTATGAGTGACGTAAGCAGTGTACACGTGACCCAAGTTTAGACAGCTGTTTTAAGAAAAATGTGGTGTTGTTTGTGGCTCGTTAGCTACCGAATGAACTAAGGTATTTTGTCCAGTGTTGCTGACTTGTAAAAGGTTCTGGATCCTTCAGTGTTATATTTGTCTTTTTGTATTGAGCATTTGCACCAATTCTTTTTGTATTGAGCATTTGCACCTATTTTAGTTAAGTGGTCACATAATCAAGCCATCCATTCGATCACGCTACTGACTTTGCAAGTCTCCAGGATTTTAGTCCTGATTCGAATCTATTTACCCAATTGCTCCAGAAGGTACAAACTTTTACTAACTTGTGCCTGCAAAACCACATATAGGTCATTTTGGTTTATTTTTCAATAACTACTGTTATATATTACACCAGTCTTTATGATAGATAACAAAAACAAGACAAAAAATCACAACAGACCTGAGTCCTGATCTTGAATTCCCCTTTCACATTATTCAAAGACAAACAAAAGTAATCAACGGGAAATTGGTGAATCACAAGGCCAATTATTACTGTCTGAGTTGTTTCAGCCAGACATGTTGAGCATGACGACATTGTGAATAAGGAGCCCTCTGTCTGCAATTACAGACTTAATTATCGGGTACTGTCGCTGGTGAATTGGTAGCAGCTGTGGCTTGTGAGAACGAAGTCTGGGGATTCTATTAGTAGGTTCCGTTTTATCGTTAGGACTTTCTTAGAAGCAATATTGCAGGTGCGCACTTATTTGCAATGGTGGCTGACAAAATGATAGGTATCAATTACATAGGAAATGCAAATAATGGTATTTGTTACGTCAGTAAACTGTAGTAAGTACTGTTACCTTGAACTATCGGGAGTGACTCAATTTTCTTTCTTAGGTGTACTTATTTTGGTACTGCATTACAAATCCCTTCGTTATTGATCAGCTCTCATTTCGCAGCATCGCGAAACGACCTTCACACAGATTGCACTTGCAAAATTATCATTTGCTCAAAAATAATGTAAACACATTGCGCGAGTTCTTTTTGCAAGCCAAAAGTGGTTGTAGTACTCATTCGCGTGGTAACGGATTTTAAAGAACCGGTCAAGTAAATAACGAATATCTATAGTACCTACCAACCTGTCTCAAATGGAAAGTTATCAGTTTGAAGCTAGCGGTACCATTTTCACAAGGGAATAAAAGTCCTATGACATATGTTTCTATCATAATTGCAATTTATGTCATAGGAAAAGTAGTCGGATATGTCGTAGGGAGCTTGTTGTCCGAGAAATGCGTGTCGCACGACATTTTGTAACGCTAGTCAGTTCCCTAGACGACGTTCGAGAATTCCATTAGCAGATACTGAACGAAAAGTTGAATACGGAGAAAGAAATAGATTTACTGGCACGACAACAAACAAGTAGGAAAAATACCTCAGTAGTTTAAAAATACTAACTGATAAGTAAAAACCACTGATAGTTTGCACATTTATTTATCAGTGGTCTTTACTTACAGTACAACGAGCGGCGGTCGAATGATAAATGATCCAAATTCCAATAGGGGAAATGGCAAAGCTTGTAATGAAATCCAGATTTCTTCAAGACAACACCCTAATGAACATAAAAACTCCAAGGAATCAAAGAAAATATCCACATTTATGATTATTGAGTAATGACTTAACATGTTTATTAAGTCATAATAGACCCCCAGACCTAGATATCCAAGTAACAGCAAGAACTATACATTAGCATCACAGTTAAACACCTCAGTCTAAAACACACCCTACCTTCAAGATTTAAAGTTGTTTTCACATTGTCCATGTCTCGATTAGGATATTACCCGTAATGACCGGGGAACTTGCATCATATACTGCATCTCGTGACCTAATTGGCAATGCGTTGTGTCACCTTGTCAAACGATGCATCATTATTTCTTTTTTATGTCTCTCTTCGGGATACCCGATTTGAAATACAATTTGTTCAACGATTTATCACTTTTCTTTCGTAATGCTGTTCTAACTAAATTCTCGTTAATTTAAACTTTTTCGTTTGTTAGAAATTTCTTCTGTAATACATCGTGGGAGCGTTTACAGACATAAATCTCACTTGTACAAACAGGCGATGCAAATATTTGCGCCAGAGAATCAAATCTGGGGGATGTAGCACGAAATTCTCTATCAAAAATGCATGCAATTCCACATTTATTGCTTGGGGATTACATTCAAAAGTTTATCACGAAGATTAGTCAAGTTAAGCCTTTATTGTCAGCCATCTTCATTTTAAATACGCAGAAGAATTTCCTATGCATGATCGTTGCGTGAGATATTTAGATATGGATGGCAAAAATATTTTCATATAATCTATGTTGTTTTAAGTTATTTTAAAGGCACTTACCATTATAACCTAAAGGAGCGTTTTCCTGTATCTTAAACGTAAAAGGTATGTGGACCCTCTGCATGAGGAGTCTTGGGGGCTGCATTGTGCGGGCCCAAGCGTCTTCCCGACCTTCACCCATTATGCCTATCACCTCCATGTTCCTGTGGACAAAAGAAAATTATATTTAAAGTATTTTTTAGAAATTACTTAGTTCCTATGGTGCTTAATCTTAAAGCTATGATGGATCTGCGTGATAGGAAGTTATTGACTGCATCGCTAAATCAATGCAGTGGTTTCCTTAATAATCAAGAAATTCTTAAAAAAAAAATGTAGACTTGATGTTTATTTGTTTTGAATTCACGAAGTACCTCTAAGTTACAAAATGCAACATTGTTCAGCTACGTTACTTATTAGCAACTAACTGAAAACATGCGTAAATTAGGAGTATGCAAATTTTTAGCTAAACTGCGAACGAGTTAGCCAACTGCATTGCACCACATGTGGTCAGGTCAGTTAACCAGTTTAAATGTCAACCCGTTGACTTGGTCGGATGGCCGTCACGGCTGCCAGGTTGTAAGATTTGCATCCCAAAATAGATCAGGATAGAATGAAACAGGACAGAAGTAGGTAAAAAAATGGTAAAAAGATTTTTCTGATTTGCTAATGAATTAATTGCTCTTCGATTGAAAGGGCTTTCAGCTCCATGCAAGACTGATTTATCAAGTCTCATGAAAGAGATTAATTGATTATTTTCGTATGATGTGAATGAATTTCTTTAAAAATAAGACGCTCGAAATTACTATGTTTTAACAAGAAAAACACTATCTTTTAATTAAAGTATTACTTCAAATTATAAATCTAATCGCCTAATAAAATATTATCTACTGGGTATTATGAACCGTGTATAAATAACGTCTTTATCAAGCAGTTATGCGTCATCATCATCAGGCTATCGCAGTCCACTGCTGGACATAGGCCTCTCCAAGTGCACGCCACTGAGATCGATTTTCGGCTTCTCGCAGTTATGCGTAATATCATAATATTATTGCCAAGCTTTATCATGTTTACATCTTTTTATTCAGCTGTACATTTTGATTATCTACTAATTGCGTCTTAACTAATTTCATTCATCAATTATTTTGCCAATATAAATGATTGAAGTTAGCCAAGATATATATAAAAAAAAAATCTTTCCCAGCGGTTTCACCCGCGTTCCGTGGGAACTACTACCCGTACCAGGATAAATTATGTTTTTATTTATTGATTCCTTTAATTCAGGCAACTAGGGCCCATATAAAATACAATACATAAATTAACATTGTATTACTACAATTACCTATACACTAATACATCTTATATATAAAAATGAATTGCTGTTCGTTAGTCTCATTAAAACTCGAGAATGGCTGAACCGATTTGGCTTATTTTGATTTTTAAATGTTTGTAGAGGTCCAGGGAAGGTTTAAACGATACGAAGTTTGTTGGGTCAGCTAGTATAAAAATAAAAATATATAATATAGCCTGGATGTTACTAGGGAAGGGTGTAGCTTTCCAACAGTGAGAATATTTCAAATCGTTTCACTAGTTTCGGAGCCTTTAGACTACAAACAAACATTTTTTTTTTCATTTTAATTATATTATTAGTATAGAAATATAGATGTAAGCGCCATCATTGGCGTAAACCATTAAAAGGTAAACAAAAAATATACGACATATTAATAAAAGTTTCGTAACACAAATGTCAAGGGCATACTACGGAATCAAATACAGCAGTAAATTAATATTAAGTATAAATGAATTATGGCACCAGTCAGTAACTTAATGATCTGGCTTAAGTTAAAAAGTTCGACTTACGTCAGACTTTTACTATGTAGTGTAGCCTATACGTTCTATTAATGTATTAAGTTATTAATACATTTCAAGAGTAATCACGAAAAAAATCTGTAGGTTATCACTATAATAAATATTTTGAATCACTATAACAAATATTTCGAACTCCAAACTCTTTCACCTGCCGCTTTCATTTTATTACTGCCAGAAAGGAGAAGAGGCTCAATAAAAACTCTTTACAAGTAAAAATATGTAGATACTACACAACAAAGGCATACAGAAAAAGTATACTGAACTGAAGGTTGATGATCTCAGGTTCAAGAGTATGTAAGCAGGATGTTTCATTACATCTCATTCATATACTTTAAGTAAGTAGTATTATTACAATAGATTTCAATCGAGTATAATTTGGGATAGTTTGTCAATGGGCAATGAATGATATTGAATGAATTGCTCTTTTTGGCAAAATACGATAATCAATTTCATTGATAGGCAGTGTATTAGGTATTTTTTCGGTAATCTTTAAATTACAGATTTTGGTAGGGTAAGATAAGAATACATTTTTGTAAAAATATAATTAAATTGCCACAGAAAGAAGCCCGAGCCAACTCATATATTTTCAAAAATAATGTACATACCTATTGCCTAATGTAGTTTACCTTGCAAGATTAGAACCGTGAAGAATACGAAAGTGCCAAAGGAAATTATTTCTAAATTGTTTAACCTTGCAATTAAATGTAATGTGATTTTTATCCTTCAAATCGACATTATTTCTATGCGACTCAAGTTAAGCTAGTGTAAACGACGATCTGCGGAACCCGTAAAGATAGACCATTCATGTTTCTCATAAATACTTCAGTTCTGAGTATTTATTATTGTCATGAGAATTTAAACGAAGATTAAGTCTATAACAAGCAAGATAACAGGAAGTTATCTATAGGCAATATTTTATAATCCGGAAGTACCCACTTCTTCGGTTCCGCTCTTAGCTATTTTTTATCACATTCGAAGAAGGGTTAGGAAGTGATTTTACATCCGTATAATAAAATTCATATTTAATGTCTATATTAGCTTACTTAATATTCTTAGCTGTTCTATTATGTATTTATTTTTATAAGAGGAATATTTTTTTGTTTGTTTGTACGCTAAAAGCTCCGAAACCACTGAAACGCTTTTACAAAATCCTTCACTGTTGGAAAGATACACTCTTACCGAGTAAGATACGCTATATTTTCTACCGGTAGTACTTGGTACTGGGTGAAACCAGAGATTACTATAATAGTTACTGGTGAAACCGCGTAAAAACGGATAGTAATAAATTAAATACAGTTGCAGGAATGTTATATTGACTATTGAAAGTAAATAATATGTTCACAGCGTAAGATAGTAATAATCCTCCATAGATACTTACGCAAGTTTAAATAACAGGATCCTTTGATACGTGATTAAACAACAATGTTACTTTACTTGCAAATAAAAAACTAATTAATTAACATAATTATGAATATTTGAATGGACTTTTGTGGTGTTTACTTATTCTCGAGATTAAAAACCACTTTAAGTACGTATAATAATTATGGATCCAGCAGTAAGTACGCGCAATGATTTTGCCAATTTAATTACCCATTTGGGGAAAAAAATATAGGTACCTAATTTTGAATTATACCTACACTAGTATTATAAAGTTGAAGAGTTTGTATGCTAGAACGTGCTAATCTCAGTCACTTCTAGTCCGATAAAAAATATATATTTTAGATCTCCCAATCTTAGATAGCCCAAATTCATCGAGGATGGCTATAGGCTACTATTTATGCGAGTCCGTGGAGAAGTTCCCACGAGACGCGGTTGGAACCGCTGGCACAAGCTAGTTACGTTATAAGCAATAGGCTACATTAGAAAGAAGTCAGAAACAGTAAAGTTTCGGAACTCAGCATCCTTTTTCCGATATTCAGAATTTACGACGTTGTTTAATATGGTTCTGTTTGTAAACAATGATTTTAATCTTGAATCTTGATGAAAAGCCGAATAGCTGTCATAATAAATTAGCAATTAAAATAAAATCATTTGCCTCACTTAATGTAATTGTCTATGTGAGTCATCAAGGGAATTACGAATTCAATTTCAATCAAATTAAATAATAATTAGGTAAACACGCTCATTGCCCCGCAAAGGGATTCTCTTTACCTTGGAAGTGTCACTTATTTAATACTAGCTATTTTTCCGTGGTTCCGATGGTAACTACTGAATGAACCAGTATAAAATGCAGCTCATATGTTTCTTGGGAATCGGGAAGAGTGTAGCTTTCCAACAGTGAAAGAATTTTTCAAATCGGTCAAGTACTTTCGGAGCCGTTACAGTATGTACAAAAAAAATGTTTCCTGTTTATTGTATTAGTATAGATTATGTACCTCTATTTAGTTTATAGTGCAAACAGAGTACATACCTACTAATTTATTGTCCGAAATTCTGACGCAGAACAAAAACCTACAAACTCTTTTAGCAGAAATACCAATTATTTACAGTACGTGCGATGTACAATTATATTAATTTCAATGGCGGTTAAGAACACTTTCCTTAAGGCAAAATGGAGGTGCAAAAACACATAGGTAGGAAGTGATGAAGGGCGGGCGTTTTGGGTTTGGCTGTCTTTTGTTTTTGACGTCCTAAAAGTGCTGATTTATTAGGCTAATTTGAATAAACGTTTTTGAGTTTGAGTAATTTTTGAGCTTCTCCCTAACAGACAGACAGACAAGACCTAATTGCGCCATTTACCTATAAAAATAGGCGATAGGTAAGATAACTGAAAGTATATCTACCTATACACAAATAAATTGTCCAGTTAACTGTTAACGTTATAGTTAAATGGCGTAACTCACCGTGTTTCAATGAGTATTTAAATACTGCATTTATAGTAAGTCGTGAATGCAACAATCAGTATAACTTACTTTTCTTATGTTATTATAATAAATATATGAACAAACTTGACCTCTGGCCCTAAACTAACAATATTATAATAGATTCTAATAACAGTAATAAATATAGAGATAACCATTTAACTTTGAAAATGAGAATTAAAATAAGATGAAATAAATTGTCAGCTTAAAAGATATTAGACTTAAATAAAATATTTATTAAGCATTTTTTTTTAAATATAGATTCACAGAAATAGTTTTCCTAAATTGTATGTTCAGACTCAGATTTGGGAACCTCCTTCTAATTGGGAAGTTGGTTAAAAAGGATTAACATTTTTTTCCGATTTCACTGATCTAATACCTACATAATATTTTAATGAAATATTTTTATTACAGAATGCAATAAAATAATGAGAATTTGAATGCATTATAGGCAAAAGTCTTTAATATCTAAAGGAAACACTGCCCACAAGATATCTTATCTATTTAAATAAACTCTATTGTTCTAATTGTTAGTTATGATAGAGACAGGGTGCAACACCAGTGGCGGATTTACAAATTTGCCGCTAGTAGGCCATTAAATTTTTGCCGCCTCTACTGACTTTTGAAATTCAATACGTTAGTTTAATCCCGTTATTAGTATGATTGTGACAGTGGCGTAGCGTGGCTATCCGCCGCCCGGGGCAGGAGGCAATTTTGCCGCCCCCAAGTTTAGGTATTATGTATTGGCACATGCAGCCCTTAAAAGGTTGTGGGAATCTGGTTTTCAAGTTAACAATTTTATTGTAATTACCAATACCACTACAACAGTTCATAACTGAACAGATTTTATTATTTATCTCAAACTAAAGAACTTAAATATCTATAACAATGTTTACATTCAATAAAAGATGTAGATAGCGTCAATTTTTTTGGTGGGTTTCCCGGTGAGAAAGTTCCCGCACAAGACACGAAGCATATATAAGACAGCGCGAGCGAAGCGAGCGCGAAAATTTTTAGTCTAAGGACACAAAATAAATAAAAACCACTGTAAATTGACAAAGCAAAGTCAAAAAGTAAGATATGCACAGAAATGAAGTGCAAACGTATAAGAAGCCGCGAGCGAAGCGCGATTTTTCATAAAGGACGAGCGCGAAAAATGAATGTTTTTTTTTTTCGGAATTGAATGCCTCAACAAATTGACCAAAAATAAACTGCGACATCTGACATGGAGCCGCGAGCGCAGCGAGCGCGAATTAAGACACGAAGCATATATAAGACAGCTCGAGCGAAGCGAGCGCGAAAATTTTTAGTCTAAGGACACAAAATAAATAAAAACCACTGTAAATTGACAAAGCAAATTAAAAAAGTAAGATATGCACAGAAATGAAGTGCAAACGTATAAGAAGCCGCGAGCGAAGCGCGATTTTTCATAAAGGACGAGCGCGAAAAATGTTTTTTTTTTTTCCGGAATTGAATGCCTCAACAAATTGACCAAAAATAAACTGCGACATCTGACATGGAGTCGCGAGCGCAGCGAGCGCGAATTTTTTTGGGGATGCAAAGTGAACCCGTCAAAATTGACAGGACACGACCAAAGCGAGGGCGGCTTTTTCTGAAATTTTATTGGTCTGGTATTTTATCTACTTATCTATTTTGTAGTAAAAATATTTTTATTTCATAATTCAGTACTTAATTAGTAATTTTGCCGCCCCCTAAATCGTGCCGCCCGGGGCATTTGGCCCCCCTGCCCCTTCCACGCTACGCTACTGGATTGTGAACTTAATGATATTTCTGTCAGTTACTAGATTATTTTTGCAACCCGCTATGTACTGAAGAGTTTAATGTTAACCTAACAAGTTTATTTGACAGGCAAAACAAAAAACCCCCGACTTTAAAGCGTAAAACCTCCGTAACTTTTAAACGGCTCAATCGATTTTCATCAAACATGTCTAAGAACACTCGCTAACATACATAATACATAAGGCCCCACTAATCAAAGGCATGACTTGAAAATACCTTCTTCTTTCACTATATGAACACACAAAATAATGAGTGGTCAGTCTATACAACAATCAGATAACAGAAGTTAATTAGCTAAGAACTACTTAAGGGTAAACAGAAAGACCAAGGCTTGGTAATAAAACAATATACACGAAATTGTGGAGAGATGGTGCTCGTGCTAGGCTCCAAAGATCCGGTGTTACGAGTTTTTTATTTTATTTTTATTGAAACGCTATTGGAATATGGGCGATTCTCTGTAAGCTCGTAATCGGCTGTCCGGACCGATTTTTTCAATAAATAGTTTAATTCTTATTTAAAAAATCACATTTTATGAAACTTTAACCCCGAAGCTTCACGGGCCCTATGTTTTTATAACCATAATTACTTTAATTTTTTTTCTATACGTTTTAGAAGCTCGAAAAATACAGTCCCCTGGCTGTCCCTTTCACTGCATTCACACCTAGAAATGCGATTTCCGAAAAACTTGATGAAACTACTTTCACTTAGCAGTTAATATCACAAACAAAAATAATGAAATTATATTATTTTCGTAAAACAAGCACTCATTACAACTTTATTCATTTTAATAAACTCCTGTAAACTTTGTCCTGAGAATTTTAATACAGTCCCCTGCCAAAAATTTAAATCAATATTTAAAAAAAACTATAATATTTTACAATCGTTTTATTAGTGCAACGAAATGCAATTGTTGTGAAGTTGGCAAACTTATCAAATGCGGTAACGATACGCCATTCTGTTTAGTGTTAGAGCGTCATTTGTGAGGCGAACAAGCGTTTGGGCCGCTACCACACACAGGCCTCTGGTAAATAATTGTATGTAATTTAATTACTTAAATTATCTCTATTTATAGTTAATTGTTACATTATTTGTGCCTTAATTGATCGGTAGGTTCTTAAAAAACTATAAGACATCGGTTTCATAAATATTGTGAAATCTAACTGAAATACACAGTCCTCTGGCAACAGTCCTTTGCCAAAAAACGCAACAGGGGACTGTTTAACAAAACAGGGGACTGTGTATTCTGCGTATTGGTTTAATAGTTTTCATGAATTGTTTGTGTAAATTTATTCGCTAGTCTCTTTTATTAATTTAAGAATCAAACTATCATTGCATCGCATTATTTTTTTCCTTTATGTACTTGAATTATATTACACAGGCTGATCGAACGCACGTGATATGGCTCCTAAAAAGAAGAAGCTATCCCGAGAGGAATTACAAAAAAAGAGAGAATCAGAGCGGCAAGAGCGACTGCCCTATCTGACCTCCACAACTCAGTTACCCGTGCAACCGACTTTTTTTAACGACGCTAAAAATCATCAAATGACCCCTCCCGCTGCGGGTCAGAAGCGGTGGGGGAGTGTCAGAGTTTTACTGACTAAAAATCCGTCGTGTTCCGTCGTAGGCCTTTAATGTACCAGGGCCGTGGTAACTCTTTCGTACAGTCCCGCAGCCCCAGAGGCCCTATGCCCTGCTGGGCCTCGCTAGGGTTGCTGACATCAACTTGAGGAGCGCGTGGAACTACGCACGCCACCGACACGGGTCTGTTGTCTAAAAAGACGCAGGAACGATGAATCATCTGAATTCATCGCCCACAGACCCAGGCCTACGGTGGCCGGGAGTCGTCTCGCGCAACCCGGCGCCCGTGGTGACTACCTGGTCCAGCCGGGATGAGAGATGCGAACTCTCTGTCGTTCCGCCGCCTACTTCTCGAGCATGACTGCTTCGCAGAAGGAGGCGACGGCATCCCATTCCTCTCACCCCGGACCATGGCATAAACCAGGCCCGGACGCCCTCTACGAGGATCCGGCGGTGTCCTTCCCATGCAGGGCACTCCTGGACTGTGAGGTCCATCGTGTCCTCGAAACTGTCCGCACAGTGGTGACACCCGGGCGCCACCTCAGGACCTGTTCGATATTTCCCAAAACAACCGTGTCCGGTGAGGACCTGCGTCATGCGGTAAATGAGGGCGCCGTGACTCCTCCCGAGCCACTCTTCAAAGAGGTCCCCACTATGGTGGCGTGCCCTAACCCTAACCCCTTAGTTCGACTGGTGTTAGACTTACTGGCTTCTGACTACCCGTAACGACTGCCAAGGATGTTCAATAACAACAGAGACCTACAGTCTAACGTGCCATCCGAAACACAGTCTTTGTTGAAAAGTTGCATTGGTACTTGCCTGATCTGGAATCGAAGCCGCGCCCTCATAATTGACAAGTTGGTTCTTTACCCACGAGGTCTACCACGACTTTTTCGCCGGCGACGTCATTGGTAAGCAGTTGAAAGAAATGGGTTATCAAACCAAACGCTCAAAATGGCGAAACACGTCTTTGTATAGTTCACAGCCACATAGACATGAAGCTTAGCGCTCTTCATACTGCTAACATATTAACTTACAACAATCACCAGGAGTTGCTGGAAGATCTACATATGTTGCGACGTATCAAGATCTATGTCGTGTCATGCTTGCGGTAATAAAAACCCGAAATATATGGCTTTTGATCATAGAAAAGTCATAAAATGTGGGTTTCTGTTCACATTCAAAACAGTCCCCTGATGCCTCAAACAGTCCCCTGTCATGATTTTTTGGAAAATCGCTAATAACTCGGAAAATAGGTACAATTTCAGTGGGCCTCCTTGTCTAACTAAATAAATAGTTAATTTTCTTTGGCATAGGACTACGTTTTTTGTCAAATTAAAAAAAAAATTGCCAGGACAGAATTTGTATGGAGCTGAACGAGCTTACAGAGAATCGCCCATATATTAAAATTCATGATCATATAAGTACCTAAGTATATATTACAGTGCGTTTATTAATCGTTTATTGATATATGGATTGTGTACACGAATAATTTAAAAAAAAAAACCGTAGGTACAAAAAAAAATTAGCAAAATTTGCCGCCCCTCTAAATCTGCCGCCCTAGGCACTGGCCTACTTGGCCTATTGGTAAATCCGCCACTGTGCAACACTATTTTAGTTGCAACTGTGTAGTGTGAATAACATTATTGTTAGTGAGAAAGAACTTGAGTTTTGGAGAAAGATAAATGTAAGTAACTACATAATGATCTGTGTGTATGTGCATGCAGAAGTCCACTTTTTTATATTGTGTGGAGTATCTTTCAAGACATTGTGTGCCGATGAATTATTGATATATAAAACTAAAAAAATATATATAATGTGAAATGTAAAGTAATTTATTTTATAATTGCTAAAACAATATGGCAACAAAAACATTTGTCTTATAAGCAGTACAGCCATGAAATGAGAAAATGATGCAGGTATGTAGCTATCACTACCCCTTTTATCCAAAATCAGAACATAAATAACTCTATTATGCCACAGTAGGTACTAATCTTCAATTTCCTCTACCATTACCCAATACGCACTAAGCACACAGTCATGATCACGGAGGAAGGAAAGATGAGCGGAGATGCCATACGGCTGGTGGTAGGATGGCCGCCTACTTCTAGGTCGGCAAAATATGTACGGTGCGTGTGACCAAAACGATTAATTACGAGTGGTCTAACGAGACGTTTGGGTTATTTGAAACATCTGTCGATGATTTTTAGTTTTAGAAAAATTGGGTGGGTCCAACCAAAGACGTATTAGGGCGGAGCCAGTAACGATCCTCGTCCCCCGCATTTTGGCGATGCCACTTTCTTAGACTTTTTCGTTATGACATCTCCGCTCGTCATTTTGTTCTCTATAGTCATGGACGTTCACTTCACAGTACATTCAGTACATATGCACTTGATCTTATCAGTTCATAACTTCATAATAACACATTTCCCGTGTATGACTGTTATCACCGTACAGAACTGAGAATGTGCCATATCACTAGTCCACTGTAATCTATAGCAAGTATACTTTCTTACGCTTCTTGTGCAGTCGGCAAAAAAAGTGTTCGACCAGTTTTTGGATCTAATACACATACTTAAAAATTCGAATTAAACAAATAATCTGATTATAGCTGAGACGGTTGATCGCAGATATAGGAAGAAAAAACATACTTGTAATCCACCTTACTAATAGTATGTATGGGGAAGTTGACCATGTTTCAAATAAATCACACCGGTAGACCACATTTTCATGACATACAAATTGATCTGGTGAAACAATGCTATTTTTAGCCTATTATGTCCCATACAATTAACATTGAAAGAAGACTTATTTATTTAATACTTCTTGCACACAAAGTACAACGGCGGACTTGGTGTTAGGTGTTCTCTACTAGTCTACCTTGTGTGTTAACCCTGGTATGACCGGTGCACGGATCCACGCAAGACAACTGATTTTCTATTGTTTTATAATGAGCCGCATACAAGAGGAACATTAATTCAAATAAAATAATAACAGGTTTAAATGATAAAATTAGAATTGATTTAAAAACAGACAAACAAGGAAAATTTATAAAAATAGTCTGCTTGGGCGTTGTACCTTCTATAAATAGCAATAAATAACTAAAAACTTATAGTGATCATGGTCAGCTGCATTATTGTTGTTCTAAATAATTATAACCAATTGAAAAAATAACTTTTTGTCTATAGTAAGAATTTAAAATTAGAATATTAATATAAATAAATAAAAAATAAAAATGGAGTAAATTAGTCATGTACTCTTTATTGGAGTTCAAATATTGAATCAGAATATTTAATTTGAGTAATGATAATTTATTTAAATGCATTAAAAATATTAATCAGACTATTGTAATATTTATAAGCTCCATTAACAGTTAACATAAATAAATTTCATTAAATTAAATATTTAAAACGAGTGTTTTACTTGCTTATTCTACCTGCTAACAAAAAAAATGGTTGTTGGCAAATTAGTAATATTCTTTTTTCTTAAATTACTGTAAATACTTGAGCATCTATACATAAATACATGCATGATAGTGATCATATCTATCTTATCCAAACATATATACAGATGATCTGTTTTGACTTTCGAAATTCCAATAAGATTGTCAGCAAACATGATAAGTTCAAAGAGAAAGTAGGTGGTACCTTCAATATGAGCTTTCTTTATCATAGACAAGGTTCAGCTGTTTTGTTTTTATTTTCAGAGCACAAACAAGGCTATTAGGTTAGAGATTTTAAATGTCTGAAGCACCATATGAGGCTTCAACAGAAGACATTTTTATATTCAACAAATTAATTTATGGGGACAAAACAAGCGCTCATTACTTGTCAAGCCACACTGTAGTAATTAGAATAAATTGTAAGTAGCATACGAATTTGCAACCTAAATTTAATCATGCTCGAATTTAATGGCTAACACGAAAACAGTCTAGCACATTCTGCAGGATAACAATGATCATAAACACATTACTATTAGGTGTATTCCTTATCTGAAACGGTGACCTTACCTGAGCAGAATAACTAACATCACGAACAGCGCCACAAGAGCGCCGATCATAATAAAAATATTTGGCAAATCTGCCAGAGTGAGGCCTGTGGAGCCCATTGTTCAGTCTGCCTCTCACTGTCACAACACTAATAAACACACCGAAACAATGCTAAAGACGGGAGCACGCATCAGTTCAATAAGCAGGCTAGATTTTTATCTCAAAAAGTCACGACCTTGCTGCAAGATACGAATTGCAAGCCCCTAGAATCCTACTGTTTCACTTATTTCATAACGACTGCAAAATGCATACCGGGAGTGTTGCACAATAATATTTTCGTAAGAATATAAAAATATTGGCGGCGTTGGCAGACGCGACGACTATACGTTTTATCATTACATTATACCGTTCACAAACAATAACAATGATCATTGATCGAAAAATCAGGCAAATAACGTGTTCTCGTACGCGAGTTTTTGACAGGAATGAATGTTCGGAGGCAAGGCAAGTTTAGCGACGACGACGACAAACGCAAGTCGCTATCTAGCGCATGACACGATTGAACGAATGATTCAACCCTGAAAGAAAGAAATAAAAAACCCGTTATAGCAGTAGCGAGAAAGAGATAGACGAAACAGCTGGCTGGCTCTTTTCCACGAAGAATGTTTATGAATACGCGGTTCAGGTTTAGTACGTTGGATCTCAAGCATTTGTTGTAACTTTCACGGCTCCTTTTCCCAGTTTTCCCGTATTTTCCTAAGGAATTACAGGGACCTAGTGGGACCCAGGCCACTACCACTAGGTGGATAACATATTTCATTTCTTGAAGGTGAATACGAATTAAAAGTTGTAATAAAATGATTGTTCGTTCTAGTATAGAACCCCTTGCAGATAGTCCTCTTCCTATCACGGGGAAATTGTTGGCGGCAAATACTTATTTCAAATCTTCCTTCTACAATGGTATTACTTTACCCAGAACAGTGATAAAATCGCATTAACAGTAATTTCTAACCACCTACAATTTACGCGTAATTATTTTCCCCGTAGCTGTAGCCATTAAAATGAACTTGCGAATTCCTTGGTGCGAATTGTTCTCGAAAACGCCTCCTTCCTCGACGGCAAATTATGTAAATTGCACCGTCTGCCATTATGCACTAAACATAAGCACCCTTTATCACAAGAGGGTGTGTAAACGTTGTAACTTATCGTAAAATAAGGGTGAAGGGTAATATTTTATGTAGGTAGTTCAAACTTAATAACAGTGTGTGAACTATAGTCATGAAAATTACTATTATTTTGATAGGGATGTAAAGTGATTGGATTAGTAATCTAGGTTAGTGGTTGATTTTTCGGGTTTAGTAAGGGAAATACGTATTCATTAAAATTACCTGCGTAGGTGGGTAAGGGACCTAGTAGCTAATATTTTCTATCGTACCTAGGTAATGTTTCTAGATATGTAGGTAGTTGTCTACCCTCAATAACGGCTTGCAGCAGGACCTATGGACTAATAGATTCACGTACTATGGCAATCAATCATTCTAATAGTTTGCATCATTGCACCCTTAAATAAAAGAGCGATCGAAGTCATAGATTAAATAAATAATGATTGCATTTGCATCTTAGATAACCGATCAACGAAAAAAATATGGAAATGTACGTAGATAGGTAGGTACAGTCAACTTCAGATCAGTGGTAACACTTTTATTGGAAAATCGTACTTATTACCATTGAGTTAAGGTGCATGACAGTTACCACTGATGTGCGGTCTACCGTACCAGTAAAATATCAATAGCTTTTAAAAAATACCCCCTGAAGTCTCATAAAATCTAATTGGGCTCATTATTTTCTAAATTGAATAAGCGGCAATCGTATGCGATCGACTTTTTGTCTTACCCCGGATCGAATGCCATGCTTTGAAAACTTTGCGTGTACCAATGTTTTAAATTACGGGAAAATATTCAAATTATAGCCACTTATCTTACATTGTGGTAGTGTAAAGGGTAAAGGGTTTACTTTCTTATGTTCAAAAAATGATTTTATTTAAGGAAAGTTAAAACGTACACTGCTAAACGTAGGTAGGTACTACTAGGGTTTATGATGTGTGGGTGGATCGATCAGTTTAATTTGGCTAGATTTAATGAATTGATAAAATCATTAATTAGAAAAGTTATTTCTTTTCTACTTATTTCCTTTCTCATTATGATAATTTTTTGTGTCTGAATAGTGGAGTTAAGAACATGCGGACACACAGATGCTCTTCTGTCCAGCAAACGAATAAAGTTAATTTTAAAGAACTCTGTATTTACCTAATGTCTGAGCTGATACCGTTAAAATATTATGGCCCCATGTCGTAGCCCCTATGACATGTATTTAACATCCATTACCCGCAACGGGCACTGACATCATGTATGAAATCTTTATGAAAGTGTAGTCCGAGAGACCGACGACATGGGTGGCATTTTCTTTTCTTCTAATAAATAATATAAGTAATAAGTATTACATTTTTATAAGGTATGTGTTATGTGTTATGGTGGGTGGGAATGATACCTGCCTAGTATCTACCTATTTACGTAGGATTGTCCTGGTTTTTTTCTCGTAAACCTACCAAGTATTTAAGTATCAACTGTTTTGGTGAAATAATGAAAAAGGGCCTCGTGGTCATGGGGCTAATTGATCCGCTCTGAAGGAAATAAAGCTTATTAAGACAGTTTTTTATCCTTGTAGTATTTTCGAATAAGATTTTTCTCCAAAGAATAAAGAAAAAAAAGTCCGTCGATCCTCTAGCCTACATTCCGCCCTACCACCGCGGTTGTCATGTACACAGGCCCACACAAACTGTAAACAAAACACCGATCGATATTTCCTTCAAGCACAACTAAAAGCTTGGCAGCCTTTGCAACGAGAACTCGTGCACAAATAAAAAAAATTAAATCGTCATTAACGTCATTTAAACCGGCGGGATTTTTGACATAAATTTTGGCGGGATATGCTCGCGAGTTTTCACGTTCGGATACGCGAATGAAGGATTCTATTGTGTGGGACTGTTCGCGTATCAAGCTGTGGAACAACGTGGCATCCTGTATGGAGAAATGGTTCGGTGATAAACGGTTGTGGTTATTTGGCAACAACCTGCCGCTGCTACCAAGGAGGTAAGGAGATATAGAAATAGCCAATGTGAATATTTACGTATTTTCTTTTCCTATAAGCTCCCTCTTCTTTTGCAAATAGAGGATGAAAATATTGCAAATATGGATGATCGATTGTAAATTTATTTATTTTAAAGAACTTTAAGTGCGATTCTAATAAAACCTAAAAGTCGAAATCGCAATTTCTTAAATATTTATGTAGATCACCGTTTGCATAAGAGGTGAAGATGTCTTTAAATACAATAATCATGCTTCCTGATTTATGTACCTACCTACATTGATTTGGTTACAACCTACCCATCTGATTTTTTTTAGATATCTTACCTAAAATTGCTGCTTATATAAAATAATAAAAAAATACAAACATCCGAATTGAGAACCTCTTTTTCTTTGGGAAGTCGGCTATATATATTCAAGTTTCCTATCATACAAAATAAATTGACCCAGACAGAAAAATCTGCATTTATAAAAAATCACTTGTATCAGCAGGGGTGAAAATTCTTACCCTAGTTCAGGTAAATTAGTAACGACCTTGAACTTGAAACATCCCCTAACTTAGACAATGAGTTCCCTTGACACAGAATAATGAGACTACGAACTTTATAAACTAATCTTATAAAGTCGAATCGAGGATTTCCTTCTTTCCAATCGTAATCCTTGGTTGTACATTTTCAAATCTTTTATGACCACTTGATTTTAAATTTAATTGCCATACACGTTTTACGGGACTGCCAAGAAAGGTTGTGTTACGTTCCTCTATCAACGTGACGATTAGAGTTCCTACCTTTTTTTTGTGGTAAATAATATATCAAATGACCCCTCCTGTCTGGGCTGGTGCCATACCACAAACCATGTGGCACCTTCTATGCTGCCCACTATGCCCCGACAGCTGCATAGTGGATGACCTTTATAACGCTACTGACAATGCCGTATGCGTAGCGAAATATTGGGCCTCCAAAATTTAAGTTGCCATCGACTCGCCAAGAAGAAGTCTGGGCTGCGGTGCAGCGTAAATGTGTCATGCAGATTCATACGGACTAAAACCCACCATTTTCCTTCTGGAACCCTCTGTGTACCAGGGCCGCGGTCACTCGCGAACAATCCCGGAACGATTGGCTATACCATAAAATAATTAAACGGGACACACAAGGGACGTCCCCGGCTATTTCTTTTATTAACGACTAGCTTCTGCCCGCGACTTCGTACGCGGATCCTGTCCCTTATGCCAGCGACTACGGGGTCAGCAAAATCAAAGATCTGAATAGTCTGATATTGAATTTTAAGGGCCCGTTGACTTGAAAACAACGGAATACGCATAACCATTAGAAACGTTCCATATATTTGTACTTTAACGGCAAAAGCACAGCAGACTAAACAAAACGCTGAGAACTGAACCGCAATAGACGTGACCATAGGGATAAAAGTAGTGATTCTAATTAGTCCGCATTTAAGTTGTGTGTGGCAAAAATATTACACGTATTATTACGTAAAAACACTAAATAGATGACAAAGTCTTGGTGACTTAGTTGAAATCGTGGTGGTTTAGTGGGTAGAGAACCAATCTCTCAAGTATGAGCATGCGTCTTTGATTCCAGGTCTGGCAAGTGCCTGCCAATGCAACTTTTCTAAGTTCGTATGTACTTTCTACGTATATTTTGGATACCAATGACCGTTATTTCCGATCGCTTACGCGTCGCGAGACTAAGCGGACGTGTGTTCTGTTTGAGTAAAATGAAATAAACAATTACAACAAATAAATATATTTTTGCTCCGCCAGCATAAAATCTGTGTCGCGTGTGATTTGTAACCGATATATGAACTTTAACAACATGTACTAAATAGATCTATCGATATCTATAAATAGTGTTTTTCGGTAGTATGTCTACTTCCGAAGCGAGCCCGTTTGGTCGTAGCCAATTACTCCAGAGAAGTCCTCCACCGACACCTACCCAACCGCTACCCCCTAGCGCCCCAAACCCACCAGCACCTACGGAGAATGAACAGCCAACTAAAGTCATCAGTACCCCGGAGATACAGAGTTGGTTAGTATCTATAGATACTATCCTAAATGAAGTCTGCACCATTGTCGAAGGCAAAATGAACTCTGAACAGAAGCTTCGTGTCTCCACTCTTTGCCGTAAGGTCCAAAATGGGACATCTCAGATGGCGGTCTTATACCAATCATTGAAGGCAAAAACTATCCAGGCCCATACTACAATCCAGCACCTCCAGGATCAGCAGAATGTTGGGAACTCACTCCAGCAGTTCAGAGAGCTTGTAGAAGCAAAACTTAACCCGCCAGAAAATACTTCTTATGCTGGCATGGTTAAAAAGGGTAGCGACATCGTCCGTCCTGCGAACTTGAAATCAGTCGCCATCTATCCCAACGATAAAACCCAGACAAGTGACGACACCAAGTCTCTTGTTCAAAAGATCATCTCCCCAGAACAACTGAAGCTGCACGTTCGTGGCATAAAAAAAGTGAAAAATGGGGGCGTTTTGATTAGCACCGAAAACATAGGCGATATTGAGAAACTTAAAAGTTCGGATAAAATAGTTTCATCTGGCCTTAAAATAGAAGAACCCTCCAAACGCCGTCCCAGGATTGCTGTTATTGGTGTCCCCGTCGCTCTTACTGAAAAAGAGGTCTTTGAATGTATTTACGAGCAGAATCTATCAGATAAGTTGCCAAACTTAACTCGCGAGTCCTTCTTAGAGTGCATCAAATTAAGCCATAAATCGGGTAAGAGAGACCTTTCTACTTGTAACTACATCCTGGAACTACCGGCTAGCATAAGAAAGGTTATCATTGACCAAAGCCGAATTTTCATCAATTGGACATCATGCCCGGTGAGAGATTTCACTATCGTCACCAGGTGCTTTAATTGCCAACAATTTGGACACGCAGCCAAGTTCTGCCGGGAAACCAATCCTACCTGCAGCCACTGTGGAGATAGCGGACACTCCTCCAAGGAATGCAGTAGCAAACCTTCTACCCCTCTATGCGCATCGTGTAAACGCTTCAAGAGGAAATGTGACCATCCAACTGGTGATGTAAGTTGCCCTGCCCGTAAACATGCAGAAATGAATTATATTAACTCGATAGACTATGAAGGCGCCTAAGAGCGTCACCTAACACTTTAGTTAATTAGCAGATAAATAGGTAGTTTATATTTTAGTTTATTTTTCTTTTGTAAGTGTCATGACAACTCAGCTAATTTGCGATCTAGATAGTTTTTCTGTGTCAGAGTCTAAAGTATGTAATGTTGAGGATTGTAAACAACTTCTTCCTTCTGATGACAAAGCACTAACCTTACTAACACAGAATATTCGCAGCATAACTCGAAATATGAACGGTTTTGAAGTGTTGTTACAGGATCTCGACGTAAGCTGCGATATTATTGTCTTAACAGAGTGTTGGCTGTCAAAACAGAAGGATAACTTACCATCTCTTGACGGTTATTACTACTACAGAAGTGACATAAACATAAACCAGAACGATGGTTTAGTAGTTTACATCAAGAATAATTTAAGAACCGTAAAAGAAGAACCAGTTACCCTGGATAGTAATTGTTTAATAATTAAAATCATTCCCGACACAGTAGTCATAGCCATTTACAGGCCTCCTTCTCAAAACATAGATAGATTTTTAGAGTCACTCGACACAAATTTGAAATGTTTAACATCCTTCAAAAACATAATACTTTTGGGCGATATTAACATTAACATTGCTTCCGGGAAAATAGATGGTAATATTCATAATTATCTGAATATTTGCGCATTTCATGGACTTCTTCCAGCTCACTACCATCCCACGCATCAGAGTGGCTCATGTTTGGACCACATCTTTATTAAATCAAAAAATCCATCCAAAACACTAGTTACTAATTCTACGCTTACCGACCATCAGGCTGTTTTACTAACATTACAAATAAGTTCACCTAGAAAAAACTACATGCGTAGCTACACTAGAATTAATATGACTAATCTTGAGAATGACATTCGCGGTTTTGATCTCGACCCAGTTTACAATTCAGACGATGCAAATAGTTCATTAAATTACTTCGTAAATTTATTACAATCTGCGATAAAGAAAAATACGTTTGCTAAGACAATGCCTAGAAAGTACAGTTGCATTAAACCTTGGATCACCCCTGGTCTCGTTCGATGTATAAGGAATAGAGACAGACTCCACCAAAAATTGAAACTAGATCCTGATGACAAAGCACTTTCAATAACTTATAAAAGGTATCGGAACTTTTGTAATAATCTTTTGAAAAAATTAAAAAATCAGTACGACAAAAATGAATTACAGAAAGCTGGAAAAAATAATAAACTTATGTGGAAGTTTGTAAAATCTCATACATTTCGATCAAAAAAAATCCGAACCTCCGTTTGACATATTATTGGCAGATATCAACCCAAATGAAGCAATAAATAAAGCAAACGACTTCTTTATTAACGTTGGTAAAAACTTGGCTGAAAAAACACTCTACCCAAGTACCATTTCTCAACCCAACTCGACCGCGACGCCTTCCAAACTGAATTCTTTTGTTTTATTTGATACCGACGTTAATGAAGTAGTGAGAATTATAAGCGGGCTTAAGAATGCTTGTGCCACTGGGTGGGATGACATACCTAATAATGTTATTAAAACATTTAAATTCCTGCTTGCCCCTCCTCTAACCCACATCTTCCAACTTTGCTTATCTAAAGGTATATTTCCAAAACAACTTAAAAAAGCAGTGATCACACCTGTATTTAAATCTGGAGATAAAACAAGTGTGAATAACTACAGACCCATCTCAGTGTTAACAGGCCTCTCAAAAATTCTAGAAAAAATTATTAACACTAGATTGATTAAATATTTAGAAGATAACAGACTATTATCAGATAGTCAGTTTGGTTTTAGGGCTAAAAAATCAACCAGCCAAGCAGTCCATAATTTGACTAACTATATCACTACTAACCTAGATAATGGTATGCACACAATAGGGATCTTTCTAGACCTGGCCAAGGCCTTCGACACTATTTCTTGTTCATTACTTTTGCACAAGCTTGAATCACTTGGGATAAGAGGTAAACAACTCTTACTATTTTCTGACTATCTCAGCGATCGTTATCAATGTGTAAAAATAGGTCAGTATATCAGTTCTGATCTTAAAAATAGCTGTTTTGGCATTCCACAGGGTAGCATTTTGGGGCCCACATTATTTTTGATCTACATAAATGAGCTATGCAGCCTTTCGCTCCAAAATGGAGTTATAATGTCATATGCGGATGACACTGCTCTATTGTTTTCAGGCAAGTCAAGAGCTGAGGTGTATGATATTGCTCAAAATGGTTTTGACGTTGTGACTAAGTGTCTCCAGAATCACCTCCTAACATTAAACGCAGATAAAACCAATTACGTTTTATTTACAATTAGAAACAATAACACACCACTTAGTAACCTAAACATTCACGCACATATTAACTGCACGTATGCTGACAATGCATGCTCTTGCCCCACTTTAGCCAAAGCTGACCAAGTAAAATATCTAGGTGTTACGATTGACTCAAATCTAAATTTCCGTAAACATATCGAGTTACTATGTACAAGAGTACGCAAATTAATATATGTATTTAAAAATTTACGTAATATTGCCGACTACAAAGTAATAAAACAGGTTTATTTAGCTTTGTGTCAATCTATTCTTACATACTGCATAACTTCTTGGGGCGGTGCAGCTAAAACAATTTTACTCCCATTAGAACGTGCTCAAAGAGCAATTCTTAAGGTCGCTACCTTCCGCCCTTTTCGATTTCCTACGCACCAACTCTACACAGCATGCGATGTGCTTACAGTGCGGCAATTATTTATTTTAAACATAGTGCTACACCAGCATACTGCACTTCGTTTTGACCCTCTGCCTTCGGACAAGAGAAGGAAGGACTTAGTTTGCATAAAGCCTCAAATCAGACATGCCTTCACTAAGCGTTTTTACGTGTTTTTAGGACCTCTTCTATATAATAGGCTTAACAAAGTACTGAGTTTCTATAGTTTAAGGTATAAAAAAAGTAGTAAGATGTTGTCAGAATACTTAGTGACACTGAATTACACAGACACAGAACAACTTCTAGAAATTTTGTCATAATATTTAGTCTGTTCTACTTGTTAATGTTTATTTTTGTATTATTCCATAGATATAGTTATATTATGTGTACTATTGTATGCTAAGCTTAGTTGTGTAGTTATTTATTGTAATAGAATATATTTTCGTTTTAACTAAAACTTTCTGCCATAATGAAACTGGACTGAAAGTGATGACCTGAAACACAGGTTTAAATTAAACCTAGTTCGGGCGGTCCACTATCAAATAATGCATTTTCCGAATCTATCGTTATTCATATTCTAGTTCTAGTATATTTGTAAGCACATTAATTGTATCATCCTTGTAATAGGAAAACTTGTTTCTGTTGGATTAGTGTTCTTTTTTGTAAACATTATTTTTTTTTTTTTTTTTTTTTTTTTTTTTTTTTTTTTTTTTTTTAATAAATTTTATTATTTATTAAATTTTATTATTATTTTTTATTTGGAGGGGATGTTAAACTGTAGGTTCCGGCTGTCATTGAACATTCTTGGCAGTCGTTATGGGTAGTCAGAAGCCAGTATGTCTTACCAAGGGGTGTTGGGTTGAGCGGGTAACCGGGTTGTGGAGGTTAGATAGGCAGTGGCTCCTTGTAAAACACTGGTACTCAGTTGCATCGTGACTGGAAGTCGTTCCTAACATAATTGGGACAAAGAGAGAACAAACTCTTGAGATAATAACGACAATAATGATGAGATATAGGCACCGCAGGACATCTGAGGCTGATGACGGGGAGTAGCGACCCCGCGGGGCTATATATACTGAGTTCTCCAGGGAGAGTATACTGTCCCCCCATCTCCGGCCGGTCGGAGTGAACCATGACGGGGGTAGGTCTCACGCCTCTGGCTTGGTCCAGAGTGGAGTTGCTAGAGCAGGATTAGTAGCCCTTCTCGGAGGGTAGGTGCCTCATGGTAAGCACAGGGAGCGCGTATTCTGCGTTTAAAGTCCGCCGAGGTATCCTCACCCTTCAGCCGCTCATGTCCCTGTTGCCCTCTTGTTGCTATTCAGTGACTGGTTCCCGGGGGCCCAGTAAGTGAGGTGGCGAATCGCCATTTTTACATGTATCTAATACATTGGCATCCACTAACATCCCATCACAATAGCCCAAGTAGTTTTCCTTCATAGTTAGCAATAGTTTAGCACAGAACTGGAGATTGTCTTTTTTTTAACGACGACCACCGGGGATTGTCCTTGGGTTCATTTCTATAGTGTATAAAGGGATAATCGTCGGTTTTGTGTCACCATTTCATTAAAGTTGTCTCAAAAGGGCGTATTCAGCGTGTTGGCTTTGGCACCACGTTTGCCTCCCAAAAATTCGGAACTCTGTAGTCCCGAGGTCTGGAAGAGACATACAAAATAATAATGAGATATAACGCAACAAAGTCGGAGAGTGGGGGCTCGTGACGCCACGTCTAGGTAGCACTAAGCAGTGACTTAACACGAAATTCAAGCGTTGTTGTATCTTCGTTATTATTTGTTTGTGAGAGAGAGAGAAAAGAAAAATACGTGTCCATTATTTTAGGGTTATCTAAAAGACGGACTAATTACTTTTTTTGATTCACCATACCTATTTCATAACATTCATTTCTATACATTTCAAGTGTAGTATTGCTCTTGAGGCTCCACATCAGGTGTTTTACATCTTCAATTTTTATATGTCAACAGAGAGTGCTTATCAGATTGAACAACTTTTGCTAAAACGTCATACATCTACATATATGCTATAGTCTAGCTGGGCCCCTGGAGTTCCACATCAGGTGGTTTAGATCTTCAATTTGTATAAGTCAATAGAAAGTGCTTATCAAATTGAACAACTTTTGCTAAAACGTCATACCTGTATATGGTACAGAGAAGCTGGGCTCTTGGGGTTCCACATCAGGTGTTCCAGATCTTAAAATTTATTATCTCAGCTGAAAATGCTCATCACATGAAACAATTTTTGCCATGGCACCATTTTTGTATCTCTTATAGTTTTGTTGGTCTGTTGGAGTTCTGCATCAGGTCTTCAAGTTTCGAAGATAAATTATAGCCTATATGTTGACCAGGCTTAATACTGATACAACAAAGAAAAAATCATTGAAATCCGTTCAGTAGTTCGGAAGATTAGCGTGTACAAACAAACAGACATACAGACATACAGACATACAGACAGAATTGTTTTTTTGGATTTGTGCTCCATTACCTTTTCTAAACCCCACCCAATTATTATTTTTTTAATATATTCAATGTACAGACACAGTTTTTTTACAGATTTATTATATTTAAAGATAAAGATATGAGTATCATGGCACTCACAGGCGATAAACGCCGTCACGTTAGATAATAACTTAATTACTCAATGCAATTAACCTTTCGTATATAATGTAATTAAGATGATTGAGACGTGAGCGATAGCCGTTGGCTTATCGGTTACAATTATTCGTTGTAATATGAAGTAGACAGGTTGACGACAGTTTATTGAAATTTCTGTTTACCTAACACCTAGCGTTACAGTTATCGATCTAGTGTTCGGCTTTGGTCAACGTGTCCTCCTATTTCTTTAGGGTCGTGTTCTTAATGGCTGAAGGTATCCTTGATGAAAGTCTTTATAGGCCTTTCAACTTGTCTCCATTTTTGCCGATGGTGATGAGGACCTACTTCAGTCAGTTGGCAATGCTTATCTAAATGGCCTTCTGGCCGTCTGGCTGGAGTTATTGGGTGGTTACTTACCCTATTGCGTAACCCTAATAAAATTGTCAGTGATCCTTAGCCTTAGTATGAAATTATAATATTTAGCGTGAGAATCGCCAGCTGAACCTAAATAATAGATTTTTTACTGACTCCTTTGATTTTTAATTAAAGGGAAATAGAATCAAATCATAACAGTCAAATTTTCTACTACCAACATGCAAGAAGATTCTATCTTTTACCTATTATTTTGAAAGAAAGAGGTCAGATGGAACTCTAGTCTTCTTTATGACTGCACGTCAAAATGGCTGTCAGTTATTCTCCATGATATTGCCATGATACCTTTAGACCTCTAGGTTATGTTTAGTTAAAATACTTTGGAATAAATCATACCACAATATCTGCTTCCTTCAAATTATGTTGGAGAGCAGAAACAAATTATGCAGAACACTTTTCGACTATAGGGGTTAAAATTACAGTGCCACGATGAGAGGGGAGGAAATAAATAGAGCTATCGTATCGCCTGAAGTGATCACTTTCAGGTACTTTACTTGCCTTTTATATATTACGGTAATATGACAGAATTTTATCGTAGCAAGTCTCTTCAGCTGAAGTTTCTAGCATGTATAGCAGGTTCTACTTTCTTTTGAGACTGCCCTAACGAGGATCCATCCAAGAGGTTCTTAAGAAAAGTCCATTAGAGAGTTATACTTTCCTCATTCGATAGCTGTAACAACCGTCTTTCGCTGCATGCATGATTAAGTAGTCTTTACTCTGATCTCCTCATATGAGAACAGCCACCGTGTGCTTAATTACATCAACCTTGCGGTACTGAGTACATTGCATCTGCTCCCGTACTGTAGAACGTCCACGAAATTCACCAAGAATCCTTTCTAACTATATTGTGGAATCCAATTTAAAATCTTCCATCCAATATTCCCGTCGTTGTTTTCCGCAGGTCACGCGCGAGCAGTCGCGCGATGGAGCGTTACGAGAAGCTGGCGAAGCTCGGCGAGGGCTCCTACGGGCTCGTGTACAAGTGCCGCAACCGCGACACCGGCGAGATAGTCGCCGTCAAGAAGTTCGTCGAGAACGAAGACGATCCCCTCATTAGGAAAATTGCGCTTCGGGAGATTAGGATGCTTAAAGTACGTTTTTCTTAATTTACTTTAGGTACCTGGTTTATTAGCTTCTGATAGGGATTCCACCTGAATCCCGTAGGAACTATATCACGCTCCCGTGAAAAAAGCGACCACTGATTTTGATAGCCCCCCCTTTTTTGTATTAGATAGCCGCTACCTAATACTAAAAATAGAGTTTGAAAAGAATTAGTTAATCCTGAGATTTGCGCATTCAGGCAGGGCTCCTTAGACATATAGGACAGATAATCCTCCTATCTTCCTGCGATGTACATAAAGTATAGCATAATCTTATTTCCCGAATTTATTATAAAAAAAAGAAAATGAATATAAGAGTCAGAGCTTACCAATTAATTAAAGGACCACGAGAGTTCTCTTTCAGTCTTTCAGACTGTACTGCCTTGTGTTATGTGTAGGAAATTTAAAAGCTCCCTTTTAACCTTCAGTTTCATGGTTAAAATATACAATCCTTATCTATAAGTGAAGTTATCAATAGATAATATCGATGACGTGGTTCCGTCAATTTGGACAATACGGAACTAATAACACGAAAACTTCACTTAATTGATTAATGTTATGTTGTGTTGTCCATACGATCGTTATCTCAATTGATAAAGTAAAGGTCCTGTTATTAATAACTATTCTGTCGCGTTGATAAAACGTCCCTAAAGTGGGCACATGGGCATTTCAAAATGTCTGTGATAACCATATGGTTAATACCTACATTCTGAGCAAATATTATTATGGGAAGTATTGCTAAAGTTATGATCTATTCATATCCATTAATACTATTTTCTCAGTTTTTAGGGTTCCGTACCCAAAGGGTAAAACGAGACCTTATTGTTTTCGCTTCTCTGTCCGTCCGTCCGTCTGTCACCAGGCTGTATCTCATGAACCGTGATAGTTAGAAAGCTGAAATTATCACAGATGATGTATTTCTGTTGCCGCTATGACAACAAATACTGAAAACTAGAATTCAATAAATATTTTGGGGGGCTCCCATACAACAAACGTGATTTTTTTCTATTCATAAGTCAATTTTATAAATAATAGTACGGAACCCTTCGTGCGCGAGTCCGACTCGCACTTGGCCGGTTTTTTACTTTTATCTGCTTATATACTTTATTTATTTATCCTTCGACTGGCACTCTCTATTCTGGTCCTTATTTCCTTTTCATCTTATGTGCACTATGTCTTTAAAATGCATCATCCAGCCGTCTTCTAAAGCTCTGTCTCAGTTTCAATCCTGAAACAGACAATTAAATAAATCGCACTAACCCTAGACTCACAACTCATTTCACTAATTAGGAATACTAGTTAATTAAGGACCTATCATTTTATCTATGTTAATTTCTTCACCTGCATTATGAAGTGACCTTTAAGTAATAACGTTTGCAACCCCTCCAAGGCCAAGAGTACCTAATACAGAGAAAATTGGCCACAGATATCGATTTGTGCATTCACAATGATTATGGGAATTTAAAGATGTTGGTCATACATAGGGCTGCCATCCGACCGGGTTTCCCCGGATTTGTCCTCGTTTGGAGGCCGTCCGTGGGCCGTCCGGGCGGGGTTTCAAGAAGTGTCCGGGGAAAACCCGGACACTTCTCATGTAAGGAAGCACCTCATTGAATTTAAGTATATGTTAATAGTAAATGGATTACAAATTAGGTATTACTTTGTTTAAAAAAATCGTACTTGTTCGGGGAAAAAATGCGATTTACGCCAAATGTCCGGGTTTTTTTAATGTTTGTCCGGGTTTGGCGAAATTCTAGATGGCAGCCCTAATCATACATCAACTCCTAGACGCGAATCATGTTATTATGAACTACGTCGCATGTTTCAACGTATTGTGTCATTAAATTAAATGATACACGATGATATGCTGTACCTGTTATTATTTTAATTTATAGGTATCCTATCTTTTATGTGATATATGAACTAAGTACATGAAAGAACAAAGAGATTTTATTTTTTATATTCTGAACTGTCCCACTGCTGGGCTAAAGATTCGCCATTTCTTCTCCATGTATCCCAATCCTTCAATTGTCCCACCAATCAAGAAAATGCTTTGACAAAAATATGAGGCAGTCAACAACTTTGTCGACAAAGTTATGTTTTCTCCTATATTGACCTTACTCTACCAGTATCTTCACTTTAGCCAGGTTTTCTTCTCATTATCTGTCATGTCTTTTTCTGTCAGTGTTAAATATCTTGATAGACACGTCCAAAAAATCGGCGGATATTTTATCTTATTAGATACTTTTTTATTGCATAAATAGTACTAAAACAAGACTGGTCCTAGGTAAGGCTGGCTGTTAGACTAAGGCCCGGTTGTTCGAAGCTCGGTTACGTCAAGGTTAGGGTTAAATTCTAGTTACAGTAAAAATAACAGGGTTTAAATTCAAAAAACGTTGTTGAACGTTAAAATTTCATAATAAAAATGTCAAATTAACCGTGGTCAAAATTGACAACGGTAAAATTTTAACTTTAACTTTACCGTAACGTACGAACAACCGGGTCTTACTAGCTTCTGACTACCTGTAACGACTACCAAAGATGTTCAATGACATGACAGCCATACATAAGAATAGGAAGTATATTTTCATCCCACCATCTCGGAAAGACTAGTTTTACCCTTTGATATCTGAGCGCAAAAGCCGTTTTTATTCTCTAGAGCGGCAAAGTGATTTGAATTTAGAACATCGTGTGCAATACTCCATTTGTGACAATCTTGATAAGACTTTTCAAACAAATACATATTAAACAAATAAAATACTGCTTAAAATAATTATTCAATTAATTAAGTAGAGGTAGGTATTTTTTATTATTGTTTTTACATAGATTCTTAACCTCGTTTCATTTTTAAACTGAGTTGTCAAATAAATGAACTTTAATAGGTACTTCTTTTTAATTTGATACTCATATGTGCGCGCTATTTTGTTTTTTTTTTTTTGCATTTAGTAATTTCCTCGATGAAGACAAGTGGGATGAAATTATTATTTTTTATTGTTTTGAGGTCGATTTTAAACCTCATTACATTTTTAAACTGAGTTTTTGCATAAATAAATTTTAATAGGTACATCTTTTTAATTTGCCATGTGTGACGTGCGTGCCATTTTCTTTTTTGTAAGCTTAGAAATTTCCTCGATGAGGTGGGATGAAAAGTTACGTGTTGCACTCGAGTGCAAAGATTTTTCACCTTGTACTCTTTTGATTCCCTCGCTATCGCTCAGGATTCTAATTATTGAAACACTCGCTACGCTCGTGTTTCAATTTTAGAATCCTTCGCTTGCCCGGTCATCAAAATTGAGCCCGCGGTTAAAAAGCAACTTTGCACTTTTGTATAACAAATAACTATTGTCATTATTACCGTAGATTGGTTGGGTCGATGGACTCGCCCCTATAACATATGAAACTTGATTTCAGTTGGAAAACTAAGTACATTGACCTTTTCTTTTACCCCCTTTGAAAACCATGTATGCGTGACTGTAATTACAATTAATGTACCAAAGTTTTTTTATTTTGTGAAAACCCCCTTTTCGTAAGCAAGTTAGTTATTATTATTTTTGCCTTTTCGTTCGTTTTGTTTGTTTGTCTACTTTGAAATGGAAAAGGTAAAAACATTTTTACAAAAAAAATTTAACCGACTTCCGAAAACACTAAAAAGCAAAAAAAACTAATTTTAGGTGCATCGGCCTAGAAGTCGGTGTCTAATGGATGTTACTAAGTTAATTTTGCCACCGACTTCTAGGCCGATGCTCCTAAAATTAGTTTTTATTTGCTTTTTAGTGTTTTTGGAAGTCGGTTTATTTTTTTTGTAAAAAAGTTTTTTATTTACAGCTTTTCAGTGAGACGAATAGTTGTCACTATCCATATAAGTGGAAAGTTCTCATCAATACAAAGAATATAAGCCCAAATACGAGGTATTTTACATATTCTGTTGTCGAGTTCCCTCGACCCTCTCTGGTCTCCATCATCAGGTCAGCTCCAAACCTTCACTGTTGAATAGTGCTTTCAGGCATACACCTGAGTGTCAAGTTTTTACCCGATTTCTCAGGGTTTCTATCATCAGATCCTGACCTAATGACTATGGGACCAACTGGCAGCTATTCCGCGTCGAACAAAAAAGAACCACGTAAATCGGTCTATAAACCTCGGAGTAATCGATGCACATACATAGAAAAAAAAAAAAAAAACATACCGGCCGAATTGAGAACCTCCTCCTTTTTGGAAAGTCAGTTAAAAAGGTCATGAAACTGTCCGGTCGATTAGAAAGAGGTGGAAAAGTGCAGTCTGATATATTTTTTGCTTTGTCGTCTATTTTTCTTTTTTTTATGTAGGCACTTCACTGTGATGAAGTTCTTCAAGATTCGGTTGGGAAAGTCTAGAGGTTGCACGTATTTTTTTTTTCTTTCAACCACTTGTGTATTTATAGATTGATTCACTATTGATTATGTAACGTACTTAACCTATTTGCTGATCGGGTTTCCCCGAAAAACCATGTTTTCCCAAAATTATTGAATAATACTATAATGATTTGGAGTTGTTATAATTAGAAAATTACTAATAGGTAAATGTATACATTTATTTGAATAATAAGCCGATATAAGTAAATTTTTTTGTAAGCACAAAAATAGATTATTATTCTATTTGTCCTGTATGTCCTTTGGTAATAAATGTCATAATAACTGGTTAATTAATGCGTAAAATAATAATGAGTTATTTTATAGAAGAGCTGATTTTTATGCAATTTTTATTGTACTGGTTTCACTTTTTGCATACTTACCTATAATGTACCTATAACTTATCTATACTAATATTATAAAGCTGAAGAGTTTGTTTGTTTGTTTGTTTGAACGCGCTAATCTCAGAAACTACTGGTCCGATTTGAAAAATTCTTTCAGTGTTAGATAGCCCATTTATCGAGGAAGGCTATAGGCTACTTTTTATCCCGGTACGGGAAGTAGTTCCCACGGGATGCGGGTGAAACCGCTGGCAGAAGCTAGTTTGTTATATCAAAGCAAAACGGCTGTACGCACAGAAAGTTGGTATCCCGAAACTGCTGTAGGCTTTATCTGGATAGGCAAATTAATTTTCTAGAGACATTCATAATACAATAATATTAAATCGATATTTATTTTGGGGTCTATACAAAAAAATATAATTTTACCTAAGTATTCTTCTTCTTCTTGTTTCGTGTCGTTGACATGTCTTTTATAGTGAACTACACTTTGTCAGCCCAATATAGCCACAGCGAGAGCACGGTCGGATGCGCTCATTATTAGGTCCTCTCGCGAGCAAGTTGCAGTGGACATGCGATGAGGTAGGACATGGTCTGCACAGCAGCCCCGCACTCGCAACCAAAGTCCGCCTCGCACGTGGAACCTCACCTGGACCTATTGTCTTTGCTCCGGACGACCTGTGTTCCTATAACTAACTAGTAATCCAAGTTTATTGTTCGCAGAACTTGAAGCATCCTAATCTAGTGAACCTGATCGAAGTGTTTCGCCGCAAGCGCAAGCTGCACCTCGTGTTCGAGTACTGTGACCACACGGTGCTGCATGAGCTGGAGAAGTATCCTGCTGTGAGTATACCTCATCATCATCATCTATCATCACCTAGTGATCGAAGTTAAGAAAGGTTCATATCTGACGGAACAGACAGACAAATACAAATACGATAAAACATTCAATCGTTCACACCTGACCTGTCCGTCTATCAATCGTATACAATACGAACGTATACTGATGTGAACCTTTCCTTTACTTCTCGAATGCAGAGCAAGGCGAGATTGAACGTAATTATTTTATTTTGTAAAAATGTCTCTATTTATTAAGATTTTATGGACATCGTAGTAGATTACATAAGGAAACTAGGCATGTTTTTTTACTTATAATAACTTATCAAATGTCAGCTCGTCTGTCATGTATCCTTGTGGACCTAATAATAGAAACAGTTTTTCGAAAAAACATGCGTATCAAGTTTCCGAATATTGCTTCGTAACGTCGTGTCTTTGAAGTCATAAAATATTTGAAGTCATTGATTGACACAAATATAATACTCAGTACAAAGAAAAACTTGAAGCATTGTAACTGAAAGAAAGTAATACTTAAAGAAAATCAATACATACTACGTTAACAACCCGTAAAAATGTCAAATGACCTTGCTACAGTTTTTACCTTTCTCCTTATTGTGTACCTATAACAATTACCAAAACTTTTACTCTTTTTGCCTCCGGGGAAAATTACCACATTTTATATTGCTAGTACTAGCTTTTGCATGCGGTTTCATGAAAATGATGGTAAGTCTGACAACCAGGGGGTATCATGTTGCCCGGGTAACTGGGTTGAAGAGGTCAGATAGGCAGTCGGTCCATTTAAAATACTGGTACTCAGCTGCATCTGGTTAGACTGGAAGCCGACCCCAACAAAGTTGGAAAATGGCTAGGGCCTAGGTATTATGATGATTCTCATTAAAATGATATCCTATAAACGTTCTTCCATGACTAGTTTATTAGAAGAATATTTATAGGCAAAATAAGACAAAATAACTTGCTTAGCGATTTAATAATAGGGGTTAAAGTATGAAATTGCCGATTTGTACTGAAAACCTAAATTGTTTTTTTTTTTAATTTTTAACAAACTTATTTAATCAAAATAGTTGCCATTATTATCTATACATTGCGGCCATCTAATAGGAAGATCATTTATGCCTTTACGATAGAACTCTGAGGATCTAGACTGCACAAACTGTGTGAAAGAATTTTGTTCTGCCTCCTGGGAAGAAACTTCTTGTGACGCAGATAATTGTCCAAATCACAAAAAAATGGTCGTCCGTTAGAGCAAGGTCTGGCGAATATGGAGGAAGACGAATAGTTTCCAACTGTAGTTCCTGAAGAGTTAAAACGGTTTCTTTTGCTGTATGAGGCCTCGCGTTGTCATGGAGCAATAACGGTGAACATTATTGGGTTTTCGGCTGGGTATCTGGGTAGTTTGACTAGGATCGGCGTTCACCGTCTCTCTTAATTTCTCGTTAATCACCTGTCAGGCGGCCTTTCTCATGGCTCGTTCTTCAAGTCGAAGTTTCCACCACGAAAGCGTTTAATCCAAAATCGCACGGTGCGTTCATTAGCAGACACCTCTTCCAATGCAGCATTGATATTGCGGGCTGTTTCTGCCGTTTACTTCCGCGCCGGAACTCATATTCAAAAATTACTCAAATTTTCGCAGTATCCATCTTTCTTGTTTAAGTTGAATAACAAAAACAATTGAACATCGATAATCAAATGTTTCACATTTTTTAAAAGAAGAACATCACAGAAACCACGTGAAAAAAGTTTCATTTGAAAACCTCAAACCATGAAGACTCTATGGCAATTCAAAAACCTACTAGAATAAAACGGCAATTTCATACTTTAACCCCTAATATTAAACAAACCTGTTATTATGCAATCATTTGACTTTGAAAAAAACTTACGTTAAGTTCAATCAAAGTGAATATTAATTTAGTTCGCGTGATCATATCTATTTTAGTTTTTACAAACCGCTTGTTAAATTACTATTAAAAATCTTTGTTTTTGTCTGAATTTATATTGCATAGTTTCTGATTCAATGCAATCATCGTAATACGTATTTTATTTTTCTGGTATAATTATTATGTTATATAATACTTAATAGACGCTAGGGTAGTATGTAATATTCTATTTAAAATATCGAAAAAAGTTAAAAATCTTATTACAAAAGGAAAAAAGAAATTTATGGAGGATAATATATTAGAGCTTTTAATAACATTTTGATGAAAGTTTTAGTTTTAATTCACTTCTAAAATGTCTTAAGATAAAAAATTCAAAATACGAGCATACGTAAAAATACTCCTTTAAAAATATACATGCACACTTATATTTTGGAGAGAAAACTAGAAAAATCTCTCTAGAAAAACAATCAGGCATGATACTTCGTCGTGCATTGAAAGGGATACTGTCACGACCCCGTCACGAACCCCATAGAAATGGCAAGGGTTAACGAAAGCATTTTTCCTCGGCAAAACAAATAAAAAGTCGATTCGCGATTCTAATTCGGTTGAACGGTTTCCAATCGATATTATCGTGAGTTCCGATGTATTTTTATCTTTGAATTGTTAAACGTTGAGTACCTATGCACGTGGATTTTGTTTTATGCGAAAATCTAAGCCAAGGACATATTGGTTAACTGTTTTGTTGACGGTCATCTATCTATTTTAGTACCTCTTGTGTCTTACTGTACAAAATGAGACAGACAATACATACATTTATAAACCAACTAGCGACCCGCTCCGAGATAACAGTATTTCTCTACTATTTAATGTATGTTATTATACATATAAACCTTCCTCTTTAACCACTCTATCTATTAAAAAAAACCGCATGAAAATCGGTTGCGTAGTTTTAAAAATTTAAGCGTACAAAGGGACATGGGGACAGAAAAAGCGACTTTGTTTTATACTATGTAGTGATGATATATGTAGTATATAAAATCTACAACACTGAAGCCAGGTTTCACTGGTTACCGACAAAAGTTAAAAGCTGCTTATAATTTCTGCCAGATATTGCTATCCGAGACCTAGTGGGTAAAGGACCAACCTCTCAAGTATGAGGGCGCGGGTTCGATCCCAGGTCAGGCAAGTACCAATGCAACTTTTCTAAGTTTGTATGTCCTTCTAAGTATATCTTAGACACCATTGACTGTGTTTCGGATGGCACGTTAAACTGTAGGTCCCGGCTGTCATTGAATATCCTTGACAATCGTTACGGGTAGTAGCCAGTAAGTCTGACACCAGTCTAACCAAGGGGTATTGGGTTGCCCGGGTGACTGGGTTGAGGAGGTCAGATAGGCAGTCGCTTCTTGTAAAGCACTGGTACTCAGCTGAATCTGGTTAGACTGGAAGCCGACCCCAACATGATTGGGAAAAAGGCTCGGAGGATGGAGGATGGATTGCTATCCGAGACTAGTGAAACCAAAAGTTATAGTTTACCCGTCAGGTAAGTTCTTGATGTATGGTGAACCTGACCATGAAATATAGCTCATTTCAGGCTCTATGTACTTAAATTTCTGTTCAAAAGTGCCCTAAGCTACTTTATAACATTTTCCTAATATTAAAACATAACCACAAACTTAAACACGCCGTTAATTTTATAGGTAACAACATAAAACAAAAATGGTCGAAGTAATCGGTAACAATCAACTTCGGAAGTCTAATAAGTAGATTGGGGTGCACTCCCACCGCAGTGGAAGCCGCAGTGCCATGCAACGACCGCGGCTAATAGCTGTGTGAACGAACCTTTACTTTTATTATGCATTTTGGTCGAAACTCTGATATTACGGCGGTAGACTATGCAATTATGTTAATATCTGGTATTTCTCCGATTTTTTGTACGCCTTGACTTATGTTACCTACTTACTACAAAACATTATGTTTATGTAATTAAAGTACATGTGTATTAAAAAAAATAACTGTTTTTTAACTTATAAGGTGGACGTATTTTTTACAATATTTAACCAACAGAATTACATCTGTACTCTGACCCTACCAAGCCTGCAACGCGTTCTCCGCGGCGTAGCAGGGTCGCGTAGCACATTGATGCGTAACACAGACTGCGTAGCATTCGTAGACTACCTGCGTAGGCTTGAGTCACGGGAGACGTAGCACCCATGTTTATTTTATTTTCAAACGCGTGCCAAAGTTAGCTTCGTCGGCCTCTGTTCAATATAATTAAATTGTTTCGTATGTTTTTTCTTTCCCATTTATGACAATGTCTCTCCTAATAGTCCTACTGATGATGTACAAACTTTAAACAGTTACACGTAACACCGTGTCACAGCTTTTTTGTCCCTTCGAATTTGCCGTGCGTAAAAAAAAAACAAAATTACAAGACAGTCATCGCGTTAACAAACCAAAAATTCCCTAACACTTAGCACCCAAAACTATCAAACATTCTTGAAAAGTGAAACCACTAACTCCACCTTTCTTCCACCAGGGTTGTCCCGAGCTCCTCTCCAAGCAGATAATCTGGCAGACCCTGCAGGGAGTCGCATACTGCCACCGACACAACTGCATCCACAGGGACGTGAAGCCGGAGAACATACTGCTGACGTCAGAGGGCGTCGTCAAGCTGTGCGACTTCGGCTTCGCTAGGATGATCAGTGCGTGTGACTTTTGTAGATTTTCTTAGTGCTGTATGCCGTTCTAGATGCCCTACGATTTCGCAAGAATGTCGAGGGAAACTACGTCTTGCAATGGGGTAAAAAGTATTCTATGTTCTGTGCAGGTTTGCTAAGTTATCTCAGATTTATTCTTCGGATAAAGGTTTTAAATCAAGCTTTAGGTTGAGAACAGCTAAATTGTTTTAGTATTGTTTACATTTGAAAAAATCTCCCACGGTGAGGCCATAAGATGATGGCAATTTTCACACCTTTTCAACAAAAGAGAATAATAAAGTTATTGTAGTAATTTATGAATGTCGTAAATCATTTTATGCTCTTGCTTGTTAGGACTTAAACTTAATAAGTGTGAAAAGCCAGGTATATTTTCATTTCGTGACATAAAAGTGTTATTTGATTTGTTTATGGTTTTTCGGGAAAATATAATTTTATTACGCTGTTTTAGTTGAACAAAAAGCGAAGGGTTATTTACCCCGAAAAACTGAAATGTTACTTAACTTTAACTCTTTCTGTCGTAATTAAAACAAATTACTGCGACAGACAGCAATTAAATTAACAGTAACTAATGAAGTTTGAGTAGCGCTTAAATTGAGTGACGTTTTAGTATTCGGTCGTTAATAATCAATCAATTAACAATGTAGGAGTATCTAATCTCCTTCGTGTCAACTATCAATGTAGCATACATTACCTATTTTAGAACGCTCTTATTACCTACAACTTACCACTATCACAAATCACTATCATCACAAACAACAGAGCGATCTCCTCACTAATCCCAACCTATCCTATCTAAACCTCTTTCCCCAGGCAAATCACCAACATCAGACATATGCCGACCAATTCCTATAACCTATCCGATCCTATCATATCTATCCTCTCCCCCCAGGTGGCAGCTGTTCCTCGGAGTACTCAGTGCACACCATGATACCCTTCGGCGTGGACGTTCGCAGGAGAGCTAGTAACTATCTCATTTTGATGTTTTTTGTAGATAGAGTAGCATAATACTAGGTATTTATAATACTTAGTTTGATGTAGGCAAGTCGGTGCCTAGTAGATAATGTTCTTCTTCTTTCTGGTCGTTCCCTCAATGCTGAGGATCGTGACTGTATGTCAATCTTCTCCACTCGGTCCGGTTCTGCGCCATATGTAGATAATGTTAACAAAGTTTAAAACGTCGTTTTAACACCGACCTAAAAAAAGGGTCAAACCACAATGTACACGTCAGTTTTCTTAAAACAACTTGTTATATGAATTTTCAAAGTGAACAGTAAGAAAAACGAATGTTCAAAAATGTTGTTAGTGAAAATGGGCCATTTGATAGTTCATTTAAAATAAATGAAGTTGCAATACATAATTCCCAAAAGCTAAAAAATGGTTTGAATACAGAGACCATTACAAAAAAAATACAAACATCCGAATCAAGGCGACGAATTGGTAAACAATAATTCCATAACCGGCACGCGCACCTAAGGCGCCAAAAGGGGTCGGAGCGTCTGAGCGGGGCGAGGATAACAATACGCGCGCTAGCTTATAACTAAAAGTCGTAAGCGTCAAAATGGTTTTGTAATTTTATAATTTAGAAATGATAATTTGATAAAAATTCCTTCTACAATTTTAAAGATTATGTATATACTCAACTACTAAAAAAGTTAAGAGGCTTAAATCGGTCCCGTTTCACATATTATGGAATATGTGAATCTCTTTTTAAAAAGAGGTATGTTTGATATATTTTTCTCTGTTATAAAAGTTACTTAATGATGTTTTGAAGTCTAACAAAATAAGGTTTTTATCATGAACTTTCAGATAACCAAGTTGTATTTTGATCCGTTTTGTATTTACTGAGAAAAATTGAGATCCTTGGCGCCAAAATTTCCAATTCGTCCTCTTAAGAAACTCCTTTTTGGTCGCTGAAAAGAGTGAAAAGTCCCCCGTCTATCGTGTCTGCATGAAGTATTTAAAATATAAATAAACATTTCATTCATAATACGGTAAAATGCATCATCAACAATAGGAATTATGTAACCCGTTACATATCTAGTGACCAATAAACATATGAATGTCTTTTGCCATTGTTTTCACTCGGTTAACCAGACGGGTTAAGGCGACGAATTGGTCAACAATAATTCCATAACCGGCACGCGCATCTAAGGCGCCAAAAGGGGTCGGAGCGTCTGAGCGGGGCGAGGATAACAATACGCGCGCTAGCTTATAACTAAAAGTCGTAAGCGACAAAATGGTTTTGTAATTTTATTATTTAGAAATGATAATTTGATAAAAATTCCTTCTACAATTTTAAAGATTATGTATATATTCAACTACTAAAAAAGTTAAGAGGCTTAAATCGGTCCCGTTTGCCCATAATATGTGAATCTCTTTTTAAAAAGAGGTATGTTTGATATATTTTTCTCTGTTATAAAAGTTACTTAATGATGTTTTGAAGTCTAACAAAATAAGGTTTTTATCATGAACTTTCAGATAACCAAGTTGTATTTTGATCCGTTTTGTATTTACTGAGAAAAATTGAGATCCTTGGCGCCAAAATTTCCAATTCGTCCTCTTAAGAAACTCCTTTTTGGTCGCTGAAAAGAGTGAAAAGTCCCCCGTCTATCGTGTCTGCATGAAGTATTTAAAATATAAATAAACATTTCATTCATAATACGGTAAAATGCATCATCAACAATAGGAATTATGTAACCCGTTACATATCTAGTGACCAATAAACATATGAATGTCTTTTGCCATTGTTTTCACTCGGTTAACCAGACGGGTTAAGCGGTAATACCCTATTTAAAATTAATATAAAGTGTGCCAAACCTATTTACAAATAAAATCTATTGAAATTATTAAGCACATTCCTCATTAAACTAATTTTAATTGGGCCGCGTACTGAATTAAGTGTAAATCGGTTCATTCAATAAGGCAAATGAGCAACGACCCTGATTTACAGGTTAAGGGGTTAACATGTATCAGACATGACTGGTTATTTTATTAATATGCAATTTTGCCTGTCACTGACTTTAAAACCTTGAAAATAATAATTATAACAGGACCAAAGGCGTTAAGCAGTGAAAAATGACCATCCTTCTTGCGCAGTCGGACAAAAATAATAACGCCATAGATTTAGGCCTGAACTGAAGCCTATAAACTCATTTTAAAATTATATGTCGTTAGAAAAAAATGGGCTTAAAAAAATCCAATACCATCGATACAAACTTTCATTAATCATCACTTTTATCGACAAAAACGCTTCGTTTTTATCCCTTTTATAGTATAGTTAACCTGTCCACATTTCTCCTCGATCTAGGTGAACGATAAGCCATAGGCTGGTTTCCAGGTTGAGCTTATCGGCAATCGGCCTCTTTGGCTGATCTAACCGGCTGATAAAGCCGTATGGACGATGTTATGTATGGGGGAAGGGAATAAATGGTTGTATGCATAATTTTCTTTCAAGTGCATTATTTTTTATGCAATTCCGATGTGGTTTAAATTAGGGTAGGTATCGAATGTTTTTTTTAATTATTGGGAGTTTTTTTGGTGGTTGCATTTAAATGGGACGCTTAATTTTTATTTTAGTTTTGAAGGCGATTATTATAATGATGTATGGGGTTTTAATTTGGTAAACCTTAACAAATGTGTTTATTTAAGTAGGTACGAAAATTCCGTACATTTTTAATCTCAGAAGTGCCTATGTGTAGGGAGTATTTGAGTATATTTTCAATCACATTATAAAATAATCTGCGTGGTGGATATTTTAGATTAATAAACAATAGAGATTTAGAACAATAGAAACTAATAAACGGTATCACTAGTAGCCTCTTGTTGATTTTAAAACAAACCTCTTTATAATTTAAATGTCTTGTTAACCACTTCTAACTGCCTGCATTTACCTTGAAATAGCTACAGACATTTAATAGGCCCTATTTAACCATACGGTACGGTATTTACGTACGGTACCCGAACATAAGTAACATACGTTGCATGCTTCACGTTATTTACCCTGCACGTGAACCGTTTTTTATCGATCCAGGCTTTTAATGGTCGGTAATTCGATGATTTATTTGATTTGTGGTTGCCATTCAGCATGGTTTTTTAAACAAGCTATTACCTACCTTCTGTAGCATGTACTGACTTGCATTTATGTTTAATCGGTTACACTGAAAACTTGAAGACGGCATAGGTAATTTATATATATGTTACAGCCATAGTGATTAAATATATATTATACATAATCACTGGTCATTATATATATTACTTTATCCAAATTGAGTAGATATTATAAATAATAGCTAGAAAATATGTATAATATGCAGACTTATTACTTTGGCTGTAACATATATAAAAATGAAACCCGCTTTCCGTTGTCACGACATAACATAAAAACGGCTTGACCGATTTGGTTGAAAATTAGAGGGGAGGTAACTTAGACCCGGGAGATGGTTTTAGGTTTTTGTCACCATCCGGCTACGGAACGCGGGTGAATCGGCGGGCGAAAGCTAGTAACTAATACTTCTCGTAATTTTTTTTGACATCGCGGAAAATTGTACGAGTCGCTATGCAGAAACCTCTTTTATATGGGTGGCTGAAAATTGAATGTTGCGAGAACTTAGCATACAACCATTCTGAACTCCTCAACCCAATTATCTAGACAACTGTCAGACTAGTTGTCAGACTTTCTGGCTACTGACTACCTTATAACGACTGTGTTGGAGGAGTTTCATCATTTCATGCCGGCTCTTCTCCATGAGACCAATTTTTTTTTCAAACTGTGTAACTATGTGACGTTGATAAGAGCCTGCAAAGGCCTATTTGAAATTTTTTGACTTCGACTGTCAAGGATATACTTAGAAATAATGACAGGTCTGTTTAATCTGAATAAGTATATGAAATTTATATAAGTTTGATTTTCAGCGAGTTATGAGATCAATATCAAAGTTGATGCTTGTCCAAACGACATGATGGCGTGTTACGATTTGTGTGTTTGTTTGTATGTGTGTTGACATTGTTATTGTACTAACTAATATGTGGGTTTAATTAGTCGTTGTCTGTATAGTTCTCAAGTTCAGTGACCAGCGATAATGATTGTTTAATTTAAACTTTAAGTACTGTATTAATTTGGTCTCCTTGCGAATAGCGGTCTTTAAGTGGTTAGCTATCGAATTGGTAACAGAAAGAGACAAGACCTGGTGTAAGCGTTTTCTCAAAAACATCTGTCGTATCCGCAGACGATGACGTTGTTTCCTAGAATAGACCATGACAGGACGTATTGGATATTGGACTTTATGCCTTTCGATAAATTGAGCAAAAATAAAATATAAACTGGAAAGAGAAAACTACTTCTTGACGAAAGAACGCAAAAACATGAACCGTTATTGTCACCCTGATAAATGTCAGACTTGCGTATACAAATCGTCAAGTTACACACGAATAAAAACGCTTTTGTGCGTTAAATAAATGTTATTAGACATGAAACACCATAGAACTCCCTAAGTAAACCTCGGTTACCGCACTGAAACTCATGAAAAAACCGCAGCGACCTCCAAGGGTATGGCAATGTTAAGGCCAAGGTTTTTACTTAATAAATATTAGGTAATGTACCTACTACAATACTGTTCCCGCTTTAATTTATAGTATAATGACCGGTTATACGAATTTATTATACCTAGGTACGTACCTACTTACATAATCTTTGTCCGACGTACATCCGTTAGGTTACCTATATATTTAAAGGTCGTAAAGTTTTAGTCATAACGGAAAAATATAGCTGTCTTTCTAACTAAGTAGGTACTTGTATCATTTTTCACACAATCCATTACCTACCATTTCTTTAATCGACCCTATAAAATCCTCAATCTGGTTCAAAACCTTCTTCCTAATTTCATCATAATTTCTTCACATCAAATGCCCATACCATGATGGCTGGTTTCCATAAAGCTCGTCAGTTATACCAGCGCCACTTTTTTTTCATATATTCTTCATTAATTTGTGGGTCTTATTGCAGACAACTAAGACTCCAAATAGCTTTAAATTTACAAGACAGAAACATAAGTGTACTTATAATGTGCTCTTAAGAGACAAAAAAAGATGAATAAAAGATAGGCTTACGCTACGAAGTATTTATGCATTCGATCTTAGACACGCAGCGAATCACGGAAGGCTATAAATACCCAAGGTCTCGCCACCTCCAACCATAGGTTCTATTACATCCTACCAGGGGTTCTTAAGCCATTAATCAAACTATCCACAATAGGCGATCTATTTGCGGATCGCCTAACCTTTACCTCTGGTATTTAAAGAATACTCCTTTGTGATGGAAACTACGTAGTTGGTAGCTGTTATGCTAATCGCAATACCTATATTTGCTGTGTCGAAATGTGCCTAACTTTGATTACTTAGTATTTTGGCGTAGGCGTCATCGATTTGAACAAACAAAGCCAAATCAGGGGCCTGATTCTCTTATTTTTACTTAAGCGACATACGATTCACGTTCGACTCGGTTCGACTGAGATCCAATCCCGACTCGATTACGATTGAAGCGTATGTGGCATTCCGCTATTTTTTCTTTGAAATAAACGTTTTTATCCTTTTCTGTCATTCAATTATGAATCGTTTTGTCTGCAAATGATTTACGATTGCAAAATGAATGGATCAAACTACCGTATAGACCAAAATCACCAAAATAGCAGACCAATCGCAAACCAATCGAATGTCGTTGTCGTTGGTTAGTAGCAGACTGCCCGATATGGTCTAAACTGCTATTGCGATCATATTGCGACTCGATTTCTATTCGATTTTGACACTATTAACTTAGGAGAATCGGGCCCCAGGTAGTAAGTAACTTATTCAAATTAGATTGCAAATTACTGAACTTTGAAACTAGAACCGTAGGTTTGTTGTATTTTGTTTTAGTTTGAGTATAATTTTATAAATGTACCTTGAACTTTTATATATATCCTATTCATAGACTTATAGACTGTATCCATTCTTACTCATTTGATCCTAAGTATCACCCCACACTTTGATAACGGAGTGTGGTTTTCTCTTCCAGAGACATAGACAATCACTGACCGAGTACGAATACTAATGGGACATGGAAACTATTAAAAACTGTCTACGGAGACATGTTTGTTTGCAGAGAAAACATTTGGTTGCTGACCAAATGTTTATATCGACGGTTAACTACCAAGACCTCCTGACATATTTTGACCAATTCGTTTTTTCGCGGATTCTATTCAAAAATATTGTGTCTCATCTAATCGAAAAATCTTCTATTTATAATTCGTAATATTTCGGGTATTTTTGGGTCGTTTTCAAAAAAAATGTAAAAAACAGATAGGAAACAGATAGGAAAGCTATATTATTATAACGGAAAAGTAACAGAGACGAATTATTAGGGTCAGTATATAACGACGTACTTTTAAAAGAAAATAAGTAGATAGTAGTATTCGAATTGTTCTCTATAATTTCGCTGTCGTTCACCTGGTGTTAGTGGCATATTGCCTGTGACGAAAAGAAAACCTTAATACATAAATATTAAATATTCTAAAACAAACCCCACAGCAATTCTTATATCCCAACTAAAGCCATCCGTAGGTAGGTAAGTAGGTATAATTATTTTTCTCAACTATCCCAAACTTATCCCATTATAATACATGATGTTACCTGCAAATATCGATTGTTTAGATGTATATCGATAGAAAACATTTTCGAGTTTTATATTTTATTAGTGGATTGATTTTTATTTAATCTGTTCATGTCGACTTTTCGTAAAGATACCTTTATAAAATTATAAAATAAAAAGAAAAGTGGTAGGTTTGATTAAATACGTTTTTATCTCGGTACGTACACTGTGAACAAACCTTAACCGTTCATATCTGTTACGTCACACAAAAAAGTAATCGATATGATAACCGATATGAATAAATTGCTTGTGTCTAATCTAAAAAAATCTCTTTTTCAATGCTAATTTTTACTTTAAACGAAACTTGTATAGTACAGTGATAATGTCAATATACATTTATTCTAAGCTGAGTTATAAAACAGTAAAAGTACTTACCGATACTTTAAAAGTCTCACAGTAATAAGTAACTTTTAATTGTCGAATAATCACTGCACCACAATATTTCGTGCTTGTTGCGCTTAACAAAATTACCGAACATTTTTGATTCGTCGATTCTTATGACAGTTCAGTTGCTAATGTTTTAGGTAAAATAATTTTGATAACTACTACAAAAAGATTAAAATTACTAATGTAACAGACAGGAATAACAGAAATGAAGTGAAATCAAGACATGCTTTAATTAATTATTCCTGAATTCTGCGTGTTATATTTCATGATAATTTTAGCAAATTCCTTCAGGTTCCACAATGCTCTGCTAAGAAATAAATTATTTGTCAGTTAAAATACTAATATTGAATAATAAAATGTTTTTTAAATGTCGCGCCAAGAATGTGGACACGCATTGCTTATATGAAAACAAATGTTCTACGTTGTAGTTTTCTTTTAAAATTAATCATTCATTGAGGATTATGGAGCGTTATTTTTGTTTTTCATAATGCTGAAATAAATGTTTATTCTGTTTTAAGAATAATTTGCCAGTAGCTATTCTTTAAAAAAGAATAACTCTGTTGGACGTTTTAATATACAATTTTTTTGAATATGGCCCTTTTACAATCATGGAATTATCTACTGACTTTACGAGCGTGGACTTTGGTGGCCTTTTTGTGCCTCTACTGAAAAGTTTTGACATATTGAGTTAGGAGTTCTTGGTGGTTAACCGTCGATATGTACTTAACTGTCAATGAAGCGTTCACAATAGACCTTTTTTTATGGGAAATCATCAAATAACTCCTCACGTTGTGGGTTAGCAGCGTGAGGGAGTGTCAGACTCTTACTGACTAAAACCCATCATGTTCCTAGGCTATCATGTTCTTAGGCCTTTTGTACCAGGGCCGCGGTAACTCTTTCGAACAATCCTGCAGGTTCATACCTATTCATATTATTTATTTGCATTCCACAATGAGTAGGTGTTACAATAGCGATCACCGACTTGTCCGAGGCTCTCTGAATATCAACTTCAAGGCCGAACGTTTCCGTCTGATGAAGGCCAGGCTCCGACCAACACTGCTCCAAACCATGACAGGATCTGAAACGTTCCAATCAAATTTGGAGAACCGATTTGCCGCCGTGGAAACCACAACAGACGTTAACCAGAACCACGAATATGTGGTTCGGATCCTCAGGGAGGAAGGTTCGAGATTCTGTAACATGCAGCGTAAGGGCAAGAAATCAAAGCTTTCGGAAGAGACATTAGGGTTTATGAAGAAACGACGTGAAAACCCGCCTGTCACTTCGTCAGCTAAGCGGGCTCTAAACCAAGAGATCAACAAGCACGTACGACGCGACCTCCGGTGCTCCAATACTCTTGACATTGAAAGAGCAATTGAGCTAAATCGGGGGTCAAAGGTGTTCGTACAATCTCTTGGAAGAAGCCACTTGACGAAGTTGACCACAACAAGTGGAGAAGTCGTTTCTTCGGTGCCGGCAGTCCTTTCGGAAGTGGAAAATTTCTATGGCCGGCTATACGCATCGCATGCATCTCGACCTGATCCCGGAAATGAGGATTCTAGAGCCACATTAACACGCCATTTCACCGAAGACCTGCCAGAAGTCAGCAGTGGCGAAATCGAGATCGCTCTGAGACAGCTCAAAAATGGAAAAGCCCCTGGCGAGGATGGCATTACAACAGAGCTTTTAAAAGCAGGAGGAAAGCCCGTACTGGGGGAGCTCCAGAAGCTTTTTAATGCCGTCCTGTTTGAAGGGAGAACTCCAGAGGCGTGGAGTAGGAGTGTTGTCGTCCTGTTCTTCAAGAAGGGAGACAAAACCCAGCTGAAGAACTATCGACCCATTTCCCTCCTAAGCCACGTCTATAAGCTGTTCTCAAGAGTGATCACGAACCGACTTGCGCGAAGACTCGACGAATTCCAACCACCGGAGCAGGCCGGGTTTCGGAGCGGATACGGCACCATAGACCACATCCACACAGTGCGGCAGATTATACAGAAGACCGAAGAGTATAATCAGCCCCTGTGTCTAGCATTTGTGGACTATGAGAAGGCCTTTGACTCGGTTGAAATCTGGTCTGTTCTGGAGTCCCTGCAGCGTTGTCAAGTAGATTGGCGATACATCCAAGTGATGAGATGTCTCTACGAAGCCGCTACAATGTCCGTCCAAGTACAGAATCAGCAAACAAGGCCCATACCGTTGCATCGAGGAGTGAGACAAGGGGATGTTATTTCCCCGAAACTGTTCACTAATGCAATGGAGGATATGTTCAAGACGCTGAACTGGAAAGGGCGAGGCATCAACATCAATGGCGAACACATCTCTCACTTGCGATTTGCTGACGATATCGTCATCATGGCGGAAACGCTGCAGGACCTACAACAGATGCTGAACGACCTGGCTGAATCTTCTCTACGCATCGGCCTACGGATGAACTTGGACAAAACCAAGGTCATGTTCAATGAACATGTTCTACCGGAACCGATTGCGATACACGGCGCCGTTCTCGAAGTTGTTCGGAAATATGTATACCTCGGGCAGACATTGCAGTTAGGTAGAAACAACTTTGAGGACGAGGTGAATAGGAGAATTCAGTTGGGTTGGGCTGCATTTGGGAAGCTACGTCGAGTCCTAACATCGTCGATCCCACAGTGCCTAAAGACAAAAGTCTTCAATCAGTGCGTCCTACCTGTCATGACTTACGGAGCCGAAACGTGGACACTGTCGGTACGGCTGGTTCACAAGTTTAAAGTCGCTCAGCGGGCTATGGAAAGGGCTATGCTCGGCATTTCTCTGAGGGATCGCATCAGAAATGAGGTAATCCGTCAGAGAACCAAGGTCATCGACATAGCCCACCGAATCAGCAAGCTGAAGTGGCAGTGGGCTGGCCATATTAGCCGAAGAACCGATAACCGTTGGGGTAAACGAGTTCTAGAGTGGAGACCGCGCCTCGGCAAGCGTAGTGTAGGACGTCCTCAGGCACGGTGGAGTGATGACTTGCGCAAGACGGCTGGCAGGAGCTGGATGCGAGAAGCTGAAAATCGATCTCAGTGGCGTGCACTTGGAGAGGCCTATGTCCAGCAGTGGACTGCGATAGGCTGTTGATGAGGAAAATGCCTGACGCATACACACACCGCCCGGGGAGACGGTGAGGTTATGTGGGGCTTGCACCCACTAAAAACCTCAGCTTTTGTGCCGTCTTCTGCCTTTGAGAGAGGGGCCACGAGGACCAAAGACGACTTTCGTGACCTCTCGGCAGTGGCGGTTCATATTAGACCTGCCCATTTCATTATACCTACTCGTGGTAGTCGTACCGTTCAGACACGTCCATATACCTACCTAATAACATTGTTCTTCACAAGTAACTAACAGTATGTTTCCGCCAACATGTCCAGGCCCCGGGGAGAGTTACACAGACTACGTGGCGACGAGGTGGTACCGCGCGCCGGAGCTGCTGGTCGGCGATACCATGTACAGTACACCCGTTGATGTTTGGGCTATAGGTATGTATAGTAATAGTATATAATTAGAAACACCATCAGCAAGATACTATATTGCATCGAATGAGGGACATCATTAGCGAGATGAACTGTTGCACAGAACTAGTCCTGGATACTTCTTCACGCTTCGTAAGTATTCAAACCGCTGAGTTCCACAATTAAAGGTAGCCCATGATGGGTGCATCATGGGCATGGTAACCGGTTTAGGGTATTCAGAAAATTGATTGTTGGGCTAGTGAATCTTGTGCACTGAAATTGGTATGTTAACTGTTAAAACAAAACCACAGATTACTTTACAAAAGATTTATTTTTTGTTAAAAAGCGTTTTTTTTATCATTTAAAACCTATAAATTCTACTTGAGTTGGACTACCTGCCTATACAGATTCTATAGCAACTCGTTAGTTCGGGTCAAAATTCTAGAGCCTACCACTATCTTCATATTCACAAACATTAACATCATAATTTCATCAGGCGCTTCTCGTTCCAGGTTGCGTATTTGCAGAGCTCCTCTCAGGCGAAGCGTTATGGCCCGGCAAGAGCGACCTCGACCAGTTGTACCTAATACGGAAGACCCTAGGAGATCTCCTGCCTAGGCATATGACTATATTCTCACAAAATACCTTCTTTCAGGTTAGTGGCTATTCTTCTTTACACTTACTTAATTGTACTGTAATTAACACTGTACTTAATTTCAAAATAGAGGTGTTTCTCTAAAGGGTGAATTCGGCTCTTAAATAAGGTTGTAAGTGATGACTTACAATCAAGTATCAATCAAGTAAATTTTCAGCCATATGCCATCGTATATATAAGGCAGTGTATACAGGAATACATAGGGGGAGGTGTATAAGCGAGTTTAAAGGGGGAGTATACGTAAGAAAATTCATGATGATTTTATAAGGTACGTAGTATAGGGTAGTAAATAAGGGAGTACATAAATCAAAAGAATAATAAAAACGGGAAATAAATAGTCAAAAATAAGTCTAAAACTAAGTTTTTCACCAATAACTACTTGCAGGGTATGGCACTACCAGAGCCGAGCACAGTGGAGCCGCTCGAGAAGAAGATCCCGCAGCGATACTCCTGCAACGAGCTCGTCTTAGACTTTATGAATGTGAGTGCTTATAGGAAATTGGCAATAGAGTTGTTGATATTTAGCGGTGATAAAATATAAAGGGAACAGAAAAGGTATCGAGAAAATAGAAGACAGCTGAAACCCTGAGCTTGAGCTGATTTTCAAGGTTATTGGATTTTTTATATCAGCATACCTTTTCCCTGCGAAAAATTAGAAGTAGCTTTTTGTTGGGGAAAGAACCTCCCGTCTCTTCACGAACAGAGAATGCACATAATTCAATCCCAGAATATAGCAGCTTATACAGTATTTATTCTTACTTACTTTTAGTTACTTCTACTTTCAGAAATGCCTAGACAAAGACCCCATGGTGAGGTGGACGTGCGAGCAACTGCTGAGGCACCCCATCTTCGAGAACTTCCTCTTCACAGTACCACATTCAGACCACGAGGAGTACGAGAGATCTAGAAGAGCTCAGGTGAGATACACATCGAAATCACCTCCTTTAAAAATGTTTAAGTCTCTCAAGTCTTCTCAGATTCTCCCCTTTTTGATCTAAAAGACAAGTTGCGAGGGGGTGTAAGATTGCAGGCTCTTCCAGCATTCTTAAAAGGCTATCATATCTATACTATTATAAAAATATTAGTATAGATATGATGCTAAAGAGTTTGTTTGTTTGTTTGAACGCGCTAATCTCAGGAACTACTGGTCCTATTTGAAAAATTCTTTCAGTGTTAGATAGCCCATTTATCGAGGAATCTTTTTATCCGGGTCCGTGCCGAGGTTCCCACGGGATGCGGGTGAAACCGCTGGCAGAAGCTAGTTATATGATATGCCAAAAGGTGCTCGAGTGGAGACCATAGACTGCCAAACATAGCATAGGCCACCTAAGAGATGGTCAGACAATCTAACGAAGATCGCAAGCAGGCATTGGACGCAGGCAGCTTCCAACCAGTCTTTTTGGAAATCAATTGGGATTGGAGAGGCCTCTGTTTAGCAGTGGGGATCCTATGCCTGAAATGATGATGACGATAACATAATGTGACTGCGCAAATGCTTGTGCACTATAATATGTCCTGCGCAGTTGACTAATCTTCTTACATGAGAACAGCCGCCGTAGATAATAATCAGCTAGGAGGACTTCTTCATACACAGGCATTTTATACTTTCTTAAAAAGTGAGATAAAGGGGCTTCGTAAGCCTTCTGACAAATAATTCTAATCCTACAGCGTGAATTTATGAACCGTTTGAACGCTGCCGATGTCGTGCCCGAAGAGTCGCCCGTAGAAATGAGTGTCGTTACCTCTACGTCTAAGAAAAAGTCTAAGAAGAAAAAATAGATTGCCATAGTAGACTTTAGTGTACTCGTGCATTGAAGCAGAACCGTGAATGAAGTGCAAAGTACGACTTTTGTTGTTGAGATAATTCCATAGCCCTTGTTTGCCTAGATATTTGTTATTAGTATTTTATTAAGTATCTTTTAAATTAAATCATCAAAAAATCAAAATCAAAATCAAAATCAATCAAAATGTTCCTTCTCTGTTCCTTCTCTGTCGCCATGTTCCTTCTCTGTGGCCCAGTGTTCCAGGGCCGCGGTAACTCTAAGGGACGTGCAGTCCCCTTTAACTATTGGAATGTTTCTTTTGTAGTCTCATTTTTATATCCATTTCATGTATGAAGTTATAATAGCCGTAGGTATTGCAAAAAGTACCTAATTACTTAGCTAAGTTTTTGTAGTAGGTAAGTTACATTTAATCGATAGCATTGCGTGTAGGAATGAGTTTCGCGTACATATACCAAAATTATACGTAGGTATGTAGTTAGCAATTACCGAAATATGATTTACAGCCAGTTTCTTCATCAAAAGTTAAAGCCAAAGTAAATGTCAAAGTAATGTCTAAAGTTAAAGTAACGGTCAAATTCAATTTTTCTATTAGTTTTGCTGTCACTTTAGCCTTGAAAAAACGAATTTGACTGTTACTTTTACTTTAGACATTACTTTAACTTTAACTTTTGATGAAGAAACTGGCCGTTAGAAATAGTGAGAAATAACTTCCAGCCGAGTCCGATTGGTACAAGAAATACAGATACTGGCTACAACTACTATTCTCTTGGAATATATACATATGTTTTGAAATACTCAATTCTGCAAATTAATTTGAATAAAATAATAAACCACATCCATATTTTTGGATATATCATATCCAAAGGCTGACAAAAAAGCCTACTTGATTAATCAGAAGCCCATAAATGATGACTTCAGTCCTAAAATCCTGATGTTCTCCCACAGGTACAATCATCACCTCTGCTGCCCCAACTGATAGTGACAGACCGGAGTCAGCCGGCCAAGAACAAGAAGTCTGAGCTGGACTCCCGGAGTCACCTGCCGACCATCTGACTACCGCCCCGCGTGCGGCCCTTGCCTTTGTGATTAAATGGAAATACTAATTCATTACGGACTTTCATTTTACGGACATCAAATTATTCTTTATCATGTTTAAAAAATGGACTATGAGTAAAGGAATAGTGAGTACATATGCTGTGTCCTATGCAGCTAGCTGATCCTCTAATGAGAACAGCCGCCGATGGCCAATAATCGGCTAAGACGCCATCATTATCTTCAATCAAAAATTTTAATTCATTTCTGTGTGTTGTGAAAGAAATGTTGATTGATTGTCTTTGATCGGACGAGCTCGAGATTAGTGTTGTCAGGCAACAAACTCTTTTGCTTTATAATATTAGCTACACATGAGCACATAAGAGTGTGTAAGACTGCTGACTTAAGACTTAGTAGCTTGTGTTTGAATTAGAATACAAAATGATATAATAGCAGAGAAAAAAATATGGGCATTATTCAAATTTTAATAATTCAAATTATTCAAGTCTTAAGTATTTTTTCAATATTTAATCTGTAAATAGATTTATAGTAATATGCTGCAAGATTTTACTTTATTCTTTTTGAATTGATAAAGTAAGATTTCAGTTTTATGCCAGAGATGAATACCTACAGTATTATGTTACAGTGTGAAAATGGTACGAGGTTTTATAATCCATACCTGCAAATAAAACTATAAAAATTAATTTACCTGTTTTTATTCTAAAATTATTAATTTAAACTAGTTACGTTAGGTACATTACAAGACACCTTCAATATGCTTACACGTTACAGTTCATATTTACAAGCTTAGGAGAACAGTGCTATCAGTCAGAGAGGTTGATGCCTTTCAATGCCTGAAACAAAAAGGAAAGCACATTTACTTTTATTAATAAGCCTATGGAAATTGTTAGAAGTATTTTTCATACAGAAAAGGTTTGCGAGACTTGGTCTCACTTTCTAGCCCAAAGGTAGCTTGGTTTATAAATGTTCAAAAATTAAGGTGAAAAAAAATCTTTAAAAACAAGCTTTTATCTAAATGCGCTAAAAAGAAAAAAATAAACTTTTACTACTTATAACTTTACTGTCAACTTACAACAAACATATTTGGCACAATTTATATGTTTTAAAAGCTTGTTGCGTGATTTAAGTACCTACTCGTAATTTTAAACTAAGAAAGTAAATACGAGTACCTACTTAAATCTCGCGACATCATTGTGGATATTAAATTAAAGGGCTTGACAAGTAGAATAAAGTGCACTATACAAAATCAAAATCTAAGATCTACTAATTGAAGAGTTGGAATGTTCAAAATTAACTGGCAAACAACCATGCAATAATGATGCGTTGAATGAGATGAGCAGACTTAGGAACTTACATACATACATAGCAATTTAAATAAAAGCTTGTAATAATAAATACAGACCTACATAGTCAGAAATCCTAGTACAAGACTGACTTACTGTAGTAAAACACTTGCTACAGTGTTATGTTAGTATGTTAATTACAAAAAAAAGTATTGTTTTAAGTGACCAACAGTAATAGGTTATCTCAACCTGACTTGGCTTATGGCCAATACAGGTTGTTATCAGTTATTTTATTAAACTCTAAAATGCTATACACAACCAACAATCGCCTCTAAGACGACCCACTGACCCTTTTTTCTCAAAAATTATTATGATACACGGTTGATAGTATGCTGAAATGTAAGTTGAAGTCCTGATTTTAAACTTTCAGTTCTCGCAATTCTAAGAAATAAGGAGTATAATTAGGTAATTACCTTAGTGATCGGCAATTTATTCCTCTCCTCCTGCGACACCAGTGCATCAACTTGCTGTAGTTTGTACCACCCGTAGTGGGCTCCCACAATCATGGGCACCATTATTAGAACTACCAAGTTCTTCTTCATGAACTGTCCCACATTCATTCTGTAAGATTTTGAATTCAATATTTACCTTTTTGGTTATGTATGAATGAAAAAATTTGGATTTGAATCAGAATAATAAAGAACTTGACAAGATCTTGACTTTTTCTAGATTTATATAATGCGACCAATTTAAAAGTAACTTTCAGTAGCATATAACCTTTCGTGTAAGGAAATATTTATTTTTGCCGTATAATGTAAATAAAAACAGCTGTCAATAGTTCAGAAATACGTCCTAAAAGTTCAGTTTTACATGATTTTGAATAAACTTAAATAACTGCATAAACAATTAAGTGACTCACATATTACTTTCAATGGTTAGTTATTTCAGTAAGTTTTATGTTAATAACATTATTTATCTATATTCTGAGTGGAAACAAATCAAATAATCCCAAGTTGATTGTTTTGTGTCACATATTTCCGAACGTTATTTTACGTTTTGTTACAACACATGACAATAACTAAAATATGTATAAAGTAATCGTTTTGCGGCTTTAGTTCGCAAACCAATTAGTGGTAACGAGAGTAAGATTTAATGTTTGACTCCACGTAAGCGTGCTTACACCTTTTTTAGCAATCAACCAATTATTTTATTGATGTCCTATTATAGTGCTACTCTGTAGCTTCACAAAAATATAACGCAAATTGCGTTCGTTTCCCTCACTTTTTTATTGTATTTGACGGCCAATCAAAAGACGGAACAGAGCACAGAACACATATACCCTGACGGGAACAGAGTTACCTAGCCAATCGCAATAGAAATCAGTGACAGTCATTGTCACTTAAATATTTGACAACTTGCACGTAAAAAGAAAAACGTGCCTCAAAAACATGGTGGCAGCTCAGTGAAAAGGGTGAACCGTTCGACTAGTCATTAAATTAACAGAAGCTTATTTAGCAGGAGTGTTTGAAACAATTTGTAAGTACATCTCCGGCGTCCGCGTAACATATTACTTGCGAAGAAGTTCTGATATCATTGTAAAATTTTAGGTAAACACCGTTTAGTAAGCTTCACACAAAACCAAGGATGACGTCCGAAGAAACCCAAATATCTGAAGAACTTAAGGGATGTTACGAGAATCTTATTGTAATCGACATTGGCGCGAACTTGACGAACAAGAAATACGGCCGTGATCTCGATTCGGTGGTACAAAGGGCAAAAGATGCAGGTAAGTTAAAAAAATAAAGAAAAAAACCGTATGTGATTGCGTGTGTACAATGATTCGGTGTTACAATGCCGACACTCGTGTTAAATGTAAGTTATTCATTTAGAATGATTGCACATTGAATACCTCGCGAGTTACTGGGTTATTGTCATGCTACATATTTTTTTAAGACTGGAATGTTATGCATTTTTATGTGTGCAGTGAAATATGATCTAGCACTTTATTTTCAGTGAAGAAAGTAGTAATTACTATGTAAGAGTTTCTAGTAATAACGACATTTCAGTATTTCTGTCTAACATGTGGTCCGTTTGGATGTTTCATAGGAAATTTTGTTGTTTTTAAAAATAAATGGTGACTAATGCGTGGCCAGCATGCTGTTGCCCTCTATGAAGTTTGGCCAAGAATAGTTTTATTGTACAATGAAATATTGGCATATTAGTACAAACTGCTTTTGAATCAAATACATAATTTGAATAAGATTCTTATTAGAACATACATACTTAAAACTATATGTAGTATAAAAATTTACAAGTTATTTAAAAGTGCATATTAATCATACTATCAATATTTACCTACTAATCAATTGCTTAAATTGCATCATTTTTCAATGAGTGATTAATTAATAATGTGTTATTACTAATAACAATTGCTCCAATTGTACTCTAATATAGCACAAAGGGAAAATAAAATTGATATTCCAAATTAGACCAGTAGTTCCTGAGTTTAGCATCTTCAAGAAAATACACAAACCTTTCAGCATTGTAGTGTTAACAGATTATATTATGAAGTGTAAAAGTGCTTTTAAAACATACTTTAAAAAAGTTGTTGAACATTAACCAGATCTGAGAAATACTTACAAGTGTAACAGCCATGCCCAATATTCTATCTATTGTTTTGTTGTCAAATCAACAAATAATGCACTAATTTGTTTGTGTTATTTTGACAATGTGTGTGTTTCATTGTATTTGCTAATTATCCTGTTTACTGCATTCTTGTTTCATTTTTATCAGCCATGAAGCCTTGATAAGCAAAACATGCATTTTTGGATGATGTTTTTGATAACCACTTTTTTTGTATTTGATACATTGATATGATTATTAAACAACACCAATGTGATAAATAAACTCGAATGATAAAAATAATTGATGCTATATAATATATTTTAAATCAATTGTACACTTGAAAATAGTGGCTGTTTTGTTAAATATTGACATGAATCTTTCAATTAAAAAAGGTTTTTTGGTTCCAATCGGTCATATTTACTTTACTATATTAAATATTTCTTATTTTTTATTGTACTTGTATTTAATATGAGTTATTGATGCAGGTGTCCAGAAGATCATGGTGACAGGCACATCAGTGCGGAACAGTAAGGAAGCCCTAAGACTGACTCGCCTCTATCCCAGCACTATATATTCTACAGCCGGTGAGTTTATCCACTTTTACATGTATTTAGATTTACAGAGTTCCAAGGAAGTAATTCTGGGTATAACCCGGATATAAATTAGCCTGTATGCTACTCTGATGTGTAAGAAACTAGCTTCCGCCAGTGGTTTTACCCGCTTCCTGAAGGAACTGCTTCCCAATCCCAGATAAGTTGCTGATACATATGTTGTATAGTTATCGGCACGGATATTGAGCTCTCGGCGGAAGAGTGGGGATCGCTTTGCGCACTGTACACATAAGGCAATAAACCAATAAATCGCTTCTGCGCAGGTGAAGGTCAGGGCTCAATATCCGTGCCGATAACTATACTGATGTATAAGTAGCATCAAATCCATCCAGTCATATTTTTGTGTTTTTTCTGTGTCGTTAAAGTGGAACAAACATGCACTCAAACTTACAAACTATCATGTTTATAGTAATAATCATCATCATCATCATCTCAGCCATAGGACGTCCACTGCTGAACATAGGCCTCCCCCTTAGATCTCCACAGATACCTGTTGGAGGCGACTTGCATCCAGCGTCTTCCGGCGACCTTTATAAGGTCGTCTTTATAGTAATAATAAATAATAATATATTATTCCAGCCCAGTTTTATCAACATCCTAGATCCGTGATCATCAAAAATGTCACGAAAATAAATTAACATATTTGTGGCTATCAAGTTTCTTCAATATGTCTTATCTGCCATTACATGCCGCGATAATTAGATAATGATCATTGACACTTAATTACCTCTAGCAATTAATTATTTATTTATGGAGTGTTCATTCATTAATTGTTGCTTAAGATATGTAATTATGGTCTAACGTCTGTTGATCTCGTAGTTGTAAATGCATTTTCCAAGTAGGTATCATAATGATGAGTGTGTCAAGTAATGGTAGTTCTATGTAGATTTTGTCCATTTTTCTCTGCCTGATTTTTTCGTTTTTTTTTTTCAATATTTCGTATCGCCCACGGCATTATCAGTAGCATGTAGATTTTCCGCCGTACAGGTGTTGGGGCCCCTTGGGCGATATAGAAGGTGCCCCTTGAGTGGTACAGAAGGCGCCCCATTCGTTCATAACTTGTGACATAAATATGCCTGTTAAAGTCTGGTCAAACGTACTATGCTTCTCCTGGGTGATACAGTTTATTAATTAAATTACAGTTACCCTTCAATATGACCAACTGATTACATGTACTCTGGAAGATGGCTTCCTCTGTTGAAAGCTTCAATATTTGCAATATGACTGCTACATATGTATTGTAAAGTTATTTATTATTTATCTTTCTTTATTTACATTTTTGAAATCGTTGATGTGATGCTTATGTTTACGCGCTAATTATTGTCATTTGCTCCACTCAAAGTCAACTTCTCCCTGTACCTGGATAGAATATAGCCTTACGCGGGATAAACTGGGGTACGGGGGGAAGCTACCCAACTGTGAAAGATTCAGTAGTTTTTAAATCGGTTCAGTAGTTTCGGAGCCTTTATTGGTACAAACAAACAAAAAATGTTTCCTCTTAATTATATTAGAATAGATTAAGATTAGTATAGGTACAATTAGTGTAAAAACATGTCTGTTATGAGATCACAGATAGATCAAATTAACAGACAACGCCAGCTAAAATTCACTAAAACTATCCTATTCATTAAAAAAAGAGGAAACATCACTTGATCTTAATCCAAATTAACTTATGCAAGACCTTTACTATTTCCTTATTTAACATATTTAATATTCAAACGATTAATTAAATGTACTGAGCGGTTAATTGCCCTAGTTTTTATATGTATGAAGTGTAATTATAATTTCATAACTTTCTTTCTGTGTTTTATTTATAAATTCATGTGCAGAATTATGTCGGCCGTGTATGGGTGGTTGATTTAGGATAACTATCTAATTGAAATTAATTTAAATGTTAAGAGAGAGACTCTTGGATTTTTGATGAAGTTATTTCTGCGATTTTGAGATTCATAACTGTTTCTTTCGGTTTTAAAATACAGTTATAGTTTAAATAGTGAGATTAAGCCAAGTATCTCGTTTGCTTGCCGCGGGCTCGGGCGGAATGTAAAAGAAGTTGACTTCCTCAAATCAGTAACCTAGGCAACCCTAAACGTAGGGTGGTCGTCAGGTCACGAAAGTCGTCTTTGGTCCTCGTGGCCCCTCTCTAAAAGGCAGAAGACGGCACAAAAGTTGAGGTTTTTAGTGGGTGCAAGCCCCACATAACCTCACCGTCTCCCCGCGGCGGTGTGTATATGCGTCAGGCATTTTCCTCAGCTGAAACAAAAAAAAAGGGTGGTCGTCAGACTCCGACTTTTGACTTCCCGTAACGACTACCAAAGATGTTCAAATGACAGCCGGGATCCAACAATTTAACGTGCTTTTGGAACACATGTCCTCGTTATGACACGATGGTCCACCGCGCACATGAGGGTTGACCGTTGCTTAACTTTCTGACACCCTTTAGCGGTTATTACTTTACCACGAGCCCCTCAGTAGCATGACATCATTTGAGAAAACTTATTCTCTCATCATTTGGCACAGGTGTTCACCCCCACGATGCGAAGTCCATGATAGAAGAGGACATGTGGGCGGAGCTGCAGGAGACGGCAGCGGCGCCCGAGTGCGTGGCGGTCGGCGAGTGCGGCCTCAACTACAGCAAGGATTTCTCCGAGCCACATGTGCAGAGAGAGGTGTTTAAGCGTCAGGTTAGTGTGCTAAGACCCATTTCCATCAATTAGATAAATGTACGATTAAGGAAAACAGCCGTTAATCATGAATTAAGACAAATGGTTGAGGGTAAAAAGAAATATTTGGGACTGTTCCTAAAACGATTTGATTCCCGGAGTAAGGTTGGGCAAGCAGTAGGTTTCACGAGAATTTTCAAAGGTTCGAACTTCAAAGTATTTCCATACTAAACTTTACCTTAATTAGTAAATTTTATCATAGACCGAAGCAGAACAGATAGCCGGCGTTTTATAAATGCAACTATTTCTGACTGTAACTTACCAAGTTGATTGTAGAAGAATGACAGTAAGTTCAACCAAAACTTTTCTACCTTTACAGATACGTATATTTCAAAAGTCAAATTGCAAACCTAAACAGCGAATTCTATGTCTTATGTTACCTTACAATACAGCGACCTTTCTCTTACCATTAAAAATAGCATATAAAATAACCACCATTTGAGAGCAGTGCGTTACGGTAATATAAATATTTTCACCGTCGAATGTTACGCAACTCGTGCGCATTCGCAATACCTTAAATAATAACATTTCAAGTCGGCCATTGCTGTAGCTTACTCTTTGAGATATTGTGTTCAAATTATATGAGATGAATGTATTTTCTAAAATCGTAAAGTTGTAAGTAGGTAGAAGATAAAAGGTAGTCGTTTTATATTGTACTTGCTGTTCCCTCATCGGAGAGCACGTAAATGTCGGCCCTGCGCCTGATCTCTTTCCGGTCGTGTCGGATTGCCGTCCCATCGGGTTATGAGAGTGAAGGAATAGGGAGTGCACCTGTGTCTGCGTAAATGCTCGTGCACTATAATATGTCCTGCGCAGCTGGCAGATCTCCAGAAATGAGAACAGCCGCCGTGGCCGAAATCGGCCGTGGACGCCACCCTGCGGTTGCACCGGTTGCCAATGGCAACTAGGTACTTTGTGCACGCGGATATGAAGTAGCTTGAAGCTTTCTTCTATAAATGGGCTATTTAGCACTGGAACATTTTTTCTATTCGGTTAAGTGGTTCCTGAGATTAGTGCGTTCACACAAAATCTTCAGCCAGCTTTATAGTATTAGCACGTATTAGTATAGAATTATAGATTTTACGGTATTGTAGGCAGTTCGGATGAATTATCACTTTCTTACTATAAAATTTTATGCTAATGGCTACCCGTTACTGAAAATTTGCATAAAATGTATGCCGAATGTTGAAGTTGAAAGTCCATATTTAGAATTTATAATCAAACATTTATGCCTATGTATGACTGTAACGGAATGATATTTTTTTTTTCATAATTAGCAGGCTTATAGCGCATAAAGAAGCCATATTTTTCAAATAAAATAGAACCGGTAACAATATTTAATAGTTTTTTCTCTGTCAGCTGATGAACTTTGTAGAAGTATATCTTTCTAGAATCTATACTGAAGCTGAAGATTGTGTTTGTTTCGAAAGTGCTAATCTTAGAAAATGTGCATCCGATATGCAAAATTATTTCAGTGTTAGATGACACATATTTATTTACGAAGGTTTCTTTCTATCCGGGTGCGTGGAGTAATCCCTAATGACACGGAGAAACCCACGGGCGGAAGCCAGTATTGTAGATAAAAAGCACTCAATAAAGTCATCCTTATTTATCAAATAATTTATGCTCTCCGTCAACCCGCATGTGTCCATAGTCCGTACAGTTGTTGATCCAATCTTTTCAATAGGAACACTTGAGGCATTCAATAGGGGTGAATCAGCTGGTCAAGAGATGCGATCAAACGATCCTTCACAATAAACAAATGTATGCATATAGGCAGTGGCGGATTTACAAATTTGCCGCTAGTAGGCCATAAAATTTTTGCCGCCCCTAATGATTGAGAACTGAATGATATTTCTGTCAGTTATTAGATTATTTTTGAAACCCGCTATGTACCGAAGAGTTTAATGTTGACCTAACAAGTTTATTTGACAGCGACTTTAAAGCGTAAAATCTCTGTAAGAATTCCTTGAAATCGGTTCATTCGTTCGGATGCTATGATCAGTGGCAGCGTAGCATCGGGTGCAGCCGGGGCGGACTACCTATCAGTGGCGGAGTAGCATCTGGTGGCACCCGGGGCGGACTACTTATTGAGCACCCCAAAAAAACTATTTTGTTAATTTTTTTCCCAAACGTAGTAAAAAAAAATCCTACAGTGAGCCCAGAAATTATCGAGATTTAGGACACAAAAGAACCCAAATTTTTTAACAAAAACTGTAAATTAATCCGCGAGCATAGCGAGCGCGAAATTTTTGAGTTTTTAACACAAAAGTACCCAAACAAGATTGAAAAAAGCCCTGTACAGTGAAGAAGCCGCTAGCGTAGCGAGCGCGAAATTTTTGATTTTTGGGACGCAAAAAGATATCTAAAGAAATGAGAGAAAACTGCTGTAAAGAGTAGGCCGCGAGCGCAGCGAGCGCGAAATTTTTGAGTTTTGGAACACAAAAGTACCCAAACAAGATTGAAAAAAGCCCCGTACAGTGAAGAAGCCGCGAGCGTAGCGAGCGCGAAATTTTTGATTTTTGGGACGCAAAAAGATATCTAAAGAAATGAGAGAAAACTACTGTAAAGAGTAGGCCGCGAGCGCAGCGAGCGCGAAATTTTTGAGCTTTGGAACACAAAAGTACCCAAACAAGTTTGAAAAAAGCACTGTCCAGGGAAGAAAACGCGAGCGCAGGGAGCGCGAAATTTTTTATTTTTGGGACGCAAAGCCGACCCCAACATAGTTGGGAAAAGGCTCGGAGGAGGACGCAAAAAGTTATCTGAAGAAATGAGAGAAAACTATTGTAAAGACTAAGGCGCGAGCGCAGCGAGCGCGAAATTTTTGAGTTTTGGAACACAAAAGTACTCAACCAAGTTTGAAAAAAATACCACCGGAAAGTGAAGCAGATGCGAGCGTAGCGAGCTCAAAATTTTTTGAGATTTGGGACGCAAAAGTCTTCCACCTCCGCTTACAAATAGCGCCTTTACAACTTAGAAAAAACCACAGTAAAGTGAATTTTTTAAATTGTTATTTTTCAGGACTGCAATTTAACCTTGAATTAAGCACAAATAAAAAGAATCCATGACTGAAGCGAGCGTTATATAGTTGTTTTTGCTACTGTGAGGAATTTGAGGAATTAAATTAAGTAATCAAAAATAAACAAGAAAACGAGGTTTGACAGCCGGACTGGCACCCCTCTCAGTGCCGACTCGACGTCTTGCGCATGCACTGTTGTAGTTTTGTTTAAAATTTGAATAGCATGCAGTGACTGGTAGTGAACCTAGGCTTTGCAGATTAGAATGGCACCCTCAGTAACTTGTCCCTTCTGCCTGTGCCATCCTGGTCGTGCAGATATGTGCCGACTGAGATGGCAGCCTCCGAGACGTGGTACCCAGGGCTGACCGCCCACAGGAAGATCCTGTGTTCAAGTTTTTTATTTTACTTTTATTGAAACGCTATTGGAATATTTTAAAATTCATGATCACATAAGTAAGTACCTAAGGATATATTACAGTGCGTTTATTCATTGTTTATTTATATATGGATTGTGTAAAAAAAAGCAAAATTTTGCCGCCCCTCTAAATCTGCCGCTCTAGGCACTGGCCTACTTGGCCTATTGGTAAATCCGCCACTGCATATAGGCTTGCTTTATATTGGAACACGTAATCCATGTTTTGATATACAGGAGGACAAAGCTGCTGGTATGTTTCACGAAAGCGGGTGTGTCATAGTTGTGTGGGTAACTGAATATGCACATTGTCTTAATACATTTACACACACTAGTATGGATCACAGGCTTTCAGAAAAAAAAAATCCGGTATACTGGATATTACTTTCAATGTCATATTTTAGAATGTAGGCTAGTATTTCACGAAAAACTGCAAAAATAGCGTGAAACTTGAAAAACTGGTTATATCCTGTTTTGGGTTAATAATGATAATTTTATAATAATAAATAATGTCAGGACACCTGTCCACACACGGTCGGTTAGCCCCATGCTAAGTTATTAATTAACTTGTGTTATGGGCGCTAACACAACTGATAAACTACATATAGCTACACATATACATATTTATAAATACATATTGTAACACCCAGACCACGGCCAACAAGCATGCTCATCACACAAATGTCGACCGTACCGGGAATCGAACCCGGGACCTCAGGTTCGGCAGTCCGGCATGGTGACCATTGCGCCATCCCGAAATAACAAAATTCTTTGCATACCCTTGAACTTGGAAATTCTAAACTATCTACTTGTAACAATACACTATTTATAGGCAACAAAGTGTGAATGAGATCGTGACCCATTTTTACGCGCGGTACGAACGCGGTACGGACGCGGTATGAATGTAGGGTCCGGCCCTTCTGTACCTAAAATTGAAGGTCTGTGATGAACCTCTATATAAGCAGCGTCCTGTTAACACAGAGAATAATATACATATCTATACCTACCGTTTCCCCGTGCTTGGATCCGCGTCCAGAGAGAGCTAATTTCCACAGCTGGATAGTATAAAGTATATTATTCTGATGACACAACTACCTGCCAATCTTCTCAAAACTCCGTCTTTAACCTCAGCCAATTTGCATAAACATTTTCATACATCCTTATTATATAGTGTACTAGCTTCTGCCAGCGGTTTCACCCGCATCCCGTGGGAACTACTTCCCGTACCGGGATAAAAAGTAGCCTATAGCCTTCCTCGATAAATGGGCTATCTAACACTGAAAGAAATTTTCAAATCGGACCAGTAGTTCCTGAGATTAGCGCGTTCAAACAAACTCTTCAGCTTTATAATATTAGTATAGACTAGCTTCTGCCAGCGGTTTCACCCGCATCCCGTGGGAACTACTTCCCGTACCGGGATAAAAAGTAGCCTATAGCCTTCCTTGATAAATGGGCTATCTAATACTGAAAGAAATTTTCAAATCGGACCAGTAGTTCCTGAGATTAGCGCGTTCAAACAAACAAACAAACAAACAATCAAACAAACAAACTCTTCAGCTTTATAATATTAGTATAGATAATATTAGTATAGATTGAACCCCCAAACAACTGAAATATACCAGTAACACTGGTACTGGTACTGGTACTGGTACAGCCTTTTTATCGTCCCACTGCTGGGCACAGGCCTCCTCTCACACGGAGAAGGATTGAGCATTAATCACCACGCTTGCTCAATGCGGGTTGGTGATTTCAGACTAAATAGTCCAGGTTTCCTCAAGATGTTTTCCTTCACCTTTTTATCAGCCATTGGTGTCCAAGATATACTTAGAAAGTACATACAAACTTAGAAAAGTTGCATTGGTACTTGCCTGAACTGGAATCGAACCCACGCCCTCATACTCGAGAGATTGGTTCTTTACCCACTAGGCCACCACGACTAGTAACACTAGCATCCTTTAAAAGTTTAAAATCATCTCAAGCTCATTATTTTCTTTAAATATTACTGTTTCCGCTTCACGGAACTCCGGATATATTTTGTAAGTAGTTCTGGCAAAGCGCCAGCCGTTGTATTTCAGCACAACATTGTAAAATCCTTTCTATTTACATTTTATACTGTGTTTGGTCACGTTTCTCTTTGTGTACTGATTTAATTTTGTGCTAGTGGTTATATTTTGTACGGTCTTAAAAGATGCTAGGTACAGTCGGAGTTCTATGGAAGATGTTCATGTAGAATAAGTATTTCGAAAATGTTGAAATTTGGGTCTTTAATATCATCTGCCTTGCTTTCTCAAATATCATGAAGTCTGGTTCGGTCTGTATTTAATATAATTGAAAACCTTTTACAGCTAATGAATGTGTAGGTACCTGACTCTTCTTATTTTACTCTTGCTTAACCGAATTCCCAAAAAAGAGTACTTTCTCCATTCGTCGGAATCTTTTATCCCATTGCTTTCTTTTGTGTCGAACGATACACACCTATCTTCATTTTGGTAGCTAGTTGCTAACTTCGCAATAGCAAAGTTATTTGATGAGAACTCTAAATGACATTTCGTTACCATATTGGTCTAAAGATTATTAAAGTATGTTGACCTCAACTAGGAACGTAACTTATTGTTAGGCTAATAATGAAAGTTAGCCAAACGCTTTATGTAACGCCTAAATAATACCAAATTCGCTGCAACGTTCATATTATTTATGTACGGTATTGAATTTTATGATCACTTTCAAAGCTATGGTTTCAAAGAATATCTTTGTCGGTAGTGTGGTGATCTGGTGTAAGGTAAAAATCTTTAGAGGACTTATCCACAAATAAATACTTTTTCAATAGAAACCCAAAAAACTGAAACTTATGTATGTAATGTAGCCACGTTTTATTTTTAAGCTGTGTTTTATTTTTATTTTCCTCCCTCAAGGAATACAGGCGAGATGTTCTATTCTAATTATCTTGCTTGCTCCTACTGCTAATACATCAACACAATAATCAACAAACTAATACTAATTGCACCCATTAAAACATAATTGAGAGCACCCATCAACTCATACACTGGTGTTGAAAACCCACAGTGTAGTATTACAGTCACGATAATATTCAAAGTGACGATTGCACTGTGTGAAGCTAAGAGCATCCAACCAACTGGAAACGTCTTGAGCTCTTAATGTGTATGCGTCAAAGTCTGCCTATATAGGTACGCGCGGGGCGTCGAGGCAACGCAATAAATAGTGATAGCTTACTCATGCATTTCCCATCACATCGATATGTAAGCACTCGAAGAATTTACAAACAAGATAAACATAATGCACACTTTTGCGTACGAGTATGAGCGTCGCTTATTTAAAACGTTTCATATTATAAACGTATGTAAACGTTTCATTGAGTTTCTTGCCGGTTCTTTTAATCACACCCACTCTTTGGTTCTCTGCAACTGTCTTGACTTTTCGTTTGCTCTAATATACCTACCTATCTGAAAAAGAGAGTGAGTTTTGCTCTCATACTTTTGACAGGCAGACATGTAAGGACGGCAATGTCGTATCCAGATGCTAACACTCTGAGACATAAACACTTGAAGCGTATCATTGGCGGCATTGATCCGCTCGAGTTATATTTGTTCAGTGCATGCGCCTACGCACCGCTTTGTTACAGTATAGGGGAGTTTCAGTAGTGTTGTTTGTTTTGGAAATGGCTTTTGTATTGCTAGATTTGACTTTGATATCAGTTCTATTCGTATTTATGGTTTTGAGACGATACTATGCTTTAACATTTTTGGGGTATCTTAATGGTTTTGGAGCTTAAAGTGTATTGTTCGTTAGTAATCCACAGATGCTTGGAAACGGTCGAACGTCTCTAAAATATATCTTTGGTTGCTATGAGCCTTCTAGTGCCCTAATAATATGAAAACTACCAATCCTGGTAGGTTACAGAAGATAGTTCACCTAAGTTTCTTTTAAACTTCCTCAATATTCAACCTTGTTATTGAACTTATTCTTAAATCTTCCATCTGACCCCTTACTGCTGTAGGTGCAGTGAGAGGGAATGTCAGTCTTTTACTGACTTAATTCCATCTTTTTTGCTTCTAGAGCCCTTTGTGTACCAGGGCCGCGACAACTCCCAAAGACTAGTCCACTTAGTTTATTCTAAACTTCCTCAATACACAACCTTGTTATTGACCTCTAACACAAAACTCGAGCACTTATATTTGCTTGTACATTGACATGATCTAATTTGAGTGTTGGTCCTGTTTTGCAACGCGCTACAGCTGACTCAGGTATGCAGTCATGACCTGTTTTAGATCGCTAATAAGGATCGCAGACGCGAAAATAAAATGTTTTTGAGACGTGTGTATGTAACTTTGTAGTATACTGTTTCCCGCGGTTTTTTCCGGTGTCCCGTGGAATCTACTTTTCATACCGGGATAAAATATAGTGTACCTTTCCACCAGTAAAATAATTTTTCAAATCGGTTCAGTAGTTTCGGAGTCTCTGTACACAACAAAGAGACAAATATACAAAAAATATTTTAGCAGGTGTTGCATAATTTAGTATATCCTTAATTTACGTTATAAAGGTTAAATTATTTGTAAATGTCTTGCAATTTACAACATTATCAGATCTTTATCTTTTGTTAATAAAAAAATGCATACCTACTTACATAGATGAAATCGATACAAACTTATATGTATTAATTTTAATATTTATTAATTGATTGACATATGTACATATTCATGTATATGCAACATCCCAGGTGCAAAAGTTTAAACAAACAAGTGTTAGTAAATAAATAAATTCCTTATAATTATAAAGTATTTCGACATCCGATGATCTCGTCTTGTATAACTACCTGTTAATTTTCTTTAAAGTGTAATTAAGTGATGATATGCGGGCCTTGGACGGAATTTCAGTCTGATAGTTAAACGAAGTCACCTTGAAGAATTTTAGAGGTCCTTATTGATTTTGCTTATCGTTTCAGTATGTGTCATACTTAAGATAATTATAATATATGTATTGAGATACTTATTTATTCAGTGTAGTTTTTGAAGAAAAATAACATCATAATTTCACTTTAATTTGCCAATTTATTGAACTGTTTGAACATTTAGTGATAAAAATTAGTCATAGTGATAATTGTTTTAATGTCAGCTAATCACCATTGCCAATTGCACCATTTAATAATTCTCTTGCATGCTGATAAAATATTGTATTGTTTCTTTATTCAGTTTTGAAATGTTTTGAATGCCCGGAGCCCTCTCGTTTTTAAACCTGTTAGGTAAGGGTGTTATAAGATGACTACTGACTGATGATATGTGTTTGTTTGTGGCATCGTAGCTATTATAAACGGTTGGACCCATTTGGATGCGGCTTTTTTATATGACAGCTGGTTCATCATCGACGTTTTAAACCTTTAGGTTCATAACGTCAACTTCCCAAAATGTTCACACTCCCAAAACGTCCACTTCCCAAAATGGTAATTCCCTAAATGTCTATTTCCCATTTCGTCTACTTTCCCATAACGACGAAAAATCTTTAATTCCCAAAAAGTCCACTTCTCATAAGGTCAACTCTCAAAACGTCCATTTTCTAAAGTTTTTTTTTTTATCAAAATGTTAAGGCTTACGGATTCCAGTCGGAAGCCCATGCCCATCATCATCCTCCGAGCCTTTTTCCCAACTATGTTGGGGTCGGCTTCCAGTCTAACCGGATGTAGCTGAGTACCAGTGCTTTACAAGAAGCGACTGCCCTGCCTGACCTCCTCAACCCAGTTACCCGGGCGACCCAATACCCCTTGGTTAGACTGGCTGGCCCATGCCCATGCTTCCTCCAAAATACATACAGAAGACATGGAAAGATATATTAGCAAATGTACAATGATGACTACAGGTATGAAGATATTTAAAACTTATTTTGAAAAACAATGGATGGCCATATCTTCCTATAAAATGTGTATATAAAGGTAATCATAGAACAATATCAAAGATTCGTATTAAAAAGCAAATCAACCTTTTTAATCTCCATTGCGCAATTTTATTTACTCACTAGTTGTGTTCGGCGTTGCAATGCTCCGTCTAATTAAGAGGACGAATTGGAATTTTTGGCCCCAAGGATGTCAATTTTTCTCAGTAAATACAAAACGGATCAAAATACAACTTGGTTACCTGAAAGTTCATGATATAAACCTTATTTTGTTAGTTGTAGAAACATGATTAGGTAACTTTTATAACAGAGAAAAATATATCAAACATACCTCTTTTTAAAAAGAGATTCACATATTATGGGCAAACGGGACCGATTTAAGCCTCTTAACTTTTTTAGTAGTTGAGTATATACATACTCTTTAAAATTGTAGTAGGAATTTTTATTAAATTATCATTTCTAAATATTAAAATTACAAAACCATTTTGTCGCTTACGACTTTTAGTTATAAGCTAGCGCGCGTATTGTTATCCTCGCCCCGCTCAGACGCTCCGACCCCTTTTGGCGCCTTAGATGCGCGTGCCGGTTATGGAATTATTGTTGACCACTTCCTCGCCTTAACCTATTTACCCTACGTTTATTTATTCTTAATTGATTTTAATTTTAAGCACAACTTTCTTAATTCTTTGTTTTTTTTCTCATAAGCCTTAACAAACATCCGAACTGAGAACCTCCTTTTTTAAGTTGATTAAAAAGGACTATAAAGCGTTTCTTTTCGTTTTTTAAGAAAATATAGGACAAGTGTTACATTTTGTGAACTAGACGTTTTGGGAGTAGTCGTTTTGAGAAACGGACTATTTGGGAATTGGTCGTTATGGGAAAGTAGACGAAATGGGAAATAGACATTTAGGGAATTACCATTTTGGGAAGTGGACGTTTTGGGAGTGTGAACATTTTGGGAAGTTGACGTTATGAACCTAAAGGGTTTTAAATGTCAACTTTTTGCAATAGGCGATGATATCCATCAAAGTGCCGATGATATCTATAACTATCCAAAAAATAATATGAGTATAATATTATATCTCCAATACAGAATCCAATACTTCACCACGCAAGCTACAATAACACCTGAATTAATATTTTATTAACACAGTTTATTGACCCAATACTCAGACATGTGAGTATTGATCGCTTGGCAAACGATATAAGTCATTCATACACTCACTCGTATCATGAACGATAATAGTTCTGAGAAAATTGAAAGTGTTTATGTTGAATAACATCATTTACCTACACACGTGTCATCATAACAATGTTTTGTAATGATAACATAGATAGCATTATTTACAAGTTGTTCAGATATGCAGGTATGTAAAATATGTAGGTGCTTTAAAGACGGCAGCGTGTACATAAACTAATGCTAAGCGGGCCTACGTAGACCTAAATACCTGTATTTGTCATCACAAATGTAATAATACTATGTGTTATTCTATACTAGACAAGTATTATGCTTCGTACAAATATTATGCAGGACTATTTTGTATGTTTATTTGTGCCTTTACGGCTCTGAAAGTACTGTATCGATTTTCAAATCGACTGTCCTTAGGTAACACACGGAGGCTATATTTGATCCTGCTACTTGAACGAGTTTCCACGGGTTGGGACTGAAACAACGGGATGAATCTTTGATTACGACAATATGTTTGTTAATGTTTTCAGTTAAAACATAACAAGCTCAAACCAATAAAATCATAATAAAACCAATCCTTAGAATAATTAATTTAAAACTAAACTTCTTCCCAAAACACTAAATTACCCACGACGGAAGCTTCGTCAGATCAAAGAGCTGGACAAGTTATGTCAAACTATTAATACTTAGTCCAGACGCTGTCGACGCGTCACTATAAATTTAGCGCGATCGACGATAGCAATTAATGGCTCTCGATCTTTATAGCTTGTGTCTTTGGTTTGCAGAATGTTACTGCAATTTTACTTGGTAGAATCTTCATCTTCTTCATAACGGGGTCTGCTTTTGGTATCCTCTTCATCCACTTCGCTCTGTCCTGGACATCTTCTTCGAGTTCGTAGACGAGTATTTTGCTAAATTCCAAGTTTTGGGTCTAGATTCAGCCGTGCATCGAAGACCACGTAAATGTAGATTCTGCGCCTCTCCGGTCGTGTCGGATTACGAGAGTGAAGGAATAGAGCGTCAAATACTTTAATTATAAGCTATCCCCTACAAAACTAGCACTGAAGCATGAGACAGTCTGTCCATCTGTTGGTTCTGCTTACTTATGCGCTTGATAACGAGTTGAATCATCTGTAACACGTTATTGTTCAGTCGGGTCTTAGCTTTTATATATCGTCATTGAATACCAGATTTATGAATAACACGTATTGTTATTTGTTTCCTTATTGACGCTGAAAATCCATTGAGTTTTTTGTCAACATAGGCGCTATGCTTCCATTTTCTGTTTGTATAGGTGACACGAGTTTATGATTCTGAGCGCGCTATACATATACAAAAAAAAATCATCATCATTTATTGAATAATTTGATACAAATAGTGATTATTATATGTGATGAAGATGTTCAGTAGCTGGAGATTGACCGAAATTAGATTCCAAGTGTAATCATAATAATTGTAACCCCTTTTTATCTTGTTACAGGTCGAAATGGCATGTGAACTACGAAAACCCCTATTCGTACACGAAAAAGAAGCTCAGGACGACTTAATAAAAATTCTAGACGAATTTGGTAGTCGTCTGCCGGCTGTTGTCATTCACTCATTCACTGGGTCCGTGGAACAAGGGTTAAAGTATATCGAGAAGGGGTTCTACCTCGGTATAACGGGTTATATTTGTAAGGACAAGTCTGATGGTGGAATCAGAAGGCTGTTGTCAGAAAGGTTGCTGCCGTTAGACAAGTTGCTGGTGGAGACTGACTCGCCGTTCATGTATCCCAATATGAGGGCTTCGAAGCTGCCGCTGCATGTTAAAGATTCTTTGACTGAGAGGTGAGTTTGGTTAATGTGTTTACTTATAAACTGTAGGGTCAGGCAAAGTAACTAGCTCTGGTGAACTTCTTCTTCTTTATATGTCTTAATGGTATAAAAGGGTTGGTATAAGCCGGTCCATCCGGTTAAACTGGAAGCCGACCCCAACGTAGCCGGGAAAAGGCACGGGAGAAGATGATGATGGGTGGTTAAGTTTATTGTATGTTTCTGTGGCATTGGTGCTCTCTGCCGATTGGAAAATCTATGGTTATTCCATTGACATATGAAAAACTTCCTAGACCAGAAAAGCCTATCAGCTTTTTTTGTAACTGCTTACGTTAATAGTAGTTTTCTTAAATATCCGTACCATACCTCCTTCATATTTCTGACATAGAACATTTTTATACTGAACGAAAATTCAGCCTTAAGTCTGGTTGTAGTAAGGAAACAAATATCGATAACCTTTTTAAAACCGGACAGATAGGCGTTATCTAGACAAAACTACCGAATGATAACGCGCAGCTAGACATTAGATTATTGGGACATATGATGTCGATAAGATATACTCTACTTTGGTACAGATAACATAATCTCAATAACATGTTATTTATCTAAATAATCGTGCAACGTGCTATTTTCGTGACTCGCGAGATCATACCTATCGTGTTTGGAATGCACTCATTACGGCAAAAAATCGATTAAATCTATAGTGTTGAGTTGGTTTCTTATATCGATTAATTAAAACTCTTTCATGCATTGTCGTTAATTTTAAGTAGTAAAACCGAAACTCCAATAAAACCGTCAACGTGTAAAAAGTTATTGAGTTTTCCAATTAATATTGACTCGGTTAAATAGTGAACAAGATACATGTTTGAAGATTTTAACGATAAAGAAGTTTTATCTTTTGCAGAGCGGAGTTTTACATTATCCAAGCCTTTTTCCCAACTATGTTGGGGTCGGCTTCCAGTCTAACCGGATTCATCTGAGTACCAGTGCTTTTACAAGAAGCGACTGCCTATCTGACCTCCTCAACCCAGTTACTCGGCAACCCAATACCCCTTGGTTAGACTGGTGTCAGACTTACTGGCTTCTGACTACCCGTAACGACTGTCAAGGATGTTTAATGACAGCCGTGACCTACAGTTCGTGCCATCCGAAACACAGTCCGAGACACAGAGCGGAGTCTTACCATATATTTAATTATTTGTCATCTTAATGATCGTGAGGGTCAAAAATCATCCCTTTTTAATGATTAAATAAACCGTAATTAAATAAACAATTCATTATTTCCAGATCGATGAACTTCGTGAACCGCTACTGCACGTTCCAACGCAACGAACCTTGTGCCCTACCAGCTATCGTGGAACTGATCGCCGGTTTCCTCGGCCAGAAACCTGAGGATGTCGCCTTAGCCACTGCTTTCAATGCCTTGAAGATCTTCGGACTGAGCCAGTGAGGGGTCATGGTAAGATATACAATATGTAACGAAAACCCTGTCCGATACGCGAAGGTATTGTATGAAGGATATAAAGTCGCGTGAGAATGTCTCGACGAGAAATTTTGCCGAGATATGCGAGAACTCTGATATTCACACTTCTTTCTCTTCTGTTTGTGGTTTTCTAAATATCAATTTGTATATCAGGGTTTTCTTTACATATTGTATGTATTAAAAAGGGTTTACAAAAGGGATGTTAGGAGAAATTTGTGCATTAAAAAATAGGGGTTAAATAATAATGAAAGAATCGAAAATGAGTGCCTTAGCGCCAATAGTGCCTTGATTACAATGAGTCAATTATGTTCCCAGATAAATCAGTTATTGTATTTACGAGATCCCAGTTGTGATTTATTCTAATTTAGATTCGATTTGTGGTTTCCTTCGACCGTCATCCGAATAGTTCATGATTTTCGAACGAAATTGTGAATTATGTAACCAGTAACTAACCTCGAAAATTGAATACTCATGTTCATTGTTAACGTGCATTTCGATAATGACAACGATGATGTGGATTGAAAAAAAAAAACGATTTATTTAAGTGGCACAATGAGGCTATTTGACAGTTTTTGCGACTTGTTCTGATATCGATTTTTTATCGATACTCAGATTCGCAATACGTCCTAATTCGATATTGTAAACATTCGGTAAAATCTTGCCATTGAATTAGATAAACTAACATTAAATGTTGCCTCTCTAAATCGTAAGTTTTGACGATAAGTGTTGCCAGATTTTGGTAGAATCGATACATTAGGATATACTTGATTGGTTTTAACTAAATTGTTGAATGAATTTATCGATGTTATAAACATTAACTGAAGCAGCTAATTCGATTGTGATTTAATAAATTATTTTAGTTAAATAAACTTTACAGATTATTCAGCGTTTATATTTATTTAGAGTTTATTGTCTGTGGAGTTGGTTTGACTAACTGTCAGTATTGTTATAATGTAGTTTTGTTTATGACTCGAAAAGTGTTGTGAACCGGTCAAGTTGATTCTTATATATCGATAAATGAATAATAATTATCATAATAATGAAAAAAAAACTACGCAAGTTACAAAAGCGTACCTGAGACGCGCCAAGTCTAAATTATTGCCATTGAAGAAAAAGTACTTGGTATTTTGCATAATATAGAACATCTTTTTTTATGATTAAGTTTTTTTGACTATGATTTGTGGCTTATGTATGCACACGCCTTTAAATTCGGTGGCAACGAGGTCTTAGTCAGACTGATCTCAAAGATACCGTGTTTGAATATAACTTAATTTGAATTATATTATTTTCACTAACAGAATTAAATATTTAGAAAAAAACGCCTGAATTAAATTCAAAGCGTTTTTTGTTTATCCCCTTAGTGTTGCAGAACATTTTATCGATATTATTATTTGTAATTAATGTCTTAAGTTTAAGTAAATGTAAACCATGTTTGATACTAACCTTTGTATGTAAATGTAGTTAAGGCGACTTATTTTAAGATAGATATTTTGTCGCCAAATATTTAGAGACGTTAATGTTTTGTACGTTTTTATATAAATAAGTACGATGACATGCGAAGCGGAGAAACAGACCGTATGAGTCTATAAATATTATTTTTTTACACGCCAAGTTATAATAAGGAGTTTGTGCGTCTGTTTTTTCGCTTTGGATGATAAACTCGTCTTGCCTTCGTAATCGGTAAAGTGAACTGCAACGCTAAGCTACTTTCAACGGCCAGTTGCCATCTATAAATCTATGTGCACGGTGTTAGGTATCTCTAGTTATTCTCGCTCTGTAGAGCATTCCTAATCGAATTACAATATTTATATTTTTCATCGAATATTTGTAAATAGTTTGAGCAAAATGTGTAATTAAAATAAATATAAATAATTATTTAATTAATTAATGTTAATTTAATGCTGGTAGTCACAACGAAATCAAAGACTGCAAGTATTAAAAAATGTGAAACTTGACATGTTAATTGTTTACGTTTTTGTATCGATATTTTTTACGTATTTAATCGTTTATTTGTAAGAAGTACTGTTATTCCTTTATTTTTTGACAATTTGTTGTAGTGTGTAAGTGTGGGCTGGCGGGCGTTCTATGTATGATTGCAATGTATAGATATTGTGTATTACCCCACCCGGGTTTTAGGGTCATTGTGAGTTACCCTACCCGGATGTGATGGGGTTAACGTCCGCCGGCCCGGGTCGCGATTTAGTGCCTTCGATGAAACGTCCTTTTGTGATACAATATTTTCATAGAATGTACAGATTATTTCTTTCAATATACAATTAAAGAGATTATTTATTGTTTTATTTTTGATCTTAACCCTACTTACTGCCTAAAGTCAACCTTTTGAAGAAGGGCGACATTTCTAGTGTACAAGATTGAGAATTAAATTAGCCATCTTCCAAGGATCATATAAAATTGGCAACAGTATGTAGTACTGATGACAATACAATAAAATGTCTCTCTTCTAATCCAATGGAATAATTTTTATTTTCTACTTATTTACAGATTTTGGCAGTCAACATAATATTACACGTAATGTATAAAAATAATACAGGAAGCATTGCATATTGAAATGGAACAGAAATCTTTAAAATAGTACATTATATAATACTGGAATTTGTATAAATATGTCATGTCTAAAATGTCTAAAAGTTTGGTATAATTGAAATAGATTTACCCTATATGCTTGAATGTATTTCTGCAAAACATTTATATTGTTCAGCATATTAAAATTGAAACGCAACTCCTAACAAAATAAAATTGAAAACAACAATTTTATAACGATAACAAAAGTCGCCTTGATAAAGGGATACAATAACAACAAAGTTCACCGACGACATAAACGTCAGTTTTCTTTCAATAACTTTTTACCAAGAATTCTATTTTCAAAATAACCAAAAAAAAAAAAACGGTATCTTTAGTTGTCGATAATCTGCAACCATAAGCAAGTCATGGGTTACGGATGACTGAGACTAGCGCGAACTAGATGCTACTATCATAATTTTAGGGCAGAAACTATTGTCTATTGCTAAAACGTGCCTTTGTAAGTAGAATTTCTGCAGCTTTTGTTCTTGAAACTTATACAATTTGCATTAATTCCTAGCCTCCTGACTAAAAGTCATAATATCCATGCAGGCCATCTTAAATAATTTATTTGTGGGCCACAACTCTCAATTGCCAAAACACAATTCAGATGTCACAGTTCAAAAGTATAATAAATTGATCTGATAACTAATTTAAAATATTAGCTTCACAATACATTTTCAAGCTAATACACATTAGGTGTATTAAAACCACACTATCAACACAATTTATTCTCAAAATCATCCACAACACAGCACTGTCAATTTTAATTCACAATTGGTTTTTTCCCTAAATATATCACAGTCACATTTAACTTTTGTCAAGTTTCTTCACAATGCCGGGTGGTGGTGAGGTGAGGACCTTTCTGGACAGTCTCACGTGACCGGAGACAGGGTCTCGGCCGAAATACTTGACTTGTATCTCTGAGCCCACATCCAGGCCTAGAACTGATGGATGCTGGATCTGTGGAAGATAGATTGAAGGATTATTTGCAAACTTAAGATGAACGGGAAAATCAAATACAAAAATAAAATATTTTATTTTGGACCAGTTGTAGTACGTAAGCAAAAAACTTTAATATTAATCACAGCAAAAACAGATTAACTATCTTTTGATATTTCATCTATCATCTATCTTATATTACAAATGTTGCTTGACAAACTTTTCAAAGGAAAAATATAATAACATTTCCAGTGAGAGCCAAACATTGTGTCAACAGTAACAATAACATCAAATCCTTACCTTTCTATGATCCAGCTGCAAATTATGCACCAAAGCCGGGGTCATACCCGTGAACAAGGTCACTAGGACCCCTATATCCCTTACTTCAACGACTCTAGCCTTATAAATAGCTCCGAACTCTAATTCTGGAGTCTTTTCAGTGTTTAACCAGGAAGCGATGCGGCTGCGGGCCTCGTCCATGGCCGCTTGAGATGGCGCGAACACGCTGTATTTTATATCGTCTATGGGTGTTACCTGGGGGTATAATAAAACTTATTATATTAAAGTGATGGTTAAATAACTTTGACGGTCCCAAGTTAATTATTTATTAAGAGAAAACAATTGCAGGTAGGTTACAATTCGTCAGCAGTGTAATTTTACAATAATAAATTACAAGTAATTAAAAACAGTGCACTACCAACTTAATATAAATGAAATAAAATTAGAATAATACAAAAGAGCTGGATACTATTGACTCCACAAAAGAATCACAGAATGAATGAATAAACACTATTGCTCTCGCAAATAACAAGTGCAAAAGTATAATCCGAGTAAAGTTGTTTTCTACGCAGCGACTCAAGCAATGTTTTGTAAAGACAAAAAGTTTGGTGAGATCACATAGTTTAAGTAACGTCAGTTATAAGCCGGATTGAGTTCATTATTACCTGTACACCAGTTTCCACATACAACTTCTTCAGGTTGGCGCCTCCCATGCCGAGGAGTTTGGGTCTCTTGTGCACTTCCACCTCCATCTCTTCGATAACTGGCATGTTCTCTTTGTGTCCTTCTCTAAAAATAATAATATGAAGATTATATTAGTCAGGTTTTGTCAAAGAGTTATTACTGTGTTACAAAGAAATTAGGGCAATAAATATCGTTATATTCTTGAATAAAGTCGTGTAACCTAACCTAACGTCACTTTTTTAGTATCTATACTAATATTATAAAGCTGAAGAGTTTGTTTGTTTGTTTGAACGTGCTAATCTTAGGAACTACTGGTCCGATTTAAAAAATTCTTTCAGTGTTAGATAGCCCATTTATCGAGAAAGGCTATAGGCTACTTTTTATCCCGGTACGGGAAGTAGTTCCCACGGGATGCGGGTGAAACCGCTGGCAGAAGCTAGTACAATATATAACAAAACTACCCGTTAATCCGACAAGGATGGCCCCTTATAAAGATATAAGATGTCTAGCCGGATAGTTTCTTCATTTCTTTTTAACCGACTTCCTAAAAAGGAGGAGGTTCTCAATTCAGGTGCTTGTATTTTTTTTTACAAAATAAACCATAACTTAGTAAAGCTGGAACTTTTTAAGACCACATTTCACAGTAAGGTAGACGTAAACTAACCTCGGTTTATCGATACACTTGTTCATAATATCGATAATCTTGCTCTTAGCGTCGCATGCCTTCTGTACGGACTCCATGACTATCTTGAGCGGTAGGCCGGACACTTTGATATCGGCTTGTAGCGCGGTTATTCCTTTTTTGGTGCCGGCGATCTTGAAATCCATGTCGCCCATGTAGTCTTCTATACCCTGTAATATGGAAAAGGCAGGTTTTAGTAAACTGTCATAAATATTAAATAGTAGAGGCGCAAAAACTCTTTGGCTTTAGGGGAAAAAATCCTGAGGCAATAAGGCTCAAGCAACAGAAATCACTAATTTGTCTTTTGTGATGATTTATTAATTCCATCCGTGTACGAGGGATTTGCTTTCCTCATTTGGATAGGGATGAACAGTTCAGAACGGGATAAATAATCCTACATCTTGTCCTGGCACAATTTATCGAAAAATTGGATCAGTCATTCTTGAGGTATAAATAGTACTTAGTACAGTACTAATAATGGAGATCATACGTTTTATACGTAAGATGTGCCCAGCAGTAGAATTGTAAACTTTTAGATACTTATCACATCTTTAAAAAAATCGCAGTTGCATCTGCCTATTTGCAAGTAAATAAAAAATTACAGAAGAGATTTTTATGTCAATAATTACTAAGGCGCATAGTCGATATCTGTGCAAATTTGAGGTCAGGTCACTGAAAGATATGTTCCAAAATCCTAAATAACTACAAAATAAAAAGTCAGACTCACTAACAAATCAGTGAGTATCCTGTAGTCAGCTATCTGTCCTGTCTGGTCGGGACGGGACACCAGGCCTATCGCAACGCCGGCCGCCGGCGCCGTCAGCGGTACTCCCGCATCCATCAGGGCGAGGGAACCGCCGCATACTGAGGCCATTGAACTTGAACCTGGAAGGAATTATACAGTTGTTTAATTCTATGTTTCTTGCGTGGTTTCACCTAAATTCTACGAAAACTGCTTCCCGCATATTGATAAAAAGTAGCTTATAATTTAATTATATTGTCATCTTTCCTCAAAATCCAATAATCCCCGGCGGTCCACTCCGCCCCACCTCGCCTGTCGCGCATGTCGGGAACTCACCATTAGACTCCAGCACCTCAGCAGTAAGCCTGACAGTATACGGCAGCTGCGGCACCACAGGCAGCAGCCCCCGCTCCGCTAGGGCTCCGTGTCCCGCCTCGCGCCGCCCCGCCGGTCCACTCCGCCCCACCTCGCCTGTCGCGTACGATGGGAACTCGTAGTGGAGGAAGAAACTCTTTTCTTTTATGCCGCTGGAATTTTAAGTATGAAAGATTTGGTATATAATATAGAATACAGAGTTAGAAGCGGTGAAAAGAATAGATGTCAAACAAAAGAACTGGAACTCGTTGTGACATAGATGGCAAAAGAACTCGTTATAACATGGATGGCAAAGGAACTCGTTATAACATGGAAGGCAAAGGAACTCGTTACAACATACATGGCAAGGGAACTCGTTGTAACAGATGGCAAAGGAACTCGTTATTACATAGATGGCAAAGGAACTCGTTGTAACATAGATGGCAAAGGAACTCGTTGTAACATAGATGGCAAAGAAACTCGTTATAACATGGAAGGCAAAGGAACTCGTTATAATATAGATGGCAAAGGAACTCGTTGTAACATAGATGGCAAAAGAACTCGTTGTTACATAGATGGCAAAGGAACTCGTTGTAACATAGATGGCAAAGGAACTCGTTGTAACATAGATGGCAAAGGAACTCGTTGTAACATAGACGGCAAAAGAACTCGTTATTACATAGATGGCAAAGGAACTCGTTGTAACATAGACGGCAAAAGAACTCGTTATTACATGGAAGGCAAAGGAACTCGTTACAACATACATGGCAAGGGAACTCGTTGTAACAGATGGCAAAGGAACTCGTTATTACATAGATGGCAAAGGAACTCGTTGTAACATAGATGGCAAAGGAACTCGTTGTAACATAGATGGCAAAGAAACTCGTTATAACATGGAAGGCAAAGGAACTCGTTATAATATAGATGGCAAAGGAACTCGTTGTAACATAGATGGCAAAAGAACTCGTTGTTACATAGATGGCAAAGGAACTCGTTGTAACATAGATGGCAAAGGAACTCGTTGTAACATAGATGGCAAAGGAACTCGTTGTAACATAGACGGCAAAAGAACTCGTTATTACATAGATGGCAAAGGAACTCGTTGTAACATAGACGGCAAAAGAACTCGTTATTACATAGATGGCAAAGGAACTCGTTGTAACATAGATGGCAAAGGAACTCGTTGTAACATAGATGGCAAAGGCCATCAACGAGTTCCTTTGAACTCGTTGTAACATAGATGGCAAAGGAACTCGTTGTAACATAGATGGCAAAGGAACTCGTTATTACATAGATGGCAAAGGATGCTTGCTTACATTCTACAGATTAATTTTCGAATTATTAACTCAATACAGATACTTGGGTATAATATACCCGCACTCACCTAGTAAGCATGGTGAGCGTGTCCATCTTGAGTGCACTGTCGGCCGAGTCGAAGGCGACGGTACACAACACCTGCGTCTGTCCGCGCTGGAACACCGCGCTGCCGTGCAGAGGCTCATATAAGGAAACCTAGACGAAACAAAGAAAATACATTAACACAAGACAAACACAATTACGGGAAAAAGTACTTACATAAAAAATGCATGTTAATAATCTTTCTAGTACATCTCCCCAGCTATGTTGGAGTCGGCTTCTAGTCTATCCGAATGCAGCCGAGTACCAGTGTTTTACAAGGTGCCTTACCACCTCAACCCCCGGACAACCCAATGCCCTTTGGTAAGACTTGATGTCAGACTTCCTGGTTTCTGACTTCACGTTACGACTGCCAAGGATGTTAAATGACAGCCGGGACTTATAGTTTAACATGTCCTAAGAAACACAGTCAATGGTGTCCAAGATATCTATACTAATATTATAAAGCTGAAGAGTTTGTTTGTTTGAACGCGCTAATCTCAGGAACTACTGGTCCGATTTGAAAAATTCTTTCAGTGTTAGATAGCCCATTTATCGAGGAAGGCTATAGGCTACTTTTTATCTGGGTCCGTGCCGAGGTTCCCACGGGATGCGGGTGAAACCGCTGGCAGAAGCTAGTGTATAATAAAGAAGAAAAAATTGTTTGTTTGTGATGGCTAAACCTAATAACTACTGGTACTTTTAAAAGTTCTTTTATCATTAGTAAGTGACCTTATTTGCAAGTAATATAGGCTACATACCGGTACGGACAGTAGTTCCCTCGGGACGCGGGTGAAACCTTGACAAAACAGCTAGTTTGTGTGTGTAGGGCCGGTTTCAGGTCAGGCAAGTACCAATGCAACTTTTCTGAGTTTATATGTACTTTCTAAGTAAGTATATATATTAGTACAAAATAACTTCTTACCTGACAACCAATCTGCCTCAACTCATCTAAATGCCGTCCATCACAGCGTATTTCCTTCTCAAATATCATGTCTCTGAATATACTCTTCAGGTTAGCGTTGAAGCAATCCTGTAGTTGTGCGACATCAGCCTCTGTTTCCCGCATCTGATTAAGTACTGTTTGACGGAGGTCCGATATCGCGTTGTCTCTGGACATCTTGTCGTGGGAGTAGTCACTGGGGGTTGAAAAATATTGTTAAATACGGCCAATCTATGCTTATATTATGAATGCGAAAGTAATTCTGCCGGCCTGTGGCGCAAAACTACTGAAGTTATTTAAATGAAATTCGGTACATGGATAGTCCTGAGATAGGAATTAAAGTAGTTGGTAATATATGCTCTGATATTTTTTTATAATTATGTATTTGGTGCAATGGGTATTTTTAACGTTAATATTATACAGATTTGCGTTATCAGTATAGAAGCAATTGTTTCTTCAAGAAGTGAACCATAAAACAGTGAAGTGAAAAAGTACAATAAAATTTATTTTTACCTCAATATCTCTCTAAGCTTCATAGAAGACAATGTGTTGATAGAGTCGACAATCTCTTGAGGCAACCCGGGCGGGGCCTCGTACACCCGCTTAGTCTTACCATGGAGTTTCTGTAGCTTCTCTATGCCTTTCACTATGTGTTGGGCCTCTTTGGTACCTGAAATTTATACCAAAATTTTGTACTACGTTTGTGGTTATTGTTAATCAAATAAAACCGTTTTATCTATCCTATCAATTTCTGAAAGATGGAAACTGTTTCGCGTACCAGGGATCGCGTAAATATTTTTTTAACTTCGTTCAGTAGTTTTGGAGGCTTTAGTTTACAAACGAACAAAAAAGAAAATCCTCTCTATTTATAGATGGTATAAATAAATAAGCAAACTGTTTACAATAATAAAAAAAAATAACCATAAAAAAACGTACTCTATATTCATACTAGCGACCCGCTCCGGCTTCGCACGGCATAACAGTATTTCCCCACTATTTAATGTATGTTATTATACATATAAACCTTCCTCTTTAATCACTCTATCTATTAAAAAAACCGCATGAAAATCGGTTGCGTAGCTTTGAAGATTTAAGCGTACAAAGGGACATGGGGACAGAAAAAACGACTTTGTTTTATACTATGTAGTGATGCAGGAAAGTAACAGTAACACATAAAAACGAACTAACTGAACTTACTTGCATACCTAATTTGATGGCTTTGAGCAGGTCCTGCTGGAGTATATCCTGGGCGCTTCCCTCCATCATCACAACCAAGTTGCGGTTGGTTGCAGCAACCACAAGGTTGAGAATTGAGTTTTGTAAGTCCTTGCGTGTTGGGTTTATTATCACTTCATTGTCTATTTGGCCTACCCTGTTGAAAGTTTTTGTTGGTAGTTCAAATAAGTACTGTGCACTATAGTAATATTGGCCTAGAAAGAAGTAAGAGACCATCATACGGCCAACTGCATTGGTCATTTGTATTTATAACGAAACTAGTTCACTGGAGGTGCCCAGGCCCCTTAAGTCTCAAAAAAGAGTTGCTAATGAGAAGGAAAACTACAAATTATAAATGTTAGTTTGGTAGCATAGAACTTTTAGACTTATTTAGAAATACATAAATGTGGGGCTTTGAAGCTCTACTCTTGCTATATGGTTTATCCAGCAATGGTAATTGCCGATTCCACAAACCTTAAGCTGCGTCTACGCTAGGAGAGCCGAGCACGAGCGGAGCACGAGCGGAGCACGAACCGAACATAATTCGTCTAGTGTGGACCAACTTACAAGCCTCTAACGAGCGCGCTGCGAGCATTTCGTTCGTGCTCGGCTGCGTTCCGCCTGTTGTCGGTTTTTGACGAACACAAAGGGATTTGCTAACAGTGATCGTTGTAGGTTCGTTGTGCGTCCACACTTGACGCCGCGAACGACAGGCCGAAAACGGCTCCGCTTGTGCTTCGCTCGTGCTCGGTTCGTCTAGCGTAGACCCGCCTTTACACCTCTTTAGTACCGGTAAAAAAGGAGTATAAATAACAATAGTATACAAATGAGATATCCTACCGCACAGCCCCAACAGGACCATTCCACGGTACATCAGACAAAGCCAATGCCGCACTTGCCGCATTGATTGCTACCGTCTCAGGCGGATTTGTAGAGTCTACCGCAAGCATGTTGCATACTATCTGAGTGTCATAGAAGTAGTTGCTAGGAAATAGAGGCCGGAGTGAGCGGTCTATTAGACGTGAAGTTAGGATCTCACGTTCCGTAGGACCTGGAAAAGATTTTGTAAAATAGGTACGCTTTCCAGAAATCAAAAAAATATTGGCATCTTAGGGGAGTTTTCCAACAGTATCAACATGACTTTTTTTTAAATATTTATTATGAATTTCCATGTAAAATTTTTAAAGTAAGCATTTTTTAAGAAAACCTGATGTAAATGAAGTAATGTTGCATTTTTGTCGGTGAGAAAATAGCATATAATTATGAATATTATACAGATTGAATGAATTGATTTGTTAATTAAAACTTTTGATAATAAGATCCTTAATTTACTTGTCTGCACAGTTAGGGTAGTTTATTATTATGACTATTGTGAATTAAAACTCACCTAGTTCCCTCCTCAAAAAATTGGTAGGTATTCGTCCAGCAGCGGCTGCCTTTTGTCTATAATCTACCACAAGAGGTAGGAACGATGCTGTGCTTTGTTTAGCTTTAGAGACTACCGTTGACAGTATTGCTGTGTTCCCTAAATTAGCAACGCAGGCAGCATCTGCAAATCTTGCATATTTGCCTGTCTCAAACTTAATTGTGGTTCTGGAAAGATGAAAATAAGTATGTATAAGCTTCATAAGTACTAACATAGTAAACGTTTTTGGTAAACAGAAAGCGGCTGTGTTTGTTGATGGATGATGTTGGGCTATAACTATTATGAGGAATACTATTAATACCCATAATTTCTCATAAATTTCTTAATGGATGCTTATAAGATAAAAATTGGTGCTTTTATGTGAGAAAAATCAAGGTTTGTGGCCCGCAGGAATGGAAGACCTGCATTGACGAATTATACATATTTAAACACTACCCCTTCAATATAGCAATAACATCTTTGTTGTTAAAAATGTAAGTTATCTCCCTAACCTTATAAAACATAACCTCAAACTTACCCATTTGAAAATGGAATTTCTATTTCACCAACGTCTGATTTTGTAGCGAAACATCTAAAACATCTTCCTTTGTTCGCTATTCGTGAAACAATTAAGCGCTTTTTAGACAACATTGTATAATAGCGTTAATTTTACCAAGGGTCAAAAAAGGGCATATAGAAAATTACGAAACACTAGAAATGTTTTAGTTCCACTTAAACTGAATATGCCAACAATTAAGTAGTACGATACACAGTAACTATACAGAGAATAAGGTCAAAAAAATCAAAAGATAAAGATTTCTAAAATTAATTTGAAATTCGGGATTTCACCAGAACCGAAGGAAATCAACAGTCGCTTTCAAGAGTATCATACTGCCTAATATGAATCATGAAGAATATTTAAGAATAAGCTATCTCGTTTTTGCTTCACAGAGAAAAAATGTTGTCTCTTTCCAAAAGTTTTCAAAAACCTGGAACGCAAATAATCGTTCAGAAATAAAATAATAAAATACTTGGTGATTTTTGGGATATTTCCATCAAGCTGTTAGGTAATATAATTGACGTTATTGCTCCCTACCTTGCGATTACATTCAACAAGTGCATTGACACTGGTGTTTTTCCTGACCTCATGAAACACAGTAAAGTCATACCTCTATTTAAATCAGGAAATAAGACGGACATTACTAATTTCAGACCTATTTCCATCTTACCTGCGTTTAGTAAAATTTTTGAAAAGTTGATACTCAAGCAGCTGCTACGATATTTCAATGTAAATAGCCTCCTTCATACTGAACAATATGGCTTTACAAAAGGTCGTTCAACCACTGATGCTGGTGTTGCCCTTTTAAAACACATTTATAATGCATGGGAAAAATCTCAAAATGCTATTGGGGTCTTCTGTGACCTTTCCAAAGCTTTTGATTGCGTTCATCACGATACACTTTTACGCAAATTACGCTGTTACGGAGTCCAAAACGGAGCTCTAAACGTAATAGAATCGTATCTCCAACATAGATTGCAATGTGTAGATGTAAATGGTGCTAAATCATCGGGCCTTCCAGTTCAGCTAGGTGTGCCACAAGGCTCAATATTAGGTCCATTCTTATTCTTAGTGTACATTAATGATTTACCTTACCACCTCAAAAATATCTGCGATGTTGTATTATTTGCAGATGACACATCTCTTATCTTCAAAGTTGACAGGAATAGAGAGCAATTTGACGACGTAAACAGTGCACTCTCAACAGTTACGCACTGGTTTACAACAAACAATTTAGTACTAAATGCTAAAAAAACAAAATGCATTAAGTTCACTTTGCCTAATGTAAAAAACCTAGGTCCTAATGTTATCCTAAACAACGAGGTTCTTCAAACCGTTGCATCTACCGTGTTTTTGGGTATAACAGTTGATACAAAACTTCAGTGGGGTTCACATATTTCTAGCCTCGCGGGAAGGCTTAGTTCTGCTGCCTATGCCGTCAGAAAAGTTAGACAGTTCACTGACGTCGACACTGCGCGATTAGTGTATTTCAGCTATTTTCACTGCGTCATGTCCTACGGTATTTTGTTGTGGGGCAAAGCCGCTGATATAGAGAATATATTTATTATACAAAAACGTGCTATTCGTGCAATATACAAGTTAGGTACCAGAACTTCCCTCAGAGAGTTGTTTAAAGAAATTGGTATTCTCACTGTAGCATCACAGTTCATCTTTGCCAACATTATGTATATTAGACAGAACCTACATTTATATACCAAAAAAAGTGAAGTCCATAGCATTAATACTAGAAATAAGCATAAACTGTGTGTACCCTATCACCGGCTTCATAAAGTGCATGACACATTTCTGGGTTTAGGTATTCGTTTTTATAATAAGCTTCCTTTGACCTTACAAGAACTGCCGTTTAATAAATTCAAAGAACAAATTAAGGCTGTTCTTATAAAAAAGGCATATTACACCATCAATGATTATTTGAATGATAAAAATAGTTGGTCGCCATGATGAACGCAAGACAGCTATATTAGTTATATTATTTAGATAATTTAAGTTTCTCCGATTCAATCTCTTGACTCAATGACATTTATTTTATTTTTATTTATTATTTTTTAATGTTTTTACATTATTGACAAGATACATTCTTTGTATTAATTTTCTGTTTTGGATTTTAGTAAATAATACTACTTAGCGGGAACTGATAATTTAATCTTGATATTGAGTAGTGTAGCAGTGAGTACGTCATGCTCCCTTAGACGGCACTGCTTGCGGTAGCGTCGGCGGTCGGGTTGCCTCCCTCCCTCAAAAATGTGCGAGGGGGGCGATGGCTGATCCTCGCGTTATGCTCGTGAACGGGTGCTGCTTGTGGTGCCAGGTCGTCTTACTGACTACATATTAGTTTTTTTTTTTTTTGTTTTTATTTGTAAACTCTTTTTATTTTACATATGTTCTGGCTGAGCGGTCTAATTTACTAATTTACTAGTTTACTAGTTTACAAAAGAATAGCACATGTAGGTGGGCACTCCCTGATATTCTAGAGGTAATTGGAGGCTATAATTTTCTGTTCATCAAACATATTCAATGCTTGAGTTAGTTAAGGTATGTAGGGTGAGTGCTAGCTAGCATGTGGTGTATAAATTATTTTTACTGTATTGTCGTCTATTGAAATATACAAATTAAATTGTATACAAATGTACATATCAAACAATGTTTAAGGTTCTTCTAACCTAACAGACAGACATGTGTTGCTGGGGAGTTTGTTGCGCCACTTCTTCTTCCCAGCAAAAACACATAGGAAGTGGTGAAGGGTGGGCGTTTTGGGGGCTGTCTTTTGTAAATTTATTTTTTGACGTTCGAAAAGTGCTGTTTTGCAGCCAAGTTTGAATAAATGACTTTTGATTTTGATTTTGATTTTGATTTTTTTGACTTACTAAAAATAAAAAAAAATGTGCAATATTAGTTTTTTAAAAAGGTGTAATTTAATTTTAATGTTGATTTTAGGAACAATAAGCATATCTAAAGAGATACAATCACATGAAAATGAAGAACATCATCTTTTGCTGTGATTCGGGAAGGATTAGCTGCAATCAGCTGTTTTGTTGTTAATAATGTCACGTCAGTTTCTTGTCAACTTGTTTTCGAGGCCTTCTTTTCCAGAGCTTTTAAAATATAATGAACAGAGAAGTACTTAAATAATTTAAAAAAATGAAGAAGGTTCATGGAAACGATTCCTTTCAGCGAATGAATTATTTATACCAAGTAAGTTTTCTGTTTAATTACCTTCTCTTACTGAGAGTTAAAGTTAATCATAGTTTCTAACTAAGAAGTTTGAAACTTAATATTTTTATAATAACTTTTTCAGATTAGTAAAGTTATAGCAGAGAAAAATCCAATGCTGTCTTCCTATTATGGAAATCTGATAGTCAACGTTGCTAAGAAAAATGTTTTGAAGATGTGAGTAGAAGCATTAAGGATAGTCAATTATTATAGGCATGTTGTTTTTACTGTCTCCATGTTCATAAATAAAAAAACATATATTTTATTTACTCTTGCAGACACCCAGACATAAAAAGGCAAATATGTAAAAAGTGCAGATGCATACTCATTCACAAGGAGACAGCTACAATGAAAATTAAAAGAAAAAACAAATCAAAAATAATAGAGTGGACATGTAAAACCTGCAGGGCTAAACGCAACTTTCCCACCAAAAAGGATAGTGACCATAGAGTATGGTTAGAAAAACCTGAGGCTGTAGTTGAAGTTATAAATTAAGTTAGTTTGTTTTGAATGCTAGCTGTGGCCTGTAACTGCCAACCTAACAGGCTTCAGCTCTATTAAATCAGCCGCAGCTGCTTTACTGGTTTGTATGTATTTACATAAAACCGTTTTTGGTTGAAGCAGCAAGAGCACATGCAGTCACCCTCAGATATCAACTCATTTTATGCAGTCGCTGCATGTATGGTTGGCAGTTGCAGTCGGCAGCTCCTTTTCAAAACGCTCCTTTAATTAAGAATTTTGTTATTTTAATACATATTTTTTTAATAAAAGACATTTTTTGGTTAATGATGTGTTTTGCTACAAAACTCAAAATTCAAAATCTTAATGTTTTCCAGGGTACGTTTGAGAATATCATATAGTGGGTTCGCTTCAAATATTACTTTAAGTAAAAGCTACTGCCGGTTGTAGATTTTACCTTGCATAAGACTCATGCCATACCAGTTTAAACTATATTTTTATGTCCCAGCCAGAAATAATCAGAACATTTATGTAAAATAAATCACACCATAAACATTTTATTGTTTTTTCTATTTTAAATATATCTTGATAAGAATTTTTTAATTTTACGATTCTTAAAGAAAAATTCTCATGGAAAGTAGACTGACCATGAAATAAAACATGAGATATTTGTATATATTTTTATTCATTTTATCATTAAGTGCCATCAAAGGATCAGTATATACAAATCTTAAGGATAATGTTCTGGCAGTGTTGGATGAATCTAAAAAAGACAATGGAGCTTCCAAAGGTCCCACTGGTTCAATGAGATATTACCAAAACAAAAAGCAACAAGATGAGAAGGATAAGAAATCAGCGCAAAATAAGGCCACCGTCTTGAAAAAAGTAAGAACTCACGAGGACACCCTTAATTTAGGAAAAGATATAGCCTCCAAAATGACTGAGAACATCGATAAAAGAATAGCAAAGGAATACTTCCTCATGGACCCAGTGCTGAACGAACTAAGGCACAGACGAAGTAGAGGCTTGGCAAATAGCAAAGACTTTCGTAGAAATAAAAAACAAGCAGAAGAAGAAGAACCTCAAACCAGCTCTGACCTGGAGATGAAGTTCTGGTTAGATGAGTGGGACGAACATTGGATGCAGAAGAAATTTGAGGCTCTTAACTCGTCACAACCCCGTGGTGACGTCGTCAACATGGCGGCAGCTAGTAAGTATAATTATAGTAAGAATTGTGGGTACTTGTAAATCTAATTTTACTCATGTCGAGACACAGCGCCCTGGTAATTTACAAGGATTATGATAATTGTTAAGATTAAATATTCAATTAACTAAGGAATTAAGGAAAGCTCAGTTGTTTTTTCTTTGAATATGCATTGCCGGTCTGCGCTGCGACCGTTGAAAGGGTTTACTAAGTATTCTTTTTGATATAATTATCAACTGATAATTTCAGGACCATGGGCGGTTCCTTGCGGAGATCCAAACCAACACGACATGCCATGGGGTAACTGCATGCTACCACCAGAATGTGACGCAGAGTACCGTATTTACCGAGGCGATTCTTTTTGCGGTAGAACTGCATACGTCTGCTGCGGACTTCAAGTGACCAACTACGACATGTATCAGGGCTTAGACATTTCGTTTGAAGGCAGCAGCTTCTCCACAGACTCCCATGAGAAAAACGCTCAGACAGGTTCGAAAGAAGAGGACAACAAGAAAAAAGAGGCTGAAAGGAATAAACGGAAACGTGATAGAGATAGGAGGAAGAGGAAAATCAGAGAAAGCATCAGAAGGATAGTATCAGAAATCCAAAAAATATTAGACAGAGCTTACAGAAATGGAACTACTCAGCGAAAGAGAAAGACAAAGGAGTTGAAAAAATTCATAGAACTGTTGAAGAAACAGTTCAGGAAGGATCGCAAATCCATTGTTAATGTTCATCAAGTGGAAATGGTGAAAATAGATGACGGCCTGCAAGCCAGGTTGGATCAAATCGGAGATATGAATGAAAATTTCATGAGTAACGATACGTTTAGAGATATAGTTGTTAACGGTACGGTGAACAAGGATAAGCTGGCTCAGTACATACGGGTGCACCCAGAATTGGCGAAAATGTTCAAGAATAGGCGTATGGGTAGTATAGAGGTTAATCCGGAAAAGATTGAAGAGCTGCATGACCCAGGACCTCTTGAAGAACAGTTAACGCCGGAAAATAAAGAGCCTGTCATCGACTATGATGTTGAATACGGCATGCTCTATTATTGACGAATATATTGTTGATAATATTGTTAGTTTTATTGTACTTACACCATTACTATCATATCTTATTTATTTTTTTCCTGATGAGAAATCATCAAATGACTCCTCCCGCTGTAGGTTAGCAGCGGTGAGAGAGTATCAGACTCTACTGACTAAAACCCATCATGTTCCTTCGTGGGCCTTTTATGTAGGTACCTAGCAGGATCGCGGTAACTCTTTCAAACAATCCCACAGTCCCGGCAGGCCTTGGCCCTGCTGGGGATTACTATCACATCTCACATAGACCGTTGTTAATGGTAGGTATAAATGATATAATTTTTGAATCACTAGCACATAATTTCAGTGAAATGCAGATTAATTGTTGTTTCACAGTCGGTCCAAAGATGGTACCTTGGGGAACACATGTCATTCTAGACTCAAGAATATTTTTAATTCGAAATGATCGTGTCAAAAGCCTTGTTTAGTCAAAAATTATTAAAACAATGTTACCTAGCAATCTTTGGTAGGTACGAACGTGATTTTCAGACCTTAGACATTACTGAAAAATGTATATTATATGTATGGTCATTTATGGTAATTTTTTGTTTCATTTGTGACTAAAGAATAATAGCGAGAAAAGTTCAAGAACTTTAATTACGAGTTACAAGGGGCAATAGCCAAATGGCAAATGCAACAGCTTGGTGATCGAGATATCTAAAACGAATCCACTATTTTCCTAAATCCATTCCAGTAAGCCTGTGTAAATATTTTAATAACCAGATATAAACCAAGCATATTACTTCATATTCCATATGGAGCTACGTTATGTGACTGCTTTATGTTACTGCCTTTATTTATTTTTCATCAGGATTTATCATAATATGTGTAAATTGAATCTATCCATAAACATTTTATGGTTTTAATATTTACTTTAATATTGGTCGATAAAAATGTTGAATTCAACAGTTTTATAGGAAATTTTGTTGGTGAAAACATAAAAAAGATGTTGAGTAGGTATGTCGATATAATATGAAGTATTTTTACATATCACTGATTTTATATCTCAACGCAATTCTAGCATTTGTAGAGACGAAATCAAAAAATGATCGGTCTTTAGTGGATTTGACCAAAAACAATGAAAAAGAGGGCAACACAATTGCTAAAGGCCGTGATGTGTTGAGGCACGTTAAGCATAGCCATCATGATGCTAAAGATAGAAAATTGGCTAAAAGAAAAATGAATATTTTAAGAAATATAAGAAAACACGAAGATAATTTGAACATTGGGCTCGATCTGGCCCCTTCAAAATTGACTGAAACCGTCGACAAGAGGATAGGGAGAGGATATTTCCATATGGATCCAGTGTTTAACGCGCTAAGGCGTAGGAGATCTGAAAATTTTAGAAGGCAAGCAAGCGATTCCGAAGGGGGAGACGATGATAGCTCTCAAATGGAAAGGTATTGGATGGATGAGTGGGACGAGAATTGGATGCAAAAGAAGTTTGAGGCGTTGAACTCCACGCTACCTCGTGGTGACGTCATTAACATGGTGGCAGCTCGTAAGTATTCACCATTCTTTTTAAAGTTTCATTCTCACCATTGTTCTTCCCAGAGCACAATCATTCGGCACGTATATTTACGTATTTTTCATATTTTTTTTGACGTATGTTTAATTTCTTTATTCAAGGGCCATGGGGAGTTCCTTGCGGAGACCCGAACCAACATGACATGCCATGGGGATCCTGTATGCTTCCCATGGAATGCGACGCAGAATATCGTGTTTATCGAGGTGACTACTTTTGTGGTAGAACTGCATACGTTTGCTGCTCTCTCCAAGTGACCAACTACGACATGTACCAAGGTAATGATATATCTTTCGAAGGCAGCAGCTTTTCTACAGACTCCAATGAGAAAAATGCAAAAGCTGGGTCTAAAGAAGAGGCACGTAAAGAACGGGAACGCGAAAGGAGTGAACGAAAAAAAGAGAGAGAAAAAAGAAAAAGAAAAATCAGAAAAAGTATTCAAAGGATAGTTGCGGAAATAAGAAAAATTTTGAACAGAGCTTACAGAAATGGTACAACTCAACGAAAGAGGAAGACGAGAGAGTTAAAGAAATTCATAGAGATGATGAAGAAACAGTATAGGAAAGATCGTAAATCGGTCGTGAACGTTCACGAATATGAAATGGTGAAGATAGATGAGAAACTACAAGCACAGCTCGATAAAATCGGATCAATGAACGAGGCTTTCATGAACAACGATACGTTCAGAGAAATTGTTGTAAATGGTACAATTAATAAGCATAAATTGGCTGAATTGTTAAGGAGTCATCCCAAATATTCAAAACTTTTTAAGGGTAGGCGTTCGCGTGTTCAGTTACAGCCTATACGAATAGATCCGTTAACGGAGAAGCCATTTGTCGAAGAGTCATCATCAGATATAGAAGCGGCAATTCTTGCGAAGAGAATTCCACAACATAACTACGATGTTGAGCTCGGTGTACTTTATTACTGAACATTTTAAAGTCTGCTTCTAAGTTGATGATTTCATTATAAATTCGTCATGACTCCAATACAATTCAAATATTATTTCGTAAAAATAAAAAAAGCTTACCTCGACTTCTTAAACACTGAAACGCAAAATCGTGTTACTTCTGAAATGGTTGTGTAGTAGTAGTCTTTAGTGTTTATTTAGCCACCGATTTCTTGCTTTATAAAATATCGCAAACCTCTCCCTATTCTTGAAAAATCTGCTTCAGGTCCGACATTAACGTGCTCTCCAATGTATGGGTGAACCTATCAATCACCAACCTCCAGGCTCTGTGCTGCTTTTGTGAAAGTTTCTAAAACTAACAAATCGCTTTCGGTCCGACCCGCTAATCGAACCCGAGACCTCGTGCACAGCAACCGCGCCATGCTTGACCAACGAGGCTTAATTGATAGAATACTAAACGTTAGTTACTGTTACAGCCTTTTTTTTATCGTCCCACTGCTGGGCACAGGCCTCCTCTCACACGGAGAAGGATAGAGCATTAATCACCACGCTTGCTCAATGCGGGTTGGTGATTTCAGACTTTATAGTCCAGGTTTCCTCAAGATGTTTTCCTTCACCTTTTTATCAGCCATTGGTGTCCAAGATATACTTAGAAAGTACATACAAACTTAGAAAAGTAATGGTGTAAAACGTTAGTTACACCATTTGTATACCATGTACACCCATAGTTATTAACAAGCCAATGTAATATTAAACTTTCAAATTATGTAGCCTAGAACTCATAGCGGAATATGAGATAAGTATCGTGATCCCAAGTTCAGAGTTTACAAAACATCGTGTGAGCGAAGTTTGTGAGATGTGATCAGACACAAGGCGTGTATGACATGGCTGGAGGCGTGCCAGCCGCTAGAGTTAAGACTTCGTATCTTCGTTATCTGCATTTAATTTCTGAGATTTTGCAACTTTATTTGCTACTATTATTGTAAGTTGCATCGTATTTTCAATGGCCATGGATTCGAATGGCAATTTATACTTCACTAGCTTGTCTGTTTTTTTTTCAATAGCATACCATCTCGCTATGGAAAGGGCTATGCTCGGTGTTTCTCTACGTGAACGAATCCGAAATGAGGGGATCCGTATACGAACTAAAGTCACCGATATAGCCCACCGGATTAGCAAGTTGAAGTGGCCATATTGCTCGCAGAGCAGATGGCCGATGGGGTCGCAAAATGCTGGAGTGGAGACCACGGACTAGCAAGCGCAGCGTAGGACGTCCACCAACAAGGTGGACAGACGATCTTATAAAGGTCGCCGGAAGACACTGGGTGCAGGTCGCCTCCAACAGGTATCTGTGGAGATCTAAGGGGGAGGCCTATGTTCAGCAGTGGACGTCCTATGGCTGAGATGATGATGGTGATGATGATGATACCATCTCGCATATCAGGTAACGACTCACGGCCGGTTTCAAAGCAACTCGGAATCCGTTCGAATTATGAATTCCACTAAAAACGAATGTATGAAAGATGGTATGTTTTCAAATACATGCGTATTATGCATGCTACGTGCTACATGTATACATGCTACAGAAACATCTTTTAAAGATACATAACATAACTTTAATATAGTCCTGATGACCTTAACACACATTGCATCCGTATTCAGCACGACCCAACTACCCTGAATATCCCCTAAGCTTTGCAACGTGACAGGAAATCCAATATGACGTCGATAGACATCAACGCTGCCGTCCACTAACTAAAAGGCCGTTAAGCCACAGTTGGTCGTTTTTCACTTTTTAATTTAGTCTTATACAACTTTCGATGCTCTATCTTTTGCTGTAAGAATCATTTTTCTATGATTTATAGTTTTAGAGATACAGAACATTGCTGAGCAGCTAAACCACATAAATTTCGTTACTCCCTTAATTAAAAAGCCGCTAAGCCACAATACTTCCCTAGAAAGACGTTAACATACTTTAACGGCAAATTGATGCATAATTTTTTTCTAAATTTACTTAACTAAAAGTACGTTATCTAGTCATGCTTGACTAAAAAGCAGCTAAGCGTCTTTAACTACCTAAATGTATTGGGTCATACAAATAACTATAAAGAAAAACTACACTAGAAAGCAGTTATACACCAAAAGCGGCTTTTAAGTTATGTATTGAAATTGGTGTTAGCTAAATATCAATCGCTAGAGAGCAGCTAAACGACTATACTAGACTAAAAAGCAGTAAAACGCTCGTGATTTGCGTTTGCGTTTGACCAGTTCAGGCTATAATTCGTGCCTTTTCACTTCGGATGCTCGTAGCGGACGGCCTTGCGGCACGTCACTTGATTTTTGGCGCCACAATTACGAGAATGGCAAAATTAAATGAGTGCTTATTACAGCTTTTTACTTAGATTTCGAGATAACCAATCAATCAATTTGTGGCTTGACAATTGTACATCTCAAAATAAAAACTGGTTATTGTTTTAGCTAATCAACTTCATCGATAGTGAGTTTTTGTGACGATTTGTGATCGGTACTGCTAACTTAGGTAAATTTTTGTTTTGTCGCAGCCCAAAGTACTCATACTCCTCTAAATTGGTTTTTTTAAGAGAAAGGGATATTTTAAACCGCATGGGTATAATATCTAAGCAATAGAACGCTTTACATGAAAATACGAAACTCTTAACATTGCCATCAATCATCAGTATACTTAGACCATTTAGAGCAGGTGAATTTTATTTTATCAAATACTCATAGTTTTTTCAAAAATGTTTGATTTTACAGAATGGTACATTAATTACAACTGCATTATCAGTTTTCTAAAAATCACGTCAAAACCTTTTCAAACCGAAGACGAATTTTCTTCCAGGAATTAGTCCAATACGAGGTTCAACCAGTTTCTTAGCAATACTACAAAATTCAAACTTAGAATATACTCTCACGCGTGCTTGGCTAACCCTTTTGATGCTAGTAACATACTACAGTCATTTAACCCTTTGGAATACTGGCAAAGTCCTTAAAACCAAGATTTCGCATAGGTGCCCGGTTTTTTTGCAAAAGAGTTTTATTAAATATTTTTGTCTTAATTTTGCTAATACTACACGAGTGTTACTAGGTATAATTGCTTATTTACCTATTCTGATTAACTCATTTTGTTAAAGTTTAATTAGTATTTAAGCATAAAAAAATGGCTGAATTTATATTTTTTTATATAAAGTCTAATATTTAATTGATTATGACGTTATGTTGTTACACACAATTATAATATTTCAACTTTGCAATTATTAACCTTTGATTGTGATATGTTTATTTCGTATGCATAAGAATTTGAAACCAATGTATCATTTGCCATGAAGCTTTCAAAAACGATACTTACATGTTTTGGGTATTTTTATAATATAATTATAATATATTTTTTCCGATGGTTTCGCGAATACTGATTAAAGATGTAATTGTGATCTCATTACTGATGTGTAAAAGTTTGATTAAACTTGGTATTTTTATATTATAATGTCTAATTAAAATTAAAGTCGTGGTGGCGTAGTGGAAATCGTGGTGGCCTAGTGGAAGTCGTGGTAGCCTAGTGGGTAAAGACCCAACCTCTCAAGTATGAGGGCATGGGTTCGATTCCAAATCAGGCAAGTACCAATGCAATTTTTCTAAGTTTGTATGTACTTTCTAAGTATATCTTGACACCAATGACTGTGTTTCGGATGGCACGTTAAACTGTAGGTCCCGGCTGTTACGGGTAGTCAGAAGCGAGAAAGTCTGACACCAGTCTAACCAAGGGTTATTGGGTTGCCCGGGAAACTGGGTTGAGGAGGTCAGATAGGCAGTCGTTCCTTGTAAAGCGCTGGTACTCAGCTGAATCCGGTTAGGCTGGAAGCCGACCCCAATATAGTTGGGAAAAGGCTCGAGATGATGTTTAATTAAAATTAAACTATTTGTTAAGTTCCTACACAAAATATAATTAGACGTACTGATTGTCTATTCTTTTTTATTAATAAATAAAGTGCTGATTTTCATAGAATAGTTTTTAACTTCTCAACTTTTTACCCGCAAGTGCTTATTTAAAAGGCAGTTAATTACGAGCGAGATATCTTTAACTGCCTTCTAGTTAAGCAATAGGAGAAGCAGTATAAAAATATGTTTTACAATACCGAGCTTAAAAGTGGTTAAAATCCCATAACTGCTTTCTAAGTAAGCAAAGTTAGTCTTCCCAGTATTAGTTACTATGCTATAAGTCTGTTAAAATCCTTTAACTGCTTTATAGCTAAGTATATTTTGATAACTTTTACTGTAAGTACAAGACCTGGCAGCTACAAGAAATTGCTTTACTATAAAGCAGTTAAGGTATGGTTAGCGGCCTTATAGTGCAGTATATTAGGTAAAAATGAAAAAAATTGCTTAGCTAAAAGTTAGAAAATGAATTTAAATAAAATGTGATTAATATAAATGAATGAAATATATCACATATTGTGCAAAAAGATTATGCCTACGTATATAACTTGCAACCTTGTTCCTAGGTAGCATACTTTTCAAGAGACATCAATTCCCACTTATTTTTGCGTTATCTCAAAAACTACTTTTTGCACTTAGCTGCTTTTTAGTTAGTGGACGGCAGAACGACGCATTGGGTGAACACGACAATAGTCGATTATGGGTCATAAAATAACTTAGTAATATTGTAAATGCGAATATAAATTGGTTTGTTACACAGCCATCCGCTAATTAATGGAGATGAAATTTGATAGTAGGTAGATATAGACAGAGCCGACCTCTGGAGCGCCTATGAAGTGCCTCTTATTTACCCGAATGCGCAGTGCAAAAGAGGGTAATATGTTTATCAGCATGTATTATGTATACTTACGTATGTGTTATAACTTTGGATACTTTTTAAACCAAACGCGATAAGTAGGTACACGGCTCGGTCCTATACGTAGTTGTTTCGAAATGCGAACGAAGATGCGGACGTAATCCATTTAAAACAATACCTTCAAAGAACATTTAAAATCTCTAGATTAATTTGAGCTTAATCTCAGCTATTATCAAGAAAATCCATATTACAAGCTTTCCAATCCATTAGCCGAATAAAAGGCTTTAGAATGGACTGAGGAAGCCTAAAATGTTTTCTCTCAAGGGACTGTGAAGCCGTCTAATGTTTTCGTAGATAAAACGCCAAGATGTCGACAATATCGGAGTTATATTTTGCGGTACAATCTCTTTTGTATTCTGTTCATGCAGCCCCTGGTGTAGAAGGTGAGGCCATAAAGTAAGCGGAGGTCAGATAACTTTGTTGTCAAATACCGTGTGTTAGATATATTTCAAAAACTTATAGGGAGGTATATAACTACTCCTTTATTTTCGAGAGTATCCAGGTGCGATGCAATATTGATTTTTGTTCTATTGCCCTTACTGGTCTCATTTGAAACATACTTTCTGTGTTAGAAATTCTATGTATCGCGATGGACTATAATCGTCGTATACAAGGTGTTGATTTGCATTTGTGCCATATTTCAGGAGGAGGACATAAATTACGTAAATTATAATCGATTGGAATTACAATAGACGGGAAATAGCTAATATGCACCGCTTTTTTTGTCATTGTAATGTCGTAGTATTTCAGAAGTAATCTAATTTTATGAATGATCCTTGCGTGTGCTTTGTGTTTCCGTTTGTGTGAGGGCGCAGCACGGTTTTAAGGCTAGTAACACAGGCGCCAAGTTTAAATACGGCTAGATGACATTGACGGAATTCCGAAAAAAAAAAAAATTACGTACCAATTTTTTTGTTGATTTGGGTCGAGAATCATTAGCATAATTAAGTCCTTGAATATTGCACGGATGCAAATCAACAGCTTGTATAATAAAATACCATGAGGTGCGACCGAACTAGTACCCACACATAGACCCAGTAGCACAGATTAGGTACTAAATAGTTACTTATGATCAACAATTCACGCAGCCAACTCGCGGGTTTCGTGGCTCACTACTGTTTACAAGGCCAGATAAGGTAATTGGCAGTGCTAATCAAAATGGCGTCTAGGGAATTGCTGGCTCCGAGCTTCACACTTTCATTCGGATTAGTTGCACTTATTTACAAAAAAGGTGAAAATAATTTTCCACTTTTTTTAGGGGTTGAGATTAAACAGCTGTTCGGCAAGATTTTGAGAAAATTACGTTGTTTTGTGGGGTTAGATTTTTATGAAAAGGATAGTCACCGCGCTGGCTAAGTACGATATAGCTTGATTTTAAATTGGTCAACTTTCCTCATAATCATGTATGTACCCACGTCCATCCATTTTTGATCAGGTTTTAAATTTCACGTATGGACCCGAAGAATTAGTTTTCTTTAATAAGTAAATGTGGTAAAAAACGTCCAATAATTCTCTAAAATATCTAAACTAATCCAACTAAGCCATTAAACCTCAAAACCGAATTAAAATACAATTTTAATAAACGTAAATCTGTGAACATTTCTTCCATACAACGGCTCATCGACTTCAAAATACAGCACGTCCGTACATTGTCATTGCATACTTACTGGTACCTCCAAACCAAAGGAGAACAGACCTTTAAGCTTCGCAATAAGGATGATGGTGAGTGTATATGCTGTTGGTGTTTAACCAAAGACATGTTAGGACATGGTTTTGGAAGCTAGCCAGATTGTCCACCGTTGTTTGCGCCACTAACTCATAGAGGTATTTCAGTTTTGTAAAATCTGGAGTTTATGAACAATATTTTGTTGCGGAATATTGGCCATTGCGGTTAGCTGGACTCGTGTTAAGGTTTTACGTTGGCTTCAAATTCCAAATTGGTGAGCGGTTCTGACTTGACAGTTTCTCGTTGACATGAAATGAAAGTTGTTCTCAGTTTGAAAATTTTAATTGAAATCTTTTTGAATAACGAATTTGCTGACGTTTCGGACGGTTCGGTTTTTGAATTAGGAAGATTTGAGTTTAGAACAAAATTAATATAAGGTCTTTATGTTCTGTATTGCTTGGCTAGCAGTTAATTGTTCGACTACACTTGAGTGTTAGATACATTATTAATTATCATCCAGTGTAAATTACGTCATTATTTTCATACCTCAAAAAATAGGCCTTAAAAGTAACGAAAATAAAGATTAATAAAAATGATTCATGTCAGTGAACTTGTACCGGAATTTCCCAGTCCAATATTGGGCCCATTCCGTAGCCTGGTTTCTGGTTTTAATATAAAATATAATACGCCTGTGCTGTGTGTTTAGGCCAGTCCTTATTGAGTCAGGCCTCAAGAGGCCCCGCTGAATAAACTATGAAATTCGTTTACTTTTATTCCGGCCCAATTTGGATAGTTGGGTGGTTTTTCTTCTGTGATTTGGCTGGTTTTAGCTATTTGTGTAGATGGAAATATCAGATATTGAGGGATAGGCTAGGATTATTGGCTGCGAGGCTATAAAATCATTAATAAGCTGTTGTCTGTTGATCACTTGTCTAAAAAAAAAATGACAGATTCTGACGTTGAAATAAGGTCCGTTTTGCAGCCACACTTTTTTTAGACCTACCAAAGAATACCATTTATCTATCATCAGATTAAAATACTCCCCTCTTTTACAAACGAAATCCCCAACAACATATCGAACAATATATCGAATACGTTTGCCGAATACGCTTTTGTTTTCTTTGTGAATTGAGTTTTGTTAAAGAAAAACAAGCGTTTGGATGTCAAAATCATGGTTAGTGTTTCTGACAGATCCAAATTTGTATTTGCCAATAATTTAATTGAAACATATCTCGAGTTTTATAACTAAAACTCAAAGTCATCATTTTTTATCTTAAATAGGCCTATGAAAGTTTTTCCGAAACGTCAAACTAGTTGAACGGTTCCAAATAGTTGGTGTCATAGAGAAAAACCGTCAAGAAACTCCATAAATACTAAAGTTCATAATTAAGGTCTGCCTAGACATACCTACTTCTAGATGGTGCACTAATAAAACAAAGACAGTGTTTGCTGGCCTTTTAAAAGCGCTCGAAGGCACGTCACTATTGTGGTCACAGTTTATGCTTTTAGGCTATGGTCTCGATAGTCGCGGAAGCGTAAGCGATTGCGGGGTTATGATGTCTAAGAAATTGTTGTTGATATGGAAGGTATGTGACCAAGTTTGGTTTAGTAAAAACAAAATATAATCGTTCGTGTGATTGGGAGAGACCCAAATACACAGACGCGTCAAACTATAGTAGGTCGTTTTTGCATTGGGGGTTATAAAAATGTAAGAAAGTAAAGATTGTTAGCTGTTATTTAGTGTATTTATGCCGAAACAGCGTTTAAGTCTTGTAGTTCCGGCTAGGACGCGTGGTGGGTCAGCGCTGAAAACCAGCGCTGTTGTCTCGTGCCTGCGTGCGCGAGACACAGCATTTATGCTGAGCGCTGTCCCTTTCACGCACGAGTGACGCAATTGCAGCGTTTTTTTTTCTTTGTGTTCATTGTTTGTGTTTTGTGCCTTCTTTATTTAATTGTTTCTTGCGTCATTCGTGTGTTTGAAATAAATGGATTTTCTTTCTTCTTTCTTTCTTTCTTTTACTGGATAAGCTTTCCTAATTGTTTTGGGACTTCTAGCTTTCAGGGGCCCGATTCTCCTAATTTTACTTAAGTGACATTACTATTCACATTCGTCTGAGATCCAATCACGACTCAATTACGATTGAAGCGTAAGTGGCATTCCACTATTTTTTCTTTGAAATAAACGTTTTTATCCTTTTCTGTCATTTAATAATGAATAATTTTGCCTGTAAACGATTTACGATTGCAATGTGATTGTAGAGCAACTTACCGTATAGACCAAAATCACCAAAATGGCAGACCAATCGCAAACCAATCGAATGTCGTTGCAATATGATTGGTCTTATATTAGTAGCAGAATGCCCGGTATGGTTAAAACTGGTATTGCGATTCAATTTCTATTCAATTTTGAAATTACTAACTTAGGAGAATCGGCCCCAGACTGTTTGGTAACATCCTATGGTATGCAAGTAGATATAAGTGAAAAGTGATTAGAAAAGTACCTAATAAATAAATTAGAAGAAAAATAAAAATAACTAGTTACCAATCATGTCTTTGACCATCCACTCCCGCTCTCCGCCATATTTGAAACCTCATCCTTACGTTCTCAAACCTAATTGCAACTCAACGGAGTGTCAGCTAGCTGCAATGTCAACAGGTTCATTAGCGAAAAAATGCATGGTTATTGGCGAAATTGCGGTGACTTTTGCACCGACTCATTAATAACGTTTTGAAGTCGAAGCCTGAAGTTTTTGAAGTCGTATGAGAGCTGTGCTTATGTAAAGAACTAAAGCGCTTAGTCGCAGTTTTGTGGATTGATTGACTTTCATTTTGGTACCTACCTAATGAGCTTTTTAGTTTGCTTTATTAATTGGCTCTTAGGTTCTCTTAGAGTAGAATAGAATCATTTATTTGCCAAACATCTCTTAGTTTTTGGACAGGTTATTACTTAGCTACATAAAACCCTGTGTATGTATAATATCTAATCTGAAAACAGTGGTATATCGTGCGTTCGTCAGAATGGCTGGCTATTTTCCCTCTTGAATCGCTGTCAGACTATCAGACTTTTCGTTTTCGAAACCAGGTAGCAATCGGTATAAACTAATAACAGCTGGTAGTAATTAGGTAGCAACTCTCTGTTTATATTTCGAGGGCATATACTGACAGAATTTTTGAAGGACACATACATACCTACTTACTACAGTAAGATATTAAAAAACATTAACAACTCTCTGTTAGTATTTGGTAATGTACCGACAGCTTTTTTGAAACACAGTTAGAAATTCGAATTTAACATTTCCAATAGTTTGGACCAGGAAATACACTTCTCAGAACATTGAAACACAGCGGCTTCTGACTAGACTAATAAGTAGTGACTATGTTCTAACTCTACTCAATAAAGCAAATAAATAAATTGCAGTACAGTATTGGGACAGAACGACAGTTGTTACTTCGGTTCCTATAACTAAAGTCGTACGTTCAAGAAGTCACAGTTAACATATTGTTTTGCAAGCGATGGGTAGATTGTTGCTTGTGTTCCAATAACAAACTCAAAGCCTAATATTTTTATTGCGTAGCAGGTATAAACAGGTCAGGCAAGTACCAATGCAACTTTTCTAAGTTTGTATGTACTTTCTAAGTATATCTTAGACACCATTGACTGTGTTTCGGATGGCACGTTAAACTGTAGGTCCCGGCTGTCATTGAACATCCTTGACAGTCGTTACGGGTAGTCAGAAGCCAGTAAGTCTGACACCAGTGTAACCAAGGGGTATCGGGTTGCCCGGGGAACTGGGTTGAGGAGGTCAGATAGGCAGTCGCTTCTTGTAAAGCACTGGTACTCAGCTGAATCCGGTTAGACTGGAAGCCGACCCCAACAGGATTGGGAAAAAGGCTCGGAGGATGAGTAGGTATAAACAGTTTTAAGGCTTTTCACTTTTGTTAAGTCTTTTCACTAGGAAACTATTCCATTTTGTTAAGGTTAAGGGGTTTGGTTAAATTCTTAATCAAATCTTTATTGATATTAGGTATAAACTTTTTATCAGGATGCGCGAAGTACTTTCCTCGAGACGCGGGCGAAACCGTTGACAGAAGCTAGTGTGCTATACATACGTGTTATAAGTTGCCCTGTTTATATGCTAACCATGACCATGATAGTGTAGCCACTAGCCACACCCAGACATTAATTTCCTTGAAACAAGCTCCAAGCCTAAACTAATAATAAATGTTTAGTTATTTTATATTAGACAGTGTTGCCATTAAGAAAATGTTCCCGCGCATTAGAGGCTAATGGCGGCCATGACAAACAGTCACCGGGCCGCCATCTTGAAATTTGCCGCCAAAAGTTATGGCAGGCTATTGCTTTCGGAGTAAGGCTATTAAATTACGAGATAAAGCTATAGATTTAATGTGAAATGATACTGCAATGACGGCTTGTTTTGAATTTGTTTTAATGTAGGTATTAGTCCTTACAATAAAAAAGGAATTTGTAGATCATTGAAACGAAATCTTTGTCAATGCGAAGGTAATATCTGTCAGTCGCGCTTTCACACCAACACTACTGAACCTATTTAAATGAAATTAGGCAATCGGACCTTTTAGGTACAGTCTAAGAAAAGATCTAGGCTACTTTTTATCTTAGTTCGGGAATTAGTTCCCTCACGACGTGGGTGAAACCGCGGGAATTTAAAAGAACCTGAAGAAAATCGCTTTTTAAAACTAAAACAAGTTCAAGCTCAGCGAGTTTACTATACATTTTAATCAAAGATTAGAAAAAGGAATTTCTCTTCAAGAGATTTTACGCACTAGCATACAGATTTCTCTTTGTAGAACAAAAGATGATTACTTTTGTACAGACTTAAGGGTTGCTACTGCTCTGAGATTGTATTCTAAGTAATATTAAAGTTTTTCAAAATAGGAAGTGTTGTAGCTATGAAACGATAAATTGGTGGCTCCGTGTAAATCACTGGTACTCAGCTGCATCTGATTAGACTGGAAGCCTTAAGACCCGAACATTGTTGGGAAATGGCGGATGATGATGAATGTGCTAATTGTATTTTAAATAAATATTTCTATATTTTCTGCTCCAGCTTTTCGGACCAGCTATTTAACTGAGGAAAAGTTACAGCCAGAATTAGATAGTAAGTATAGAGGTACGAATAGTTTGAATAGTAACGTATCAATAGGTATTAGTATGTATAGATACCAAGTTATGTTATGATAGCATCGCTGCTCAACTTTGAGTCTCGTTAAATTCTCTGTCACTATCACTTACCTAGTGTTGCGATCTAAGCCTTGTATATCACAGGGCTGTCAACAATTATATTATTTAAATATTTATGAATGACTCGTGGCTATGTTACAGTTGACAATCGATCATAAAGTTTTAAGCAATGCTTGGCATGGTTGGCCCATGGAGTTTCTCCGTATTTTAGAAGGCACATTAAAGGCATTTTTGCAGTCGTTACGGGTAGTCAGAATCCAGGAATTCTGTCTTACAGTCTTACCTAGGGGTACCGAGTTGCCCGAGTAACTGGGTTGAGGAGGTCCAATAAGCAGTTGACCATATATTGGGAAGAGTCCAGATTAACCCCAATCACGTTCAGGTTAAGCAAATGATGAACTTAATCTTAAATATCTCATCACTAATTTAGCCAGCCCTATACGGAATCGATCGCTGTCTCCACATTCGCTTGAAATCACCCGCTCGCTGCAGTTGTAAGCAAAGCAGCATGATGTTGCTATGTTATGTTTGTGTGCCTACTGAACTGTATCTACTTGTGTGTGCAAGAGGCTTAAGGAATTAATACGTATCTATATTTGCTGACGTATGCGTTTGTTTGGCTAATGATGAAGAAATTGATACCAAAACTGAATACAAAAGTGGATCAGTTTTATCACGCCTTTTTATAAAAAATAAGGTATAAGTACCAGTAGAGTAGCAGTAAGGAATAATTTTAATATATAGGTAAGTGTAGGATATCAGAAAGTATCAGGATTCATTAAATTCCTTTAAAAAATAAATGTTGTTTTTAATCCCAATTCAAGCTTGCTTGGTTAGGCCAATTGTAAAACGTCCTGTAGTATTTGTTTGATGGATTTAGATATATTATGTTTTTTTGAATTCTGACAATATATTCGCACCTACTCTAATTTCAGCATAAGCCCTCAGACGAACAATAAAAATGTCCTTTTTATATCACAAAAACCCAATTAATCTACATTATCTTCAACAGTACATCAATTAAACAAAACAAACAAGCTCTCAAAGATTTATTTGTTTTTAATCTGTCTGGTTGTGGTCAACAAAAGCCCGCGAAAAAAAAAGGGCGTTTCGTTTCACGTGCGGTTCGAGGTGAACCACATTTTGCACGCACGTTTCACACCGCAACTCGATTTCAACACAATTAATGGGTAACAATTTTATGTGAATTATTATCTGTATATGTGGATGTTTTGGGAATTTAGTGAGTTATTTACAGAGCTGTTTTGTTGTTAATACATGTAGAATATTGCTGTAATTTGGTCAGTATTATAACCTTGTGGAATTTTTGCATGAATCTGTAAGAAACATACACATGTTTAAAACCGGTCTAGGTAGAAACTATCACAATTATAACATCAAGGCTGTTTGTCTGTCTGTTCCCAATAAACTTGGGAACATAGTACCTACTTACTTGAGGTATTTTCACTAACAGACGGAGGGCTTACTAAGTTATGTAAGTCTTGTATAAAATGCACACAGAAACGTAGCCTGTGAATATTGCTGGGATCAGGTACTTATTGGCTAGAATTTACCCGGGTAGGTAGGAAAAGTAGAGTCACGGGCAAAGCTGGCCAGTCCGCTCTCAAAAACATATTCTACCTTAATAAACTCACACATTATATTTGCGTGTTTCTAGTAAAAGCTCTAAAGTACTTTGTAGGCACCATTATAACACTACAAATGCTTTTACTACGTTCCTTATTGCCTAAACACACGCATTTTTATATGTTCCAGTTTAGAAATATCTAGGTATTAAAATGAGGTAGTACCTACTTATATTTTATCAAATGTAACTACGGCATATACCTATATAAATGTACCTACCTAGTTTTGGTGAACACTTAGACCAACTGCTGAAAAAGGTGTTCAGACAGACATTTTCACTCTTCTTTTTCTTTCTGCATTGTTCCCAATGTGATGTGGTCGGTGCAATTTGTTTTCCGTTCCCATTCCTCTCTATCTAGCCGTCATATTAATATTTACTTCCTTTTTATTCATGTCCTCTTATTTTTATTTATTTATTTAGATTTACCAACATTTGTTTACACCAGTACAATATAATAAATACATGACAGTTTAAAGTAAGTGTAACAAATAATTATAGGTAAATACAGCATTATCGACTATACCTTACTGTTATATAAGTACTAAGTAAAACAGTTGTTATATATCAACACATTAACAAAAAAAAAAAAGGTTTGCAAGAGAAAAAAAGGTCTTTCAGGTAGTCTATCCGTTTTTTCTTCGGTCTGCCTCAAAACGTATTCAATTCAATAACGTTAAAATAATTGGTGGGAAAATAATTTTATTATAGTACCAGTTACCAGAAATGTGTGGCAGGAAATTATCCTAAAACCGGCAGCAACCAAATTAAGACCATATCTTCAAAAAAAAAAAACGACGAGTTGAACTGGCAAGGGTTCAAAAAGGAAACATAACGCCGGTTTCTTATCACGGCAGTATATAGCAGAGGCCTCTCAAATTAGCACAATTCCTATGTTAAGTGAGAGCTTATCGTAAACATTTGATGTACCACTCAAACCTTCGGAAATAAGGCCGGTTGTATACCAGAATTTGGAGATTAGGCGAGCTTTAGCTTGCCTTTGCTACGAGGTGGCAATTCTACTACTGGTAAAAAACATTTCAAAATTAATTGTTAAAAATAGATCCCTTTATGAAAAGTCTGACAAGTTAAAAGCTATGTTTAGTCTTAATAAATACTTTTACTTCAATTTACTAGTCAATATCTGTGAGCTTTTAAAGTACAAAATATACATTTAACTTGGCCCTTTAATGAATCATTTATGGGTATTTTTTATATGACGTGGTAGTGGGGACCTTATAGCACTCGAAATCAAATTCAATATAGATTGCACATAGTGTAAACCGCCTTATGTACTGTCATTAACACATATAACGACTGTCGAAACAGTACATCTAGGATGAAATGCTCCACTGGTTTAGTATTCACGATTATGTCATGAAGAGATCAGGTCAGGTCATAAGGCTATATGGTCTATTTACTTGATATATACAGTCCCTACATTATACATAAAGAAATCTTTATTTACTGTGTCAAAAAAAAAAGTAGGTACCGTCAGCCACAAAAGACCATGAACACGGCAGTATGGTCTAGCCGTTTTTTGGTGTAATTAACAGTTAAAAAAAGGCTGTTTTCAGTAAAAAATAGACAGCTGTCAATTGCATAAAACATTCGGTACTCCTTAAGTGACATTAACATTTCATTATTTTGATTATGTTCATGGATTATCTCACCTCAGATCATTTGCCATAGAATAGAAATACCTTGTATCATTTGCCGACAGAGTTATTTGTTCTACTATAGGTATTTTGAAATATTTTTTCATGAAAAAAACTAACTACTATCTAGACATGAAACACTAACGAACCCTCAATACACAGACACACGCATAAATAAAATCCGCCATTGATTGTATTACCGTAATGGATGACATGCTACAGAATGCCTCACCGCTGTGCACTAAATAGTTCATAAAAACTATGGCTAGGATACGGTTCGGGGGATTCACGTATGGTCTCACTTGGAGCGGGGGAAATAAAGTGTTACTTTTTTATATTTCTAGCTCAGCTTCTCTTCTCTTCTGCATATCTATACCAATTTAATATAGAGGAATATTTTCTTTGTTTGTTTTTTAATATACTGAAAACACTGTCTAAACTGTCACTGTGTATACACGAAAGGCCCCTTAATTGCTGAACCGATTTGAAAAATTCCCACAGGATGCGGATGAAACCGTGGGAAAACAGCTAATCTATACTAATATTATAAAGCTGAAGAGTTTGTTTGTTTGTTTGAACGCGCTAATCTCAGGAATTACTGGTCCGATTTGAAAATTTCTTTCAGTGTTAGATAGCCCATTTATCGAGAAAGGCTATAGGCTACTTTTTATCCCGGTACGGGAAGAAGTTCCCACGGGATGCGGGTGAAACCGCTGGCAGAAGCTAGTAATTCATATCGAGTGTGTCGTACCTAATCACATTAAATTAAATACGTTAATATATGTCGATTGGCACAAAGAAAAAAATGATTTTTTAAAACAAAGTAGACAGAATAAAAGTGTGCAAGAATTAGAACAACATTTTTGAGTCAGTCATTACAAACAACTGAAATTCTCCCTTGAAAACTGAGCGCTGTCAACTGGTCAAAACATTCAATACTGCTAACTTTATCTCTGCTTTACTCATGATGTTGTAAATTATGAAAACGAAAAATGACTCCTGTGGTTAAACCACTGAATGGATTAGGTATTTGTTTTACGATTCGCCATAGAATATCATAAAGTAGGTATATGTGATAAGATTTAATGTGATTAGGTACGACACACCCGATATATCATTTACTAGCTTCTGCCTGCGGTTTCACCCGCATCCCGTGGGAAATACTTCCCGTACCGGGATAAAAAGTAGCTTATAGCCTTCCTCGATAAATGGGCTATCTAACACTGAAAGAAATTTTCAAATCGGACCAGTAGTTCCTGAGATTAGCGCGTTCAAACAAACAAACTCTTCAGCTTTATAATATTAGTATAGATGACCGATTTCTATAAATATGGACTTGTTTTGCTTCTGGCTATAAATTCTATTGGGTGCTTAAAAACTCCCCCCCCTCCGCATTGGTTGAGTCTGGCTATAACGTAAAGAGCAATTATGTTTTTTTGGGAATCGGCAAAAAGTAGAACTTTCTATAAATTGATTCAGACAATTACCTACCTGATAACAAGTCTCATTGCTAGCAGTCTTAATTTAGCAGATTATTATAACAAAGACCGTGTACTTATTAGTGAAACGTAACTAGACTGTAACATGATCCAAATGTCCAGATATTTTTCTATAAGCCAATTTGGAACAATAAAGGAGAATGAGCGTTTTGAGCTACTTCTCGTCTAGCATTAAGTGATACCTACATCAATAGAAAGCTTATTTTATGTTGAGTATTTTCTTGTATTGGTAGCCTGTCACTTATACTTATTAAGGGAGTTAGAACGTGTTTAATGAAATAGTAACTATGTCTAAAATCTGTTAAAATACTTCGCTTTCACTGAAACCACGACCGGTAATAAAACGTATAGATTCGGGCGGTGCCTGCGATCACCATAAAACGGCTTCCACGACCACGCCACTCCATGATAGATAGCATCTAGTTTGTGCCACTTTCCACAGCTTTCCTGCATACGTCTTGCTTGATCGATGTGTGTGTATCATTTTATTTTTATTTTATTTTATTTACTAGCTTTTGCCCGCGACTTCGTTCGCGTGGAATAGTGACTTCCGGCAGATTTTTGGTTTTACCCACATAGTTCCCGATCTCGCGGGATTTTTGAGACATTCCCGCTCCCGCAGGATTTTTGGGATCAAAACTATCCTATGTCCTTTCTCGAGTTCCAAACTATGTCTGTACCAAATCGACAAATACAACGAAACCAAATTAGAATTTACGAAACAGGACCAATCCACATAAACGACCATACAACCGACAATACAATTTTTCCACGACGGTACCGAAGCGCTCGGCCGATACCCAACCAAATGCGTGTAACGAAACCATAGCGCGATCTATTTCGATCCCAACGCCATCTATCGAGCATAGTGACAACTCGGATTATTTATCTATACTCCGTTCGGGCATTTTCTTTGTACTAAAAGTAGTATTATATTGTTATTATTTTTTTCATACCTTTTTACTATTTAAGTATTTACTTTTTCCGATGAATTAAAACAACATGAACCGAACTCGTGTAACGATCGACACAATTGCGCGTAGTACTAATAGAATTATCTATACTCCGTTAGAGCATTTTCTTTGTAGTAAAACTTTTATTATATTAATATTAATTTTTTTACACCTTTTTACTGTTTATTTACATTTTTCTGATGGATTTTCCGATGAATTAAAACAATAACATGAACCGAACACGTGTAATGACACCATTGCGCGATTAACGCCATCTATCTACGGAGCATAGGAACAGCATTTCGACATTTGACCAATAGATGGCACTGTATGTCCGTAATAAATTTTATTTTTTATTTTTATTTTTTGTAATAAAAACTATCCTATGTCCTTTCTCAAGTTTCAAACTATGTCTGTACCAAATTTCACACAAATCGGTTCAGTAGTTTAGGCGTGAAGAAAAGACAGACAGACAGACAGAAAGACAGACAGACAGACAGACAGACAGACAGAGTTACTTTCGCATTTATAATATTAGTTTGGATTTATTACTGATACACATACAAATCATTGTGTATGTGTATCAGTAATTTTGTGTGTGTGAGACTTGCAAGCATGGAGAACAAAATGACTAGCGGAGATGTCATAACGCAAATCTCCTAAGATAGTAGCGCTACAAAATACGGTGTTCCAGGGATGAGGAACGTTACTGGCTTCGCCTTACACATCTTGGAATATAGAACCCGCCCATTATTATATCTATCCTCCGAGCCTTTTTCCCAAACTATGTTGGGGTCGGCTTCCAGTCTAACCGGATGTAGCTGAGTACCAGTGCTTTACAAGGAGCGACTGCCTTATCTGACTCCCTCAACCATTATTATATATTACCAATCAATCAAGACCAATCTTTGACAGGGAACGCGAACGTCTCGTTAGTCCTAGAAGCTGATCATGCCTACCGCACGTTGCTTGACTTACAAGAAGGCGCCTGATCTACGTTCTTTATGGCATCTCCGATATCTTTCCTTCCTCTGTGGTTGCATATATTTCCTTTCAGGATAGGAACTCGGTTTTGTTTCCTCATTGACCATTGGTCTCAATAAGGTAATATGTATGTATTAAGACAAAGCACTTGTGCTCTGGCGTTGCGATGGCTCTCGCTTTCCAACACGATTGGCCGGCTTGTTAGGCCCTGATCTTTTAACTGACATACCAAAAAGGAGAAGGTTCTCAATTCGGATTTCTGTTTAAAAAAAAGGATGCTAATGTGCATGCTTATCCTTTCATTGGCAGAACAATTCTCTTTATAGCTACAATGGGATAGTAAAAGGGTGATGATGATTTGTATCACCAGAATAGACCATGTTGTCAAGATATTATGAGCGAATGAAATGAACGAATGAACGGGAACACGAAGTAACTCACTCAGCTTCCTGTAAATTATAACGCTAGGAAATCATAGACAATTAGCTCAAGGAAGAATACCGGAACGACGGGCCAGCGGCGACCGGAAACGGATGCGAGATAGCAACATGGCCGCCGCTAGCTTTGTTAGTCTTTGGAAAATATGGAAGTAACGATCTGAATGAAATTAATGAATGAAAAGAATTTTTGGTAGGTCTTTCATATTTTGTTAATTTATGCGATAAATATTTTTAAACAGTACGTCGATTCTATAAAATTCAGACAACAACTCGCATTTCACTTCGCTATTCACTCTCACTTCGCATTCGGTTCAAAACGTTCTAAAAGTCATCTCATACTTTATCTGCCAAAATCTCGAGTTTAATTTAGTTCAACTCACAAACACGCTCGCAAGAGTAGCGCTAGTGTAGTAACTCACGGCGGGTTCAGATGCGAAGTTTAGAGTGAAGTCTTATAGAATCACACTGCAGCTGACAAAAACGAAAAAAATAAAATTAAAACCATATTATCTAACATTGTTTCTGATGCATACGGTCGTATAATCAAGATGATGATGATATTAAAGAGGAACAAGAGAGAAAACATTTGTTTGTTTGAACTGAATTTCATTGATTTAAAAAATTCTGACGCGAGTGGTACCGCGGGAAAGCAGCCAGTATCAAGTATCAAAATATAAACGAATTTCAGATTCAGATACCACTATGGTAGTGGTCCATTTTCGCTGAGATGATAACATCTTAGTTATATAATTCTTTGCTAGCTAACACAACTGTATTGTAAGCATTACAGAATATACAAGTGAACCGTGAACCCCTCAACCCCACAATAATTCGGTAATTCGGCAAAACTATGCGGAACCATAATAATAACGCTTAGCATTCCTGCCTGTGGTGACAATATGGCGTTCCTTCCCATGGACATTTGCGCGGGAAAGTTCAGTATTGTGATGCTCTTTTATTTTGCTGGAAAAGGTGTGGTTTCGAAGGAATGAGGAGGAAAGGAGTGTTCTATAACATTTTTTTTCCGTTGAGAAATGCTCATGCTTTCACACTAACAATATGTTTGACTGATCTTTAAATACATAGGTTAGTGGGGGGTCCATTTTACTAGTTTTTTCTAGCATAATTGATAAAATATAACAAATTATGCTAACTGTTTGTAGGTTATAATGGCATCCACGGCCGATTTCGGCCACGGCGGCTGTTCTCATTTAAGGAGATCTGCCAGCTGCTCAGGACATATTATAGTGCACGAGCATTTGCGCAGACACAGGTGCACTCCCTATTCCTTCACTCTCATAACCCGATGGGACGGCAATCCGACACGACCAGAAAGAGATAAGGCGCAGGACCGACATTTACGTGCTCTCCGATGCACGGGTGAATCAATCACCAACTTCCAGACTACGGGCTGCTTTGTGAAAGTTCAAGAAAACCCACAAAGCGATTTCGGCCCGACCTGGGAATCGAACCCGAGACCTCGAGAACAGCAGCCGCCCTTGCGACCACTAGACCAACGAGGCAGTCAAAGTAGGTATATGTATGACGATTATGGTTGTTTTGCAGAGGCACAAACAAATTTTGACTTAACCATGGAAATAAAAAAAAAAGATTTATTTAATTTGTTCAAAAAATTCCTTGTCATTCTAAACGTGTTTACACAAAACTCATGTAAAAAAATAAAATACACGCCATTTTCCCACTTTTACACAATCATCGCACCCATAAAATTCTCTCATTCCCGGCCTTTCGGCCACAAGATCGCACTCGCTCTAGATAAACGCAGCGCATCCCGGAATATAGGTCAATACGAGCCATGGAGTAAGGAAAGATAAGGAGATGCCATAATGGTAGGTCAGGGGCTTTCTGCTAGGTCAAATTCGTACATCACAATGATCAGTTACGAGTGAATTAGTATAGCGTTCGGGGTCTTTGAGACATCTGTCAACGATTTTTGGTATTCCAAAAAATGGTCGGGTCCAAAGAAGGTGTAGAAACTTTCCTCGTGCCAAGCTTTTTAGCGCACTACTTTATTAGGAGATTTTCCGTTATGGCGACTCCGCTAGTCATTTTGTTCTCTATGATACGAGCCGTTTTAAATTCCCGGATGCCGGATACGGCAAGGATCCTTATCGCACAGCCAAGTTGGAATGCGGTACGAATCGATTTTATAAGTTCAGATAAAAAATAATTGGCTTGCGGGCAGCTTGCGGGTTTGCGCATGAAGTTTAGTTTAGGTTAACGTGGGTTTTAGAATATGGAGTTTTGAGAACTGAAATGGAATTGAATGATAAATTGGTATCTATTATATTTTAGGTCAAACAAAAATAAAATTTTACGTTGCTCTCAGTTAACCTACCGTTCCTTTCAGTGTTTATCATGAAGATGATGAACTATAAAGTTATTGGTCATTTCTCGAATATTCCAGCTTGCTTTACACCTAAAGCAGCTAAACCTTAAGAAACAAAAACTGATGCTAAACCGATCTACATTAATAAATAGGACACCAATATATTGGAAGTTTGTAAGTATGCGGGGATGTTTATGACGATTTAACGCAAAGGCTACTGAAAAGATTTTATTTAAACTTCACTGCATCCTATCAGAATAGCAGTTTCCTCTGAGTGCAGGTCAAACTGCGGGATACTACTAGTATTTAGATATTTCTGATCAACTTCACTAGAACTATAAAGTCGAAAATACGTCAAACGGTAGAACATCCCAATGGCCCTAACCAGTCTAGATTCTGATTGCTTTGGGACTGAGCAGATAAAATTATGTTTATTTGCTTACTTTATTTAGATGTTTTCTACAATTTCGTCTGGTCTCCTGACTGAAATACTTCTAGACCCGAATACGATCAACTTTGAAATTCTTTTTCAAGTTAAAATTGTATCTTTATTCATCCAGCCGTGAACGTGTAATCTATACTAATATTATAAAGCTGAAAAGTTTGTTTGTTTGTTTGAACACGCTAATCTCAGGAACTACTGGTCCGATTTGAAAATTTCAGTGTTAGATAGCCCATTTATCGAGGAAGGCTATAGGCTACTTTTTATCCCGGTACGGGAAGTAGTTCCCACGGGATGCGGGTGAAACCGCTGGCAGAAGCTAGTTGATACATAAATAGAAGCATACATAGTAAGTGGTTCAAATCTCATAACAAAATGGACGAACCTGGCAGTAAGGGCATACAGATTTGCTACTGAAGTGTGATTTGACATTTTGAGAGCATCTTAGGAAACCTTAGGTTGCCTTGACTTCCAAGAGCATTTCGTTGTCATAGCCAAAATACGTCCACTGGATGAAAACCTCCTCCTTGCTGGGGGGTTTGCCCATACTCACAGTGCTGGGTATTAGTATGCGTGTTAATGAGCGCAGTGCGGTATACTTTTAACTTCAAAGATGCTGCTGCCAATCTTCAAGCAAGGCATTTAATAACCCACGATGCTGTTTGGTGATTAAACCGCCACAAGTCAACATCTAATTCGCCATGTACTTTAAAGAAACCAAGTCATGTTCCAGCCATATTTCGTCCATTTTCCCGTTTCCAATCCCGGTTTCCGACGGCAAATATAAAGCGACACCCAATTGTGCTTTTAGACAGGCATTATTGAAGGAATTCTCTTTCTCTCAATACGATGCTCTTCAGCACAATTGATGGCTACTTCACAATTCAGCGTCTTCGAATTGAAGATTGAATTCAATTCAACGTTGACAAATGAATTCGACAAAATGGTGGCGAAGATTTATAGTTTTTAACAATGAGTGGGGGTATTTGTGGGTAAAAATGGTCATTTAAAATACCTACGGGACCTTTGAACGCTTAGTAGGGGCGGTAGTAGCTGAATGTATGACTGTTATGAGGGTGAGACATGGTCGGTTCGAAATCTACAGTTAAAACGGTTCAAGGCGTTGTGCTCTTTAAGACTAATTCCTATGATGGAATGAAGGAGTCTAGAGCTGTCGAATAACAACTCAAAATTAATTTGAAAATAGGGAGTCTTAAAGAAACATAGTAACGAAATCATGGCATGAAATATCCTACATCTTTTGGTAACGGTGCTATTCCTACTCAGACTTCGTTCTATGTCCATAAGCAGATTAGGTGAGCTGTCATAATGAATCAATTTAGGCACCAGTTCTGAGCTAATTAGTTTGCCGATACTTAACATAAATCGACTCCGAACGGCGACGGATGCACATACATTTCTTGAACTTTGAAATGCAGCTTAACTAGCTTAACTATGTAATAAGCTGTCTAAGTAAGTTCTATCTATTACTTTTTTAACAAGCAGATATATATATATATATATTATGTTATTTCGATGTTATATACTGACTCTCATCAAAATCCGTTGAATATTTTTTGCGTGAGAAAATAACAAACATCAATTTCCCAAGAAGACACCCATAACACAAATAATAAAGGCAGGAAAATCATGATATACATACCCTTTTCCTAATAAAGTCTTCTTCAAGTCCCATTGGATGCACTAGAACACTGGTACTTAGATGTACTAGTGTATTATGATATTCAGCATTTACCTTTTTTTCAACGACGTCAAAAATCATCAAATGACCACTCCCGCTGTGGGTTAGCAGCGGTGAGGGAGTGTCAGACTCTTACTGACTAAAAAACGTCGTGTTCCGTCGTAGGCCTTTTATGTACCACGGCCGCGGTAACTCTTTCGAACAATCCCGCAGCCCCGGCAGACCTTGGCCCTGCTGGGCCCCGCTGGCTTCAGCATTTACCTACACTGTATTTATTTTAAATCTTGAAATAACCTTGTAAAATACAAGCAAGTATAAGTTAATCTATCTCCTTAGTAATAAAGTAATATAAAATGGACAATAACTGTTGGACAAATGATACAACGTTTACCTAGTTAACAGTGATTCGTGTGGGATGTCAAACAGCTGAGTGCAACGCGCCTACTCACTACTCAGTTATATTCATATCTTTTGCAGTTAGAATTGACTGTAGAAATCTTAGAATGAACTAGGCAAATATTTTGTTGATGAGTCATCAAAGAAGTACTTATACGGGAAGTGTCAGAATCTAGAAGGTAAAGCTGATCAATTTGTTTGTTTGTTTGGTTGAAAGCATTGATCTTTTCGGAACTATTGGTCTGATTTGAAAAAAACTGTTTCAGGTTATTTGAGTGATATAGTAAATTTATCGATTAAGGCAACATAGGCTTCTTTTTATCCGTTTCCGCACAATGCGGGAGAAATCGAGAGTGCAACTTTTGGGCTAATCTAATTGGTTGAGGAGACCATTGGATACTACGCTTGTAAATGTGCATTGAATACTACAGGGGATAAAATACTAATACCGATATTATTCTTAATTTCCCATTTCTCGTAGCATCAACATAATAGTACAAACCACTTCAACATAATTCTCCCTCCCATCCAAGCACTCTTATAAAAAAATATACCGGAATCATTATAAAACCGTACTTAGGTCCACAAATGGCGCTTATTTTCCTGTTGGAAAGAAAGAAATGTTTGCTATCCATTACCGGTTCACTTAGTCGCCAATGTCTTGTTTTAGAAGGCGGGGGGGACAGTGGAAATTAATCACTGGATATCGTTTCAAAGTACTCGTGTCTAATGGATTTTTTTAAGGTTGTTCAGAGGGATTGAATGAAAATATGGATAAGTTCGATTAGGATAAAAATACTCTCTGGTTTCATGAAGGTTTTGAGGTAATTCAATCTGGGGGAAATTTTGTATTAGAGCCTCTGGACACTGCGAACTTAAAGTTGGCCAATAGTTTGATTGAGCTTATTAATCAGTATAGAGATGAATGATAGTATGTAAATTACAACTATTACATATCCAGTACTAGCTTCTGCCAGCGGTTTCACCCGCATCTCGTGGGAACCTCGGCACGGACCCGGATAAAAAGTGGCCTATAGCCTTCCTCGATAAATGGGCTATCTAACACTGAAAGAATTTTTCAAATCGGACCAGTAGTTCCTGAGATTAGCGCGTTCAAACAAACAAACAATCAAACAAACAAACAAACAAACTCTTTAGCTTTATAATATTAGTATAGAGGTAGATTACACGGCTTAAAAAATACTAGGTACTAAACTTTCCGAGGTGCATATTTTTCTCCGAACTTATAACATCCAGTTTGTATCACATTTAAAATATTTATGGGGATTAACGGCCCTACTAAATATCAGCTTATCCTAAGCCGATATCAAGTTTCATAATAATATTCAATAGTAATACTTACTCATGAACGTCAATCGCGACGCTTGTAAGATTTCATATTTGCTCAGCGTTTTCCAAACTGTTAAGAACTGTGAACTCGTTAAATAAACTTATGTGCTTGGAGTAACTTCGGTCATGATTTTCAACATGTTTTGAACTAATACGGCAGGGTTCTACCAAAGTTATTTATTCATTTACCTATGTTCGCGAACAAAAAATGTGTAAGTACGCGTCGGAGCGAGTCCACTACTAGCATTTGTTCGCGCATTGAAACACAATTACATTTTAGAAATGTTCGCACGCAATTTGTTTTTCTCGAGCTATTAGACCAGAAGAAATACATGGGTCTGTGAAAGTGCCGCACAGCGTCGGACCCCGGTGAAATCTAGACTTTTTTACAAATTCTTGAAAATGATTCATGGTGCATCATGCATTAAAAGTTTTCCCGAAACTCAGGCCCCAAAGCCATGGATATTTATATGAGTTGTAGATAGAAGTTATTAGAAAGAAATAATATAAAAAGTGGTTGACAAAAATTAAATTAACAATTTCAGTATTCTGCAATCATCATTACCTATCCATACCATCACTACTCATACACAGGTTCTCCACAAGAGCAAATAATTTGAGCAGAAGTTCTTCAGATTAGCGCGTATTAAAATAAACAACAAGGGATTATTGAAAAACTTACGTTAAAACAATTGTGACACTTACACAATAAAATGGCTGATCATTTATATATACCTAACGCACATCAGCAAACATTTCATAATATTTAATTAACGCTTTATTACCAGGATTAATGCTTACTCAAGCAGACTGCGGTTGACTTACTAGTTATGATTTATTTGTTACTGTCGGCCTCAGGAATCCAATTAAGTGGTACCATGAGAAATTGATGTCGGTAGTCATTTGGACTGTGGAGCAAAAATGGTGGACAGTGTAAGCGTTTAAAGATATACCTATAACTTTTATTAAAAGTTGTACAATCAATCAGAACTTTTGTTTTTGTGACAAAATCATAGTTGCTATTAGATGCAGTTAAATAGAGACAAAAAATAAATTGAAAAACTAATAAATAACGTAGGCTGAAGTGTTTGTTTATTTGAATTAGATAATCCAAAGAATAATTGGTCCGATTTGATAAAATCTTTTAGTTTTTAGATAGTCTTTTATCGACGAAGACTGTAGGGAATTTATAACCGTGTGCGCGAAGTAATTACTACGAGACGTAGGTGAAAATGTTGGTGGAACCTAGTTCTGATGCGTGAAGTTACATGACATCTCTGTATTGTGTGTGTATTAAATACTAGCTTCTGCCAGCGGTTTCACCCGCATCCCGTGGGAACCTCGGCACGGACCCAGATAAAAAGTAGCCTATAGCCTTCCTCGATAAATGGGCTATCTAACACTGAAAGAATTTTTCAAATCGGACCAGTAGTTCCTGAGATTAGCGCGTTCAAACAAACAAACAAACAAACTCTTCAGCTTTATAATATTAGTATAGATTTTGTGTGCAATAAAGAATAATAATAGTTTTTCGGGAGGAAAAGGCAGAAAACTGCGGTAAACAATAGTTTAAAATATACCTACTTACCTTATTACTTTACCTACTTCAGTTTTTTACAAAAAAAAACGTCTTATAACGCCAATAAAGGCACCGGCTGCCACGAAAATCTTTAATAGCCTCCATTGTGGTTTGCGATAAACCTGTGTGTGGCCACTAGAGTAGCGATTAAATACATTGTGTGAACACGCGACCGGAGGCACGCGACTCGCCTTAAGTTTTAATGACATAACCAGTAGTTAATGGTTTGGTCGTCGGTAATTAATAGGTATATGTATAACTAGCTTCTGCCAGCGGTTTCACCCGCATCCCGTGGGAACTACTTCCCGTACCGGGATAAAAAGTAGCTTATAGCCTTTCTCGATAAATGGGCTATCTAACACTGAAATAAATTTTTAAATCGGACCAAACAAACAAACAAACAAACTCTTCAGCTTTATAATATTAGTATAGATTAATATTTAGGTTTTGTGATGGGAACTGATTAGGCGATGCGATGATTTTTTCAGGACACATATATGTAGGTTTTGATGACATTATTTCGTTAATTGATTAATTTAACTGTGCAGGTTTAAATTACAGCATTTGCATTCAAAATGAGTGGAATAGGTTTTTTTACTTTATCAATTATTTTTAATAATTAATTGATTGTACTGAACATTATATAAATAGATGGAGGTTATAGCAATGTAATGATGTTATTATCAGCAATGGACCAATACCTATTAAATATTCTGATAAAAAATAATGTTGATATTGTCGATAAACTATTTATAAACTGATCAAGTTAAACAGGGTTACTTGTAAGTAGACCGCATCCTTTCATGAGGTGATCAAATCAAGGTCAATACGGACAAATTTGACCATGGCATACACTGGGCAAAAGTTAACCCGTTTCAAGATAATCGAATTTCAAGATCTTTCCTTAAAAAGTCGTCTAGGTACACGTATAAATTTTTATTATTAGTCAAAAGTCTCGTTTTTGTGGATTTTGTGTGTTTTTGGATAGAAGATGAATCACTTCATAATGACAAACCATAAAACTGTACAAATCGCAGAGGAAATTATAGCGAACAGCAATTACTTTTTTAGTAGCTATTTTCTCAAAAATATTACTCTTCATTTTTTTGTGCAGAATACTTAAAAAACATCTACATTTATCTAGCTATCCAAAAAGGCACAAAACACACAAAAATCCGCAAAAACGAGACTTTTAACTAATAATAAAAATTTGTACGTGTACCTACCTAGACGAATTTTTAAGAAAAGATCTTGACATTCGATTATCTTGAAACGGGTTAACTTTTGCCCAGTGTATTCCATGGTCAAATTTGTCCGTATTGACCTATACTATCACCTCATGAAAGGATGCGCACTACTTACAAGTACCCCTGTATAAAGTAAGTATAACTTACATCGTTAGTTAACTTATAATTGTAAAGGCCTATCACTGCACAAGATCATTAAAATTATAAGGTATGCCTTGAATAAATTAATAAGGCTAATGGTCTCTGCACAGTCCTCAGTCATCGTCGCCGTCCCGTCCCGCCGCGCCGCGCCCGCTGTGTGCAGAGACCATTAAAGCGACAATTACAATGGGAAAAATTTAACGAAAAAAGTTTTGGAGCAATTTAAAAGTTTCTGATTAGCTGTTACTTAACGGAAGCCCGAAAAGAGGAGAATTATTAATTAGGATCGACGATTCTTACCAATGTGTTTTTCTTATCATCGTCAGCCTTTTTATAATCCCACTGCTGAGCACAGGCCTCCTCTCACACAAAGAAGGATTGAGCGTTGATCACCACACTTGCTCAATTCGGGTTAGTAGGTGAATAAGTAGATAACCTTGCACGCCACACGCAATTTATAGGTACATAGTAGCGTATTCTGTTTCAGACTCGTGCTTTTCTGATTATCAAACTTCAACAAAATCTTTTCAGGTGTTTTCAAAGGAAAACAATTCATCTATACTAATATTATAAAGAGGAAAACTTTGTTTGTTTGTTTGGTTGTAATGAATAGGCTCAAAACTACTCGACCGTTTTTAAAAATTCTTTCACCATTCGAAAGCTATATTATCCACGAGTAACATAGGCTATATTTTATCCCGGTACGGGCAGTAGTTACCACGGAACGCGGGTAAAACCGCGGGAAAACGGCTAGTATACTATACGTAGGTAATTTTCGCATTTAGATCATTACGGCTTAAACTAGAAACTCAATAATTCCAGGATCAGGTTTGAAGGAGACATTCTGGATACTATTTTATTAATTTTTTTGGTCCTAACTAATTACCTATGTTCCTAATGTAACGCTCGTTCCCCTTGAACCACCCAATAGTAAGGTTGTTGACTTCCAATCGAAGGATCGCGTGTTCGAACTCGACCCATTCACGATAATCTTGAATTAAATACAATTACTTACAGCCTTATTTCTAGAGTACAATATTGATGGGGATAACCTTTTATTATTTTAGGAACCAATGTTAGTCTGCACTGTATGTGTTAGATTAATACTTGCTAACGTTTCTATGTGAAAAGTTTTGAATAATTTCTTGTAATTTTTTATTTATTTTCTTATTATTCAAGATGTATTCACAATCTTTACTATTGCACAGAAATCTTTAGCGATAAGATACCACAAAAGGAAAAGTCACTAACTCCGGATTAGTAGCTCTCGTTATACTCACAGAGCACTACTTTCCTTCTAACGTCAATAAAGTCATCTAAAACGTACGCACCTCCAAAACTAAGTTTTAATAAGGCCCCGTTGGCTCGTCTAATAAGCTTTTTTCCACGGCAAGTTTACGGCCCGCAACGCCAATAAAACTCCATCAACTAAGGTGAAGGAACGTGCTCGTACAGGAACAGCTCTGCGGCTTAAGAGCCACTTCTACAAACTAGCCAAATCAGTATTTCAAACAAAATCGTACTCAGCACCAACCGAAATTAACATCAAAACTTCCCTTGACTGATGACTCAAGTATTGGATTACAGGGCGTCAATCTCCAACATTCATACACTTTGGCAGTTTCGGCTCGATTGTTGACATAAACTTGAGCTACCGAATCACATTCCGGTTTGTTTGAAGTTGGGCTACTGTGTATTCGGACGCTGTATTACGCGGAAACAGCGGGCGAGGGTGAGGGGCGGGGCGTCGTTTAGTCGCGACGTTCAGTCGGGCGCCGGCCTCGTGCAGCGCCGGTCGCCGCCACTTACGCGGCATGCGGCCCGCGCTCGCCGCGATCGCGGCTTGCTGCGTGGTGACACGCGCCGAGCCGTCTGCGCGCCTCGCTCCGCGCAACACTACCCCCCACCATGTCCTCTCGTGCTCGGATGGGCTGGTCCTGCCTGCGTGGCAGCCTCTCGAGGATGTGCCCACCTACGAGATCGCCTTCCGAGGCGTCGTCTACTTCCTCTGCCTCATGTATCTCTTCATCGGAGTATCCATCGTCTCCGACAGATTTATGGCCGCCATAGAAGTTATCACGTCAAGAGAGAAGGAGGTGCGCGTGCGACGGAACGGCAGCGAACAGATTGTAGTCGTTAGAGTATGGAATGAGACCGTCGCTAATTTAACTTTGATGGCATTAGGTTCCAGCGCACCTGAGATCTTATTATCAGTCATTGAAATAGCGGGGAAGAACTTCGAAGCTGGCGATTTAGGACCCGGTACTATCGTGGGATCTGCAGCTTATAACTTGTTTGTGATCATAGCCATCTGTGTCGTAGTGATACCAGATGGCGAGGTTAGGAAGATTAAACATCTGAGAGTGTTCCTTGTGACAGCTACGTGGTCCATCTTTGCATATGTGTGGCTCTATCTCATATTAGCTGTCATCTCGCCAAATGAAGTAGAAGTTTGGGAAGGGCTGGTCACTTTTCTCTTCTTCCCCGCAACAGTCTTAACCGCCTACATTGCCGATCGCCGTTTACTCATGTACAAATATCTAAAGAAAGGCTATAGAGTAAATGAGAGAGGAGTTATTGTAGAAGCCGAAGGTGATGGCTCAGTTGAAATGGCTCTTAAGCCAGGAGGAGATGATTTCATGTCAGATGACGAAGAAGGGAGAGAACAAGAAAAATCTAGAAAAGAATATGTAACAGTACTTAGGGAATTAAGAAGGCAACACCCCGAAGAAGATTTGGATACCGTAGAAAGGATGGCATTAGAGACACTGATGTCGCGAGGCCCGAAGTCAAGGGCGTTCTACAGAGTTGCTGCCACTCGCAAAATGACAGGCGGAGGTGATTTCTCTAGAAAAATATCTGAACGTGCTCAAAGCGACCTAAGTGAAGTTAAAGCTGAGTTACAGCGACGAGAGTCAGGATCCTTGTCACTCGAGCCACGAGGACCAAATGTTCGATTTGATCCGGACCACTATACCGTAATGGAAAACTGCGGATCCTTCGAAGTGAGAGTCGTAAGAGCTGGTGACTTAAACGGTGAAATATCAGTGCAATATACCACTGAAGATGGAACAGCAGAGGCTGGCTCAGACTATGTGGCTGCCCAAGGATCCCTAGTCTTCAAACAAGGGGAAACAGAAAAGACCTTCAGCGTCCAAGTAATAGACGACGACGTTTTCGAAGAAGACGAGCATTTTTACGTGCGTTTATCATCTCCAAGAGGAGCCTGTTTAGCATCTCCCTCATCAGCTACGGTAGTGATATTGGACGATGATCATTCTGGTGTGTTTTCGTTCCCTCAACGGGACTTTGAGCTGACGGAGTCCGTGGGTACTTACGACTTGAAGGTCGTGAGGACAGCGGGCGCCCGCGGGAAGGTCAGGGTGCCATACTGGACGGAAGATGGCACTGCGAAAAATGGTGTTCAGTACGAGTCGGCTCAAGGCAACGTGATATTCGAAAACAACGAAACCGAGTGAGTACTTAGTATAATTATTATTTGTGACTTTTTATAGCTTTGAAGGTTAAGTTCAAATAACAAAGTCTCTGTTTAATACACCATTTATTTCGTGTTTGTTCTACTAACATATTTATGAGTATCGTAAAACTGCTCAATATCTAACCAAATATTCATGAGCATATGAAGTATTTAAAGACGTATCTTACTTGTGTCTGAGGTAAATTAGAAAATTATAGACGGTACGTGTTTACGGAGAATTAGCGAGTTCCACACCCCTGTGGGTGTCAGAATGTAAGTCTTCCACTACTTAAAGTTTCGTTTATTATTAAATCAGTAGTGTTTCCAGCCGTGCTTGAATAGTTTATACCAGTTTTGTACATTGATACTTAGTTTTAAATAGACTGAAGTGCGATAACGATTTTAGGAAAACGTTTTTTATTACCCATTTATTAATTTAAGCTTTGTTGAATGATAACTTATATATAACCAAATTTTTGAAGGAGCACCTAACATGACCGTTAAACAGTTTCCTCATTAACCTAATTGACAAACGACTTCGAAAACTCAATTTTGGCAATCAGCCTAATCTTACTATCGACAAACTCCTGAAAGAAATATGTACGTGAACATTCCGCATAATTACAACGGTACGGAAGTCTTGCTAAGCCATTGGTAGTGTGCAATACCAAAAAAGTGACGTTATAAGGTTTCCCTGAAGCCATGTTAGTGGCAAATGAGGTATACTTGTAGATTGGTACTACGATTAGTGCCGGGCCGTTGCGTGATCCGTCCGCCCCTGCCGTCAATGTTATACAGGAATAATCCCTTTAGATAATCCCCCGGTCTTGTCACCTTTGCTATCTAGTAGGGCAAAGGTTTTTAAGAACCTTGTCCCGAAAAATGGTTTGCGTAAGGTGTTCTAAGTTAGCTGTGTCATGGGCCTTTAATTAAGTTAGGTATTTGATATCTTTGATGTATGATTTATGGAGGCGAGCCATAGGGTCCGTTCAGATAGACCGGGTCGGAGAGCATCGGCGCGCATTTTTCTTTTCACACAGACCGGAGCCGATCGGCTGCGCGAGCATTAAAGAGCATGCAAATGGAGCCAAACGTCAAGAAAAAATACACGATCGGAGCCGGTCGGCTCCTCTTATTATTTCACACCGAGCGCATTCGAGCATTCTCAATGACAAAAGCAGTGCGTATGCAAAAATAAACCTTACTTCAAATACTAAGTACTCAATTTTCTACGTGTTAAGAATTTGCTCTGCTCTCCAAGCCGGTCTGTCTGAACGGACCCTTAATTTCTAGAGTTGGTGATTAGGTTTTTAGTATATAGAGCAGGGTCGATAATTTTGTTGTGCGATGTGTTAATCTATCGATGATTTTGTTGCAATGTAAAAAAATAATAAAAGTTAGAAAAATCCTGTTACGAAAAGCCCTACGGCGATTGCTCATTTTTGCAATTGGTGTTTATTAATTTGGCCTTTTATATTGTTATAGAAAAACTGGAGTGACTTATACTTTGTATTTGTTCTTATAATATGATTTAGTACATTTACCTAATATTTCAGTTTTTGTGAAAATGCTTGTTAGCATTGAACCCTTAAACTGTCACAGAAGCAAAGTTTTGATCATTTATCAACATATACACATATATATATATTAATTATCATTAACTATAATATATCAATTTAAATTATCCTTGGTCCTAAAAAAATCTTCTATTTAGCTTAATTTTTTGCGAACATTTCCAAACCCGGTCAAAACTGCTTATGTACGCACAAAATGTAGTATTATTCAACATATTCCTAACATATGGTTGTTCTTAGTACGTAGTATTTGCGAACACAATGCACAATAGCCCACAATACCTATTGATTGATTAGTATTCCGAGGTGGTCATAAATATGATCACAATGATAGCAAGATGGATCACCATAGGATTAATGGTAGAAGTACATGACGTTTTTACATTTATAAATATTATCATGGTGGTTTTTAAATATAGGATAAAGTAGAGGAATGATTTTAGTAGGTATATCTATAATCAGAAAAGTCGTGGTGGCCTAGTGGGCAAAGAACCAACCTCTCAAGTATGAGGGCGCGGGTTCGATTCCAGGTCAGGCAAGTACCAATGCAACTTTTCTAAGTTTGTATGTACTTTCTAAGTATATCTTAGACACCAATGACTGTGTTTCGGATGGTACGTTAAACTGTAGGTCCTGGCTGTCATTGAACATTCTTGGCAGTCGTTACGGGTAGTCAGAAGCCAGTAAGTCTGACACCAGTCTAACCAAGGGGTATCGAGTTGCCCGGGTAACTGGGTTGAGGAGGTCAGATAGGCAGTCGCTTCTTGTAACGCACTGGTACTCAGCGAATCCGGTCAGACTGGAAGCCGACCCTAACATAATTGGGAAAAAGGCTCGGAGGATGGATCTATAATCAGATGGGTAATTAGTGATTATATGATAGCGTTCGTCATCTTGGCTTGACAGCGTAATTAACCCGAAAGGATAAAGCGATTTCAATTTAGTTTTATGTGTCAAAGGTGACTTATGTGCGAGTGTTAGACAATATGTTTGATGAAAATTGGTAAAGCCATTTATAAGTTATGGGTGTAAATATATGGTAGTATAATGGTATACTGTATTTTAATAAAATTATTTCAGTACAGATAAACTCTTCTCGAGGAAATGTATAGATTACTTCTTATTTAGAAGCGAGAGAGCAGAGTGGTTTACTTTCTCTACTAGTTAGTGATTTTCAGCTTTTCCTTCGGTACGATAAATCATTTGTAATTTTTTTTAAGTGGATGGTCATTTGGATCGCTTTTTACCTTACTTCACATATAAAATCCTATCGACTGTCCTACTAATGTTTTCGTCATCGTAAAACTGTTGAAACCCCTTTTTATTCACCTGAATGCCTGAATAAACTTGTGAAAGTCATTGCTAGGTAACTGAATTTGAATCGAATGGCTGTAAAAATAAAGTGTTTTTTGGCGTGCAAGGAATTTTCGCTGATTCATCTTTGTCAGTGGTTCTTAATGTTTCGATCGTTTATGCTATCGGGTATTACGTGGGTGTAAAAATGTTAAAGTTATGGTGATTTATGTAACGAATTGCGTTTTAATTTTTTCGTTCAAGGTAATGTGAATGAGGGATTGATTTTTCTGTAGCGATTGTGGAAAGTAAGGTTTGATATCGAGTTCGTTTTTTTTTTGTTACAATTCGTGCTTGCAGGGTTGTGATAACGTTCAATAGAGATTTACTTAGTCCTTTACTGTTACAATGTATTAAATCGTATAGGTAGTTTACTTTGCATATCTTGATGATCTGATGACTTGGTTTCGATTATCAAGATGGAAAGAACCGGCGACCTGTAGTGTGATGCGTTGTTTCAAATTCGAAATAAAAATTTATTTTTCTTTTGTTTTGAAAGGGTTTTAATGGCAGTAGGTACATATTTGTGTCTTGAACAAAGCTTAGTTAAGAGGAGGTTTTATATAAAAACAGCCAACCTTCTCAAGGAGAACTAAGATCTATCAGACTGCAAAGAAAAGTACAAATAACTTTATTTCCCATTCAACCTTGCGATGACCTGAATAAAATACCGCCATTTCACCTTTACCGACTTTATCGAATTATTGACGTAAATTCAATCTGAATAACCGGTGAATGGACGTTGATTTGAAACAAACTCAATTTGAATCAATGTCCCGAATTACAGACATAATCGGGAGATCGGGTGAATTATGATGGAAGAATTTTGGACACCCCAAATCTGATTGTGAAGTGTTAGAGTACACTGTAGACTTTTAGTTGGCCGGCAGTTTGTTCATAAATCAGTATGAAGATGAATGTTGCCAGGGAGTTTGTTCCACCTTTTGTTCTTCCCAGCAAAAACACATAGGAAGTGGTGAAAGGCGGGCGTTTTTAGGGACTGTCTTGTGTAAACTTGACCTTCAAAATGTGCTGATTTTCGGCCTACTTCGAATATATTACTTTGCTTATTTTATTTTATTACGCACGTGACAACAACCAGGTATTTGACCAGTATCTGGCCGATTGACAGCATTGATGGGAATCAAAATTTTCTTTTAAAAAAGTTACCACCGGGACAACAGTCGGTCGATTGTTTAGTCTGCAGGGTGTTACTCGTTAGGATGAAAAAATAAAGGTCAGCGTTTGTAGGGTTAGGACGGATTTTAACACCCTATTTTTTGTTAAATTTGTTTTTACATTTAAATTTTGTGTGTAAAGTTAGCTTATTTTTGATATACGTAGGTATTAAAGAGAGTTTGAAAATGATGCTAGTAACTAATTAAGAGGAGAGAACCGTCATTGTCAAATGTCGTCGTGTAGATTGCAAATCATGTCATAACGTGTTTCTTGAGTTTAAATGTTGATATAAGGAAGAGAAAGCTCAAATAAAGAGAAGATGGCTGGATTTGGCACACTTTCGTAATGAGTTAATATTTTTTTTATCAATATTGACTCACATTTAATTGGACCTTGTTAGTTACTGCCTCCAATATTTTACTAGCTTCTGCCAGCGGTTTCACCCGCATCCCGTGGGAACTACTTCCCGTACCGGGATAAAAAGTAGCCTATAGCCTTCCTCGATAAATGGGCTATCTAACACTGAAAGAAATTTTCAAATCGGACCAGTAGTTCTTGAGATTAGCGCGTTCAAACAAACAAACAAACAAACTCTTCAGCTTTATAATATTAGTATAGATTTATTTGATAGGTAGATACTTATAGCGTTCTTGGAAGAAAAAATCTACAATAATTAAGAACAGCAAAATAAATGAACACAGCCGGCACAGACGCGTGGCTTTTCATTAATTGTGTCACTCACGTTTATCGGAAACTTTTCAAGATTTTAATTATCACAAATGAACAAACAAGGGTATTACTTTACGCTTGTATTTTTGCTTCGATGATAATAAATGAAGGCACTGTTTTAGCGTGTTGCTAAGAGCTTAAGAGACGAAAATTCTTAATGTCTGCGTTTACAGGTTTATTTTCAACCATGAATTATTTTTAGTAGCTAAGACTTGCAACAGTGTAAAGTAGTTTATAACCAACTAGCTTCTGCCAGCGGTTTCACCCGCATCCCGTGGAAACCTCTGCACGAACCCGGATAAAAAGTAGCCTATAGCCTTCCTCGATAAATGGGCTATCTAATTCTGAAATAATTTTTCAAATCGGACCAGTAGTTCCAGAAAATGTCGTGGTGGCCTAGTGGGTAAAGAACCAACCTCTCGAGTATGTGGTTGTGGGTTCGATTCCAGGTCAGGCAAGTACCAATGCAACTTTTCTAAGTTTGTATGTACTTTCTAAGTATATCTTGGACACCAATGGCTGATAAAAAGGTGAAGGAAAACATCTTGAGGAAACCTGGACTATAAAGTCTGAAATCACCAACCCGCATTGAGCAAGCGTGGTGATTAATGCTCAATCCTTCTCCTTGTGAGAGGAGGCCTGTGCCCAGCAGTGGGACGATAAATAGGCTGTAACAGTGACCAGTAGTTCCAGAGATTAGCGCGTTCAAATAAACAAACAAACTCTTCAGCTTTATAATATTAGTATAGATTTCAAACAACACATGTATTTCATTAATCTATGGACAATGGGTGGGTTGCATGATTTATAAGGTTGTTAGTGCCACGTCTAAAAATAGTACCCATCGTCGAGAAACCAAAACGTCGCCCAAAACCATTTTAATCATTACCTACTTGGGAATAGAACCCATGACGAGAACCCAGCAACCAATTGCTTAGCCACTAAGAAAAAATAACAAGTTAATAACCATTAACAACATATATTTACGGTTAATACCCCAACTTCGACTTGAAATAAGTATAGGCCATGGAGAACAAAATGACTAGCGGAGGTGCCACAACGGAAAAACTCCTAAGAAAGTAGCACGCTAAAATGCTTGTGTGCGGGGGACGAGGAACCTTACTGTCTTCGCTCTTATACGCGTTTTTTGGACCCGAACTTTTACCTATTTATAATACCAAAAAAATATCGTCTGAAGTCTTAAAGAATCTGAACTCCTCGTTAGTTCAGTCGTTTCCTGGGGATTTTGTTCTAACGCCTTCTTCTTCCCAGCAAAAACACATATGAAGTGGTGAAGTGCAGGCGTTTCGGGGGCTGTCTTTTGTGACCTTCAAAAAGTGCTGATTTTCAGCCTACTTTGAATAAATGACTATTTATTTTTATCTTATCGGTAACTGATCGTTTTAATACCTACCTATTTGACCTAAAAGAAGGCGTGACCTACCTGCATTATGGTATCTCCGTTCACCTTTCCTTACTCCGTGGTATAGGCTCCGTATCAAAAACTGTAACTTTGGGTTTTGATTACGGTTAACGCGAATTACAAACTTCTTACTTTAGGGACGGCGTTTTATTCCTCCCTTTTCGACGCGGGATTAACAAAATGTTTTAGGCTTACTCCGTTGGTTATGTTAATTTTTGGCCTTTGCTTTTTTATTTGTATTTGAGAACAAATATGTCTTTGCTACGTATGTTTATCTTATAGATTAAAATGCGATTTAATGTCGTCGTCGTTCGTCCTTACAGCCTTTTTATCGTCCCACTGCTGGGCTGCGGCCTCCTATCACACGGAGGAGGATTGAGCGTTAATCACCACGCTTACTCAATGCGGGTTGGTGATTTCAGACTTAGTAGTCCAGGTTTCCTCGAGATGATTTCCTTCACCTTTTTATGCGATTTAATGTCTACTGTAATATTATTACCTAAGCTAGAAATTTTGATTGTTTATTTGAACGCGCTTATCTCAAAATAGAAGATAAGTACTGGTGTGATTTGAAAAAGTATTTCAGTGGTAGATAGTCCATTTTTTTCAGAATTCTAGCATGTGGACAAAAGTAAAATGGATGGCTATGTAATACCGAAAGATTTTTTATATAGAACTAAACAGACAAGACACACTCTTTTAATTATAAGTAATAGATAATTTAGATTGTAATCTAATATATTGAATAATTATTTACAAAGCTTCACTGAACGTGACTAGGCCGCTAAATAAATACGAAATTACCGAGCAAAATGTTGTTATTTATTTAATGTAGTGTAGTGGACTACGGTAATTATATTACGGTAATACTGACCTAGTAATTAAATGTGATGTAGTATTTTAGTTGCCAGTATCTATGGCTTACTCACGCATGATACCTTTATTTCAGTTAATTCATATGAATGTGTCAAGTTTTGTACTTATGATGGTTATACAAGTAAGTAATAGTGCTCAAAATACTTATCGAGTACTAGCTTCCGTCGGCACGTTTACCCGCTTCCAAAGGAAACTACTTTGTGCACTTGGATAAGAAGTAGTACACTGGTACAGTCTTTCTCGATAAATGGGCTGACTAACATTGAAATAGTTATTGAAATCAGAGCGGTAGTTCCTGAGATAAGAGCAATAAAGAAACTAACTATTCAACCTTTCAAATAGTGTGCTTGGAATTTTATATAAGACTAGCTTCTGCCAGCGGTTTCACCCGCATCCCGTGGGAACCTCGGCACGGACCCGGATAAAAAGTAGCCTATAGCCTTCCTCGATAAATGGGCTATCTAACACTGAAAGAATTTTTCAAATCGGACCAGTAGTTCCTGAGATTAGCGCGTTCAAACAAACAAACAAACAAACAAACTCTTTAGCTTTATAATATTAGTATAGATTCTTTTGACATATTGATTGGCACTTTACAAAGTTACACTTAAGTAAATCATTTTACACCATTTTGTACATAGTTTGTTGTAAAAAATATCGGCAAAACACCTTGAATTTTGATGTAAGTTCTTGTTAAAATATTAAGTGGCCCGTTTATCACTGCGGTAACACGTTACATAAGTTACTGCATGCTCCACCTGCACGCTTACTAACTTAAGTAACTTATATTGTGCTTAAGTTTACACGTAAATCTTGATTGGGCCGCTTGGAGGTTCCTTAATCTAAGTTTACGGCTTAAAGTTAATCGAAATAATTTTTATGTTGTAGGTTTGTTGGTTTGTCTATAAAAGTAACCCTGTCTGTCTGGCTTTCAACTCAGAACTACTGAACACATTTCAATGTGAATCGAAATACATATTATTATAGTCTGGTGCCTAAGAAAGAAACTAGGCTACTTTTGACGATTGCAGGATGATGATTGAAACATCTTTCGACAGTTGCAAATTAATTTTAACCAAATTAAGGAAAATCTTTTTTTACTAAAAAAGTTATTCCGACGAATTGCGACGCCCCTTCATTTAGGGAAGTCGGTTAAAATCACATTACTATTTGGCGTCCAAGACAATTTATACTTAAAGTTTTTTGGCCAAAGTGCTTGTTACTTGCTGAAGTTGGTAACTCCTACCGTAAATAGATTCGCTATTATACTATAAAGTTTCACCATAAAACCGCCTTTATCTGTAGTAAAATGGTTTAAAACGTTTTTAGAGCGAGGAATTTTAAACGCTACTGTCTTTATGGTTACTAGAAATTTTGTATAACATTTTTCATGATATTGGATACTTACATGGTTTCACCCACATCTTGTGGAAATTGTCTTTCTATACCAAAACGAAATAACCCATGAAATTCTGAAATAACGTGTCAGTAGTAAAAGAATTAACAAAATCGGTTTGGAGATTTTCTTCTACACGGCCTACACCATCGCAAACTAGGTAACGTAGGGGTTTTATTTCATTACGTATGTATTATATTTATATTACGTTTAAAATTGTGTTGGTCTTCAAAAACAGAGTTAGTAAGATGTCTATAATTTAATTGTGCAAAAATAAACAAAAAGGTTCCCGAGGAGTTCAGCCCCGTTACGGTGTCTACCTCTTTCTGAATACATAATAATAAAATCGTAGGAAAGCCAAAACTGTACATTGAATATTTTTTCAAAAGAATACTTGGGGGGTGATCTATGATCGATTCTGAACCCAAATTTTTAGAATTTTTGTCTGTTTGTCTGTAGGCATGTCCGGAGTAAACTCAAAAAGTACTGCACGGATTTACTTCTTCATTAATATTACTTATAGGTCGGGTCAGGACATAGGCTACATATTATCACGCTATCACCTACAGGGGATGAGCAATAGTTGGGAAGGATAGTTGGGTTGCTTGTCATTAATGTTTGCATTGAAAAATTGCGCTTCACCTAAGATATACTTACTACTTACGACTTGAACTTTACTGATCTTGGTAAAAGTATTAGATAGATTTTAGAGAGCAGTGAAACAATGAAATCGGGTTGCGCAGGTAACTGGGTTGAGCAGTAGCGGCGTAAGGGGGGGGCGGAGGGGGCGGTCCGCCCCGGGTACCACATCTAGGGGGGTGCCATCTCGGTCGGCACATGACAAGTCACGGAAGCTGTGACTCTAATCTGCAAAACCTAGGTTCACTACCAGTCGCTGCGCAATAGTCAAATTGCGCGAGACATCGAGACACAGTTCGACTGTCACCCCTATAAATAAAAAAAATGCGCTCGCTTCGCTCGCGATTTTCGTCATTATTTCTAATTTATTCTGCACTTACTTTACGGTGATTTTTATAAGCTGTTCAGATACTTTTGTGTCCAAAAACTCGAAAAATTTCGCGCTCGCTACGCTCGCGGCTTTTTCGAATTGCTTACAGTGGCTTTTTATGTCACAGTCAAAAACGTTTATTAAAATTAGGCTAGTACACACAGCTGCCTATTACAATTTCATTATAATATAATTTTATCAGTTGTTTAGATACTTTTGCTTCCCAAAACTCAAAAAATTTCGAGCTCGCTCCGCTCGCCCAACTTTATGCACTTCTTTTCGATGGCTTTGCTTTTGGTTCTTAAACTTGTTAACTTTTTGTGTCCTAAATTCTAAAATTTTTCGGGCTCGCTTTGCTCGCATAAAAAATACGTCAAATATTGGGGGTGCTCAATAGGTAGTCGCCCCGGGTACCACCCGATGCTACGCCGCCACTGGGGTTGAGAAGGTTAGATAGCAGTCGGTCCATGTAAAACAGTACTGTTACAGCCTTTTTATCGTCCCACTGCTGGGCACAGGCCTCCTCTCACACGGAGAAGGAGGAAGATGTAAAACAGTATCTATCAGTAACGGTGAGACTGGAAACCGACCCCAACATGGGTGGGAAAATAGTTGGATGTATAGATGCATGCTGGATATATAATGTTGTATTTTTTGACAAATGCGATGATGATGATGAAGCAAAAGCATTAAGTTAGATTTATATTTATTTGAGTAAATGGATTTTACAATAAAACTTGGACTTCGAAAAAACTATGATAAAATACTTGCGAAATGCAATAAAATAGGTACTTGCATTTTATTGAAATATCTAAAACCTCATTAAATTGCGTGTGGTACTTTTTGTGATTAACATAAGTATAGACAGACATGGCTTAGATATTTTTCTAATATGTAGTGATGACAAATAAAATGCCCAACATGACAGTAACAAATTAATTTACTAACTTACTACTTATGTTATTAACTAAGATTTATAACTAGCTGGCACCTAAATAGCATCAATTACCGCGCCTAATTCTATCAGCGAAGGTCAGAGATAATTAGATTGGGGGATTATAATTATACCACTTTGTGTGCATGTGACTTGGGTATTTTGTATAAGTCACTATAGTAATATGAATATTATTTAAGACAATTAAGAGTTTCTTCTGTGTTTTGGATGACACGTTAAACTGTAGGTCCCGGCTGTCATTGAACATCCTTGGCAGTAGTTACGGGTAGTCAGAAGCCAGTAAGTCTAACCAAGGGGTATCGGGTTGCCCGGGTAACTGGATTGAGGAGGTCAGATAGGCAGTCGCTCCTTGTAAAGCGCTGGTACTCAGCTGAATCCGGTTAGACTGGAAGCCGAACCCAACATAGTAGGAAAAGGCTCGGGAGATGATATTTAAGACAATTAAGGTGGGATTAAAACGACGTGTGACAGTGTTTCTTCTGGTTTAAGTGCATGAAAACATTTCAAAATTTTCTGCGAAATTCTAAACTATATGCGCATTATTTACTGGAAATAGAGACTAAAATATGTAACATATGTAGATATGGAGAGGCCTATGCCCAGCAGTGGACTGCGATAGGCTGATGATGATGATGATGATGATGTAGATATGTTCTTAGATAATAATCACAATGTCTGTCACCATCATCATCTTTCCAGCCTTTTAACAATTGTGTTGGGGTTGGCTTCCAGTCTCCTCACCCTTAAATTACATTCACCGATCCAAAAACCAACCGTGGTAAGCACTTAGTTAGTTTAGTTATTTTCTAGACAGATAATAAGTGAACTGATCATCTGAACCAAGCTTTAGTTTTTAACTAAACTAATTAAAATGAACTTCGGGCTTGTTTTTGTGTATCCAATAAAAGTTTTGCGCTTAACTCCGGTCGTAAGCGGTTTTAATCAGATATTTCTGAACTAAAAACTTCATGTAAACATGTATGCATGTCCTTAGTCATATAAGATGGTAAAAGCTCTGTTTGTACCTACATAGCGTAATCACGCTAAACGGCTTCATCATTTGAGATGAAAGGATGACTGGTGACGGTTATAAGCTAGCCATGATAATATGATGGTGTTATAGCAAAGTTTCATCAAAAACTATTCTTAGATTTTTTCGTGAAAGAGTAACAAACATCCTGCAGTAGATAAGAATTCTACATACGCTACTTTTTTATCTCGGAGCGGTTAGTTGTTCCCTGGACACGAGGGTGAAACCGCAACTAACAGCAAGTTTTTACTACGTACATCAGTGCTACGAAGGATGTTAGCCTACGCATTCGTAGTACGAAAGGTGCTACGCCGTAGTACTTTCGTAGCAAGATGATTTGAAAAAGAATATCAATAACTTGCCTTCATTTTACTTAATTTTATTTTAAGCTAGGAACTTTATTTTTATTTAGATAAATTATGTATTTGCAGTATGACTGGAATTTTGTAATAAAAAGACATCAATTAATAGATTTCCTTACCCATTAAAACTAATGGATCTTACACAAATTAGATTGCCAACCACGTATTGACAACTAAATTGCATCCTACTAAGCGATTGTCATATCTAACCACAACCCAATATGGCTGACTTCAAATCACCATGGAGAACAAAATGACTAACGGAGATGTCATAACGGAGAATCTCCTAAGAAAGTAGCGCGCCAAAATGTGGGTGAAGGGGGACGAGGAACGTTACTGGCTACTCATACACCTTCTTTGGAACTCACTCTTTTTTTGTAAAACCAATAATCGTTGGCAGATGCCTCAAGAGGGGATTGCTCGAAAGAGTTACCACTGTCCTGGTACATAGAAGGCTTAAGAAGGAACATGGTGGGTTTTAGTCAATAAGAGTCTAACACGTTCCCTCACGTTGCACCCAAAGAGGGGTCACCTGAAGATTTTCCATTAAAAAAAAATCTCAAGGAACTCTAACATTTCGTTAGTTCACTTGTATTGGTCACGCCCCCCGTACATATTTGACCTACAAGAAGGCGTTTGACCTACTTAATGGCATCTCCGTTCATCTTTTCTTCCTCCGTGCTTACTGGAGTGTAATACAGTTATAACATCTTAGCAGATTAGGGTTGATGCTATCGAGAGTAAGGGGTTCAAAAGACCAATTTAGATTCTGAAGGACTGGGTCTGTTTAGCGGAGTAAGGGATTTTGCTTTGGTCCTATTTTACGGACCTATGTATGTAGTATGAAGCTGAAGAATTTGTCTGTCTGTACGTATAGAGTTTTGTTATTTCTATTACCTTAGGTGAGTCAAACTTTCTACATGTTAGGCCTAATTTTATTATCCCATCAGCCGTAGGAAAGTACTTCTCGAATCATGTTACAAATATAGCCTGCGATATTCGCAAATAACGTGGTTTTTAAGTGGAAAGATATTTTTTACAATCGATTTAATACGTCCAAAGATTATCTTCTACAACCTTACAAACTGTCCTCCTGTTATAACGAGGGCTGCATAATAGGGTCCTGTTTTAGCTTTTTCGTACGAAACCCTAAAAATAATAAAAAAAAACATTGTAATTTTTAACCTATTACCAAAAACCCTTGCGGTACGGAACCACATGTGTTGCATACCTAAACATTAAATGGAGTTTTGGTCCTAGCGACCCTAAGGACCTTACATTAGCAAGTTTATAATGGACCTACTGTAGTCTAACCTTGTGAAGCCATTTGTGGGTTTACGTTTACATTGAGCTGGTCTTAGCTTTTATATTATTTCGGGTTATCTTAATAGGTTAAGTGTTAGGGAACTATAGTGTTTAAGCATTTAAGCTTGGTTAAAATGTGTAAAAGAGTAAGGTTTTTTTGGAAGTATATAGAGGAGGTTAGGATTTTTGTGTGACTTGGTATTTTCAGTGTATATAGGAGTAATAAAAACGTAATTCATGTTCACGTCAAGCTCGAAAATTACTGCACGGATTTTCATGCCCTTTAGGTCCCGCGTTCAATTCTCGGTACAATCAACTTTTGTGGGATGAGCATGTTTGTTGGCTGTGGCTGGCCATTATATGTATTTATATGTATATGTAGTTTATCAATTGTGTTAGTACCAATGACACAAGCTAATAAATAGGTTATCATGGGCTAAACAATGACGTGTGACGGTGTTCCGACATTTATTTACTATTATTAGATACATATGCATCCCCCAGCGCAGCCGGGGCACGCCACTAGTTCCTTATAACCAAAACAGGTTAAAACTACACCACAAACCCAAACAGACTTACAATACCACCACTGAAATACTCCCAAAATTATGTCGGCAAAGCAGTTTCCTTCAAGCATCAAACAGCTTAATTTGTATGAAATTATTCAAGGCGCCCCGGAGTCGGCTCAACTATCAAAATTGTAAGTGCTGTACTGAAATTGCACTATTTAATAATGATTTCAGACTTCGCTGTCAGGCTGTATTCTCCGTTTTGAGGTTATGTTAAATTGAGCAAAATTCTGCCGTAATTTACTAGGTTATTGACTTATTTCAAGCTGTTTTTTTTGGTGTAAGTTATCACATATCACCGGTAATTGTCAACTGTGTATACACCTTTTTTGTGACAAACTAATATTTTTGTTAATTTATACACAGAAGCTGATGGTGTTACTTTGCTAATCTATACTAATATTATAAAGCTGAAGAGTTTGTTTGTTTGTTTGTTTGTTTGAACGCGCTAATCTCAGGAACTACTAGTCCGATTTGAAAATTTCTTTCAGTGTTAGATAGCCTATTTATCGAGGAAGGCTATAGGCTACTTTTTATCCCGGTACGGGAAGTAGTTCTCACGGGATGCGGGTGAAACCGCTGGCAGAAGCTAGTAAATAAATAAGTTATTTACTGTAAAATGTAATTATTGGCATCTCACAATTACCTTCAAAAAAGGGTTCCATTAAAATTTAAAATTTCTTAAACTATTATTCAAGAAAAACAGTCTAGAAAATCCAGGCCATGTAAATACTTGGCCTAATACTGGCATCGAATCTACGGCCATTAGCATAGAAGGCGGACATTCCGTCTCTGCACCGTAAGGCTGTCGAAGCCATTTCATAAAAGAAAAATAAGCATTTTTCACATCAAAAAATACAATAGCCACTACAGAAGTGTGTCACCGCGAAATTGAGACATTATTGAACAAAAGCAATCGTTTGTAAGGCAAAAAGGACCCTTGAAACGACCCCATCGATTTGCCATACCATACGAGCAAAAGGTTATTTTTTGACACGAAAAATCTCCCATCGCAGGCTCCCAAAATATATTCAAATAAGCTAAAAATATGTCTAGTACCCCTATAAGGGGTAGCACGCATGCAATCTGGAATATTCGTCGACACATTTGTTCCCAAATGTCTCCAGACCTTTGCATAAGAAATGCAATATACGTGGGTACTGCCGACCCTTACTATGGAGGAAGGAAAGATAACGGAGATACCATAAGAGAGGTAGGTCAGGCGCATTCTTGTAGATCAAGCAACGTACGTAGGCGTGGTCAGCTACTATGAGCAATGAATGTTTGGGTTCCTTGTCAAATCCAAACCAATCTGTCAAAGATTGGTCTTGATTGATTTGGGATTATACTTTGAAAATTATGGGCGTTACATTGCAGGCAGTTAAGGGCGTAGGTAGTAACGTTCCTCATCCCCAGAACACCCATATTTTGGTGCGCTACTTTCTTCGATTTATGACATCTCCGCTAGTCATTTTATTCTCCATGCCCCGTACCCAGAACGTGTTGTTCATTTATTTTATTCAGAAATTCGCCAGATTTTTCGCGGCTTTTTGTCAGCTTTTTTGGGAAGAGGTCGCAAATGTTGTTGAGAGTAATTTATTGTGATTATATTGTCGCTTTTCCTTCTTTTAGATAACAATAATAAATGTGTATTAAGGGCTTTGTGCACTTAATTTTTGGAAAATGGAGAACAAAAGGATACATTCAGGCTGTATTTCTGGTCTTTTCAGACCGTGGCTGAAAGCAAGGTTAGGTACTAATAGTTTCGAGGTATCTGCTTTTCTGATCTAAATGAATTTCCATTTATATTATAAACGTGACAGCAATGGTTCACGTACTGACAGTCAAATCGGTCAGAAAAAGCTCTCAGAATACTATTGCGGCTGGCTCGCACCCTACGCACCAGGGAAATGCACCTTTTGCGCATTATAGTGTTAATTAAAACATCGCGTGTCCATCTAAAATAAATAATTCAGTTATCTTTCACATGTTTTTCGTTTACCGCGAAAAGTGAACTTTTATTTGGGTTATTTTGTGGGAAAAAAAATGAAGGTGAAGACGTGATTGATGAGGGTCAAGACTATGTATGGGGACTTTTTTATATACTCAGCTTCTTCTTAATTTTATAATTTACCAGAGGGCTATTCCGGCTGCTCTCAGGGTCATCATCCTCCGAGCCTTTTTCCCAACTACGTTGGGGTCGGCTTCCAGTCTAACCGGATTCAGCTGAGTACCAGTGCTTTACAAGAAGCGACTGCTTCTCTGACCTCCTCAACCCAGTTACCCGGGCAACCCGATACCCCTTGGTTAGACTGGTTTCACGTGGCCGTTTCACGTGGGTGTGACACATATTTCCCTTTGTGTACCTTCTTCTCGTGTTGTGTCTCTTTTTGTACTTCGTTTTCTGTTTTATTTGAAGTCTGATTTTATGTACTTCGTTTTTTCTTTTATTTTTATTATGTCTAATTTTATGTTACTTCGTTCTTTGTTTTATTTTTTATATCTAATTTTATATACATTGTTTTTTTTTTTTTTTTTTTTTTTTTCTTTATTTTAATCTTATGTCAAACTCATGTATATATTCATTTGTTGTCCATGTGTCACACGCACATGAATAAATGTATTTTCTTTCTTTCTTTTCTTTCTTTCTTTGGTGTCAGACTTACTGGCTTCTGACTACCCGTAACGACGGCCAAGGATGTTAAATGACAGCTGGGACCTACAGTTTAACGTGCCATCCGAAACACAGTCAATGGTTTCTAAGATATACTTAGAAAGTACATACCGGCTGCTCTCAGGGTATGTTAATCTATTTTCGAAAACAGCATGACAATTCGATCAACAGTTGTTGTGGTTATTGATACGGGCAAAGACGATGGACTTTCTCATAAAATGTGTGTGTGTAGTATTGTAGTATAAAAGTTTTTTTCCCATTTATACTCAATTTGTTTATTGAATTTATTTTATTCGGAATAAGATCTCGTGAATTTGATTTCAAGATTAATCGCAAAATTGGCTTTCCCTGACTTCTATTCGAGCTTCACAAAAGTAATTGATTTGTACGTTCCCATTGAGCGCTGATAAAATTCTCCGATATTGGAAAGCATTGAAATATTTCATAGAAACTATCCCGAAAATTCTTATTACTTATTTCTAAAGCTCGGTTTTCATAGAAATTTCTGGCAGACCGATGCCAATGAGACTTCCAATCTATGTATAGATTTCCTGCCTTCCATTAGAGTACCCACACGCTACAAACTTTTAGTCGGCCGATAGTTCGTTTAAACTCATAAATCAGTATGAAGATGAAAGGAAGTGCGCACGATACGAAGATCAGGTATTTATTTAGGGTCGGTATCAGACCGACTAAAAACTTTGATAGGAATTAAGATCATCATCATCCTCCGAGCCTTTTTCCCAACTATGCTGGGGCCGGCTTCCAGTCTAACCGGATGTAGCTGAGTACCAGTACTTTACAAGGAGCGACTACCCTATCTGACCCCCTCAACCCAGTTACCCGGGCAATCCAATACTCCTTGGTTAGACTGGTGTCACTTACTGGCTTCTAACTACCCGTAACGACTGCCAAGGATGTTCAATGACAGCCGAGAACTACAGTTTAACGTGCCATCCGAAACACAGTCATTGGTGTCTAAGATATACCTACTTAGAAAGTACATACAAACTTACATACAAAAGTTGCATTGGTACTTGCCTGACCTGGAATCGACCCCGCGCCCTCATACTCGAGAGGTTAATCCCACTAGGCCACCACGACTTCGACTGATAGGAATCAAGATATTCTTTAAAAAAATGCCTTCTATCGGGTTAACTGTCGGTCGACTTTTAGTCTGCATTGTACGGGTACCGTTACTTTTATAGATTTTCTCCATCACGTACCAGTGGAAATATTCCTGGTTCCACATTTTCTAAGATCACGTTCGAATCTGTGTGTCCTAGATTTCTTTCATTTACCCTTATTTCTAGTTATAGTTTTTCCGGTTTAGACATTAAATAAGTATAGAACAGTATTCATCAGAATTTTTTTAAAGCAATTTTATTACTAGTATGAAAAAACAGTCTTTTGAATATAGAATGAATTATATACTAATATATATGTAGAACTAAGATTTTTTTTAAAGACATAAAGTATTAAGAAGTTCACCGGTGAAACTGGGTTCCGGAAGTCACATAGGCAGTCACTCCAAAATTTCTACACAGATCTGGACAAATGATGATTTTCATCACCAACAATATTTGCTTATTAACCACGAATTACACAAAACAATGTTAGCCTTAGCTTCGTAACACAAATTGCAATTCCAACTCCCAACAGATGGCACGAGCCGGGAACTTCTAATATACAAAATGTTGTTAGGGAAATACATACAAACTTGAGAAACACAGACGTGAGGGAAGGAATATTCCTATAATATTTTTGCTGCTAGATATTGGACGATGATCTATATGTATATCGTATATTTTTAGAATATTGTCATCATCATCTGCCAACTATTTTAGGGGCTTGCCTCTTGGTAAGATCGATTGACAGATTTTCTGGCTTTTTACTAGTCGTAACGACTGTCAATAAAGTAAAGTTCTGGGCAAATAATTTGACGAATTCCATTGCGAAATTCAAGTTTACTTCACGACGAAAACTCATTTGACGAGAACTGATGTCTTCCCCTGTTCTAAGGAGATTTACACTATTTTATTGCATGTATTAATTAAAATCCATTATTAGCTGTTTAGTCACTTTAAATAATCTTTCACACTATTGTAACCCTCCATACTACACATTTTTATCATCCAGTCGTTTGTTAAGCAAAATAGAGGTTTATATCCCATTAATAAAGTCACAATTACGATGAATGAAGGCAATTAACGAGCCTAAGGAAGTCTATCATTATGATGTGAATTTAATGAGCTAATTAAAATTGCATTATTTGCTGTTGTTAGCGGGTAAAGTTATTTCTTACGGTTATTAATGACTGTGGAAAACGTTTTCTTGTACATTATATATAGTAATACTAGGTTGCCGTCCACAGTTTTACAAATTTCCCAAAGGCACTACGTCCTGCACATGGATAAATAGTAGACTAAATTATTTTGACACAAGCTGATTTCTTGGAACATTGGAATAATTTTTCAGTAGTAATTCAATAGTTTCGGACTTTTTAGGGTACAAAAAAACAAAAAAAAAACCTCTTTATTGTATTAGTTTAGATATAACCGATGTTACAAGCGGAAAGTATTGTTACAGATTTACAGCTTAAAAATATAGTCTCTAAAAAGGTAATTGTAATTTGGGGTCAAATTCCCCCAATAACACGAAGCCCTATACAGACCAATTCCCCACTATTAATTCGACAGACCATGCAAGTCCTATTATGTTCGTGCATGTTTTCAGTAATTTCACGAACCATTTGAGTCGGACTATAAATTGCGACGTTTCACATTTTCGCTGTCATGACGTGATTTAATTAAAATATAAAGGAACGTGCTATGTTTTTTGGTACCTGAGTTGTTGAAATTAAGGTTGTTTATATTAATTTTGTGTTCTTTATTGTGGTTGTTGCAAGTTTTGTCAATTTCTCTTCTATCTGTCATCATCTCATAAATAACAGTCTTTCAAACCATATAGACGAGTATGGACATGACAGATAGAAGAGTATAGAAGGAGAAGACATGCTGCGCGGACTCCAAATAATATTGAGATACTGTTGTTGTTACTGTTACAGCCTTTTTATCGTCCCACTGCTGGGCACAGGCCTCCTCTCACATGGAGAAGGATTAAGCGTTAATCACCACGCTTGCTCAATGCGAGTTGGTGATTTCAGACTTTATAGTCCAGGTTTCCTCAAGATGTTTTCCTTCACCTTTTTTTATCAGCCATTGGTGTCTAAGATTTACCTAGAAAGTACATACAAACTTAGAAAAGTTGCATTGGTACTTGCCTGACCTGGAATCGAACCCACACCCTCATACTCGAGAGGTTGGTTCTTTACCCACTAGGCCACCACGACTGTCAAATTTGAGGTAAGGGCAGAAGAAGTCTTTCTGTCGGGTATTCTATCTAACACTACTGAACTACTTACATTTAATTTTGTACACAGATAGTTGAAAACCTGCGAAAGAAAGTAAGCAACTTCTATCCGGTAGTGGTTCTCTCCAGACGTGGGTACAATAGTAGGTGTAAGTAAGTTATTGCATAAAGCTTTAAAAACGAAATCTCCTTATAATTTAAAAATATATACAAGCTGTTAATTTGCATCCGTGCCATATTCAAGGACGTAATTATGCTAATGATTCTCGACCCAAATCAACAAAAAAATTGGTACGTAATTTTTTTTTTTCTTCAATGTCATCTAGCCGTATTTAAACTTGGCGCGTGTGTTACTGGCCTTAAAACCGTGCTGCGCCCTCGCACAAACGCAAACACAAAGCATACGCAACGATCATTCATAATTTTCATTCATAAAATTGGATTACTTCTGAAATACAACGACATTACAATGACAAAAAAACCAGTGCATATTAGCTATTTCCCGTCTATTGTAATTCCAATCGATTATTTACGTATTTTATGACCTCCTCCTGAAATATGGCACAAATGCTAATCAACACCTTGTATGTTTTCCTTCTACATTTTCGCCTGCAGCATTTGCTTAGCTTAATCAAGGAAAATTCGAATCACCAAAAAAGTTTAAGTCAGCTGCAGATTTTAACTTTGGGCAACACGTTGATTATTTCAATTTGTACGAACGAAGCCAGATACGGTTTTTCTTTTGTTTTCAGAACTGTAGTTTGTGTCCGAGTTAGTATCACGGAGGAGGAGGTAGCGGAGATGCCGTAAGATAGGTAGGTCAGGCGTCTACTTGTAGGTCAAATGTCGTACGGTAGCCGTGATCAGTTATAAGAACTATAGAGACGTTCGGGTCCATTGTTAAATCAAAACCAATCTGTCAAAATTGGTCTTGATTGATAAAATCACCATTTTTATTTTGAAAATAATGGGCGGGTTCCATATAAGGCGTGTCAGAGCTAGCAACGTTCTTCGTCCCCCGAACACACGCATTTTAACGCGCTACTTTTTTAGGAGATTTTGCGTTATGACATCTCTGATAGTCATTTTGTTCTCCATGTTTGTGTGTCTGAGTTAGTATGTCGGGCATGTGTTGCAGAAAACTCGGGGCATTAGGTACTGGTAAACTTTTAGCTCGCTGGACTCGATGGACGAAAAAAAAGGAACGAAATTCTAGAAACGTCGACGCAGCGACAAAGTGTAAATGTAGATACATTGTTGTGTGTCGTGTGTAAATAAATGTACACCTACTCTTTTTTACCTGAAGCGTAATGGTATTTTAAACATAACATTGTAAGCTTAGTGGTTAATTTTCGATATGGAACAAAACTTCCTAAAAACATATCCTTTTAAATCAAATTGCGATAAAAATGATAATTGTATCAGCTCTCAACGAAAATCACACCAGGACAGAACAAGTCACCAATATAATCCCAAATAATTGATCCCAAATAAATACACGTGAAACCAGCTTAAAAACAAACACAGGACGAGACACTCAACATTCACTGTTATACCCTTTACACCAACAATCAAGTAATATTTTAATCTACCCAAAATTTTACCTCATCCTAAACTCAATTCAATTACCAACAGCATTTTTCAATACCTTGTTTTTCGCTAAAATATCTTGCAATTGGCGTACAGCTAACTAATCATTCCTGTCTTCTGATACTCACATGCTGGCAAGTTTCCACGTTGGAAGGTAGTCTAGTCTGTTGGCAAAGTCTAGCCATTCTTGTTAGAGACCTAGATAGTGAGTGTAGTTCTGTGGTAATCAGTTTTGATGGTAAGAATGAAAAATGTAGTAAAAATAAAGGGTCACATACAATCTTGAAGTTACATAAGATAGCTCTTTAATTATGAAAGACAATTTAATTTACAACATATTTATAACCACAACATTGTTATGGTCAAATTGTAGTTACCTACTTATAGCTTAAATAATTATATGGTATAAAAAAAAGGATAAATTAAACAGAATTTGTCATGTTGTCTACAGAAGTAGTCAACTTTTTAGTCACGTACTGGATAAAAGAAAAACCTGTCAAAACAATTGTTAAAGAAAAACAAAAGCTTGGAGACTGTAATTGACGTATTTTAATAACGCAGAAAACAATGTTATATTTAGTACTGTAAAAAGTCATCTATATTGTAATGCCCATTTTCACCAACAATCTCTTAATCTAAGTGCCACTTAGAATAAGGGCTCTCCCAATTTTGACATAAATAACTATGGATAAGGGATACCTAAACTTTGGTGAAAACGAAATTCTTATTAAGTGTTCCGTAAATGCTCTTAGGGGATCCCTTAATTTAGGTATTTGTTGGTGAAAATGGGCATTATTGTCATAAAAAAGCGTCCCCTTTTCACAGTTTACTGCAAATTCTAATGTTACTTCCTTTTGCCTCTCATCAAGCCTGCTTTATTATTATACATAAGTTACTAAGAATTTATGGCAAAATTAAGCATCGATTACCTTATTTCCATAAGTTCATATTATAAAGCCTAACAGTGTACTTTCATCATCCGAAATTCTAAAATTGGTCTTTCGGTTCAAACGCACGTAACAGATAACCCTTCAAAATGGTGAACATACACTCATTTTAACCCAACCACTTCATACCAAATTCGGCGTAAACAAACAAAGTCTAAACACACGATCATAAAAACCTTTATAACTCAATTTGCATGCTCTACCAGACTATGTCCTAATAAAACCGTTGCGATACAGAACGTTTTCAATAACGACTGGTCCTTTGTGTCTGGTCTTTTTTACCGGGGAATGTTGGTCCTAATCACGGAGGTAGGAAAGATTAGCGGAGGTGCCATAAGGAAGGTAGGTCAGGCGCCTTCTTGTAGGTAGGTAGAGTCTTGTACGTTTTGCGTGAACACGCCTACCCTACGTCTTTGACCTACAATAAGGCGATCAGTTTATCTCAGAGACATTATCGTCACATGATGAACTACAATTTTTAGGTCACGCAATTTTTTTAGTCAATGGTTTTTATTTCATACTAGCTTCTGCCAGCGGTTTCACCCGTATCCCGTGGGAACTACTTCCCGTACCGGGATAAAAAGTAGCCTATAGCCTTCCTCGATAAATGGGCTATCTAACACTGAAAGAAATTTTCAAATCGGACCAGTAGTTCCTGAGATTAGCGCGTTCAAACAAACAAACAAACAAACAAACTCTTCAGCTTTATAATATTAGTATAGATGGACCTGTGACAGGTGCTTAAGAAACGTCGATAGCTAGGTGCACGGAGGTTCCAAGGAGTGGATCTTAAGGAGAAGAACCGGCAAGTAACTCCATAGACACTCCTTTCAAAAAATAAGTGTTTACAATATTTGATTTACTCTTTCATTTGAAAATTATACAAGGCAATATGAACTAGGAAGTTATATGAGAATTATTATACGAACCGATTTTAATAATTGAATGAATTAAGTAAACTAAGTTATATAATGGGAGTAGATTTTCCATTATAACACCTCCGGTTGTCATTTGGTTCTCCACGGTGCTAATGCATAATCAATGCAGTGAGCATTAAGCGCAGGCTGTCGCCAACTTTGCCCCCTGGAATTGTATTCAAGCGACTCTTACTAACTGTTCTAGAATGAGGCTTCAATTTTTTAGTTTTAGTGTTATTAGTAAGTTGAAAAGAAGTTGGGTAAAAGGGTTCTTAGGTGGTGGAGTTTGTTTTAAAAATATGGTTAAAAATCTATATAAATTTTAAAGGTGATTTTGTTGATTTTTTTTGTAGGAACTACTGAGTCGATTCGAAAAGTTCTTTCAGTTTCAGATAGCCCATTTATGAAAGAAGGCTATCCGGAAGTAAGTTTATGATAAGTTGTTTTGTTAATGTTATTCTGGTAATAATCAGTGAGTACCGTATATACCTTATATGAAAATAGTTAATTTAAGTTCTGCTAGTGAAAGCTGCATTTAAAGTAGCCACCCCAAATTCTGATAACACCCACTTAATTTTTTAAATTCACATAGCCTACAACATAACTCGACAAGACCTCACCTCCCGCAAAATATTCAGTACCTACACTTATTATTATCGTCCACAGCGCATGAACAGAGACCTAAGGCTTGGCGCCATTATAAGATAGTGCGGTAACTGCACTTACTGCTTTTTGTTCTACGACAGTAAGTCCTACTGTCTATAGAGTACTAGTTAAGCTGTCTGTTTATGCGGTTGTTTATAACGGGGATTTCTTTGGAGAGCCTTTGGGTTTTAGACCTTTTTTAACCGACGACAGGAGGGGCCAGTAGTTTTGAGTTAGAATGCGTTTTAGTTGAAGTTAGTTACTCGGTGATCTTGTATTTTATAAGGATACACAATTATGTATGTTATTGGTCATCATGCCTATAAAAAGGCAAAAATAAGAATAACAAAATAATATGGAACATCACTTTGCTCTAGAAGTTGGTGGTAAAAGACATAAGTAACCTTAAGGTACTGAATTCCCCTGGAGGGAGCGACTGTCGCAACCCAGTGCAGGGCACGCCACCATAGTGGCGGTAAGTCCCCTCTTTGAGGAATGGCTCGGGAGGAGTCACGGCGCCCTCACGTACCGCATGACGCAGGTCCTCACCGGACACGGTTGTTTCGGGAGGTACCTGCATCGAATCGGTCGTGAGGAGGCGCCCGGGTGTCACCACTGTGCGGACAGCCCCGAGGACACGGTGGACCACACAGTCCAGGAGTGCCCTGCGTGGGAAGGGCACCGCCGGGTCCTCGTCGAGGCTTTAGGCGGCGGCGACCTCTCGCGTCCGGCCCTGGTTCAGGCCATGGTCCGGGGCGAGAGGGAATGGGATGCCGTCGCCTCCTTGCGAAGCGGTCATGCTCGAGAAGGAGGAGGCGGAACGCCAGGAGAGTTCGCACCTCTCATCCCGGCCGCCGCTCTGGACCAGGTAGACACCATGGGCGCTGGGTGTCGAGATGACTCCCGGCATCGTCCCTCTGTCTGCTTAGACGACAGACCCGTGTCGACGGCGCGCGTTGTTCCACGCGCTCCTCAAAGAGATGTCAGCAACCCCAGCGGGGCCCAGCAGGGCTAAGGCCTGCCGGGGCTGCGGGTTGTTCGAAAGAGATACCGCGGCCCTGGTACATGAAAGGCCTATGACGGAACACGACGGTTTTTAGTCAGTAAAAGTCTGACACTCCCTCACCGCTGCTAACCCACAGCGGGAGGGGTCATTTGATGATTTTTGACGTCGGAAAAAAAAGAAAGGTACTGAATTCCAGAGTCGTGTATTGTTCCCAAAAGGTACTTCTTTTTCTACTTTTTGTGTCTTAGAAAGTTGTTTTTTACGATAAAACAGTTAAATTAGTAAAAACAACCCCTAGAATAAACACAAAAGTTCCTTAAAACTAACCAATCAAGTTAAATGAACTTCTTAACCTTTTCCCAACGAAACATATGCTTCCGATCAAACCTCCCGACTTATCAATCACTCCATTGTAACCATATGAGTGATAAAGTCAATATTTGGATCCACCATTTATACCCACCCCTCAAACAGTATTTCCTTTTATCCCCCCCTCGTGACCAATAAAAATGGCGTCGAAGGGAAACGCCTCTGTTTTTCTCACATTCGTATATTTTCTTTTATGAAGTGCCGAAATTGGGTTTATATTGGTATTGTAATAAAATGGATTAGTCTTTTTGTTTTTGTTCTGACTGTATATATCTACGGCTTGTTAAACTGGGAAACGGTGGTAGTAAATGGTTTGATTAATTTTTGAAAGTGTTATTTGAATTTTGTAGTAGTTATTTAGCTGTAGCTGTTATTTTTATTTGTACTTATATGAAGAATTAAGATTAATATCTTAATGAATTCTTAATATTATTTAAACTTCCGGCTTCACTATCGAACTCTCACGTTAGATAACATAAAAAAAAGAATTTAACTTACCTAATGGTTAATTAAAAAGAAATCTCCAGCTCTCTTCCAGCATACCTGCGAAAGGAGAATAGGAATATAGGAGATGTAGGTAGTGTGTTATTTGTTCTGTTATTTGTTTGGTTGGTTGTCTACTCATCAAACCTATCTCTACATATTATTATATTCATGATCCAAAAAAACTACACAACATTATATACAAACTAAAAAACTACACTATTTACATCATAGCCAACTGCACCTAACTTCTGCAGTTCAATTCTTATGTTCTGTAAGTGCGACTCGCAACGGCTGTCAAAGTTTGACAGTTGCCCCGCAGCGTTCCTAGCGAAGTTTTGAAGTCATTGGAAGCGAGAAATCCAGCGGAATACAAGTTTCTTGACTGCAATGCTTTATGGGATTATTGGAGTTAAAAATCAGGCTAAAATTACTGTTCAAGTATGTATTTTTTTACTTATCAATTATTTTAAAATAATGGGCCCAGGTTTCGTACACTTTCGCGATTTGTACCTACGTATATTTCTAAATAATCTGGAGTTAAACAAGATAATCATATTACTGTAAACTTATATTATTATAAAGGTGTATATAAAAGATACGATATAAGAAATCGAAAGTTTAAAGAAGTAGCTTTAATTTTTTTTTGATTTATCAATTGCCAAAACACGATTGGTGATTATTATTTTTCTTAACCCCGTCATTAAATAAACTACCACAATAAACTACAAATACTTCTCGCATTCAAAGTCAGTTAATATTCAATTTAGTACCCTGTCTAGCGACGTCAAGTTTGGCTTAAGTGAGTAACGAGGCGCAGTATATCATTGTGGTCAATGATTGTCATGTTAAGTGAAATACGCCAGACAGACAATCTCATCAGCCTAATGCTGTGTGGAGCTAATGTTCTGTAATATTGGTATCTAGTATTATAAAGCTGAAGAGTTTGTTAATTTGTCAGCTTGCTTGAATAGGTTAATCTCTAACTTGATACATAAAGCAGTTCTGACGAGACGCAGGTAAAACCGCTAGCAGAAGTTAGTGGTAGGTCCCACTAATATCCAAATATGAACGGGACCTACGATAATCTTCTGTCTCTGCAATTAAATAATCAAATAATTCTTATAAATCTCTTAACATTGGGAACTGAATGCAATGTTTCAAGTGTTTTGACTACTTACTTAATTAATTTATAAGAGACTTGGCAGTTACCAGGGCTTAACTTCGAATTCTTCATTCTCAAACAATCATTAACAAATACCTTACCTTCTCACGCTTAACACCACTTAAAATTCCTTACCATAACTCGAACAAAAACAAAAGGCACTCGAAAAGTAAACAAAAACGAGGATTTTGCCACGCGACACGAAACTTTGTTAATAAGTAAAGTTACCAAGTATTCGCAGCTTTCACAGAGCAAGGAAAGATAGCGGAGATGTCATAAGGAAGGTAGGTCAGGCGCCTTCTTGTAGGTCAAGCAAAGTTCGTTAGGCGTGATCAGTTACTAGAACTAACAAGTCGTTCGGGTTCCCTGTCAAATCAAAACCAGTCTGCCATAGATTGATCTGGTTTGATTGGAGATTTTATTTTGAAAATAATGGGCAGTTTTCATAGAAGGCGTGTATGGGCGGAGTTAGTAACGTTCCTCGTCCCCCGAACACCCGCATTCTGGCGAGCTACTTTCTTAGGAGATTTTGCGTTATGACATCTCCGCTAGTCATTTTGTTCTCCGTGGCCTGAGTGTACTCGAATTAATTCTCGGCTGTACCGATAGCTTCGCGTGCCTGTCGCATTAATGAGACTTGAGAAAGTTCTAGAACCACATCATCATATGAAGCTGAAAGTCTATGAGTAGAGAACTAATGTTTATTCGCAGATGTTACATGATGTTGGAGGCACGTAAAACTTTAAGTCCTGAGTTTAATTAACGGATAGTCAGAAGCCAGAAAGTGTGACACCTAGCCTTACCAAGACCTACTGAGTTGGCAGAAGCTTCGTGTGAAACACTATTATTCAGCTTTATTTGTCTAGACATACTTGGTAAAAGGCTAGGCTATTTTATGTCCAAACAGATTTTATGCCTACAAGAAAACTATTCTGTGTATAGTTATCGGCACGGATATTGAGCCCTGACCTTCACCTGCGCAGAAGCGATTTATTGGTTTATTGCCTTATGTGTACAGTGCGCAAAGCGATAACCACTCTTCCGCCGAGAGCTCAATGTTACGTGCCGATAACTATAAAAATTTCAAAAAATGTACCATTTGTAAGATCAGTATGACCATGGTTGTTAAAATGAATAGAAGTGCCGTAATATCAACTGTCTGTGTACAAAATTCAGAAAGCAGTAACAATAGTTTGCATATTCTATCATTTTCGCGTCCATAAAAACTAACAAAAGTGATAGGTTCGCCAGAAAGCGGTTACGTGGACATATTTTATTCAGTGACCATTATTTGGGATAAAAGTCCATGTATAGTGGGCAGGTGTAGTGTAACCAAGCTGTTTGTTTTATGAGGATCTAGTAGGAGTAAGTTTATGAGTGCGCTTATTAGTGGAATACATTTTGTTAATTCTTTTTATCGTATTTACTAGTGACTCGCCCCGGCTTCGGGATACGGGATATCAGTATTTCCCCACTATTCAAAGTATGTTATCATACCTATAAACCTTCCTCTTTAATATCTCTATCTATTAAAAAAAACCGCATGAAAATCGGTTGCGTAGTTTTGAAAATTTAAGCGTACAAAGGGACATAGGGACAGAATAAGCGACTTTGTTTTTTACTATGTAGTGATGTAGGTTTTTCTTGTGTGATACTGTTTTTGACAGTGGCAAGTACCAATGCAACTTTTCTAAGTTTGTATGTACTTTATAAGTATATCTTGGACACCAATGACTGGTTTAAGGTGAAGGAAAACATTTCGAGAGAACATGGACTATAATATCTGGCAACACCAACCCGCATTGAGCAAGCGTGGTGATTAACGCTCAATCCTTCTCCGTGTGAGAGGAGGCCTGTGCTCAGCAGTTGGATGATAAAAAGGCTGCTGATGATGATGATTATTTTTGTTCTATTTGTAACTAGAAATGTGGAAAAGAACGACCAAAGAAACGATGGATGGATTGTGTGAAAGTCGATATGGTAAGAAAGAATGTTACTTGTGAGATGACGACAGTTATATGGAAGGAGAAAACATGCTGTGGGGACCCCAAATAAATTTGGAATAAGGGCAGGAGGATGATGAATATAACTAAAAATGCACAGATTTCACCGGTGGACAGAGTGTATCATGATAAAGGTTAGGTATTTATGAAAATCCGTGTAAATCCCACAGGCGTGCGTATAGTTAGATAAGCCGATTCCGATGTTAATGTGTCCTGCTAATAGTACGGACCGTATCGATGTGTCTGTGGCCTAAAATGTTTGGAGCTATTTACTGGCAATCTGTTTTAGTGTAATATCTTAGTTGTACATTCTGAGAAACTTTTCCGTTCATTTTAATATGGTATAATAGTGTCGTGTCATGTGATTCCTCATTTGAGAGCAGAATTTTTCTTTTCCATAATCCTTAAAAAAATCATCGACTATTTTATTTAAATTATAAAGAGGAGATAAAAACGCTTGTTTGATGGCAGCCTAAAGCTTCGGTAACTACGGATAAGATTTGAAAAAAATATTTCACTGTAGAAAAGCAACTCTATACCCGAGTGACATCTATACTAATATTATAAAGCTGAAGAGTTTTTTTGTTTGTTTGTTTGTTTGTTTGAACGCGTTAATCTCAGGAACTACTGATCCGATTTGAAAATTTCTTTCAGTGTTAGATAGCCCATTTATCGAGGAAGGCTATAGGCTACTTTTTATCCCGGTACGGGAAGTAGTTCCCACGGGATGCGGGTGAAACCGCTGGTAAACTCTATTTTGTTTGGCTAAGGAAAGAGTTCCCTCGGAACGCGGGTGAAACCATGAAAAACAGTAATTTTTCTATACCCTATAAAACTGCTATTTCCATATTACTCTGTGGCCACGAGTTACCTCCACGGTTGATAGCCAGTTACACTTTTATGGTTTTAGGAGATTAACCGGTTTAGCTGTATGCGATATGCAAGCCAAGATGCACTTGTTATAACAGTACCAAGGTTTTGTTGGATTTTTTATAGGGAGAATATAGCTTCGTAGTTGTTTGAAAGTGTTATATGAGTTTTGTGATGGTAAGATTCTTTTATAAAATAGATAGCCGAAAATAGATCTCAGTGGCGTGCACTTGGAGAGGCCTATGTCCAGCAGTGGACTGCAATAGGCTGATGATGATGATGATGAAGATTCTTTTATATAATACTAGCTTCTGCCAGCGGTTTCACCCGCATCCCGTGGGAACCTCGGCACGGACCCGGATAAAAAGTAGCCTATAGCCTTCCTCGATAAATGGGCTATCTAACACTGAAAGAATTTTCAAATCGGACCAGTAGTTCCTGAGATTAGCGCGTTCAAACAAACAAACAAACTCTTCAGCTTTATAATATTAGTATAGATAATTTTAAGGTATCACTTGCTAATTAATGCAAAGGTAAAAGTTTATTTGTTAAAAAAGGCTTGACTGGTTTTCAGAACAAACTACTTTTAATGTTGGTATAAAAATTAGTATACTCAGAATGTGGATAAAACCACAGAGAACTGATTTGAAAAAAGAATTATTATTAAAAAAACAAAATACCCGACTGCACACTAAAAAAAGAGTAAAACAAGCCCCACAATAATATTGATCAATCAAATGCTAAAAACTAATTATGTAATACCGTTTAAACAATACCTATATTAAAATACACTACAATATGTGTTCGTAATCGATAGTTAAATAAACAGAAACTTATTTTGAATACAAATTTACTGAATATAATTTATAAATATTGATGGAAAGCATCGCAGGCGGGGACCAACAGAGGCTTATTTATAGTCATTTCGGTTGTGCACCATTTAGCAGAATTTTCGTTGGTGGCGGTCAAGGTGGTCCCCGCCTGCGATGCTTTCCATCAATATTTATAAATTATATTCAGTAAATTTGTATTCAAAATAAGTTTCTGTTTATTTAACTATCGATTACGAACACATATTGTAGTGTATTTTAATATAGGTATTGTTTAAACGGTATTACATAATTAGTTTTTAGCATTTGATTGATCAATATTATTGTGGGGCTTGTTTTACTCTTTTTTTAGTGTGCAGTCGGGTATTTTGTTTTTTTAATAATAATTCTTTTATTTATAACTTTTTTATTTCTTAAAATGGTCTGATACCTATTGCCGAAAAAATCAGTACTAATGGAGAAGTACTTAATAATAATAAAAAAAAACAGTTGAACTATAACTAAAAAAAAAATACAAAAAGAATAAGTGAGGATTGTTTAAAAGAATGTTACTTAAACTAACCAAAAATATCTACCTACCTAGTTATTTTATTAATAATTATTATTATATTATTAATTAATATGAAGAATTTAAGAAAGAACCAAAAAAAAGAACGGAAGAACGAGTTAATTAATTAGAAAGAACGAATAAATTTAAAGAGAGAAACACGAAAGAAAAAGAACGAGTTATTTATACTTTATAAGTTTCGCGTCAGACGACGAAGTATCGAAAAAATCGCTATTTAGAGACGACCGTCAACGACGTGTGCCCTTATGCGTGTGCCCGCATTCGGGCTGTATACTCGAGCATATCCCCCTCCGCACCGCGCCGCGCGCCGCATGCCAGGCCACGCCCTATCTTTTTGCTTGCTAACGCATGAGTTGCTTTGCGTTGACGCAGAATTAACATGTTCCCGTGGGAATTTTGAGAAAAAACGTATCCTATATTAATTACTCCCGTGATTGAAATGAATCTAATGATACCGCATACATATTTTTTAAAAGGGAAATTTAGAAAAAATATCCCGTGGGACTTTTAGGATAAAATGTATCCTATGACACTCCCGTAATCAAGACAAATCTAACGATACCTCATACATCAAAATCCATCAAGCCGTTTAGGCTACAGGAGGTCACAAAGGAACAGACATACATACATACTTACATACACTCGAAAAACATTACCCTCCTTCTTTGGCAGTCGGGTAATAAACAAAACATAATTTCATGTACTTAAATAATAAAAACTATTCAATTGCCAATAAAATACCACCCGGAGTCGTCAATAAAATGTTTTCTAGAAGTTAATTACTATAGTTTATGGCCTGGCTTCGCTCGTTATAATAAATCTTAGCCTGTTTAGGATAAGCAGGGTAGCACGCGAAGGTACTTTCGATGTCTGGAATTGATTACCAAGAATTTGGTCTTCATGATTTAAATGTTGAGGTTTTTCTTCGCTATTGCTATTTGAAATTACTGAAATATACATAATATTTGATTTCGTATGGCACGTTAAACTGTAGGTCCCGGCTGTCATTGAACATCCTTGACAGTCGTTACGGGTAGTCAGAAGCCAGTAAGTCTGACACCAGTCTAACCAAGGGGTATCGGGTTGCCCGGAGAACTGGGTTGAGGAGGTCAGATAGGCAGTCGCTTCTTGTAAAGCACTGGTACTCAGCTGAATCCGGTTAGACTGGAAGCTGACCCCAACAGGATTGGGAAAAAGGCTCGGAGGATGATGACATAATATTTGATTTATTTTAACGATATTCTTCGATCAGAAAAAATTAACACCCTGTTTACCAATATAAAATGTAATTTACCATATTGGGGGTACATGAAGGATTTACATAAAGGGGTAGCCCTATAAGGCATTTCTAACGCACAATGTAGACAGAATTTTGCACAAAATTTAGTACAAGGATAACCGATTTTGTAAGATTATGGCTGTTCTAAAAAAAATCTAGACACACGGCAGTGTGTCCGCCAAGTTCGAGCAAAAAAAGCGACACACCGGCCGTGGGTTATATTACACGAACCATTTCGGGCCAAATTCGACCCCCCTGTAACTCAAAATCTATTTTATTTACGCATATCAAATTTCTAGTATCTGTTGAGACCCCCTCACTTATCTAAAATACAAAATTTCATTAAAATACCTATTGTAGGTCTTGAGATATTGACGTCAGAAAATCGCTATTTTTACTATACACTGATTCACTGATTCACTGACTCACTCATCAAAAACCTAGACCACTTCCAATGGTCGTATTGACTTGAAATTTGGCATGGAGGTAGGTCTTTATGTCAAGGTAAAGGAAAAAATCTGAAAATGGCCAAGTGTGAGTCGGTTTCAAAATAATGAAGGTGTTTTATACCAGGTGTAAATTTATACCCCTAAGGAACTAAAGCGACCTAAATTTATCTATATTTATATAATATATCTTCGAATGGTACAAAGGTTTGTATTTAGTCAAAGTAAAGTAAAAATCTGAAAACGGCCAAGTGTGTCACTTTCGAAAATAACGAATGTGTAACTTTGATCCACGAACATAATATATGATAACATGTCATGTCAGTCAGTTGGTAAATCTAGTCCATTTAGTTAATCTAGTAAAAAAAAAAAGTCATGGTGGCCTACTGGGTAAAGGACCAACCTCTCAAGTACAAGGGCGCGGGTTCGATCCCAGGTCAGGCAAGTACTAATGCAACTTTTCTAAGTTTGTATGTACTTTCTAAGTATATCTTAGACACCATTGGCTGTGTTTCGGATGGCACGTTAAACTGTAGGTCATGGTAAAACACATCATGGTAAACCTGTAAAAATGTTGCACCCCAAAATATTAAATAGCATTTAATATCAACATACAAACATAGCTCATTTCTCACAGACTACCGTTATTTGATTCCAACCTCACTCCGAGGAAGCCATATGATGTACAATTTAATCTGTGGCATGACTCAGATTCCGCTAGAACCGCGACTCAGACTTATTACTATATAATCTGTATAAATTACATTCGTATGTTCTATATGGTTTCTGCTTGAGGTATCAGGGGCCCGATTCTCCTAAGTTAATAATAGCAGTTTTAGCCATATCGGGCATTCTGATACTAATATAAGACCAATCGTATTCCAACGACATTCGATTGGTTTGCGATTGGTCTGCTATTTTGGTGATTTTGATCTATACGGTAGTTTGATCTACAATCATATTGCAATAGTTAATCATTTGCAGACAAAATGATTCATTATTGAATGACAGAAAAGGATAAAAACATTTATTTCAAAGAAAAAATAGCGGAATGCCACATACGTTTCAATCGTAATCGAGTCGGGATTGGATCGCAGTCGAACGTGAATCGTATGTTGCTTAAGTAAAATTAGGAGAATCGGGCCCCTGGTATGTTTAAAAGGAGATTTGAGTATAGATTGTTCAACTCAGTTTTGCGCGCGGCCCTATGTGTGCGTCGGCTTGTAAATATACAACTTTCATTCGTGTGACAGTGACGTCGTCCGAGCATGACGTGTTCTTATCGCTTTTTGTCATGGGTACAGTCGTTTACGAAAATACTAGTTAGGTATTCACGGAGAAATTATTAAAGAGTCAGGTAAAGCGTTTCATAAAATGAAACAACATTCAAAGCTTTTTATTATTAAATATAGTTTTTCATTATTTTCTCATACGTCTTTTCAAATTGACATTGACAGTCTCTAAGAAATAAATAAGGTGAAATATCTAAGATGAATTAAATACTCCTTACATATTTTCTAGCTCGGGGTAAGCGGACAATAAATAAAAGTGTAGCTGTGGACTAAGAAAAGAAAAAAATCTTATTGAAAAATAATAAAATAACTCAAAACCCCCGACTTAACCCAATTATATAGGAATATCCGTCGGGAGCTGCCATTAAACCAGCTAAAGGATTCTAGTGTCGTGAATACAATTATTGAAGAATTGTAGATGTTTAACGATGACATAAAATACACTCAATTAATTGTTGAAATTTCATATAGAAAAGGCAGCCCCCGACGGTTATTCCTATATAATTGGGTTAAGTCGGGGGTTTTGAGTTATTTTATTATTTTTCAATAAGATTTTTACCGTCGGGGGTTTTTTCAAAATTTTTAATTTTGCTTAATTTTATTTCAGACTTTTTAGAGAACATATACGAATTATAGTCTATATAATATGTTATTGCAATATTATTTTGCACCGATATTGTAGCGACCTCTAGTGAGTTACAGGCGTAATTTTTATTATTTGGGAACATGCATTAAGCACGTACACATTGCTGATGAAAACAGAATTGTAATCGGACGTTTTGATTATATTGTAACATTGTTTGGCACTAATATTGTGGCGCCCCCTAGTGATTAATAGCCATGACAGCTATCTAAGAACATGAACACGTTGAACGCAAATCTGTTATTGAAAACCACATCAAAATCGGATCATTAGTTTAGAAGGTAGGTGGGAACATTACTTTGCTGTTTTGCACTAATATTGTGGCGCCCCCTAGTGAGTTACAGCCATGACACCTATCTAAGAACATGAACACGTTGAACGCAAATCTCTTATTGAAAACCACATCAAAATCGGATCATTAGTTTAGAAGGTAGGTGGGAACATTACTTTGCTGTTTGCACTAATATTGTGGCGCCCCCTAGTGAGTTACAGCCATGACACCTATCTAAGAACATGAACACGTTGAACGCAAATCTGTTATTGAAAACCACATCAAAATCGGATCATTAGTTTAGAAGGTAGGTGGGAACATTACTTTGCTGTTTGCACTAATATTGTGGCGCCCCCTAGTGAGTTACAGCCATGACACCTATCTAAGAACATGAACACGTTGAACGCAAATCTGTTATTGAAAACCACATCAAAATCGGATCATTAGTTTAGAAGGTAGGTGGGAACATTACTTTGCTGTTTGCACTAATATTGTGGCGCCCCCTAGTGAGTTACAGCCATGACACCTATCTAAGAACATGAACACGTTGAACGCAAATCTGTTATTGAAAACCGCATCAAAATCAGATCATTAGTTTAGAAGGTAGGTGGGAACATTACTTTGCTGTTTGCACTAATATTGTGGCGCCCCCTAGTGAGTTACAGCCATGACACCTATCTAAGAACATGAACACGTTGAACGCAAATCTGTTATTGAAAACCACATCAAAATCGGATCATTAGTTTAGAAGGTAGGTGGGAACATTACTTTGCTGTTTGCACTAATATTGTGGCGCCCCCTAGTGAGTTACAGCCATGACACCTATCTAAGAACATGAACACGTTGAACGCAAATCTGTTATTGAAAACCGCATCAAAATCAGATCATTAGTTTAGAAGATAGGTGGGAACATTACTTTGCACAAACGCACACACAAACACACAAACACACAAACACACAAACACACAAACACACAAACACACAAACACACAAACACACAAACGCACATCTCTCACCCCAAACGCATATACCTGCTCCGTTCCGTCGTGGGTAAAAAAGAAGAATACTATAGACATTTTGACATGGAGTCAGAATTTATAATTCACCTTGGAGAGTAGCAAATCCGAAAATTCATCATTTCATTTTTCAAGTAACGATTCAGAATCATCTATACTTATAATAAATCTGTAGAGAGGTCAATTCTGTACATTAAATAAATTTCCAAAATATCTATCAGGGGGTGATTAGTGATCGATACTGATGCCAAAAATGCAATCAGTAAAATTTTTGTCTGTCTGTCTGTCTGTCTTTCTGTCTGTCTGTCTGTCTGTCTGTCTGTATGTTCGTTATGGAAACAAAAACTACTCGACGGATTTTAATGAAACTTGGCACAAATATTCTTCATACTCCTGGGCAGGTTATAGGATACTTTTCATCACGCTACGATCAATAGGAGCAGAGCAGTGATGGGAAATCGGGAAAAGTTACTCCATTTTTTAAGCTTCCGTCGCGTGTGCAGCCTTAGTGGTTAAAGCTAAGTAGTAATAGGCTAGGTACGTATAGATTTAGATAATTGGATAGGCTGGTGATTATTATTTCTTCCTCTCTTTGCACAAAGTCCGAATCTAACGCGGACGAAGTCGCTGGCAGAAGCTAGTTATAAATAAATAAACATTAAATTACGTAATAACCGTTTTTCTTTAAACACCCGTATACAACCCCTAAATAACCGTATTGTATCCGACTGTACCTTTTGTCACGCACACAAAGTCACTGTATATGTACAAGGGTTACCCACACATAAGGCCGCGCGCACAACTGAGTTGAACTTACTATACGAGACTGTCGGTAACATGGATGATTTTTTTTTGTGCATAAGAGTTAAAATCTTGGAAGGAGCTGCACCGACAAGAGCTGGGCTCTTAAATTAATGATGATTCTCCAAAGTACTTATGTTAGGGTAGCTTCCAGTCTAAACTGATACAGCTGAACAACCAGTATTTATCATAGAGTAAATATTTGACTTCTTCAACGTAGTCATTTGGGTAACCGATACCCTTTGGTAAGACTTTTCTGACTTTCATCATGGCAAAATCATCATCCATATGCGGACCCATGCAGTTATCACTTAGCCTCTTAGTTTCTGAAAGTCTGATACCGAAATATGTATAGAGGTTGTCCCTGGAATTATGGATCAAGTCGAAAATCAAAATGCAATATGGGCAAGGTCATTTCCAATCGTATAGTCAGACCCATATTTCAAGGGTCACCTTGTCTACATTATTTTCTACATGTCTATATATATCAGCACTTGTAGGCCACATTCCTATGTGCGTTAGTAAACGCGCTTTCTACCAGACTCACAATAAAAATACATAATAATGGATTACAATTACGGACAAGGAAAACAGCGTAAGGAAACCATTCTAATGGTCTAATAAAATTATATAAGACTAGCTTCTGCCAGCGGTTTCACCCGCATCCCGTGGGAACCTCGGCACGGACCCGGATAAAAAGTAGCCTATAGCCTTCCTCGATAAATGGGCTATCTAACACTGAAAGAATTTTTCAAATCGGACCAGTGGTTCCTGAGATTAGCGCGTTCAAACAAACAAACAAACTCTTTAGCTTTATAATATTAGTATAGATAATACAAACCAGTAGAAATATATTCTTTGTATTATAATGCTTTCCTTATACAAAGAATATAATGCTTTCCTGTGTTTTGGATGGCACGTTAAACTGTAGGTCCCGGCTGTCATTGAACATCCTTGGCAGTCGTTACGGGAAGTCAGAAGCCAGTAAGTCTGACACTAGTCTAACCAAGGGGTGTTGGGTTGCCTGGGTAACTGGGTTGAGGGGGTCAGATAGGGCAGTCGCTCCTTGTAAAGCACTGGTACTCAGCTGAATCCGGTTATGACGTGTTTTTTTATACGAATGTTGTAATTAGGTAGGTATCATTTGATTTATGTAAGTATTTTTAAAGGTAAAAAGCGGTCCCCTGGTTTGTGGTTTCAGTACAAAAATGACGTTAGAATCCACCCGTAGAAACCGATCGGAAAATCCAACATTGAAAAGGCTGTTTGCAATCTTAAACCGTAAGCACCTTAGAAAATGTTATCACGTCTCTGTAATACCCAGCCCCTAAGCGTCTCGTTTGCCACTTGATACTGCACACGTAAAAAGTAGCTTAGAGCACCAAGCAACACACTGCAAACTTGTAGTCAGCCCATAGTTTGTTTGGGCTCATAAATCAGTATGAAGATCAATGGTAGTACGCACATTGCAAAGAGCAGGCATTTAGCCGGCATCGACCGACTGAAAACTTAGATAGGAATCAAGAATTTATTAAAAAAAATTACCAAGCATGCATCGGGTTGATTGTCGGTGGACTGTTTGAGTCTGCAGTGTGCTACCCTAAACTGCTACTTCAGAGCTGTTTTGTTTACTTTCAAATCATCGTTACTAAGCCTTTATAAGAGTTTGAAGTGATCTTGTTTAATATATGTAGTTTTAATAAAGCTTAGTATTCATGGTAAACTTTTGTTTGTAAACAAAGTTACATCGACAGTTGTTAATATAAGGCAAAGTAAATGTTTCCAGCAACATTCTTGTTGCTCATCAACAATATTGATCAATAAAATGTTTTCTATTCTTCTTCTTCTTTCGTGTCGATGACATGTCATATATTGAGACTACACTATGTCAGCCCAATATGCCGCCACAGCGAGAGCACGGCCGGATGCGCTCATTAAGTCCTCCCGCGAGCGAGTTTCAGGGCACAGTGGACATGCGATTAGGTGAGACATCGTCTGCACGGCAACCCCGCACTCGCACCCAAGGTCCGCCGCATGTTTTCTATAAATATGGAGTTTGAGTGTGTCTGTTATGAAGACACCATCAGCATAAGAAACACAATCAAATGGGTATAGGTACCCTTATTTTCAATGTTCATTAAATCTGTTGCTACAAAGTATGGGACGGATGTTACTTGTGAAGATAATGTATTTTAGAAGAGGACCTATGCGAGAAGAAAACATGCTGCGCCGATCCTAAATAAAAATGGGAATAAGGGCAGGAGGATGATGATGAAATTATATGCTATTCGTATTGCCGATTGCGTGAAATAGAAGGACAGACTAGTAGAGTGACTTTTTCATAGGTATTTCTGCTTAATCCAGGGAAAAATCTACGACCATGAGCTAAACAGTTTTACATTAATTAAGCCTTTGATTATTCTCGTTATAATCAAAACACGAAGAGATGTTTATTTAAACTCTAAGCATTATTTGTGTAACATTATGAACTTGCTCGTCAAAATGTTGACTTTGAATTGTAGCGAGCAATCCTAAAACAATATAATGAGGATCTATTTCGGTCTTATTCTAGGCTTTGTTACGAACGCTAACTGAATGTTGATTGTCATATTAATGTAGTCGCACATACGGATATTAATGTCGTGGTGGCCTAGTGGGTAAAGGACCAACCTCTCAAGTATAAGGGCGCGGCTTCGATCCCAGACATTCTAAGTATATCTTAGACACCATTGACTGGTCGTGAGGAGGCGCCCGGGTGTCACCACTGTGCGGATAGCCCCGAGGACACGGTGGACCACACAGTCCAGGAGTGCCCTGCGTGGGAAGGGCACCGCCGGGTCCTCGTCGAGGACCCGGCGGCGGCGACCTCTCGCGTCCGGCCCTGGTTCAGGCCATGGTCCGGGGCGAGAGGGAATGGGATGCCGTCGCCTCCTTCTGCGAAGCGGTTATGCTCGAGAAGGAGGAGGCGGAACGCCAGAGAGTTCGCACCTCTCATCCCGGCCGCCGCGCTGGACCAGGTAGACACCACGGGCGCCGGGTGTCGCGAGATGACTCCCGGCCACCGTAGGCGTGGGTCTGTGGGCGGTGAGTTCGGGTGGCTCATCGTCCCTCTGTCTACTTAGACGACAGACCCGTGTCGACGGCGCGCGTTGTTCCACGCGCTCCTCAAAGAGATGTCAGCAACCCCAGCGGGGCCCAGTAGGGCCAAGGCCTGCCGGGGCTGCGGGTTGTTCGAAAGAGATACCGCGGCCCTGGCACATAAAAGGCCCATGACGGAACACGACGGTTTTTAGTCAGTAAGAGTCTGACACTCCCTCGCCGCTGCTAACCCACAGCGGGAGGAGTCATTTGATGATTTTTGACGTTGTTAAAAAAAAAAATGACACCATTGACTGTGTTTCGGATGGCACGTTAAACTGTAGGTCCCGGCTGTCATTGAACATCCTTGGCAGTCGTTACGGGTAGTCAGAAGCCAGTAAGTCTGACGCCAGTCTAACCAAGGGGTATCGGGTTGTCCGGGTAACTGGGTTGAGGAGGTCAGATAGGCAGTCGCTTCTTGTAAAGCACTGGTACTCAGCTACATCCAATTAGACCGGAAGCCGACTCCAACATGCTTGGGAAAAAGGCTCGGAGGATGATGATGAGAAACGCATATTTAGAAATGTATATTAGTTTCCATCTTTTTATATATTTTAAATGTATAATACAAAAGGTAATATAATAATACAAAATTCCAAGGTAGCAGAACTAATTTAGACAGTACTCATTTTACAGTAGACAGGGCGTCCAAAAGTTGAGCAAGGAGATAGGTCACTTTATATCTAGGTGCTTAAATGTTTTCCTCGGGTCATCGCGTGGAGTCGCAAGAATAGCCGTAACTCAATAACGAAGCCAAAATGAAATCCAAGTTGATAAGTTCCATAATATTAGCTGGCTTTCCGACACACAGAGGATACTGTTTTGATATCAAAAGTTCACCCATCCATAGACTGACCGCTTCAAGTGTCGCTTAACCTGTGATCCATCACGGCCCGGTATCCACCAAAGCGGAGAGGAGAGGAGACGAGAGGAGATATGCCGCGAAGCTGGCAGGTTATTTCCACCAAAGCGGAGAAGAGATGCGATGCGGAGAGGAGATGTGAGCTGTGTGTAGCTCTGTCTACGAAAGCAGCTAGTCAATCGAATGACGCTTCGGGACGTGCGAGGCGCGCGGAGAAGGCAGCGGGGTCAGCGCAGTCCGGCCGCCCGACTAGACACTTCTCCGCTCTGCCACGCCGCTTGCTCGCTCGCTGCACAAAATTCTATAGAAGAATGAGACATCTCCTCTCCTCTCCGCTTGACCCATTTCCACCAAAGCTAAGCGGAGAAGAGATGTGGAAATAACGAAATCGGATTGGTTTATTAAACACGTCTCTCCTCGTCTCCTCTCCTCTCCGCTTTGGTGGATACCGGGCCTTATGCTGCTGTCACTTAGCCACGAGAGAGGTGCTCATGACTAAGTTAAAGTTCCCACATAAAATAAGTAGGTAACGTTAAACACGAAAACTCAAGTTAATAAATTTATCTTTGTTCAAAGCGTGTTTGTTACATTTTACTTACTGAATAATGTTCAATTGTGTTCAACAATGTTTTGTTTCAACATTATCTTATCTCGTGTAATGTTCAGCTGTTATTTTTAATTACTTCACTGAACATTTACTTCGTTTGTTTGTTTGAAATATCATTGTAGAAATAAAATGTAATTCTATTTATGGTTGCTACTCCCGTGGCTTGAAGTAACTACTTCGAGCAGTCGGACAAAAAACTAGCCTTTAAATTATTTTTTCGTTACTGCTACGTTTTATCAAAATCCGTTCAGCAGTTTTTACGAGAAAGAGTTACTAAACATCTGCACATATGGGTGTATGACTGCTTTGTAAAAAATGATGTATTTTTGTAGTATTTGAAGACCAATAACTTAAGAAAAAAAGAAATAAAATAACCTTTAAGCATCCAGGTGATCTAAACCAATATATCTACGTTATGTTTGTCTTTACGTGTGTAAATACCCTCTAGGGAGTCGTATCGGCGACTAATTCTTACCGCGGGACCGATAGGCTGGCATTAACGTCAAATAGCCACCTATTACTGGCCTGTTTTATTGGAATTTCATATTTAATTGAATGTTTTCTCCTGTTGTTTACTTTCATCATCATCCTCCGAGCCTTTTTCCCAATCCTGTTGGAGTCGGCTTCCAGTCTAACCGGATTCAGCTGAGTACCAGTGCTTTACAAGAAGCGACTGCCTATCTGACCTCCTCAACCCAGTTCCCTGGGCAACCCGATACCCCTTGGTTAGACTGGTGTCAGACTTACTGGCTTCTGACTACCCATAACGACTGTCAAGGATGTTCAATGACAGCCGGGACCTACAGTTTAACGTGCCATCCGAAACACATGTTGTTTACTTTCAAAATTCGAAAATAGAAAAACGGTATTTTTTCTGTTTTGTGATTGAAAACAAAATATGGAACACTTGTGTGATTGAGTGATCCTATAATCAATAGCGGTGCATTTTTATAACATGTCTATTTATTTCACACTATATTAATATAAATTATGTCAAACTATCTCTAATCACAAAATAAGGGGTAGATAAGTTAGAGAGATCCGCGTAAGCTTATCAAGATCATAACAATTTTCTCATGTGCCTGCTATATTATACAGGGTGTGTCGTTCACAATCACATTAAATCCTATCGCATATACTTGATGATATTCTATGGCGAATTGTAAAAAAAATAACCTAATCCATTCAGTGGTTTAACCACAGGAGTCATTTTTCGTTTTTATAATTTACAACATCATGTGTAAAGCAGAAATAAAGTTAGGAGTATCGAATGTTTTGATCAGGTGACAGCTGTCAGTTTTCAAGGGAGAATTTCAGTTGTTTGTAATGACTGACTTTTATATGGTGTTCTAATTTTCGCACATTTTTATTCTAATTACTTTGTTTGAAAAAAAACATTTTTTTATTTTTACGTATTTTTCTTTTTTCTTTGTGTTAATCGACATATATTAACCAGTATATTAACGCATTTCATTTAATGTGATTGTGAACGACACACCCGATATTTGATCCTGGTATGGACAGTAGTTCCCACGGCGCGCGAGTGAATCCGTGGAAAAACTAGTGCTAGTGCATAATAATGCGATTGCAAAAATGCAAGAGTGAGCTATCACAGTTTTTTGCGTTGCCACCCATCGATAAATTGGCAGACATTTTCACATAGAGCCATTTTGCCATAACAAACTCGATTTTTCACCCCAAAAAAGTATCAAAGTTAGGGGAGAGTGGGGGAATTGCGGACGCTGAAGGGAAATAACGCACAACATTCGTACTATTAGTAATAATCAGTCTGTCTTTATTAATTATCAATCTTTAGTTATTTGTCTACAAAAACAATTATACTTTTTATACGAGATCAATCAATAAATATAATATTTTTAGCAAAAACAAAACCTTGTCAGTCCGTATTTACCCGTAGCCCTCGGGGTAAATTCGGACTGACCCTGGGTTAATTACGGACAGCATGGGGTATTTACGGACTAGGTCCACATCACTGACAAAAATCACAAGTAAAGCCCTTAGAAGAACTTCCTGCAGTGCAGTTCTCATAAGCCCACTTGTTACCTACACTTTGAACACATAATACAGTCTTCGGCGGGTGGATCACTTCCTGACAATAAATGCAAAAGTAATCAACATTTCAACATCAATATCCGAATCAAGATTTTCAGTTCGTTTTCTTGCATTTCGTTAAAAACGGATTTTAACCTCTCTTTGGTATTGTAGAAACACTGCCCTTTTCCACTTGGTCAAACAAAGTAACTCTGGGAATACCATATTTTTCTTCCGCCTGACGAAAAGTTATCTACTGGTCTTTTATTTCTTGCACAGCTTTTTGTAATGATTCGATTTTTTTTCTTATATATTTCCGAGGCATCTAAAAATGAGTACCTAGTTATTGATTAATTTCATAACAGTTTATCGAATTAGGGGTAATTGCGGACGTACGTATTTACCCCACGAGGCTTGTCCGCAATTAACCCAACTGGGTATTTTTAAATTAAAGAGAGAAATTTGTAGGTTATGAAAACATTTCATAAAAAACAAACATTGGCGATTCTAACTCCATTGACAAAGCTATCCATATAAAATATCACTTTTTACCATCACTTAATATGTAGACCTGTCCCTCGAATTGTAAAACACTAAAAATTAGATCAATGTACACTTTTTTTTTAAATTTAACCTACCTTTGAAACTGTGCGCAGCCGGCTGTCGTAAGTTTTTGTGTGGCACTAAAATAGTGGAAAGAAACAGATGATAGCACCGGGCTGCTGCGGGGGGGATTGAATGAGTAGATACTTGCTAGTCCGTATTTACCCCGCGTCCGTAATTCCCCCACTCTCCCCTACACCCGCGGCCAATTTTACTGAACCAGTATACCACTTACTACAGTATCTATTACACTACCTTGCAACACATCGGGCCACCGTATCTGCTATATTTACCGACAGTGCCAGCATTAATTATGGAACTTACACCCAAAGTCATTTGTTATGCTAAACTTGAGTGGAGTGCCATCGTAAGCTATAGTAAGTGGCTGCTACATGGTGGCTACCACAGAGAACAAAATGACTAGCGGAGGTGCCATAACGGAAACGCGCCTAAGAAAGTAGCGCGCCAAAATGGGAGTGAGCGGGGGACGAGGGACGTTACTGGTTTCGCCCTTGTATGCCTTATTTGGACCCGAACATTGTTTGTACCGAACAATACCAACATTTTTGACAGATGTCTCAAAGAACCCGAACGCTTCGTTAGTTCACTCGTAACTGATTGTTTTGCTCATGCCCACCGTACGGATTTGATCTAGAAGGCACCTGACCTACCTGCATTATTGCATCTCCGCTTATCTTTCCTTACTCCGAGGTAACTACACATTATTGTAGGTATTATTCAGGATATAGGTGTGAGAATTTTGTGTTATCTATCGAATAGTGTTTTGAGTTAGGCTGCTGTCATATATTAGTGTGGTGTTCCAAAGCAGTGTCTTCGATATTGGGGATGGGAGAAATTATGTTTCCTTTTAATAATAATATATTTATTGATTTTAATTTTCTTCTCTGTATTAGAAGAGGCCTGTATTCTATTAGGGGATAGTAATATGGCTAATATAATGAACGTTAAACCATTTACGATCCAGAGATACATAAAGTCAAAGAAAAACTTTAACAAAAGATCCGTGAGACCGTCTATCAAATCCTCAGCGGAAAGGTAGACACCGATTATTATTGAAAAAGCATTCTAGAATTATTTTCAATATACCTATATTTTTTGCTTTCATTCTCATTCCTATTTTTCCTTCTATGTCCAAATCGCCCCCCAATGACAGGCAAAGAAACACATGAACACACATAAATTCGACCTTGAATACGAAAAATTCCTTTCTCACGCCTACCGAAATCAGATAGCAAAACTGGAAGACTAAGGCCATTTTCAAAGGATTTTATTTCCCTACCCGGGTTATACATTTCCGTAGGGAAATGTGAAATTTTCATACATTTGATATTTTGTTTACGGACTGCGAACGTTCGAGCACTTAAGAAATACGAGTTTTTGATGCTCGTTTTTATGGCTTTTGGATGGAGACTTATGTTGTGTTTTGATGGTTTTTACTGAGAAGGTCCTTGAGTAAGTCGTTAATGTGTCAGAGTAGTAGATAGTTAGATTGTCAAAGTGTCAGGTAAGAAGAGAAAAGCTCAAGAAATGTCTAAATTTTCACAGTGCGTGCCCATTTCCTTCTACTGTAGTTTTTTGAAATAAGTATGGTGATAACACGTGCGAATTTGTGGAGGAAATCAACGCAAGTAAATTAAGATTTTTTTTCTTAGGAGATGGCAAAACGTATAATAGAGGTCGATGATGTTCTATTGAGAATAGAAGCAATGTTGTCTTTACAAGAGCTAAAAAATATTTTATAATCTTTCAAAAATACGTTCGAAAAAAAATAAGGCCATGTTTTTTCCACTCGAATGCTCACAATAATGTGCGCTCACCTTTACAAAATAAGTGTGACGTTACAAACCTAGAATTTCTGTCGCTACCGTAATATTATCTGCACACTGAAAACTAAAGAGTCGGCCGACAGTTGCTCCGGTAGTTGCCTAAATTTTTTTTTGTAAATCTTGATCTCAATCAAATTCAGTCGGTCTGATGCCTTGTAAATACCCGATCTTTGTGACATGCATATTACCATTCCTCTTCATACTGATCTAGAGTCCAAACAAACTATCGGCCGACTAAAAGTTTGGCGTGTACAGGTGCCCTAATATTTTCTGTTCCGCCTTAAAACCAGTTCGTGAGAGATGGCACTTAGATAGCCGACAACAAAGTTAAATGTTCCTCTAAGAGCTGATAATCAGCACGCGACTGTTTTTTTTTTGTTAGTAATAGAAACGTGTGGTTAGGTCTTTATTATTTGTGTTGATTAGTCTTTGGACTTTATTTAAAACTAGCTTCTGCCAGCGGTTTCACCCGCATCCCGTGGGAACTACTTCCCGTACCGGGATAAAAAGTAGCCTATAGCCTTCCTCGATAAATGGGCTATCTAACACTGAAAGAAATTTTCAAATCGGACCAGTAGTTTCTGAGATTAGCGCGTTCAAATAAACAAGCAAACAAACAAACTCTTCAGCTTTATAATATTAGTATAGATTAGTATAGATAAGGAGTTTGCGGCTAAGAAACAGCCGCACGGGTCGATCGATGATAAGTGTAGGAACTTGGTTGCTCCGTCGATAGGTGACTTGACATAATCTTGTCATGACGTTTTCTTCCGTGTTGCGGAAGAAATGCTAAATTGATGGGCTGTCATTTGAACTACTTTTTCAATAGCCATGGGTAGTTAGAAGCCAAAAAGTCTCATAACCAGTCAGTCTTACCAAGGGCTATTACCGGGTACCTGTCTGGTTTTGAAGTGGATCTGCAGAAGTCAACCAATCTGGGGCCCGATTCTCCTAAGTTAATAATGTCAAAATCGAAGAGAAATTGAATATAATAAAAATATGATCGCAATAGCAGTTTTTAACTCCGTCCTGTCCGAGGGCAAAACGCCTGAAGCATGGAGCAGGGGTGGGGTGGTGTTGTTCTTCAAAAAAGGTGACAACAGCCTATTGAAGAACTACAGACCCATCACACTTCTAAGCCATGTTTATAAGCTGTTTTCAAGGGTTATCACGAACCGTCTCGAACACAGGCTTGATGACTTCCAACCTCCCGAACAAGCCGGTTTCCGAAGAGGCTTTAGTACCATAGACCACATCCATACGCTGCGGCAAGTTATACAGAAGACCGAGGAGTATAACTTGCCATTATGCTTAGCGTTTGTGGACTATGAGAAAGCCTTCGATTCGGTGGAAACATGGGCGGTACTTGAGTCACTCCAACGATGCCATATTGACTATCGGTACATCGAGGTGTTGAAGTGTTTGTATGATAACGCCACCATGTCGGTCCGAGTACAGGAGCATAGCACGAAGCCGATTCCATTGAGAAGAGGCGTAAGACAGGGGGACGTTATCTCCCCGAAACTGTTTACCGCCGCAATGGAAGACGCCTTCAAGCTCCTGGAATGGCAAGGACTTGGCATCAACATCAACGGCGAATACATCACTCACCTTCGGTTTGCCGACGACATCGTAGTCATGGCAAAGTCGATGGAGGAACTCAGTATGATGCTCGAGGGCCTCGACCGAGTTTCACAACGGGTGGGCCTGAAAATGAACATGGACAAGACGAAAATTATGTCAAATGTCCATGTTGAGCCCACCCCAGTCTCTGTTGGAAGCTCGGTACTCGAAGTTGTTGACTCATATATCTACCTAGGACAAGTAGTCCAATTAGGTAGGTCCAACTTCGAGAAAGAGGTCAACCGCCGAATCCAACTCGGCTGGGCAGCGTTCGGGAAACTACGCAATGTCTTTTCGTCCGACATACCTCAGTGCCTCAAGACGAAAGTCTTCAACCAATGTGTGTTACCAGTGATGACTTACGGCACCGAAACGTGGTCTCTCACTATCGGCCTCATCTCAAAGCTCAAAGTCGCTCAACGAGCTATGGAGAGGGCTATGCTCGGTGTTTCTCTACGTGATCGAATCCGAAACGAGGAGATCCGTAGACGAACCAAAGTCACCGATATAGCCCACCAGATTAGCAAGTTGAAGTGGCAATGGGCAGGCCATATTGCTCGCAGAGCAGATGGCCGATGGGGCCGAAAAGTGCTGGAGTGGAGACCACGGACTAGCAAGCGCAGCGTAGGACGTCCACCAGCGAGGTGGACAGACGACCTTATAAAGGTCGCCGGAAGACGCTGGATGCAGGTCGCTTCCAACAGGTATCTGTGGAGATCAAAGGGGGAGGCCTATGTTCAGCAGTGGACGTCCTATGGCTGAGATGATGATGATGATGAATAGCAGTTTTAACCATATCGGGCATTCTGCAACTAATATAAGACCAATCGTATTCCAACGACATTCGATTGGTTTGCGATTGGTCTGCTATTTTGATGATTTTGGTCTATAGAGTAGTTTGCTCTACAATCATATTGCAATTGTAAATCATTTTTGAATGACAGAAAAGGATAAAAAACGTTTATTTCAAAGAAAAAATAGCGGAATGCCACATACGCTTCAATCATAATTGAATCGTATGTCACTTAAGTAAAATTAGGAGAATCGGGCCCCAGATTAAATAACACAAGAAGGAAAAAATACACACATTCCCTAAGTAAAATAAAAAAATACATACATTTCCAAGGTAAACATAAAAAAAAATGATTTTAAAATTATAAAACGGTAACATCCAGTTACTGTTCTTAATTTAAAAGTCAGATTAAAATAAAGAATGTTATTTCAATTCCATTTTAATATTCCGTTCCATTCTACGTTCCTACTTGAACCCATTCACACCGACTCTCACATGTACACTTAAATTAATATGTTTTTAAATATAATTATCATTTAATAATAAGCTAGTATTAAAACTCTCCACCTTCTTTAAGCTGTGCCCTATAGGGTCCATATTGTCACTAATCTAAATGTACCACCTGTTATAACATATGGAATGCTAATAAAGAATTGAGTATTGAGTATTGAGTATTGAGTATTGTAGGTACACAAATGATGCTATTATCCGTATCAGATATACAGAAGCAATTACGGAATGCGATGCCCTAGGCAAAATCTAGTAAATAAACTGATCTAGCTATACTAAAGCGATAACAGAACGGATATTCCCGATATCATCTAAATGGCGACGACGAAACAAACTTTCTAAATGCGAGCGTCAAATTGTAAACTGCACACTAATTGTATGAACCTATCAGCAAATTAAACGCAAATGTAAAGTTGTGAACTCAAGCATCTAGACAAAGTTATCACGATGAAGGGACGTTGAAAAATCAGCTTTATTTGTTTTCGAATAAGGGTTAAGGTGACGGTAGTTTGTGTTTGTAAATTCGTTGGTAAGCTATCTAATGGGCACGGAATGTCCTCAAATGGCTTAGTTCCTATTTACTGGCTCCTAATTCTCTTAGTAGTTACGAACTGCAAGCCAATGCTGGTGGCTCCATACTAATGTTATAAATCTGTAGAGTTCGTTTGGACTCGTGAATCTTAAGAAATAGTACCCCAATTTGAAAAGTAGTTTGGGGGTGTAACGTAGTTCGTCGACGTTTTGTAACGTCGACGAACTCATACATGATTCTCATAAGATCCCATTTTTTAGGGTTCCGTACCCAAAGGGTAAAACGGCATCTTATGTTTTCGCTCCTCTGTCCGTCCGTCCGTCCGTCCGTCTGTTACCAGGCTGTAACTCATGAACCGTGATAGTTAGAGAGTTGAAATTTTCACAGATGATGTATTTCTGTTGCCGCTATAACAAAAAATACTGAAAACTAGAATAAAATAAATATTTTGCGGGCTCCCATGCAACAAACGTGATTTTTTTGCTTATTTTCTGAATAATGATACGGAACCCTTCGTGCACGATTCCGACTCGCACTTGGCCGGTTTTTTGTATGTGTCGTGGGCAGTAGTTTATACTGGTACATTTCGCGAACAAAACTGCGGGAAACAACTAGTATTACGGAGTCCCCGGTCGTTTGAAATAGTCAATGATTACGTGACTGACGCGCCAGGGAACAATCAACGTCATTTGACCCGCATTGATTGAACTGTCGTGTCTCGTACTATGACAGGGTGTATGATAGAAGTATATGGCGTTTGGAGGTTGGTTAGACAAATATGGGCTAAGCATGTATGAGAGGTAGTATTTAGATTAAGAGGTAGAAGAAGAAAGAAAGAAGAAGCCTGAAAGTTTGATTACTAATCTTACATAGGGGATAGGGTTGATCAGGTAACTGGATTGAAGAGGCTAGAGGCAGCTGCTCCATGTAAAACAAAGATACACTGCAAGCCGACCACAACATACTCGGAATAGTCTGGGCAGGTGATAAAACTTGGATTATTTTTAAATTTATTTTTTCCAAAATCCATTCTCTATACCTTGGTAATTCCCACAGGGAAAAAACAAAAGGCAACATTTTATCCTGTCCAGACACCAGACAGGCGTTCTAAGAATATGTCATGCGTGATGACATCACATCCTAACTACAAGTGCTCTCTAATAATAGATGTGGGCCTGCCTGTCTGTCTGTAACAAGGAGAACAAACTGAATAGCAGAGATGTCATAGTGCAAACTCTCCTAAGAAAGCTGCGCATTAAAATGCTTGTGTTCGGGGGACGAAGAACGTTACTAGCTCCGCCCTAACATGCCTTCTTTGGACCCACCTTTTTTTTTTTAAAAAAAAACATTATCTTTGACAGATTGTTCCTGATATGACAAGGAAGTTGAACGCTTCGTTAGTTGAAGTAAGTTACATGCTCTTACAGGCCTTCTACGGGACCCGCCCATTCTTTTCAAAATAAAATCGCCAATCTATCAAGACTAAGACTTTTGACAAATTTAAGAGAATAAGTTTTGTTGGTAATTGGCTTCGTTAGTTCCAGAAACTGATTACGCCCACTTGGCATACAAGAAGGCGTCTGACCTACCTGCGTTCTGGCATCTCTACTCATACTTCCTTTCTCTGTGGTCTGGCTTGTCTGAGATGCCTCTGTGATTCATCGTTATAATACCCACGTGTGAGCAATAGCCGTAACTGTGAACTATGTATGACTATGGAATTGGGTGAAGTTATGTTAGTGGGTGACTTCGGTTAGCCAGGAGTTTTTGGTGATTAGTCATCTATACTCATCGCTTATACTCATTAATTTTTTCTCAGGACAATCTTGGCAATATTAACTTGAATGCCTAGGTACTTAAAGTTAAACTAATTTGTAAATAATAGGTACTGATAAATAAACGTTGGGATTAAATAATAATATAACCGTTATAAAATCTGTTAAAGCAGTTTTATTTAAATGTCTTATATTCGCGTAAATGTTAGGAATCAACATAATTTTTAATACCTTTGAAAAATATATATTTTTATACAGTAGTTCCGGGTTAGCACGTTCAAACCAAAAATCTATTCCGTTTTTAGATTTATTGTGGTATAGTAAATAAATAAATAATAATAATAATAAGCCCCGCAGGGCATCTGAGGCGGATGACGGGGAGTAGCGACCCCGCGGGGCTATATATCCGAGTGCTCCAGGGAGAGTATACTGTCCCCCATCTCCGGCTTGCCGGAGTGAAGCATGACGGGGGATAGGTCTCCCGCCTCTTGGCTTGCCTTCATCGGCCGGTCAGAGTGGAGTCGCTAGAGCAAGGTTAGTCCTGCTCGGAGGGTAGTTGCCTCGTGGTAAGTGGCGAGTGGGCCGGTGATGCTGGACCCACAGGGAGCGCGTGATCTGCGTTTAAAGTCCGCCGAGGTATCCTCACCCTTCTCAGCCGCTCATGTCCCTGTTGCCCTCTTGTTGCTTTTCAGTGACTGATTTCCGGGGGCCCAGTAAGTGAGTTGGCGAGTCTCCACCTGCCATTTTAACATGTATTTAATACATTGTCATCGGCAGGTGCCATAGTTCCCGTAGTTTCCCCATTCCTAGTCCATTAGCATCCCATCACAATAGCCCAAGTAGTTTTCATCCATAGTTAGCAATAGTTTAGCACAGAACCGGGGATTGTCCTTGGGTACATTTCTATAGTGTATACAGGGATAATCGTCGGTTTTGTGTCACCATTTCATTAAAGTTGTCTCAAAAGGGCTTCAGCGTGTTGGCTTCGGCCCCACGTTCGCCTCCCAAAAATCCGGGACTCTATAGTCCCGAGGTCTGGAAGAGACATACATATAATAATAATAATAATTATTATTATTTATTTATATTTATATTTATATTCATATTCATATTCATATTCATATTCATATTCATATTCATATTCATATTCATATTCATATTCATATTCATATTCATATTCATATTCATATTCATATTCATATTCATATTCATATTCATATTCATATTCATATTCATATTCATATTCATATTCATATTCATATTCATATTCATATTCATATTCATATTCATATTCATATTCATATTCATATTCATATTCATATTCATATTCATATTCATATTCATATTCATATTCATATTCATATTCATATTCATATTCATATTCATATTCATATTCATATTCATATTCATATTCATATTCATATTCATATTCATATTCATATTCATATTCATATTCATATTCATATTCATATTCATATTCATATTCATATTCATATTCATATTCATATTCATATTCATATTCATATTCATATTCATATTCATATTCATATTCATATTCATATTCATATTCATATTCATATTCATATTCATATTCATATTCATATTCATATTCATATTCATATTCATATTCATATTCATATTCATATTCATATTCATATTCATATTCATATTCATATTCATATTCATATTCATATTCATATTCATATTCATATTCATATTCATATTCATATTCATATTCATATTCATATTCATATTCATATTTATATTTATATGATTAAAACGCAAACGTCAACGTCAATGTCGGAATTTTTTCTCTCCCAAAATCTTTTTAATAAATAATTATAATTTACATATATATTTTATAAATAAAACACTGAAATTCACGTAAACAATAACATAATACCATGACTGATAAAGAAACAACACCTATGTATATCGAAAATCAAGAGACACATCAGCAGAGAGATGTAAGGAGAGAAAAGTAAGTTCAAAATGTTGACGAGAGCGGCCCGCCTACGCGCACGACTACCACCTCCGGGATCGTCGCTCAGCTCCGCCTCGCCGCCGCCGGGCCCTGGACCACTAGAGACACCGGCGGCTGCAGCTGCGTCGAGCTCGAGCGACGAATACTTTTCCCCGCCAACGTCGCCACCACCTGTACGTCGGCAGCGGAGACGCCGGCCACCGACGGGCTTGGGATCGGGGGACCATCAGGTCCCTAGCAGGGTCCCCGCTACCGGTGGTTGTGTGCAGCGCATGAGATGGACTCTAAGAATGAACGAGAACGTCATGCGCGCATACTACGGATCCACAGAGGGAGGAACTAACCTCACTGCGTACCGTGATAGGATGCTGTCTCTGTTCCAGGTGCTTGAGCCAGCCGTCAACGTATCGGCCCAACGACTGTCGGATCAGGTGCGGGTTATCCAGCGCAATCACAGACTGGACGACGCCGCACTTGATCGGCTGCGCTTAGAGATGCTGAGCAGCCCTATGGTCACCACCTCGTCACAGGCTGCGGTGCCACCGCCACCTTCAGGCGGAGTCACACCGCGGTCCGATCTCGTTGAACGGGATGAGGACGATAGGGTTGTAACGGTAAGTACTCAGTGCAACGAACGTGTGAGGAGTGCTCTGGAAGATGCGATTCAGGAGTTTAGGTACTCACCCGTCGAAAACCGACCGCGACTACCTCGCTTGCCTATGCACAGACAGAATAGGGCGTTGGTGTGTGCTCTGGATTCGCTGTTGGAAAAATATTTTGAAAACAGCGAAGACCTCCTTGATACACACTCAATTATGTATTGCGCGGCTGTTGCTGCATGTCGTGTAGCTAATGTCAAATTCCCTGACAGTAACAGAGCTACACGACCAAAATCAGCGGTACCAGCTTGGCAGTGCAGGATTGAGCGTCGTATCGAGGGGGCCAGAGTACTCATTGGCAAACTATATTGCTTCAGGGAGGGTAATACCCGACCACGGGTGATGCGCTTTGTGAGGCGTGCATTCATGGGGACTGGACTCAGTCCTCATGAATATATGCCGCGTGTCACGGAGCGCATCGACTTCCTGAAGCAAAAAGTCTGTGCATGGGCGAGCCGTATTCGAAGGTATAAACGACGGGTAGAACGTTACACCCAGAATCGTATGTTCCAGAGTGATCAAAGATGGGTATATAGAACTTGGGAGCAACCTGAGCAATGCGTGATGGACGGGAGCCGACCGGATGATGGTGCCACAAACATGTTTTGGCGCAACCTCTGGTCGACGCCCGTATTTCACGAGGAGGGTGACTGGACACGTGATGTTGAACGGGAGTGTGAACAAATACCAGAAATGGAGGAGGTCAATATTACCTCCTTCGACGTAGCCTGTGCAGCTCGTCCGATGCAAAACTGGAAATCACCAGGACCGGATGGACTGCACAATTTCTGGTTAAAGTGGCTGCAAAGTTCGCACCCCTGTTTAGCATCACAGTTTCAGTCATCCTTAGAAGCGGGGTCGCTCCCACAGTTTCTAACTACAGGAGTTACCCATCTGCTCCATAAATCAGGCAGTACCGCGGAACCCAAAAATTATAGACCGATCACTTGCTTACCGACGGTCTATAAACTTCTTACATCTATTTTGAGATTAAAAATAAACCAACATATTGAAAAGTATTCAATTATGTCAGTTTCTCAAAATGGATGTAAGAAGGGGTCCCGTGCTACTAAGGAGCTGCTCCTCACTGATATGGTCATCAGCCAACAGGTTCGGCGATCCCGAAAGAATTTGTCGACATGTTGGATAGACTATAAGAAGGCCTACGACTCGGTCCCCCATACATGGCTTAAGAGGGTACTGGAGTTGTATAAAATAAATACAACTCTACGCGCCTTTCTTGCGTCATGTATGGAGCAATGGAGAACGGTTCTTCACTATCCAGGATGTAGACAAATTGAAGGGACCGGCGATCCTATTAAGATCGAGCGGGGAATTTTCCAGGGTGACAGTTTGAGTCCACTTTGGTTTTGCCTGGCCTTGAACCCTTTAAGCACATTGCTAGAGGGTTCGGGGCTGGGCTATCCTTTGCGGAGAGGGGGTCAGGTTATATCCCATTTGCTTTATATGGATGATCTGAAACTATTTGCCACCACAGAACTGCAGCTGATGAAGCTACTGAAGATCACTGAAAATTTCAGTAGTTGCATCAGGATGGAGTTCGGTGTGGACAAATGTGCAGTCATGCATGTAAAGCGAGGGGGAATTGTGGAATCTGAGGGAGTACAACTCTCAGATTCTATAAACCTGAGATCACTCTCCGCAAACGATACATATAAATACTTGGGTATGGCGGAGGGGTTAGGCATCAATGTGGCTGTCATGAAACAGTCATTACGGGAGCGTTTCTTTGGCCGCCTGAATAAGGTTCTAAAAAGTTCCTTATCAGGCGGCAACAAGGTTCGCGCCTATAATGGTTGGGTCATGCCAGTCCTGATGTACTCCTTCGGCATACTCAAATGGACCCAAACTGAATTGGATGCCCTGGATAGGAGAGTCCGCACACTGCTGACCGCAGAACGAATGCATCACCCACGATCGTCGGTGATGAGACTGTACATCCCACGGAAATGTGGAGGCCGAGGCTTTTTAAATGCAAAGACACTCCACAACCGTGAGGTGTGCAGTCTCAGAGAATATCTTCTCAAAAGCGACGTGGGTATGCATCGTGATATGGTAGCAGTGGACAAAGGACTCACCCCGCTATCGTTGGCAAATGAGAACTGGCGCAGACCTGTGGTACTAACTACCCATGATCGCAAGGGGGTATGGCAGAGCAAACAGCTACACGGACGCTTCTTCGGGGCGCTTCATGGCCCTGATGTAGACTTCAATGCGTCCGTAGCTTGGCTACGCTTCGGTGACCTATTTGGAGAAACCGAAGGGTTTGTATGTGCAATTATGGACGAAGTTATCCTGACGAATAACTACCGGAGGTATATTATGAAAGACGGGACGGTTGACATATGTCGGGCATGTCACCATCCGGGTGAGTCTATCAGACATATTATATCTGGTTGTTCTCGTTTGGCTAACGGTGAATATTTGCACAGGCATAACCAAGTAGCCAAGATCATCCACCAGCAGCTTGCTCTGCAATACAAACTTGTAGATCTTGAGGTACCGTACTACAGGTATGCGCCCGACCCAGTTCTCGAAAAAGACCATATCACGTTGTACTGGGATCGATCTATCATCACTGACAGGACTATTGCAGCCAATAAGCCTGATATAGTGGTGATAGATCGATTAGCGCGCCGCGCGATGATAGTCGATGTCACCGTCCCGCATGACGAGAACCTAGTGAAAGCTGAGAAAGAGAAACAAATAAAATATCTTGACTTAGCGCACGAGGTTGTCGCCATGTGGGATGTCGACACGGCTGTTATTGTGCCGATTGTCATTACGGCCAATGGTCTAATAGCCAAGAGCCTCGACCAACACCTCAGGAGGCTCTCGTTGGGCGGCTGGATCAAGGGATTGATTCAGAAGGCAGTACTCCTTGATACGGCGCGTATTGTGAGGAGGTTTCTGTCTCTGGGACCCTAACCACCGGTACCTTGGACCCTGTGCCCGATATCGGTGGCCATCTATTTTTTATATTTTTAAATGTTTTTTTTTTAATCTAATATTTAAAAATATAAATAATATGTTGAAAGACAAATAAATGCACTTCCATAATAATAAATAAATGTTTTATTGGCATAAAAATAAAATACAATTACAAAGGAAGCCCTGGCTCCTAAGCTAGGTGAGACCTGTGTTACAGGAGCCAGTGTCTTCTTATAGTGTTGTTGATTTGATGTTATTAAATTCTACACATTAGCGGTCGAATGAGTGACTTTTAACTGGCAATGAATTTTCCATTAAAAACATTTAGAACATGCAACTTACTCTCCCTTAAGGGTCATAAACAGGTCACCTACAATTGAATTATTAGTACAGGGAATGAATTCTTAATAATTAAAAGACTTGATGTAAAAGTAGTACATATATTTGATTGATGACCAGATAATTAATTGCCTTGTGAGTAAAGAGTAACTTTTTTATTTAAAAAATGTAACTTAACTTAAAGGCCAAATTAACAGCAAAAGCCAGAGTATTTTAGTAAGAAATTGTTCACGAACAAACCCTGTAATATATGCATATTTTAACCAAATCTCTTAAAACATTTCTCTTTGCTGAATTCAGTAACACGAGTCGCGGGTTTCGGTAGATAACATTTGAGCAGGGTAGCTGTCATTGCCAGTATTTAGGAGTCATAAGAACTTTCATAGTTATTCGTAATTGAGTTTAAATAGAGCTCTGTATTTCGGTTGTTTTTACTCAACTTGAAGAAATTTCTTGGAAGGGCTCGAGTGTTAACCCACCATCACTTGTCCAGATAATAATTGAGTTAAACTATTGTTAATATTGTTTACTAAGATATAATATTTTCATTTTATACCTATTAAATAATAAATATCATATAGTAATACCTATTAAATAATAATATTATATTTTTTGTACAAAGTTATTGGGTGGTGGAGGTTCGGCATTTACCCAGTAATCAGCTATATTCAATTAAATTGGAATTCGTCATCAAAATAATTCAGAAAGCCCATTCAAATGAGTTCCCAAATAACACACATATTTACTCATTTCATACTACACTCAATAAATCGATGGTCCCTATTAACAATGTCGGAAATACATTTTTACTGATTTTCACTTTTTACCCACGACGGAACGGAGCAGGTATATGCGTTTAGGGTGAGAGATGTGCGTTTGTGTGTTTGTGTGTTTGTGTGTTTGTGTGTTTGTGTGTTTGTGTGTGCGTTTGTGCAAAGTAATGTTCCCACATATCTTCTATACTAATGATCTGATTTAGATGCGGTTTTCAATAAAGGGTTTGTGTTTGATGAGTTCATGTTCTTAGACAGGTGTCATGGCTGTAACTCAATAGGGGGCGCCACAATATTAGTCCAAACAGCAAAGGAATGTTCCCACCTACCTTCTAAGCTAATGATCCGAATTTGATGCGGTTTTCAATAACGTTTTTGTGTTCAATGAGTTCATGTTCTTAGATAGGTGTCATGGCTGTAACTCACTAGGGGGCGCCACAATATTAGTGCAAAAGAGCAAAGTAATGTTCCCACCTACCTTCTAAACTAATGATCCGATTTTGATGCGGTTTTCAATAAAGGGTTTGTGTTTGATGAGTTCATGTTCTTAGACAGGTGTCATGGCTGTAACTCACTAGGGGGCGCCACAATATTAGTCCAAACAGCAAAGGAATGTTCCCACCTACCTTCTAAGCTAATGATCCGATTTTGATGCGGTTTTCAATAACGTTTTTGTGTTCAATGAGTTCATGTTCTTAGATAGGTGTCATGGCTGTAACTCACTAGGGGGCGCCACAATATTAGTGCAAAAGAGCAAAGTAATGTTCCCACCTACCTTCTAAACTAATGATCCGATTTTGATGCGGTTTTCAATAACGGTTTTGTGTTCGATGAGTTCATGTTCTTAGATAGGTGTCATGGCTATTAATCACTAGGGGGCGCCACAATATTAGTGCCAAACAATGTTACAATATAATCAAAACGTCCGATTACAATTCTGTTTTCATCAGCAATGTGTACGTGCTTAATGCATGTTCCCAAATAATAAAAATTACGCCTGTAACTCACTAGAGGGCGCTACAATATCGGTGCAAAATAATATTGCAATAACATATTATATAGACTATAATTCGTATATGTTCTCTAAAAAGTCTGAAATAAAATTAAGCAAAATTAAAAATTTTGGAAAAACCCCCGACGGTAAAAATCTTATTGAAAAATAATAAAATAACTCAAAACCCCCGACTTAACCCAATTATATAGGAATAACCGTCGGGGGCTGCCTTTTCTATATGAAATTTCAACAATTAATTGAGTGTATTTTATGTCATCGTTAAACATCTACAATTCTTCAATAATTGTATTCACGACACTAGAATCCTTTAGCTGGTTTAATGGCAGCTCCCGACGGATATTCCTATATAATTGGGTTAAGTCGGGGGTTTTGAGTTATTTTATTATTTTTCAATAAGATTTTTACCGTCGGGGGTTTTTCCAAAATTTTTAATTTTTTACATAAATAGAATCACAATAAAAAAATCTATCATACGTAATATTTTATTTTATTAAAAATTATTTTATTTAGTCAATTGTTTAGTTAATATTGTCGGTTGCAATAACTTCGTCCGCGCAACAGTGTCGGTAGTGACGGAACCGACGCTGTCCGCGGGACGGAGAGAGCGCGGGGCGCGCGCGGTTCTGCCACTACGCACTTTGTCACAGGGAGGAGCGCTCGCGCGGGTGAATTTGCGGGTGATTTATTGTTTTTTTACGTTTGAACAAGTCAACATCCCATAATGTCGAAACGAGAACATAGGTATATTCCCTTTAATAAAGTAGGTTCCGGTAATTACATCTATTTTCCATGGTATTTAAACAGACAATTTTGTCGGATATACCACGTCTGACGTTATTACATGTACGTATAGTGGATTTTTTTGTTGGATGTGTCATTTTTGACATTGTTACATGTAACTAAAAGTACGTTTTGTTGGATGTGTCATTTCCGACAAATCAATTTGCAAATTGTACATGTTTAATTGTCGGTAGTACCTTATTTCCTTAATCATAAATAATTTCTTAGTTTTATCTATGTGAACACTTAGTAAACAATAGATAAAATAATCAGTGCAAATTTGAATATCCTCAGTTATGTAATTTTTTTTTAATCGTCAAAACAAACTTTGAAGTACTCTACTGAAAAGTTCTCTTTTTGCAGAACTGACATTGTTAATAGGGACCATCGAAATACACTATCAACACCACGGAGGATGGAAAGATAGCGGAGATGCCATAAGGAAGGTAGGTCAGGCGCTTTCTTGGTCACGGTATTTTACGGAAGGCGTGATCAAAATGATCAGTTATTAAAACTAACGCGGCCTTTGGGTTCTTTGATAAATCACGACCAATCTGTCAAAGATTGGTCTTAATTGATTGGTGATTTTATTTTTAAAAAAGTGGGCGAGTTCCAAATGTTGGCAATCCAGTAATTATTTTCGCGCGTTATTTTCACAGGAGATATTGCGTTATGACATCTCCGCTAGTCATTTCATACTCCATGATCAATACATACACATTTCACGCGCCCAATAAATACACTATTTATTACTCAATGTTTCCCACTACACTCGATGGAAAAATAAAACCCGTAATAATAGGATTGTTCGCGGGAAAACATTCGAGAAAAACAATGATTTGCACATTTTTATCGTGTTTTTACGAGGATATGTGTAGTTAAGTAAATTGCGTGGATTTGATGAGCTTGCTACGTGTGTCAGTGGCGGGGTATGTGCGTTTTGGTGTGTAGTACAAGTGAATAACTGAGGACGGTTTGAATTTTGTTTTGGGATTTTGATATGATGACGACTTTTTGTTTCGTTAATAAAATTGTGTTAATCTGTATGTTATAATAATATTGTGTAATAGGAAATGAAAAAATCTTTCAAAGGATTTCTGGACAATTTATTTTTCAAATGGGAGCATTGATTAAGTAGTTTTATTATCAATCAAAGTGAAATAAAATATACATTTTTTTATTTGTTCGCTTATGTATTTGAAAGGCCTGGTGTGTTTATGATTCAAATTCATTTAAAAACTTTGCAGCTTTGAAAGTTCCATGAAATAGAAAATATATCACCATTTTAAAGGATAATATTTTCACCTTCGTACCATCTTCCAAGTTTCAAAGAGTTTTATCGAGCTCACGCGATCCTATCTGACGTGCTATAGGAAAAATTCACATATTTTCTATTTGGATTCGATACAAATATTATTTGAGATACGAAAAGGGATTTTCTTGCTTTGAAGTTGACTTCCTAGGCACGGTTCACGAGAGATCAAAAGATTTTGTTTTGTTACGCGAGCTTACTGTGCATGCGATGTCAATGTTTTTTTTTCGTATATTTTTCCTACACTTAAGTTCTTATACAATAGTAGAATGATGATTTTTGTATTTGCTTTTTTCTGCTTTGGTTATTATTAAAAAATATAAGATTATGAAATATTATCTTGCAGAAAAAAATGAAATTATTCATTCAGTACCAATTTCTTTTTTTCTGTGAGATGTCGAATGTACTGTTCTTTTTAACCAACTTCCTGTAAAGGAGGAAGTTCTTCAATTCGGATGCTAGTATTTTCTTGATATAAATGACGAAATGAATTTTCTTGATATGAATATATAAATGACGTAAGAAGTGAAATTCTTCACTATTACTTTGACTTCAATATTTTTTCGTGACACTAATTTATGCAGTTAACATTACACTAATTTTCCAAATCGCTCTACACTAATTCCTTGTACCAAAACGAAAGGTGTTTCTCTGAATTTAAAGACATCCCCGCGATTCGGGGCAACGACCTACCGCCAACTGTGTTTTGTTTCAATTTAGAGTACCCGTCACACTGCGAACTTTTAGTCGGCCGATAGTTTGTTTGGGCTCATAAGTCAGTATGAAGATGAATGGTAGTACGCACATATCGCACATTACAAAGATCAGGTATTTAGCTGTTTTCAGACCGACTGCAAACTTTAATTGGAATCAATATTATCTTTAAGAAAAATTGCCTACCATCGGGTCAACTGCTTGCCCAGGTAACTGGGTTGAGGAGATCAGATAGGCAGTTGCACCTTGTAAAACAATGGTACTCAGCTGTCCCCGGTTAGACTGGAAGCCGACCCCAAAATAGTCGGGAAAAGACTCGGGAGATGATGATGGTGATGTTGTTTCTTGTTCTACTTTTAATTAGTTTTGGTAGTGAGCCAATGAAATCATTTTTCTTACTTTCTCAATTGTCGGTCGACTGTTTAGTCTGAAGTGTGCTATTGTTAGGTTCAGCATCGTTTTAGCAAATAGACCCGTTATTTGTACGGACGATTTGAGGGATACAATTTGGCTTGGAATGTTCGTGGTTTGTAAGGTGAAGTTACAGAATGTAATTATGTTATTTCTTTTGTTAATACGTGGATTTTGTGGTGAAGCTGTGTTCCTTTATGGTCTCTGCACACAGCGGGCGCGGCGCGACGGGACGGGACGGCGACGCGACGCTGAGCAGTTGTAATGTACTAGATATTACGGATGACATCACACAGAGCCGTCCAGCTCGGCGCGACGCAACGCGACGATCTAGTACATTGTGTCACGTCGCCGTCCCGTCCCGCCGCGCCGCGCCCGCTGTGTGCAGAGACCTTTAGGTGGAGTAAACCGTGGAGGTGTAGACGTAGATTTGCAGTAAGATAACATTTTACCCCGAGACATGTTGCGATGCTTCTGTTTTTTACACTAGGGGTTATCCGCGGTTGCGCCTAGTGTCATGAATGTTATGACCCAAAATAACTGTAATAATAATTTACGTTTTTGTTTCCTTTTATCTTGAATAGTTTCTGCTCTTTAATTGTAAGCGTTGTAAACAGTTCAACTTATTCTACAGCTAGTAATGTTTATACAAATTAGGAGCATTATGTATTATGTATGTATAAGTTTATAAGTATTGTAATGTTAATTATTGATGTATTGATTTCTATGGGCCCTAGTTGCCTGAAATAAAGGAGAAATAAAAAATAGCGGCAGAGGAAATTAATCATTCTTAACCTAAAAAAAAAAACTTCCCGGATCCTTTTTGAAATCAGATTCAGACACAAACCCATAAAAAACAACTGAACGTAGCATAAACTAAGTCTAAAAAAAATGCCCTCTCATGTATCCGACTGTGCCCGTCGTACATTTTGAGATTGCTGGGAAAACACTAGAATTTTAAATGAGACCCAGTGTGCAGCGTCGAAGGTCGCTAGTAAATTGAACATTTGTTAGTCCTGTTTTAATAATGTATTTTGTGATTTTAGAGTTTTTGCTTTTGAATTGTAAGATGGGCAAATTGTTGTTAGTGTTACTTACATAGTTATAAGTTTAAGTACACGTTTTCTCCTGAGTTTAAACTATCATATACATAACTAGCTTCTGCCAGCGGTTTCACCCGCATCCCGTGGGAACTACTTCCCGTACTGGGATAAAAAATAGCCTATAGCCTTCCTCGATAAATGGGCTATCTAACACTGAAAGAAATTTTCAAATCGGACCAGTAGTTCCTGAGATTAGCGCGTTCAAACAAACAAACAAACAAACTCTTCAGCTTTATAATATTAGTATAGATGCTATTAAAAATAACTTTCATATTACTTTAATTTACATTATTTATTTTATACAAACTTCAACTATCTTTAAAAACTAAAATACTATATGTATTAGATAAATCTAAATAAAAAATTATGACAATAAACTCCCAGAAATACGAACTATTTATATTATTATTAGCTGTTAACTTCGTTCGCCATCTTATTAAGAAACTTTGTTCGGAATATCATCTGATCATATTTAACGACCTAGAAGGGTTTTGTTTTTTTTTTTTAATTTATACGCCCTGCTGTTTCATCGTATTTTTGCATGTAGGTAAGATAATTTTAACAAATCTACATATTATTTTCTCAACCCGTACCATTTTTGCTTCCACAAGACCACGTTTCATCACCCATAATTTTATACTAGAACAAACTTCTAACCCCTAAAATATATCCAGCTAGATCCAACTTAGCAAGCAACTATCCTAAACTTCAAGCATTTGAACAACTTTAGGACCAAAATCTTTTCGAGTTTTTGACCTAAATCTGTCACAACCGATTCATGTTGTAAGTAACGAGACTTCTTATCGTACTCGCTTCAGTGAATTCAATTCATATTTCACTTCCTCTGTTTCGGGGAATTTTGCCAAAATTACCCCGATAAGTGGGGTACATGGAGAACAAAATTACTAAGTGGAGATGTCATTAGTAGCACTAAAATGCGGGTGTTCAGGGTACGAGGAACGTTACTACCTCCGCCCTAACACACCTTCTCTGGAACCCGGCCATTATTTTCAAAACAAAATCACCATCAATAAAGACCAATATTTGACAGTTTATTTTTGACCTACCTGACCTACTTTCATTATGGTATCTCCGCTATCTTTTCTTCCTCCACGGCATTTCCCCGAAAACCTCGTTTCAAATGAGTACCTAATATTGTTAGCGGGTTTTGTTTGAATGATTGGGCCTTCAATTTTCGATTTGTGTAATTGAATTTCGGGGAAGTAGCTGTCTGTAGTGCGGGCTCGCTAATGAGTCAGATTTGGCTGTCCACTTTGATGGCTTTTGTAACTTTTAATGAATTCTAAACATGAAAATTTTAAGCCAAGTATTCTGGTTTTGACTTACGTGTACATTATAAAGAACTAGTTACTCCTGGTGGCTTTACCGGCGTAAACTACTAATTACTAGACTAGACTATTTGGGTACCTTTTATGTGAATTGGTACAGTGCCCGACGGACAGTCTGAGTTACTTTCACATGTATAATAAAAAGGCTAGCCGCTGATTGCAACTTTTCGTCACCGTGACTTTTTGTCACTGTCACCTGCTGTCACCCACGATGCGCTCACTGAATCTGTTCTTGGGTGACAAATCGCGTTCATTTTTGTATGCCGGCTGAGTGACAAAAAGTCACCAGTGAGCGGACTCCCATAGTAATGTAGGTACAGGGAGAGTGACAGTCACGTCACTCCGGCATTGCCTGCTGCTGCAACTATTTGTCACCGTATTATCACGTCCCCATAATGAGCGCACTCAGTATAGTTTTCATAGCACTTGAATAAGTGACAAAAAGTCACGGTGACGAAAAGTTGCAATCAGCGGCGGGCCTTAGTATCTAAGGATTATTCAGTAGGAACAGTATGAACAACAAACCTTTGGTTTTTACCATGCGACTGACTTTACTGTTATGAAACATTGAATTCTAGTACAAAACTCGCAAATCAGAAGTCATGGTCAGTCTCGTCGGTCGTATCTCATAGTTTTCAAAATAATCTACTTGCATGTCCCCAACGTGTACGTGTGTTTATGGCTTCCAGCTTTCTACTTAAACTTGAAGTTAGGACTTGAAATTGTAGACGTAGAATAATATTTTTCTATCAGTTTTATGGGTTAATTAATGAAATCAGGTGTTACTTTACAAAAATTCATAATGTGTAATGTTAGGGAAAATATGTTGCGTTAATTCCGCAATTTTACAATTTTTATTTTATTGGGTTTAAATTATGTAATTTTTTTATATTGTCAGAAACTAAAGCAGACATAGAGTTATGTTAATACAATTAAACATTTTAACAATTACATTGCCTTTTAATTATATCTGGAAATTCTATATAATTAAGCTGACTTCAATAAACACAAACCAATTTTCTGTACCAATGACAAAAAAGTGAAATTGAACACAAACACATTTGAATAAAATAAACAGAGTTTTTCGAAAAAGCCCCGGACCAAACAGTTTGCAAATAAACAAAACTAGTTTGATGAAATACGAAGTTAATTTATATATTGAAAAAGTTTGTCTGTCTACCTTATTTTTTAACCAAATGGACGATTTATTTTGTATGTTGTATTATTATTTCAATATCTGATTTACTTACTAATATTATAGATGAGAAAAATAGGTCTGTCTGTTTTTCTAATAATTTATTTGATAAATCTATACTAATATTATAAAGAGGAAAACTTTGTTTGTTTGGTTGTAATGGATAAGCTCAAAAACTACTGGGCCGATTTCAAATATTCTTTCACCATTAGAAAGCTATATTATCTGCGAGTAACATAGGCTATATTTTATCCCGGTGCGGGCAGTAGCTCCCACGGGACGCGGGTGAAACCGCGGTAAAACGGCTAGTCATAAATAAATATGTTACGCCGAGCCTAAATCTTTCCTCGATAAATGGCCTATCTGACAATTAAGGATTTTTTCAAATCGTGTATAATTTTATAGCAAGTGTAGGTTTCATATGTTATTATTTACCCACAAATAAGCAGCTAAAAAGAAAAAGAAAGAAGAAACATTTTTTGAAGGAGGAAGAAACATTTTTATAACTCAAGTTATAGAAAAGTTATTCCAATGCGCAGACATTTTAATTATTTTCCTCGTATTACAGGAAGAATTTTTCATTATTAATCAAACCTGAAAAGCTGAAAAGATTTTTCGAAATTAATCAGTGTACAGCTTTGACCACAGATTATACAGCCTTACAAATTCATATGAATTAAAAAAATATCTTTACAAACATTCTTCTTTGATCGTATGAGCGTAGGAAAATCCGGGAAGGGTCATTTTATGTATAAGAAAAAGAAAAACAAATATTATTACTTTCTTACAGAGATATGTGCTTTATTTTGATGATAGGGACTTCTCATTTTTTAGTTTGGTGCTTGTGTCTTAAAACTGGATCTTTAGTCCTGACATAATGTATAAGTAGTTGATATTATTTAGAGGATTTTTTTTCTTAGCCTGTATTGTCCCACTGCTGGGCAAAGGCCTCCCCATTTTGCCTCCACACCTCTCGATCTTTTGAGTCCTCCCACCAATCAGGGTTGTAGGCATCCAGGTCATCCCGCCATCTCTTCCGGGGCCTACCCCGCCTGCGATGGCCATCCTGTGGTATATCATAGGTAAAATTCAATGAATCCTGTGTGTTTTACATCGATTTAAGTACCTATTCCAATACCATAAGATCATTTTATAAAAGTGGCGTATAGCTCAAGAAAAAATAACTAAAACTCTAATATAAAAATTCTTACTTATTCGAACTTAATTAACTTAACCCTTAAGCGCTAACTGGACTCAACTTAAAACTTAAACCTCCATTGTCTCAAACATAAATAAAATAGAGTAATAAAGTATAAAGTACATAAAGCGGGTAGAAATCGCTTGAATTTAATTAAGCGAGCTAGTAAATCGTGTTGCTTGAATACTTTGTAAGAATCCATTTTGTTTTTAAGAATAAAACGGTTAAGATAGCCTTTTTTACGTTAAGTAGTGGCTTGATTGATGCTTCTTTTTAGTCTTGCAGTATACTGTAAATAATAAACTAGAAAAACTCTTTTTTTTAAAAGGTTGCATCGACCAATAACAAGGACTGTTAAACAAAATAATCATGTTGTTGTGTACTATTATTAGAATAAAGATGAAGTAGGTACATTAATATTATCCTTTTCCAATTATTAATTCATAAAGTTATGCCATCTTTAAACTACTATTATTAATTTTATTAAGTCGGAATGCCTATCGTTAAGTGCTACGGCGTAGCATAGTTCGCCGACACGCCTACGCTTGCTACGCCTTCGTAGCACATGCTATATTATCCGCTACGCGTCATAGCTTGGTAGAATTACGTCATATAAACTATGAAAAATGTATGGCCAGTTTCAATGGTTACTGATAAAGTCTCTAATAACCTATCGGGATGTAACGGATGGATAAATTATAAGGATTGTTTTATAAGTTTTGGATAGCAATATCTTGGAGAATCCCTTATCTGACGCAAAGTATTAACTATCAGATAACTGTATTACTGATAACAGTGAAACCGGGCCTTAAATTCGTTTGAAAAAGTATAAGATATTTGTATATGTCTAAAGAGAGTTTCTTCATTTTCTTAACGAGAGAATTTATTTTTCCCATACATTGAACATAATTTAGTAAAATACACGAATTTAAATGTAACTTGGTATAATCTAATTTGAGCTCGACTCCGTTGATTAGCGAATTCTTGACGGTGGCTCTGCCTTTCTGGTTGTTAGAATCTTGGTACAGTCGGCACCAGAAGCCAAAGAGATTGTACTTGTAGTAATATTATAAAGCTAAAAAGTTTGCTTGTTTGCTTGAAATCATTATTTTCATAAACTGCTAGTCCGATTTGAAAATTATTTATGTCTTAGATAGTCCATTTGTTGAACAAAGCTATAATCTACTTTTTATCCGGGTTTGTTGAGAACTTCCCACATGACGCGGTCAAGCCGCTGGCAGAAGCCAGTAACTAATAATTTTATAACTGAAGTTCCGATCTGAAAACTTATTTCACTAATAGATAGCCCATTTATCGAAAAAGACTACAGGCTACTTTTTACCCGGTGAATTTTTGACTAAGATGTTATTTTCGTCTCAATAGAGAATAATACGCGTTACTGACTCAGCAAGCTGTATCAAAATAATGTACTTTTTGAGTACTGAACAAATGACTTCTGACATTTTGAATTATAAGAGAGACAAGTGTAAAATAAAACTTTTGTTGTTGACTGTACTTATTTTTGGCTTCAATTATTTATGTTATTTTAATGTAACAGCTATTTGGTAATGAGAAAACTTCCCAACTTCCATATTGTAACATTTGTGGGTAAGCGGCGTGAGTTTTTGATATTAATATTTTATATTAATCACTAGCTTCTGCCAGCGGTTTCACCCGCATCCCGTGGGAACTACTTCCCATACCGGGATAAAAAGTAGCCTATAGCCTTCTTCGATAAATGGGCTATCTAACACTGAAAGAAATTTTCAAATCGGACCAGTAGTTCCTGAGATTAGCGCGTTCAAACAAACAAACAAACAAACAAACTCTTCAGCTTTATAATATTAGTATAGATTAATCACTAGCTTCTGCCAGCGGTTTCACCCGCATCCCGTGGGAACTACTTCTCGTACCGGGATAAAAAGTAACCTATAGCCTTCCTCGATAAATGGGCTATCTAACACTGAAATAAATTTTCAAATCGGACCAGTAGTTCCTGAGATTAGCGCGTTCAAACAAACAAACTCTTCAGCTTTATAATATTAGTATAGATTAGCCGCTTCCCCGCGGTTTTGCCCGCGTGCGTGGGAACTACTGCCCGCACTAGGACAAAATATAACTTATGTTAACCGAGTAGAGTGTAGTTTCCCAAAAGTGAAAAAATTAAGAAAAGAAAGAAAGAAAAATTATTTATTGACAGAAGCCATACATACATATAGGAATAAAAAATATAAAAGTAACCCAAGGTTGCGCCAAATAAGCAATTTTTCTAATAGGTTAAGTAGTTTCGGTGCCTTTAGATGATTATGTTTATCTAGTACAACCAAACTCCTAAAAAGCATCAACACTCCTTCATTTTCTATATATTTTCTTACAAGTACACCTATTAAGATTACTGCTTGAAGACAAGGGTCTTATCTCGGCTCTCAATACCTAATCCTCTCAAAAGGATCGATTCGTTTATTTTCTGGTTGTGTCTAAATCTGTCAAGCTTGTTTCAGGAACTCTATTTTTCTTCCATTGTATTTTATGTACCTAGCTAAAATATTATAAAAATATTTTTATTTAATTTCATAGATATCTTCATTAGTTTATACTCTAAGTTTCATCTAATGCACATCAGCAATTAACGGTAGTTTTACGGCTGGTTATCGTTAAGTATAGTTCAATGGTAAAACTTGGTCATCAATGTACAACCTAATATATACCTACATGTTACTTTTCTTACCTGTATTGCAAAAGAATGACAATTTATTGTACCTAAGATAACGGCAAATAGAGGAGTATGGAAAAAGAAGGCATGCTTTCGCCGACCAAAAATAAAATCACTTCTTTCATCTTATCTTCTTCAAAGCTCCCTTAATATAATTACTCAAACCAAACGCAAAAGATACATTCTATATTAAGAACACCAAACAACCCCCAATTCTATTCGTCCTAAGAAAACACTTGACCAAAAAGGTTTCGCCGTTTATTTTCCCACATTTTCTCACACAAACATTGTCATGTACTGTACACCCGGTATAATCCCTGATCACTTAATAGGTATTCTCCTTATTCCAGGGATTATGGGAACACGGGAATGTACACCGTTTATGTTAGAAATAAACGGGGATTTTTGTCCGGGATTTTAAGGTCGGAGTAAGGAAAGATGAGTGGAGTTGCCATAATGCAGGTAGGTCAGTGGTGGAGTTCTCTATTTGGTCATGCAAATAGATCAGTTACGAGTGAACTAACGAGGCGTTCGGGTTCTTTGAAACACCTGTCACCTATTGTTGGTATTATAACAAATGATCGGGTCCACAAACAAGGTGTATAAAGGCGGAGATAGTAACGTTCCTCGTCCCTCGCACAACGGCTTTATGACGCGTTACTTTCTTAGGAGATTTTCCGTTATAGTACCTCCGCTAGTCATTTTGTTCTCCTTGGCAAGGTGTTAGATCAGATAATAAGATGGCAGATAAAAGAGCTTTTCTTTTGAGAATTCATTTTGTAAAATGAAGGTGTAACCCGCTTTAAACGTTGGATAAAGTGATAACTGATACATTCTCATTTTAACTTGAACTTAAGTGACTTAGAAAGGAGGTGTTATTGTATCTTTATAAAAAGTACGTAGAGCTAGAGACTAGAGAAGTCGTGGTGGCCTAGTGGGTAAAGGACCAACCTCTCAAGTATGAGGTCGCAGGTTCGATCCCAGGTCAGGCAAGTACCAATGCAACTTTTCTAAGTTTGTATGTACTTTCTAAGTAATCTTAGACACCATTGACTGTGTTTCGGATGGCACGTTAAACCGTAGGTCCCGGCTGTCATTGAACATCCTTAGCAGTCGTTACGGGTAGTCAGAAGCCAGTAAGTCTGACACCAGTCTAACCAAGGGGTATTGGGTTGCCCGGGTAACTGGGTTGAGGAGGTCAGATAGGCAGTCGCTTCTTGTAAAGCACTGGTACTCAGCTGAATTCGGTTAGACTGGAAGCCGACCCCAACATGGTTGGGAAAAAGGCTCGGAGGATGATGTATAGCTAGAGACTGAAGTATAAAATCTTCACAAAATGTTATAGAACTGTTAGGAACAATTACGCAAGTTTTGAATAAAAAATAATAATATGATAACAACAGCCTTCTCTAGGGTTTGTTTATAAATTAACTCAACTTTCCTCATGAAGCTATCAAGTCGATAAGAGAATCCATGCAGCAGTTTTAGACCTTGTATAAAATATGCAGTAATATTGTACAGGATTTAAAAGATGATGCAAAAGTTAATCACCCTAATATCTAAATAACCATCCACCATCTTTCTATTCATAACATCTTCAACGCAATCCATATATAAAATTGATAGAAGTTCTAACAAATTCATGTTCTTCCTTTCCCATAATTTCACAGTCGTTTACTTACATATCACGTGTTAAGAATTCTGCGTAAAACAGCTGTCTTCCCGAACGCAGGTGCGCGGTGTTGCCAGTTAATCTTTAATAATAAACGCGTCTAACGTTGGGAACCCCAAAATTATTTCGGAGGGAGGAGGCGTTACAGTTTCTTGTAAAATATATTACACATATTAAAGTTCTAGAAAATATTAGAATGGGATATTTGGGTGTCTATTAATATATACGTCTATATGTTATCATAAAAAAATCGTGGTGGCCTAGTGGGCAAAGAACCAACCTCTCGAGTATGAGGGCGCGGGTTCGATTCCAGGTCAGGCAAGTACCAATGCAACTTTTCTAAGTTTGTATGTACTTTCTAAGTATATCTTAGACTGTGTTTCGGATGGCACGTTAAACTGTAAGTCCCGGCTGTCATTGAACATCCTTGGCAGTCGTTACGGGTAGTCAGAAGCCAGTAAATCTGACACCAGTCTAACCAAGGGGTATCGGGTTGCCCGGGTAACTGGGTTGAGGAGGTCAGATAGGCAGTCGCTTCTTGTAAAACAAGTCACAAGCTGAATCCGGTTAGACTGGAAGCCGACCCCAACATTGTTGCTCGGAGGATGATGATATGTTATCATAAACGATCATTCAAATTAAGTTAAGATATAAATTGACCTAGCAGTCACCTAGTTCTGACCAGGCTATGTATACTTACACCTACTTCATAAATTACTCTATCTATTAGTGAAAACCACATGAAACTACGTGGTTTAGTTTTTAGTTTATTGCAATCAGTCAGACATATATGGCGGAGAGTAAAAGAGCATTTTGGTACCTGAATCCACCAATTTATTTATCTATCTACATGTCGGGAAATTTATTTCTGTATTATATCAAAATCTATGTGATACAAAAAATCTTAATACGGCCAAATAAAGATAAACCAATTTGGTCTGTCAGGCAGGAAAGTACATGATTATATTGAGTTAAAGAGCTCAAATGTGATTTGATATGCGTATCACGAACAAAATTATTTTTTACGAGCCCACATTTATTAAGACTATCCCAAAAAGATGTTCGTATATATTTTTCCGGGGTCGACAAAATTTGGTAGAAATACATATTATACGAGTAAGAGACCGCAAATTTTTAGTCGGCCGATAGTTTGTTTGGGCTCATAAATCAGTATGAAGATTGGAAGACAGGTAGGTATTTAGCCGGGATCAGACCGATTGAAAACTTTGGTTGGAGTCAAGATTTTCTATAAAAAAGCGTGTTAAAAACAATGCCAATCGTCGGGTCAACTGTCGGCCGACTGTTTAGTCTGCAGTGTAGTCTAAGTATACGACAAATGGGGTTGGAAGGTGAATTATATACTTTCGGAATAGACATATTTTCTGCCCGTTTTATATAGGGTAACGGGTTTAATTTACTTTTTGTCGTGTAAGGGACTTTTTCGCGAAAAAAAGGTGTGGACATAATCACCTCTCTTATTTATAGACTTTGTTCTTGTAAATGCAGGTTAATTAGTTTAGATTTGTTGATATTGAAATGGAATGAAATTCAGAGTAGTTTTTCTGACTGTAAGGAAATGTAACATTCAATTTGTTAACAACTTTATTGATTGGATAGACGTGAAAAAATTAAACAAAATTAAAAATTTTGAAAAAGCCCACGACGGTAAAAATCTTATTCAAAAATAATAAAATAACTCAAAACCCCCGACTTAACCCAATTATTATGTAACTAAATATTATTACCATAATACATAACCGAGGAATATCCGTCGGGGGCTGCCATTAAACCAGCTAAAGGATTTCTGTGTCGTGAATACAATTATTGAAGAATTGTAGATGTTTAACGATGGCATAAAATACACTCATGAGTATGATTAATTGTTGAAATTTCATATAGAAAAGGCAGCCCCCGACGGTTATTCCTCGGTTATGTATTATGGTAATAATATTTAGTTACATAATAATTGGGTTAAGTCGGGGGTTTTGAGTTATTTTATTATTTTTGAATAAGATTTTTACCGTCGCGGGTTTTTTCAAAATTTTTAATTTTGTTTAATTTTATTTCAGACTTTTTAGAGAGCATATACGAATTATAGTTTTAATAATATTGCAATATAATCGTTTCACACTAATAGAGCAGCGCCCCCTAGGGAGTTAATATCGTAAGACTTATTTTAAACCATGCACCAATCAACTACAAGCCCATCGCTGAAAACCGCATTGAAATCGGACAATTCGTTATAGTATTATTGCAATATTATTTTGCACTAATATTGTAGCGCCCTCTAGTGAGTTACAGACGTAATTTTTATTATTTGGGCACATGCATTAAGCACGTTAACATTGCTGATGAAAACAGAATTGTAATCGGACGTTTTGATTATATTGCAACATTGTATTGCACTAACATTGTGGCGCCCCCTGGTGATGTCTAGCCATGACACCTATCTAAGAACATGAACTCATCGAACACAAGCCCGTCATTGAAAACCGCATCAAAATCGGATAATTAGTTTAGAAGGTAGGTGGGAACATTACTTTGCTGTTTAGCACTAATATTGTGGCGCCCCCTAGTGAGTTACAGCCATGAAACCTATCTAAGAACATGATCACATTGAACACAAATCCGTTATTGAAAACCACATCAAAATCGGATCATTAGTTTAGAAGGTAGATGGGAACATTACTTTGCTGTTTGCACTAATATTGTGGCGCCCCCTAGTGAGTTACAGCCATGACACCTATCTAAGAACATGAACTCATCGAACACAAACCCGTTATTGAAAACCGCATCAAAATCAGATCATTAGTTTAGAAGATAGGTGGGAACATTACTTTGCACAAACGCACACACAAACACACAAACGCACATCTCTCACCCCAAACGCATATACCTGCTCCGTTCCGTCGTGGGTAATAAGAAGTAAATAACGCACATGAACATTCTGCCTATTTGAACTCCTCAACCCAGTTATCCGGGCAACCTGGCATTCCTTCCAAAAAAAAATATTCCAACTATAATATTTTCTAAGATGGTTAAGACTATTAGTTATGTCGGAGAGCTTCAAAATAATCTAAAGTCATGCTAGCTTTAAGTTTTGGCAACATCACGTTCAGTATAAACGAGATACATTTTGACTCTTCTCTCTTGAATTTACGACCACATACAACGGAGAACAACTTATACATCTGCTTACAGAACTTATGTAAAGTGGCAACATTATAATATCTCAAGCGTTCAGCTTTAAATAAAGCAATGATACTAAAAGGAAGACGCTGTAGTACCGCACTATATCCATTTCGCTTCCCATCATGTTTGAGCGGTTGTCTCACTGGTAGCGGGACGCGGTAACTTTCACGTACTTACTAATATCATCATCATCCTCCTGCCCTTATCCCAATTTTATTTGGGGTCGGCGCAGCATGTTTTCTCCTTCCATACACTTCTATCTGCCGTCATCTCACAAGTAACATTCTTTCTTACCATATCTACTTTCACACAATCCATCCATCGTTTCTTTGGTCTTCCTCTTCCACTATATCCGTCCACATTCATACTCATCATCTTCCTCACAACATGATTCTCATTCCTCCGCATTACATGCCCATACCATGACAGCCGGTTTCCACGCAGTTTTTCTGATACCGGCGCTACTTTCAAACTTCCTCTTATATACTCATTCCTCACTCTATCCATTCGCGTAACACCACACATACCTCTTAACATTCTCATCTCTGCCGCATGCAATTGTCTTTCATTCGTCGCTTTTGTGGGCCAGCACTCTGATCCATACAAGACAGCAGGTCTGACCATACTCTTGTAAATTTTCCCCTTAAGTTTAAGGGGAATACGAGGGTCACAAGTTGTTCCCGTTACCTGCCGCCATTTCATCCATCCTACGTTAATTCTGTGCGTAACTGTCCGATCTATTTCGCCATCGCCCTGAATAAGCGAGCCGAGATACCGGAAATCGGAGCAGACAGAAAGAGGTGCGTTGTCAAGCACTATGGCTTCAGAACTGGAGAGACCGCCGAAATCGCAGAACATGTATTCGGTTTTACGTCCTTACTAATATAACTCTGTTTATTTGTTGCTCTTTAACTATAAAACTGGGGACTCAATCGATTGAAATAAAAGACACACAGGTAGGTATTCTAGAGCCTTAGAAAGATAAAGGCCTATCAATATCCAGGTGCGGGAGTTTCTTCAGTAAGTAGGTGGTAACACAGGGAACGGCTAATATTATATAAGACTAGTCGTTTTCCCGCGGTTTCACCCGCGTCCCGTGGGAGCTATTGCCCGCACCGGGATAAAATATAGCCTATGTTACTTGCAGATAATATAGCTTTCTAATGGTGAAAGAATATTTAAAATCCGTCCAGTAATTTTTGAGTTTATCCATTACAACCAAACAAAGTTTTCCTCTGTATAATATTAGTATAGATAGTATAGACAATGAAAACTTATCTCGATTTTATAATATAATAGTCAAGAAAGCGAAATGTATAGCCATTTCAAAAAAATATCGACGTGCTTGAGTTGCACTGGAAATATATTTTTTAAATAACATTACATTAACATTACATTAATAACATATTGCACATCTACTCTCAACCTTACCTTACATCTAGGCATCTTAAACCGCTCCTCCAACCGCTCGCTAACACTATAACCTCACCCCTACCCAAGAGACGGGATGTACCTTACAATTAGGATAATGAGCCCCTTCCCTGTTTCCCCACAAAACTGGGTTAAATATTCCGAGGTGGAACTTTTATTGAGTACCCCTTATTGTGTAAATTTATCAGGCCGGGGAATAAAGGAACTGAGAAAGAATTATAGTCATGGTTTTATTATGTAGAGGAAATATTATACAGTTTTCTAGAACATAAGATTTTATTGTACAGTACAGTATAAGTTTTTTATGCACTAAGTGACTGAAGAGACCGTGGCTAAGTAAAAGGCACATGAGTAATCATAAAGTTAAGCAACACTTGGCGCGGTCAATCCTTGGATGGGTGAACATCCTTTTATGACGAGATTCTCTGCATTTAGTAAGACACGTCTTGGTCTTGGTCCCGGCTATTTGATTATCGTTATGGGTAACCGGAAAATCTGAAAATCTTACCAAGCGTTTAATGATGATGTTTGGGTCTTCCCAAACCTTTGGGGACACAGCTGGTGTCATGATTAATGGACATCAAAATAGGCCTTCAACGTCATTTGTGTCAGACCCTGTCTTCAACAAGATTTTTACCAAAACCTTAAATATACTATAGCAGTCTATTACATCTCCCGAATTATTAATTCTACAAAATGAGGAAAGAAACCCACAACATAGCGAGCACTTAATAACCATTACGCGAGAAAGAGACTTAACGATGAGAGAAGGGTTCGGAGCATGTTGTGGAACAAAATTATGACGTCATCACCCTTTAGACATGTTTATTTAGGACGAGAAGTAAATATTATGACTTAACTAGAAGTGATTCGTGCAAACCGGATAGTGACAATAATAACTTTAGAATTCTGAATTTGCATGGAAAATAGGGATTATAGCTATACTTACTAATATAAAAATAAAATTAAGCAAAATTAAAAATTTTGAAAAAACCCCCGACGGTAAAAATCTTATTGAAAAATAATAAAATAACTCAAAACCCCCGACTTAACCCAATTATATAGGAATATCCGTCGGGAGCTGCCATTAAACCAGCTAAAGGATTCTAGTGTCGTGAATACAATTATTGAAGAATTGTAGATGTTTAACGATGACATAAAATACACTCAATTAATTGTTGAAATTTCATATAGAAAAGGCAGCCCCCGACGGTTATTCCTATATAATTGGGTTAAGTCGGGGGTTTTGAGTTATTTTATTATTTTTCAATAAGATTTTTACCGTCGGGGGTTTTTTCAAAATTTTTAATTTTGCTTAATTTTATTTCAGACTTTTTAGAGAACATATACGAATTATAGTCTATATAATATGTTATTGCAATATTATTTTGCACCGATATTGTAGCGACCTCTAGTGAGTTACAGGCGTAATTTTTATTATTTGGGAACATGCATTAAGCACGTACACATTGCTGATGAAAACAGAATTGTAATCGGACGTTTTGATTATATTGTAACATTGTTTGGCACTAATATTGTGGCGCCCCCTAGTGATTAATAGCCATGACACCTATCTAAGAACATGAACACGTTGAACGCAAATCTGTTATTGAAAACCACATCAAAATCGGATCATTAGTTTAGAAGGTAGGTGGGAACATTACTTTGCTGTTTTGCACTAATATTGTGGCGCCCCCTAGTGAGTTACAGCCATGACACCTATCTAAGAACATGAACACGTTGAACGCAAATCTGTTATTGAAAACCGCATCAAAATCAGATCATTAGTTTAGAAGATAGGTGGGAACATTACTTTGCACAAACGCACACACAAACACACAAACACACAAACACACAAACACACAAACGCACATCTCTCACCCCAAACGCATATACCTGCTCCGTTCCGTCGTGGGTAAAAAAGACGAAACATTTTTTTGATTTTTTGGCCATTAAGGCTCCGAAACTACTGAATCGATTTGTAAAATTATTTCACTGTTGCTACACTTTTACCGACTAACATAGGCTAGATTTTAGCCCTTCACGGACAAAACGGGCAAAAGTGGCCCACAGGACATGGGTAAAACCGTGGGAAAACGGCTAGCTAGCAACGTTACTTTTGTAACTTATTGTCAACGGTTAAGGTTGGTACATCAAATGATCGTCTATTTAGACCAGGTTGACAAGTCTGAAATAGAGATTATACAAAAAATAAGAGTATTTTGTTTTCAGCTTTTTCAGCTTTGTAATACTAGCAATGATAGTCGTATATTGCAAAATGTTATTCTATAAACTGTAGATATTAAATCCAATGTTTTTGGTCGTAAATTGTCTGTAGATTATCTTTATAGCCCAGACGACTTTGTTAACAAAATATGAACAATATTTGGGTACATTTTCGGGTTGTATATTTTGGTAGGTAATTTAACAAGCCATTAAAATAATAATAACATATTTTTCAGTTACATACAGTTTTTAAATTATGATATTCATAGTTTTTTACTCTTAAAGCACAAAATGGCGCAGTTTTTTAGTATTTAAAGTTTTATCCCCCGGAGCATAAAATGAGGGTATTTTAAGTTGTACTGCTGTGTGTGTCTGTAGCTACTAAATAGATGAACCGATTTAGTGTTTTTTTTTTTAAGTTGAGTGTAGGTTTTTCTTTGATTGTATATAATAACGCAGGTAGAATAACACACAACGATTATTCATTATTATTATTTGAACATGAATGCATCAGTCGAAAACAAAGAATTTTCCACATCTACAGAATAATACATACACTGGGCACGCCAGAAAAAAATCCCATTCCAGCTAAAACACTACATCCATGATCATAACTATTGACATGACAAGGAAAAGGCAGGAATATTATCTCTTAACCCGCCGATATATCGACATCGACATATCGATATGTCGATACGTAGTGACGCTCTATCGAATATCGTGACGTCATAGATTGCTCCGCTGAGTTTTATCTTGATTGAGTTACGTGAGAAATGAAAATGTTACATCAAGAAGATAAATGTGAATATTGGGTAGGATTTTTGAAATAATATGTATGTGTGTAAGTATGTATGTATATTATGTATTATTATCTGTATATTGTATACTTTTAAAATAACTATCCAAACAAAAAATTGCACCTACCACTGCTATTTCTCCACCACCTAAAGGTAGACTGGGAGAAAACGCCTAAGGCGTTAAGAGGACGAATTGGAATTTTTGGCGCCAAGGATCTCAATTTTTCTCAGTAATACAAAACGGATCAAAATACAACTTGGTTACCTGAAAGTTCATGATATAAACCTTATTTTGTTAGACGTCAAAACATGATTGGGTAACTTTTATAACAGAGAAAAATATATCAAACATACCTCTTTTTAAAAAGAGATTCACATATTATGGGCAAACGGGACCGATTTAAGCCTCTTAACTTTTTTAGTAGTTGAGTATATACATATTCTTTAAAATTGTAGAAGGAATTTTTATCAAATTATCATTTCTAAATAATAAAATTACAAAACCATTTTGTCGCTTACGACTTTTAGTTATAAGCTAGCGCGCGTATTGTTATCCTCGCCCCGCTCAGACGCTCCGACCCCTTTTGGCGCCTTAGATGCGCGTGCCGGTTATGGAATTATTGTTGACCAATTCCTCGCCTTAAGTCCGCCATTGTACGAAATGTGCATGAAGTATAAATAAATAAATAAAATAAATAAAATAAATAAAATAAATAAATAAAATAAATAAAATAAAAATAATAAATAAAATAAAAATAATAAATAAAATAAAAATAATAAATAAAATAAATAAAATAAAAATAATAAATAAAATAAATAAAATAAAAATAATAAATAAAATAAATAAAATAAATAAAATAAATAAAATAAATAAAATAAATAAAATAAATAAAATAAATAAAATAAATAAAAATAATAAATAAAATAAATAAAATAAATAAAATAAATAAAATAAATAAAATAAATAAAAAATATAGAGTAGATAAGACTATGATAACCTAGGAATCATCATCATCAATTTAAGAGCCCAGCTCTTTACGCCTATCTAGCGCCAACTCCTGAACTTCCCTATACGTCACAACATTCACCTTCTCTTCTCTTAAACCTAGGAATCATTAAAGGTTTAAGCTTTCGCGATTCGTACAAATATTTATTTAGGAATCATTATTCTGTTTTCTGTATGAGAAATCACCTTTCTTAGATTCTTTGTCATTGATGTTTCAACTTGCTGACACTCTGGTTTTGTATCTACAAAATGGCCCTTTTCTTAGAGACCAAAACTTTTGTTAACAAGTTGGAATCAGTTGGATAGTTTTAGCCAAATGTGCTCTCCTAGAAGAAAACTACAATCTCCACTTTTTTAACTACATTAAATTACATGGATATTTACAAAACATATTTGCAACAACAAATGTTATAAAAGAAATATTAGACAAAGTTGAAAAACAGTACAACATTATTTTCTCTCGCAATGCAAATTAATTATTTCTAAAAACTCCTTACCACACATGATACTCCTACTAAGACAAATAATAAAGCCTAGAACACACGATATAAAACGCACGGTCGCGTGCTTCTGACGGCTAATTATCTCGTTAGTTAGAAGCACGCGACTTGTACACTAACCTTTACAGTGAGAAACTTAACTTCCTTACAAATAACCATAAAACTATCATGGTTGTTTGTATGGAAGGTTTTGCTTGAAGAGGTGGAAAATTTTTGGTGGTATAGAATATTTAAGTTCTGATCAAAGCTGAAAGATGAATGAAAGATTGTGTACATATTTCTGTATTTATGATTTTTTGTACACACACTAGACTTGAACTTGAATACTCAACTTGAATTGATGCGTGCGGAGAGCGATCGGTGGATTGGTATAGTGCAGGTCCTGACATTTGTATATATTGGTTAGTCGTTATGGGTTGCAACACCCAAAATGAATTTGAACACTTCTTTCTGGTTGGTATTTCGAAAATATTGTTCCATGTAATACTATTTGCACTCTTGAATTGTAACGTTGTTTAAAAAGGTTACGTTCGTAAATATGTACCAATAATCACCAAAAAGTAAAACAGTAGTAGACATTTTGCACATGTTTAAAAAAATCCAATACTAAAGTTTTAAACAAACTTCTGTTTAATTTTTTATATAATAACACCATTATATTTTATGCTAAATTGCTTAATTCCAATTTTATTACACCTAAACACACAGCACTCGACTGTATGAATGAAGACATCAACTTGTATGTCTGTATGTCCATCGTTAGTGCAGTGCGTCGCCATTCGATTCGCATTAGCCCACAAATGTCCTTGATGTTACGTGTTATTGCTATCGATGTATAAACCGCAGAGTTTGTTGTAAAATGTTTATGTTAAAACATAACGATTTGTGACAGATTTGAGGTAAAAATAAAATGCATATTTTTAACAGAATTAATATATATTTAAAGCAACGTATGTACATAGTAAAACATCCATTCATTTATAGGATGTTTGGTTATTTGTTACACGAGGTAACACTTAACTCAAAGCTAGTGCAATTCTAAGAACACACTACGCTGCTAAGAACATACTACGATACTACGAACATACTACTACTCTGCTACGAAAATAATACTACGTTGCTACGAATACACTACGGTTACGACCTAGGCCTACGCTATTACCACGCTCCAAAGTCAAACTTTTTGTTTCCATATAACTAATGTAAAAATCTGATGTTTAATCTAGCTAATACAAATGTGATAATTACCTATGGTCCAGTCAGTGACAAAATTTCTGAATTCTGTCTAAAATAACTTAATAGCTGAACACTAAAATCTCAAGTGCAAATGTGTTCAGCGACTTTTGAGATTATCTAGTATCTGGTACATATTGGTAACAGTTACTTACGGAAGATATCAGTATTCAAGAATTTAATAATATAGGGAAACATAAAGTGATTATTTCATCCAAACGAACCATAAAAATATGACCCATATTATTACCACTATTCTTCATTTACGACCTTAAAGGCTATATCGCAAATCTGATGACGTCATAAACGGACTACTACATAGACTATATAAACTACATACACTTTGATTATATTCTTATCTTTACCACAGATTATATAATAGTTACTACGTAACAGATAAATCACTCCATACAAAAAAGTCCATACCTACTGCTATAAGCACCTACAAGTTCCCCAACTACCTACAAATTCCTAGCTGCGTTATAAAATGAACCTTAAAAGCTCGAGCGCTTGATTGTTATTCCAATGCGATAGCGCACAGTTCAGTGACCGCAACCGTGCCGTGGCCGTGCTTAGGGTTGCTTCTTACAATTTATTAATATTTAAGTAGGAAAACAAAGTTACGCTTATTTTAAGATAGCCTTTTTTAAAACTGAGTTTTTAAATAAAAAGTAATATCAAGAATATTTTTCTTTAGTTAACTATTGTATTGCCTACTAAAATGGAGTATGGGTACACATTACTAAATATTACCTAATACGTAAGCATAGGTAAGTACTTAAGTAAAGCTTTCGTCAAAATTAAAGGCGGTTTCTAACTATTTTTCGAGCACAAGTGCCATAGGTACCCCATATGGTACAACTCCGTCGAGTGTTGATACATACCTAAAATTGATTTCTGCGTAGCGACACGCGTAATGTTCCGAGTCGTCATTAAGTTTGACCAGAACTATACCTACTTACACTCGAGATGTGTTTTGAGCTACAAAACTCACAATACAGTTCATATAACTAAGTAGGTATCTAAAGTAAAATAAGTACCTAATGATCTCTGTTGTTAGAATCATAAAGTAGATAAGTACTAATTTAAAAAAAAAATAGAATTACTAGATAAGTTCATACATATAAAATGTTTCTAAATCTTACAATAGTCGCATATAAACCAACACAACTCAAAATAATCCATCAGTTTGTGAGGTAGCTTAAAAAACCTAATAAAAACCAACAGCATAACATGCCACGAAATAAAAATAATAATATTGGAGCGCGCGCGGCGCGTTTGACTGTTGAAAGCCCTGAGCCGCGTGGGGTTACCGGTAACCCAGCGAGCGGTAGGCATTTATCGCGCGCAAGTACGTCGAGTGACAGAGGCCTGTCTTTACGGTCTATTTCCTGTTCGGAATGAAGGCTTTCGAGGTGGGAGGTGACGTCATTATTTCGTACTGAGATAGATTAGATACTTAGTTAAGTTTTTGAAGTGAGTCATCTATTGGTCCGACTTGGGATACCCACGGAGTAAGGAAATGAGCTGAGATGCCATAAGCCAGGTAGGTCAGGTGCCTTCTTCTAGGACAACTACATTTGGAGGCCGTGGTGGTTTTCAATATTTAATTTAGAGATAAGATCCGATAATGGTTGCTAACTCATTTTGTATAAGCCATACTAAAATGCACGATTAGGTTTCTTATTTGAAACCATTTAATGTAGTCCTACATTAATTCAACATTTTTATATATATAAAAACTCAAAAACTCAAAATAAACTCCAGATTATTCACGTCCACTTCCAAAACCTTCCACCAAAAAATAGCACTCACTCAAAATCTTTGCCCTGCCCACTGAATTTCCTGAAAATAATCACTGAAGTATAATCAACGCTGAAATTATGGCATAAACAATACGCGTTAATTCCCTTCAGGAAGGCGCGGCGTGAAGGTCAATGACCTCATTACTGTGACGTCACGGACACGTCATCGTGACCAAATTGGACCGATGAGAGTGTCATTTGAATTAATTTGACGTTTATAGTTTGACTAGCTGTTGTCAGCCGATCCGTTAGAACAACCTCTAATCTTCCATATACATATAACCTATATAAAAGAAAGTCGTGTTAGTTACACAATTTATATCTCAAGAATGTCTGAACCGTTTAAGCTGAAAATAAGAGGGGAGATAGCTTAGACCCGGGAAAAAGACATAGAATAGTTTTTGTTAGCATCCGGGACGCGGGTGAAACCGCGGGCTAGTAAAGAGCTAGTAGGTGGATAAAAATGTAAAACATTTAATAAAGGGTAACGGTAACGTAGAGGTAAAAACAGAAATAACTTCTGTTGTTTGAGAGCCCTCTAAAATATTTGTACTATTATAGATTTCGATATTTCTATAATACCCACAAAACTACAGCATCTGTTTTCATTCACAGTTTTCAGACAGAGTAACTTTGTTACATTGGTAAGGATTCAAATCACTATATACTATAAAAGTCGTTTTTCTGTCCCTATGTACGCTTAAATCTTCAAAACCACGCAACCGATTTTCATGCGATTTTTTTAATAGATAGAGTGATTAAAGACGAAGGTTTATATGTATAATAATAACCATTAAATGGTGGGGAAATACTGTTATCCCGTGCGAAGCCAGAGCGGGTCGCTAGTATTAATATAAATAACCTTTCTTGGCAGTCGGCTAAAAATGACAGAAGAAGATACGAAACATGTAACGCTGCGAAAATACGGTGATATCTATCAATCACTTAGTATTACGGATGATTGATTGATGCGCATCTAAAACATATCACATACGCATGACGTCAAAATAAATTGATTGACGAGTCTCCTAAAAAGGTGTTGATTTTATTGTTAAAAAGATAAAAGCCTGTTGCTTCTTATATTATGTGTCAAAAAAGTAATTTTGTTTCCGAGAATCGGATTAATTTTATAATGGCAGAGTACGTGTGTATGTTTGTTGCTTCTTCGAGCGTAAACGTTTGATCGGATTTTGATGAGACTTGGCAGTAAAATAGCTCATATATCAAAATAACATACAGGCTAGCTTTTCACCCGAGTGTGAGGAAGTGGTTCCCTTGGAACGCCAGTGGAACAATGGATGTAGTAAAGATTAACTATACTAATATCTGCTTAAACAAATAACTAAAAAATGACACAAATAAAAACTTTTAGACAAATTGACAACCTCCTCCTTTTTGGGAAGTCGCATAAAATGAAAAATGAATACCCCTATATTATAAGGAGCTCTAATTATCAAAGTTTGTTTCGTATCCAAAATTAACATATTACACCCTCGGGTCAGTTTTCACTGTCCCTTTAATAAACTATTCCGCCGACCTTATTAACCGGGGGCTGATAGTCTATAGAATTAATGAACGGGGTTTAATCTCATACCGCTTCTTGGTGATCCGTCAAATATCGTAACGTAATAGTGCTAATGAATGGGTGGTTTATGTGAAATTAGGTTTTCTCTGCGGTTTTTCTCGTGTGTAAAATGTAGCATATAATACTTACACATCGATAATAATGGATTGCTCATGCCATTAGTGATTTGTATCTGGTTTTTGACACAGAAGTTTACTATTTTATTTTGGAGACGTTGTCAGTTCAGGTTTTCATATAATTTTAATTTAAACATTTTAAAAAATGGTGATAATGAATCACACTTTTATTGTATTTCAAGCTTAGTAATATTCATTTTAACATAAACTTTTTGATTCAAATTCTGCTTACGAGTGCTATGTTGTGCAGACATACTGTCCATAATTTCAAAATTAATTTAAGATGATTCTCTATTTTTTTGTGAACGAGTATAAATTACCTACTTTTATTCTGTACCTAATCTGCAGTGAACTGTTAATTTCTATTACTGCGCATTGCGTACTATTCCAGTAATACAGACATTATGGTCGCCATTTTGTTAACAGCCTCTAGCATTCACATTAAACGAAATGTAGCTTATTTTAATAAAATGTTGGAGGGCCCATTAAATTCAATGTTACGATTAAACGTGTTTTCCTCTCCTTTAGTGGGTGTTACGTTGTTTTCGAGTTTTAGTTTGAGATAATTATGCTTACTAACTTTATTTTTGTTTTTGTTGCTAAGAAGAAAAGCCTGTAGAAGCTAGAGATCTGGTGGTTTTTGTTTGTGAATTGTTAAGTTTTTCAGATATATTTCTGAAATATTTACACTATAGAATAAAGGATAATGCATACTCATAATGAGTTCAGATTCTTGTATTATGTATATTGATTCAGTAAATAGGTATTTCTATGAAAATATTTTATTTCTCTTTTAGCTTTTGTTTTTAGGATAAGATAAGAAAATACTCATTAGCACTTGATTCTAAAAGCGTAACTAATTATTAAGTAAGTAAGGGAATAAAATAAGATTTTACTCAACCGAAAATATTTCGTGGAAATATTTCATCAAAATCACTTCTGGTAATCACTTTCAAGTTTCAAAATTAAGTAAATTACTTCAACATTCAATACAAAATGTTTGACGATACAACTTTCCGCCTCGCTACTTGTTTACGAGCACCTTGCTGCTCCCCTCATCGCTGCCACTGTGGTGAGGCTGTCACCGGCCTCGGACACCACGGCCTGTCGTGCAGCCGTAGTGCGGGCCGTATTGCGCGGCACGCAAATATCAACGACATTATTCGTCGGGCTCTTGTTGCCGTCGGGGTGCCAGCTGTACTGGAACCAAATGGCCTGGCACGCGACGACGGTAAGAGACCAGACGGCATGTCTTTATTCCCTTGGAAGATGGGTAGGCCTTTAGTATGGGACGCAACCTGCGTCGATACTCTTGCGCCATCCCATCTTCCAAGTTCTGCGTGCTGTGCTGCTGCTGCCGCTGCGGCCGCGGAGAACCTCAAGCGGCGGAAATATAGTGGCCTTGTCGGCAACTATATTTTCGAACCGTTTGGGGTTGAAACTCTCGGGTCGTGGGGTCCGAATGCGCATAGCCTATTTAAAGACCTGTCTAGGCGGCTGGTGGACGCTTCTCGTGACCAAAAGGCTGGCTATTACCTCGGACAAAGGATCAGCATGGCCATCCAACGAGGTAATGCTGCCAGCCTCTTGGGTACGCTCCCAGTTGACAGCGATGGGGATGAATTTTTTGACGCCTTTTAGATATAGTGTATATATTTTTATTTTTTTTATTGTTCTACTAGGATAGTTTAGGATAGTTTTTTTTTTTGTGTTGTAAATATCTATGTAAATAAAAAAAAAAAAAAAAATACAAAATAGTCTGAAAATTGTACGGAGAATAATTTGTGCCTTATTTCGGAATACCTTTGCTTTTTGCTTGAACAATTTAATTTCACGAATCACGAACGATACCTGCCGTACCTACTTTGGTTTTAAAATGAAAAACATATTTTAATTTGAATTCTGTTTCTCAGCATTGGAACACCTATTTTGAAAAGTTTGAGTAATATTGTTTTATTTATAAGATTGGGCAAATAATTGTCAGTGAATTTTTGATATTTTTTGAATATCATAATCTTACCCTTGCGCTTTCACCTTTAACTAATGTAATGAACAATGTATCTTTAAAATACTAATGTAATTTAAAAAAAAATAAACATTTTTTGTTTGAAAGATTCTTTCACTGTTAGGAAGCAACACTCTTCCCGAGTAACATAGGCTATACTTTATCCCAATACTTAAAAATAATCACACCCGCATAATAATAAGATACTTTTTCTTAATTGCCATGATTTTACACATTACCAAAAAAATACTCGGTTATATCCACCAGCGTTAAATATAACCCTAATATAAAACTGATTAACTCGTTACAAGGTTGACCCTCGTAAATAATAATAATATTTGAGTGTTATTTATAACCTTGTTATAAACATGGCCATAAGGCTTCAGTGAATGACGATGTGGGGAAAGTAATTTTGGAGGTTTAGGGGACCTAATTCGGAATACATTATTTTTGGCAGGTATATCGTTAGTGAATATACGATCATAATGGTATACAGTGATAATAAAGGTTTTGTAATTAACATACTATTTGATTTACAGAAAAGATGAGACGTAGAAGGTTGTCGTGGTATGGGCATGTAATGAAGAGGGATGATACGCATGCAACAAAGTGTGTGCTAAGTATGAATGCAGATGGATGGAGAGGAAGAGGAAGACCTAAGAAAAGATGGATGGATTGCCTGAAAGATGACATGAATAGGAAGGGAGTGAGTGTCAGTATGACGAGTGACAGGGAAAAATGGAAGCGGAAAACATATTGCGCCGAACCCAAATAAAATTCGCAACAGGGCAGGAGGAAGAAGAAGAATGAACATACTATTTACATAGAAAGCTCATTAATTTAAAAAAGCGATATAGTTTAGATTTGTAACCGAATTTTTTTGATAATTTAAGGAAAATAATTACAAAATATATATTTTTTTCATAAATTAGTGTTACTGATAAGGTTTTGAGTGATGTCAATATATTTAGGTAGAAATCATGTGACAACACGTATCCCTGAAACCATTTCTTACAATTGCATTTAACTGCTGAACGTAGGTCTCCCCCAACGGACGCTAACATAATATCTATTATCAAATTATGTATTCAAGTGTGCATACAATTAAAGTGTAAGTACAATAGATAGATACATATCAGACAATAGTTATTAATAAAGAAAACAATTGTCAATTACAATCATGTAATTGCTAATTAGTTGACTCAAACCCAGTCAGTGTTGATAATGTCCAGCCATTATTCACAATAACCGCATAATTGCAGGTGTGACGTAATTATTGTTTTACCGTATTAATGAGTTTAATTGGCCTGTTTTCGTGCTTCATTAATTGCTTATTAAATGGTTAATTAGATCTGTGGTGTTGCAGTGTCATAGATATTGTGGTAGTTGGTAGGTTAGTATAGAAAGTGATGTTCCATTCGTGAATATATCGGATAATATTGATCCTAATTTACTTAAATTAGCAATATCTACATATAGCGTAGGACGTCCACCAACAAGGTGGACAGACGACCTTATAAAAGACGCTGGATGCAGGTCGCCTCCAACAGGTATCTGTGGAGCTCTAAGGGGGAGGCCTATGTTCAGCAGTGGACGTCCTATGGCTGAGATGATGATGACATATGTCAATAATGTACATAATGGAATTTACTGTAGAAGAGATAAATTATAAATTAACATAGATGAGTATGAATCGAATTACTTATTCGAAGAAACTGTTGTTTTTATTTTCGTAGTCCGAACTCTTACTACCCACGAGGTATATAAACATAAATACTATAACAAAAAAGACTTATAAGCAAAAAAAGATTCCCAAAATTATTTCCAAACTAAAAAGCCTGTTGGTTCTTTAATTCTACATCTTGAAAGAGGTACTGGATGTTTTTAATGTTAACATTTGACGCCACAGTCTAAAATTAACCCCCAGCCCTGAGTAAATAAAAACACAAAAACACGACGTTATTTTTAAGTTTGTTTTGTCTAAAAGCTTAGTTCCAGCAACTGTCTCCATCAACTTTTATTTCGTCGCAAACTTTTCACCCCTCTCGCAAACTTTCGGCCCCCCAAATAACCGGTGAAACCTTTTGCGAAATTATTCTTGTTTTCTTCAATAAATTGGAACGAATGTATTAAGTATTATATTTCGTGTACCATTAAATTGCTTTTAGCATAATCGGGATTTTCTGAAGATTACATACATACAGCTGGTTGCGTGGCTGCGACCCCAGAAATAATTTAGGAAAAGGGCTGAAGAATTTTTGGTCATAAGTTCGTAAGTAGGTCTTTAAGTATTGTTTAAAATATAATGATATTTCTATTTTAAACCGTTGACGTACTTTAAACACATTGAACCCAAAATAGAATTGAAATACCATTAATGGGGGGGGGGGGGGGGGGCGTCCACGGCCGATTTCGGCCACGGCGGCTGTTCTCATTTAAAGAGATCAGCCAGCTGCGCAGGACATATTATAGTGCACAGGCATTTGCGCAGACACAGGTGCACTCCCTATTCCTTCACTCTCATAACCCGATGGGACGGCAATCCGACACGACCGGAAAGAGATCAGGCGCAGGACCGACATTTACGTGCTCTCCGATGCACGGGTGAATCAATCACCAACTTCCAGACTACGGGCTGCTTTGTGAAAGTTTAAGAAAACCCACATAGCGATTTTGGCCCGACCCGGGAATCGAACCCGAGACCTCGAGCACAGCAGCCGCGCTTGCGACCACTAGACCAACGAGGCAGTGAAATACCATTACATGTTTAAATAAGTCCTTTACAAAAACACACAATAGATCTAAAAATAGTAACATGTATATTACTAAGAAGCCTTTGACAATAGCACCTGCATTACTATAATTATAGTCACGTAAGGTTGTACCATCGGAACGTATTACTTAATTGAGTTATATGTTACAAAGGATAGGTCAGTTCCGTATCAGTATTAGTTGCGCGGAACTGGTTCACGATATAAAGTGGTATTGGATACTAACAAGTATGGATAGTTTATTTATTATGTTCTTTTGATATATAAAATTGAACAAAAAAGAATAGGTTTATAGAAAATTGAGTTACCTTTTCGGAATTTGCAACAAACAACTCTATAATTCTCTTTTATATCACCATTTTGGTCAACCATATACCAACCATAGTACGTCCACTATTAAACAAAGGCCAACCCTATTGATTTCTAAAAGCTTTAGTTAAGTTAAGCTACATCCGTAAACGTAAGATGTGGTTCTGTGTGAATGATATTTCATACACTCAAAAAAATCTCGGTTCCCCAAAAAAAAACTGTTCCGTGGAACTGTTACCAAGTTCCCAAGTTCCCAACACTAAATATTCGCTTCGTAACATCAATTCTTCAGACGCAGATTAATGCTGCTGGCTGCCTGTGAAACAGATATGGATAGGAGGTGGGGATGGGATGGGAGAGGATGATTCTAATTACTTAATAAGACAGGCGGTGAGACCTTGCCAGTAATATTGTTTAGTGTGAAATGTTTAGGGGTTTTGTAGGTGAGAAGTGGGGGAGTGACGGATTTATTTTTTTATTTGATTGGGAGGCTGAGAAAATAAGTTTTTTCAATGTGTTATCATCAAAATTCCCCTGCTGTTATTGAGATAATTTGTTGTTCGGGGTCAATGCAGCATGTCTTCTCGTCTTCTTCTAGACTAGACCACTCTTTGCAGCCATATCATCTTTCACACGATTTATCCATAACTGCTCTTGTTTGGGATTGAATTTTATTTTAACCAACTTCAACAAAGAGGAGGTTCTATGATCGACGCATTTTTTATTATTATGTGTTCATTGATTTTTTCACCATTTGCCAAAAGATTTGAAATATATTCTTTGATCAAAAAAGGGCGAATTTCCGAGGTGATTTTGGACTTTTTTGAGATAAATGAGAGGGGATGAAGCATCGAATAAATTACTAATTCTAATTACTTAATAAGATGGACGGTGAGGTATCTTGCAAGTAATACTGGTGATTTTGTTAAAATGTTTTCGAGGTTCTGTAGATGAGAAGCGTTATTGGTATAGGGATTTATTTATTTACTAGCTTCTGCTAGCGGTTTCACCCGCATTCCGTGGGAACTACTTCCCGTACCGGGATAAAAAGTAGCCTATAGCCTTCCTCGATAAATGGGCTATCTAACACTGAAATAAATTTTCAAATCGGACCAGTAGTTCCTGAGATTAGCGCGTTCAAACAAACAAACAAACTCTTCAGCTTTATAATATTAGTATAGAAGTATAGATTTGTGAAAGATTTGGCATTCGATGGATTATTATCAACTTTCGTTTTTAAAAGGCTATCGCTTTTGTTTGTTAGTTTACTATTGCTAGTTATTTACTGTAGTGGAAAAGCGCACCTTCTCAATATAATAGTTGTACTTTCCTCAATAAATGGTCTATTTAACACTGAAGTCTTGTTTCAAATCGGACTAGTATTTCCTGAGTTTACAGCGACCAAATTAACAAACTCTTTAGTTAAATAAAATTAGTATCTTTACCTAGAAAAAATGTTGATATTACTCATAAACAATACCCACAAGTTTAATTATGAGTTCATTCATTGTAGTGGCAGAGAAAAATGATTTACTAGAATGTGCAGTTGCATACAAATTGTAGTTAACTCTACATAACTACCTGTCAGAGTGATTACTTTGTTTCATAAACGTTTAAACTGTGAAGAATAATAAGAATATCGTGAAATAAATTGTATTATTAATATAACATGACTGCATAGTACAAAACAAAGTCGCTTTTTCTGTCTCTTTGTACGCTTAAATCTTCAAAACTACGTATCCGATTTTCATGCAGTTTTTTTAATAGATAGAGTGATTTAACATACATTAAATAGCATTGCACTCGTGTGAAGCCGGGAGGTTCGCTAGTGTATTATAAAGCTGAGAAGTTTGTTTCTTGCTTTAACGATCGAGCCAATCTCAGGAACTAACCAATTGGATTTGGATGGTGAAGGAAAACATCTCGAGGAAACCTGGACATTGGACTATAAAGTCTAAAATCACCAACCCGCATTTAACAAGCGTGGTGATTAACGCTCAATCCTTCTCCGTGTGAGAGGAGGCCTGTGCCCAGCAATGGGACGATAAAAAGGCTGTAACTATGAGCTAATTGGATTAAGAGAAATATTTCAGCTTTAGATAACCCATTTATCGACGAATACTAAAGACTACTTTTTATGCGAGTGCGTGAAGTAGTTGCTTTGAAATTAATTAATAACCTTACACAACTATTTTGCAAACTATCTCTCGAATCTTCCATAATCTCATATCATTACTAAAATACCCCCTCACCAGATATGACCCCATAAGAAATAATGAGCGTCCACCACAAGAAAAGACATTATTAAGGCGTTGACAACCATACCCTATTAATACCACGACGTGTCATCATAATTAACTTTCATTTATCATTGGAATTTCAACTCTAACGCCTAAGACAAAAGGTTGAGATTCCAATGTAGTTCTCCATCACATTCATTCATGATAGCTGGACCGCTTTAGAAAAATACGCGCTTTATGTTTATTTGAAGGGTAGTGAGGAAAGCGCTTTTCTCTTTGTTTACAGTCACCGTGATCTTGGTTTGAAAGGGATATAATCATAGAGAACAAAATGACTACAGATGACATAACGCAAAATTAATCTGCTAAGAAAGTAGTGCGCCAAAATGACGGTGTTCGAGGGACGAGTAACGTTACTTACTCGTCCCTCGCTCGGCTTCGGTCTTTCACGCTTTCATTAGAATCCGATATTGTTTTCAAAATAAAATCACTAATCAATCAAGACCAATCTTTGATTTGACAAGGAATTCGAACATCTCGTAAGTTCTAACAACTGATCACGACCGTCATACGTTGCTTGACCTACAAGAACTCGCCTGACCTACCTTTCTTGTGGCATCTCCGCTATCTTGCCTGACTCCGTGACTGGACCGCTTTAGAAAAAAAGCGCTTTTCTGTTTATTTAAAGAGTAGTGAAAGAAAGCGCTTTACGCTTTATTTACAGTCACCGTGATCTTGGGTTTAAAAGGGATATAATAGACGTTTTGTTATTGATAGCTTTATGGATCGTCTTTTGTTTGTAGATTCAGCAATCTGGGTTGGTAGTTATGAGTTATTGAAGATATTGAGGTTCTTTGATTGGATAGTTTGTAGATATTGTTATATAAAGAAATTCGGCTAGTGCGAGTCGGACTTATGCACAAATTGTTCTGTAATGTTAAATGATTTTGAGTTGAAACTGAAAAATATTCCGTTCGTTGTATGGGCCTTGTAAAAAATAATTAAGTTTGTTCTATTTGAAGTATTTGTTGTTATATATGTGATGTATTTAGATACCTCAGTTCTTGAGATACATGCAGACAGATAGACAAAAGGATGGACAGCGGAGTTTTCTTAGAAAAAGGGTCTCATTTTTACTCTTTGGGTACGAAACGTACTATGCTTAATTTATGGCGACCGAATTTTCTTAATTATATGTATCTATCTTTTTTGCTTGAACCTGTAACCTTCATAAGAACTTTACATTCCCTGACGAGAAACTGCCTACACCTTATTTCTTTTAAAAATTGAACCCAAAATATAGCGACAATATTTCAAATAATAATTTCCATTTTATTATCGTTGAAGCCAGATACCCCATACCACAGACAAGACAACAGGGGGGTGGTCACAAATCATTTGAAGTCTCCATTTTCCCCCATTTTCACTTTATATTATTCCTTGCGACACCGTTTCGCTTGGGGACTGTATTTCATATTAACAGTACAGCGGTATAATACTATCATTTGCATTTATTTTGTAAGTCCACGAAATAGATGATGTCAGTTTTGCGAACTAATGTAGTACGAAAATGAAGTTTTTCTGATCTCTAGAGAATTCAAGGTGTACCTTTAATATACTGTAAAAATGCTAACGGTATGCTTGCATAATTTATAAACAAATTGTAAATAAACTTCTTCATATATACATAACATACATAACTAGCTTTTCCCCACGTTTTTACCTGTGTCCTGAAAAAAATAACTGGTAATTTCATCAGAATTCTGTAAAAAAGTAGCCTATGTCCTTGTCCTCCTTTATTCACAACTAAAGTTAATATAATATAAATCAGCTCAATAGAAATACGCGCAAGAAAATCCGCTAGTCTGAAACACTCTACCTACTACAAGTCGCCAACTACTCCCACAAGTCTAACACTTAAAACTACCCACAAATTATAATATCTCGTATCTCCGACCAGAAACCATCTTCACAACAGCTGTACGGAACAAAACTTCAATTGTACACGAAACGCTTGCAAAAGTTTTCACGTTTTCAGCCTTGTTATACAACATAGCTAGGTCTTGTCCTGAATTCAATGTTTCGCTGTAAAGTTTTTATTTTAGACCTGTACTTTTTTCTGGTTTCACTGGTTTAAGGTGATCTTCACACTGCCCCGCATCACGCTGCATCTTGCGTGTCGACGCACCTACGCGCGTTCCTGCGGGAGTGCAGATCTGCATCATCGTGCGGGTTTTTTGCGCACTCACGCGCGTAGGTGCGTTTAGTAGATTCACGCACGGCGGCTCTCATAGAGATCCATTTTCAAATATACACGTCACGCCCATTCAAAATCACGCGCGGCACTGCGGGATTCAGTGTGCCATACCTTGCGTCTCGCCCCGCACCTACGCGCGCGGGTGCATGTTTCTCCGCGTGTATGCGCGTGATCCGCATGAACGCGCGTGGATGCATTTTCAGTGTGTCGGACTATGCGTGTTTTCCATACAAACGGAGATATTTACAAGCAACGGAAAAAAACGCATCCACGCGCTACGCTGCATCATGCGGGGCAGTGTGATAATCGCCTTATGGGAGAAAAATATAGGCCTATGTCATGTAAATAATAGTGGGGCTTTGCAATAGTGAAATGGATGTTATGTATTTAGCTTTCTTTCTCGATAAATAGGCTATTTAAAACTGAAGAAATTTTTCAAATCAGTCAATCGGTTTTCATCCGTGTACGTGGAGTAGTTCCCACGGGATGGGTGAACTTTCGAACCTTTAAATATTAACAAACGCCTACAAAAAATTATTAATTTTAAGTGTTTCGTAACCGAATACTCGTCAAGACATTGTCACTAAATATTGCTAAGAATAAAAGATCAAACTTTTGATGTCAGTTTCGTGATATTAAAACTTTGACCTTTAAAGTGTCCAAAAGTATCTTTTTACTTTTAATAAGTTGACCCTTTTTTCATCTTTTTTGAAAGGCTTCAAAACTTTATATATTACTTTTTTCTTAAAAAGTATCAGTGTATCCAATATTGATTATCTTATAGGCTTTGATCTCCAAACTTTCACTAGGTTGATAAAGGAAAGAATCATAATAATGATTGGTGACCATTTTTTCAAAGAAGGTAAACCCTACTTACACTCATCATCATCCTCCGAGCCTTTTTCCCAACTATGTTGGGGTCAGCTTCCAGTCTAACCGGATTCAGCTGAGTACCAGTTCCTTACAAGAAGCGACTGCCTATCTGACCTCCTCAACCCAGTTACCCGGGCAACCCGATACCCCTTGGTTAGACTGGTGTCAGACTTACTGGCTTCTGACTACCCGTAACGACTGCCAAGGATGTTCAATGATAGCCGGGACCTACAGTTTAACGTGCCATCCGAAACACAGTCAGTGGTGTCTAAGATATAAGTACTTAGAAAGTAAACCCTACTTACACTAACTTACACAAATAAAAGTTAAAGGATACTTTAGCTTACAAATCAATAATTATAGATTAGCTAAGCATGGTAGTTTCTAGCTAAATAAACTAATAGGTTTTATTTTGTTTTATGACCCTGTAACTTTTGACTACTGTATTAGACATTTATAGCCGGCTAAGCTCGGCTCGGCAAACTAAGACAAGAACTGCATGAACATCCCTAGTACCGCAAAACCAAACACCACAAAATACAAGATGAAACTTACAAACAACGACCAACATTCAGAAATCAGAATAATCCATTAGTTCCTTGAAAAGACCTTGGCGATAATACAGTCGATAAAAATACAGACATACTCCGACCTTGCTTGAAGGTCATGGCATTTAATATAAACATTCGTCGTACAATGAAGAGGTATGGAAAAATTGTGGTTACGACTGACGAAATGCTCAATGGGCTTTGCGGATTGTAGTGTTTTGTTTTATTTGGGGTTTTTTAAGGTTCTTATAAATGTGAGGGGTGAAAAATTACATAATATCACATGACAGATTAGTACTTTTTAAATGAAAGAGCTTGAAGCATACTAAGACTAAACTGTCGCCGATAATAATTGGCCTCAAGTTTAGTTAACTGTTTATTTTAAAGATAATCGTGAATCCAATCATACAGTTAAGTCGGTCTTATAATGGTCTTATATTTGACGTATCGGATCGTTGTAATGTGCGCAGCACTATTTAGTAGCTCCATACTGATTTATGAGCCCAAATTGTCGGCTGAGAAAAGTTTTCAGTGATTCTCAGAGCTTGAGGCATTCTGCAACAGTCATATTAGAAGTCATATTAGACTTAAGTAAGGCCGTTAAAACGATAAGAAGAAGTGTTATCTATGCAAACAGCCAAATATGCAAGATCTGCTTACAAACAAACATTTCTTTTTAAGAATTTATGTATAAATGTATTATGTAATCCAATAAACTTAATTCTATGCATTACAAGACCAGCTAAGCCAGTACAGTGGCACGTCTGTCCGACTCGGGAGCGAGGAGGCGTGAAATTGCTCCAGCCTAGCACGCTATCGGTGGCCAGCACGCCATGAGTTTCTTAAGAGATTGCTACTTTAAACTATTGTTTTTTGTACTTTTATTATAGAAAACTAGTCGTTTCCCCGCGGTTTCGCGGTTTTGGGTACTATTGCCCGACCGGGATAAAATATAGCCTATAGGACTCAGGAACATTATAGTTATCTATCAGTGAAGATTTTGACAGAATTTTGGAAATCCGACCAGCGGTTCCAAAGATTACATCCTACATTCAAACTTTCAAATTTTACCCCTTTATAATAGTTATTAGTATGGATAATGTATTATAGTTTGTCAAAAGAACTGCTTTATCCGTCTACTTCATCGATTTAGATGTCGGTGTCCAGTAGATAAAGCTATAAATTATTTTAAACATACATAATCCCGACGGATTTAGAACTCCCTCAATTTTTTGAAGTCGGTTAAAAATGGAGAGTTGTCTGGTATTTTTAAAGTTGTAGTAATTTGAAAATTAGTTAGTTCCTCATTTTTTTATATGACGTCTTATTTTAGAAGAATAATTGTTGAAATAATGTCATGTACCTATTTAGTGCCCATTCCAAATAAAGTTTCTACCGTTTTGGCCCTTTTCTTGGAAAGCTTGATGATGAATTGTCAAATTATTGTGTCATACGAGTACAAGAAAGTATGCTAGACGGAAAATTGCCATTGAAACATAAGTAGCATGGTATAAATTATTAATAGTAATGTTTTAGCCACGTGTAAGTTATATCTACTAATAATCGTAATTACAGTAGTATTTTTCCATTTCGCGTGCGTGCCCTAGAAGTTTAACCATAACACGCATGTTTTTCCGGAAGTATTATTTAGAAGCGGAACTCTGGTTCACGCCCAAGGCTTCACGAGTTTTGTTAAGTAGACATTAATTATATTATTAAAAAAATATTGAAACAATTCAATCAAAAATATATATTACTACTAGCCGTTCCCCGCGGTTTCACCCGCGTCCCGGTGTATTTTTTGCCGCCCTGGTACATGGTGAGCAGTAGCGTCTACACTCGGTATTGGTATACTCATATAAGTTATGCTACCCTGGTACATGGTGAGCAGTTGCATCGAAATTTCGTTATTGGTATACTTATACTCCGGTAAATTCTGCTGTCCTAGTACTTTACTTTTGTGGTTCTGCGGCATTCCGTAAGTTGGTTTTTGTCTAATCACTCCCGTCCCGGGAATCAGGGGTGGACTACCCCTAACATTTAGGGGGATGAAAAATAGATGTTGGCCGATTCTCAGACCTATTCAATACGCTCACAAAATTTCATGAGAATCGGTCAAGCCGTTTCGGAGGAGTATGGGAACGAAAACTGTGACACGAGAATTTTATATATTAGATATGTAAAACAATGCAAAGTGACCATACAGAGTGATCAATGTCGATAGTTTGACTATCTTCTCTAAAAATCTTCTTTTTGGCGAGTCAATTGTAGACGACTTTTGGTGCCCAGTTTTTCGCCAGGCATATAGCATTGAAAGAGATATCATATAAGTCTTGAATTGTGCGGGCGTTGGGGCCGTTTATCGTTAAAATTATTTATTTCTTATGTTTATTATTTAACTAAAACTGAACTTAACAAAGTAATGATCCAAATTGCCATACCTCGTTACGTAATTCCTCAGCAGTAGGTTTAGTCGTGACGTGACGCACACATCAGCACAGATTTCTGAAGGTTAGACATTAATTGAATCGTAAAACGTCCTATTCAATGAACCGAAAAACTAGTTCAAAGGGACGCGTCGAAGTCGTAAAAATGGTCTGCGATAACTATATAGTGCTGATCCAGTTATTTTGTATAACGCTTCATTGAAATAGACAGAAAAAAGATTTTCTATTTAGACGGAAAAGGTAACTCAATTCGTACGTGTAGTGATCATTTTGGTATTCGGACAAGATACGTTCTTATAGTATTTTTACAAAAAAAAATTACAAAAAAGCAAAAGTACTCACTCTCTGACTGTTTTTCACGCTAAAACGACCGCAACGATTTCATTTTGGTAGTGTACCTGAAAAAGAACATATTACTTATTTTATTCAAAAATATACTTTTTGGAACTGAACCCGAAAAAGAATTATTCGGATGTGTAAAGTAACTATAATGAAAAAAAAAAAAACGAATGAAAATATTATATTCTTACTTTGTCTTTAAAAGTATCACGAACTCTAAATATTATCAAAACTGTATCTTATTTTGCAGTTTTTAACCTACATAAAAAAACCCCTATTTACAATATCACAATACGAATAGTCAAAGATCATAAATATACCTACATTTTCTATAGCGCAGTTCAGCATTCAAAAAAACTTCTAGTCTGCCTTCGAAAGCCATCCGGGATGGCAGCTCGTTTGAAAAGGGCGCAAGTGGTTCGCAAACACTCGTAAAAGAGACGCAGATTGAGAGTCAGGAGTTTAAGGTGCAGTAGGTACGACGCTTTTAGTACATTTTTTTTTAGTTTGAACGTTTAAAAGAATGTTATGTTCCCGATTTAGAGTACTCACACACTGCAGAATAGACAGTCGGCCGACAGTTAACCCGATGGTTGGCAATTTTTTTTAAAAGAAAATCTTAATTCCAATCAAAGTTTTTAGTCGGTCTGATACCGGACAAATACTTACCTGATCGTTGTATATACAAGCTTGCCTAAGAGCCCTGCCTCTCTAGGACGCCATTGGCGACGTCGCCGGCTACGTATCCAAGCAGTTAGTATTGAAATGTATGGAACCTAACTCACTTGGCGACGGTTTGGCAACGTCGCCTAATTGGAAGCGTGGCCACGATCTACATTTCATTACGTGGCTTCTGGCTACTCTGGCAGCTTGGCGACGTTGGCGCGGTTGCCACTATAATGTACGCGGTAAAGGCACCTCCCTCACTCAGTCGCCAGTGTGGTCGCCAGTCAGCGTGCAATTTCTTCAGCGACGACGTAAACAATTGACTGCCGAGACGCCATGGCCACTCGAATTGGCGACTGAAGATGCCATAAGTAGCCAGGCCTGCGCCGCTGGCGACGTCGCCATGGCGTCTTAGTGAGGCAGGGCTCTAAAAGTTACCTATACGCTCTTGACAAGAAACAGTTTAATAAACGTTAATTCCCTCAATTTAATAGCATAGACCAAATAAACAAACATGGGAAAACCTCATAAACATCCACTCCTCGAACACCCAATTAGAAAACCGTTTAAAAAACGATTACTCCCAAAAATAAGTTACCAAATAAAATAAGTAAATAAACTGCCGATGCTTTTCAAGATCCGGTATATTTTCCGAGGCTCTTGGCTCCAAATCCTCGAAGGACTCAAGGGCTCTTAGCTCGGAGGCCCTTGAAAATTTTCTTACAATATTAGACCTCTTAGTCCTGTCAATATTTGGATTTTAAGCCTCCATTCCTCTAAGCTTCCGTATAATTATGTGCTTAATGTAATTTGAAGTAACTTAGTGGTAGGTTTGCTATTAAGATTATTTTCTGTCCATTTTTTTTGCTAAGTTTATGAAATGTATTTTGAAAATTTGATTTTTATGTGAGAATAATATTGAAGATGAATTTTCGTGGTGACATAAGATGGTGACGCGTCTTGATTGATGATTCACTAACTTTGCAATTAGATACTTGAACATAAAATCTTGAAGTTATTTTAAATAAAATAAAAAACGTGATTTATTCTTGCCAAAATTATAAGTATCTCATAGCTGTATACGAAATTGACAAACCACTTTAATACTTATTCTAAAACATTAAAAAAAAAATCCTAATTCAATAAAAAATATTATTAAGTTTAAAATACTCCAGGTTTTTTACATTCATTGCGTCTCCCCCTTAACTGGCCGTTTAGTCGCTTTTATTTGTACATCGCGCGGTGAGATACCTGTGTGTCTCTACAAAACACGAATATTTAGCGGAACTCAGCATTTATTTTGAGTACTTGGTATTTAGGCTTTACCCGTGTCCTGAGGGACCTACTTCTCAATCCTGGATGGAGATAGAGATCCTCTGTCCTTTCTCAAGGTCTAAGCTACCTTCCTACAAATTTTCAGCCAAACCAGTTCAGCCATTATTGATTTATAAGCAGTGTCACTAATACTACTTTCTTTTATATCGACTATTACTAGCTATTTCCTGTGGTTCCACTTGCTTTCTAGGAGAAATTCTTCTTCCCAATACCCAGACAAAATACAGCCTATGCTACTGGGAGACACTGTCTAGCTTTCTAACAGTAAAACAATTTTTTATATCAGTCCAGTAGTTTTGGAGCATTTATGGTACACACAAACGAAAAAAGTTTTCCAGTTTTATTGTGAGTATAAGTCTAAAAAGATATAGACATACCTTTCTATTTCCACTTTAATGCCTCTATCGTTTATGACCCTTTATACGTACCGCAGAAGTTTATGACCACAATCTACAGGTTAATACCGCATTTTATGGGCCTAATAACGCGTTAGTATTTTCGTAAATAAAATCATTTACTGAAAGACACCTGGTGCCGGTAATATTTCGGTATTTAATGCGGTATTACTGGGTCCTTAATTAGTACTGACTTTTTGGCAAGTTATTGTATATTTGGAGATTTTATTAATGTATCTACTTTTTTTGAAAGCATTTTCATCATCAAGCTTCTATCTTAATTTTGTTTGAGATTGGCAAAGCAAAGTCTTCTTCCTCCATACTTTTCTGGCAAACGTCATCTACGATTTTATTATCAATTTTAAATTTAAATATTCGTTAAGAATTCTACAAAAAAAAGGTTCTAAATACACAGGGTTGATGTTATGAATGAAGCTGATGATGTTTTCAGAGCTTTTGTATAAGAGCCAAGGTTTTCTGTGAATAGAATAAAACTTTCTACATATAAAAAGACCATTATAGGAATAACTTTTTACGCAACACCAACAAAATCACGCATATTTAATAGGTACTTACACCAAACTCGTTCATCCTTATCCTCCGAGCCTTTTTCCCAACTATGTTGGGGTCGGCTTCCAGTCTAACCGGATTCAGCTGAGTACCAGTGCTTTACAAGAAGCGACTGCCTATCTGACCTCCTCAACCCAGTTACCCGGGCAACCCAATACCCCTTGGTTACCCGTAACGACTGTCAAGGATGTTCAATGACAGCCGGGACCTACAGTTTAACGTGCCATCCGAAACACAGTCATTGGTGTCTAAGATATACATAGAAAGTACATACAAACTTAGAAACCAAACTCGTTAACTACCACAAAATCGTGAATCCACGAATCCACGGTAACTACACCCCATAACTTGCACGCCTATCTTAACTTGATAACACCATTAAATTCCCATAAGAATAATGCCTGATGATTTTTACTCCTATATGAAAGCGATGATAAGCTATATAGCATTAGAAGATTATTTACGTTTTCTTTGTAAACAATGTACCTATAATAGCAATAATTATTCTGATTTATGTAATTGACTTTTGAAGTCCTGTAAATTAAATAAATAAATATGCAGATTTTAATGTTAGAGCGATATAATGCTGTGTGTGAGTCTCTTACCCAAATGTACAAAAAAGGGTTATGTGTTCTACAAAAAGTTTCAAGATCTCTTCGGAGCTTTAAAACCCTAATTTCCGATTTTAAACCATAGTGTTTTCTTTATTTAGATGCATCTTCATGGTATATGGTTGATTTCTTATAAATAGGGCTTGTTCAGGACGCACTTGCATGCAATTTGCAATTTTTTGCCACTAGTCATAAATGTGAACACCATAATACAAAAGAACACCAAACCTTTTCTCTGTAACCACAAAAATTCTGGAATTACAATAAAACACAAAAATCTCGTACAACCTCAAAAGAAACGTACAAAAAAAAAAACGCGAAAGATACGCAGATTATGTCCCGGGACCGAGTTCCCCACACGTAATAATGTCACGAACAAATCAGATTGCATCGCCTTAGAACTTATTACTTCAGAGCATTCAGGCAATGTTTAATATCCTGGGGAATGACAGGGCCGGATTAGGTGGGTAATGGGGTGCAAGGAATCTTTGTAAAGAAAAAGACCGGGTAGAGATATTTATTAAGATGTTCTAAGAGGATTAGCACTTCTATACGAAAAGTACTTGGTACTACTATTATGTGGGAAAATATAAGTACTGCAATGGAAAATGCTAAGTCAATGGCCATTGAAAATCATTACGGTTAAAAACGTAAATCAACACGCAAGTAATAAGTAGATTATGGGGATAGTTACGACTTGTTAAATACTGAATTTCTGCTTTAATCTGAAAGTGAACTGCCCCGTATTCCGGTACCGAAGTCATTGTTACATTCCTTCAGGCATCTTTCTTAATAAGATCCTATTGTATTCTCTTTAGTATTCCAACGATTTTCAATATCTTACAAAAGGTCAGGACCGCATCAGTTCGGTCAAGGGTGCATAAAATCTAGCATTGTGCTCTGATTTAGGATGCAATAAATAATTTTATTTTACTGTATTTCGTGTGTGCATTTTATGGCCTCTCAATGTCTGAGATGATATAAAATATTTTATGAGGCTTGAGACTGTTATTGCTGTTTCATTGTTGCAATTATATGCTTCGGTTGTAAAAGTGGAAATGATTCCGTAATATGACTGTAGATCGGGAAACTATTAGTGTTTTTTTAGATTTTAGGTTTTGTGTCGGACCTGAATTAATTAGCAACTTAATTATTATTTAATTAAGTTGCAATGATTTAGATTATTATTTGTGTGTATGTTGTCTTCTATAATTGGATACAAATTTTTATTTTGTCTTAATAAATCAAAGCGAAAGAAAAACTGTCTTTCTTTTAATATTTTGCTACTGATCTGCGAACTATAAAAAATAAAAATAAAATATATCTCTTTAGTATCATCTCTTTCTAAAATTCGTCTGACAGTTTCAAAACAAACAAAGAGTAAATCTTCAGTGTCACCATAATACATTACTTTTTTCCCCTGACGTACTAAATCCGGCCCTGTCGCATGCTAAGCGATGAGATAGTCCACTTTTTGCACCCAATTCTTAAAGTGACATTTGATAAATGGTACGTGAAGTACCCGCTGAGTTGTGCATCTTTTAAATTATTTTTTACTAAGCGTACGTGCATACTGTAGACTAAACAGTCGCCCTACAGTTGACTGGATGTTCAGATTTTCTTTCAAATAAAATCGTGAATTCAATCAAAGTTTTTAACAGTTGGCAAGATGGTTGAAACATTTTTTTAAAGAAAATCTAGATTCCAATCAAAGTTGTCAGTTGGTCTGATACCGGCCAAATACCTGATCGTTGTTATGTGCGTACTTCTTACATTTCCATACTTATCAAGCGCCCGAACAAAGTCAAAATCAAAAACGTATTGAAACTAGGCTAGTTTTTAGCTTTTTTTTACGTCATAATTACAAAAGGACAGCTACCCCAAAACGCCCCCTTTCACCACTTCCTAGTGTTATGGCTGATCAAATTGTCGGCCGACTAAAAAGTCTGTAGTATGTGGGTACTTTCATGGTAGTATGATTTATAGTAGGCAAGATTTGTGGGATTTTCTTAGAGAGGGATTTGAATATTTTTCTTTTGTTTTGACCCCAGTTAGAAAGTTTTAATAAAAAGTGAGAAATGGGATTGTGATTATCTTTGGAGTGATTTGGAAACATCAGTTCCTAACTTTTAGATACATTTTTATCGCAATTGTTTCAACTTGAAGATATCTGCACTGTCATAAGTTCTATACCTGTCTTTAATATAATTTTATAGAACACTAGCTTCCGCCAGCGGCTTCGCCCGCATGGTGTGGTGATAAAAAGTAGCCTGTGTGTTAATCCAGGGTATCACCTATCTACATACCAAATTTCAATCAAATCGGTCCAGCCGTTTTTGCGTGATTGAATAACAAACATACATCCATACATTCTCACAAACTTTCACATTTATAAATATAAGTAGGATAAGTAGGATTACAAATGACTTAAATTTTTCCACATACTGCACTGTTACATTTATATACAATCAATTTTCCTATTTATTAATAACCCTCTTTTATATATCTCGATTTAAAGGAACGCTCATAATTATATCGCTTTAAATTATTTACAATTTAATTAATTTAATTATATACTTAATTGATAAATAATAAGAGTTTACTGAATACAGCTTCATTGTTCAAAATCGTTTTAGTATTTCAAACGAATGCGTTTTATTACGATTCATGATAAATGCACTCAAAACTTTTACTATAACGTCATGCATGCATTGGAGTTAAAATATTACTGAAAGTAATTTAATTTTATAGCTGCAGGCTTTCAGGTGCATTACATGAAATTATACTAGCGTGTTTCGCGGAGTCGCTTGCGTTATTCAATAGAAGGTAACAGGCGTGCAAGTAGCACGAAAATGTGTGCAGCAGTTTTTGAGTTTATCGCGAACAGGCAGACAGAAAGTGGCTTCAGAGTATTTTATTATTAAATTAATCACGAAAATTAGTTTGTAATGGATTTAAAGATCAGAACTCACTTTCACGTCAGAATTATATCAATTTGGTACATTTCGGCGCATCCCGATATATTTTGGTGTAGTTTAGGAAGACATGTGAACCTATGTATAAAACAATGTATGTTTTGACATTACAAACAGACACCTTTGTGTATATAAATAGACTAGCTTCTGCCAGCGGTTTCACCCGCATCCCGTAGGAACTACTTCCCGTACCGGGATAAAAAGTAGCCTATAGCCTTCCTCGATAAATGGGTTATCTAACACTGAAAGAAATTTTCAAATCGGACCAGTAGTTCCTGAGATTAGCGCGTTCAAACAAACAAACAAACAAACTCTACAGCTTTATAATATTAGTATAGATATGAAAATATGAATTATAAAGGGTTTACTGACAGCAGCCTCCAGGGAAGGTTAATTTAATGGGTTCACTTGAGTAGTTTTCATTAGCATATAATATAATAATTGTTATTATTGTTGAATTGAATGTAGATAGTTTAATAAGAAAGTCGTAAAAAAGATATGACTGTAATGTGAATTAAATATTTAATTTCTATAGTACGTCCCTGTTGGTTTAAGGTAGGTACATCTACAATGAAAGATTTATTGTTTCGAGGCTTTAACTTATTTATTTGGACTTTTAACTCTAATAAGTTCGTTTAAAACCGCAATAAACTGTTCAATAATCTATTATGTCAGCTTAAAAGCGAACACACCATTAACAACACGACCAAACTACACCAAAACACATCACTCAATTTCATACACCAAACGCACACACACATGTGTACCTACGTCACGTTTTTAATCACATTACATCGCTAAACTAATAGGACAAACGCCTATATAAGTGAATTATAGGATTATCCGACGCTACGAAAAGAATACTTAATCCTACTGAATCCGGGTGTACGAAAGAAATCTTAGAACAAAGGAGTTTTGGATAATGGAAACGGCTTCTTTCAAAAGATTATTTAGCGGATTAAGATTGTCTTTGGAGTTAGTTAGCTGTCTCTATACTTTTTCCTGGTTGTTTTTTTTTGTTTGTTGGTAGTGTCTGCATGATAGTCGTGGTGGCCTAGTGGGCAAAGAACCAAACTCTCAAGTATGAGAGCGCGGGTTCGATTCCAGGTCAGGCAAGTACCAATGCAACTTTTCTAAGTTTGTATGTACTTTCTGAGTCTCTCTTAGACACCAATGGCTGTGTTTCGGATGGCACGTTAAACTGTAGGTCCCGGCTGTCATTGAACATCCTTGGCAGTCGTTACGGGTAGTCACAAGCCAGTAAGTCTGACACCAGTCTAACCAAGGGGTATCGGGTTGCCCGGGTAACTGGGTTGAGGAGGTCAGATAGGCAGTCGCTTCTTGTAAAGCACTGGTACTCAGCTGAATCCGGTTAGACTGGAAGCCGACCCCAACATAGTTGGGAAAAAGGCTCGGAGGATGATGGTAGTGTCTGCATGAACTTCTTTCATTTGCATGTAGTGTGGATGGATATCTTACAATAATAAAGTTATTTTATGTTTATGCCACAACATCTACACACATTTAATTGATATACTTATTTCTATTTTTTTAGACACTTCAACAGTTTGGTTGCTGGACAAATAAAAGCCGACCCAAGATTCCAATTTATTTAGCCAAATACTATTTTTTTTGAGACATTTCTAAAGATTAAGATTTAAAAAGCTAAAAATTTAACAAATAAACGATATTTGTTAAAAAAAATTTAACAAATATCGTTTATTTGTTAAATTTTTAGCTTTTTTCTAAATTTTTCTCGATTACTTTTTTCTTTCACTTTTATTTATTTCCGTCAACATTGATTCATTAAATTATACCTAATCAAGCACATATTTCCTTACAAAATATATCTAGGCAATACATCCATACAATTTCCTATCGTTATCGCCTAACTAAAAGAGGGTAGTTCGAAACCGCCTCCACCATAACTCGGCACGTAATGGCTAGACCTAGTAATTGGGTTACTAGGCGTCAGTAGTAAATAAAGCCTAAATATATTTTATCGATCGCATAATCACATTTACTAGAACTAGTTATATGTTACTAGGAATTTTGTAGTCTTCTTATGGACGGTTTCTGAGTAGTTTTGTGCACGATTCATTTGTTTTGAAATGGCCAATCCACCTTAGATGATGTTTACCGTTCATTCTTTCTCTGTATGAAATAAGACTTGTGCTCTGCAGTGGGACAGTAAAAAGGCTGCCTCGTTGGTCTAGTGGTCGCAAGCGCGGCTGCTGTTCTTGAGGTCTTGGGTTCGATTCCCGGGTCGGGCCGAAATCGCTTTGTGGGTTTTCTTGAACTTTCACAAAGCAGCCCGTAGTCTGGAAGTTGGTGATTGATTCACCCGTGCATCGGAGAGCACGTAAGTAAATGTCGGTCCTGCGCCTGATCTCTTTCCGGTCGTGTCGGATTGCCGTCCCATCGGGTTACGAGAGTGAAGGAATAGGGAGTGCACCTGTGTCTGCGCAAATGCTCGTGCACTATAATATGTCCTGCGCAGCTGGCCGATCTCCTTATAAGAGAACAGCCGCCGTGGCCGAAATCGGCCGTGGACGCCATTGATAATCATTAACCTTGCATATAGTATTTTAATGCTATGCCTACAGTACTATTTTAAACCGAGTTAAGATAAGAAAGGCAATCTTTGTTTATTAGGATTACTAATATTTCTAAGTACACAAGCTTACATAATGTAAGAACTAACGACGAACTAGCTACGAATTGTACAAATATATATCGTTAAAATAAAACTGAGAAACTACTAGATCAATTGGAACAATGTTTTAAGTGCATTTATCGAGGAAGGCTTTAGGCTGCTATTTTCCAAGTTACTTGGGATGCGAGTGAAACCGCTTGCGAAAGTTAGTATTATCGATATAGGTTTTATCTACAATATCGATACAGGTGTATTGAATCTCTCTTCTGAACAAAACATTTCTAAATTATCACGACGACCTACCTTTCCCTTCACATGAACAATTTTACCATTTCAATTGCTTTGTATGGTCCAAGATAACAGATATTTATAGCGGTTCGTATCTGTTCGGAAATATTTGGTTCATAAGTAATTTTCGCTGCTGTGAAAGTCATGGAGCGCTGAGACTTTAGTATATTTTCCTTTAAAATATTTCCAGTACCCAATAATGAATGAAATAAACATTTTTAACGCTCTAGTGGCCTTACCACAAAACCTTAAACAACTGTTGAACACTTGTTTAAAATAAATGTGACGGCAAAACGGACCTTATTACAACGTCATAATCTGTAATTTTTTTAGACAAGTCTTAAACTGACGTTTAAAAGTTTAAGACTTGTCTAAAAAATGTCAAATTATGACGTTGACATATGGTTCATTTTGCAGCCACAATTTTTTTAGACAAGTGTAAAACAGGTGGTTAAGTTTTTGTAGTAAGGCCATAAATGTTTGTTCATGACCATGCTATTGTTTAGTCAGTTATTTAATTACAATGATTGCCCAGTTTGCAATAGTTGCTACTTCTGGTACCTACAACTTAAATATATACCAGTAGATGCTACTTAAGAAAAATTTATTGAAGATTTATATTTTTATATTTAATTAAGGTTCTTCCAGTTGTAAATGTGTTTTTCGGCCTAGTTTCCAATGCTTACTAATGAGGCCGCTGAATTAGGGTATAATCTTGCCTTTTAAATGGCCCGTAAAACTTGAGTGACGTTAACGACCGAATTGGATTACGTTGACTCCGCTTTTTAGCGTTTCACAGCGATAAAGATTTTTAATGTTTTTACTAATTCACGATTTTGTCTTCGGTGATAAAAAATAATTTAATTTGATGTAACAAAAGTCGCTGACTTTAGCATCATTTAGGTGCTACCTAAATAAAATTTTTGAAGCTCCGAAATAACCCGATTTGAAAACTTCTTTCACTATTATGAAGCTACACTATCCCCGGGTGACATGATACTAATTTTATGTATAAAATACAATTTGTACGTTATGTATGTACGTATGTATGTTTGTTCTTCTTTCATGTAAAGACTACCGAATGGATTTTGATGAAAGTTGGCAGCAATGTAGTTTGTATATCAGAATAACAATATAATCTTGCATCATCCTCCGAGCCTTTTCCCAACTATGTTGGGGTCGGCTTCCAGTCTAACCGGATTCAGCTGAGTACCAGTGCTTTACAAGAAGCGACTGCCTATCTGACCTCCTCAACCCAGTTACCCGGGCAACCCGATACCCCTTGGTTAGACTGGTGTCATACTTACTGGCTTCTGACTACCCGCAACGACTGCCAAGGATGTTCAATGCTGACAGCCGGGACCTACAGTTTAACGTGCCATCCAAAACACAGTCATTGGCGTCTAAGCTATACTTAGAAAGTACATACAAACTTAGAAAAGTTGCATTGGTACTTGCCTAACCTGGAATCGAACCCGCGCCCTTAACTCGAGAGGTTGGTTCTTTGCCCACTAGGCCACCACGACAATATAATCTTGCATATAGGTATGGATTTAGTCTGTAGGTGTTTTATCGGGGAAGTAGTTTCTACGGCGCGGGAAAATAATCTTCTCTCAACTTGCACCACACAAAAGTTCAAGCTCCCCATATGTTAGGACATTATTGAAGGTACGTAGGTACAGTCGGTAACAAATGTTCTTAACATGCTAACGTTCCGTGATGTTTACGAGTGTTATTGTTTTCGCTTGCGTACAGGTATGCCCATTTGTCATTGAAATATATTTTCATATGTTGGAAATGAATGTTGGGACAAATGGAAATGGTTTAAATATTGGAGAGAGTAACTGCGGATTGGTATAACTAACATAGGTACTTTATGTTCATTGATGTACGATTAGAAAATGAAAATATAGAACTGTGTCAAAATTCGTTGTTACAATATGAAAGAATAGTGAGTAAAGAACCAACATCTCGGGTATGAGGGCATGGGTTCGAATCCAGGTCAGGTAAGTACCAATGCAACTTTTCTAAGTTTGTATGTGTACTTTCTAAGAATATCTTGGACATCAACGGCTGATAAGAAGGTGAAGGAAAACATCTTGAGGAAACCTGGACTAAATAGTCTGAAATCACCAACCCGCATTGAGCAAGCGTGGTGATTAATGCTCAATCCTTCTCCGTGTGAGAGGAGGCCTGTGCCCAGTAGTGGGACAATAAAAAGGCTGTAACAGTAACCGCTAGAATATAGAAATACATTTGCGTTACCTTTTGCATTACTATTATTACAAAAAGGATGACAACCTATCAAAATTCAAGACAGCAAATGGAACTAGTTTTGTTTTTTGAACATAACAGTATCAGTATCATAACATTATACGCTACTTTTCGATAGACAGACAGACGTTTTTATTTAAACATAAACTTCTCCTAAAAAATACACCTATATTTTATATCCTTACAAAGCCGGCAAAAATCTCTGTTTATCTATCTTTCTAATATAATGAGGTTTTTTTTTTATTTTTATTTTTTTGTAACGAAAAAACTCAAAAGCTGTTGGACCGATTCAAAAAATTCTTTAATTGTTGGAAACCTACTCGCTTCCCGAGTAACATAATGCTATACTAGCTTCCGCCAGCGGCTTCGCCCGCGTGGTGTGTTGACAAAAAATAGCCTATGTGTTAATCCAGGGTACCACCTATCTACATACCAAATTTCAACCAAATCGGTCCAGCCGTTTTTGCGTGATTGAATAACAAACATACATCCATACATTTTCACAAACTTTCACATTTATAATATAAGTAGGAAGTAGGATTTATATTTTATTTAAACCTATATGCTATATTTTTAACAAATTAAACCGCGGAAAACCGGCTAGTGACATATATTTTTGCTAGAAGTGTATTACACTACAACCAATAACGTTTCTACCCTGCTGCCATCTACTCGTACCAAGACGTTGTCATAGCAACCGCTCATTATGACATCAAACAGAACACCCATAACAAGCCTAATATCATTTATGACAAGCTTAATCTCGTAAATATCGCAGTTAATACTAAATTGAGTTTATATACTTGTATTTTATGGTGTAGCCTTAATCAGGGGAGATTAGAGGGATTCTCATTAGTGGGGGTGTTGATTAAATATCTCGTTTAGTGGTGTTAGTTTACCATAGTTTTGTAAAGGTCCGGGTGGTTTGGGTTGCGAAAATGAGTTAGAGATACCGTGGTTGGGGTTAACGAAATAGGGTAGTAACTTAGCTGTATTTGATTTTGGACACTATTATATAATAGTGGTGATATCAAAATGCTTTGCAGGCATTCATTTTCTAATTTATAACAGTTTCCCTGAAATGTTTACGGCGTTTTCACACTAGAGGATTTTCCTCTTGAACTTTCTTTGCGATAACTCGCGATAGCAAACAATTGACAACTATTGGTTCAAGTGATCATCTGGAATCGTGTGATTCAATATGTTTTTTGCCTAACTTGATTTTGATGTTTTGAAAAGACGGTAGTGTGATTGCGCTCTTATAGGTACTAAGTGTTTTTTGTTACGCATATAGGTACGTTTCAGTAATTATAAATTTTACCTACTGTCACGCTTACCTACCTATATTTATTTATTTAAAAGAAGAAGCAGAAATTGATGTTAATGCGCTATTAATGTCGCTATTAATGTATTCAACACATATCTATTTTAACATAACATGATTTCGAACTTATTTGTCAAATATTTACATCCCACCTTATCAGTTATAACATGATTTCCAAATGATCTAGCAAACATGTTCGCATATAGGTACTTAACATTATTTTCAAATTATCTAGCGACCATTTTCGTACCTTTTAGTATACAAGGCCATCAGTCAGACGAAGTAATTCATGTATCATTTAGATTTATTTGCTCAGGCTAGGTGTCACCTTGCGATTGTCAGATGACTTACAAGTGAGGTAAAGTCGACTGAGTGAAATAGGTTAGCCATTTGTAAGGTAGCTACGTAATAGGTATAATGATTTGTTACTTTGTGTCTTATACAACATGTAACTTAATTAACGCACATCCTGAAATTAGTTTGTTCAGAATCGTTTGCTGAATCGATTTATATCATTTTTAATATAGGTAATTTTTTATCCCAAAAATAATTAAAACTACGGAAATTATTGTCATGTTAACCCAGTACAGTCAAAACAAATTCAAATAGACCGTAACTCAAAGTAATAAGACTTCGTGTATTGTCGGCTTTTTCCGTAGTTTCGTTATGTTGTGTCGAGTCGAGCGGCGCGCGCCGCGATATTTGCGTGCGTAGTAGTACCTACTTATGACCAAAAAGTTCTCCAAGAATTGGTATAACTAATTTAGTAAATAACAATGTATATACACGTTAAATTAAAAATTCAGTGTAAGTATTATGATTATAACATAATATTCTAATTGGGGTGTTTGAGGGTGTGCGTTAATTACGTTACATGTTGTATATGATGGTACATTTATTTTTAAGCCAATTTTCGGGCCATTTAGTTACGAAACTTTTGGAAAAAAGCTAGTACGATATCTTTTGGAAAAAAAGTATCTATGGAAAAACATGAACGGAATACAGCCAGGCTTTCGGGTATGATCCTCGTTGACGTTACGGATGACTTTTTTGAGGCTCAGTTTTTTACATTATTTTTGAAAATTGGATTGATTTAGTGTCTACGCCTTTCACTGTCGGGAAATCTTGGAAACCAGTTCCTAATAACTCACCATCATTCAACTAAATAGGAAAAAAACTGATTTCAATTTAATCGTAAACTTTCAAAAATATAAAGAACTATGGTCTTCAGCCTTGATCCGTCCATGTCAACACAAAATACCCCTCGTTTACATTGATAGTCCTCAGATCTTACGCCCTGATACTCAGTAGTTACCACTGTTACCACCCACAACTTAGGTGCACAAAGTGGAATATTCCACCGACCTTGAAGCAAATTATTTCCAGCAAAACTAAAAGACTTGCCATCCACTGAGGAAGGAAAGGTGAGCGGAGATGTCATAATGCAGGTCAAGCGCTTTCTTCTAGGTACTCAGATACGTACGGTGGGCATGACTAAAACAAACAGTTACGGGTGAACTAACCAGGCGTTCGGATTCTTTGAAACATCTGTCAACAATTTTTGATTGGGTCCAAAGAAGGCGTATAAGGGCGCCGACAGCAACGTTCCTCATCCCCCGTACACCCGAAATTGGGCGAGCTAATTTCTTAGCAGATTTTCCGTTATGGCACCTCCGCTAGTCATTTTGTTCTCCATGCTTGCACCTATGACGTAGCTTCGGCCGATTACCAGCGAACCGCACATATATACATATATTTACATATGTATAGTACCTGTTAAATTGAAGGACAGTTCTAAACTTGGAACATAGGCGATGGGCCGACAACAAAATCGATAAGGTGAATGCAGACAGCCGTAAATTCATAGGAAATTTAATATATTAGGTAATTTAGATGTTGATAATCGATTATTTATTGTTTGTAAGTTTTAACGATGATCGATTGGTTAATATGAGACGGTCATTAATGAATGGGGAGTCTTAATAAAGAAAATGGCCTTTTGAGTCTTAATTTAGTAAAAACGTTGGAAAAATGTAACTTCAAGAGACGACCAACTGATTAGTGTATGTACCTACCTAAATAGTTTTTTGGAAGAAAGGGTAAGTAGTTTTTTAGAAAGTTTTTCATATTTATATTTCCCTTACCTTAATCATTACGAGTATTCTTCAGTAGTATATTATAATAATGTTTTTGTATTTATCCTCCTTATTAAGAACTCTTCAGCAAGTAAATAAAGAACAAAATATAACAAATTCACCACACGCAGCTTTACTTTTATATCCTATAATGATCCTTAAATTAATAGTAATAAGGCTCAAAATCCCCCAATATAATGGATACAGTTACTGTTAAAATAAGCTTATAGCAATCAGGCACGTTCGATGAACGAAGATCACGCGCAATTCCAAATTGTGAGTATTTGGGCTCATCGCGGGAATAAAAACAGTGAGATCTTGTTTATTATAGATTTTTGACACGAATTCGTTATTACGTACTTTTTATTTCGAAGTCATGTTTACAAGGTACGTTGAAATGGAATAGGCACGTGAAAAGAAAAAAGTAGGTAATTTGTCCATCTTTTAGATAGGTAACCTCAAAATGATAGACACGTATTTTTCTTTTCTCTCACAAATAAATAACAACGTCAATATTCACGTTGTGTTACAATGTCACTCGAGGGTACTTTTAAGTAAGTACAAGATCCCAGAAGACTTCAGAATATTTTCAAAATTGAAAATAAGTAGGGACTTTCAATATTTAGTCATCTGCTGACAGAATCACTATTTTTTTACCCTGTCAACTTAGGCAAAGCTAGCATAAAAAATAAAAGAAATTCAGTTTACTATCAATTGTTTTGGACGTGTTTTCTTTTCTTTTATTTTATTATAATGAAAAACCATGTTCTTCATCTTTGAACACAGGAATGATTAATTGTCTACTGTGTTTTTGGTTTATTTTTAGTCGAAATATTTTAAGTATTTTTCATAACATCTTGTAATGAAAAGACTCTGGTATTTATGGAAGTTCTAATTAAAGATTTTCTATGAGATCAAGGCTATTTTGGTGCAATTGATTTACATTCATCGAGAATAACATCTTGAATGAGTAAAATAATGTTTTTTTTTTCAAGTTTCACTTGCCTATTAGTTTAATTGATTTTAACCAAATATTGTTTGCTTGTTACAGAAAATTTATACCGCTGCATATAATAGAAGAAGACAGCTACGAGAAAGACGTGCTGTTTTACGTTAACCTCGGCGACCCGGAGTTACTTGGGGGTGAGTAGTATTTTTCTAAGACATTAGTTCATAATATTTGATGTCGAGAGTACCTAAATGATGGATTAAAATATCTTATAGGTACTTAATATATAATAATATATGTATTGTGTAAATAATTCGTAATGATGATTATGAAGGAGCTTAAAATCGAAATTAAGACCCCAAAAAAATATTTTATTTCGATTTGAACTCTTATTCAATGCTTTTAGGTATTTACTACTATTATATTATTTACGAAAACTACTATGTAGATGTAATTTTTATATAAATAGATGCATATTTTTCAAATTTTTATCATTTTTTTATCCATTCAATTCCAAAATTATAATTGTAAAATTGAAACCGCGGTTTTGGCCTGTCATTTTGGTATGCGATAAAACAATAGAAGTTCATTATTTAGAGAACCAATGAAAATATCGGGACGTTGACAATTTTAATGCCTTTGCATTGTTATAAAAAACAGATATGGATTTTTACTGTCAAATATGATTTCATTTTATGAGAGCTGACTGTGTAAATAATCAGAGGCTATGTTTTAAAATGCTGTGAAAAAAAAAACATACTGAAAAATCGGTGTTCCATTTTTGAGTTCTATTTGGCTGTTCTTGCAACTTTTTATAGTTTTGTATTGCCATCAAAATCTTGGCGGTTTCCAAAATATCTAACTATGTATATAAAGCCCGTAAGTCTGATAACCAGTCTTACTAAAGGGGTATCGGGTTGCCCGGGTAACTGGGTCGAGGAGGTCAGATAGGCAGTCGCTTCTTGTAAAGCACTGGTACTCAGCTGCATCCGGTTAGGCTGGAAGCCGACCCCAGCATAGTTGGGAAAAGGCTAGGCTGATAATTATGTCAATAATTTACATGAAATGAACGTCGTTACGGGTAGTCAGAAGCCAGTAAGTCTGACACCAGTATAACCAAGGGGTATCGGGTCGCCCGGGTAACTGGGTTGAGGAGGTTAGATAGGCAGTCGCTTCTTGTAAAGCACTGGTACTCAGCTGCATCCGGTTAGACTGGAAGCCGACCCCAACATAGTTGGGAAAAGGCTCGGAGGATGAATTTATACAAGGTGTTGATTTGCATTTGTGCCATACTTCAGGAGGAGGACATAAAATACGTAAATAATCGATTGGAATTACAGTTGACGGGAAATAGCTAATATGCACTGCTTTTTCTGTCATTGTGATGTCATAGTATTTCAGAAGTAATCCAATTTTATGAATGAAATTTATGAATAATCGTTGCGTATGCTTTGTGTTTGCGTTTGTGTGAGGGCGCAGCACGGTTTTAAGGCCAGTAACACACGCGCCAAGTTTAAATACGGCTAGATGACATTGACGGATTTCCGAAAAAAAATTTAAATCAAAAATTTTTGTACCAATTTTTTTGTTGATTTGGCTTGAGAATCATTAGTATAATTACGTCCTTGACTATGGCACGGATGCAAATCAACAGCCTGTATGAAATGAAACAATTCTTTACAAAATGTACGTTATAATATTTTGTATGAAAATTAAATTGTTAAGCATAATCCAATTTTACAGGCCAAATCGCAAACATTCTATAATTTAATGCATAAATTATTGGCGCACAATTAAATTATCTATAAATTAGAAGTTTTATTAGATCAGCATGAAATTCAGTATCAATTGGTAGCATGCCTAACCACGTTTAGCTTTTGATTAAATTAATTTAATTCTGTATAATATTTCCACTACTGGATATAGTAGAATTAGTTGGAGTATAATAGGCATTTTAAATATTAATAAATAGTTAGTTGATGCTGTAGGTATAATATTATATTTAGGGGATGAATTTTCAAGCACCAGATAACTTTTATTTGAAGAATAAAATATTTGGCAGATTTTGTATAGAAAATATGTCAAACAGCCATATTTATTCCTCAGATGGAAGTCAACTGATGATTGAAAAAACATTTGGTCTTATCTTCAACGTTTTTGACAATAAAGCAAAACCAGTTTGAAATATGACTGAAAAAACACACAGCAAATGGCAATTTGGAAGTAAAATGTCAATACACTTGAAGCCATTGAATTTGGGTCAGTAAAACATTGAAATGCTTTTACAATTATGACGTTTCATTGTAAATACTGAGTCGGTTTTTCTTTGAGCTGTATTTACTTGAATAAACAAAATTTGTGCAAGTAAAAGTTTTTACTGGCAACGCTTTTTTAAAATAATAGCTACGAAAGCGTATCGGCTAAAACCAAATTGCCAAATCGAGAGATCAAGAGTTCGATCCACTCCCATTGCACTAATAAATAAACCTACTTCAGATAAAAGCAAGAGAACTTTGTTGGAAGTTAAGAAGTCTGATAGTCATTTGAAAGTAAAAAATTAAGTATACATTTATTCATAAAATTATAATGAGCCCAGAATATATCTAATATTAATTTTGCATTCTGAAAATTATTCTTAATTTATTTAACTAACCCAAATTAACGGCTCCCAATTGTACATTTACTGTGTGTTTTACAAAAACCTTAGACACCATTCTCCATGGCTTGTGACTTGTGCATGACTTTATCCTAAATCTGCAGAGGTGTTCGAAACATTCCTACCAGACGCCTCGGGCTCCGTCTCTGTACAGTTTTCTCCCGGTAAGTGATAGCGAAGCAATTTATGTAATGGACGCAATGTACGCTAACTGTTTTCTAAGCAATTTTTTTGCTAAAAGATATGTGGGAGGGTGAAGGGAGCTTTTTTAAGCGAAGTTATTTGGAGTCAATTGATTGAAAAGACGACTGAATTAGAGAATATCGTTTTACAAATGTGATTTTTTTAGCACACTTTTAAAGAAGGTCTTATGGATTTTGATGTGTTTTGTTTGAGTTCATATAAAGTTATAATAAATTTATCTTATTCATTAAGTATTATTTTCTACACTATACCTAATGTCGTTCGGGTTTCCTATATAAAAGAATTTCATTTTGTAAAAAAATTAAAGTAATTTTCAAATCACAACTTTAACTGTTCTAAATCTCTGCATCTGACTCTAAAACTTATTATTACAGTAAAAATAGATATTAGAAAACATGAAAAATAAAACTAAATAGGTCGTTGCGTCCATTACAGCAGTTTGCCACCCAGAATGGATTGACGTGATAGCCACTTAGCCACTTACCTGGCCGCTAACATTATTAGCTTGCTGTGCTCGTCCGACCTACATTATAGAGAACACCTTCCAATCTTATACGATATCGATTACACTAAGAAGCAATAAAATTGGGGCAGATAATAATATACACTATAATCTATATTATATAACTGAAGAATTTGTTTGTACGCTTTAACGCACACAACTCTGGAACTACTGGTCCTATAAGAAAAAATATTTCAGTGTAAGATAGACCAAATATAGAGAAAAGCTATGGGCTACTTTTTGTGTGGGTGCGTTCAGAAGTTCCCACGAGATGCGGGTGAAACCGCTGGCAGAAACTAGTATAGGAATAAATCAGTACATCATGATAATTTATTTGAAATAATTATTTTTAACAATACAGTTGAGGTTATTTTACCTTAATTAACGATACTTAATAAAAGCAATTATTTTTAATTTGGTGATACAGCCATTACATCCATGACACGGGTGCTTTATTTACGTCATTTTGTTGAGAAAATGAATCGTTTTCAAAATAATGAGATTTTTGTATTTAGCCACGGAGGAAGAAAAGATGAGCGGAGATGCCATAACGAAGGTAGGTCAGGCGTCTTTTTGTAGCTCAAGTAACGTGTGGTAGGCGGGATCAGTTATTCAAAATAACGTGGCGTTCGGGTTTCTTATTAAAAAAAACAAATTGTCAAAGGTTGGTCTTGATTGGTTTGTGATTTGTTTTAAAATAAATAGGCGGGTTCCATAGAAGGCGTATTTGGGCAGAGCTGTTTCCTCAGAAGCGTTTGCGTTATGACATCTCTGCTAGTCATTTTGTTCTCCATGTATGTGACCCAAAAATACTGCTCGCAAGTGTACAAAGCTTAATGATCCGAGATATCAGTTTGTGATCTTTCCAACTCGACTCATTTAGATATGGCATTCAGAAAATGTGTTTCTGAATACGCAGAAATATGGTTGGAAAGACGCAATGTTATGTTATACCTACAAATGTCAGTTTTATGAGAAAAAGATATAACATTTGAAACAGAAATGACGTCATTGTATAACGTAGGAAGACATTGACTTTGATGTTCAATTGTTTATTTATTTGTTAAGTAGATTGGAAGGTGTTTAAGGTAAGTTTGTTCGTTTGCGTGTGAATTTCCGGAGATGTGTTTTCAATAATCACTTTTATGTTTGCAACTCATGCTGTGTGTAGCTTAGTTTTTGTATTTTTGTTATGTATGAGTATTAAATGGGTATGCATGTGTATTCCGATATCGGCACCAATAATAAAAATCTTTTGTTCCACTTTCAGCACTTAAATAACGAGAACTGTTTGTGCTGAAATCGGAATACTTCAGGTTTAATTTACATTTGCTTGCATTTACTCAGAATTTACTACAGGCTAAAAAACAAAATGCGTAATTTAAAGCCTGAAAAGGCTTATTTTAATACTTAAACTTCATATTGATATTGATAGCAAATGTAAATTTTCTTTTTTTATATGCCAGTTTGTTTATTTTGCTCTTTTTGAAGGTACTCAAATGACTTCTAATTTTTGTAAACTTGTGTTATAAGCGAATGTTTATTTGTCACCTATTAAAAAAGTAATATCAGGAAGGTTAACGTAACCGATTGGATTTTTGGTTTTAAATAATTCCTGTAATATAAAAATATTTTATTTTTTAATAGGCAATACAAATACCTAAAGATGTAATCTTCTACACAACTCTAGTATAGATTAACAAAATAAAAAATATTCGATGAACACATAAAGAAAACGCATTTAAGCACAGAAGTATGGCCCACCCACTTTAGCGAAATAAAACATCTCCTACGTATTATGCATAATTGCATATTATTCCCGGGTCGGGCCGAAATCGTTTTACATATTTATTTATTTATTAAAGGGTTTACCAACAGCTTCTGTGTAGATAAAGCTTAGAGTAGAATTTCTGTTATTACTATAACTTACACAGTCGCCAATTACAGGTTAACCAACATACGCAAATTAATGAAAGGATAGGATAGGTTTTGTGGGAGAAACTTACACAAAGCAGCCCGGAGCCTGGAAGTCGGTGATTGATACACCTGCCACTGATCTCTCTCCGGTCGTGTCAATTTGCCGTCCCATCAGGCTCTGAGAGTGAAGGAATAGGGAATGCACCTGTGTCTGCGCAAATGCTTGTGCACTATAATATGTCCAGCGCAGCTGGCTGATCTTCTTATATGAGAACAGCCAACAATTGGCGCCATTATTAATTGCATATCCCATGTACGACAGAACAATAATACCAGAACTATAAAACAAAACAAAAATCGCAATTCATCACGACTACTATCAGCCAATAATATTTCACGACCAATATCGACACGGATGTCGCTTACAAAGTGTTAATCCAGCCATTATGAACAATGCCTAGGTATTGGATGAAACCACAGATTAATGAAGTTTCGCGTATGAAATTGGTCCTTTTCAAATTGAGTGTAGTAGTTTGTCAAATGATTTAATTACGTATGTACGTGAATTTTAGGTGTAGAATGATCTTGATATTTATGCTGTATGTATGTTTGGTTTTGAAGTTGTTTATTTTGTACGGGATTCTGGTGGACTGATTATAATAATAATTTGTAAAGTTATTTTGTGGCAAGTTGGGCGATTTGTCATTTGATTGTACTTACGCTGGTTTAAAAAAAGTTACTTACTTGAACTTCTTTGCAGTGCATCTTTATATGCGTTTAAAAGCTGTATAAAATACAAAAGATCCTAAAATGCTAGTAATGGGTTCTGTTGGTTATTCTTTAAGGCGTTATCAATTTATTTCCCAAATATTATGGTATGTATAGAGGTAGATTCTCAGACAGTGAGTTTAGTCCTGGTTTAGGTACTATGAAGAATTAATTCACGAATTTTACTTAATTGTAAGCTAGACAATATAAAAGTAAATGATTGAGTTTAGCGTCCAGCCGGGGACGCTTCGATAACATGTCTTGCTAGATGCAGGCTCTGAGTAAAAAAGGATTAATTGCTAGGTACTGACTGTATGCCGGGAACAAGAGGATCACCAATATAACTTTTAGTCGTAATTCAAGGCTTTACTTAGTTTTTTCACCGCGCGCAGTTATTGATGCCGGCCGGCCATTGCTTAGATTCGAACTGAAGTTGCTAGCTTGATGTCGAGAGATGGCGCTAGAGATGCGCAGTTTTCTGATGACGTAAAATAGGGAGGAGAAAGTTGGAAAGAAAGAAATAACCCAAAGCCTGTTCAGTTAAAGATATAAATTAACAGAACCATATACCTAAACTAAAAAACAATTACCTAATGAAGAAGCAATCAACACACTCACCATTTTTTTTGTACTTTTATTTACACAAAAAAAGCTTACAAAGTCTGATTGATCTCTATTATCTGAAGCCCTCTATATACCTCTTATATGCAACCTCCTTTCTTCACTATAATAGTGACAGGTCCTTCACAAAACACGAGGAAATCACGCCTCACTGACCAAAAGATTTTTGTAAAGAAAATCAAACAAAGCCTTGGGTTAAGTTGATTTATTTTATCTTTGGAGACCTTTCATGTAGGTGACAAATACGAGGTTATGTGAGATAGAAAAGTTAAGGATCGTTGTTCAAACGAGAAAAGCTGGGTAGCTGTAGGTGTATAATGTAGGTGGACTTTATTATAGAAAGTAGATTTTTCAACGCTATTGTTTAAGCAGCCTGGGGAACTGACTTAGATCTTGACTTAAAATTCAGTCACTATATGTAGGTATCTCTTTTCGATATATATACTGTTGACGCCAAGGCTTGCGTTTGCAACTAAATATTTTGACTGGAATGGACAAACGACCAAATGCCTTCTACTATTTTGTTTATCGTACTCATATATTTATTTATATTTTCCAAATACGTGCATTCTTACTAGGTAAATATGCATCGAAATACTCAGACTTTCACTTATGTAGATAAAGGAGATACGACGTGATCTAAAAACCAACTAGCAAAAATATATGCCACATTATTTTTGTATTTCTCTGCTTATTCCTACGGGAAAACTTTCGCGGTGTTGTCTCACAAAACTGTGTGTAAATCGTTTATCATTTCCTTGGCCAAAACGAGGAAGAATCGCGTGAAAAAGGTTAAGGTTTCCGCATTCGCTGCACGGACCAATGCCATCAATCTATCAAAAGTTAGTGATTTGGTTTTTCTATCTCATTCGTTTAATTTAGATCGGTATCGCGGCAATGTAATATGGGTTTACTGGTCTAGTCTCAAGAGCGAGGTAACTGGTAGCGTTGAATCATGGGGTTCTATTGCTACGGTCAGTTTTTCTGTAATACCTATTACTTAGAACTTTAATAACGAATGCATAGAGTAGTTTTCTCGTAAAACCCCGATTGTGAGTTATGTAATAATTTTCAGTATGACAAATCATAATCTGCGATTTGTAATATTCTCAAACTTTTATATTGCCAGATTTTTGGTTGTGTTATGTACACAACCAAAAATCTGGCAATATAAAAGACCAAGTCTATTATCTATATAAATTCCAAAAACCCAAGTAACATATTAAAAGACCAAGTCGATTATCCATATAAATTCCAAAAACCTTAACCATATTTTAGCACGGGAGCTCATAAAAACTTAAAATTCAAGGTCCCCTCATTACAGTAGAAGGTTGGATCCCAATAACCCAGAAATCTGAGGGCCGAAACATTATGCTGATCTTGTAAGGAACCCACGTAGTCGCCCCGTCTACTGAATATTTTATAACGGAACCCTAAATTGTGACGTGAGGTTTTTTTGCAATGGATTTTTGGTACCTAATATTTTGGAGTTTGTATGCTGTTAAAGATTTTCATTTTTAAATAAGCATAAAAATCCTTATTTAAAAATTAAAATAATGTTTTATATCCTTAGAAAGAAAATTCGAAATAATAATAACGCGATCTTATCATCATAGTCGGACAATAATATAAAATAAAATATAGTTAAGCAGAATAATAAAGGTCAACATGGGATTATAGACGACCAAAATGATAATAATGAATATTATGAAGTACAAAGCATTTCTAGAATTTATAAAACAGAAAGAATGAAAAATGAAAAGAAACTTAGCAGTAGGTATACATTATTATAGGTATTCCACAAAATTAAAGCTAAATCTTCCACCAACTGTAACATTAGACATGAAATAAGTGCAAGTAAGTAACTTAATAGAACCCAACTTTGCTCAAAGGCACTTCTAGCACTAAGTACTGTTAAACCAGAGCTTTGAAACTTACCCTAGAATTAGTTTAATAGCTGAACTTGCTACTTTCTGAAATAAAACATGTTATTATTTCAACACTTCGTGGAATTAACACTTTTCTGTTGAACTGTACTTTTGAAACGTGTAAAATATGGGGGTATTACTTTTGCTTATATTTTTTTGTGAAACGGTGTATTTTTACCCGATAGCTGACGAAGGGTTATATTTATTTATTAGACCATTATTATTTGTAATATAAAACTGAAAAAAAAAAATTATTCCAAAATATATACAGCCGTGTACTGGGGCCCGATTATCCTAATTTTGCTTAAGGGACATACGATTCACATTCGACTGAGATCCAATCCCGACTCAATTACGATTGAAGCGTATGTGGCATTCCGCTATTTTTTCTTTGAAATAAACGTTTTTATCCTTTTCTGTCATTCAATAATGAATCATTTTGTCTGCAAATGATTAACGATTGCAATATGATTGTAGAGCAAACTACCGTATAGACCAAAATCACCAAAATAGCAGACCAATCGAATGTCGTTGGAATACGATTGGTCTTATATTAGTAGCAGAATGCCCGAAATGGTTAAAACTGCTATTGCGATCATAAAGGGAAATGCCCATTTGATAAAGAAGGTTTGGCCAAGTAATGCCCAAGAAAGAAACAAGTTGTAGGCATTAGAGTTGACATCGTAGATAACGAAATAACTAAAAATGTTTACATAGAACTTGGTGGAACATCACAAACTGTAAACAGAAAATAATGCTAAAAATACATACATATATTTTTTAAGTTTTTATTCAATCCAATACTTAAAAAATATCCAGTACTGAATCCAATGTAAAGCCAAGGTCGTCATCGGGGGCGGGTACGGGGTCCATAATCGTAAACATTCGTCGAAATATCAGAAACGCAGTAAGAAAAGATACAAGTCGTAAGAGCACAGCACAAACCAAATTGTGAAATACGAAACGTCAACGATAAACGTCAACAAACAAGAGCATTAGGGATGGGACGTAGGATCAATTTATCGAAAAATCTATATTTGTCATAAACCGAAAACACGGAATCCTTGAAAGGAGTCGCATAAAATCGTGTTTAAAGGTACATCAATCACCAAACATTTTGTTTAATGATAACAATACAATGAATATATATTTACAAATATTTTTTTTAGTTTATTAGAAAATATTTAAAGAAAATCGATTTTCAAGAACCGGTTTTTAATAAATCGACTTTTTCAATATGGGTTTCAATCCCTAATTCTCTATTTTGACAAGACTGTCATGATCGTTACAGCGGAAGCGGAAGTATTTTAACAACTGAGTTCTGAATAATTTCATCTTTTTTTTTCCGGGGTTTTTTATCAGATAAATACTCGCAATATTTAAATTAATTATTTAGTATTTTTATTGTATTTATCACATAGATGGGCAAGTACTTGGCCAAGAATGGGCATTTCCCTTTATACGATTCAATTTCTATTCGATTTTGACATTATTAACTTAGGAGAATCGGGCCCCTGGTCTGTAATGTTAACTTTCGCCAGCGATTTATCTCGATTCCATTTGAACTACTCCACGCTCACAGATAAAAAATTAGTACATAAACTATTCAGATATACAATCTATATTATTCCTAAGTTTTATGAAAATCCATTCAGTAGTTTTGTCTGCCGTGCTTTCGTCTAGGTACTCACTTAACCATATCAGTTAACTTGACTCTAAAGTTAAAATAAATGGTATACTCTTCTAAGTTAAACCACAACAAAAATACAAGATTCAAAACACGTGTAATCCGTACTTTAGTCGACATTAAAACACATTTATTCAGCACATTTGGCGTCCGCAAGAAAATAAAGAAAGCAACGTATTTGTTATGCAAACCGTCACCTTTGAATTATTTAGCGAAACATTTTATTTGAGACTTTCAAGAAATTATTACAGTTTTGTATCTTTTGACTTTATTTACTTTACTTTTATTTGTTTATTTAGGTAGTATTTTTCATGGTAATTATCGAGGAAATGGCGGAAAACTCAAGCGAGAGAAATAAGCTAAGGCAAATAATTACGTCTTTCATCTTTTTTTGCCGATTCTGTACCTTTTCACAAGGTTTAATTTATATTGATTTGTTAGCTTTATTAACACTACTAGCCGGTTTCTCGCGGTTTCACCCGCGTCCCGTGGGAGCTACTGACCGCACCGGGATAAAATATAGCCTATGTTACTCGCAGATAATATAGCTTTCTAATGGTGAAAGAATATTTAAAATCGGTCCAGTAGTTTTTGAGTTTATCCATTACAACCAAACAAACAAACAAACAAAGTTTTCCTCTTCATAATATTAGTATAGATAGGTAGAGTCAATCAATTGATTGTCTCGACTTTATAATGTTTTTCTTTCCATCAATTTGTTGTCAAAAAACGAACTTCATTTGAAATATTGTATACCTACTAGTTGAAGTCATTTTGGTCCTTATTGAAAACTTAGACTAGTTCTCTAGTTTATTACACATTTAGAAAAGTAGACTATAGGTACTTACTATTAGAAAAATTATATTTAGTATAGTGGTGGCTTAGTAATTCGTTTACTTTATAAATTATATGCCAGTAGTGGATATAATCAGATTTATTAATATACTATTCCCAAAGGTTAAATGCTGAAAAAAAATACATTTTAATCTATATGAAAGGCCACACTACTTTAGTTTATAAGATAAAAAATGTAAAGCTTTGTTTACCATGCCATTTATAAGTTGTTGAGAATGTAGGCGCATTTGAAAATAATAGACCAAGATTTTTTACAACTATTTTACTAATTTGAAACAGCTTCATCATCAAATAGATATTACGTAGTCTAGAATATAACTCAAAAGCATGTTTTTAATTACGATTTAAACCCCCTATTAGCTCCTTACGACTAGCCTAATCAAACAATTAGCAGGAAAACCTGAAACGTAAACCTGAACGTAGCTAGTAATTCAAAATAGGATACCTATAATAAAAATCATTACCCTCATTTAAGGCGACGAATTGGTAAACAATAATTCCATAACCGGCACGCGCACCTAAGGGGCCAAGAGGGGACGGAGCGTCTGAGCGGGGCGAGGATTACGCGAGATACGCGCGCTAGCTTATAACTAAAAGTCGTAAGCGACAAAATGGTTTTGTAATTTTATTATTTAGAAATGATAATTTGATAAAAAATCCTTCTACAATTTTAAAGAGTATGTATATACTCAACTACGAGAAAAGTTAAGAGGCTTATATCGGTCCCGTTTGCCCATAATATGTGAATCTCTTTTTAAAAAGAGGTATGTTTGATATATTTTTCTCTGTTATAAAAGTTACTTAATCATGTTTTAAAGTCTAACAAAATAAGGTTTTTATCATGAACTTTCAGGTAACCAAGTTGTATTTTGATCCGTTTTGTATTTACTGAGAAAAATTGAGATCATTGGCGCCAAAATTTCCAATTCGTCCTCTTAAAACAGTCAGGTAACACTGCAAAAATACCAGCTTGGCTTCACCCTTCAGCATTGATTCCATTATCTGTCTTGCAAATTGTAAACTCCCTAGGGTTGCAAGGTTGAGCGGTGGTCTAGAAAAATAAAATTATATAGATGTAATTCTCGCAGGCCTTTTCAAGGCACTTTCAAGGGTATACTTGTATGCAAAAAATGTCGGTCTGATAAAAAATATTTCAAAGTTTAAAAAAATAATCATGAAAATATTTAAAAGTCGGTGCGAAAAGAAAGAAAGTAAGGAGCGATTATTTTTATGTCAGTATTAAAGAAGTCAAGTTGTAATATGATATCGGTCAGCAAAATAGCAATTTTTGTATGCAAACGTGTCGGTCTTTAGGATAATTTGACTGCCATCATTTGGGGTTTTTCTAGCGATGTCTTTTGTGTAATAAGATATTTTTACTTTCCTTTGTCACTTCATATTAATTGGATTTTTCCAAGTTGGTGTTTAGGTCCGAAATAATTGGATTATTTTGTGGCTTTTGATAATTTTGTATTTAGAATTAAATTTATTTGTTATTTAGCATTAAATAGACCTAGAAGCATGCTATTCAGACTGCAATAAATAACGTTCTTAGTTGTCGAATAAAAAAGGGTCCATTTTTTTCATTTTATTATAACTTTGTTAACATAACTTATTACACCAATGTGGCCTTTTATTTGTCACAGAAATTAAAAGGCCTGTTACTGATTTTTATTTTCTTTTACCATAATTAAAATCTTATATAAAATTAGTACCCAAAGCAAATTTTAGACTATCATGCACAAAATCTTGCTAAACAGCACCTAAGTAATAACTTATTTACACTAGTGGTGGCAAAACATTAGATAATATTAGATAAATATGTAGAGAAAAGACGCTCTTGATTGCCAACAACTATTCATATAACTATGCCGCTTTGAAGTTGGCTTCTAGTGACTGCGCAGCGGTCAAAATGCTTAAACAAAACACTGTTGCGCATGTCCGAGTTGTTTGGCTAATTTCCGAGCAGTAAAAATAGTTGACACGAATTTTTATTCTATGTTAAAAGGGCACAAATGCACATTAATATTTAGATTATCACTTAAATCCTTTTTATATGACTATAAACTAATCTTCTACACACTTCTACCACTAACCAATTCTACTTCTTGATATTTATTTTATATTCTTCTTTCTTCTTCTCCTTTCTGCTTTCTGTCGTCGGAACTGTATCTATGTGTGCACAAGTAAGATTTGTTGGTTTGTTACCTTTTTTATAAATGCAACCAATTTACCTACTTCTGTAGAAGACAGATACATCCTTCTAAATGTCATATGTATCCTCTTAATTAAAAGGATCTATTTCAGATTAGGGATAGAATTTGTATCTTTGGCAAATCATAAAACTTGGATCCTGTTCTATATTATAAAGTGTAAAATTTAAAAAAAAGCAGGGCAGCAAGCATAGGAAAATTTTTGGCCTATACTTATTGTGTATCTGTCTTCTATAGTTTGGTTATTGAATGGGTCAGATTAGTGCTTATTATAATCTATTAGATCGGCTTTCTGCTTGTAGTAATTCTATCTTAATTATAAGCATTTAAAAATATAATAATGTATTTATTAATTCCACCTAGTCATATTTACAACCACGATATATGAACCACGTAATATTTACATAGATCTTAGGCCTCAGTCGAACTAAGTTAACTTCAAATGGCGAGTTTCTGGTTTTATCAAAATTTCTAAAACGATAAAAGATCGCACTTACACAAAAGGCGAGAAAGGAGTTTAGTTGGTGTTATTCCAATTTCATAGTCATTACTTGTATGAGCCTGTTATACTGAGTTATTGTAGGTACTACTCATGTTATTAATTTACGCCAGTTTAATGTTGCCTTACAACAATGTATAATGTTTAATGTTGTCGTTGTGTTTGCGATTACGATTGTGCAGTACGATAGACAGAAATAACACCCATTAATTACAAAAATAACGCACACAATAAAGTATCTACCGATACTTACAATCAGTTAGTCCAGTTAAATAGTTTAATACTTTTTCCTATCACTTCCAGAAAATAATACCACCAAATGCATAAAAACAGACCCAACCCACAAAAAACGAGCACTTTACACCATCGAAATAATTCACGATCGATTCCCAAATCGGTAATCGGTATCAAAAAGTCCCGATCGTACAAACCACGTTAGTTGATGGAGCCGCGCAAATACGTCGCGCCACGGACCGTGAAATTGGTGAATCGGTAACACGGGATACGTGTTAATCTAACTTGAAACCTAGATTATTATGTTCTGGGATTTGATAGGTATATTTGATAGGTGTTATTAATAAAAATGGGGTTCGTAATTTTTTTGGTTCGGGATTCCACTCTGAGACTTTAACCCAAGTTTACCACACGTAAACCATATTCTTTGAGGGAGAACAACGTGATACGCTGCATCATCATTATTAGTCAATTCATCAAGGAGAAATATTGAGCGTTAATCACCCTGATTGCTCAATGCGGGCTGGTGATTTCACACTTTATAAGTAGTCCGAGTTTTCCCGAGATGTTTTCCTTCACAAGGTATAGTAAAATGGTTCAACTACACCAAAAATTTTCGCAAATTGAACAAGCAATCTCAAACAAACTTCCCCAATTTGTTACAAGCGACATAAATTTCCTTCTGTAAAAATTTCCCAGATGAAGCAACGTGTGCAATTAAAATAATTTAATTGCTGAATTCCGTAATCAAAATAAATTACATTTCCATTGGATCATCAAAGAGTTTGATTACATAAAATTAAAATTTAATTGCATTCGTTTACATTTTATCTGAGGAGGGTACATAAAGTGTTACAACTGCCAGACGTGACTGAGTTTTTAATGTTATTATGTTGTACTTGCTTGTTATCCTTCAAGGTTTGGTGGATTCTTTGAGCAATTTTGGGGAATTTTATAGCGGGTTAAAAATGCCCCAGATTGTGTATCTGTATATTCTGTACTTTTAAATAAAAGTTTGATGGGTTGATTTATCATCATCTCTGCCTATGATTTCCAAAACGACCACTTGGTAGCGATCTGCGTCCAGCATATACCCCTTTTCAGATTGTCCTACCACCACGTTGGTGTCTGTAAAAAGCTGTTTTTATTTGTCTCTGGTCTTTTGTCAATTTTTAGGGTTCCGTACCCAAAGGGTAAAACGGGACCCTACTGTTTTCGCTCCTCTGTCCGTCCGTCCGTCCGTCTGTCCGTCCGTCTGTCACCAGGCTGTATCTCAAGAACCGTGATAGTAAGAGAGTTGAAATTTTCACAGATGATGTATTTTTGTTGCCGCTATAACAACAAATACTGAAAACTAAAAAAAAATATTTAGGGGGGCTCCCATACAACAAACGTATTTTTTGCTCATTTTAAATACTACCCTATTTACCAATGAGTTAATTAACAATGTCTAATTTATTTGTACGTTGACAGACCGCCCCTTGTCAAATCTCATTACTTAAGTTAGTTACTGAACGATTCTCAGTTGATGCTTAGCCATAATTGAGGCTTGTTATAGGTTCAAAAAAATCCAAAAACACAGTTTCAATTATTTTAGTGATCCCCTAAAAATGTAAGCGTAAAAACACTAAACTTACATTTTATACCAAACTCTAATGACACAATCTCGCTCCCTACAAATAAAACACGACATGGTTTACGCCAAAAACATTTTTCAGGCTGAAAATGAAAAAAGGTAGGAGTATAGCCTACCGTTGAGATTTATCTACGCATAGTCAGCACAATTCACGTGCTCGTTTACTTTTTGTTCAAAATAGGGTATGTTCTAACGGGCGTTCCTATCCCATATTCTATCCATCCCTACTTCCCTACTAAAATTTTAAATGCGAAAAGCGAGTAACTCTGTCTGTCTGTATCGCTTTCACGTCTAAACCACTGAACTGATTGTAATAAAATTTGGTACAGAGATAGAGTTGACCTTGAGAAAAGAACATAGGATAGTTTTTATCCCGAACCTTTGAAGAATTCTCTTGGAAACGCGATATAACCGAAGCCGCGGGCGGAAGCTAGTCTTTATCTATCTCATCAAGTACTCAATAACCACAAGTATATGTAAAAATTCTATAACTAATTTTTTATAACAATACAAATTGCAATGCCTCAGGCAACTAAGTTTTAAAAACGTGAAAGATACTCAACAATTTATACCTACACTTAATTCGGTGAGGTTTTGATAAAATTTAAGCTAAACCAAGTTATACTTGAAAGGCAATAATGTTATTCGGCGTAATTTTCTGTAAAACAATAGGACGGTTGTAACTTTATGATCTAACTAGCCGTTTTCCCGCGGTTGCACCCGCGTCCCGTGGGAGCTACTGCCCACACCGGGATAAAATATAACCTATGTTACTCGCAGATAATATAGCTTTCTAATGGTGAAAGAATATTTAAAATCGGTCCAGTAGTTTTTGAGTTTATCCATTTCAACCAAACAAACAAACAAAGTTTTCCTCTTCATAATATAAGTATAGATTTAAATATGAACGAATTATTTTTTTCCACACAAAACAGATATTGTGATAAACCCTGTTGAAATCACATTTTTTTTTCTTAGCCTGTACTGTCCCACTGCTGGGCAAAGGCCTCCCCATTTTGCCTCCACACCTCTCGATCTTTTGAGTCCTCCCCACCAATCAGGGTTGTAGGCATCCAGGTCATCCCGCCATCTCTTCCGGGGCCTACCATCATCACAATAAATCACCATAATTATTTTAGATTATATTATATCAATATTATTTTAGATTTTTTAAACTGTAATTCCACATTATGATAATAATCATAATAATATTTGCATGCTGGTTAAACGGCGAGACATGTGAAACACATACCTACTGTAACATCTTGTAATACCATACCATGTTTCTAGCAAATAAAATTCTGATTTCATAAATCTTGAAATATCCTGTAAAATGTAATGATTTCAGTAACACGATGGAAAACAAGAGACGCTCGTAAATAAGTAGTACACTTAATTTTAATTTGTCAAATTGAGCGCGGCAGGCACTCGTTTTAATGAGCTCCAAATAATATATTTTGGAAGTACTGACATTATCATAATGAAAATTTACAGTATAAGTAGAAATGGTTTAATAATTTATTAATCTAGGTACTACATAGATATTAATCAAGCTCGTGTTATTTAAAATGCTTTCTTGCAAAAAAAAACTTGTTCAATTAAGAGACGCTTTTTCCCATTTGAACAATAATTATAATAATTATGGCCTTACTACAAAAACTTAACCACCTGTTTTACACTTGTCTAAAAAAATTGTGGCTGCAAAATGAACCATATGTCAACGTCATAATTTGTCATTTTTTTGGACAAGTCTTAAACTGACGTTTAAAAGTTTTAGTGGTAAGACGGTTAAAGTCTAGAAAAAAGTCTTAAGTGTGTTAGCAACAACACAATATACCTAAGACACCTACTACATGGAAAGAAATGTAGACGAAACAAAAACACAATGATATACAAAATGTAGAGGGAAAACAGAGAAACAGAAACATAATATTACTTAAGATGTTTCAATACCCATTTATCTATCCGAAAAACTGAAACTAATACTCTAAAATCTAGTTCAATAGATCTGCTTACTCAGGCCACGGGAAACTAAGCTCCTGTATCTCTCTTTTTACAATAAATAGCCCCTAAATAAAATACACTAGTATTCCAAACTGATATAAGTACTCATCTACTCACTATTCTCAACGTTACTCTGTGAAGCACTGGAATACGAAATCAGGTATCAGTCCTCCTACTTAGATAATTGAACCAACTGGACAGACCGTTGTCGTGATTTCTCCTCTGCCAAAGGTACAACAGTGCTGATAGATAAACAATGTTGATATACATTTTTATTTCACATGTATAGACTCAGTTTTAAAATAAAAAAAAAAAACTTAAAACTATGTAAATCAGAAGAATTACTAAATTAATTGAATCATTTATTTTAAGCAGTAGCTTTTTTGTTTAATATGCATTTGTGTAAAAAGTCTCACCAATATGGTTTAACTTGGTAAAGGGCCTATTCAAATGGAGTATATTATATCGTTATGTATCTTTTATCGTGTACATATGACGATGTGATCGGAAATGTATGAGTGTGATTGTAAAATTTAGTTACGTTGTTACCTTGCCTAAATAGGCCGACTTTTTCGCGTAAAGGCATTTGTGCTCATGGCGTTTCCATTTTGTTAAATGCTCTCAGCCCTTCGAACTATGTTTGACATATTAAATTCAACCCCCGTAGGTTATATTTTCGGGTAAAAATACGCTTTTTATTTCGATTTCGCGTTTCTGATGTGAATTGATTATTCTGTTTATTGGTTTCGTAGAAAGAATAAATAAAACATTGAGTTTGGTCAAGAAAGTCGAAAGTAGGACACGGTTTTGTATTTCGCTTTGTAACACTGTAACCTGATTATGTCGGTGGGTAGTTGATATAGCACGAATGTTAAAAACATGATATTATGGTACGAACGATGTTATCCTACTAATATTGCAAACGCGAAAGTTACTGTTTCGGATGCTTCTTCCGTTTTCAAGCAAAAAAATAATGGATGGATTTTGATGAGACTTGGCAGTGTCATAGCTTATATACCAAAACAGCGTGATGGTTACTTTTTATTCGAGTTCTGTAGATAGTTAATTCCCTCGGGAAGCGGGTGAAGCCGTTGGCGGACCCGAGTTTTTTAAAATATAGTTAAGTACTCGAGTTGATACCGAGAGAGGAACCATTAATCCGATCATTATGTCCTAAGTTATTGTTTAATTCCAAACATTTTTGCAATTAACTAATGAATAGAGTATTTTAGTGATCTTAAAGTATAGACGTTAACGGAACTCACGTTAATATAAAAACCAAAAACATAGTGCTATTTACGTATAGCGTAGCAGGTAAGAAAAAATTTCTTCCACCAAAAGATCAAGAAAACTTTTTCGCCTTTTTTAATTTAACTTGGACTTTTATAGGTAAACTGTAAACTCGTTGTGGAGAAAACTTTTCAAGGCTTTTACTTTAGAGGTTTAACTATATTAAAAGGTCAAAACGTGATTCGTTTAAAATATCCCGAAGGAGAAAAAGTAATAGTTTACTTTCGTCACATTTTTAAACTGAAGACATTTGACATAACAGACAAATGACACCATTAAAGTTTCTGCACACTATAGACTAAACATTGGTCGACGGTTAACCCGGTGGTTGGAACATTTTTTTTCTTATATCTTGATTCTAATCAAGGCTTTTAGTCGGTCTGATACTGGCTAAATACCTGATCTTTTTAATGTACCATTTATCTTCATACTGATTTATGAGCCCAAACAAACTATCGGCCGACGAAAAGTTTGCAGCACGCGAGTTACTCTTAGACCTAGTTTACAGGTCTCGTCACATAACTATGCAGCTTTGCAGTTGGCTACAAAGGACATCTTTTAGAAATAAAAAATCGTGACATTTTATATGACAGCAAACCAACTTTTCACAACTTCACATGCTCAGTTGCATTTGTAATGTATACGAAAATACAATGTATCCGTTTTATCTCGGGTATCCTCATGAAGACTGCCCAGAATTTGAAATCCAGTCATGTATTGCTTGCACGGTTTGTTTAGGTATGCGGAAGACATGGCTGAAGCTGGTAACTTATATCTATTGACTTGTGAAGGCAATAAAAGTTAGAATGAAGGTTTAAAAATTGTAGGTAGTTTGTAGGTAGTTATAGGTACTATGCAGAATTCGAGTGTGATAATAAATGAATAGGTGTAATAGTGTAACTATATTTGGTAAATAATAGATTTATTTACCCCATATTTCAGACCATAGACTTCCTATTTTTTTGGACTTTCTTAAGCATGTACCTACGTTTAAAAATGAAAACGCTTAACACCGAACCATAAATAGATATTCGTTAGTTATTCTATATATTTATAACTACTAATTATTAGAATATTATGATTCGAATACAATATTAAGACAAATTTAATGAAACTAAATGTAAATATGGTCGATTAAGGTCATTTAAACCATTCGTTTGATCAAAAATAATTTCTAACAATTTGTCATTACTGATAGTGGTTAAGGCAAGAATTTAAGGCTCCGTTTGTTGTTTTCTTTAATGAAGTTGAACCTTACTAGTACTATACCTAGAAAAATAAGTGTAAAGACAATTTATATAAATTTTAATATGTTGTACTGCGTTGTATAAATATGTTGGCAGTACAGGTATAAGTAAACCTGAAAAAAAAATCGAAATCCAAAGATCCAATTGGTTACAAGAAAACCAGAAACTTGCAAAACTAATGCTAGACTTATCCAAAACTAAATCAAAAACTATTTAATACACTGTGTTATATAGCTAGGAACAATTTTATTAGATAACGCATTCCAGGATGCAGGTAAGATTGAAGTAAAAAATAAACGCATAAAACTAGGCTAGAGATCAACAAAGATCCATCTTCATTCGCAAACCATTTGATAAAATTTTGAAATAGTAAACCAAAAGGCATTTTTTCAGACCCCTAATTGTCTAATTTGATCACAGATGATGACAACCCCGTGGCTACTGTGAATGAAGCTAATCATCTGGCAACACTACCGGAGGAAGAGGCAGTAGTCGCCATGATGGGGTTACCAAGAGCTGGGGAGATCACCAGAGCTCAGCTCAGGATTAAAGAAAGCAAGGAGTTTAAGGTAAGTGATCTTTACTGGTGGTTTAAAGTGCTGGAGTGGAGACCACGGACTAGCAAGCGCAGCGTAGGACGTCCACCAGCGAGGTGGACAGACGACCTTATAAAGGTCGCCGGAAGACGCTGGATGCAGGTCGCTTCCAACAGGTATCTGTGGAGATCAAAGGGGGAGGCCTATGTTCAGCAGTGGACGTCCTATGGCTGAGATGATGATGATGATGATGATGATCTTTACTGTAAGATTGTAGGATTTAGATGGTGTTACACTTATTTGAAGATCAATATCGGTCATTCCTGCTATTTATGGAACGAATTCCAATCGATATGATTTAGATTTTTGTACGGTGAGTAAGCGATCACAATTTTGTTTCGAACCTAAAAAAATCTGTATATACCTAGACAAAAAGAAAGACCGTTTGTGAGAGTTCATACAGTATCTATACAAGAAATAATAATTATCAACATAATCTCTAGAAAACTGGTTTACCCTACCTACAGTCTTTAATTTATTTAAATTGAGTTTTCATCAATTTTACCATCATGTTCATTATCATCTAGTAACTCATTACCATCTAGTTTAAGATCAGTACAATCTTTTTTTCTATTATTTCAGAATACAGTAGACAAACTAGTACAAAGAGCAAACGCATCAATTATAATAGGCACGTCTTCGTGGAAGGAACAGTTTTCGGAAGCGTTGACTGCCAGCTCAGGTATGTTTAGATACAGTATAAGCTAGAATAAAAGGCAAGAATATAGGTTCATCTTTCTTTCTCTCTGCTGGATTGCTGTCCTATCAGACTACTAGAATGAGGGATTGACAGACACAGAGATTGTGAGGTACACTTAATGTACTACAAGCAACGGCGAGAACAACCACCGTGGCCGAAAGTTGGAAAGTTGGCCGTTAGAATGGTCGAATAAATCGGGGAATATTTTCATTATCATTGAACTCATGCCTGTTATATGATTTTATGTATAACTGGTAATGTAGGTAATTGGTAAGAGTATAACTAAGTAAAGGACCTTGGGGACACCTGGACTTTCACCTTGCATGGTGATTAACGCTCATTCATCCTCCATGCCCTACCGAAAAAAGTTGAAAAAGTCGCTAATTATTGGTATACCAGTAATTGAAATATTGGTACTATTTGTAGGTTCTGATGATCCTGACGAGCCACCTTCGTGCTTCGACTATGTGCTGCACGTCGTCACCTTGTTCTGGAAGATTGTGTTCGCTTTGATACCTCCTACTGGTAAGTTTTTCTTTCTCCTTATTTTGAATTTCAACAACAATTTGAAAATTATTTGCCAAAATGTAATTTACAAGGAGTAGAAGTAGTTCTTTTCTTTCTCTTCGTTTTTACGACATTGATTGCTGAAGCTTAATTTACCTATAAATTATGTAGTTTAAGTATATATTATACATATATCTGTTCTTAATCAGCCTACACCATGTTCTGGCACATTTGACCGAAAGACGAAGAACTGATTCTATACACCATGTAGCTATTATTTTTATGTTTTCCCAAATTAAAACAATCTTAAAAACGAAATCTCCTTTCCAATACAGACATAGGCGGTGGCTACGTCTGCTTCGTAGTATCAATCGTCTGCATCGGGCTGGTGACAGCCGTCATAGGCGACGTGGCTTCCCACTTCGGCTGCACCCTCGGCATCAAGGACTCGGTCACAGCCATCGTGTTCGTCGCGTTGGGGACCAGTATACCTGGTGAGTTCTACCTTATATAGAAGGATATAAGGCTTATTTTCGTGCAGCGGTAATTGAGGTGCTTATGACGTTCTTAAATTTTGGTAGGGTCTTTTAAGTCCGGTGTCAAAGGAGGATTTTGTCGTCTCCCGAGCCTTTTCCCAACTATGTTGGAATTGGCTTCCAGTCTAACCGGATGCAGCTGAGTACCAGTGTTTTATAAGGAGCTACTGCTTATCTGACCGTGGTCTAGTCGTGGTGGCCTTGTGGGCAAAGAACCAACCTCTCGAGTATGAGGGCGCGGGTTCGATTCCAGGTCAGGCAAGTACCAATGCAACTTTTCTAAGTTTGTATATACGTTCTAAGTATATCTTAGACACCAATGACTGTGTTTCGGATGGCACGTTAAACTGCAGGTCCCGGCTGTCATTGAACATCCTTGGCAGTCGTTACGGGTAGTCAGAAGCCAGTAAGTCTGACACCAGTCTAACCAAGGGGTATCGGGTTGCCCGGGAAACTGGGTTGAGGAGGTCAGATAGGCAGTCGCTTCTTGTAAAGCACTGGTACTCAGCTGAATCCGGTTAGACTGGAAGCCGACCCCAACATAGTTGGGGAAAAGGCTCGGAGGATGATACTTACTGCTTATCTGACCTCCTCAACCCAGTTACCCGGGCAACCGCGCACCCCTTGGTAAGACTGGTTGTCAGTCTTACTGGCTTCTAGTACCCGTAACGACTGCAAAAATGTTCAATGACACAAATACCTGGTGAATTCTACCGTATGTAGAAGAACATAAGGTCTTTTTTCGCAAAGCCTTGGGTGAGGTGCTTATTATGACGTTTTTAAATTTTGCCAGGGTTTTTTAAGGCCTGTGTCAAAGGAGGATGTTGTCATTAAAGGTGCACTAACTAATTAGAAAATAAAACTTCTATATAAAATGAAGGAGAGAAAAATAACAATATCACGGTGGTGTGAAAGTTTTATTCTGAGTGACTTTGTTCACGGTTTTTAATTAAGTTTTAAAGCAAAAAAGTTTTATGAGTCTCCAGTCTTTACTTGACGGTCTAAAGAAGTCTATGATATCATACATTTTGTAGTGTTTTTTTTATTATATAGAAATATAAATATGTATCACTTTGTTCAAAAGCTAAAAACTATTCCGACATGAAAATGCTCCGTACAACATTGTCCAATATTTAAAGCAAACATAATTTGCTAGATCCGCTTCCATACAATGTTTTCATGTTATCTAGAAAGGTAGCTTGGAGCCATACTTGTGTTCTTAGCTAACAAACCGCTTACGATGGCTCCACAAGTCCTCGCTTCATCATTGGATCCAACAATGTCCCAAACTATTGGGTCACAACTTAGCATTGGGCATTACGCCAACATTGGTCGTTCTATGACAAGTCTCGTAAGGTAAGCTAAAGGTGAGATTTCACCATTCATATTTTCGTATGCGGTAGTGCGAAAAATGTTTCTTCTGGTCTACTCGCTCTAGGAAACAGTAACAAATTGCATAAAAACAGTTCTAAAAAGTCCGCCCAGAAGTGGACTCACAACTACGCGTAGGTACATTTTGTACATTTTGTTGGTAATTTTGGTGGAACCTCGCCAGCAAGCTTGCGTTTGCTCCACGTATTGGTACAAATGTTGGCATCAACAGACTTTGGACGAAACTGCTTTGAAAAGAGTTTGTCGGAAAATCTTTGAGATTTTTATAAGCTGCTCTTTGAAGATTTGTACGTGTTTTCGCTTTGTTTGGTTTGAATGTTTCTTTTGGAGAAAGATGTACGTTCGACGTGGTCTAAAATGTGGTATTTAAAATCGTATTTCGATAAGTACTTGAGATTTCTTTCTTAAGAAATATTCTGGAATGGAGTTATATCTAGTGATAGAATTAATAAGAAATATCACTTTATCTAGAAGCCAATTATGCTGAAAAGGTTTCTGATTATGAAACAAAGGGCTTGTTTATTGGGGAGTGATAAATATTTATGAAAGAGGAGAATAATTGGCTCTCGAAATATACTTACAGACAAATAAAATATGTTTTATTGCGAACCTCAGCGATTTGTTTATTTAATATCGAGATTGACTGATCGTTGGAAAAATATATTTAAGACCATTTTTAACCCCCGACGCAAAAACGACGGGGTGTTATAAGTTTGACGTGTGTGTGTGTGTGTGTGTGTGTGTGTGTGTGTGTGTGGGTGTATGTGGCATCGTAGCTCCCAAACGGATGATGCGATTGTAATGCGGTTTTTTTTGTTTAAAAGGAATGTCATTCGGGAGTGTTCTTAGCTATGTTTGATGGAAATCGGTTCAGGTCTTCAAGGTCATCAGCTCGTTTGTAAGGTGTGATAGGAATGTTACATGCTCAGTTTACTTGCAATCATATGTGGGATCTGAAATTTGAAACACTAATGTCTTCTGGAACCACTGAGCTGGTCTGCTGTTAGGGCACGAAGATAGGAGACGTAACCCTGAACTGCCTTTTAGTAAACCCATCGAGTTTGGGCTCGTTGAATTTGTCTTGACGAGTTCTCTTCATGTTTCTAATTGACGAGAACCTGATGCTGGAAATGGGATTTGGCGGATGAAACCCCGGAATGCCGGAATGAAACCCTGGAATGCCGGAATGAAACGGATAAACCGATTTATATTTTTACCAAAGGTTAATCTTTATTGTTTCTCAGTCTGTGCAATTCTCCCAGAGCCAGTTTGTCATGAGGATTGTTAAACAGCTTCCTTTGGCCGAGATCGCCTATAGCGACCCCATCTTAAAATAAAATAAATTAAATGAAGGAAAAGTTAAGGAGCTCCTTTAAAAAGCATGAAATAAAATTAAATTATAAATTTAAAAAAACCCCCGACTCAAAAAAAGTACGCAATTATTATGACAAAAGGTTAAAAACGCTAAACCCTCTAAAAAGCAAAAAAATAACTTTTAACACTACGTAAGTACCAACTAAAGCATGTCAGACTAAACTAAATTTTGACGTGTCGGGGGACCGCTTTTTACCTTCAAATATACTTACATAAATCAAATGATAGGTACCTACCTAATTACAACATTCGTATATAAAAAAACACGAATATTAATTAGATAATTAGAGCGGTCCCCCGACACGAAAAAATTTAGTTTAGTCTGACATGCTTTAGTTGGTACTTACGTAGTGTTAAAAGTTATTTTTTTGCTTTTTAGAGGGTTTAGCGTTTTTAACCTTTTGTCATAATAATTGCGTACTTTTTTTGAGTCGGGGGTTTTTTAGGGTTCCGTAGCCAAAATGGCAAAAACGGAACCCTTATAGTTTCGTCATGTCCGTCTGTCCGTCTGTCCGTCTGTCCGTCTGTCACAGCCGATTTACTCGGAAACTATAAGTACTACAGTGATGAAATTTGATGGGAATATGTGTTGTATGAACCGCTACAAAAATATGACACTAAATAGTAAAAAAAAGAATTGGGGGTGGGGCCCCCCATACATGTAACTGAGGGATGAAATTTTTTTTTTCGATGTACATACCCGTGTGGGGTATCAATGGAAAGGTCTTTTAAAATGATATAAAGTTTTCTAAAAAACATTTTTATTAAAGTGAACGGTTTTTGAGATATCAGCTCTCAAAGTCGTAAAAAGTATGTCCCCCCCCCTCTATTTTTATAACTACGGGGTATAAAATTCTAAAAAAAATAGAGGTGATGCATGCTAATTAACTCTTTCAACGATTTTTGGTTTGATCAAAGTATCTCTTATAGTTTTTGAGATAGGTTGATTTAACTGTAATTTACGGAACCCTTCGTGCACGAGTCCGACTCGCACTTGGCCGGTTTTTTTAAATTTATAATTGCATATTGTATTTTCTTCAGAAATAAAGTGGAACCTTTGATAAACATAAGTATGTGTTGGAAGGGGCTGCGGGTTGTTTGCGGCTGCGGGTTGTTTGGGGCTGCGGGTTGTTTGGGGCTGCGGGTTGTTCGAAAGAGATACCGCGGCCCTGGTACATAAGAGGCCTATGACTGAACACGACGGTTTTTAGTCAGTAAGAGTCTGACACTCCCTCATCGCTGCTAACCCACAGCGGGAGGGGTCATTTGATGATTTTTGACGTCTTTAAAAAAAAAAAGTATGTGTTGGAAGGCTATCAGTCATATATCATTATCTGCCTAGCCTCTTTACAACTATGTTAGGATCGGTTTCCAGTATTACTGGATGGTTCTGAGTACCAGCATGCCAAAAGTGTCTATAGAAAACATCACATCATGGAATCAAAAACTCAAACATTTCCATACACCAGTAATTAATCTATACTAGATATTATAAAGAGGAAAACTTTGTTTGTTTGTTTGGTTGTAATGGATAAACTCAAAAAATACTGGACCGATTTTAAATATTCTTTCACCATTAGAAAGCTATATTATCTGCGAGTGACAAGGGCTATATTTTATCCCGGTGCGGGCAGTAGCTCCCACAGGACGCGGGTGAAACCGCGGGAAAACGGCTAGTCTTACATAAAGAGAGATAAAATATAATCCTGACTATGACATAATAACATGAGTAGGTACTCTGCAAGAATTTTGGCATCGTTGCCAGAATTCTCTAGAACAATCCTAGCGACATTATGAAGTACTTACATTATTTATGAGGTTATATAATTAATTATGGTTTCATCTTGCGGTAGTCCTTGGTAATCCATTTTCATTAATTCTTGGATATATGCCCATTATTTCGAAGAAGCTTGAAAGTAAGCGATACGATAATGGAAAAGTAAAATCTGTACAAAAATTATTAGTAAAAGGTTTTTGTGCGTCCTAAGTATCAATGTAGATGGATAGAGAGGAAGGGAAAGACCTAAGAAAAGATGGATGGATTGCCTGAAAGATGACATGAATAGGAAGGGAGTGAGTCTCAGTATGACGAGTGACAGGGAAAAATGGAAGAGGAAAACATATTGCGCCAACCCTAAATAAAATTTGCAACAGTACAGGAGGAAGAAGAAGAAAAAGATTCTTCTAACATTGTATCCTTTGAATCTACGGAACCAATACTTAAAATTCATTTACCAATATTCAGTCATGGGGTATATTATATCCCGGTAGTAGTTGTTACCTCAGGGCACAGTATGATATCAGTTAATAACGGGGGATTGCTCATTTTAGTCTAGAAAAGAAAATCGTAATAATGTAGGTAGATAGACAGTGCACAAAAGTTTATAACGTTATCACGGAAAAGGGATTTAGCTGAAACTCGAACACACGTAAATAGGACACCACTATGAATACATGATATTTATGATCTCCATCATATTACGTTATACACAATAGGTATAAGGCCTCAACCACAACAAAAGATAATTTTCTAGGAAAGTCGGCGAACAAAATTATCAAAATGGAAGATGTTATTGGTTCCTATTTAGTATCCAAAGTCTGAAGAGAAGCTTCTGTCCTTCAGTTTGTTTGTACCGAACAACGGTGCGTCCCCTAGATTCATTATTGTTCTTCTAACTTCTTTTTTCTTCTTCTTAGATACTTTCGCGAGTAAAGTAGCGGCCTGTCAAGATAAGTACGCGGATGCTTCAGTGGGTAACGTCACGGGGTCCAACGCTGTGAATGTGTTCCTAGGCATCGGGGTCGCTTGGACCCTGGCTGCTATCGTGCACTGGAGTAAAGGCGAGAGGTTCAATATCGATCCTGGGAAGTAAGTATCTGCAGAATCAATAGGACCATTGGTCACGTTAAAAAAATATGATCCTCTTTCTGGCACAGTTGATTGAAAATTAACTTGTAAAGCTTTTGGATCTTTTGCAGGAGTTTAGTACCAAAGATAATAAAAATTCAATGTAAATAATTTTGTCCAATTTGAAAACAGTCATGAACTTATCGACAAACACAGTACCAAACTACTAAAGTACACCCAAATTTTTATAATTTTCTACATCTTTAATCTTCCTGAATTTAATTCTCATCTTTTCCAACAGCCTCGCCTTCAGCGTGACGATGTACTGCTCCGAAGCCTGCCTAGCCGTCTTAGTCCTCGTCCTCCGAAGACGGAAAAGCATCGGAGGGGAGCTCGGAGGCCCCAAGACTATCAAGATCCTCACCTCTATGTTCTTCTTCTCACTCTGGCTGATTTACCTCACCATGTCCAGCTTGGAAGCCTATGACGTCATCCAGGGCTTTTAAATGTCCAAATTCTGGTAAAATTCTTGGAACTACTGAAAATTTAGCCTGTTTCTTACGACCGGTTTGAGTTGGATTATATGAATTTGCTGTAGGAAGGTTGTAAGCGACATGGTAAGGTTTGAAATAGTCTAAATATGTACCGTTGTCAGCGTTTTCAGATGGCTGTGTTAACAGCTGATGAGTTGGGTTGATTCAATACAACGAAACCTTTTTTAGAACAAAAATACAGATTTTATTAATAAGAAATTCTTCAAGAAATAAGCATCACTTATCAATTTCTATTAAATATTGTTTTATTTTTGATTTTCTGGTCTTAAAAACCTCGCAATCAGCTGCATCTGAATTCGCGCCATGATCTTTGTGCTCAAATGACTTTAGACGTCTCTCTTCCTTCTAGAACGTTCTATTTCGATAATCTTGTATAACACGGATAATAAACATTATAAAGTAGCCTTTGAGGCTGTGGTATATAGTAAATATATGGATAGAGTTATCAGAAGAACGATTCTATGCGTCATTATAGAGGTAATTTTGCTAGAACTTTGGATATTATGTGAGTATACGCCTGCATTGACCAGGCTTGCGTTGTAAAGTTAAACTATGGAATATGATTTTTTTTTTTAATATGGGTAACATTTTTTTTTTTGTTATTTTTTAATCTTCTTAGTACAGATTTTAATAGGAATTTATTACATGGTAACATAAAGAATGATTAGCTTTCATGTAGATCTGAAACTTTATTAACATACAACGAATTTCCACACTTTTACTGCAATAATATAGCGTATTTGTAAAAAATAATATATAAAAAGACTATTTTACATACAAAACGCTTCCTTTGTCAATGCATGCGTTTAAAAGTTCACGATAGGAGATTTTCCATGTAATTAAAATGTGAGATATCACCTGATTCTAATTAACGTAGTTAATTTGAAAGGTGATGATGTGTTAAAAAAGTGAGCCAAGATTTTGTATACACGGGTTTATTTAGACATGCGATTAACTATAGTAGACATCTGACGTTAGAGGTGTTACCTATTCGATTAAAATTATCGATAAAGATTAATATATCGAGTATTCGATTATAACTTTTATTTGTGTCGTAAAAAAATCGTTTTGCTAACGAATGAAAGCCAATTTTTATTATGTAAATATTATATGTTAGTCATAGAGTTACTTTTGTGTGTATTTAGTGTGTTGCCGCTAGAAATCGTTTCGTTCATGTAAATATTTGCAAATACCCAAATTATAGTGATGTTCAGTTTTATCGCCGTGTGTTTGACTTTGCTGTGATTAAAATAGTGTTGTGTCTATTCAAAATTATCGATAAAAGTTTGCGGTTTTGCTGCATCGCAACCACAAAACTAATATCGATAATGGTTGCCTTTTCGACATTCATTTGAACGATTCACGTTATTTAGTGATTTTAATAAAGAACCGTAGTTAAAGTTAACGGTACGCGTATAATAATAGTAATGAGTAACTTAATTTATGTTTCGATATACATTAACTATGAAATGGAAATTATTATTTGAATAATAACTACCTATACCTGTCGCTTCACCCGTTTGACTAGTCATTTCGAAATGGTTATCATGATCAGGCTTTTTTATTGTCCCACTGCTGGGCTGCGGCCTCCTCTCACACTGAGAAGGATTGAGCGTTAATCACCACGCTTGCTCAATGCGGATTGGTGAATATATTAAACTATAATAATCAAAATACTTTATTAAAATACAGCAAGAAGTAATTATAACTTTTCTAAAACAAAAGGAAGGCAATAATTAGGTGCTCCAGCTTAATATTGTCGATAAAGCTCCCGACTCATTCTGAAGATCGCTTTAAAAAGAGATTTAAAACTCCCATCTAAGTTCACGTTCCATAAAAGTTAGCTCGCTAGTTTTCTTACGTGACTCCATTCGGGTATAATATACAAAGAAACTAGGTACTTTTTTTATTACGAAATTATATCTTTTGAAGCTGGTTTCAAAATCTTTAACATTTTAAGATTTAACACACCATGGAAATTATTTATCCAATCCCAGACATCTAATTTTTGTTATAAAATATTGAATATTAACATTACAATTGAATTAATCTACAATTAAAAGTTTGTTTTTACAAATAAAGAAAAGATGGGAAATAGCAACTATCAATGTATCAAAAAACTCATCCTCATCGCTCTCAGCGAGGAACGAGCCCAAAAGGCTGGTAACGTACACACCATCTAAATACCCAATACAATAATATGTATTGATATTACTATTGATACTAATTATAGAATCATAACAAGCTCAGCCTTGGTTTCATAAAATTAATATTATTCGACCCAATTACCAATTAGTCGATAAAACAATTCCATTTTCAAACATAAACTTATCGATAAAACAAACCGCAGAGTTTTGTCCAATAAATTCAACGAATCATATTTATGCTAAATGCTTTTATCAATATTGATTGAATCCATGGAGAACAAAATGATTAGCGGAGGTGCCGTAACGGAAAATCTCCTTAGAAATTAGCGCGCCAAAATGCGGGTGAGCGTGGGACGAGGAACGTCACTGTCTTCGCCCTTATTCGCCTTCTTTGGACCCGACCATTTTTTGTAATACCAAAACTCGTTGACAGATGTCTCAAAGAACCCGAAGGCTTTGTTAGTTCACTCGTAACTGATCGTTTTGGTCATGCCCACCGTACTTATTTGAGCTAGAAGAAGGCGCCTGACCTACCTGCATTATGGCATCTCCGTTCATCTTTCCTTACTCCGTGATTATTTCGAGTATTCTAGTCGAATAATAGAGCACTGCAGTGTCGGTCGAATCAATCAGATAACTTTGTGGGTGTGCAGTGAATTCAACTGCTAATGGACCGAGTTTTGTTTCGTACTTTGTTGGACAAAAATGGGAGCGATTTTACTTATATTCGATTTAACATCTATTCGATAATCGAATAAACAACATTGAAAAGTTTTATCGTCAATAATATGATTTTTATTTCACTGTTGGAAAGCTACACTCTTCTCAAATAACATAGGCTTCGCCGACACCCTTATAAAAATAAGGGTGTCGGCGAAACTTCTTTCGGGATAAGGGTGAAACCGCGGGAATATATCTAGTCATAATAAAAATTGACAAATATTTTAAGCTCGATAAAATTTCACAACACTATAATCACAGCAAAGTCAAAATATAAAATAACGTAACGTAGTATTTTAGATGATATTATGTAAATAATGTTATAATAAACTCAGATTTATTTAGCATTAGATAAAGCTTAGAGAAAGATATTTATTAGAAGGACCTTGAGACAAGCGTGAATAATGAATTTTCTAGCACTAGACTATTTTTCATGTTTTGTCTCAATGTTTTTTGAAAAACGTAAGTAAAGTCAGTTGGCATGACTATCAAGCTACATCAGTTTAATAAATGCTTAAAGCGAATACAAATAAACTGAAATAATATCGAATTAAAATACTAACCGATAATGATAATAATCGCTTTGAAAGCAATCGAATAGTAAAAACAAAAGAACAACTCGAATCAAAAATCGATTCAAACATTTATCGAGATCTGCAAATAATATTCCAATAAAATTATTGTTTATAAAGGTGTGAGCAAAATTTAACCTTAAAGACATCAGAATAAGGAACACCATAATTTAAATAGGTGCAAATATTGTTTTAGAGGGCACCATTTACGAAATGAATCATATTATATTTAAGTACTGCCATAATGATAAGCATTGATATTTATTTTTAGAGGGCTTGTGTTGAAAAAATATTATCGCTGTATTTAGATTATAATATAATATATATAATTTCTATCTAAAATCCTTGAAATTATTTTGCTTCACTCGCTTCTGAACTTTCACTCTCTATGCTAAGTATAAAAAAAATCTTATATCGATTTGATACTCAAAATATTTCGAATTTTAAACAACCAATTTTTAAATCTTACTATCTACAAACTATTCACAGTCATGTAGGAAAGAAAAAAATCTAGAAAGAACTAGTAAATTCTAGTTGAACAATCTTCATTAGCATAAAAAAATAAACATTACATGTATCTATCGATATAAGAAAAACGAATCTAGTCTATGAATCGTACGCTTTAATACTTTATCTATGACTATCTCTATCAACTTTGTTCAACCTCTAACGGCTGTTCCCATATGCTATCTATCTGTGGTTTTGGTTACTGCAGATAGGAATTTCACACTGGTTGTACGGTTGTCTATCTCTAGTAATCAAATCAACATATAGATTATGGGAACGACGGTAAATATTTCTGCCTGACTTCGGACCAATATTTATTGTTTTCGATTTTTTTAACGTAGACCTTTTTCTACGCTTTTAGTAGATTTTCTAAAAATGTTCACGAAAACTCTTTTAGAACCTCGCCTTGTTTTATCGCTTATAGCTTCATAATATTTCCTACTACCCTATCCGAAAATTTTAACCAAACATTTTGCTTTTAGCTCGACATTTCTTGAACGTACATTTTTATAATATTAGATTCTATAACTATTAGTAACGTACCTACCGAAATTTTACCCAAACTATACCTACTATTTAAACTAATCCTAACCTTTTTCTGAGACATCCAATTTTAACTAAAATGAATAAACTATCGCGTGGGGTAATGTCTTAAGCTGTATTTAAAATCGATAGACTTTCTACATGAATATTCAATAATAAGGTTCTAATATTAGATTGTCGATGGTACTGTTCCCATTGAAAGTGGCATGCTCGTGCTCTATGGTATTTTAATATTGAAAAGGTTACTCGTAAAAAGGCTACAATCAGTTTTATTCATCACTAAAAAGGTTCAATTTCACCTTTTATTAGAAAATGAATTTCCAAGTTAGATTGAATTTTGTTATCGTCAAGAGAGGAATGGTAAATTGGTTAAGATATTTTTTTTATTCAAGGCCGTATCAAGAGCACCTCTTTATACTTTTTGGAAAAATATGGCTATTATTTTGTGGAAGCAAAAAAAAAATCACAGACCACATTATTTTTTATTAAAACGAACTTGCAATAGAAGTAAATAAAAGTTTCTTATGGCATCGATTTCGTACCGAAATTGGCTTCGAAGTTTTCAGTTCCGTGCCGCGGGTACTTATTAAAGGAAAAGTTTGATTTTAATCACATCATTCACATCCCATAGACTACGCTTCGTTTGAGAACGCCACTTGAATATTCAGTAGGACTTGCTCTTTATGGAGTATAGAAAATTTACTGACGGAATATTTAATTATGTAGCTTTTTAACCGACTTCAAAAAAAGAGGTTATCAATTTGACCTGTATGTATGTTTGTGCGTGATTATCGCACGTTTTGATTATATAATAATTGAAGTTGGTTCTATATTTCGTGAAAAGTTTTTTTTTTTAATCTTTTTTTGTACCGAAAAACTGTGTGGCGACTGGCTGTCATAGTAAGGGGTGGTGATCCGGAGGAATAAGTAACATGTTGTGAAGAAGGTTTTGAGCATGAACGCGGATGAATATACTTAAAGAAAGGGAACGACCAAAGAAACGATTTATTGAATCAGTCTCAGGAATTTTGAAACTGTAGTATTGCGAAATGTCTATACATTTCTATACAGTTTGGCAAACAACTTACATGAAGAATGAACGTAAAACAAACAGGAATGTGAAAACCAATAGGACAAAAATATACACAGTAATATTTTTTGTCACAAAAGATTATTCAGCTACACGTTGGTAACTAAATGTGAAGTGAATTTCACCGCGTTCTGACTTAAATTAAACTGAAATGTGTGAACATATAAATACTGTTGACTTTGACTTTGATTCAATGTGACTTCATGTGTGTATGGAATTGTCGGTAAATGAAGTAGAAGGTGTCGTGTGGGAGTTCCATTCAAAACTGATCGTTGGAAAAATTTAAGAGGGTTTTTATTTACATAAAATGAAGACGTATTTTGTAAAATGTGAACGTGTTGAAAATGGAAGTTTGAAATTATTTTTTTTTTAATATAAAAATGTTTTTTTTTTTTTTTTTTATATGTCCATCAACTTGCCTCAGGCTCTTTCTTTAGTCGATTTACAATCTTATCACAATATTGGAAGGTTAATGTTCGATTGGTAAAATCTGATAGATTCGTTTGTACCTTAATTACATAGGTACATTCCTCTACAGATATTTGAAAGTTTACTGTTGAGTGAAGACATTTTGGAGCAACTGTGAATTAATATATAAATATTTTGTTTGTTGTGTATCAAAACCTGGTTATTCTTTTTCATTATAAAATCGTGGTAACACAAGTTTTGATGAGCAGACATGAATGAAAAAAGCTAGAATTCAATATATTTGGGACAGTATTATCGACATGAAATTTCGTATTTCTATCTAAATGTCGTTCGTGTTAGATTCCTTAAATTCTTGTATGGTAATATAAGCTGTTTTGTTTTGTAGTTATATCGAACTGATAGTGTATATAATATATGATAATAGTTCATTATTAGAGGCGAATGTTTTATTTAATTTATTAGATTACGGGTGGCTAATGAGACCGATATAATATTTGAAGGAAAAGGAAATAAATATATATATTTTTTTGTTTGGTTACCTGGTTTTATCAGTGTACAATCGCTTGAAAATACAGTTTTTAACTTCTGAGAGAAACTTGCCTTGTTTTAAATGTAATTGAATATTGGAAAGACCGAGTTGATTTTCAAAATCTTGTCAAAAACCTTTCCTTTTTGATATTGGGTTAATTGATAACTTTGACAACTTTTTATTCACTTTCATAGATAATGGTTTCCGATGAGTATTCAGAATACCAATATTATTTACTTTATTTATGCCGTCCGTGAAAAAAATATTTAAAATTATTTTATCATGTTTCAGTATTTTTTTTTACTTTTAAGAATTGCTTAAGTACAGTGCATGCAATTGCGAAATGAAATGAAAATTTCATTATTATTTTGAAATGGTATTCATCATTGTAATGAATAACTGAGTTAAGAAATCAGTTTTGCTATCTTTTACTTGTTTTAAGTATATTTTATTTTGAAGAATATTTATTAATAATTTCAAAATATACAGGCTAATTTATCGATATATACCCAACGAAGAATCGTTTGACGAATATAAATAATTCAAAAATTCCTTTGTTGAATTATGAATGGCAGCCGAGGGTGCAAAATTGATTTCACATTTAAAATCAAATTCTATGAAGAAATTATTTACAGCGACGAGTAATTTGTTTTTGAATATTATTCATATACAGGATGTCATGATAAAATAAAATGATTTATTTACATTGTTCGGTATATTTGGAAGAAAGGTATATAATTATAGATAATGAATGGAATAAAACCCGAATAAAGATGTATAAATAATAATAATAATATAGCATTGTAAAGTATGCCACAGTTTATGACAAAGTTCAAGTAGAGGTAATATCTATTTACCCATACATTAACTTATAATTCTTTTAATCTGTAAATATTTTTTTTGTGCCATCCATCCATTGCACCAGATTTTTTTCCGTATAGACTTAACCCTATTTAAAATTAAAGCAGAGTATTTATAAATAAATATATAGCTGCGACGTGAAGAATAAATGAAAATGTCATAAAATACAAAATTTCCACGTAAAAAACGAAAAAGTGTGATTCCTAGTTTTTATTATCTGCTTCATGTCATACAGACCAGGTGTCAAAATTGGTTATCACATTTAAAAAATCAGTGCCATTTGTAAACCTTTTTACTCGCAACTTTTTTTTTATGTGGTGCAACTGGATTTTCTATAAAACTCGTAAATATTTGCATAATTTTGATTATATTTTGTCTTTGTAATCCTAAATAATGTATTATTTGTAATTTATGGTTCCTAAATAATAGTTACTGGCCTATTATGCTTTACTGGACCCGATGCGCTGTCGATCACGTTTAATACAGATTTTTCAACACATTTTTTGACGAAAGAACTTTCAATATATTTCTACAAGAAACCACTTTTGTTTTTTACCTATCTAATCCTTTGTTTATCAATAAAATTATATTAATTTGTTTTTGCTAAAATTGATAAAAACCAAATTCGAAATTTACAGTTTTTATTAAAATTCCTTTTTGATCAGCCTGTATAAAACTTGCTCGACTGCGCATAAAAACTTCGTACTCGTATAAGCGATTATTTTCTGACATGTTTATCTCTAGACTAAATTCAATCTCTCTAGCTACTTAAAAAATAGAATACTAAATGTGGATGTATTTTATTTCGTAGATGTCATATGAATGTCATAATTTTTGTTATCAATACTGAAACAACCTGTAAGTCTATAACGTAAGACAAATGATTAAATTAACTATAAGATTATTCCAGCTATTAAAAATAATAAAAAAATATTATCTCTTCGCTTTCCTACTAGTATTTTAATCTTGTCTTCTACTAAACGCTCTACAAACAAATCTACGGAGTACGGAGATGTTATTTGAGGTACAACCGAATGAAGGTAATGATCACGAAACTTGAGCGTAATGAAATACGTTAAATATATACAAGGGTGCATTGTTTGAAGAAAACCTGATTTCATAATTTTTACATCTATTGTTTTAATCTATAAGGATAAAAAGCATAGGTATATGTAGATCATTCAGAAAAGAGTATATTGATGGAAAAATGTTTTACAAAAAGTATGACATTCATAGTTAAATGTTAGATGTAACAGAGACAGCACGCCGACAGTCGTTACAGTTAATTATGTTATTTTGATAATAATTATTGTTAAATAAAGTGTTTGTTAAGTACTATGTGTGGCTTTTATTTATTATCTTTATCTGACTAGTGGCAAATAATTAATTAACCCAGTGAACCCAGACCTAACATGAAGGAAATTAACCATTGCAGATATACGAAATTTAATTTTAATAACCTATCTATCAGTACACTAGAGATAAGAATTTACATAAGGTACTTTCATGGTGCTAATGTCAAAAGCCAAATTCTAGTAAGCGCAACAACAGTGAGAAAAGTTATTGAAATCCGCAGTTATAGAAGAAAATGCCTTAGAGAAAATCGCAAAGTATGAATTTTGGTTATTGACTGAGCTGCAGGCCTTGAGAGTCACAGTTTTTCACAAATCTAGCCGGACTAGCCTCTAAAATTGAATCGTAAATTGTAACAACGAATCTTAGGTTGGATTGCACCGATTTGGACCATTTAACTATACCAATAACCAACCTATAACCAGCCATATTGCTGGCCATAGCTCAAATCGCCAATCTGACGAACACTGTTCATACATTGGACCACTGTAAACGAAAGCACCACAAAAAACGAATCGATATAAAAAACAAACAAAAAGGCAAAAACCGAAAATCGATTTTTCGCCTGCCGACTGTCCGTTGTGGAATAAAATTGGAATCGAATAAAAAGTGCAAACAGACAATCGGAACCTAGGTATCGATATACTATGTAAGTATGGTAGGAGATGAGATTGCATCGTAAACTTAGGAGTATGTATTTTTAACATTTTATGGCCTTACTACAAAAACTTAACCACCTGTTTTACACTTGTCTAAAAAAATTGTGGCTGCAAAATGAACCATATGTCAACGTCATAATTCGACATTTTTTTAGACAAGTCTTAAACTGACGTTTAAAAGTTTTTGTGGTAAGACGGTTAATGTTTATCAAATGCGCGATTGAACTGGAGGATATACTTAGACATGCAACTACAAACATGCCTCTAAAACCTAATCATCATTGTTAACTGACCATAATGAGAATCAAAATCAGGAATGGCTGATCATCTTTATCAAAACTATTTGTAAACACAATGTCAGCGACGCCGCGGTGAAGGCGTGAAAGAAACTTTGTGAACGTAAGTAACAAAAATAGTACCTACTTTATCAATTCCAGTATAAACAAAGTCTGAGAAAATAATTATCATGATCATCATGATTAGAGGTCTTAGGGGACAGCAAAGCAGGTCTTTTCACATCATCTGTCTGACGTCATCTCAGAAGTAAAATTCTTTGCATTCACATTATCTAACGTCTTCACACCATCCTTTGTTTGTTAGCCGAACCACAAATAAATAACAACCAAATCGCTCTTCTATCCGTCTAAACACAATCCTATCTAAAATAACCACTAGAAACTGCATTATTCAACGTGTAATCTTATCAAGAGCTATGGCTGGATAGCCATTAATTCCTGATCAAAGTCGACAGATAACCAATATGGCGGCGAGATTGCAGACTTCCGAACCACCGCAGCATCTCCGGTTAGGCAGATGTTAAACAAGATTGTTGGAGCTATTGTAGGTCAATTGCCTGTCAGGTTAAAAAGCTGGTTAAATATGGGTATTGTTAAGAGGAATAAGATATCCCTGACCATATTAAAACTTGTAAGTATTACTAGTACTGAAATCAAGTAACGTTTATAATTTGCATAAGTAAGTAGGTATAACTAACCGTGTTGTGCAGTATACGATATGAGTTTTGGGGGAATATACTATTGGGAGAGAATTTTAACTAGATTTATAGAGACCCTAGAACCATACAAACTAAAAAAAATCTGATAAGTATAATAATAGATTGGGAACAATAGGCATGGTTAAGTAAAGTGTACCTATCTGTGTACGGTTTCCGTACAATGACTTGGTTACTGACTCATCATCAGCCTATCGCAGTCCACTGCTGGACATAGGCCTCTCCAAGTGCACGCCACTGAGATCGATTTTCGGCTGCTCGCATCGCTCGCTGGTTACTGACTATGCGACCTCAATTTCCTTTAATACAATTCTTCAATTTAAACTTAGTTGACATTTTACACTCATTTTACACGCGATTGGCACGGTGGGCAGCCAACTTATAACTATTTTGTGACTTTAAGAAATAAACTATTTCAAGTGATCTGCCGTGTTTTACCGTCAACTCAACTTAACTACAATCAACATATTAGCTCTGAGTCATACAATCTATTCACTTAACTCTGTCTAACTATTTAAAAAAAGAAACATCCGATTTGAAGATCTCGTTTTTGGGAAGTCAGTTAGAATCTGGAAGTTATGTTACATTAACACCCAAGTTTATAGTTGTCGTTCCCAAATGAAGGCGGGAATTATTTCGTCTCGTGCAGAGACGTAATTGATAGCACAACTTAATTTTACGCTCTGTTTTCTTCTCGTCCGGTACAAAAACATACGGAATTGTGCTCGTATTTTTTCGACATTTTTTGGTGACTGAAGTAATTACTTAATCTCTCTTATCCTATAAAATGTGGCTTTAGATGAATAGAGTTTAATAAGAGTTTAGTGGAAGTACTTTTTTATTAGCTTTTAGGTAATCTACACTTTATCAAAAAATAAGTATTTTCATACTACAATTAATCTTTAACATGTTAATTTTTACTATTTTTTTTCTGTCTTTTTAGACCTCACTAAAGCTCAGCTTTTATTTTTTAACACTATTCATCTATAATTTTAAAATTGCTGAGGAACAAATCGTAAACAAATAAAAATCAAGAATCTTAAAATAAAGTTGATATAGAAAACTGAAATTTCCAAAACGCAATTAACTGCAGTATGTTTCCAAATGCACTGGAGGTAAACGGCTCAAATGCATTTTTAATTCGCTCAGCGCGCTTTGGGAAAAGTAAGCATTTCTTGGAAATAAATGTCGGCTCGTAAAAAATCGTGAAGAATCGCTCCAAGCTGTTCTTTAACAAAGACCAAATTAGTTCATGATTTTAAAACAACGTTTGTGAAATATGTAGGTTTTAATCTTAAGTCTTTTGAATCTGAAGGCGTTTGGTCTTCTTCTTATCGAGTTTTCTGCAGCTTTCAATCTCCTAAAAATGCTTAGTGTCAGAGTTATTTCAAATCCGACTGATGGCCTCTGACGTGGAATTGTAACAACGATAACTACTGAGTAGCATTCGGGGGCTTTACGTACTCTCCAAGGCAGGAATGTAACACTATCAATTCCTAGATTGCGGACTGCGATCTTTCTTATGAATTAATCTATCAATCCATTTAGTAGTTTTTAGTGAAGACAAAAGAAGAGGGAAGCTACACTTACAGCGAGTGACATAAACTACCTCTACATTTGTTTGACCTGTCCGGGTACGGGCAATACTTTCACTGAGACTTGGCTAAAATTCTATAAAATCGCATATTGTTCTATTGTGAACTGTTCTTTAAAGCAAATATTATTATATTTAAAGATAGTATTAAATTCTAAATTTTCCATGAGAAATGATTGCAACTGTTTCTCGTTATTGTAGTTTTATTCGCGGTTTGTTCGGCTAACCGTAGGAATGCATCTTCTTGCGGTGTAGCTCGGCGGAGCTGGTGTAATGTATAAGAGAAGGCGACTTTATTTATTTCTAAAGTATTCGTTAATCAAAGTTTAGTCGAATCATCTGCCTAGCTTTTTATTCCAACTACGTTAGCGTCGGCTTATAGGACCTCCTCAACCCAGTTACCCGGGTAACCCAGTTATTGTTTAATCTACCTCTAAATGGATTCATTTTGACTTTGGACTGCCTCGTTGGTCTAGTGTTCGCAAGCGCGGCTGCTGTGCACGAGGTCTCGGGTTCGATTCCCGGGTCGGGTCGAAATCGCTTTGTGGGTTTTCTTAAACTTTCACACAGCAGCCCGTAGTCTGGAAGTTGGTGATTGATTCACCCGTGCATCGGAGAGCACGTTAATGTCGGTCCTGCGCCTGATCTCTTTCCGGTCGTGTCGGATTGCCGTCTCATCGGACTATGAGAGTGAAGGAATAGGGAGTGCACCTGTGTCTGTGCAAATGCTTGTGCACTATAATATGTCCTGCGCAGCTGGCTGGTCTCCTTAAATGAGAACAGCCGCCGTGGCCGAAATCGGCCGTGGACGTCATTATTATTTTAATGCTGTTGGGCACACGATTTGAAGAAAGTGACGCGCATGAATGAGAGCTGCCCAGGACCGGTATGGTTGGCGCTCATTGGGAAATTACAATCTTCAACAGAACGTAGGCTCCGCTCAGCTGTAATTAGGCTGTTATAGTGATGATGGGATTAATTTTTACCTAAGTATTCCCGAGAAAGATAATAGCTGAGGATGGCACAGCGCTGAGTCTGTTTGAGCAATTAAATCGCTTTTCCTTGCAGTTCATACCATACAACGCCATTCCTCAGTAGAAGTCACAACTCAAGTGTAGGGGAGACCGAGGAGGACTGTGACAAAGTAGAGTTGTGACAAAGACGATTTCTCGGAACTTATGACCGTTAGCGAGCTGGCAACAGCGCACGACTGTTTGTTTAGAGACGCACTACTTGACTCAGTACTCGCCAGAAGCCCACGACAAGCGGTTGCGTGTGTGTGACGTCCGCATAAAAAAAGAGACGAAAAGTAAGTTTTTTATTAAAACAATTATTGTATTTATATCTTCGTATCTTATATTAACGTGGCTGAGCTATTTTTTGTTATGTTGTGTGTTATTTAGACTTTGAAAGCGTGGCATTGTTTTGCTGTGTTTGCATCTCGTTTCCAAATAAATAAAATGTTTTTTGACTAGGTCGCGATTTTTGTTACCTAGGAGAGTTGTGACACGTTGTCACAACTCTCCTATTTATGTTTATTATGTAGGTAGCTTATTTTACACGCTTTTTGAATTGTTTTTTGGTTTGTTTACATGCATGTTTGTATGCTTTGATCATTTCTTACTGTCTAATTTTAATATTAAAAGTATTCGGCAATTAAAGTCTTCTTAAAAATATTTTTTGTCAGGGATTTACTCAGGCATGTGGTTTTGGTATAGTATAGTATGCTGAGTTGCTGTTTTTCTGTTTCAGAATGCCAAATAAGTATACACGAAAGACTGATAGACCAAGATAAACCAAAAAGACTAATAAGAAGAATGCAAATGATGCTGAAGAAGATGAAGAAAATGATTATTTTTGCTTGTGCTGCCTCGAACCTTATGCCAATAGCAGATCGAATGAGAAGTGGGTTCAATTCTTGGAGTGTAAAGGCTGGTCTCACGAAGAATGCACTGGGGGCGAGCTGCAATACGTCTGCCATAATTGTTTGTCTGATTAGGTTAAGACTATTGACTGATTTTAAAAATATTGACCTCATAATAATACCATAATTGTTCAAAAAAATAATTTAATACTTTTATATTCATATTTGTTGTTATTATAATTCCTGCAAGTATTCTTAATAATAATTAAAGTTCCTTTATGCAAAAAAAGTGTGTTTTGTTTATAATTAAAGTAAAAGTAATTTTATTTATCAAATTAAATGTAAATACACAGCTGTCACAACTTACCCTGGTACTTGTCACAACTTATCTCGGTGTTAGGAGAGTTGTGACAAAGGGAGTAGTTACAGTTTTGACGTTTTTTTTCAAAAACCTTATATTAATTGTTGGCTTTCATAACTAAATCTAAAAGGGTAAGGATTGAGCTATAAAATGACTAAAATCCATAACGGTCCTATGTTTCTTTACTGAGATATGTGCTTTTAAGTAAAAATTGTCACAACCTTCCTCGGTCTCCCCTATACAAGCCACAACTTAGGTCTGGAAGCTGCTGATTTGTTGCTCTCAGCGATAATCAACTCGACTCACACAGCGCTCAGTATGTTTGAGCATGTTTGAGCTTTGTTCTGTTAGTGTGCGCATGTTTGAGTATAAGTTTGGTAAATTAAGTTAAGTCGATTTGAATGTGTTGAAGTTTTGCTGTGTGGTTGTATGCGATTTTATTAGTGAAAGGTATTTAGTTAAAGACTCTAGATATTTTGAATCTCAAGAAGTATTTTTAGATAAACGCTGTTCATGTTCTTAAAAAGGTCGCCGGAAGACGCTGGATGCAGGTCGCCTTCAACAGGTATCTGTGGAGATCTAAGGGCAGGCCTACGGACGGAACGGATTTTTGGTAAAAAAAAAAAATGATTGATTACCGATTTCGATGAAACATAAACTACTTAACCGATTTTGATGAAATTTGTTAACAACATACAGAAAATCTGTAGGTAAACAAACAAAAAAATTATAGACTACTTTTTTCTTTTGATTATAGAAATTTGAAAACAGCGACAGGCTTTTTTATCTACTTCTAAGCCCATAAAGTGACTTCTCCAAGCCATAAAATCAAACACGAGTATCAGAGACTTACATTATAGATTACGTGAACATCAGTACGTTCCATTGACATACGTAGTACATATATATCGATGGTACGTTCGTGATAGGTCTAAAGATAGCTCCATTTTCTGAGAAATTTCTTATTGAGGTCGAATAGAATTGGTCAACAGTCGTCGTCCATACTTGCAATAATTCAAACAATATCGATTTTTAAGTATTTGCTTAATCATTTATTTAGTTTCCCCTAGCTTTTGAAGTTGGGTTGATATGCACGGTCATTATAAATAGCATGCACTTTAGGAGACTTTTGATGAAGAAATTACTTGATAATACAAATTGATGATACAACTCAATAAACGAGAACAACAACTACATAGATAGGGACAGGAAATCGTGGAAAAAATATGGAGGAGGCCTTGGTATCCATGTTTCAAGAAAATAAGAACGTTACTAACTTTAATTAAATCAACTACTAACAATATTTGAAATGTACTTCATCAATCTATATAGGTATATATAAAAGAAAGTCGAGTTAGTTACTTCGCTTATAACTCAAGAACGGCTGAACCGATTTAGCTGAAAATTGGCAGGGAGGTAGTTTAGAGCCAGGAGAAGGACATAGGATAGTTTTAATTACAAAGAATAAAAATAAAAAATACAATTTATTCCGGGCATATAGCGCCATCTATTGTTCAAACCAAAAATCTGCCGGATGCAACTATTCCACGCGAACGAAGTCGCGGGCAAAAGCTAGTATGAAATAAATGGCTTATTTATTTATTATTACATAAAGTGGACACTATAAATTATCAAATTAGGGAAAAGTAGTGAGAAATGGCTTAAGGTTTACGTGCACGGATTGCAATTTATCAATTCTGTAAGTATTTAGGAGATTAAGCAGTTATTGACTGTTTATAGCCATCAACAATGCAAGAACATTATTTTAAAAGTAATTTTACTACACATCTTACCAGGTCAAATAATAAATATTATAGAAATAAGTCTCTACTAAACATAATTGAAGTCATCAGGAAAATTGTGTGTCTGGCAGAATCAGATTCTTAGCAATCAGCACAGACGATACTTCAGCAGTTTTCACGTAGTTACTGAAATCTTTAGATGTCATTAGTAGATCTAGCCTTCCCAATCTATCCTTTTTATTAATGAAAATAAATTCGTTTGTACATAAGTGTGAATGTTTCTTCGTCTCTCCCGCTTAAAATATAGATTGGATTTTGATGAAACTTGACAGTAGTAAAGAGTATCATAGAGAGTACTTTTATCAGGCCGTGGAAAGTAGATCCCTCGCGAAGTGGGTGAAACCACTGGCAGAAGCTAGTAAACAAATATTGCAAACTAAATATTTTTTACACTAACGAGAATTGGGTACAAATATTATTGTGATAAAATTGCCATGAAAGCATATAAATCTAATCGGATATGTTCACAATACAAATATATTTTGTAGGATATTTTCTGTGTCAAGTGACAATCGTGTAAAGCGTTGTCAGTGTTTCGTAGGTAAGCCTACTAGTGAGGCACTAGCCCGGGAATATAGGACGGGATTTATGCGGAGCGTCAGAGAAATATGAGGGACTTTGACTGATAAATGGTGAGAGTGACAAACGTGGGATGATGGAATTTGGGATTTTGATGCCTATATGGTTACTGCCTAGAACTAATATTAATTTTAGAAAAATCGATAAGTGACTTGCTTGAAGGTTCTTATTTAATAAGTGTTCTTTTTTCAATTAACTTTCGAATAGAAATGTTTTTGACTTTGCAGCTCATACAGAGTACATAATATCTTATTATTTCACTACAAATTATAAGAACGGGAAATATTTCGTTCGGTATTATCTCTAAATACCTCTGGAAATTCTATGAGAAACATTAAAACTTGTCCAGCTAAATGTCACACATCGGATATACGGGACATAAAACAGTTAAGGAATGGGACATCCCGGGAATCCGGGACTCGCTAACCGCCGCGAGGGTCACGTTACACTTCGAGGTCCGTAACAAGCGAAGCCCATAAATTGGAATTTAGTGCGGGACCAATTCCGTGGCGTCTTTTTATTTGGGATTTTTTTCAACCCTTTTGATAATAACGCCGGGATTTTTCTGCGTATCTGTTACTAGATTGTTGTTTATTTTTATGGGATTTTTACTAGGGCTGTTTAAAAATGTTTTTAAAATGGTGTGTAATTCAGAAGATAATTTTCTAACGGTCCATTAACTTTGAGCACCCTTTTAAAGCCACAGCCTAATGATAAAAAAAAAAACATGACTTAAAACGAAATCAAATATTTAGTCCTTATTTAACCTTCTCTTGGGACAGCATTGACCCAATTCGATATAAAAAGGTAATTTTCAAACAAACAAAATCAAGAAATTGTTTGCCTCGATTAAATTTTTTATCAATATTTCTTTTCGACCAGCTACATTCTGCCAAATGAACTGGCCGAAAACTGGCAGAATATTTCAAAAAAAGAATTGTACGTTTTTTGTCGAATTACGGAGGAAGAAAAGATACCGGAGATGCTATAAGGGAGATAAGTCAGACGCCTTCTTGTGTGGTCAAGTAGTTGTGGTCAGTTACTATAACTAACGAAGCGTTCGGGTATTTTATATAGTCAAAACTAACCCGTCAAAGATAGGTCTTGATTGATCGGTGATTTTATTTTAAAAATTATAAGCGGGTTCCATTTCGTTCCTGGAGCTAGTAACGTTCCCCGTCTCCCAAACACCCGCATTTTGGCGCGCTTTTTCATAAGAGATTTTGCGTTATGACATCTCCGCTAGTCATTTTGTTATCCATGGGTCGAATCGTAACGTTTTTACTCAAAGTTCTCGATTGGAAACTCGTATTTGAAGAGTATTGAGCGCATCCAATCTCGGCCTTTGGTGTTTGTGTGAGACAAAAAAATACATTTTGCACATTTTTTAATTACTGAAAAGGCTAGCGGTGTGCTGAATCTGTCACTGGCTACTAGGCTGTTTTTTTCGCTGTTTTGCCCTCAAAAATAATGATAAAATGACTTACCATGCCATAATGTTGATTTCTGTTTGCTCCAAGCAATGATTGCACTTAGTCACGAGTGGTAGTAAACTGCGCTTAACAACGGAGCACAGTTTGTCAACTATAAAATGGAATAGGTATACTTAAGAACTTAATTGTCTATCTATAGTCTTCAAAATGATTTTGAATCTTGAAGTGAGCAAGATACTGTTAAATTACAGGTACATTAAGTTCACAACTACTTGTATTCAACAGTTTTATTTCACTTTGACGCAAGAAACATGCATATATTTAAACAATATGCACAAGAAGGGATAATTCAACCTTTACCGGCACGCGCACAAATATTGACTGCAATCGCTACAGAATTATACCCTCGGCTCTTAAGAAAAATAACTAATATGTGGGTAGTTGTGGAATCGAATAACAATAACATCTTTAAAAAAATAAAAAACATAATGTTGCCAATTTATCATATACAATAATAAATTAAACAGTGAAACAATGTTTAATAGCAAAATAATTTATCTAAATATGATTAATTTATTCCGTAAGCGTTTTAATAATACTTTTGTTGAAGGAAAAGGATCATCTTTTCAAAAAGTGTTGGTCTCGATAGCATTCTTAAGAGATACATTAAAGAGTGGACTGTATAATATAATTACGATGCATTGTAAAAAACCTACGATGTATTGTAAAAAGGACCGATTAATAAAGAACTACAAATTATATAAAAATGGGAAAAAAGAATCAGGTAAAGAAAAAAGTATGGCGTACGAATCATAGACGCGTGAGTAAGTCCACAGATAATAAATACTCGTAGGTCGAGACGCGGCGCGCAGATCTGTCACAGATGCAAAATTGCCGTCATCCGTGGTCTCGACAAAAATCTATACTAATATTATAAAGCTAAAAAGTTTGTTTGTTTGAACGCGCTAATCTCAGGAACTACTGGTCCGATTTGAAAAATTCTTTCAGTGTTAGATAGCCCATTTATCAAGGAAGGCTATAGGCTACTTTTTATCCGGGTCCGTGCCGAGGTTCCCACGGGATGCGGGTGAAACCGCTGGCAGAAGCTAGTATTGTATAAATGTTGCTAGTAGAGCAGTAGAGTTTAAAAGATCTATTAATAAAATCAAAATGTCTCAGTACATTAGTAGGGGCGAATAATTTAGGGTATTTCCCTATCTTTCCGCATCGCTGCGTTCAGCAGAACAGTGAATGTTAACATTTATTTTGCCGTAAATTTCCTTATCAACTTGTTTAAGTTAATAATCCTCTAAATCTCCAAGACTTTCCCTATTAACTGAATAATGATTTGTTGTTTATTTTTCTTTGAAAAACTTTGGCAAGGATAATTTATTTATAATCTCGTTGTTTAAATATTGAAAACATGGATAGCTTCTGTTCTTGAATTTTGAAGTTTTAAATAAATCAGCAATTAGCTTTGATTTATGAATGAATTTTTATACCTATCACAATTTTAAGTTTTTCATCGTGTGCGTAGCTCTGGCCCTGGTTGAAAGTCTAATAAAGTACATGACGACGAATTCTCAAGTGTTTTAAGTTTAGTGACTGCCTCTCACCTCCAGCACTTAATGACTTGCTACCTTACTGACTCTTGACGAAACTTGAAAATTAGCATTCTTCAATCAGGAAATATTACAGTTGAGTAGTAAATAGAATTCAAATCTGTTTGTAATTTTTTGGAATTGTTTGTGTTTAGCTAGTTAACCTCTGATCTATCAACTCAAAACACTTTATTATTAAGCCCCCGCAAGAAAACCAATTACCAAACTTTACCCACATTTTTCTAACTAAATTAATTCATAATAATAAAAATAAAAAACAAAAACGCTCGGCCGTGACCGTCAGCAGCCACGGCGATGATTAACGAGCACCCGTGTTTGTTTTTAACAAAACTTCCAATAGATGGCGCTGGCAGGTCAGACAGACAATGATGTATTGATGTAGTCTGTGTAATGGCCTTGATTAAGTTTTCAATGGACTTGAATAGAAAGTGTTTTTATCGGTGATCGACGCTAAGTGGGCACTGAGTTTTCTAGATTTTGGTGAGAAAATGTTACCACATTTATAAAACAGTCTCTTTCTGTAGTCTATTTGTAAAAACTCAAAAACGACTGTACGCATTTTTATGCTGCTTTACTAATAGATAGAGTGCTTAGTGAGGATTTCGATATTATCATTTCTACCTAAATATACCTAGTCTACCTAAACATTCGTTATTAGTTTAATATGTATTTTAATATTATTAGCTTAGTTATTTTTGTATAAGTCTCAAATGGGTTTCATGTTTAATGTCATGCACTCCTGCAATTTGTACAATTGCTTGTGCATTCAATTGTTTGATTATTGAGGTTTTGTATAACATTGGGTGATTGTATTGTTGGTGTGCTTATTTTTAATAAATAAATAAATACCCCTGGGGCAGCCAAAGTAGGGTTTAGTCATATACGAGTTACTGTTACTGTTACAGCCTTTTTATCGTCCCACTGCTGGGCACAGGCCTCCTCTCACACGGAGAAGGATTATAAAGTAGTATGAATTGCAAAAAGCAGTAGAAGAAAAATAAAAACTTAAAATGAAAGAATTTAAATAAAAACTTAAAATAAAAATGTGCCCTTAAAAAGTCACAAACTTTTTGAGAAATTTCCAATTTCACATTTAGAATCAGTTTGCAGCAGATAATGCTCAATGTGTGTCGTTTAAATAGACCTTTCATGTCAAGCTATTTAAATTAGCAGAATAATCACCCTAGGGTTTGCTGAAAAAGACATTTCAGAAATAAGCCTGATTCATACATAATTCAATTATAGTCTGTCTGGACTTTCCACGACCTTGACCTATAATTTTATTTCGATGTCTTTTTCAAGGTTACCTAGAAAGACATCGTTTCTTATATCATAACAACGCTGTCACGCGAGGCTGGCTGCACCAAGTATGATTAATATTTTCGTGGGGATAGGTGGGGGCTCTGGAAACGGAAACCTCTTCTTACAAGAGATTATATAAATCTATACTATCTTTACTAATATAATGAAGTGGATTTTCGTTTGTTTTTGTCCTTAAGGCTTCGAAACTACCGTACCGATTTGTTTTTTTATTCAGTGTTGATAAGCTCCATTATTCTCAGGTAGCATAAGCTATATTTTATCGGGATACGGGAAAATAATCTCCAGGAATGCCAATGAAACCGTGGAGAAAAACTAGTTTACAGTCTAAAAATTAAAGGGAATACTGCTAATCGAAACAAAGTGACAGCGGTCTAAGAAATGCATTCTTAACTTTTTTTCAACCAACTCCAAAAAAGGAGGAGTGTATATCTTAGACACCAATGGCTGATAAAAAGGTGAAGGAAAACATCTTGAGGAAACCTGGACTATATAGTCTGAAATCACCAACCCGCATTGAGCAAGCGTGGTGATTAATGCTCAATCCTTCTCCGTGTGAGAGGAGGCCTGTGCCCAGCAGTGGGACGATAAAAAGGCTGTAAGAGAAGAGTATTTATCACTTCCAGTTGAATTTTAGGTGTCTAAGTTATATAGAATGGCTATTGTGATTCGTTCGTCACATTTTACAACTTAATTTTAACTAGGACCCCTCGGGACGTAAAACCTAATTATTTTCCACAAAAATGTGTCTCACACTGCCGCAAAACCAAAATTGCTCCCACAATGAAGTGCTTACTGCGAAAAACTTAATTTGCATTTTATACAAAATGGTTCATCCCTGGTTTTGTGTGATTATCCCATTAGTGGAGGGGTGGTTACCCCCACACTTTCATCCGACAACGATTTATGCGCATTCAGTTGACAAAATCTATTGACGTTTATAAAATAGGTTTATTGGGCGTTGAGAATTTGTTTATTTTTTCATCATTATCAGCTGCATACGGTTAGATTGGAAGCCGACCCCAACATAGTTGGGAAAATGGCTCGGAGGATGGATGGAGATGACAATGATGACCAAGAAATATTACACAAATAAAGAACACTCACTATATTATGTATATTTTACATAAATATTCAACACACAAGAACTTTACATCTTTTGAATTAATTTGAATTTTGTACCAATACTTTAGTATTACTCTCTTGACGGCTCCAGTTTTATGAGCTACGCCGTAGCGCTACGAGAATGCTACGCCAGCTACGATGCTACGAATGTGTAAGGTTTATTAAATTTTGTGAAGCTCAAAGCTTTACTGAACTTTTTTTTTACATGTTTGCCTTTTGGGATTTTGGTAAAAATTTACTGAAATAAGGACATAAAGCTTTTCGTCAGTATTTTCCTAAAGCTTTTTTTGAATATTAATTATGTGTAAATAATTTTACAATGTCAAGATTTTTTTGTGTGGGCATGGGTATATGTTTACAAAAACAGAGGTATTGTTAACATAGTGCATCAAAAATAAAAAAACATTAAAACACAAACTGATAACCAATTCTTTTTTGTAGAAGAAAAGGCACAGTTCATATATTTTTTCATAACGAAATGACTTTAAGTAACATACAAGGTCATCCTCCGAGCCTTTTTCCCAACTATGTTGGGGTCGGCTTCCAGTCTAACCGGATTCAACTGAGTACCAGTGCTTTACAAGAAGCGACTGCCTATCTGACCTCCTCAACCCAGTTACCCGGGCAACCCGATACCCCTTGGTTAGACTGGTGTCAGACTTACTGGCTTCTGACTACCCGTAACGACTGCCAAGGATGTTCAATGACAGCCGGGACCTACAGTTTTACGTGCCATCCGAAACACAGTCATTGGTGTCTAAGATATACTTAGAAAGTACATACAAACTTAGAAAAGTTGCATTGGTACTTGCCTGACCTGGAATCGAACCCGCGTCCTCATACTCGAGAGGTTGGTTCTTTGCCCACTAGGCCACCACGACTTTTTTCAAGTAACATACTAGGTATTACGAGATTAAAATGTATCATTAAACCACTGATTATAACACCTTAATCAACGAGCATCATTATTTCTATCTACCATGAAAACGCTCAAATATCTTCCACGGATCACGAGCAGACTTCAAAAGCCCATTGTTCGGAAGTCGATCTCTCAATAACCCACTAATTTACGGACTTCACGCAAAGAACAAAGACTTTCAATTCAATTAAATTATTCGATTAATGGGCAAAGTTTGCTATCGACCGAGATTATCGCAGAGGAGACAAAAGGAAAGTTTCACGATTCTACCTACCGTTTTATTTTTGGCGATTTGAAATTTAATTTTGGTGTTGGAGTGTTAATATGGGGTACGGGTCGTAAGAAGTCATTAAGTCTAACACCAGTCTAATCAAGGGATATTGGGTTGCCCGGGTAACTGGGTTGAGGAGGTCAGGCAGGGCAGTCGCCACTTGTAAAGAACTGCTGGTACTCTCAGCTACATCCGGTTAGACTGGAAGCCGACCCCAACATAGTTCGGAAAAATTGAGGTAAAAAAATCTTCAAAAACAAGCTTTTATTTAAATGCGCTAAAAAGAAAAAAATAAATTTTACTGTAACTTTACTGTCAACTTATAACGACATTTCAAATTTAACATATTTGACACAATTTCTACGTTTTAAAAGCTTGTCGCGAGATTTAAGTACTCGTATTTACTTTCTTAGTAAAACCTTCTTGTTTTACCTCAATTTATTTTGTACTTTTAAGTTTTCACCTGGTAAGTTCCTAAGTCTAAATTCTGTAGCGGCGGTCATCTTAGATTTTGATTTGGTAAAGTGCACTTTATTCTACTTGTCAAGCCCTGTCATTGGATACCCATATGGATGGGATTGAAAAAAATAGGTTATTCACCATTTTATAGCGGCGGCCATCTTGGATTTTTATTTCGTAAAGTGCAATGTGTTCTACTTGTCAATCCCTTTCATTTGATACCCATATTGTATAGGTACCTTAAAAATAACTAGTCCGCTATCATTTCGGATGACGTCACATAGCTTAAAACATGCATTGTCATCCAAACTAAACATGTAAGTTCAATCGGTTGAGGGCAAGTGCCTTAAAATTGAGTTGTAAAATTCCACCCGAACACACATAGTTACATACATACATACGTACATACATACATACATACATTGCAAGTTAAATAAAAGCTTGTAACTTGTAAAAAGGCTCGGAGGATGACGGGTGGTTATATGGATCACCAAAAAACTTCCTTGACTATAGAAGTTATATATTCCTAAAGTCAAAGGATTTTAGCGATTGACATGTAAAAATACAAATCACAATCTATTAGGTATCTTGTATATTTTATATCTATACAAGGTGTTGATTTGCATTTGTGCCATACTTCAAGAGGAGGACATAAAATACGTAAATAATCGATTGGAATTACAGAAGACGGGAAATAGCTAATATGCACTGCTTTTTTTGTCATTGTAATGTCATAGTATTTCAGAAGTAATCCAATTTTATGAATGAAATTTCTGAATAATCGTTGCGTATGCTTTGTGTTTGCGTTTGTGTGAGGGCGCAGCACGGTTTTAAGGCCAGTAACACACGCGCCAAGTTTAAATACGGCTAGATGACATTGACAGATTTCCGAAAAAAAATTAAAATCAAAAATTTTTGTACCAATTTTTTTGTTGATTTGGGTTGAGAATCATTAGTATAATTACGTCCTTGACTATGGCACGGATGCAAATCCGTGTCACCTAGCCGTATTTAAACTCGGCGCGTATGTTACTGGCCTTAAAACTGCGCTGTGGTCTCACACAAATGCAAACACAAAGTATACGCAACGATCATTCATACATTTCATTCATAAAATGGGTATGATTATGAAATTCTATGAAATTACAATGACAAAAAAAAGCAGCGCATATTAGATACTTCCCGTCTACCGTAATTCCAATCGTCTATTTACGTATTCTATGTCAACCTCCTGAAATATTGCACAGATGCAAATCAACACCTTGTATATTTGGATTAATTCCTTATTAGATACTAGCTTCTGCCAGCGGTTTCACCCGCATCCCGTGGGAACTACTTCCCGTACCGGGATAAAAAGTAGCCTATAGCCTTCCTCGATAAATGGGCTATCTAACACTGAAAGAAATTTTCCCAGTAGTTCCTGAGATTAGCGCGTTCAAACAAACAAACAAACAAACTCTTCAGCTTTATAATATTAGTATAGATAGGAATTTGTCATTACTTGTATGGAGTTCATGTTAAGATTATGTATCTAGCAAATTCACAGGTACATGTACATGATAAATTTATAAAATCCAAACCGCACTTTATTACGTTTTTTTACGACGAAGCAACTTCTCATGAATAACATTTTACAAAATTTTCCTATCATTTACTAAAACGTGATATTTATCATTCACAAATCTTCGTAATTTCCAAGTAATCAATATTTCTATGAGACAAACTATTACGAGCGCTAACTATTCTAAATAAGATCTAGTTAATAGTGACGTATTTAACTGATATCAGAAACTGATAGTGAAGGGATTTTATTTTATCTATTAGATATATAGTATCTCATTATTTACCATCTTTCTATATTTTATCTATTATAGATATATCATCAGTATCTGATCATCTACCATCTTTTCGAGATTAGAATTAATCTGTATCAATACAGTCAAAAATAGGACACAATCGGTTTGTCTGTAGAAAGGTACTAACTAGTTTAAAACGCAAGTAATTTTCTTATATACTGTCAAAATCTGTTCAGAAGTTTTCGCGTGAAAAAGTAACAAATGTACTCGAACACATCATTAAATTTTCGCCATTATTATAGTACTACGATTTACCAATTTACATAATAATAATAATGGCATCCTAGCCGATTGTCAGCCACGATGGCTGTTCTCATATAAGGAGATCAGCCAGCTTCGTAGGACTTATTAAAGTGCTCAAGCATTTGCGCAGACACAAGTACACTCCCCATTCCTTCACTCTCATACGCACCAACATTATCACAAGCGAAGCAGAGGATAAAAACTAGTATAATCTTATTTATAAACCACAAGATTTTGTCAACTTAGTCATTGTCAACATGTCTAAATCTTTGGACATGTTGTTTCTTGTAACACTAGTGTCGTTATGTGGATTTGTTCACGGTCTGTTCAGGGTAGACCCCCTAGTGAACACAAAGGGTGGCCTCATACGAGGTTTGAGGTCTGAAAATGGGTACGCCATGTTTTTGGGGATCCCTTATGCTGTGGTGAATAGGAATAATCCTTTTGGGGTAAGAGATTTTGGAAATTTTCTTTTGCAATTGGCTTTAAAATAATAATCTCAACAAATATTTTTGAACTACATAAATAGTTCACAATCTTTATTGCCAGTATTTGTAAATACTACATTATATCCCATCTAACAATTAAAATTTCATCTTGGAACACAAAAAATGTAATTACATTACCTACAAATATAATCACATTTTCGGCTTGGAGATTGGCGTCAGCAAGTCCCTAGCGACCAAAAGTTCAACGTAAAAAGAAGAAAAGCTTTTTCTATGCATAAGTCCAAATTAGATTTCGGACAAAAAACCATTTTAACAGAAAATCAACATAATTCTTCTGTCTTCCATACTTCTTTATCTGACGTCATCCCATTTGTAAGATTCTATCCAGTCATATCGTTTTTCCACCTATCTATTGTACCTTTGGTAATTCCCTTCCTTAATTCACCAGCATGATCAATAACAATTCGATCATTTACGCGCATTCATAAGACTATGATGAGTAAACCAAGTGATAAAAATCTTCGGATCAGATTAGGTTTTTCCTTCTAATTGTTTACCCAAAAATATTACACCATATTTTTATTTTCAGCCTTCAATACCTCATCAAGGTTTTGACGATGTCTTTGACGCGTATGAGTCAAACATCTGTCCTCAACTTAGAAATGGTGTCCCAGTTGGTACCTTAGATTGCCTCACCTTAAATGTCTACGTGCCAAGTGCAGCCACAACCAAAACACCCTTTCCAGTCATGGTATGGATCCACGGAGGTGGTTTCATCGGAGGAAGCGCAAGTCAAGATAGTGGACCAGATTTCTTACTCCGAAATGACGTCATCGTTGTAGCAATCAACTACAGAGTTGGAGCTTATGGCTTCATGTGTTTAGATATGCCAGAAGTGTCTGGAAACCAGGGTCTCAAAGATCAAGTATTAGGTCTAAGATGAATCAAAGAAAATATTGAAGCTTTTGGCGGTGATGTTAATCAGATAACGGTGTTTGGTGAAAGCGCTGGTGGGATGTCCATTAATCTTCATCTGTTGTCTAATTACGAAAGTTTATTCCATCGAGCGATTATTCAGAGTGGACCAGCTGTCAGTCCTTGGGTATCAAGGGATGTGAATAACACAATACCATTGAGTTTGGCTGAAGCATTGGAATATAATGCTGAAAGTGTAGCTGATGCTATAGATTACCTTTCAACTATTGATCCTCATACACTAGTAAAGACAGCAGCTGAACTTAAATTAACTGAAACTGATGAAGCCGACAACCCTCGCACTCTACCTTGCATTGAAACTTACACTGAAGATGTTGAACATTTTATGACACAGCACCCTAAGAACATCAAATCGGCTAAAGTTGCAAAAACTCCTATAATCATTGGAAACAATAATAACGAAATGCCATTTGAATATGCTCTTCAGAATGATGAGTTTTTCGACAACTATGACTTTGCTTATTTAGTGAACCAAGATTTTGAATTTGGTGAGAACTTAGAAGATGCTCTTAAAGATATCAGACACTTTTACATTGGAGATGAGAAGGCTAGCGTACATTTGAAAGACCAGATCACTGACTTTGCTTCAGACTTCGTTTTCAACCATCCAACGCAAAGAATGGCAGAAAGGTTTTTGGAACTAGGTGCTAAAACTGTTTATAGATACATTTTCTCATATAGTGATGAAAGAAACTTACTGAAATTGGCTTATAACTTGGACGTACCAGGGGCTGTCCATGCTGATGAACTTGGTTATTTGTTTGATATGGAAATGTTAAAAGGAGATATTACACCTGAGGATCAATTGATGATTGACAGATTAACTACTCTTTGGACCAACTTCGCTAAATATGGGTAAGGACCAGTAGTTTACATTAGTATGTTAAAGATTTTTATGATAGACTAGCTTTCGCCCGCGGTTTCACCCGCGTCCCGTAGCTGGATGGTGACAAAAATTTTCTCCCGGGTCTAAGTTACCTCCTCTCTAATTTTCAGCCAAATCGGCCAAGCCGTTTTCATGTTATGTCGTGACAACGAAAAGCGGGTTTCATTTTTATATACATATACAAGCTGTTGATTTGCATCCGTGCCATAGTCAAGGACGTAATTATACTAATGATTCTCAACCCAAATCAACAAAAAAATTGGTACAAAATTTTTTTATTTTAATTTTTTTTCGGAAATCCGTCAATGTCATCTAGCCGTATTTAAACTTGGCGCGTGTGTTACTGGCCTTAAAACCGTGCTGCGCCCTCACACAAACGCAAACACAAAGCATACGCAACGATTATTCATAAATTTCATTCATAAAATTGGATTACTTCTGAAATTTATACTATGACATTACAATGACAAAAAAAGCAGTGCATGTTAGCTATTTCCCGTCAACTGTAATTCCAATCGATTATTTACGTATTTTATGTCCTCCTCCTGAAGTATGGCACAAATGCAAATCAACACCTTGTATAGATTAAGATTATAAAACCAATAAACAATTATTGCTTAATGTTATTCATATATTATGCAATAGGTGTAATTAAGATAACATTTTTGAAGAATTTATGTTTCCCACTTTTGATTTTATGTATTTTTGGAAGTTAAAGTTAGTTTTATTTGTGGAAGAACTAAAAAAAATCATCAAATACGGAATCGTTATTTGAACCTTGATGTTGATTCATGATAATTTTGTTTGTGGTCTCATAAACACTATTATCTGTGCACGTATTCAAGATTAAGTTAGATTAGTACGTAAACTCTTTAAATAGAGGATTACTCTTATTTATCTAGCTAGATAATGATCATCATCTGATTGATAACAAGACCACATCGCCTCTTGCATTGTTGATAAGCATTTATTGATTGTCCGATAAGATATGTCTATACAATGAATTACATATTTTAAAGATCAATGTTGATGAGGTATGAGTGTTCTTTAAAATAAAAACTTTTTTATGTTATAAGTGTGTAAAATAGGAAAAATACCAAATAAAAATGTAAAAAAACAGAATTCCAACAAACTGTGTGTGTATTAGAAGCCTTAATTATGATGCCAAAAAAATACACTATGAAAACGGAATTAAAAAACCGGCCAAGTGCGAGTTGGACTCGCGCACGAAGGGTTCCGTACAATTATTTATAAAACGGACAAAAGATCACGTTTGTTGAATGAGAGCCCCTCAAAATATTTATTGAATTCTAGTTTTCAGTATTTGCTGTTATAGCGGCAACAAAAATACATCATCTGTGAAAATTTCAGTTCTCTGACTAACACGGTTCATGAGATACAGCCTGGTGACAGACAGAGGAGCGAAAACAATAGGGTCCCGTTTTACCCTGTGGGTACGGGACCCTAAAAACTAGCTTTGTCATCTCATACTTTTTGAAGTCTTCCGAAGATCGTTGTCATATTCAATAATATTAAGATTCCAATAGTCATATTGAATACCATATAATTTTGGCTTTCAGAAACCCAACGCCAGAAACATCGGACCTTCTCCCAGAGAAATGGCTGCCCATCACGAAGACCACACAACCGTTCCTGAGCATGGACGCTGACGTCACCATGGGAGCCAGACCTTTCCACGAAGCTATGGCTTTCTGGGATGTCTTCTATAAGCTGCATAGAAAGCAGCATAAGTATTATCAAGATCCTGAGGAGACTAGATAATTTTAATCGTAATGAATGACCTTCATTGATAGCTGAAGCAGAGTTAAGAATAATTCCGTTCTTAAGGATATTTGTTAATATTATGAAGTATTTCAGTGTTTTTAAATCAAATCTTTTATATGAAATACATGTGAGTGAGAACTAGTGCCAATAAATATGACAGTATAGAAATTAGTTGTTTACAGTGAAATTCCATTAAAAACTAATCTTTGTTAGTTCTCTCAAACTGTTAACTCAAAAAAGGTTTAAAAAGCATAATAAAATAAGAAAAAGAACCACGAACGAGTGGAAATTACAGCAAGTTCTTAATTACCTAATTCCCTTAAATACACGTTCTAAATAATCGTTTTATCAACTAAAATGCAATTAAACCACTTAAGTCTATTTTGCAAGTCTCATTTTAACCAAATAAATCCAGTTATTCTTGACGTTGCTGCTTTGCTTTTCGCATTCGAATTTTTATTCATAAAAGGTTGTATGTACACTGATAAGAAAATAATCAAAGGACAGAAAATAATAGCTAATGCTACCACAAATAGCACAATACTGTATTCGTGCTATTTGCTTTGCGTGACCAGAATTAGGTTTATTTACGACACAAAATTATGTTCCGGGTTTGTGATTTTCTAAGATTGCGTCAATCTATAACGTAAATATGGTGAAAAATAAGCAAAAATAACAAATAAACTGAATCAAAGGTAAAATATTGTGTAAGCACCAGAAAAAACACGGTCAAGGGCAAGTTCGAGTCATTTTGTATTTTTCACAGCGCTTTGAGACCGCAGACTTCAACATATTATATCGTATATAAACAAACAAACAAATTGTATGAGTTTCATTTATTCCTCAGATTCTCGAAAGCGCATAAAATAGGTGCATTAACAAAATAACAACTAACGAAGTGAAAATCGGCTTCCCCTACGGCGTACATGAAAAAATAGGCCGATAATTACTTTTAGAAATTCTACCACATCCCGCAACTACTACTACACTAGAAAATCATTGTTTTTTTAATCTTTTACTATCTATACTTATAATAAATCTGTAGAGAGGTCAATTCTGTACATTGAATATATTTCCAAAATAACTATCAGGGGGTGATTAGTTAGATCAATGCAATCAGTAAAATTTTTGTCTGTCTTTCTGTCTGTCTTTCTGCCTGTCTGTCTGTATGTTCGTTATGTAAACAAAAACTACTTAACGGATTTTAATGAAACTTGGTACAATTATTCTTCATACTCCTGGGCAGGTTATAGGATACTTTTTATACGGATACACAAAGTCCGAATCTAACGCGGACGAAGTCGCTGGCAGAAGCTAGTGTAGGTATATAGTACCTAACTAACTTAAATTTTAAAAAGCAATTTTCTAAACTATAACTTAACTAACCTTTCACACTGTTAGTCTATTCGGCATCTGATATATGCGCTTACATATAAAAGGGCGTAAGTGCTTGTGTTCACGTAAATCTTAGCGGTGTCACTCGGCGCCTTGGATGCCCTGTGGTAAGCTGTTGTTATCTATACTAATATTAGGGGTTAAAGTATGAAATTGCCGTTTTATTCTAGTAGGTTTTTGAATTGCCATAGAGTCTTCATGGTTTGAGGTTTTCGAATGAAACTTTTTTCACGTGGTTTCTGTGATGTTCTTCTTTTAAAAAATGTGAAACATTTGATTATCGATGTTCAATTGTTTTTGTTATTCAACTTAAACATGAAAGATGGATACTGCGAAAATTTGAGTAATTTTTGAATATGAGTTCCGACGCGTAAGTAAACGGCAGAAACAGCCCGCAATATCAATGCTGCATTTGAAGAGGTGTCTGCTAATGAACGCACCGTGCCATTTTGGATTAAACGCTTTCGTGGTGGAAACTTCGACTTGAAGAACGAGCCATGAGAAAGACCGCCTGACAGGTGATTAACGAGAAATTAAGAGAGACGGTGAACGCCGATCCTAGTCAAACTACCCAGATACCCAGCCGAACACCGAATAATGTTGAAAACTTAGCAGTAAAACAGCCACGACTCATGAATCGACCTTCACCGTTATTGCTCCATGACAACGCGAGGCCTCATACAGCAAAAGAAACCGTTTTAACTCTTCAGGAACTGCAGTTGGAAACTATTCGTCTTCCTCCATATTCGCCAGACCTTGCTCTAACGGACGACCATTTTTTTTGTGATTTGGACAATTATCTGCGTCACAAGAAGTTTCTTCCCAGGAGGCAGAACAAAATTCTTTCACACAGTTTGTGCAGTCTAGATCCTCAGAGTTCTATCGTGAAGGCATAAATGACCTTCCTATTAGATGGCCGCAATGTATAGATAATAATGGTAACTATTTTGATTAAATAAGTTTGTTAAAAATTAAAAAAAATTACAATTTAGATTTTCAGTACAAATCGGCAATTTCATACTTTAACCCCTATTATTATAAAGCTGAAGAGTTTGTTTGTTTGAACGCGCTAATCTCAGGAACTACTGGTCCGATTTGAAAATTTCTTTCAGTGTTAGATAGCCCATTTATCGAGGAAGGCTATAGGCTACTTTTTATCCCGGTACGGGAAGTAGTTCCCACGGGATGCGGGTGAAACCGCTGGCAGAAGCTAGTTTCATATAAAGAAAAAAAACTCCAAAAATCTTATCTACCACTAGCTTCTGCCAGCGGTTTCACCCGCATCCCGTGGGAACTACTTCCCGCACCGGGATAAAAAGTAGCCTATAGCCTTCCTCGATAAATGGGCTATCTAACACTGAAAGAATTTTTCAAATCGGACCAGTAGTTCCTGAGATTAGCGCGTTCAAACAAACAAACAAACAAACTCTTCAGCTTTATAATATTAGTATAGATGTAATTGTTGTTAGGATTATACACGTACCAAGAGGTATTATATTTTTATAACTAAAACTAAACCTATATAAACATTAAAGAAACAATCTTATAGATAAGGTATAAACATAAATAATATTAAGATTGATAGACTGGCAAAAAATACATAAAATGAACCTGAACATTTCGTATTTGAAGTAACTTAGGTGCTTATTGTGTAAGTACAGGTAAGGTAAAAAACTGGATTAAATAGCTTTGTTTTAGTAATAGGTGAATATACCACCAAAGAGCCGTACTCGAAAGTATCAATTCAAGACAGCTCTGTGAAAGATTTCGGCCCGAACAGAAAATCCAAATAATACCCCCGTGATCTGCCGTTGCACTATGCGACTACTAGATCAATGAAACAACACTAAAAACACCTAACAAATCATCATAATCCACTTAACAATTACAACAACATTTCACCTCAACATTGCCCCACAAAATCTAATTATACAAAGCTAGAAAAATACTCTCTAGGCAGTAACGTACTTACGCGCGGTCGTATGCTCCGAGCTCCGGAAATGATGCCACTGGCGCCCCCTTCCCATCAGCCATGAACGTTTTCCACTAGCCACCAGGGTGGAACTTGGAGATAAGGGTTTGTGAAACGGGGGACAATTTTATTATTTACTAGCTTCTGCCAGCGGTTTCACCCGCATCCCGTGGGAACTACTTCCCGTACCGGAATAAAAAGTAGCCTATAACCTTCCTCGATAAATGGGCTATCTAACACTGAAAGAAATTTTCAAATCGGACCAGTAGTTCCTGAGATTAGCGCGTTCAAACAAACAAACAAACAAACAAACTCTTTAGCTTTATAATATTAGTATAGAAGTATAGATAACTATATTTAATCAGTTAACCGGTATCTACAGTTTTAACCAGATGCAGTTGAGAGCTGAAAACCAATGTTTTACATGAAGCGACTGCCTATCAGATTCCTCAAACCTATCAGATTTTTTTGGCATCTGAACACCCGTTACGACTGCCACAGATGTTCAAGTTAGGTACAGCCGGAAAGTCACGTTAATTTAAATTAAATTAATAGGTGGGCTATTTAACGTGACTTACGAAACACGATAGAGCTCGTCATGTCAAGATGGTCACCCTTCCACGGATTAAAGCGTCAAGCGTTTCTTTACCTCATGATTTGATCGATTGACCCACGACTGCAACTTGGCCACGAGATCCTCCATATGGATGAATCCATCTAAGTTCTACCAATTATATTTCTTCTTATTTTATTTATTTTTAACGTTAAATATCTTAGCAAATAAAAAACGTGTTGTCTTCGGTGCGTGCTCGTGCGGAGTTATCGAGTGAACTGCAGGTTTAATCACCTAACAAGCCGTGGATCAGAGTTTTCTCAAATTCGCCTTACGGCCTGTGACGTGGTTTTTACGAGTACCTACATAAAAACTGAACAACAAAACAAACCTAACATTCTCACCTTCATGTTAAATTAGGATCAAAAGAATATCATGTATCCCGTATCGAATAATAATAATGGTTTTAGGTGGTAATGCGATATATCGATATCTCCTCTACCAGAACCTAATCCGTATCTGCTACATATCTATTTATCGATTCCCGGCTAGCAATCTGATATATTAGCGCTTACATTCTCTCGCAGAATTATCGCCATTCAGCTGCCATTGTATCAGTTTAATCGATTTCGAAACATCGCTTTAAACAAACTGAATTGACACTTTATTGATAATGTAATTAAGTTTTTTTTTGGACAGTATACAAGTGATGAAGCATTGTTGTTGTAGTAGTGTTGGGCTTAAGTGAAAGTTATAGTTATGGCAAACGAAATAAATAGACACAGTGCCACCAGATATAAGATAGGTACTTATTTTCTCAGAAATAAAAACCATAAAACTGAGTTAGTTTAGTGTGAATGTTTGCTACTTCTTCTTCTTCCTCCTGCCCTGTTCCCAATTTTATTTGGGGTCGGCGCAATATGTCTTCCTCTTCCATTTTTACCTGTCACTCGTCATACTGACACTCACTCGCTTCCTATGAATGTTTGCTTACATGGTAATATTTTGTGCTGATAATTACTTGCATCAGAGGTTGTCAGACATTCTCTTTCTGACTACACACAGCGAATACTCACCAAAGATGTAGCCACGAATGACTGTCGGAGTCAGATACCTACGGTTTGACTTGCAATTTAAATTAGGTATCAATGCTTACAGTGGGATAGGCAGTCGCTTCTTGTAAAGCACTGGTACTCAGCTGAATCCGGTTAGACTGGAAGCCGACCCAAACATAGTTGGGAAAAGGCTCGGAGGATGATGATGATGATGCTTACAGTGGGATGGGTGAACATCCACGCAACAACAACGAAAATCGTTGCCTTACCTTTGATCGATCAGCAGTTTTTACCCAGCGAGAGCTCCTTTACTATGTCCCCAGAGATATGAACTAGTGCAGTCGAAGAACCCTCAACTCGTTAGTTATAAATTGTACTTTTTGCTTTCTTTGCAAAATAAAAATAAGGGTTTTACGCCAGAAACAGTTGTTAAGGTTTCTGGAAAGTTTCAAGTGTTAAGAGCTGCGGTGAAGGTTTGTTTTAAGTTTTTTTTTTTGTTTGTACTTTTAGATCGACGGTTAGAATTACTTTTATACATGGTTCCAATAGTTTTATATTTTAATCGGTGGATACTTATATCAATCTAAACTATTCAAGGGAATTCACAAATGTGTAAATCATATCCTAAGTATTTTATCATTGTTTTCCTGTGTGGTCAAATATCTTTGTGAATTTAATCTCTTCTTACAAAGTAAACTTTATAATCAGAACAATAAGACAATATATAGCTTAGTTAGGAATTAGGTTTTTTTCGAATTAGCTTTTTATCTAAAAGAGCGAATGTACATTAGCTCAGCTGCATATTCCAATTATCCAAGTACTAGTAGTTTTAATTGGTCTGTTTTAGGCAATTAATTTGAAATGTTTTGCGAAACTTCTGCGGAGTTTCACAGGGTAATCTAATAAGTGTCGGCACCATCCCCTTGAGTTATAGTTTTAATCCAATCGTTGTAACCACTACAGCGGTTTTGGTTTCACGTTTCTATTTATATTAGTAGCTAAGTTGCAAAATATATGACCAATAGGTACCTAAGGTCGCTCGAAAATAGTTTTAGAAAAATTGGAAAGGGAATGGTATCTTTTTAACGATAGGTATATTTTTTTTTTCAATCTTTAGTAGTGTCGTTTACGATATATGATAGACTATCTTTTGCTAACGTTTTTACCTTCGACCCATTGGACCGACTTCACGTAAAAAATGGTCCAATAGTTTTGGAGATTGGCGCGTTCAAGCAAACAAGTAGGTACCTAATCAATTTTGTGATAAACTAGTTTCACCTAAGTTATTCTTGCGATTGATCATTTCTATGTAGGTATGTGCACGCACATAGGTGCCGAAGTTGATAATTATACAAGTAAATACAAATATTTTTGTTACCCACGAAAAGCATCCCTGCGCTTGAAAAGAGTATTCGAGCCACAACAAGGAAGTTTGCTTAACTTTCCAAAACCCAGATAAACTTTTGCTTTTTATGAGCATTATATTTTCATTTTCATTCGCTTTTCATATTGTATGAATATAAGTTATTATTCAGTTTATTTTTATTATCAGGGAAATAAACAACTTTTTAGGAGGATTTAGAAGGTTTGTTCTCCTAAAATCACATTTAGAAACTTGTGGCTAAGTAATTTAAGTAAAAGCCATACTATAGGGTCGATCATAAAGGCAGAAACACACTTACGTGACGGGACGCGCCAGCAGCATATAGGTTTCACTGGAATCAGACCACAACATAGTTAGGAAGAGGCTAGCCGGATGATTTGCAAATTTTCATATACATTACCTTCGTAATACACACCAATGTCATCATAATCATCCTCCTGCCCTTATGCCAATTTTATTTGGGGTCGACGGAGCATGTTTTCTTCTTCTATACTCTTCTATCTGCCGCCAAGTAACATTCTTTTTAACCATATCGACTTTTACACAATCCATCCATCGTATATTCGTAATACACACCAATAATAAAGAAAAAACTAGTAAAAAAACAGATAATTTCATTTGGTAAATAATAGGGGTTAAAGTATGAAATTGCCGATTTGTACTGAAAATCTAAATTGTAATTTTTTTTAATTTTTAACAAACTTATTTAATCAAAATAGTTGCCATTATTATCTATACATTGCGGCCATCTAATAAGAAGGTCATTTATGCCGTTACGATAGAACTCTGAGGATCTAGACTGCACAAACTGTGTGAAAGAATTTTGATCTGCCTCCTGGAAAGAAACTTCTTGTGACGCAGATAATTGTCCAAATCACAAAAAAAAATGGTCGTCCGTTAGAGCAAGGTCTGGCAAATATGGAGGAAGACGAATAGTTTCCAACTGCAGTTCCTGAAGAGTTAAAACGGTTTCTTTTGCTGTATGAGGCCTCGCGTTGTCATGGAGCAATAATGGTGAAGGTCGATTCATGAGTCGTGGCTGTTTTACTGCTAATTTTTTCAACATTATTCGTCTTCGGCTGGGTATCTGGGTAGTTTGACTAGGATCGGCGTTCACCGTCTCTCTTAATTTCTCGTTAATCACCTGTCAGGCGGTCTTTTTCATGGCTCGTTCTTCAAGTCGAAGTTTCCACCACGAAAGCGTTTAATTCAAAATCGCACGGTGCGTTCATTAGCAGACACCTCTTCAAATGCAGCATTGATATTGCGGGCTGTTTCTGCCGTTTACTTCCGCGTCGGAATTCATATTCAAAAATTACTCAAATTTTCGCAGTGTCCATCTTTCTTGTTTAAGTTGAATAACAAAACCAATTGAACATCGGTAATCAAATGTTTCACATTTTTTAAAAGAAGAACATCACAGAAACCACGTGAAAAAAGTTTCATTCGAAAACCTCAAACCATGAAGACTCTATGGCAATTCAAAAACCTACTAGAATAAAACGGCAATTTCATACTTTAACCCCTAATATAAGAGCTGTTCAGAACAGGAGTTTGGTTCGCAGCGTTAATTTATAGACTGAAGTGGCTCTCAAACAGCAGCGCTCAACAACATGGAATGTTCTAGAGAGCCTTTTGTTATTACTTACTAGTTTTTCGAATCTGGGTGTTTTATTCTGTTTTCGGAAAAGCTAAGGAGAACAATTTGTTTCGAAATGTAGCCACAATTCATCATCCTCCGAGCCTTTTTCCCAACTATTTTGGGGTCGGCTTCCAGTCTAACCGGATTCAGCTGAGTACCAGTGCTTTACAAGAAGCGACTGCCTATCTGACCTCCTCAACCCAGTTACCCGGGCAACCCGATACCCCTAGGTTAGACTGGTGTCAGACTTACTGGCTTCTGACTACCCGTAACGACTGCCAAGGATGTTCAATGACAGCCGGGACCTACAGTTTAACGTGCCATCCGAAACACAGTCAATGGTGTCTAAGATATACTTAGAAAGTACATACAAACTTAGAAAAGTTGCATTGGTAGTTGCCTGACCTGGGATCGAACCCGCGCCCTCATACTTGAGACGCTGGTCCTTTACCCACTAGGCCAACACGACTTTTTTCGAAATGTTGCCACAATTAGTGTAATTAATTCTATGGTAATTTTTAACTTCTATTTATAGGTTCTTCTACTTATGGCCAGCACACCAGGTGTTGATAGAGTCTCTAATACTTACTTTATCATGAACTCATCTGAAAGATAGACATATCTAGAAGAAATTATAGTCAGCCTTTATTTAGCAGATACCATTAACTAACTGACACGTTATCGGTCATCAGTGAAACTGGGCTCTTAATATTACACAGGGATAATAGAAGTGTTTATTTGTTTATTAATACGATATTACACTGGGTGAATTGTTTATTTTACTAGAACGCACTAGTCTAAGGAACTACTGAACGTTATTTAAAAGAATATTTCAGTATTAGATGTCCTCTTTTTCAAGAAAGGCTATTGGCTATTTTTTATGCGAAATTAGTTTACACAAGTAGTTTTCCGATAGTGATGAAAATACCTATAATTATTTTCATTTTCTTTGAATGTATGTTTTACGTGCTATTTAACAGAATAAATTATCTATACTAATATTATAAAGCTGAAGAGTTTGTTTGTTTGTTTGTTTGAACGCGCTAATCTCAGGAACTACTGGTCTGATTTGAAAATTTCTTTCAGTGTTAGATAGCTCATTTATCGAGGAAGGCTATAGGCTACTTTTTATCCCGGTACGGGAAGTAGTTCCCACGGGATGCGGGTGAAACCGCTGGCAGAAGCTAGTATTTAATAAAGATATCTATTCCTTTCTTTACAAACACAGGCCACACTTATTTGACGCCGTCCAATGAAACTTTGTCTCCGCACAAACAGGAGAGTTTCCTCAAATTACTTGTATAACAAAATATATCGTGTGGCACGCGCTACCAAGACAAATCGACACCTCATTTGTCAATATCTGTCCAGCAATTCCAACATAGCTGAGGTCATACATACATACATAGAACGTACACAATATGTATTTCATATCTTGGCTTTTGATACTTATTTTCTTTGCGTTTATTGCGTTTAATGCGCATGTTTTATATAAATACTAGCTTTTGCCCGCGACTTCGTTCGCGTGGAATAGTGATTTTTGGTTTGACCAATAGATGGCGCTATATGTCCGAAATAAATTTTATTTTTATTTTTATATTTTTTTGTAATAAAAACTATCCTATGTCCTTTCTCAAGTTCCAAACTATGTCTGTACCAAATTTCACACAAATCGGTTCAGTAGTATAGGCGTGAAGAAAAGACAGACAGAAAGACAGACAGACAGACAGAAAGACAGACAGACAGACAGACAGAGTTACTTTCACATTTATAATATTAGTTAGGATATAGTTAGGATAGTCATTGCAAACTTTCTAATAAGTATGTAGGTACCTAATTATTTTTGATTTACGAAAAAAAGATTGAAGGTACAAATATCGATTTTCAAAACATAGGCAATGGGTACACTAGGTATGTACCTAGAAATATTTTTATTTCTACAACTAAAACTCTTTAGTTACAATGACATACAGGTTATCATACAACAAGCCCAGTGCATTCATTGTAGACCTATCCGCGGCAATATGGCACAAACAACGGCTAATTGCATTTGCTCATCTTGTTTTGTAAATAAAAACGGTAAACTTGGACCGCGGGGGTATTGTGGAAGTTTGCCTTTTGTCTTAGGCGATTAACACATGGCACCGCGCACCGCCGCGGTAGGCGCTGAAGCGGATCTCATGTCGCATTGACCTGTATTAAATTCCTCTTTATTTAAGTATTTTTAGGTATAGATGATTTTTATAATACGAAGTTCGATTGACTGCTAGTTTTGTATGTTGCAGTAGCAAAAACTCGATCAGTTATTTTTCAAAATGCAATACTGCATCAACATTGGTTTCGAAAAAACATTGACAAAACGCAGCGATGCATTTTTATGTTTTGTAAACAAAAACGAACTAACCGTCAAATCGAGACCGCATAGAAATGGATAGGGTGGCCATAATTTAACTAAAAACCTGAACGGATATTCATGCTATTTTCACCAAAACCGTGAATGATTCATGAGGAAAATATACAAATTATGTCCGTTTGAAGTCTGGCTAGTTTTTATAAACCTCAAAATAAGATTCCTATACTATATGTCATACTTACAGAGTGCGTTGTCTTACTCAGATGCTAGCTCATTTGTAAAAACCTTACCCACTCCATAGTTATCTACTAATATTCTATAGTTTGTTCGCTTGGAAACTACTAGTTCGATTATTTTTTTTAGTGAGCCCATTTATTGCAGTTTAAATTATTAAGTGTAAGTCGTGGTGGCCTAGTGGGTAAAGAACTAACCTCTCGAGTATGAAGGTGTGGGTTCGTTTCCAGGTCAGGCAAGTACCAATGCAACTTTTCTAAGTTTGTATGTACTTTCTAAGTATATCTTAGACACCAATGGCTGATAAAAAGGTGAAGGAAAACATCTTGAGGAAACCTGGACTATAAAGTCCGAAATCACCAACCCGCATTGAGCAAGCGTGGTGATTAATGCTCAATCCTTCTTCGTGTGAGAGGAGGCCTGTGCCCAGCAGTGGGACGATAAAAAGGCTGTAACAGTACAGTTATTGCAGTTTTATTTTTTATATGGACGCGCAAAATAGTTTCTACGGAACACAAGTAAGTATATTAGCGAAAACTAGTACAAATCATAAGAAGAAAAGGAAGGTAACTCTCACAATAAGACATTGAAATCGCAAGGAAAGCGTTACCGTGGCATTTGAAAGCGAACCGCTATTGCTTTCCATTCAGCTATTGTTGCTGATACAAGACGATCGCTTAAGCTTTTTATAATGTAACTGCAGTTTTATAACTAGGTATAGATGAATAGGTTTAGATAAAAAATGATAAATTGTGACTTGGAAAACTACAAATAGCTTCAGGAGGCTTCAAATAATTTAGGAGGTAAGGTTGCAATTAATACAGACTTATTAAGCACCTTACTACTGTAGAAAATGGGGCCCATGCCAATAATCAGTTGAATGATAAATCTATACTAATATTATAAAGCTGAAGAGTTTGTTTGTTTGTTTGAACGCGCTAATCTCAGGAACTACTGGTCCGATTTGAAAAATTCTTTCAGTGTTAGATAGCCCATTTATCGAGGAAGGCTATAGGCTACTTTTTATCTGGGTCCGTGCCGAGGTTCCCACGGGATGCGGGTGAAACCGCTAGCAGAAGCTAGTGTTAAATATTCCTTTACACATAAAGTACTTTAAAACTTATTTTTGACCGCCTTCGAAATGATAGGTTCTCAGTTTGACCTGCGTGTATGTATGTAGCTTACATTCGTGCAATTTATGTCCTTTTGACAGAACCAATTCTGATGCAATATTTTTCAATTCCGATTTTCAGAAGTCATCCTTTAGTTTACCAAAATAACTGCCACCCTACACTCACAGAATAAAAAACTCGCTGAACACAGATACTGCAACAGCTTTCAGGTCAGTGAAAGGGGATGAAAAAAGTCGTTTTGAGTCGACCACTAGTGCGAATACATTATGTTAACGGGTCACGGGTGGTTCGCGGGCGCTTGTTTTGTGGGTGATTTTAAAAAGGTGATACATAAAATAAAAACGTTTAATGATAACAGACTTATAGTTAAAGTTTTTCATGAGAAATAAACTAAGTTCAGTAAAATTTTATAGTGCCTAGGTCAGTCTGTGTTATGATACTGTCACGCAAAACTGTTGAATCGATTTATATCAAGGTACACACTGATAGTCCAGAACCTAAAAAGGGACATACGAATTGCTACCTTTCACCCGGTTGCGGGAAGTAGTTACCTCAGAACGTGGGGATCAGTTAGAATCTATACTAATATTATAAAGCTGAAGAGTTTGTTTGTTTGTTTGTTTGAACGCGCTAATCTCAGGAACTACTGGTCCGATTTGAAAATTTATTTCAGTGTTAGATAGCCCATTTATCGAGGAAGGCTATAGGCTACTTTTTATCCCGGTACGGGAGTAGTTCCCACGGGATGCGGGTGAAACCGCTGGCAGAAGCTAGTTAATAATAAACCATAACCCAATCAATGCATCATCACCTCCCGAACCTTTTTCCTACTATGTTGTGTCGGCTTCCAGTCTAACCCTATCAGTGTATATTAACAGCAGAAGGATAACAGATGTCTCTCCATTATCCGTCCAAAATAATAAACAGTATGCTCCAAAAATATTATTAAGCTGTAGGTACAAAAAGTGATAAATCTTTCGAATAAAGTCCCGGGCCGTTGTTTCTGGCCGATTTTCGTAAGGATTATCCATAATCCTATGAACGAACACCTGGTCCCTATCGCGGTTTGCTGAAAAATATGGCCAAGTGCGAGTGGAACTTGCAAAGGTTCTGAACTTTAGAAAGTTAACGCTAAAATATTGAAAAGTGAAGTTACTCCTTATTCAGGGCATGCAATAACAGTGCATGTAGTCAATAATGTACCTAATAAATAATATTAGAATTCAAACGTCAAACTCAATCTAAAGCGATGAGACAGCATACAATTTTAAATGACCCACGTAACAGCCTTTTGCGGTATTGCGCGTACTTTGAATCTACCATTGATTAAGACCTCGATTAACCTATCGACCGACTAAAGATGATGAACAGTTTGTGAAGGGTCCAAGTGTAAATTTCGAAAGGGAATTTTGGCTTAAGGATCGTACTTAATTTTATTTTTAAACAGTAAACGCTTCACGAGGTTGTTTTTTTTATCAGTGCGGTTCGAAACCCTAAAAAAGACATCCTTAAAAGACAACGTCCCTGTTTGAGGATCCCGGGAAACATTTGGGATTTTAAGCACGCTTATTCTTTGTTTGATGTTTGCATTTTTTTCAACATACTTTATAATATTTTTTTGTTCAACAATGACGCTTTCAGCAACAATTCTGTTATAAGAGCATAATTAATTTATTGTAATTTTATTTGTTTACTAGCTTCTGCCAGCGGTTTCACCCGCATCCCGTGGGAACCACTTCCCATACCGGGATAAAAAGTAGCCTATACCCTTCCTCGATAAATGGGCTATCTAACACTGAAAGAAATTTTCAAATCGGACCAGTAGATCCTGAGATTAGTGCGTCCAAACAAACAAACAAACAAACTCTTCAGCTTTATAATATTAGTATAGATTTTTCAGCTTTCATTACAGGTTCATAATTTATAATAACTTCTAACTATTTCTTTTGCACTTTACGTAAGTGTTCTGAAGTTAGAACAATGTTTGAACAGTGCTCAAAATTGAGTGGCTCTTCAGTAGGTATTGTATTTTGAATATTATAAAGAAAAGTGAAGTTTAAATAACCGAAGTTGTAGCTCGTATATATGTTACAGCCATAGTGATTAAATATATATTATACATAATCACTGGTCATTATATATATTACTTTATCCAAATTGAGTAGATATTATAAATAATAGCTAGAAAATATGTATAATATGCAGACTTATTACTTTGGCTGTAACATATACACGATAGGCAGTGTCTTGTCAGGAGCCAATTTCAGAGCAGTACGTCGATTCTATAAAATTCAGACAACAACTCGCATTTCACTTCGCTATTCACTCTCACTTCCCATTCGGTTCAAAACGTTCTAAAAGTCATCTCATACTTTATTTGTCAAAATCTCGAGTTTAATTTAGTTCAACTCGCAAACACGCTCGCAAGAGTAGCGCTAGTGTAGTAACTCACGGCAGATTCAGATGCGAAGTTTAGAGTGAAGTCTTATAGAGTTATTTGAAGAAAACTGTACGGATATTATTTTAATTAACAACGTAATAGCTATCTCTGGAGTACCTATGTGCACAGAACATTTAAAATTGAGGGGTAAGCTTGATATTCCTAAGCCAAGAAAATATTATCTATCTTCTAAACTACTTAAGAGGAAATCCAGGTGAAATTCATCTCAGTAATCCTAATTAATTGATTGTTATTCTACCCCTTGCCTTCAAACTTTGAACCCAAAACCCCTTCATTGCTAACTAGCTGCTGCCCACGATTTGACCCGAATGCTCTATCTGTTTATGTATAGACGTCATTTGTTGTCAAAAAAGCTTTTTTGTTTTATCTACAGAGTAAATCTTATCTATACTAATATTATAAAGCTGAAGAGTTTGTTTGTTTGAACGCGCTAATCTCAGGAACCACTGGTCCGATTTGAAAAATTCTTTCAGTGATAGATAGCCCATTTATCGAGGAAGGCTATAGTGTGCCGAGGTTCCTACGGGATGCGGGTGAAACCGCTGGCAGAAGCTAGTTAAGTATAAAAAATAAATAAAAAAATATTTATCTACAGTGAGTTTCAGCAGTCTCAGAATTTTCGGTATACCTATCAGCTATAACCCCCAACACATATAAAGTCTTGAACCATTTACGAAATTGGGATACATTTCTAACGATTTTGTACGTATAATAAAAAAAAAATCTTAAGTAAATTAAGGCGGACTCCATTCACGATGGAAACCTATTCATTGAAAAGAAAGACATTCTATAAATAACTAAAAAGTCAGATCTGAAAAAGCACAAAGCGTGTAGGCCTCCGCTAATGGAAACGAAATTGCGAACAAACTGTTTGCTGAAATTTTACCTGAAAGCCTGAAACGGCCTTTTTCAGTTATAAATAAAGATAGAATAGCTTGTAGTTTATTTTGTCTAAGTGTCTTTGAGTTGATGTTGAAATTTTGGGAGAGAAATTGAGTGTTTGAAATTATGATTGCGGGTTGTTTTTCCTTTTGATTAAAATGTATAAAATTATCATACTAAAACGACTAACTTCAAAGGCATATAATCAAATCGGCTAGCTTTATAACAAAATTACTTAACTAAATACATTACATGTCTAGAGGTATACTTATATTATAAAGAGGAAAACTTTGTTTGTTTGTTTGTTTGGTTGTAATGGATAAACTCAAAAACTACGGGACCGATTTTAAATATTCTTTCACCATTAGAAAGCTATATTATCTGCGAGCAACATAGGCTATATTTTATCCCGGTGCGGGCAGTAGCTCCCACGGGACGCGGGTGAAACCGCGGGAAAACGGCTAGTAATAAATAAATTACTAAATGCTAAGTTGGAATAATTTTCTCTCGCTGCGGAAAGAGCTTAACCGTCGCAACCAGTTGGCTAAACGTCATATCAAGCAATGTTGAACGTTGCAGTTAATAAATTGGCTAAACGACATACATACATATACAGGGTTACTTGTAAGTAGACAGCACAAACGAGACTTTTGACTAATAATAAAATTTTATACGTGTACCTAGACGACTTTTTAAGAAAGGATCTTGAAATTCGATTATCTTGAAACGGGTTAACTTTTGCCCAGTGTATGCCATGGTCAAATTTGTCCGTATTGACCTATACTATCACCTCATGAAAGGATGCGGTCTACTTACAAGTAACCCTGTATACGTGAAATTAAATGACCTTAATCAGCCAAAGCTTAAACCTCTATTTTAACTAGTAGTCTACTACATATCAACACATCATATATATCAAGCAAGCATATGATGCAATGACATATCAGTTCTTAGAAACGTCTCGTAAATATGGTGTTATCTGTCTTCAAGGATGGCAGCACTCGGATCGATAAACCTGAGTCATAGCCAATCAATCATTGTCACCGCCTTGAACACTGCTCCAAATTATTGACACCTTGTAAAGTCATTTCTCGAATATTAATAACTGTGATTTTTTAGGCTAAACTTATGAAAAGTATTTTTAGGTCGTGCCTGGTTTTTAGAGCCAATTTTTTTAGTGTTGCTCGAGTTTTGAAAGGGCTAGTATACAGTTTGATATTTGTAAATAAAGACGGCATTTAATGGTCCACTTCACGAATGCGCAAGGAGAGCTACAGTGCGAGAAGAGTGGCGACGGATTGTGAAGCTTGCTACCACCCCTGATATGACGACCGGGACCACTCTGCCAAGAGTGTGACGACAAAGAAGAAGATTTGTAAAGCCGGCCATAATATGGTAGGGAAAAGGCTAGGCTTACGATGTATCCCGTAGTTTTTGTGGCATTCAGATTAGAACTCATAATCATAAGTCTATATAGATTTTTATTTAAATGGATTTAACGTTGAAATACCAAGTGCAAGAACCAGAGTAAAAGATTTATTATTTCAACAAGACATGTTATAAAACACACTTTCAAATGCGAATAAATTTTATTTAAAGCATTTAAAAATCATACACTAAATATTAATTCTACATCTTTTTCTTTAATTTTGCTTTGAATTTAGCCTTACAGCTCATATAGTAAAAAATTTTCTTCATCTTCTTATCAGACCTGGTACTTTCCGTACAATTTGTAGAATAGGTCCCAGAAAGCCATTCTCTCATGGTACGGCCTGGCTCCCAGAGATAAGTCTTTGTTTATGTCTAGATAAGGCTGGTTTGTCTTTGTCACTGGGTCCCATTTGACTGGAAGGAGTTCTGATGTCTCTGGTGTTGGGTTCCTGCGAATAAATATAAGGATACCTTAATTTGGAAATATTGGGAGTAGTTGACGGATTTTCCAAGAAATATATAGTGTGTACCACTGATTAACAATTAACGATACATAAAAACTGCCTTCTTATAAAGGGTTAAAAAAATAATTTCCCTTTTATTTAACAAAAAAAAATGTTTTTACATTTTCTGTATGCATGTCTCCGAACTGAAAGGTCATTGCGTCTTATCGATTGCGAGCTCTTGTTTTTGACATTATCTCAAAACCATCGACAAAGAGACCGGTTTCAAGGCTAAATATTTCATTGATAATAATGTTTGTCTGGATTATTTTCTGTACATTCAGTTCCTTTTAACAGTACTTTTATATTCTTGCAAAAAACCTGACATAAATATTATATTAATCTAGGATTTAAAAATATTCAACTCACCCAAACTTAGCGAAGTTCGTCCAAATGGCAGTCATCCTATCAATGACAATCTGGTCTTCAGGCGTCACTTCTTCAAAGTATTCGTAATCAAACAAGTAACCAAGTTCATCAGCATGAGCAGCTCCCGTCGAAGTCAAGTTAAGTGCCAACTTCATGATATTTCTACCTCCACTGTACGAGAATACGTAACGGTACACATTAGTAGCACCATTCTGCAAAAGCTGGTCTACCACTCTCTGCGATGGATACCCGAAATGAAAATCTGCTGCAAAGTCTGCAAGGTCCAACTTTACATCTTCAGAAATCGACTCTCCTCCAATATAAAAGTGCTGAACTACATCATTAGCTTCTTCGGCTTCATCACCAAAATTAAATTCTAAACTTAGATGGTCTCCGAAATCAAAAGTTTTGTAATAATCTTCAGTTGATAACTCTGCTGCAGGGGCGGCCTCATTGTCGTTGTAACCAATTATAACAGGGGTATTCTTCAACTTCGGTGATACAATGTTCCTTGGGTGTTCCGTTATGAAGTGATCAACGCCTTCAAACTCGGTTTCAATACAAGGCACTGTTAGAATATTGTTTCCTTGGAAAGAGAAGCCTTTGTTCAAATCATTGGCAGCTTTAATCAGCGTGTGTGCATCAATAGTTGCAAGGTATTCAAGAGCTTCGCTAACTTCTGTTGTATTGAAATCTAACTCTTCAGCTAGTCTAATAGGTAATTCGTTCTGATGCTGTCCTGCCCAAATATGAGTATAGGCTGGTCCACTCTGTATGATCGCTCTTTGGAACAACTTTTCGTAAGACGACAACAGATGAAGGTTGACGGACATACCACCAGCACTTTCACCAAAAATGGTAATTTCTTTAGGATTTCCACCGAAAGCTTCAATATTTTCATTGATCCATCTCAGAGCAAGAACCTGGTCTTTAAGTCCTTGGTTTCCAGGGACATCTGGGTGATCCAAGCACATGAAGCCGTAAGCTCCAAGTCTGTAGTTGATTCCTACAACGATGACGTCATTTCTCACTAAGAACTTTGGAGAACTGCCGCTATTATCAGCGCTACCTTTGGAGAATTGACCTCCATGTATCCATACCATGACTGGTAAGAGATTTTTGGTAGTAGCGACACTGGGCACGTAGATGTTCAAGGTGAGGCAGTCGAGAGTACCGACCGCAACATTGCTGTTCACTTGAGGGCACACGTTTGACTCGTACGCTTCGAAGACATTTTCAAAGCCAGGATGTGGTATTGAAGCCTGGAATTATGATTATCATTTAATTAAAATGGTGATTTAGATTGAAATTACCTAATTCTTTTAAACTTAGATTTTCGGATAGCATAACAATAGAATGAATACACCCCTGAAAAAACACTTATTATTTCTTGACTATTCTATGACTAAAATTAAACTTAATAAAAACTTACCCCAAAAGGATTAGTTTCATCAACCACAGCATAAGGCACACCCAAAAATTGTGCATACCCCTCACTAGACAGGAGACCTCTAATCAGACCCCCTTTGATGGAAACCAGGGGGTCCACTCGATAAAGTCCGTGTACTAGACCACATAATGACACTAAGAGTACCACAGCCTTCATGTCGAAGCTCTGTGACATAACTATGCAGAATAAGATTTCTTGAGACAAAAAACCCAGATATTGCAAGAGTAAAGATAAGAGATAAAACAGCATCTTGAAGATCAATACAATACTGATAAAATAAATGTTGTTATCATGCTTGTTGTTGCTACTGAGAACACGAATGTAACTATGGACGAAAATTCTAGAGTTTTGAAGATGTCTTCGGCTGGATACATAATCTGTTTAATTTATAAAACCATTTTATTGTTCTAAGTAACTTTATGTTAACTGTAGGTACATTTTCTTTCGTTTCTTAACGAGGATGCTGATATGATGTTATTTAACAGTTTACCATTTTTGGTGTTTTCCATACAGTTTATAGAACAAGTCCCAGAATGCCATTCTGCTGTGGTCAGGTCTGCTGCTGAGGGTGAACTCGGGATCCATGTTTAAGTACGGCTGAGTAGTCTTCGTTATAGGAGTCCATGTGAATGGAATTAGTTCTGAAGGCGCGGGGGTAGGATTTCTGCAATCCGAAAAATAATTGGTTATATACTTTTTACACATAATGAAACCACAAGCATGCAGGATAATGAATCGATTTGTAAAAAAGTCATCTTTCTAAGTAATTAAAGATAGATCTTTGCACGTAAGGTAAAGAGTTTTAGGCACATAATAATTCAAATGTATTGTCATGTGTTGCTTTAGACACAGTTTTAGATCCGAAATTGAAAGTAACGGTGCGTACAGACTATGTAACATAACATGTTATATAACATGTTTCAGATAATGTGGACACTGAATGTTATAAAACATGTTATAATAACATGTTGTATAACTATTTATTGACATCACAACAATGTTATATAACTTAGGATTGTGGATAGCACTGAAAAACGATAAACGGCAATGGTTATATAACATTGTTATATTGCAATGTTATTCTAATGTGTACAGTATTGTTTTATGTTGCAATGTTGAATAACAATGTTACATAATGTGGACGTGTTATAAAACACATGTTATATAACATGTTACATAGTTTGTACGCACCTTAATGTTTCTACGAGTGTGTACTCACCCATATTTAGCAAAGTTGGTCCAAAGCATAGTTAACTTAGCTTTCATCGGAGACTGCCCAAGTAACAAAATTTGGTACTATAAAGGTCCTGAGAACGTTTTGGAGCGTGCTAATTAGTGCTCATGATTATACTATAATGGTGTTGTAAACATTTACAAAACCCCAATTAGGCCCTAGTATTATCACTGATTTATTCTATAGACATTACGTAATGGCTCTCACGGTGATAAGTCACCTCTTTAGTTGAAATGTAAAAGTGTCAAAAAACGCTCTATAGTACTGAAATAGTGTTGTCTGCAACGTTTATGTAACTAAAAGTGCACTATAAAAGTAACCAAAACATGTTTATAGTGCTATTTTGCACCGTAAACGATTCCAGTGATCTTTTTTATCACACTGGTGACCACTTTGTTTATGTTGTGATCGTGAGTGTTCTTCAAGAAAACAAAATATATCGGTAAGTTATGCTTTATGTCGTTTGCCATTATTGCTTAACATAACATACTATAAAACATGCATGGACCGATATGGTCTTACTCTCCCATAACTTGCTCTTGCGAAAATTATTGTATCGATAAAATTATTATGCTGATTTCAAATTTGACAATGCGCCATTATAATTTACGTGTTTTAATTAAATTAAAATTAATAAAATAAGAACTGGTCCCGAATATGGCTGCTATAGTACACATTGGCTTCAGCCGTGCTGCTAATGTGCTATCATGGCCGAAAACAGCAGCCATATTGTTACCGAAAACGAATTAGGGTTCGTTGCCCAAATATAAAATAAACCTTTTTTTGTCATGATTCTGGAAGTAAATGTACGATTGCGTTTGTTTCAGTGCTTTACCTGCGTCGTAACATACTAAAATTAACGATGGCATATCTAATGGACGTGGATTGTTTCCTGAGCAGATATGATTTTTTATTTTGATTTTGATTTGAACATCAAAATCAACAGGAATCTTGTAAGATTCCTCAGTACGTATAAATTTACAGATTTTAATACAGATTTTGATTTGACTTTTTTGTAGTACAGATTTTAATGTTTGATTTTTTATTTATAAAATGATGTGATAATTATGTTGTTTTTGTTGATAGTTATTTTCAAGAAGGCGAGATTATGCAAGCCGAAGTGTTTTTTTTTCTATAATTGTTATGTTTTATTTTAATATTACTTATTGTGAGGTTGACCGTAAGTGCCCCTATTTTTTCTAGGTTTAGAATATACATACATCAAAACACATCTTGCCATAGATCATGTTTATAATTAATAAACAAATAAGAAACATTAAGTCTTTTTTTTTAACTCGGAACTAGTTTTCCTTATCATAAAGTGTGTAATAATGGGACAAAATACATCATAGAATCGTAAGTTATGCAGACAATTTTACATTTAATTGAATCTACTTTACAATTAACTTTCTGTTTAAGAATGCTATTATATTATGACGTGCTCTCCCTCTCATATTCTTCATCCTTATTCCTGGCTAGACAAAAAGAAACATTATTGCTCCAGCCCTGTTGTGGTACAAAACAAATATTTTGTACAGAACCATGTGCTCCAGTGTCGGCAGTGTGTCATCATTTATGAAATACTAGTCATATAATTGATTCTGAAAAGCTAGTATAGATGTAATTAGTCCATTAATTATTCATTTTAATCCTTTTATGTCACACTTTAGTGTCGTATGAGTAACACAGACTCACTAATAGTGCTATTTAGAATGGTTATGTATTATTTAATACTATAGAAGAGTTTTCATGACTTTTACAGAACTAGCCCCATAGCAATAATGAGGGAGCTTTTAAAAAGCTAAAAGGTTACATAATAGTTGTGCAAGGTGCTTTCATAGTGCAGATTAATCCTGTAATTATGTTTTTGATACTACTACAAAACTAATATTATAAAAGTAATTTTGACGCATTATTAGTGCAAAATAGATACATGAAAGGGTCGGTAAGGTCTTTAATAGTACTAAATAGTACCATAATCACTTTATACATATCTATTATAGTGCAAAACTTTAACGATTCTTTTGTATGCTCCTGTAAGCGTTCTAAGAGCTTAATTATAAAACTTAAATGCTCTTTATCTTATAGAATCAAAACGCTTTGTTAAAAACCTTTATAGTACAGGCAGTCATAATGGTTACCATTACAGGCCTACTATAACACTGATCGGTGACAAAAAGCCTTGGTTATAGAAGCTTTTGTTACTTGGGTGGTTAACTGCAAGTTGTTCTTCCTCAGTTAAATCAACCCACCAGTTTGCATCAAATAAATATGACAACTCATCTCCATGGCTAGCATTCTCATACGAATAAACGTATCTGTATACTTTTTCAGCATCACTTTCCAGCAGTTGCTCAGCCATTCTCTTCGTTGAATGACCAAATATAAGGTCAGTTCCTAAGTCTATAAGTTCATTGGAAACATTCTTACTAATTTTCTCGTCACCAATGTAGAACTGCTTGACTTCATTTATAGCAGTTTCCATTTCTGCGTCGATATAAAATCCCAATTCAAATAAAGTTTTTAGGTCGTAAGTATCGAAAAACGTTGCATCTTGATAACCATATTGGAAGTGAAATTCTCTTCTGGTATGTCCAATAATGATTGGTGTTTTACGAGCTTTATTCGCTTTCACGTTCATGGGATGCTCAGTTATAAAATGTTCAACTCCTTCAAATACTTTCTCGACACAAGGTTTGGTTAGAGGTTGATCAGTACCTGAACCGCTGGTGATTTTCAAACCATCAGCTCTTATAACTAAAAGATGTGGGTCAACAGTAGAAAGGTAACGAAGAGCATCATCCACATCCAATGTAAAATAGCCAAGTTCTTCCGCGAGTATTGAAGGTATTGTGTCATTAGATTTTACCATCATCCAATAACTCAAAGCAGGGCCACTTTGTATAATTGCTTGATTAAACAGCTTTTCATTTAGTGAAAATAGATGTAGGTTCACTGACATGCCACCGGCGCTCTCACCGAAAATTGTGATCTTTTGATCATTGCCTCCAAAAGAAGCAATGTTATCTCTGATCCATCTTAGGGCTAACGTTTGCAACATAAGACAATACTGTACACATTAGAATAACATTGCAATACAACAGTGTTATATAACCATTGTCGTTTATCGTTCTTCAGTGCTATCCACAATCCTAAGTTATATAACATTGTTGTAATGTCAATAAATAGCTATACAACATGTTATTATAACATGTTTTATAACATTCAGTGTCCACATTATCTGAAACATGTTATATAGCAATGTTGTATAACATGTTATGTTACATAGTCTGTACGCACCGTAAGAGTTTGAATACCAGGCTATCGTAAAAACATCTGGAATACAGATATGAGCCTTGGTTGTAAGTGCAAGATTCAAGGTTTGATCTTAGATCCAAAACTCAACTCTCATCGTGGAGCCGGAAAACATCAATCAAAATAAATACTAATTAACAATCATTAAGATTAAGTTACAAGATAATCCGTATATTTGCGTATTCTTTTAACATATTATTATCAGGGCAATTATACTAATAAATATCGATTCAATCTTGATTGATTAACGAATCGTGCAAGAAATTCGCTAGTCATTATTTACATACAATACGTTTAGTAAAGACGGATTACACGCCATGCAAATGTGTGTAGTGCTACATGTGGGGCACTATACACATTTGCATGGCGTGTAATCCGTCTTTACTAAACGTATGTTTATTGGTATGTGTTCCAAGATATTTGAGTTGCTTGATTAGAACGACAGCATCAATACTAATGCATCTACTATGGGAAAGATTGATCAATACATACCTATTATACCAAAACAAAGTCACAAAACTAACAAAAATTATATTCGTATACGAATATAAAAGAGTGAGTGAATTCATAAAATTAAAAAAAAGTTAAGATATTGACAGTGAACCCAGAATTGAGCCTTGTTGTATAGTCAGTCTTGCAGTGTCTTACTATGTTAGTGTTACGCAGCTCAATCTATAACATGCGAATGAGTCTTTTGTGTGCTCGGTCTTACTCAGTACGGTATTTACATTGCGTAAAAAATATACCACGTCCTGATGGATCAAATCAAAAGCTTCAGACAAATCTATACTTATAATAAATCTGTAGAGAGGTCAATTCTGTACATTGAATATATTTCCAAAATAACTATTAGGGGGTGATTAGTGATCGATACTAATGCCAAAAATGCAATCAGTAAAATTTTTGTCTGTCTGTCTGTCTGTCTGTCTGTATGTTCGTTATGGAAACAAAAACTACTTGACGGATTTTGACGAAACTTGGTACAGTTATTCTTCATACTCCTGGGCAGGTTATAGGATACTTTTCATCACGCTACGATTAATAAGAGCACAGCAGTGAAGGGAAATGTTGGGAAAACGGGAGAAGTTTCTCCATTTTTTAAGCTTACGTCGCGTATGCAGCCGTTATCGTTGAAGTTACACCGAAACCATGTATGACGGAAATGTTCTCCTTAAAATTATGTAAAACATATACCATGGCAACATGTCTAACTTTTATTGTTGGCTCACAATAACACGTGTAACTCTCGATAGCTTAGCAGTTCGGAGCTTTCTGATTATGTTTGTCTACTCTTACGTTCAAAACACTCTCGGTCATTCCTAATAAAAAAAGTTAACATTATTACCTATTTAATAAAAAAAGAATCATATAAATCGGTAAAGAAACACCAAAGTTATTATACATGAAATACGCTAATGAGCCATCGCGCGTGAATGATGCTATAAGAATTAGTTTTGCTTGGCTCGCGGCGGCCGCGCGGGCTTCACACAATACAACAGTAATTTGGCTTGATGCGAATAAACGTTCAGAGTGTTCGACCTTATTGACAGACAATAACCGATATTAACGTGCTTATTAGCGTGACGTCTTTAAATAATTTAACTGTTTATTTTATTGTTATTTTATAAAATAGGCTGGTATTCGTTCTTTATTAACAGTTTACCTACATTTTATTTCTTTTTAGGCGAAGCAGTAGTAGGTACGCGTAGATTTAGATAATTGGATGGGCTGGTATTTATTATTTCTTCCTCTCTTTGCACAAAGTCCGAATCTAACGCGGACGAAGTCGCTGGCAAAAGCTAGTCATAAATATACAGATTGTATTTTAGAGTCTACATTATTAACAAAAAATGTCAAAATTTATTTTTATATGGGTAGAAATTATGCACAAAAAAAAACTGGTTTAAATCACGCCAATATCAGTCTTTTTTTTATTACAAAGCTAACAATACCACATCTGGTACTTTCCATAGAGTTTATAGAACAAGTCCCAGAATGCCATTCTGCTGTGGGCAGGTCTGCTGCTGAGGGTGAACTCGGAATCCAAGTTTAAGTATGGCTGAGTAGTCTTCGTTATAGGAGTCCATATAAACGGCACTAATTCTGTAGATTCTGGAGTTGGGTTACTGAAAAAACAATAATTAAAATCAACTTAATAAATAAATCGTTGCTGGTAAAGTCTGTCCACCAACGAGGTGGACAGACGACCTTATAAAGGTCGCCGGAAGACGCTGGATGCAGGTCGCTTCCAACAAGTATCTGTGGAGATCGAAGGGGGAGGCCTATGTTCAGCAGTGGACGTCCTATGGCTGAGATGATGATGATGGTAAAGAACTTGCATTCTGTCGCGCCTTTTAAAAAACTTATAGTGTCAAAACTGAGAATTATTCTTTCATATAAATTAAAGGTCTTAAAACAAAATGAGCTAAGCTTTTCATCAAGTACTCACCCGTACTTAGCAAAATTTGTCCAAAGTAAAGTTAGCCGAGCTCTCATTGGAGATTGCATGAGAGCGAGTTTTTCTTCCTCTGTTGATTCAAAGAATCTTCTGGTTTGATCAAATATATACGGTAGCTCATCTGCGTGACAAGCATTCTCATACGAATAAACAAATCTGTACACATTAGCTCCACTTTCAAGCAGTTGGTTAGCCATCCTTTGAGTCGAGTGCCCGAAAACAAGGTCAGTGCCTAGCTGTATAAGACCTTTTTTTTTTAACGACGTCAAAAATCATCAAATGACCCCTCCCGCTGTGGGTTAGCAGCGGTGAGGGAGTGTCAGACTCTTACTGACTAAAAACCGTCGTGTTCCGTCATAGGCCCTTTTATGTACCAGGGCCGCGGTATCTCTTTCGAACAACCCGCAGCCCCGGCAGGCCTTGGCCCTGCTGGGCCCCGCTGGGGTCGCTGACATCTCTTTGAGGAGCGCGTGGAACAACGCGCGCCGTCGACACGGGTCTGTCGTCTAGAAAGACAGAGGGACGATGAGCCACCCGAACTCACCGCCCACAGACCCACGCCTACGGTGGCCGGGAGTCATCTCGCGACACCCGGCGCCCATGGTGTCTACCTGGTCCACCGCGGCGGCCGAGATGAGAGGTGCGAACTCTCTGGCGTTCCGCCTCCTCCTTCTCAAGCATGACCGCTTCGCAGAAGGAGGCGACGGCATCCCATTCCCTCTCGCCCCGGACCATGGCCTGAACCAGGGCCGGATGCGAGAGGTCGCCGCCGCCCAAAGCCTCGACGAGGACCCGGCGGTGCCCCTCCCATGCGAAGCACACCTGGACTGTGTGGTCCACCGTGTCCTCGGGGCTGTCCGCACAATGGTGACACCCGGGCGCCTCCTCACGACCGATTCGGTGCAGGTACCTCCCGAAACAACCATGTCCGGTGAGGACCTGCGTCATGCGGTACGTGAGGGCGCCGTGACTCCTCCCGAGCCACTCTTCAAAGAGGGGACTTACCGCCACGATGGTGGCGTGCCCTGCACTGGGTTGCGACAGTCGCTCCCTCCAGGCCACCATGAGATCGCGCCGGAGCTCCGCCCGCTGCGCGACAACTTGCCGCGGCAGCGGAGTTTCCCCCCGGCGCTGAGCCTCCTCGCGCCAGTCGTACAGGCGCAAGAAGACCCTCGCCTCCAGATCCCACGGTGGCAGTCCAGCAAGTAGCTGTATAAGCCCTTCTTTGCTAATTTTCTCGTCACCAAAATAGAAATGTTTTACCGTATTCAAAGCATCATCCATCTCATTTTCGACATAGAATCCTAGTTCGAAAAGAGTTTTCAAATCAAATGCATCAAAGAATTCTTCATCACGAGTGTCATATTGGAAGTGAAATTCTCGTCTTGTATGTCCAATTATTATGGGCATTTGGCAAGATTTACTGGATTTTATATTCATTGGATGTTCAGTGATAAAATGATCAATACCTTCAAATTTTTTCTCAACACACAGCTTTGTCAGAGGTTGGTTATTGTCTGCAGAACTAGTTATCTTTAGTTCAAAAGCTTTTGCAACTAATTTATGTGGGTCAACAGTAGATATGAATTGCAAAGCATCTTTTAGATTCGTAGTTCTGAAGCCAAATTCTTCCGCAAGTATTAATGGTATCGTGTCATTAGATTTCACCATCATCCAACAACTTAAAGCTGAACCACTTTGTATAATTGCTTTATCGAAAAGTTTTTCATTTAGTGAATATAAATGCATGTTGACGGACATGCCTCCAGCGCTATCCCCAAAAAGCGTAATGTTATTCTCATCACCACCAAAGGCAGCAATATTATTTTTAATCCATCTCAGAGCTAGTGTTTGATCTTTCAGTCCTTGGTTACCAGGAACTTCAGGTATGTCCAAGCATAGAAAACCATATAGACCAACTCTATAGTTTATAGAGACTATAATAACATCATGTTTGAGCAGAGAAACCGGATCTCTTGCTTGTGTTGAGCTGCTGAGAGATATCCAAGCTCCGCCATGTATCCATACCATGACTGGTAGTTTTTGGGAATTGGCTGTGTTTGGCACGTAAATGTCTAAAGTAAGGCAGTCGAAGTTACCCGTTGGAACTCCTTGAAACAACTGTGGGCATACTTTTGTTTCATTTGCTTGAAAGATCTGCTTAAAACCTGGATGTGGCACTGATGGCTGAAATTAAGAAATGTGTGAGTTAGTAGGCACATGTAAATTTTCAAGACCCGTTTTTCTCATATCAAAATAATTATTATTCCATTGCTTAGTAACGCGTATGTGTGGGTTTGTCATTATTGCTATTAACTTTGATCAGCTCTGAAAGATTTTCCCAAAAAAAAAAAAACAAAAACTTACCCCGAAAGGATTATTTTCATCGACCAAACCGTAAGGTATACCTAAGAATCTGGTGAACCCATCACCAGAGGTTCCTTTAATAGTTCCCAACTTAGTAGACACAACCATATCAGCTCTGCAGAATCCTTGAACTATGCCACATATTATCGTGATCAACAGTAACATCGACCACATGTCGAAACTTCTTGACAATACAAATCCAAATGTACATGAGTAGGCAAAAACCTTTATATATATATCAGGTAAATAAGGAATCAGGATATGTAATTGATAGAAATCTTATGGTGTAATACTTCACTGTATTTTTATAATCAAGTATTTAATAGGTAGATATTGAATCAAATGTGTTATCTGATTTTTGATTAAGAACCAAAATCAGATGACGTTTGTTATGAACTGAGAATTAATAACTGTTCATCTAAAATACTGTTTTTGTTTACATTTTACTATGTATATACTAGCTTCTGCCAGCGGTTTCACCCGCATTCCATGAAAATTTCTGCCCGAACCCAGATAAAAATAGTAGCCTTCCTCGATAAATGGGCTATTTAACACTAAAAGAATTTTTCAAATCGGACCAGTTCCTGAGATTAGCGCGTTCAGGCAAATAATCAAACTCTTCAGCTTTACAAGTACAGATTTGTGCCCAAATTCGCCAGTTTGAAAGCCCAAATCCGGGACATTTCTAAACTACCTGAAACGTTTCATAAATCATATTTAACTAATGAAATACAATAACCGACGCTCGGACATTTGTTGTGTACTTTGAGAATCTAACCAACTGGAGACGCTATTGCCTTATCCTCTGCCAAAGGTACGAGATATGCCGCTGATACTCCCATCAAAGTTAAATCAAAGTTTCTTTTTTTTGTATAGACCTAGAGGGAAACGGCTAGACAAATGATAATAGAACTATCATAAGTTTGTGGTTCTATTTTGTAAATTTTCTGATCTTACTTTTAACGGTATTATATCACTCCCGCGCGTAAATTGGCAGACATTTTCGCATAGAGATCTGGGTTCATGGCGGTTCCTGTTCATTGGGTGATCTAAGATTATGTATGATTAATGTACGTAATAACGTGCGAATGCGCATGCAATGTCGCTATTAAGTGCACGCGTACTTAATAGTGTAAATATGGTTTACGTTGATTAAATTGCTTTATCTGTTTGTTTTAATACGATTTGTGGACTTAGGCGGGCGGAATATATTTTGTTTTGTTTATGTTGTCATAAAAAGTTAGATTTAAGGCCGGTTTCATCGGTTACTGATAAATTCTCTGATAGCCTAGGAACAGGTTCACAGGTTCTCGGATAGCAATATTTGGCAGAAATTATAAGCAGCATTTATCTGGTAGATGGCATTAACTACAGTATAACTAACTGACATTTTATCGGTAACCTGTGAAACCGGGCCTGAAACTGGTAAGTTGTGGAAGTGAAAAAATCTGTTCGGTATAGTCCCATTGTACCTACCTATAGATATTAAAATTAAATAATAACGTAAATAAATAATTAAATCAGGTAAACCAGATATACTTGCATTTGAAAAACCAATTTTATTAAATAACCTATTCCGCAGTAACTTAAATCTGTATTGTATAAGGACGTGCTTTCATTAAAAAAAATAAAATTAAAACCGGACATTATATTTTACGGTGTTGGAAAACCGGATAACCGGGTTTTGTATTGTTGTGTATAGGCCGCAAATTGTGTGTACCAATTTAATTTGAGTAATTATTTTTGCAAAAAGGTCGAAGGATCGTGTTACACGCAACTTAACGTAAGAATGGAGAAAATTAGATTTTCCAAAATGTGCTATAAAATGTATATGTCACCGTAAGATTACAAACATCGTTAGATTACAATCTATCTCGAGAGATTGTAAACTATCGAATTATTGTGAACCGTAACATCTGATTGCAATTTAACGCATTATTTTTCGCTATATTATAATCTATCGATGAGAAATTGTCAAATTGTCAACTATCCGAAAGCTCTCCCTGATTGGTCAGTCTTTTTGTAAGATCGACCAATCACGACCAGCCGTTCTGTTCCCATGGAGTTCCCGTAGAGTTAGGAATGAAATAGAGGTGTCAGTTAAATAAAATAAATGCTCTTCAAAAATTCTTCAAGTATTTATTATTTAGTACGAGTATGTAATTAATATTCCTGATATATGGAGGGAACAAATTGTAACGAAATATTTATTCTTCAAACACAAATTGAAATTGGAAAATTATAAGAAACTTTTACAAAAAAAAAAAACAAATTTACTATTTTCATTATGCCCACTGTAATATTTTTGTAACTCTATGGTAAATTCGTTCGGATTAACAATATAATTTTTTTCTGAGTTATTTTGTTGACCAGGCTCAATATCCGACATGGCTAATATTATTTAATGAGAACACGTAAGTTTCCGCGCATATACAAATATTAAAACACGAGAAATTAATGTAATTTAGGTTATGTTCGGAAACTAACACTAATTTGTTGGTTTATCGTTCAAACTGCTTTTCTTTGGTTAATCACAGATAAATTTTACATCCTCAACACTTTTATATAACTAATTCTAAAAATATAAGTTATTTTCAACAGGAAATCAATTTATAATCACGAAAACACAGTTGTTTACACAATCGACAACAAACGAAATAAACAAACAAAATGGCGAATGCCGGAGCGGCGGGGGCACATTACGTTCTACCAATCAGCGCGCAAGATGCATTCCGTTCTACGCCAGTTGACAATTTGACCGCTTTACATTGATAGATTATAATATAGCGAAAAATAATACGTTAAATTGCAATCAGATGTTACGGTTCACAATAATTCGACAGTTTACAATCTCTCGAGATATATTGTAATCTAACGATGTTTGTAATCTTACGGTGACATATATAACATTATGACATAGAATATATTTTTTTAACAATGATTTAGTATTTTTAGGTACTACACTATAATAAAATTATCTTACAAAAAGAGTAATGTTTATCGATATTTGATACATTACTTTGGTTCATTAGAAACTTTTTGAATGTTTATAAGTTTCGCCAATTTTTTTGTCGTCGCTGTGAAAACTGGTACATGTAAATTAAATAGTTTAGGGGGCTCCCATTAAACAAACCTGCTTTTTTGGCTCATTTTACCGATAATGGTACCTACGGAAGCTTTCGTGCACGAGTCCAACTCGCACCTGGCCGGTTTTACCTAAAACAGTGTACTTATACATAACCTACAATTTACTAATTTTAAAGCTGAAATCTCTCACAATCTTGCAATTCGACTTTTGTTTCTAACGAGCTATATTACACAGCGATATGGCATAGACGCCTGCGGTGACAATAGATGCCTCATTACCGCTAACGCAAACGACACTAATGATCTGCGTTACACTAGCTATTTACTGTGGTTTTTCTCCCATACGTAAGTAATTAATTTAAGCTGAGAACAAATTAAGTTCTGTCGAAATAAGTTGACTGTTCCTTCATTTTAAAACAGTGTTTTTTTGCCTTAATTTGATAAGAGATGAAGAAAACATACCTACACGTAGATAATTTATAAAGCTGTAGAGTTATTTTGTTTAATAAAAATGCGTTAATCTCAGAAACTTCTTAAAGCTAATGAGAAAAGTATTGGGACATCTAGCAAATACTTAGGTACAGCTCACTTTAAAAAATTTTGGTGTTACAGAGTTCAAAATGATTGAACAAAACACCAAAGGTCTAATTAGGGCTTAATTCAGAAGGGCAGAGTTGTTTCCCGTGAACTTTTAAATATAAAGTGAACATCTTTAATATAATTTTCCAGAGAAATGAGACAATATTATGCATAAAACAAAATATTTCAAGACAAGAAAATATCAGTGCTTTTGTCGTTAAAGAACTTAGCAGAAGTAAGTACTGGAAACTGCATCTGTTGTGCACAGAGACAATGGAATTCTCGTCAAGATGCACTTAGCATGCGCTCGCAAACTGCATTATGTAGTACTTATAGAACTTTTAGTGGTTGCAGAATTAAATGTAAATACAGAAACAGAAATTCAAAATTTTCTAAGTTAAATTTTAGGGTATTTTACTTTCTCGCTAAGAACAAATAATCTCGCACAAAGGAGTATCTTGTTGCTTGAATCATGTCGTACCATTGATGTGGCATTGGCGTCATAAACACCTTATTATGCTAAAAAAAGTGGATAAAATCTCAATAGAAAACAAAAATCTTAATACCTATAACATTAAAAAGAATTGGGGGTCAATTATCAAAACCAGGTCTTGTTCGACAAAGCGATAGAACAAAGAATCTCGCACAAAGGAGTATCGTGTCGCGTAAATCATGTCGGACCATTGATGTCGCATTGGCGTGGTAATTTATCGCTCGTTTACAGAATATACCTCGTTAGTAATGGTACATGCTGGGAATTAATTAATTTATTAAGAAAAGTATTTGTTGTATATTTTTGGAGATTTTTACAGCATTGTTCTTTTGTTTTTATTTGGGAGTTAAATCAAGTGTGACAACATGATCTTAGCTTGCTAGAATAAATACTATTGTGGGAACTAAAATCATAGAGTGCTTAACGAACAAACACGCACTCAAACAGGCGTGGAGTTAAGTAGACAGTCTGTGCGAAAATATGATAGTTAATTGATCTCTATACATACTACATGGGTCGAGTCAAATAGGCCATCGCGCCTTGTAAAATACTGGTAGATTCTCAGCTATATTCATTAAGACTGGAAGCCGACTCCAACATAGTCAGGAAAATGTTAAGTAGATGGATAATACATACTACATCGTAGTAGCTTTTCTGTAGTAGCAATTGCGTTTAGAGATGTTGGATATGGGTGCAGGTGAGACAAAGAAAACACATGTATCCTGGACGACTGTTATATTTCGAATGATAGAATGTACGATTGAAGTGAACATTGAATGATTGAATGTTTGACGAATGATTGAAGTAGGTATGCTTTATATAATCTTGGATATTTGTAAAGGAGGATTTGTATTATACGGACATCATGCGTATATTCCAACAAGAGATAATTACTTACTCACGTAGCTACGTAGGTTTCTCTATCGCTACGTTTTATTCTCAGAGTAAAAGATCAGGAGACATTAAAATATTCCAAGCTGACAGATGATAAAAAAACACGTTACAATATAATAGTTACCTTAATTGAAGTCTATTATTTAGTAATTCGATTCATTCATTTGATAGTGCTATTCAAATCTGTCGACGCGGCGCCAACATGGTTCATTGTCGACTTTTATTGAATTACCTGAATAGATTTCTATCCTGATTGCAAACCTAGTTTTATGGGTTACTGTTACAGCCTTTTTATCGTCCCACTGCTGGGCACAGGCCTCCTCTCACACGGAGAATGATTAAGCGTTAGATAATCACCACGCTTGCTCAATGCGGGTTGGTGATTTCAGACTATATAGTCCAGGTTTCCTCAAGATGTTTTCCTTCACCTTTTTATCAGCCATTGGTGTCTAAGATTTACCTAGAAAGTACATACAAACTTAGAAAAGTTGCATTGGTACTTGCCTGACCTGGAATCGAACCCACACCCTCATACTCGGGAGGTTGGTTCTTTACCCACTAGGCCACCACGACTTTTTATTTGTTTTTTTGTTTTATGGGTATATTATATACTAGCTTCTGCCAGCGGTTGCACCCGCATCCCGTGGGAACTACTTCCCGTACCGGGATAAAAAGTATAAAAAAGCCTATAGCCTTCCTCGATAAATGGGCTATCTAACACTGAAATAAATTTTCAAATCGGACCAGTAGTTCCTGAGATTAGCGCGTTCAAACAAACAAACAAACAAACTCTTTAGCTTTATAATATTAGTATAGATAATAGGGTAAGATTACAGTTTTAATTTCTCTCAAAAGGTCATTTTAGTACTGTTCAAAAGTCATATAGGTAATTACCTATGTAAATATAAGTACTTAGGTACCTATATAATCTTTGGGCGGTTCCCACGTTACGAGAGAACTTTTCTTCGCAGCCGGATAAAATACCTATGTCCTTTCTCAGGCTATAATAAGAAAAAATCATTGAAGTCAAGTCACGCCTCGGCAAACGTAGGTAGTGTAGGACGTCCTCAGGCACGGTGGAGTGATGACTTGCGCAAGACGGCTGACAGGAGCTGGATGCGAGAAGCCGAAAATCGATCTCAGTGGCGTGCACTTGGAGAGGCCTATGTCCAGTGGACTACGATAGGCTGATGATGATGATGATTCAAGTGAGTTCAGTAGCTGACCCGTCAAAGCAAAACATACAGACAGATAGACACGAGTTATTTTAGTATTTATAGTTCACCGTGCAGCAGGAACCTGTTACTGATGTTTTTTAACCAGTGATCAATTAATAAACAGTTAAGATTAAAAAGCACTTAAATATTGCACAATGTTGGCTAATTTCTATTTTTTAAGTTGATCGCAATTTAATTATCCTATTCGGTAGTGTGATTGATTGTAGGTAGGTGTAGGATTGTAGGTGATTTATAGGTAGGTAGGTACATTAACTGGATGATGACTTGATTTTGAAAACTCTAGATAACAGGTAATTGATGAATCTGCAAATCAGTATAAATGACAATAAAGATATTTAATTTTGCAAAACATCATACCATAGTACATATATATAGGTATCAGATTGTTCGAACTATACAAATCGCAAAATGATTTTCTAGGAACGATTAGGCCATCGACAGATCATTAGTATAAAATACTGAAGATTAAAATTAGTTATTGTAAGACGAATTTACTAATTGACCCTTTGAATAGAAGTTATAAATCTAATCGACCGAATAATTGACTTAAACTGATAGGCCACTAAGGGTGAGGTATTTAACGCAAAATTTTGCCTATTAAACCACTTGACCGTTATTAGAAGCTTAAAATAATGAGATAGGCACTTCCGTTTTCCGTTGTATTTTACCTCTCTTTCTACCTTATATATCCTTCTCTTTCGCACCCCCCTCTTGTCACCTGGCGTGGTGGGCTTGGTTACTTGCTTGTGTCCAAGCCCGCCATTCTTCATTGGCTTGAAAATTTCCGTTGTGTTAACTTGTGCGCTTGTGCCATCATTTAATACCGAAAAATTCCTATTGCTAAAATATATTTCTAATAGTTATATATTTAATTTTCCGTGTTTTAAAGTGGAATAAACCCTGCACGTAAGTAGCACAAGTACTTTATATCTTAACGGTTTTACCGTTCGCTTAACCATAATTATTTTTCTACCTTCATAATTATTTTTTGTGTTCTTTTTCTTCATAATTATTTTTCTTGTGTGTTCTTTTTCTTCATAATTACATAAATTGTGATTTTTTCTTTTCGTTTAGGACTAATAAACGGTTACCCATAATGGATAACAACCACAATACTCACCCTAACGAGCAATTGGCTACTACATCTGGTGTCAAACGTAAAGTTAATTTTCGCCGGTCAAGTAGTAGTAGTAGTAGTTCAAGTTCGTCAAATTCATCTTGTTCTTCGCAATCTTCGCGAGATTCAAGGAACAAGAAAAAGAAGACGAGTCATCGTCGTTCCAAAAAACATAAATATGACCGTCGTCTTATAGAAAAATTATCTAAAGAAGTGGGTGAGTTGAGAAAAAATTTTGCTGGTTACGGTGATAGGAATTACTTAGATAATGATAATGCTTCATGTATATCAGATGTCAGTCGTGATCTTTACGATAACTATTGTGTCGACGCCTCGCAGGCGTCACCGTCATGTAACATATCAGATACTGTAGTGCCGCATCTAAGCTTTGATTTCGAGACTAAACTTAAAGATCCCGCGATTCCAAAGGCACCTCAGGAATATTTAAAGATGTTGGATGAGGTACAACGGTTTGGTAGTAGTACGTGGTCCGATGTGCGATATGCCGATACACAAAAATTGTATAATCATTCGCCTGGATTTATAGAGTTGGAAACAAACGAAGAGGTGAAGGCGTATGATAACACACGCCACCTAGCCTACTCTGATAAATCATATGCGGCGTTTACTTTCTGTATTTTGAAACAAAAGGAGGTTGTCCTCAACGGCCTTCGAAATTTATTAATATGGTCTCAGACTCCTGAGGCATCCTTAAATAATCTCAATAGCAAAATTGATGAACTCTTTGTCAAAGGTGAATTTCATAAAGTTTCGACAGATCTGCTTCAAATGGCCTGTGGCCACAGAGCTGAAGCTGTAGAAATGAGGAGAGATGCCGTCCTCAAATATGCTCGAGACCCGTTATTTAAAGCTTCATTAAATAAAATACCCCCATCTAAAACTCATATTTTCTCCTCTGAAGCATTTACTAATGCCTTGGAGAAAGCCGGGGGAGTCCGAAGAGCGTTCTGGCCTGCAAAGCAGTCTAATAGCGGCAATGCTTCGCGAGCAAAGCCTTCTAGGCACCCCTCGCAGGGGCAAGCCTTTCACCATGTGCCACCGCGTGGTACCTCTGCCTATAATTGTTGTGAGCCCGCTCCGGCGGCATACATGTATGGCCACCAAAACCAACCCTCGCAGGGTGGTCATCATTGCCATTGTCCTCCGAAGGGACATAGTCACTCTAATATTGAACATACTCATTATAACCATAATAATAGGGGTGGTTCCTTTCGAGCCCGCGGTTCGAGATCACGACATCAGACTCAAAGAGGTACAAAGCGTTCTTTTTCGCCCTCTTGCAATAAGAACAATAAAAGACAGAGACAATGACTGTCCGCAGTTTCTAGCGGGGCAATTGGCACAATACCTCAGTGCCTGGAGAGTAATGGGAGCTCCGGAATTTATTTTAAAAATAATAACAGGGTATCGCATACCTTTTCAACAGAAGCCACCTATGAAAATTCCAAATTTAAAATGCGATCGGCGTCGCACACTAGTGTCGGCAACAATGTCAACAATCATTCGTCAAATGAAACGGCAAGGTGTTCTGAAGGCAGTCGCTCCCTCGCCAAGCTTTGTTTCTCCTCTATTTCTGGTGCCAAAGAGCGACGGGACACTGCGCCCAGTCTTCAACCTAAGAGTATTAAATCAATATATTCTAACAGATCGTTTCCGTTTAATAAACATGCACCGGGTGCCGGATTTTCTGCAGCCCCAGGATTGGATGTGCAAAGCAGACTTGTCGCAAGCTTATTTCAACGTGCCGATTGCCGAGTCGCACAGACGGTTTCTGCGCCTGATCTACAAAGAAAAATTATTGGAGATGACCTGCCTACCATTTGGTCTAAGCACAGCACCCAAAGTTTTTGCTTGCCTTACGAACTGGGTAGCTCAAATTCTTCGGGAAAAGGGTTTAAGAATCATCGTTTATTTAGACGACTATCTGCTCGTACATCAAAACCGGGAAGTTCTTATCGATCACGTAAATATATTGTTGGACACCCTTCAGTTTTTAGGGTTCCAAATCAATTACGAGAAATCAGTCCTTGTACCACAACAAATCATAACCTTTTTAGGAATTGTCTGGAACCCCTGGACCAATCACAAATACTTACCGGTAGAAAAGTCTGCTGCTGTACAAAAGAAAGTCTCTCAGTTCATAAAGTCGGGGAAAGCCACATTAAAGGAACTGCAAAGCCTAGTGGGCCTGTTAAATTTTGCCAGTTTTGTCGTTCCTCGGGGCAGATTACACCACCGAGCAACTCTCGACTACCTCAAAACCGTATTGGAGTCGGCAGCTACAACCGAACACAATCTGCCGCTCATAGTTGTAGAGGAAATGTTTTGGTGGCTACAACATTGCAGGCTTCCGACGCCAATTCATGTACCACCTCCAACCAATTTTCTGACCACAGATGCGTCAGATGTTGCATGGGGGGCACATCTCGACAACATTGCTATAACAGGCACTTGGAACTCGGAAGAACAACTCTTTCACTGCAACATGAAGGAGTTGTTAACCATAGAAAAGGTTCTGAAAATTCACGCGCCGAGCATAGCTCACGGTTCCCTTCTGATCCAATCAGACAACCACACTGCGGTTACCTATCTTCGCAGCGAAGGGGGGACAAGATCTCAACCAATGACGGTCCTAGCTCACCAAATCCTTCATATTCTGGACGAACATCAGATTCAGTTTCGTATTTATCACATTCCGGGGAGGTTCAACATTCACGCGGATTGTTTATCCAGACACCGTCAACCTCCAGAGTGGCACCTGCTACCGAGCTGCACGGAGATGATTTTCACAAAGATGGGGACCCCCGTAATCGATCTTTTTGCGTCCAAGACGGCTCGAGTAGTATCGAACTATGCAACGCTAGACCTCAACGATCAGGAAGCGATGATTCACGATGCGTTCAGCGTGTCTTGGAATTTTCCAATAGCGTGGGTGTTTCCGCCCCCATTTATGATGCCTCGAGTCCTAAGACACCTGAACCACGCCACAGGAGTTTATCTGATCGTAGCACCACGTTGGGAGAAGGTATTTTGGAGGGCCGACCTCAAGTCTCGAGCCATAGCACCACCTTTCACGCTGAAGAATCTGAAGCGATTTTTAGTCGACACGAGGACCAGCTTACCGCCTCCAAAAGTCCAAGATATAGTCCTGGAGATCTGGAAGTGTGGGGGTGGTCAGAGAGAGTAAAATTTTGGAATCCTGACCAAGTATCCTTGCTTAAAGATTCCTGGCGTTCATCTACTTGGAAGACCTATAAAGTTGCCTGGAATCGTTGGCTGTTATGGTCCAAGCAACATAAAATTAACTCAGTTTGCCCCGACGGGTCTCAGTTGGCTCAGTTTTTAGCAGATCTGTATCTCAAATTTAACTTTTCGTACAACACAATTCTTCTTCACAAATCAGTAGTGTCTACATTATGCAATACAGCGTTATCTGGTAAATTAAGTGAAGATGTTCTAGTTAAGCATATTTTAAAATCGATATCTTTAAAAAATCCTAAACCGACTTCAAAAGCCCCCATCTGGGATATTAATATTCTTGCCGACTATCTTTCTCATTATTCTATAGATAGTGATAATATTTTTCAGACCGTTCGTCATACGGCAACACTACTAATATTATCGTCAGGTCGCAGAATTCACGACCTGACTTTGTTGGATGTTAGTAATAAACATTGTGTTATTAAGAGCGTGTACGTCAGCCGCGCGCCATTTGGCCTAAAATGGTACTTTTCAAACCACTGTTTCTCAGTAACTACTTATCCTATAACTATGTTAATTTTTAATAACGCAAGGTAATTTCATTGTCTATATAGTTAATTGAACAAAAATTTCAATTTGTGTAGTTTAAATACTTAAATCCCCTGTAACGTAATATATGTTTTATAAAATTCCCGTTCAGCGTCTATTTCGAAGCTCAAATTGATGTGAAAACAGTGACAAATCTAATCATAAAATTTTTTTTACTCATGGATAAAATCCCCCTGAATATAGTTAATTGAAAACATTTTTTAATTCAGGTCCCTATCTTTCAGAAAAAAATATTTTAACAATGTCAAATATTGTGAATTTCAAATGCTTTTTTCACCTGCCTATCTTACTTAATTTAATATAACAATTATTCACTATAGTAATATAACTCTTTCTTTAAAACATAAACTTAATATTATAATTTAATCTCTCGTTTTTATTTTTTTATAAATTATTTAAAAACTACTATAAAACGCTGCACGCGAGTCAACTCAAACCAGACCGCCGCGCGGCTTCACAGAGAGAGGACGTGTCGCTCCGTAGCATCGCGTTGGGTGAATGACCTTTGCCGTGGATACCGAGAATAGTGGATATTTTGAGCGCGACCGATACATCTTGATACGTTGGGGAGTATATTTTTTTTATAGTTTAGTTTTTTTTATATATTTATTTTTTTGTGTTTGAATTAGGTTTGCGTGTATGTATGTATCATAGGTATGTAAGTAATATGTGGATTAATCTTACGTTTCAATTTTGAAGAATATTTCTTTAACCGATTGATCTAAAATTTTGTATGCACGTTCAGTTTGGATGACAATGCATGATTCACTATGTACTATGGCGGAATATCCAAGATGGAGGAGCAATTGTTTTTAATATGCATTCCACAATAAGGGTATTAAATGAAAGAACTTGTATTGAAGAATAACTCGAAAAAAATGTAAGATCACTCTCATTCAAATATGGCAGACTTTTTAAGCTTGAAATTCATTTTGAAGCAAATATGCTTAAGCAATCAAAACATAATTTTGTTTCGATGTTCGGTTTGGGTGACAATGCACGATTATCTTTGTGATGTCAATTTAAATCCAACATAGTGGCAATTTTGGCAAGGCCAAATGAAAACTCGTCTGGTAAATTACTATAACCTGTGTCTGCTGCCTGAGATAGTAGACCCACGCAAATCCAGGTCAATGGCACTAAGAGACACTAGGTACTAATTTTTAAGATTCCGAACTTTTTTATTTTATTTTTCTTTTTATATAATTTCAAAATAAATTTATACATTTAAAACAACGTGGTTTCATAAAAAAATTAACATTATCATTCAACATTGTCATTTATTTCATAAAAAAATTAACATTATCATTTAACATTGTCATTTATTTACTTAATTTTTGTAACAATTTATAAATAAATAAATAAGTGCACTCGAAAGGACTAAAATTGGTTGCTTGACTACATACATATATACGTGAAGTATGACACGCACGCACACAACCAAGATGCTAATGTACCGCATTTCTTGCGTTGAATTACCTATACTTGACATCGCGCGCCGAACGTACACGCTCTTAAAACTTATTTTCATGCTTTCATATTTAAGTCGTCCATAGATTTACACTATTTTGTCGCTTATAACTATTTACTAAATAATATATTTTTTGCTGTACTAATTTCACTCGAAAGGATCAAAATGGTTTGTGTGACTATACGTGAAGTATGATAGGCACGCACACAGCCGCGAGTGGCCGCAACGCTAGTCTGCGTGATTTTTTGCGTTGAATTACCTAAAGTTGACATCGCGCGCCGAGCGTATACGCTCTTAATAATGATTATATTACTTTTTGGCCTCTATTTGGTTCAAAGACTGATCGTAGTGATTATAGACAGTCAGGCTGGAAGCTTTTGGTGAATCCGAGACAACAAAATCTAAACCCTGTCTACTGGATCAATAAAACCATTTCTTTATTAGATAAAAGACGTAGTGAGTCCGGATCATCAAATTTATTTACTACCTTACGCGGCCCTCCAAAGCCTGCATCTCGAACTGTGATTGCGGGGTGGATTAAAACACTTATGAGAGATGCTGGTATAACAGCAACCCCAGGTAGTGTGCGGTCCGCAGTAGCATCTAGGAATTGGATTGACAATTTTTCCCTGGATGAAATCCTAGCTAGAGGCAATTGGAAATCTGTAGACACTTTTCGAAAATTCTATCACCGTGAAGTTATCTCTAGTAATAACAATTCATCCATAACTACTTTGTTTGATCCTGTACGATGATAATTTTTATGTTTGTTGATTTATTCACATCTGATTTAATTGTTATGAATGTCAGTTTAAGTTATATTTTTGATTATATCTATTGTAATCTGTCCCTTTTTGATAATGAGTATGGAGTGTATTGTTTTTTGTTCTAAATAAAGAGGATTTCTTTCGCACAATCAATTATTGTTTATATTTCATCCCTTCTGAAGTCACATTGGCCATGTCACCAGGCGATAACAAACAGGTCTCATTATTTTAAGCTTCTAATAACGGTCAAGTGGTTTAATAGACGCGTTTTACCTGAAATAAAACGCTTATTAAACTACTTACCTTATTAGAAGCTTAATTTTTATCCCTGCCTGGTTCCTATAATTTCGACGCAATGAAGAATGGCGGGCTTGGACACAAGCAAGTAACCAAGCCCACCACGCCAGGTGACAAGAGGGGGGTGCGAAAGAGAAGGATATATAAGGTAGAAAGAGAGGTAAAATACAACGGAAAACGGAAGTGCCTATCTCATTATTTTAAGCTTCTAATAAGGTAAGTAGTTTAATAAGCGTTTTATTTCAGGTAAAACGCGTCTATTAAAAATTGTTTCCTAACTACCTACACTCTACAGTGAAATCGTACTGACGCGTCCTTTAACTCATTATTCAATTTTAAATCTTAATAAGCTTAATGTTATGTAATAAATCCTCCTCATTAGGTTAGATAGGTAGACGCTCCTTGTAAAACACCGGTACTCAGCCGCATCGGATTAGACTGGAAGCCGACCCCATCATAGTTGGGAAAAGGCTCGGGAGATGATGAATACTTAAGTACTGTAGGACCGGAAGATAATTATCTTGCTCAAAATGAAAAACTGATTCGATATCACGACGTTTATTGTTTGGGCTCGAGAGGTGAAGTGACATACTTCAATATAAAAACTATTCTATTATTTATTTATTTATTTAATATACTTCTTGCACATATAGTACAATGGCGGACATAACGCCTAAGGCGTTCTCTACCAGTCTACCTTTGGGTGGCGGAGAGAAAGTGTTGGTAGGTGCAAACAAATCCGAAAAACTAGTATGAAACATAAACCTACATATATTAAAATACACAAATAAGTCAATAATAATATATATGTATATATATATATAACTATATAAATATGCACACTACATACAATACTAATAACATATCAAGAAAATTAATTTGAAACTGACTGTTTATGTTTCTGCCAATTTCCCAAGATAGTGGTCACGAACTTTGAGTTTGAAGGTGTGACGGCTATTTACCATCCTGATCTCCAGAGGTAACTCATTCCAGAGAAGAATAGATTTTACAAAGAAGGAAGAGTGTATTATATCAGAACGATGTGTAGGACATTGTAGAAGGCGATTTTTAAAGGAGCGTAAATTTGGGAAAATTTAGGAGGATTTAGGTACTGTAGAGATGTAGTACTTAGATACTCTTTGGTGGTAAGGTTTTATTTCTTACAGCGGTTTCACCCGCATCCCGTGGGAACTACTTCCCGTACCGGGATAAAAAGTAACCTATAGCCTTCCTCGATAAATGGGCTATCTAACACTGAAAGAAATTTTCAAATCGGACCAGTAGTTCCTGAGATTAGCGCGTTCAAACAAACAAACAAACAAACTCTTCAGCTTTATAATATTAGTATAGATCTACTCGTGCAGCTATTAGGTACCAGTTAGGTAATAGCATTAGTCCCAACTACTAAGTATCTTCCTACAATTATAATACCTACAAAGTACAGTCAACTTCAGGTCAGTGATAACAGTTTTATAGGAAAATCGTATTTATTACTATTGAGTTAAGGTGCATGACAGTTACCACTGATGTGCAGTCTACAGTACCTACACGGAGACAAAACTTTTGGCTAATACCTCAAAGTTCAAACTACTTCAAGTACCAACCCAATAAATCGAGGTTTTGATCAAATATTGGACCAGCAGAGGTCAAGGGAAGACCCTAAACTTTAGATTGGTTATCAAACTGAGTCCGCGTGTGTAATCCTCTTATGAATTCGAGTTAGGCCAATTTTGGCTGCGAAGTAGTTACGTAGATTGGTTAAGGTGACTTTGATTGGCAAATGTCGTTTTAAGATTTCTATGCCAAAAAACTAGGAAGGGTTTTGTATTTTGTCATATGCCTCATGCATACGCAGACCGAAGACTCTAGTTAGGTACCAAATTCAGAATACGAGAGTGATTTAACTTAGGTTGGTATCTACTATAATAAGCTGTCAATTTTGCTTCTAATAAATGAACCTCGGTCATTTTATTTAATCGTAGGTATATGTATGTTCGTCTCCCTTTTGCCACTTCCAACTGAAGCTCCCAGCGCACATCCCATTACGAGACAAGAGATAAGCGGTCATTTAATTAACTCAATAACAAACTAATAATTAACAGCCCAGCTAATTTACTCCGCACAATCAGTGTAGTTTCGTCCAACACCCAATGTGGTTATGGACGATAGACTAGTGTCACTTAACAACTCTTAAATAAAAAAATAATAAAAAATAGTGAGTGTTGAAATAAAATATTTATAAAATATTTCGCAAAAACGAAGTTGTTTAAACTTAAACAAATTCTTTAATTATAAATAGTGAGTGTAATAAATAAAATCGTAAAAAGACTTATAATTTTTTTTTTTTAATATTTCATATTTGGAATTATGGTTGGCTAAAAATAACCTGAAAAACTTTAAGTGCAGATTGACGAAGAAGAATTTAATACTGACCAGTGTTAACTCAAGTGAAATAAACTCTTTTTGTACAATAGTGTACTCTAGGACAGTGAGTGTGGCAAAATGGATCCTGAAAGGCAGCCCTTGCTAGCTTACTCATCGGAAGCAAGATGTAGAAGATTTGGGTGAGTACTCAAAATACGATAAACACCTTTTATAATTATGTAGTTTGACTGTTCAAAATATTTAAAAGGAACGTTGTGTCATAGGTAAATTCTATTTGAGGTGGATAAAAAATTTGATCTTCACGAGCATTAACTGAAGTTAACTTAAGTTCACACGCCTTTTTTATTGTTTGGAATTATTAGACGAGCCCTAGAGTGTTAGACATTTTCTGAAATCCACCTTTGTTTCTTCTGCAGCCCTTTGTATCTTAATCACTTACTAAATAGGAACTCCTTATTCTCGGCAAATATTCCTAAGATAGGTACCTACCAATTTGCAAAATTATAAACATTTCCGAAAAGGTATCAGTCATGACACCCAATTACATTTTGACCTGAAATTAACCTAACATGTTTATTGTAATAAATTCGAGATAAAACTACGTTAATTCGCGTAAACTAGAAGTTTTCGAAACTAATTGTATGTTTATCTGTACAGTAGTGAGTTTTCTGTTGTGGGTCACAGATAACGTGATTTTGGTTGCTAGGTCTTTTATCTGTAAGTACTAAGTTGTATTAATAGGTATTATGTAAGTATACAAATGACCATGCCCCCGGGGCTTAAAAAGAAAATCGTTAAGAATAATCAACAACGTGGTGACTGGTACTGGCAACAGCTGATAAGGAGAGGTTGTCAAATAGTCCATTAGAAAAAAAGTAGCTCGTTCCAATCTTTGATTATCTATGGAACCCTCGAAATAATAGACCAATTTGTGAAAACTGCAACTTTGCCACTGGGCTGAGGGATTGTTCAAAAGAGTAACCGCGGCCCTCGTACCAAAAGGATTGTAGATGAAACACAGGTGGGTTTCAGCTAGTAAAAGTCTAAGTCTCCCCACCACAGCGCGAGTCTGTTTAAAGATTTCCCGCCTACCAAAAAAACTCACAAAATTCACCTTAATTTAGTCAAAAAACTAACATTTACCTTCACATTTCAGACCACTAACCCCCGAAGAAGTTAACACAGCTCGTCAAGAGATCACCTGGCGTCGCACCCGATTCTTCCTCGTCCTAATGTTCTGGGCGCTCATAGCGATGTTCCTCTCCATCATCACGTGTATCCTGGTGTCAGCGCCTAGGTGCAACTCCTACGATGCCGCGGGAGACTTGCCTAGCGTGCCGCCGGTGCACATGACCTTTGCACCTCTCATTTATAAGATGAATGATGATAGAGTTTATACTATGCAGGCGTGAACGCGATGGAAAAGGTTATTTTTTGTGCCAATGTTTGTCTAAAAGGATGTTAAGGTTTTATGTGATATGCATATATAGTTATCGGCACGGATATTGAGCCCTGACCTTCACCTGCGCAGAAGCGATTTATTGGTTTATTGCCTTATGTGTACAGTGCGCAAAGCGATCCCCACTCTTCCGCCGAGAGCTCAATATCCGTGCCGATAACTATAACTACGTTATTAAAAAAACGTATAAACTCATTAATCGACTTCAAAAAAGGAGGTTCTTAGTTTGACCTGTATGTATGTTTGTGCGCGTTTAAGTATCTCACGTTAATTTTAATCGATTTGATGCGGTTTTCAGCATAGTAATTGTCAGATTTACTTCTTAGGTTCTGAAGTTTGAAGCCGGTTATTTTTTTTTTTTTTGTAAAAAGTTTTGACATAATTTATTTTGAACTAAATGTTTTGGCTCAAATGGTTGTTCAAACTTCACTTGGTTTAGTTAGTTATACAAATAAATAGTAATAAGTTTTAATATTAATTGATAATTATTTTTGTCTTGGTGCGCCTTGAAAAAGTTTATCAATTATGTATATTTTAATAAGCGGAAGGTCAAGGTAGTATGTATAAGAAAATGTATAAATACGTATAAAAATAACTGGTTATCTATCATGTTCCTTCTTTGTGATAAATAATAATTAAATCTACATATCTATATACATAAAAATGAAACCCGCTTTCCGTTGTCACGACATAACATGAATACGGCTTGACCGATTTGGCAGAAAATTAGAGGGGAGGTAACATCGACCCGGGAGGTTTTAGGATAGTTTTTGTCACCATCCGGCTACGGGACGCGGTTGAAACCGCGGGCGAAAGCTAGTTATACAATAATATAAGATGAATGTCATATAGGCATGTAATCAATAAAGGAATAGGCCTCATCAAAACATAATATAATATTATACCTATTTTAATTATAGGTATTACCATTCTGTAACCATTTTGTTTGAATTAAATAATTTAAATTAAATAAATCAATGGAAATTTGGTTACCTACATCAATAAATTAAATTAATGCGTTATGTAAAGTTACAATTTTTGTATATTATTACTAATTTATGTAAATATGGCACGTGAGCTAGTGGATACACGCTTTGTTGTAGATTAATTAAAATAATATAAGACTGATATATAAAATTGCAAAATAAAACAATATAATTACAATAAAGTTATTTTTATTATCACAAACCAGGTTTGTATAAAATTGCATTGGCCTTTTACAAAATATAACTTTCCAGTTAGTCACACAAAACTTTGCAATAAATATCTAAGTATTTTTCAAAGTATAGCGACTATATTTTTTTTTAACAAGAACAGATAATCGGATAGGTACACATTTATTATTTAACAATCAAATCATCATCATCCTCCGAGCCTTTTTCCCAACTATGTTAGGGTCGGCTTCCAGTCTAACCGGATTCAGCTGCGTACCAGTGCTTTATAGGGAGCGACTGCCTATCTGACCCCCTCAACCCAGTTGAGAAAAATATTTCTTGGTTTTAGTTTTTATTTGAACCAAGCATCTTACGTATTATACTGACCTATACTTGCCCTTGACAGGGTTGATTACAAGATCATTTTACGAGCTCTACAATACAAGTATTTAAATTAAGATAGTTTTTGCAGTATACAGAATGTTACAAAAAAATGAAATGGGGTTTATCTAACCTTTTTTATAACGACGTCAAAAATCATCAAATGACCCCTCCCGCTGTGGGTTAGCAGCGGTGAGGGAGTGTCAGACTCTTACTGACTAAAAACCGTCGTGTTCCGTCGTAGACCTTTTATGTACCAGGGCCGCGGTAACTCTTTCGAATAATCCCACAGCCCCGGCAGATTTTTGTAACACCTTGTATGTCTATAGAGGTGAGAATATATGGTTATGAACAAAATTAACTACTAGATCTCCTCGGTAATACTGAGAATGTATAGTTTTATTTGAAAAATAACACATTATGATTATGAATCAGTGTTTTTTTGTGTACATTAAAAAATCATTAGCACAATAAATTACAGTTAGTTTACAACTCAATATAAATTAATATACGTATACAGTAAGACGAGTTTTGAATCAAGTTCTTAATTTCTTTTTGTGTCAAAAATTACGGATTATTCATGGAACTAGGAAAAGAGATAGAGCCAATCTATTACATTAGGTGGATGATTATTAATCAATTAAATGTAAAAATAATAAATGCCCGTGATAAATGAAGCTGTTATAACTTATAAGAAATCATATTCAAACTAAGGAAAACGAGATTATGTTAACGTTATTCATAACTTATACTCCACTTGAGAAGGTACCCAATTAAAGGTAAAAAAAATAAACGATTGCTTAAAACTACGATACAATTGACTAAGTAAATGTTATTATTGTATCTACACTGAATTTTGGCCACAACTTACTTTTAATTCGAGTTTTTAAATAAAAAGTTATCTTAAGAATTTTTACCTTTAGTTAAATCCCGTTTCAAAATGGAATATATTATTATATACCTACATCAAAACATGAATATACTTTTTTATATACAGTAATGAAGACCAAATATTGTTTACACTTGAAGAATAGTAGCCCTACTCTATAAATATTTCAATACTCAATCATGTTAGAAAATGCTGTCTTGAGGGTTTTAAGTTTATCGATTAACGATATGATCAAACTCAAGTATCGAAACAAATCGAAAAAGTTTTGAATACAGCCTGTACATATTAAGTCTGCCGGCCCAAGTCAGATTTCTTGTAGGACAGATAAATCGGACCGATTTTTTGTTGGACTAAGATTTTCTGACCGACTTGTAGAACGTGTGCATTATTACAATCATCATCATCATCATCTCAGCCATAGGACGTCCACTGCTGAACATAGGCCTCCCCCTTTGATCTCCACAGATACCTGTTGGAAGCGACCTGCATCCAGCGTCTTCCGGCGACCTTTATAAGGTCGTCTGTCCACCTCGCTGGTGGACGTCCTACGCTGCGCTTGCTAGTCCGTGGTCTCCACTCCAGCACTTTTCGGCCCCATCGGCCATCTGCTCTGCGAGCAATATGGCCTGCCCATTGCCACTTCAACTTGCTAATCCGGTGGGCTATATCGGTGACTTTGGTTCGTCTACGGATCTCCTCGTTTCGGATTCGATCACATAGAGAAACACCGAGCATAGCCCTCTCCATAGCTCGTTGAGCGACTTTGAGCTTTGAGATGAGGCCGATAGTGAGAGACCACGTACATTACAATACGACCATTATAATCGATGTGTTCTATTCTTCTCCTACAAAAAATCGGTCACCGATTATCGGACGCAGGTGGAAAGCCTGAGACAGAATAGGTACCTACATTAGTTTATGAATGAGCTATTTCAAAATATCGATGGGTCAAGTGATCAATCGGCATAGAGAATCGGGTATAGAGTATAAAGCATAGAGTTGTGTTTCTTCACATTTACACTGGTTACATTGTTTCGCTAGAGATGTCAGTTCGCTGAGAGCATCGTCAAGTATGTTACGTCGTTTTGGATACCTGGAAAATAAAGAGATTTCAATTAATAAAATATCGATATACAAATGTATATTGATGGAACAACTATTCGACATTTTAAACGCTCATTGATTTAAATAATTTAATTTAAATGTAGGTAATTGAATTGTTCATAATGACAACTTACTAGACTTCTTATTTACATCTTGAATGGTAAAACTCAGTCTTCGTTTGTCGACTGTCATTGGCTATTAAATCACTTATAAAGCAAATTTGATATTTTTTTAATGATTTTCACATCATATTTTTTTACAAGATTTCACTAAGCGTAGGTATTATGCAGATATAATAATTTAAGGACCAATACAATTCACGGGAACCAACTAGTTCTATATTGAACTCCTTATCGACACATTCATTGAACTTAAACCCTACAACTTTGCAAACGATGTGCAAAGTAACTATGTATTTATATAATTATATATAGGTTTATCTTATCTGTTCGTTTGTTTATTGAACTCGTGACTTGAGTATTGTGCTTATAATTAGCAAGTTTATTTATAAAGGGCTGTTAAGATATCAGGGTTTTTATGCTACGGGACCTTTCCGTTCGAGAATGAGACTAGACTTATCTTGCTACTCAGTAAATAGATTTTGTAGGCCAAATAGTCAGTTGTATCGATTACCCCGTTGTATAGTCGGCCTCAATCTCTTTGTGGATTTTTAAGAGATTAACGAACCAGCCCGGAGTCAGGGAGTTTTTATTGTGTTGTTTTATGAAGAGCACGTAAATATTGGTCAACCACCCATAGGTCATGTCGGATTGCCGTTCTTTGTACTATGAGCGTAGGGGAATAGAGAGTGCAACTGTCTCTGCGCAAACGTTTGTGCGCTATAACATGACTTGCACAAAACGCTTCTGAATCTTTCTTGTTTGAATCTATATATATAAAAGAAAGTCGTGTTAGTTACTCCACTTATAACTCAAGAACGGCTGAACCGATTTAGCTGAAAACTGGCAGGGAGGTAGTTTAGAGCCGGGAGAAGGACATAGGATAGTTTTTATTACAAAAAATAAAAATAAAAAATACAATTTAGGTATTCCGGACATAAAGCGCCATCTATTGTTCAAACCAAAAATCTGCCGGAAGCCACTATTCCACGCGAACGAAGTCGCGGGCAAAAGCTAGTACTATTATAAAACGTCGAATATCAAAATAACGTATAGCTGCTACCGCCGCTAAGACGACCTACTGACCGCTACATCGCCACTTACAAGACAGACGAAGAACTAACAATAAAATCCTTATTGCCCAACATACTAACACCAATTTCCTGCGCTTTTCACTAGTAAGCTTTCCTTTTGACCTAGGTAAAAACTAGACAGTTAAAATACTCACATTTCAGTAACAGTCGCAAACGCGTGTGCGATCTCGTCGCCATCTAGCGGCGTGGTGAGGGAGGCAGCCATCAGCCTCACGGGTTGTAAGCCTAGTCTTACTAACTGTTGCAATAATCTATGACGCCTATATTTGAATGGTATGATATCTTGCACGGATTGGTGGTGTTTTAGGCTGTGATCATTTGTTATATGTATTTTTTTGGATTACTTTTGTAACACGATGTATATCAGCGCCACACCGCCACCTACGAGGCAGAGGAAGAACTAACAACAAAATCTTCGTTGCCCACCAGACTAACACCAATCTGGTCGGAGGGTCCAATTTTCTCCAGGATATGATGAGGTCTTCACTCGGTTCTGCTTGTAAATACCCCAAAAACTGTATGATTTTGACCCAAGTACGTATAGTAGACAGTTAGAATACTCACATTTCAGTAACCGTCGCAAACGCATGTGCGATGTCGTCGGCATCTAGCGGCGTGGTGAGCGAGGCGGCCAGCAGCCGCACGCAGGCCGCCTCGCACGACAGCGCCACCACGCTCACGCGCACGCGGCACAGCACGGGCTGTAAGCCTAGTGATACTAGGATTGATGTCATTTGGGTGTTTATCTGTGGGAAGAGAGGATCAATAAGTTATTGGGTTTTTTACTGTTACTGTTACTGTTACAGACTTTGTATCGTCCCACTGCTGGGCACAGGCCTCCTCTCACGTGGAGAAGGATTGAGCATTAATCACCACGCTTGCTCAATGCGGGTTGGTGATTTCAGACTATATAGTCCAGGTTTCCTCAAGATGTTTTCCTTCACTTTTTAATCAGCCATTGGTGTCCAAGATATACTTAGAAAGTACATACAAACTTAGAAAAGTTGCATTGGTACTTGCCTGATCTTGAATCGAACCCACACCCTTATACTTGAGAGGTTGGCTCTTTACCCACTAGGCCACCACGACTTTTTGTTGTGTTTGGGTTTGTAAATTAATTAAATGCATTTTAGAAACTAACGACTTTATTTATTTTTGATTATTTTCCTCGTTCTATTTACTATTGTTTGTGGTCTACAATAATAAAGATACATAGAAAAAATGCCGAAAAAATCTATGGGAAACCTATATAGGTATCTATGGGCCCAAAAGACTGTTGCCACCTTGGGTGTTGAATCCTTGGCCAAGAGAATTTTTCAAATAGTTTTTTTTCCTTCTGAATTTTAATCAAAGTCGATGTTACTTTACTTGCTTGATTTTTCAATATTATTTCCTAATAACTAAAATCACTCATGGCGATATTCGTTGGCGACAAAAAGTTTGCCAAGAATTACACTGACCTGATTCTCACAATGCCTCTTGGAGTTCTTAGTCATTCGATCGCTGGCTGTGATGAAGGTGACAGATATGCAGGTGCCACTGTTGGACTTCTCGCTTTCAGTCCAACTCAACGTGCGGTATTGACCTGCTAATAATTAGAATTTATTTTTTAGACTTATAAACTTAGAAGTAGCGGGTAATAGATGTACACTAGGGCCACTAGGGATATTAGGGAAATATCGATATTGATACGGCTGCATTGAGCGATTTATTGATCTATTTTCTTGTTCAAAAATTAAACAATAGGCCTAGTGCTATCGTGCGTGAATGTACCTAAGCAAAAACATACCCCCTCTACTTTCTTCCAAATTTTTTTTTATACGACGCGTATCACAGTATCTACTGTAATAAAATAATAAAGGAATAGTATTTTAATGAAAAACTTACCATCAGGAGTTTTTATAGGATCTTGGGGGCTGAGTAATTTCTGTTTGATGAAATCTAAGACATCGATGTATGGCACTTTGTGTTCTCTTAAGCTGCAACAAATAAACAGGTACTTATTTAGCAATATTTAGCTGGCAGAAACAACTCATGTTCAAACAATTCTCGGATTCTACGTGCCGTCTTTATATAGAGATAAGTTTTTAAATCTTATGACACCATGCCCGCGCTGAGCTGTTTATATCAACACTGACGGTGCTTCCTGCATCAGAACGTGAAACGATGCAGCGCGACGCGAAAAATATAAACAGTCGATTTCTTGTGAAGTGGATCTTAGCGCGCAATCTTCTGTGACCACAAAAAGTTTGGGGAACAACTATGCCTTACGCCATCCCAATATGCCAGGGCAGTAGCATCGTTTTGCAGCAACACTATAGCAGGCCAGGCCACGCAGCGGCGGAAAGGCCGGCGGAAAACAGGTCTCGAGCGAGTGTCCAATACACCTCCTTAACCCCACTACCCACTGATACCTAGTGATCTTTAGAGACGACAAAAAGTTTGAAGACCCACCTGACGCCGTCCCAGTAGGCCAGTCGGGCGGTAGCATCGTCTTGCAGTAACACTATAGCGGGTCGAGCCAGGTCGTGGGCGTCGGCGCTGGCGGCGGGCCACGCGGCGGCGGCGAGGCCGGCTGCCCATAAATCTCGCGCGAGAGCGGCGCGGCGGGCGGCGGCCTGACCGTCCCGCCCGCTGCCTGCAGTGCCCCACACGCATACACATGTTAGGCGGGACTGGGAATAATAAATAATACGGCACACTAAGTATCGACAGGTGAGCTGATTTTACTGAATATCGATATCGGTGGACGGAAGTTACTGAATATCGATATGGGTAGACGGATGTTGTGATAGTTAAAGTAGAAATAACACATTTAGGACATTAGGTACAGAATTTTTTGAAGTTACTGAAAATAAGTTTTTCAGTAACTTCAAAAAATTCTGTCTATTAAAATAATCTGGCATATGTTTTACTTTATTTTTATCGACTTCGTATCCTTTTCAAATGTGATTCAGAATTAACAAAATTATAAAACGCAAAACTGTCTTTTAAGATGTGTAAAATACCTCTACACTCGGAGAAGAAGAAGCAATCATCTCAGGTTCCATCTTCTTCAAAATGGCGGCCATTCTCTCCAAAGACATGGAGAACCCAACTGAACTAGACTTCAGTTCCGCACTATCATGGTCTTCCGTCCTGGCTACCTTCCAGAATTCTGACACTAAAGCGTCGTATCTGGAAACAATTCGGGAGTTATACAAGCGTTCACTAACGCTAACTAGCGTTACTACTTCGCGCCCGGATAAATTCAATCAATAGTCTTCGTCGATACATACAATATTCTAACAATTAAAGTCGGTCAAACTCTTAAGATAATATTATGCAAATATACCTCGAAATTAGCTGGTAGTATTGACAACATATAAAAATTCTGTGTCCTCAGACTTGTAAAAACATGAATTAAGAGTTTGCTAGACATTTTTACTTACATCCTATTTATATTGAAAAAGCTGAATTCTACCATGGCAAATACCCCTTTTATTTTATTGAAAAGTAATGGCGTCCACTGCCGATTTCGGCCACGGCGGCTGTTCTCATTTAAGGAGAACAGCCAGCTGCGCAGGACATATTATAGTGCACGAGCATTTGCGCAGACACAGGTGCACTCCCTATTCCTTCACTCTCATAGTCCGATGGGACGGCAATCCAACACGACCGGAAAGAGATCAGGCGAAGGACCGACATTTACGTGCTCTCCGATGCACGGGTGAATCAATCACCAACTTCCAGACTATGGGCTGCTTTGTGAAAGTTCAAGAAAACCCACAAAGCGATTTAACCCACAAAGCGATTATTGAAAAGTAAGTACCTTACATGTGAAGCATATAAAGTCAATTCTACTTTACTTGTCAGAAACCTTTAGAGGTATTATAGAGAACTATCACTGCGGTTGATCGGTCGATTAAAAACCTTCAACTCTTCAAATCTTACCTGCCACCAGCAGCAATCAGATCACCAGCTCGATGTTTGGCAGTGGGCTTATGATCCGTATTCCTTAACACTGATATCTGCCAGAATATGCCGCAGTGTTGTGTCGCGTTGTACGCCAAGAATGGGGCTACTGTTATTGGGCACTGAAATGAATTGAAATTTTTGACTAACTGTTTCCAGGTGTAAATTTGGAGCCTTGCTCGAAGGAAGTTCTTCGTGCATATGGATATACAGGGTGTGTCGTTCACAATCACATTAAATCCTATCGCATATACTTTACGATATTCTATGGCGAATTGTAAAAAAAATAACCTAATCCATTCAGTGGTTTAACCACAGGAGTCATTTTTCGTTTTTATAATTTACAACATCATGTGTAAAGCAGAGATAAAATTAGGAGTATCGAATGTTTTGAACAGTTGACAGCTGTCAGTTTTCAAGGGAGAATTTTAGTTGTTTGTAATGACTGACTTTTATATGGTGTTCTAATTTTCGCACATATTTATTCTATTTACTTTGTTTGAAAAATTCATTTTTTTATTTTTACGTATTTTTGGTTTTTCTTTGTGTTAATCAACATATATTAACCAGTATATTAACGCATTTAATTTAATGTGATTGTGAACGACACACCCGATATATAAACCCTATGATTTCAGCAAAATTTATCGAGTAGTTTTTGTGTAAAAGAGGAACAAACATAAACTATATAAATACATACAAACTTTTGGCTTTATAATATTAGTTTAAAAAATGTGATAGCTTTACAAGCCCACCTGTTCGGAAAGATGAATACTAAAATCCAAGCAACAAGTCCTTTATTCCTAGGACACTTTTAACTTTTTATGCCAATATTTAACGATTGCTTTGACTGGGATAATTTCCGTGACAGAGTCGCTACACCCGTGCATGGAGCGACCACAACAAGTGTTACCTAACTTCTGATTGATCTACCCACTGCGTCAATACTGAGCCACAAACTTCTACATAAAAATTAATAAATAAAATTGGTCAGGTACCGGGACATCAAATGGGTATGTAGTTCAATAAATAAAAAACATCACAAATACCAACCTCACAACCCAAAGCCTTAGTATTCCTATAAACGGCTTCCAAGTCATGTACCGCTTGAGCCACCACCTTGCTCAACTTAGCCTGCTTCCCAAACGGAGTGACGAGTTCGCGAACTTCGTGTACCGGGACATCCGCCTCCATTAGACGAAGGACATCGACACGTCACGATTGGTCACACGGAGGAAATTGGTCACACAAGGAGCGAGTGCCTATCTGACCTCCTCAACCCAGTTACCCGGGCAACCCAATAGGTTACATGCATAAAAAAAATATAAAAAGGTACCAACCTCGCATCCCAAAGCCTTAGTATTCCTATAAACGGCCTCCAAGTCATGTACCGCTTGAGCCACCACCTTGCTCAACTTAGCTTGCTTCACAAACGGAGTGACGAGTTCGCGAACTTCGTGTACTGGGACATCCGCCTCCATTAGACGGAGGAGATTCGACACGTCACGATTGGTCACACAAAGGGAGGTTAGGTGGGTTTGTAGTTGAAGACTTGTTATGCGTCCTGAGAAAAAAGTGAGAAAATAAATAATTTACTCAACAACTTCTTTTTTCTGTCTCTAACTAAATCTTTAAAATAAATAAATTACTTATTTATTTAATTCTAGTGAAGTGCTGATTTATTGATACCAAAACTTGACCATTGTATAGATACCAAAATTATTTAGGAACATTATGGCGTCTAAAATCATTTAAATCTTTTCTTTTTTATACTTTCTAAGGATGACGATGATACGTTTGATGATATTCGGAATGTCATGTCTAATCAAGAACTGATCGTCCCACACGTTTGATCAATATTGCCACAACATTTCTTCTTAGGAACTGTTCATACTTCAATGGCAAAGACACAGACCAAGACTTATAAAAACAGAAAGATCCTACTGTAGCGACACTTTGATACAAACAAGTTGATAGCTACTTACCGAAGCACACATCGACGAGTACGGGGTACATGTCGCTGTGCTTGTCCAGCGGCACCCCGCACGACAACAGCAGTGTTCGCAGCAGCTCCGTGTGGTTCAACTGTAGCGACACTTTTAAGCCACTTTCTGTTGCCGCTCTACTTGCTACTATTAGGAGCTCGGAGTCTGGCCAGAGGGAATCTAGAAATAATGAGACATTGCTTAGAAAAAGAAGGTTCAGTTGTAGATTCAAATGGGACCAGTTAAAATGTGCATCAGAATCCGAATCATCATAATATTCCCTCAAAATACATTTAGACAGTTGCTACCCGATTGCTACCAGCTGCCATTAGTTGCTGCCGATTGCTACCTACGTGATTTTAAAGGTGACAGCGATTTTAATGCACACCGGATAAAATATGAGTAAAATGCTTATGTTTCTGTAAATTGTTGCAGATTGTTTCGAAAAGGAATTCGGCGACCAGTCAAGATTTATGCCAAAATTGAGAAAATACTTTTAACTTTTTTAAGTCTCACGGATAAATGTGAATATTTGTGTACTCTAAAAGCAAAATAAAACTCACCAGTCCTAGGAGTGACGATATCGAAGGCGCATTCCATGATCTCCCTCGGATGGAAACCCTTGACATGCTTCTCTCTGAATACCCGGTCTACCACGTAACGACGCATGTATTTCGTGCCGTTGTATGCTGTATGCCTGTAAAGGAAAATACAAAAAAAAAACAATATAACAATAACATAAATAAAACAAGAATACATACACATAGCGGGATTGCTGAAAGAGATTATTCTATATCTGAACTAATAAAATAAAGAGGAAACACATTTTCTTTGTTTGCACTGAACAGATTTGAATAGTTTCTGTTATTCGTTCCTAATATTACATTGGGACCTCACCTTGGGTCCATATTGGACAAGGGCAGCAATGGAAACAGTCGGAGGAGGCCTATGGCAAAAGGCACACCGAACTGATGGATGTAGGTACTATTTTATAATTAACACACATAACTGCATACTGACGATATCCCATTCGAAACTGTTAGTAAACTAGCTTAATATCGCTAACGAAGTTGCGGTTTAAAAACTAGTCGAACTAATATAGAAATTGATCCCATCGAAATAGAATCTAAAATCAATTGAAGCAACTTTTGAAGATCATCCTCCGAGCCTTTCTCCCAACTATGTTGGGGTCGGCTTCCAGTCTAACCGGATGTAGCTGAGTACCAGTGCTTTACAAGAAGCGACTGCCCTGCCTGACCTCCTCAACCCAGTTACCCGGGCAACCCAATACCCCTTGGTTAGACTGGTGTCAGACTTACTGGCTTCTGACTACCCGTAACGACTGCCAAGGATGTTCAATGACAGCCGGGACCTACAGTTTAACGTGCCATCCGAAACACAGTCATTAGTGTCTAAGATAGACTTAGAAAGTACATACAAACTTTAGAAAAGTTGCATTGGTACTTGCCTGACCTGGAATCGAACCCGCGCCCTCATACTCGAGAGGCTGGTTCTTTGCCCACTAGGCCACCACGACTTTTGAAGATCATCGCTCGTAATAGTTTGTTGAGTTGAGAATTCTGAGGTTCTACACCTAACTGCCTTACCTTGCAAAAGGCAGCCTCAAGTCATGAGGCAGATGCACAACGGAGCCAGATGCCGTCATGACCTTCACAGCATTCGGGTACTGGTCCCACGCGGCTGCTCGAGGTGTTAGCAGTGGTGGGGAGAATTCTGAGGCACCGTGGCTGCGGAACACCTGGAAAAGATATGGTATGTAAATAACCTGCTAAGACAGCGCCATTTTCATCCTCTTTTTTTTTGAGAACTTGGCTAATAAGTATCTAGTAAAACTTAAAGCTAATCCTAATATATACAGATGGCAAAAAGCTAGGAAAATGGTGGTAAATAATAATTTCTTAGTATGAGGTTGGACACATGGCTATTTTGGCGTTATCTTGATACAAAGACAAAAAGTAGGATAAATAAGCCGGGTCAAAATATTTCTGAAAAATGTACCTTGAGCTAAAGTAAAAAAAAGAAACCCTCTACTAATAATTAACTGAAGGAAAAGTTCGGCTAAAATAAGGCTCAGTTGTTCGTACGTTACGGTAAAGTTAAAGTTAAAATTTTACCGTTGTCAATTTTGACCACGGTTAATTTGACATTTTTATCATGAAACTGTAACGTTTAACAACGCTTTTTGAATTTAAACCCTGTTAATTTTACTGTAACTAGAATTTAACCCTAACCTTGACGTAACCGAACTTCGAACAACCGGGCCTTACTCGATCATATTTCTAAAGTATGAAACTGTGTTGTTTACATATTTTGTTTTACGTTTAGGGTCCGTTCAGATAGACCGAGTCGGAGAGCAGAGCAAATTCTTAACACGTTGAAAATTGAGTACTTAGTATTTGAAGTAAGGTTTATTTTTGCATGCGCACTGCTTTTGTCATTGAGAATGCTCGAATGCGCTCGGTGTGAAATAATAAGAGGTGCCGACCGGCTCCGATCGTGTATTTTTTCTTGACGTTTGGCTCTGTTTGCATGCTCTTTAATGCTCGCGCAGCCGATCGGCTCCGGTCTGTGTGAAAAGAAAAATGCGCGCCGATGCTCTCCGACCCGGTCTATCTGAACGGACCCTTATTCGTAGTACATAGTAGAAGCGTTGCGAATTACTATTAAATGACTCGCAAAATAGGATTACCGGTTGATTACTACAGGATGTAATAATTAAAATAGTATCTAGTACACATATCAGTATTCTAACACATGATCATAACAGACAATAATTGTAATTATTACTTGTGAAAGAAACATAAACACAAGATTTTGTTTTGAATATGTACTTGCGATATTTATTTTTTCATTTCTTATCATCAGTATTAGGTCTATATTTTTTATCAGGAATTTGAAAATAATTATAAAGCAAGAGCATTTCTGTATACTTGTATTAATACTCAGAAAATTTTATCAAATAATCTGTCTTGTTATCTTTTAATTAGATAGTGTGTATAAGTAAACATTACAAACAATAACATTATACAATTACAAAAAGAATCGACGAGGATGGGATTCGAACCCACGCGTGCAGAGCACATTGGATTAGCAGTCCAACGCCTTAACCACTCGGCCACCTCGTCGCATGGCACTGGCTGCCTAATTAAGTGCTACTATTGACTGACATTTTATAGTAAGTTAAAAGAAACTAGATATTGTTTCAATGTACTATATTTTTTAAAAGGATTTAAAAGGATTATTTTGTTTACAGTGAAATCGAAGTACAACGGATGTATTAAAAAGTTGTTAGAGAATATTCTAGAAAAACTTGCTTTTTGTTGCCAGTCTCAAGAAGATCGAACTTATAGAACTTTTGACTTGTGTTTATAAGAATACATAACATAAATGTGGTGTACATATTGTTCATGACATATAAAACCTCATTCGCAGGATGTATGATATTTTATTTTTAATTTTTTCTAAACTGTCAAGAACAAACAAATGAAAGTCACTCTTGATACAATTTTTTCCTGTGAGCACTGATTTTATATTCTTCTAAATTAATAAAAGTAATTTTTACCTATTACACCACTGGAAAGCCTTTTTCTTTTATGTTCCCAATTGACCACAACCAGCGTGCTATCGAAGACGTCAATATTTAACTTTGTGGGGAACACATATGGCATTACTTTAAGAGATAAAACACAATTTCACGAGCAGTACGCTCGTTAAATAACTTGAAGTTGGCTATTACTATTATTCTTTATTATTGTTTTATGTATTTTGTATTATTTAAAGTTGTTGTCGAAATGCGTGAAAATCATTTTTTTTGGGCTAACAGTTCCATTGAACTGTACATTTACAGTTCTTGCAAATAAAGCTCTGAACTTAGTCATTTGACGCGTTACGCATGCGGAGAGGTATTTTCTCGTACACTTGAAGCTAACTTTGGAGCGGCAAATTTATTTGACGAGTCAAAAACATACCTTGATTACGTCATCCTTGATCTTCAACAGCAGTTCATTAGGCTTGGTCCTCATATCGTTGTGGTAGGTATAGTCTTCAGCCCGGGACGGCACCTGTTGCAGACAGGCGGCTACCAGGCGCCCATAGCCTCGAGCAGCTCTGTCACTCAGTGCATGAGCTAGTAAGCCAGCTAGGGCTCCTTCGGGCACAGCGCGGGGCACGTGGGAACTGCCTAAAAGTTCGGCGCATGTTGGACGGAGACTTGGCTCGTGGTTTAGAAGCCACCTGGAAGGATAATACGAGTGTTTGTTTCAGCTTAACTTACTGTATGGTGAGAACTTACGTCAGTTTTTAAGGTTCTCTCATATCATCGCTTAGGCTACGTAAATTCCAGCGGTGTATACTAGCGTCAACTATCAATTGTATGTATTTTGATATTAAATATTAACTATGTAGCTTTTGCAAATTGCATGCATTTTTTAAATGACACAAACAGTCTTCTTATCACGTCAAATCATTCTGAATAGTTGGTACAAGTCAAAACAATTTTTTGATGAATAAAAAATCGGTAAAAAAACTTTTAAGTTAAACGGTTTTATCTTATGTGCACTGAAAACTAGAAAATAAAAAAATAGTTACTTACCTGTCAACCTACGTAGGTGGTCCCGGTCATATTAGACCAAAATAAAAACGTGGGGCCCATTAACTATTGCTGTAGTACTTTCTTCTAGAGGTATAATAGGTGTGGATTGCATCGACTTACTATAATCGTAACTGGAGATTTTGACAATCAATAATCAGCCGTAGCGGCTTCACCAGCGAACGCCGAGCTCATGATCTACCAAAGTATAAAGATATGCTTTGCCATTGGTAGGATTTCACAGGGGCCCCACGTTTTTATTTTAGTCTAATATGACCGGGACCACCTACGTAGGTTGACAGGTAAGTAACTATTTTTTTATTTTCTAGTTTTCAGTGCACATAAGATAAAACCGTTTAACTTAAAAGTTTTTTTACCGATTTTTTATTTTCTAGTTTTTAGTATTTAATGAAAATGCCTACCGAATATTCCTCATTATATCTAATTCATTTAGTGCATCATTATTACACGGTCTCTTACCTGACAATTTATTACAATCTAATTCCTCAATACATAGCCCTTCCAGATACTTTTTTTTTAACGACCCCAAAAATCATCGCATGACCTCTCCTGCTGTGGGTCAGCAGCGGTGAGGGAGTGCCAGACTCTTGACTAAAAACCGTTTTGTTCCGTCGTAGGCCTTTTATGTACCAGGGCCGCGGTAACTCTTTCGAACAATCTCGCAGCCCAGGCAGGCCTTGGCCCTGTTGGGCCCCGCTGGAGTTACTGACAGTTTTCTACTTGTGAAGCCCTTTCATTTGATACCCATATTGGTGGGATTGATAAAAAATTGTTATCAGCCATTTGGTAGCGGCGGCCATTTTAGATTTCAATTTTGCATAGTAAATTGTATTCTACTTGTTAAGACCTTTCATTTGATACCCATGTTGATGGGATTTATAAAACCTAAATTATCCGCCATTTTGTAGAGGCCGCCATCTTGGATTTTAATTTTATAAAGTACATTGTATTCTACTGGTTGAGAACTTTCATTTGATACTCATATTGATGGGATTGATAAAACCTACATTATCCGCTATTTTGTAGCGGCCGCCATCTTGGATTTCAATTTTTTATAGTATATTGTATTCTGCTTGTTGAGCCCTTTCATTTGATACCCATATTGATGGCATTGATAAAACCTACGTTATCCGCCATCTTAGATTTCAATTTTGCATAGTAAATTGTATTCTACTTGTTGAGACCTTTCATTTGATACCCATGTTGATGGGATTTATAAAACCTAAGTTATCCGCCATTTTGTAGAGGCCGCCATCTTGGATTTTAATTTTATATAGTACATTGTATTCTACTGGTTGAGCCCTTTCATTTGATACCCATATTGATGGGATTGATAAAATCTACGTTATCCGCCATTTTGTGCCGGCGGCCATATTGGATTTACAATGTTATTGATATCACTATATTTTATTGTCATCGGAATTAAAGGTGTATACAAAATTTCAGATTAATCGGTTGACAGGAAGAGGGTGAAATTTGAATTACTAAATTTGACCCAAGAATGAATAAATAATAAATAATAATAAAACAAACGGGGTGAGCTAAATAAAACCGTTTAATAAAACCGTTTAAAAATACGTGTATCTGAACTCTGAACGTTAGGTGCATAAATAAAACGTCAAGTCTCAGTTGTCATATGGATTACACTATGTAAAACTCATAGCCTAGCTAAACCTAAGATCATAACCCTCCGAGCCTTTTTTACAAGCTTTTATTTAACTTGCAATGTATGTATGTATGTATGTATGTATGTAACTATGTGTGTTCGGGTGAAATTTTACAACTCAATTTTAAGGCACTTGCCCTCAACCGATTGAGCTGAAATTTTGCATACATGTTTAATTTGGATGACAATGCATGTTAAGCTATGTGACGTCATCCTAAATCCAACATGGCTAAATTTACAAGATGGCGAACTAGTTATTTTTAAGGTACCTATACAATATGGGTATCAAATGAAAGGGATTGACAAGTAGAACACATTGCACTTTACGAAATAAAAATCCAAGATGGCCGCCGCTACAAAATGATGAATAACCAATTTTTTTCAATCCCATCCATATGGGTATCCAATGACAGGGCTTGACAAGTAGAATAAAGTGCACTTTATCTAATCAAAATCTAAGATGACCGCCGCTACAGAATTTTAGACTTAGGAACTTACCAGGTGAAAACTAAAAAGAATTGAGGTAAAAAAATCTTTAGATTATATTAATCTATTAATCTATAGATTTAAGTACTCGTATTTACTTTCTTAGTAAAATCGCGACAAGCTTTTAAAACATATAAATTGTGTGAAATATGTTAAATTTGAAATGTCGTTATAAGTTGACAGTAAAGTTACAGTAAAAGTTTATTTTTTTCTTTTTAGCGCATTTAAATAAAAGCTTGTTTTTAAAGATTTTTTTACCTCAATTTTTCCCAATCATGTTGGGGCCGGCTTCCAGTCTAACCGGATTCAGCTGAGTACCAGTGCTTTACAAGAAGCGACTGCCTATCTGACCTCCTCAACCCAGTTACCCGGGCAACCCGATACCCCTGGGTAGACTGTGTCAGACTTACTGGCTTCTGACTACCCGTAACGACTGCCAAGGATGTTCAATGACAGCCGGGACCTACAGTTTAACGTGCCATCCGAAACACAGCCAATGATGTCTAAGATATACTTAGAAAGTACATACAAACTTAGAAAAGTTGCATTGGTACTTGCCTGACCTGGGATCGAACCCGCGCCCTCATACTTGAGAGGTTTGTCCTTTACCCACTAGGCCACCACGACTTTTTTACTAAGAAATAAGAATTATTATTTTGATCTTAATTTCAAGCAAGTAAGTACTGTCACTAAATAAACAAAACAGCATACCTGATAACATGAATCTGTCTCGCATTATCCTCTTTCTCAAACCCCTTAGGCATGATAATATCCTTGCTCCTCAGATTACTGAGTACCATCATCCTTTCCATCCCCGTATCCAGCGTGGGATGGAACATCTCGAAGAGGATGATGCCTAAGGAGTAGATGTCCACTTTCTGGTTGTAGATGACCTTGGAACTTGATTGGAGTAGCTCTGGAGCCACGTAGAGAGCTGTGCCGATCTGGAAAAGGAGGTATGTATGTGGATTTAAGGTATGTACATACATAAAAATGGTGGATTTAGTAATGTAATTTACCAAATATTTATTCTGTAAGTAAAATCGTACCTGTCCTGTAAGAGAGCCGCCTATTTCTTCCTGTTTAGCCTTTTCTGAAACATTACATATCGAACATTTAGTATGAGTTCCCTGACTATTCTAATTTTAACAAATAAACCAACAAAAATAATAAACATAAAAATTATTTTAAAATATAGTGTCTTCATTACCCAGTAAAATAATCTCCTATATTTTTAATGAACTACTGTACATAAATATTAATATTGTTCATAAACTAAATCGATAACGTAAAAGAAATTGCCGCAAGTTATGCAAAAATATATTAACATACGTCGCTACAAACAAAACTACACATGCATCACGCATTAAATGGCTACCTTCAGAATTGTAAAGTTGTGTGGCGCAAGACAAGGTACTAAAATTAAATTCTTACCATCCACAGGCAAGGCGGTGAATGCTTTAGTAGCGAGCCCAAAATCTCCAATCTTCACATGGTCGTTGGAGTCCAAGAATATATTGACTGGCTTAAGGTCTCTATGGATCATACCTCTTTGGTGCACGTGGGCTAGGCCTTCTACGATCTCCCTGGAAATATAGAACAAAAATAGTAGTGTTATTTCACCCATGTCTCGTGGGTACTACTTCAAGCACTCCGATAAAAGTTTACAGGACCGAAAACACTTCCTTCCACGAAAAACACAAAATACCAATACCTAAATTAAATACCTAACAATTTTTCTTAGCCCTGTCGTCACACCTCTTTCTAATAAACAATTAAGAGACTTTTTTTGTACAACATCACTTTCGATCATCTCCATCACACACATCAAAATCACCTCAGGTGATCTCTTTTAAGGATTTCCTGGGCGAAGTTTTTATTGAACTGAATCCTCACCTAAAAAGCCTCCAAGCTCTGAAATGCTCTTGGCACAGTCCATTATCTATCGCGTGGCGCAGCGTGTGTTTCTCACAGAACTCCATCTGTATGTACAGCACCTGGTGGATCCTCTCCAAGGACTTGCGAGGAGCGTCCACCACGTCCTCCGAAGGTATGGTCTGAGAAACGTTGGAGTCTTCTTCGAATTCCACCCCGCTGCTTGATCCGTCTTCTGGGCTGTGGGTTTGGGGGAAATTAAGGGGGTTATTTTTGGGTTGAAAAATGTGCGGTTTTGTTTTATTCCAAGATAAAGGTTGGGAGGAGAGGTTGCGACTTTATGTCTTCAAAAAGCAGATTTTTGTTAACTGAAATAGATAGGAATGTAATATGGGGAACAAAAGTTAAATGCTTCAAAATCTCGTTTCATAAGAGAAAATCTCTAACAGCGAGCGTTTAAAACTAGTCAGACTACTGTATAATCAAATCAAAATACCATCGGAACCTAAGTTAAATGAAACTAACTTATTGGGGAAATAAGTATTATACTCTCATGTATTTATCAAAAATCTTTTTAAAGAGCATATTTTCGGACTATCTGTGACCTGGACGCTAAGCCTTCGAAGAAAAGAATAGCTTATCAATTTATCATCATAATATGGACTTTTGTCCTTTTAAGAACTCACCTCATTATAGTAAACCACGGATCCGGTTCGTCATCATCATCGTCGTCTTCGGATTCAGAAGATGTACTCGTTTTCTGTACCGGCGCCTCTGACATTGACCATTCCACCTTGATGTCTTGGCCTAATTTAGCGACCACTCCTGTCGGAAAACGTAGATTTTTTGTTTATTTCAAATCATCATCCCCCGAGCCTTTTCCCAATCCAGTTGGGGTCGGCTTCCAGTCTAGCCGGATTCAGCTGAGTACCAGTGCTTTACAAGAAGCGACTGCCTATCTGACCTCCTCAACCCAGTTCCCCGGGCAACCCGATACCCCTTGGTTAGACTGGTGTCAGACTTACTGGCTTCTGACTACCCGTAACGACTGTCAAGGATGTTCAATGACAGCCGGGACCTACAGTTTAACGTGCCATCCGAAACACAGTCAAGGGTGTCTAAGATATACTTAGAAAGTACATACAAACTTAGAAAAGTTGCATTGGTACTTGCCTGACCTGGGATCGAACCCGCGCCCTCATGCTTGAGAGGTTGGTCCTTTACCCACTAGGCCAAATACTACAAAGAAATTGAAAGATTCATAGTAAACCGATGTTTACAGAAAACTGATGTTTACAGAAAACCGATGTTTACAGAAAACCGACGTTTTTGTCTTTATGTATAAAAGATGAGTGTATTTTTCACAAAGGCAAAGGCACAAAGGCAAAGGCTACACAGGGATTATGATCATGTCATGTAAAGTCATATAAACTCTTGAACTTTGAATATCTAGTGACCATACTGTATTAATTCCTACCTGTTTCCTGAATCATGAGAAGACCTGCATGGAACGGTTAGAATAAATATAGTTTTAAGTTCCTCACTAACAGACAGAAGATGAGGCAGCGGTTTTTTTTAACAATTCTCTACGGTCTGTTTGACGCTAGCATTAAACATTGTTTTCTATCTAAAGGTTTTAAATAATAATTACCTTGCAAACTATCAGAGCGCTTAACATCAGGTACCTCAATCTCCACACTCGTATCATCTTCTTCAACCTCAATGCTAGACTCGATCCAAGCGTTAAAATACCTAACCACATTCTCATGGTTAAGTCGAGACAACAGTTTAACTTCTCGGGTTATCTTCTTGTTTAACTGAACGCTCTCAGGGTTAAGCTTGATGCGTTTGATCGCGTAGAAACCACCGTCAAGTTTGTTTTTAACCTGCAATGTTCTGTTAATATTGTAATCTTGGTAGAGGACTTGTTATTGGAGACTTTGCAAATGAGAAGACGAAACTTGGGCACTTGGGAGGTACATAAGAAGGGGTAAGATCCAGGAGTTATACTTATTTTAACTGTTAAGAAATTTTCTAGATAATTTCAAAATACTATACTATATTTTTGTATCCGTTTCTTTCTAAAAACCGGGGTATTCCACTCCTTAATTTATAAAACAAAGTTTGCACCATTCGCTTGCGTATACACAACAAATCGTGAACCAATAACGTTTTAGTCTTATAACTGAATCCACTCATTTACAAATTTTCATTATGCACTCATTTACATGTATTTAAAAACTTCTGTCCCAACACAAAACAAGCAACATTTTAGGGCTATTTAAAGAGTGGAACTCTTGCAGTCTCTAGTCTAAATATGTACCTTCAGCACATCCCCGAAGGCACCTTTTCCGAGCCACGTGAGCACTTCAAACTCTGCGTGCAGACGAGAGTGACCGTTCGTCACTGGACTGCTGTGATGCATCTTCTTAACTGCATCGTCATCCTGCAATTACAAGATAAAAGAAAAATAACTTTTGATTTCATGACAAACTAAGCAGAGGAAACAATATAGGAAATACGTATTTATTTTGATGTATTTATTTTGAAATACGTATTTATTTATTTAACATAGCATTAAAAAAATTCACCGTACTGGCTCATCAATGGCTAGTCATAGTCATCATCAAAATCCACAATACTAAAAACTGCGATTTGAGGCATTTTCCATACAATATCTGTCAAAACTTTAAATAGGTATATTCTTCAGATAAAACTTATCTGGCAATTGAAAAAGCGGCTAAAAAATATATGTGGTATGTAACATGTGGTAAATATTATAGACTGAATTACCTCAGAACCACTGCCTTCATCATTATTTTCCTTACTACTGGGCACCTTGGCAGGTGCATCCGTCAGGAACACGTGGTTCATCAACTGTTCTGCTGACCACTGAGATTGCTCATCTTCCGTCAAACATCTGTAAAGTAATATTTTAAGCAAGCACATTATATTGCGCTAAAGAGAATATTGCGCAAAGTGTTTGCGCTAAACAGACATTTGCGCAAACCCGATGTGCTATATGGAGTTTTTGAGCAATTTTGATAAGGTGATATTAAAGAACTTTTGAAAATATAATTCCAAAGGCACTATTTAACAGGCTTACCTTGCAAAGAAATCCTTAGCGGAACTTGGCAGATCCGGTGGTATTTCCATATAAGTTCGTTCTTGGGATACAAGTGATAGAAGCATTTGTCCTGTTGCGTAGATATCTTGCGCTGCTGTTTGCCTGTACATAGGAAATATTATAAATACATGATAAAAGTTCAGGACATTATAGAATTTATATTGTCAACTTTTATAAGTATAGTAAGGTATAAGTGACTGCCTCGTTGGTCTAGTGGTCGCAAGCGCGGCTGCTGTACTCGAGGTCTCGAGTTCGATTCCCGGGTCGGGCCGAAATCGCTTTGTGGGTTTTCTTAAACTTTCACAAAGCAGCCCGTAGTCTGGAAGTTGGTGATTGATTCACCCGTGCATCGGAGAGCACGTAAATGTCGGTCCTGCGCCTGATCTCTTTCCGGTCGTGTCGGATTGCCGTCCCATCGGGTTATGAGAGTGAAGGAATAGGGAGTGCACCTGTGTCTGCTCAAATGCTCGTGCACTATAATATGTCCTGTGCAGCTGGCTCATCTCCTTAAATGAGGACAGCCGCTGTGGCCGAAATCTGCCCTTGACCTGCCCATTAAGGTTTAAGTCAAACTCGACCATGAAAATTACATAAAAGAATATGAAGACATGACCATACCTTCATCTTACCTTTCACAAAACGTATCACCGTCCAGCATTTCCGTCAACCGCATATCTAAACCAATCCCAACCAACTTAACCCCCCCAACATCGTCCAAGAAAACATTTTGACCCCTCACGTCTTTATGCACGATTCCCACACTATGCAACTCTTTTAGGGCCCCTAAGACCCCTAAAGCAACATGCCTAAGTAATTTTAACCCTTCATAACGATCACTGAAAACACCAAGTCTGCTTTTAACACTTTTCAAAGCACTCCCTAAAACAAAATTTCGGAATAAATAAATATATTGTTTTGCTGTCCGTTTGTTCGCGTCTTTGATTGTTTCCATGGCAACGTAGGGGGTTATGGCGGGGTGGTTGAGTCGACACATGGCTTTCAGATCTTGTTGCATGGAAGTCAGTTGGCGGGATCGGGTTTGGAAGTCGGTGGCTGGGGGGGTGATCCATTTTTTGGCGATTAAACGCTCCCCTTCGTCGTCTATTGCTAGGTAAGTTGTTGCGCCGTTTGATGAGTGACCTGAGGATGTGAAATTAGAAAATTAATGATTAGTATATTTACATAAAAAGTAAATTGAATGCTGCTGTCAATAAATGCTGTCCTACGATACTATTCATATTACCGACGCAATAATATTACATATTGTCTAATATTTTTATTATTAATTAATCTTAAAAAATATATCTTAGATTGCATTTTTTTCTTTTGAAAAATCAACTTAGAGGCATATGAGACTTGTTACACCTCTGTCCTCTTTATATGTGACTAAAATAGAATATCTGTCTTAAGTTACCTACCTTATAAAGATTGTCAAGCGTAAATCCTAATACAATTCTAAGATTTGCTGCACAGAGACGGTAAAAAATATCATCCTTTGCCAGTCGTAAAAAGAAGATCACTTACCTAAACAGTTACTAATATAAACCTTCTTATTATTCTTCTGGGTTATCCTTACTACTTGAACGCCTTTATTCTTACAAGTACACGGTATATCTACTGTTTTAGTTCTAACTATCTTCTTGACAGGAGACATTTTGTCGTCGGCATAGCTGAAAATAAAGGAATACAAAAGAAGTATAATGCCAGATAAAAAATTATGAAATACAGCTCTCTCTTGATAACTACGAGCTCATAAATAACCAATACACTTCTAAAGAAACTTGTCTTTGGGTTTATTAAATGTAAAGTTTTCAATGTTTTATGTTTTATCCTAGGTGGTAAATAGATAATCCTTAAGGCTAATTCACAGTATTGAACAATTGCTCATCATACTTCTTACTGTGCCAATTAATTAAATATTTTTACACTGTTTATTGTAAACTTTATATTACCATCAACCCAGATCCCCTATCCCCGTATCCCCAAAACATACTTACACTTTTTATTTATCAGTAAATATATACTTAGTACTACTTTATTCCATTTCTTCATCTTCCATGTATTTTCTGATTATATAAATGGTTAATTAAATAAATAAAACTAAGGAACTCACCACACCAACTCAGGTGCATCTCCAGTACCGTCGAGACTATCATCCTGACTAATGCTAGACCTATGCGTCCTATGTCTACCGGCGCCGCGGAGTATTTCTTGCCGCCTCTGAATCTCATCTTTCATTTTCTTACGCTGAAACAGTGACACAAATAGAATCGTCGTTACAGCCTTTTTATCGTCCCACTGCTGGGCACAGGCCTCCTCTCACGCGGAGAAGGATTGAGCGTTAATCACCATGCTTGCTCAATGCGGGTTGGTGATTTCAGACTTTATAGTCCAGGTTTCCTCAAGATGTTTTCCTTCACCTTTTATTCAGCCATTGGTGTCCAAGATATACTTAGATGTACAAGTAGAATAAAAAAACATATATTTTTTAAATAAGCTTATGTTTTTCATTAATTTATTTAACCTTTAGTCGTTTTCCCGCGGTTTCACCCGCCTCCTGTGGGAACTATTGCCCGCACCGGGATAGAATATAGCCTATGTTACTCGCAGATAATATAGCTTTCTAATGGTGAAAGATTTTTTTTAATCGGTCTATTAGTATTTGAGTTTATCCATTACAAACAAGTTTTCTTTTTTAATACATATATTAGTATGGATAAATAAATTAAAATATAAAACAGTCTCTTTACCGCGGTTTAACCTCTCAAACAACTATACAAACAAAATATAGCCCATGTCACTCAGGGAATCCCTGACAGGGATAGTAAATTATTAAATCGATTCTGTAGTTTCGGAGCCTTTTCGGCATAAAAAAAAAACAAAAAAAACAAAAAGTGTTTCCTCTTTATTATGTTACTAAGTATAGATTACGTGGGGTCGAGTCGAAACCTGTTTTTGTTGAATTCATAAGTAAAGGAGAGGTGTAAATGCTCTTCATAACGAGATTGCCTTCAAATATGCTCATAGAAAAATGCAAAAAAAAACTTTTATAAACATACCTAGAGTAGCTAAAAGATTTCAACTTGCAATATAATAACAACCTTAAGTACAACATTTTAAGGTTCAAAATGGATTACCTCTTCATTTTCCTTAACTTTCAGATCATGTAGTTTCAACTGTTCCTGCTCATTCTTCTGTTTCACCATTTCTTCATAAAACGATAGGGTGGGCTTATTGTGGTCATGGAGAAATTGCTGGAAATTCATAATAGGAAGTTACTAACTAAGTGATAAGTAGCGTTTGAAGGGACAATTTTAAAACCGGCTAAGTGCGAGTTGGACTCGCGCACGAAGGGTTCTGTACCATTATTTAAAACACGGTAAAAAATATCACGTTTGATGTATGGGAGCCCCCCAAAATATTTATTTAATTCTAGTTTTCAGTATTTGTTGTTATAGTGGCAACAAAAATACATCATCTGTGAAAATTTCAGCTCTCTAATATTCAGATACAGCCTGGTGACAGACGAACGGACGGACAGAGGAGCGAAAACAATAGGGTCCCGTTTTACCCTTTGGACCCTAAAAACAAATTGACAAATTGTATAGGTATGAGAAACTTACAATGTAAATAATTGTTATGTTTTTGTTTTTAATGGAGAATATAGAGTGACTAATATTTGTTGGTGATAAAGGCCAACAGTATTGCACAATGTAACACAAACATGTGATCAATGCATTTTTTTATAACTAACTGTTTCGCGCAGATTCGCCCACATCATTCTGGAAGTGCATATGAATATCATCCTGTAATTCCCCTAAGGAATTCAATAGTATTGTTTATGTTTCATCGAAATAAAATCAGCTATAATAGAAGTAACTGAGAGACCTAATAACAATAACAACAACATATTACGAAGTATATAACTACACATACAATACCTAATTTAGGCAATAAATGGATCTCAAACTAATGGATGTGGATGGGAAATCCGAACAATATCAATGCATTAGTGCTATTATCTATATCTCTGATAATAATAATAGTGAGATTAGTTAAATGTGACTCAATCATAATAGTCCCAATTTTCATGAAACTATAAATCTGTGTTTTTATTATTATCTGCTTACTTTCGTAATTACATTACTGACTAAGTACGTTTCAGCACAAATTATAACAACCTTAGAAGCCAACCCCAACATAGTTGGGAAAAAGGCTCGGAGGATGATGAACTACTAACCTACCTTGATTCATGATTTAATACTTACGAAGAGTATTACATTACAACAAAGTTATATTTACTAGGTTCAATCAGTGGTTCACCTAGGTCCTGGACCCAAACCATAGGTGGTTATATTATAACCCCCTGAATCCGGTCTTGACAATTAAAATATACAGAAACTGTAAAAATTAACAAAATTAATTACCTGTGCATGTTGTGCCAACTGAAATATACAGACTTCCCCACATAACTTTTTAGCCAAATCTTCCAATTCAGCCAGCAGTTGCATAGCATTGTCAGTAGATAAACCTCGCATTTTATGGATTGCTATACTTAAAGGTCTGGAAATACAAAGAAAAACATTAGTTCAAGAACTAAAAATATATTAAAAAATATTTTTAACTATGTTAAAAACTTTTTTGTTTTCTACTTGAAGACCTTCTTTTCTGGAAATATCTTTGCCAAGAACATGTTATAAAAATTTATGAAGATGATGTTTTCCTAGCCATTTATCGGTTGTAGCGACTTTTCTCATATGAGCAGATTAGCCAGCTGCACAGGACATATTATAGTGCACAAGCATTGATTGATAACCCATGCATCGGAGAGCACATAAATATCAGTCTTAATAAAAAGTATTGTATCTATTCAACATTATATGAATAAAAACTACCAGTACAACAATTTACTGTCAATTCATTTCCCTATAATGTTATGGTCAAAAATAAATATTCAAGGAAATAACACATACTTATCAGGATAATTGGCACAGCATTTGAAGTGTAAAGTCACGGAACAGTGAACGCCTTTGATATCAGAATTATGTAGAGGATTCAACGTTAACATCAGATCATTCGGCCTCCATATCTTCCAAGCTACAACTTCACGGTTGTCTATGACTGTGTCACCGTAAATTGCCTGTAAATCAAAAAAGCATATTAAAATTTGAAATTAAAATTCAGAACAGTTTATAGTTGTAGTCCATGTTTTTGATTGGACCAAGTTCATGGTACAAGTTTCCTTAATCTACGATTTAAACTTTAAATTAATATATGTTTAACCGTTGAAGCGAATATATATTTCAAGAGGGGTTTAATAAAAGTACCAAATGTACTCATATATCTAAATGGTAGAAGAAAAAACATTTTCATGCCATCCAACGTGGCAATGCTGCCAGTCTTTTGGGTACATTACCCAGTGACAGCGATGAGGAGCAATTTTTTGATGCACTGTATTAGTTTTAAGTTGTATATATATATATATAAGTTTATTTTATTTTATTTTTTAAATTAATGTAAATATTTAGTTGAATTATAAATAAAAATAGTGTAAATTAATAAAGAAAAGACAGTAAGAAATTTTCATGATTGTTTCGTAGGTAACAAAAAGTTTATGAACAACACGAAACTTTATTGTGTGTAAAAATAGTTACCTTGGCCTAAATCAGTATTCCCGCCACGAAAAAAAATAAAAAAAGCAAACAAAAACCTTTTGCCAACAAATCAACATCGGTTCATTTCGATTTCTGATGAAAACTATTATTTACTTTCATCACCAATATGTTTTGATTCAATTAATATATTAAATTATAATAAAATAACCTGTAATGCGGCCAATTCATTGTCCTGACGCTCTTCGTTCGTTTCGTCACTCATTTTGCCGTCATAAAACAGACATGGTAGCCTCAAAATTAACTCTTAAACACATAAAACGATAACACGAAAACGTGTAAATTATTTTTGCTGTTTGAGCAAATAAATCCCAGTGCTTTGAGAGAATGGAGAAGTACAATACACCGCAAGCAAAACAAATTGAAATTGTGACTTTGACGTTGACAGCTGTCATTTTCGGTTTGATGCTTTTACGTTCGTTCAGAAATTGTAATAAGAAATTAAGTCCTAATAAAGATCCTACTTTCTCTCAAGTTTAGCAAAGGCACCTCAGAGAGGTTATTTCCTGCTCTTCGTATAGCAAAATATTGGTTGCGTGACGCGTACAGGAGAGATTATCCAGGGTAGCTTTCGTTTCTGCATAGTATGTTGTTCGTAGTAACTTCGTTATCACACACACAATAGTAAATTACTCTTTTTATACTCTTTTTATAGGTATACTCCCTTATATCGTCGGTTAAATAGAAAAATGACGTTATTCAGAAAGTACAAATTTTACAGTACAAGCGTTTGAAGTTTTTAATTTCATTAAAATTCGTTTTTCTATAAAAATTTTATATTTACATAGAAGTGTCATATATCATTTACATGGGGATTTAGGTGGTGTTGTTTAATTATTTATTTTTCGAAATTGAATCATTTCTAGCAAGAAATGACTTTTTTCTACATAAAAAAAAATATTTAACAAGGACGGATTTTCTAAAAAAAATTACTTCATAATAGAAAAATTGTTTTATTAAGTAACTTTATTTTTCAATTTGAGATTTTTAAAGGATGGTACATCCACTTTAAATTACTTATCATCATCATCTCAGCCATAGGACGTCTTCTGCTGAACATAGGCCTCCCCCTTCCTTAACAAACCCCTATCTTAAAATTAAAACTGTCTTATTGTTGTAAGTTGCATCTAAGAAAAGTTGTATCTTCTATTAATTAAAAGATGGAGAGGGCTATGCTTGGTGTTTCTCTATGTGATCAAATCCGAAATAAGGCGATCCGTTGACGAACAAAAATCAGCGATATAGCCCACCGGATTAGCAAGTTGAAGTGGCAATGGGCAGGTCATATTGCTCGCAGAGCAGATGGCCGATGGGGTTGAAAAGTACTGGAGTGGAGACCAAGGACTAGCAAACGCAGCGTAGGACGTCCACCAACAAGGTGGACAGACCCTACAAAGGTCGCCGGAAGACGCTGGATGCAGGTCGCCTCCAACAGGTATCTGTGGAGATCTAAGGGGGAGCCCTATGTTCAGCAGTGGACGTCCTACGGCTGAGATGATGATGATGATGTATCTAAGAATCAAATAGAGGTAAGTACCTACCATTATTTTTATTTTTAGTAACAATAAAAATTTCAAAAACAAAAATACTACCTATAATATAAAATTGAAGCATTAACTTAAAACTTCAATCTTTTCTTAATTAAAAGTAGTCTAAAAATCAAAACTCGTCTAGAAAAATAACAATAAGTGGTAAAATAGAAAAAAATCAAAAAACAATGAAGTGACAGATTTTTATATAAGTTTTTATAAAATCTAGGTACTAGTACATTACAACTGCTCAGCGTCGCGTCGCCGTCCCGTCCCGTCGCGCCGCGCCCGCTGTGTGCAGCGACCATAAATGTGCAAAAACTATATAGAAAAATGTAATTTGTCGAATTATGTCATGCTTCACTAACTCCATTTCACAAAACGTAGTCGCATTTTTCAAAATGTCCTTTTTCTATTAAATATATTGTCATAGTTGTAGTTAAATTTCAAAATAACAAGGTAATTTCTCAAAGAAATACATTTTTCTATAATATTTCTTGCCTTTTATAGTCTTATCCAAACACATTTTTTTAGAAATGTCTGTTTTCTTCAAAAACGCACGTGTATTCAGTGTCGTGGCCGGTGGCAAATGACAAAGGAGTATAATACATTGTAGTCTTTGGACAAAGGGACGTTTTCGGATGACCACAGAGAATCGAAATGACACTTGCGACATCTAGTAAACTTGGCGTGAACTTTTTAAAGTGTCGTTTTTACATATAAAATAATCGTATAAGCGTATAAGTAGACTCGTTTTAAATCTCATTTTCCAAAAAATTTGAAAAATGTCATTTTTCCATTTAATCGACGATATATTTCCTTATACAATCTTTTATGAATTTCTATCCTCTAAAGTGAGTAAAATTATAGGTACTACAGATCATAATAGGTACCGCTAACCGGTTAATTTCAACCGGTTTTCCAAAAAGATCTCAATTTAGATACTTGTTTTCTTTGGGGAATGGGGAAAGTAAATAACACCATTATTTCCTTATTACATTCTTGGTTATTATTATATTTAATTCTTACAAAATAATATTTAGGTAAGTATCACATTGTTTTGTTCCTCAAGAATCGACTAGCAATGACTGAAGCATACTGTTGGGAAGGGAATTTTATTTTTGACGGTTTCCACGATCATTGGTAACAACGTCTGGGACCACGAAACTACACCATCGTAGTTGTGGAAGGGTCTGAACTGAAATGAAAAAAAAAAAAACACTTAAAGGACAATGCTCATGAAGTATGAGAAAAAAACCCAGGCCCGGCGCAAAAGAAATGTAACTCAAAATATAGGTAAAAATAAGTAATTAAATATTACATAGGGGGCATTATCGAAATCAGTGGCTATATGTGTGAAATTGCTGTTCGAATTTTAACATCTGCGGTACATTGCTACTCGAGATTTTAGAGGTAACATAATGTATTAGTAAAAGGAACAGCAAACAGATACAGTTGTGGTTTAAGAGTGTACATAATGACATGTTTAGGGCAACTTCTCCACTATTCTACTTCCTATTATCTTAATAGGATGATAGAACTAAAACACGATATGAATGTACTTTTCATTTTAATAATAACTTCTAAAAGTCATCGATTCTTTATTTCTAACACGACATGATCCAAAAATGTTGCGGTATGGGCGAACTGTTCCTCATGTCTAGCCCACCCTAAGTAATGTAAATGAGGCGATGACGTGGGCGCTGCAGCCCAATGTCCTCCACCCATGAATACAGGAGCAGTAATATCCTGATATGCCATTCCTGCCATTTTCCCTCGTATAAAGAATTTAGGTGTAAAGGAACACTGCTAAAGTGAAGTTAACCCGGTTTGGACAAGGCTTGCGTCGCATTCGCTGCCGGCTGTCGTGTCCTGCATGGTCGGCAGCGAAGAAGGGTGGAACGCCGTCGCCTCCTTTTGTGAGGATGTGATGGTTTTAAAGGAGGCGGCGGAAAGGGAGAGAGAAACTGCTTCCTCTCTCCCCGCCCGCAGCAGACGTGGTGGGCGTCGCAGGGTGGCTGATCTCCGGCCACCATAGGGCGCGGCCTGCGGGCGACAGACTAGGGGCGTCTGTCGTCCGATCAGAAACAGGCCTCGAGACGGTGGCGTTGTGTTGCGCGCGCCTCTCTTAGTGGAGTTTGCTGTGGCCGCTGGGTGACGGCCACAGAGGTTGACGGGGCCCGCCTTTGAACATCTGGCGGGCTTACTTGCCATATTACTTGTTTGTTATATCAGATAGCACTTTAATTAAACTGTAAGCCCCAGCTGCTCATGTTACCCCTTTAAAAATCAAATAGCAATTTCACACATATAGCCATTGATTTCGATGATGCCTCCTATGCAGTATTTCATTACTTATTATTACCTATAATTTGAGTTACTTTTCGTTTGCGCCGGGCTTGGGTTTTTTTTGAGCATTGTCCTTAGGTAGGTATAAATATCTTTTTTATGACAAGTTCGTCTGAAAGTAGGTAACAATTACTACAGCACATCAACTACCCCAATCTGTCCTTCTCCAATAAGTGTAAATGTGATGGATTCGGGTAGGTTGACCTGTTGGCGTCTGTGCCTTATCCAAGCCACCATAAAGTTTGGCAAGGACTTTAATACTGACAATTTTAAATATAAAAACAACTAAGCACCTACGTCTGTAGACACTAACCTCTCTAGAAAGAACTTCAGTAATATTGCTGGTAGGTCGGTACACCATCCTTACAAGTCCTCCTGATGTCGAGACCCCGTTCGTTGTCGCCGTTATTTCGTTGGTCGTCAAATTTTTATGTATCTGGAAATTCATTGAAATCATCTATATTATAAAGAGGAAAACTTTGTTTGTTTGTTTGTTTGGTTGTAATAGATAAACTCAAAAACTACTGGACCGATTTTAAATATTCTTTCATCATTAGAAAGCTTTATTATCTGCGAGTAACATAAGCTATATTTTAACCCGGTACGGGCAGTAGCTCCCACGGAACGCGGGTGAAACCGCGGGAAAACGGCTAGTTTGTAATAAAATACTTATTTAATTTTACTAACTTATCCCTTGGTTATACTCAAGAGTATTGAGGGGACGACTGTGTGGTATCTGATAGAGGGATATTTAGGTATCTTCATAACGTCCAACTAAAGCGGCTCTAAAGTTTTGTTGCCGTACCTAGTAGATATAGCAAAAGGTTCACATAGTTTGGTTTCTTTCCAATTTTTCATAAGCTATTTTGTTAAGACAATTTTTCGATAAACTATGTAGGTACATTTTTCGTTTAATACCTATTCATTTTAAAACATATTGTTTACATTTTTAAATATAAAAAATTAAAATCATTTAATAATATAAAAAATAGGTGGCCACCGTAATCGGGTAGGTACAGGGTTCAAGGTACCGGTGGCTAGGGTCCTCCTCACAATACACGCCGTATCAAGGAGTACTTACTTGCCTTCTGAATCAGTTCCTTGATCCAGCCGCCTAACGAGAGCCTCATTAGGTGTAGGCGCATCATTATCAAACTGACCGTTTTCGCGCGGTTCTACCCGCGTCCCATCGGAACTACTGCGCGTATCCGGTTAAAATATAGCCTATGTTCACCGGGGACAATGTAGCTTCAAACAGTGGAAGAATTTTTCAAATCGATCAAGTAGTTTCTAACCCAAACGGTCAAACAAACAAGCAAATCTTTCCTTTTAAAATATTTATGTAGATAAAAAAATGTAAAGTCGTGGTGGCCTAGTGGGTAAAGAAAAGTCGTGGTGGCCTAGTGGGTAAAGAACAAACCTCTCGAGTATGAGGGTGTGGGTTCGATTCCAGGTCAGGCAAGTACCAATGCAACTTTTCTAAGTTGGTATGTACTTTCTAGGTAAATCTTAGACACCAATGGCTGATAAAAAGGTGAAGGAAAACATCTTGAGGAAACCTGGACTATAAAGTCTGAAATCACCAACCCGCATTGAGCAAGCGTGGTGATTAACGCTTAATCCTTCTCCGTGTGAAAGGTGGCCTGTGCCCAGCAGTGGGACGATAAAAAGGCTGTAACAGTAACAGTAACAGATAAAAAAAACCGGCCAAGTGCGAGTCGGACTCGTGCACGAAGGGTTCCGTAAATTACAGTTAAATCAACCTATCTCAAAAACTATAAGAGATACTTTGATCAAACCAAAAATCGTTGAAAGAGTTAATTAGCATGCATCACCTCTATTTTTTTTAGAATTTTATACCCCGTAGTTATAAAAATAGAGGGGGGGGGACATACTTTTTACGACTTTGAGAGCTGATATCTCAAAAACCGTTCACTTTAAGAAAAATGTTTTTTAGAAAACTTTATATCATTTTAAAAGACCTTTCCATTGATACCCCACACGGGTATGTACATCGAAAAAAAAAATTTCATCCCTCAGTTACATGTATGGGGGGCCCCACCCCCAATTCTTTTTTTTACTATTTAGTGTCATATTTTTGTAGCGGTTCATACAACACATATTTCCATCAAATTTCATCACTGTAGTACTTATAGTTTCCGAGTAAATCGGCTGTGACAGACGGACAGACGGACAGACGGACATGACGAAACTATAAGGGTTCCGTTTTTGCCATTTTGGCTACGGAACCCTAAAAATGTACTTACAAATATCGTAAAACTGATCGAACTATGTGTGAAGTCTCCCGTGTAATGCATGGTCTGGGAACTATTAACTGGTGTGAAGTGCACATCATATCCCAACTTAGCATCTCGTAAGTTCAAAATCCCAGATACCCAGGCTCTATGGGTAATAACCCCACTGTTGTTGACATTGTTTATACCCTGGTTCATAGTAGTAACGTCAATCTTCTGAATGGAGACCAGGAAACCGTTGGTGTATACTGCTGTCCCGTTTATGTGCCATTTGTGCATTTGCATGCTGAAAGAATGAGAAGGTATTGAATTACCAGCTTTGCAAATGGGAAATTAGTCAAGAGACATTATTGTATGTCTCAAGGTGATTAGATAGGTACAGTCAGTGATTTCAGACATTAGATATAAAGTGATTCCTTAATATCCCAGAAATTATTGGTCATCGTCAGTCTGATGCTAACCATTTGATGCCTTGTTAATTATACCTTGCCTACACTTTGACTAGCATGAAGTCACTTCTTTAACAAGACGATATCCATGGTAAAACTGACAGACATTCTGGCTTCTGATTAGTCGCAGCAGCTGCAGAATATGTACAAATGACAGCTTTGTCAGACTCAAAGCATATAGACATAGATTATTATAGTTGTTTCCTGTGAAAATTTACGTAATAATTTTCCAAATTGGCTGACTAGATCCAGAGATATTCACAACGTCACAAACTTTACTTCTTTTGTTTAGATAAATGGTCACATCCACAACACAACCTTGATCAATGAATCTATGCGACTGCTAAGTGCTAATCCTAATTATACTGTCACGTGAAAGAATGCGAACGGGATAAGTAATATTTTGACTATTCTATATTGCCCACGCAGACGAAGTTGCGGGCAACAGCTAGTCTATACATATAATAAATCTGTAGAAAAGTAATTTTTGTACATTGAAGAAATTGACAAAAAAAATAGTCGGCATGTTAAAGGATAACTAACAGAACCCATTTCCATCATTTATGTCATTTTTGTCTGTTTGTCTGTTTATCTGTTTGTTTGTTCGGGATTCACGTAAAATCTACGAATTCAATGCAGACAATGCTTATATACAAAAATTCTACGTAACTTGGGGTATTACTTAGTTTTTGTTTCATCGAAATCGATTCACTCTATCAAAAGATATGATTAATTTTGTGAATTCAAGATGTAAAATATTACGACACGCAATCTGTTTGTCAAAACTGTACATTTGAATGTTGTTCTTATATAGTTGTTCGGCCTATTATTAATCTTTACACAGAAAATCACACCTTTATAAGTAACTTCGGAAGAAAAAAAAAATATGAAAATTTTGTTTAGCCAAGGTTAAAGTAGCTCCATCTGTGGTAAAAATACATCAAATTTGTCAAAAGAGCGAGGTGGTAAATGACAATTAATTACCATACATTCTTTATAGAGGATTATTATTTCAACAGATGGAGTTGTGTATTTTCCGTAATTCACCATATTTTAACACGTAGTGTAATTTTTCAATAGACATTTCAATAGTGTTTGTCAGTTTGCCGTACCACATCAAAATCCAACTATAATTATTACCTTGATGAAAGGAAAATTAATAGTTCTCAGCCAAATTTAAAGCGGTGCCATCTAAATTATTTTTTGAACATTATGTCAAAAATGATGACTTTAGTGGAACAATTAATTATCATTTAAACTTACAGATGGAGTTAATATCAGGATTTTTTCATAAACATAGTTTAGCTTATCTTCCACTAATGTGGTGGCCTTAAAACAAATTACTTTGAGTGAGTAGTATTAAGTAGACCTTAATTATTTTTTCTGATGCAAAATATGTAAACTTAATCCTAGAAGAAAGGAAGATCTATCTCTCGCAAGCGCTGCTAAGCGTGAGGTAGGTAATGTAGGCTTCTGTAGCTTTAAAAACAAGCCCAGATACAAAGTGCAGATAAGAAATGGGAGATTTCTCGATTTAATACCATACACACGTAAAATGCTTTATGCGTCTGGAAACGTACAAATTACGCGTCACATACCAGAGACATGCTTACTTTCAACTTCTGATCGCAAATACACTGTTCACGATTACGAACAGTCTCAGTAAGACCCGAGCCAAGTCTAAAAAAACACCTTTTATATAAAACTATGTTTGATGTCATTCAATTACAAAGACAGAATTGTTCTCTGCTGCAAATCCTATCCACCTATATCCTATCCTAATCCAGCATGCATTGCAGGTGTGCATTGCACAAAAACCAATGGTATCCTATTAGAGAAGTCAAAAGAGTCGGCCTGCCAACGTCAGCTTTTGCGCTAAGCAAGTGTTCTTAATAGTACCATCAGAATTACATTCATCGTTGAATGAGGTGAATACATTTTCAGAAACCACAATAACAGTAGGAGCCAAACCGTATGATCGCTTCATAGAGCTCTGATTGGCCCCAGGTGACCAACTCAGGTCTGATTTGTTCGTTCATCAGATCTTTGAAAGTGTTTCGGTGGATACTTACTGTCGTCCTGTTTACGTGTGACACAAAATATGGTATACTAGCTTCTGCCCGCGACTTCGTACGCGGATCCTGTTCCCTTATGCCAGCGACTACGGGGTCAGCAAAATTAAAGATCTGAATCGTCTGATGTTGAATTTTAATTCAACATGAATTCTATATAATTAAACGTCTGAAGTTGAATTTTAATTCAACATTAGACGATTTTAATTCTCGTTGACGGGAAAACAACGGGATATGCAAAATCATTCGAAACGTTCCATATATTTAACTTTTGTACGTCAACGGCAAAATCACAGCAGACTAAACAAAACGCTAAGAACTAAAGCGCAATAGGCGTGACCATAGGGATAAAAATAGTGATTCTAATTAGTCCGCATTTAAGTGGTCTTTCTGAACGGACCCTTAGATAACAAAGTAGTGGTGACCTAGTATTTAGAGAACCAATCTCTCAAGTATGGGTGTGTGACTTCGATTCCAGGTCTGGCAAGTACCTGCCAATGCAACTTTTCTTAGTTCGTATGTACTTTCTCAGTATATTTTGGACACCAATGACCGGTTTTTGGAGGAGCTGTCATTCCCAGTGTGTCCCAGCTGTCAATGAACATCCTTGGCAGTCGTTATAGGTAGTCAGAAGCCAGTAAGTGTGACCAGTTTTACCAAGAGGTATTGAGCCGGGTTGTGGAGGTCAGATCGGACAGGAGGCAGTCGTTTCTTGTAAAACACTGGTAGTCAGTTGCATCGAAGCCAACCTTAACATAGTTGGGGAAAAGGCTCTTGAGGTAATAACAATAATAACAATGAGATTTAACGCAACAAATTCGGAGAGTGGGGGCTCGTGACGTCACGTCTATTTAAAATTCGTACTAAGAAGTGACTTAACACAAAATTCAAGCGTGTTGTATCTTCGTTGCTATTTGTTTGTGAAAGAAAAGAAAAAATACTCGTCCATTATAATAGGGTTATCTAAAAGACGGACTAATTACTTTCTTTGATTCACCATGCTTATTTTGTATCAGTGAACGTCTCCGACTCGCGAGACAATGCGTAGCATATTCTTTACTTGAGAAGTTCTCTAGAGATATGGATGTAGATGCGTAAATATGCCAATGACGGAGGCGCGCTTCGCGATCCGATGAGATTTCCTCGGAGCAAGTTGCAGACTGATGTTCTCGAACAGCATCAAGTCCTTCCAAACGTTCTTCGGTAGGTATATTTTTGGGATCTTGTGATTCTCTCCCTAGGAACATTGGAAAAGATTCGACCTCTTTCTAGCCATCGTAATAGTTTTATTGTGAAGAAGATACCTGATCAATTAAAATCTAGCTGACTGCCCCCTCGCCCCCCACGTTGCTGAGTAGGCTACCGTGTCACGAAGATAAATGGAAAAGAATACAACACTCAAATAGCATTAAAACTCGAACATTAATTCTATAACGTTTTGGGTCAATAGAGTAAAATTGACGATAATATTCCATCATCATTGAAAGTCTGTCCTAAACTATTACCACCTTCACCGCTTGGAGCTACTTCCAGCTTATTATATGATTATACAGTGAAATTAGTGATAGCTTTCATTTCCAAATCAGTTGTTTCTGATCTTCGATTCTCATAAGTCAACAGGAAATGTCAAAGATCGAACAACTTCTGCTAAAATGTCATTACTATACATTTCAAGTGTGGTAGGGCACTTGGAGTTCCACATCAGGTGTTCCAGATCTTCGATTTTTATAAGTCAACAGAGAGTGCTTATTAGATTGAACAACTTTTGCTAAAACGTCATACCTTTATATGCTATAGTTTAGCTGGGCTTCTGGAGTTCCACATCAGGTGTTTTAGATCTTCAATTTTTATAAATCAACAGAGAGTGCTTATCAGATTGAACAACTTTTGCTAAAACGTCCTACCCGTATATGCTACAGAGTAGCTGGGCTCTTGGGGTTCCACATCAGGTGTTCCAGATCTTCAAATTTATTCTTTCAGCCGAAAATGCTCATCACGTGGAACAATTTTTGCCATGGCACCATTTTTGTATCTCTTATAGTTTTGTTGGTCTGTTGCAGTTCTGCATCAGGTCTTCAAGTTTCGAAGATAAATTATAGCCTATATGTTGCCCAGACTTTATACCGATCCAACAAAGAAAAAATCATTGAAATCCGTCCAGTAGTTCCGAAGATTAGCGTGTACAAACAAACAGACATACAGACATACAGACATACAGACAAACAGACAGAATTTTTTTTTTGGATTTGTGCTCTATTACTGTTTCTGAACCCCACTCAATTATTATTTTTTTATTATATTCAATGTACAGACAAAGTTTTTTTACAGATTTATTATATGTATAGATAAACGTCCTCCGCAAGAGCGAAATTTTCCCGGTGAGCGGTAGTGACGCACAGTATACAACACTTCTGTTTCTTTTGATTTGCTGGCTCTACCAAGAAATGACAAATTGCGAGCGTACATTTTGAAAATCTTGGCAAAACTGCAGGTTTCAAGTACGAACACATGAAGTGGACTCTCACAGATACGTACATTTTGCCTATTCGTGAACTAATGCAAACATTTCGGTGGAGTCCCTCCCGGTTTAGACCTAACCCCACATTAGGCGTGCGCGATCCTCGGGCGTGTGAGTAGCGCGTGCGTCGCGAGCACGCTGCGTGAGCGTCGCGTTTTGCTGCCCTGCGGCATTTGCAGCGCGCTCGACTTGACGTTTAATTGCTAAGGCGTTTAGCGGGCGGCGGGGATAGCGGGCGTAGGGGTAAGAACGCAACTCGAGCGCCGCGTGCTCGCCGCGAGCGCGTCGCTTGCACTCTTCACACATGCCGCAGGGCAGCAAAGCGCGACTTTCACGCAGCGCGCTCGCGACGCCCGCGCTACTCACACGCCCGAAGATCGCGCACGCCTAATGTGGGGTCAGCCTTACCATAGTAAGTAAGTGCACAGAAAATCCCCAATTCATACAAGTCATACAAGTGTTTCTCCCCAGTAGTGAAACTATCCTACCCTATGCGCCTGCTGATGATGATGACTCATTTTATCATCCATCCAGCTATTCCCCAACTATGTTGGTGTTGGGCTTCCAGTCACCGAATCTGTTTGAGTACCAATATTTTGCTTGGAGCGACTACCTATCTATCTATCTTCAATCCAGTCAACTACACAAGTCGATATCCATGGTAAGACTGACAGACTTTCTGGCTTCTGCTTAGTCGCAGCAGCTGCAGAAAATGTACAAATGACAGCTTTTGTTAGACTCAAAGCATATAGACATAGATTATAGCTATTTCCTGTGAAAATTACTTACGCACCATACGTAATAATTGACTATTCTATATTGCCCACGCAGACGAAGTTGCGGGCAACAGCTAGTCTTTAATAAATAAGATTCTTAACAAACAACTAAAAAATAACAACTTACTCAATGTTTTGTGTAACATTCACCAGTCTTAAGGTGCTAAATCCTATTTTCTCCAAGTCATATATAGTTTCTTGTATCACAGAAGAGAAGAATTCTGCGTGGTTGTTCACCCTGGGCCGTGGTGCTGAAATAAGCAGTATATTATCAGAATTTTGTATCGGACAAATATTTTTTGAGACATGGTGTCTGGGAAAGGACTTAGTCTAGCGAAGACTCAGGTATATTAATTAAAACCAGTCTGTATTGCTGGTCCGTTTTAAGAAAACTGACTTCTATTTTGTCAGTGACCTTGGGTCTAAGTACCTATGTCGAACTCGAATTAACATTGGTGTATAATGATGAAGAATGCGAATAATAATAAAAACACTCACTCCATCCAAAAGCGAAGGCCACGCACAGGATCGGTAACACCAAAACATGATACTTCATTTTTTTAAACTTTTGCGGAAATTTTGCTCACCAGAAAACTTATCGAACTGAATATTGAAACAATGACTTGAAACCCGCAATTCCAAAGATAATATCTTGTAATCGTGTGATTTGTTAATTATTATTACTTAATGCTTAATCTGATTTATCGGATCTTGGGATCTTTAGCAGACTTTCTTTGTCTCTGATCTCTTTGACATTGTACCTAACAATGCGGACAAAACTAGTATCATAATAGGTACCTATCAAAATGTTAATGAGCTGATAGCTAATCAAAGGTCGAAATTAATCTTTTACCTACATTTTACCTAAATCAGCTACCTATTTCCTGCAATGTCTTCTATTGCTAATGGATAAAGAAAATGCTTCGATCATAATTTTTGAAAAAGATTTTCATAATTTACCCGCTAGGCATTGAAAGTAAAATTCGACAGCTAAAGAGTCATTTGAGTGAGAATTATCATGGTCTCTTGAATAAAGAAGACTTACGTCCAAGCTTTAAGTGTAATTCGTGTTATATTAGGGGTTAAAGTATGAAATTGCCGTTTTATTCTAGTAGGTTTTTGAATTGCCATAGAGTCTTCATGGTTTGAGGTTTTCGAATTAAACTTTTTTCACGTGGTTTCTGTGATGTTCTTCTTTTAAAAAATGTGAAACATTTGATTATCGATGTTCAATTGTTTTTGTTATTCAACTTAAACAAGAAAGATGGACACTGCGAAAAATTGAGTAATTTTTGAATATGAGTTCCGACGCGGAAGTAAACGGCAGAAACAGCCCGCAATATCAATGCTGCATTTGAAGAGGTGTCTGCTAATGAACGCACCGTGCGATTTTGGATTAAACGCTTTCGTGGTGGAAACTTCGACTTGAAGAACGAGCCATGAAAAAGACCGCCTGACAGGTGATTAACGAGAAATTAAGAGAGACGGTGAACGCCGATCCTAGTCAAACTACCCAGATACCCAGCCGAAGACGAATAATGTTGAAAAAATTAGCAGTAAAACAGCCACGACTCATGAATCGACCTTCACCGTTATTGCTCCATGACAACGCGAGGCCTCATACAGCAAAAGAAACCGTTTTAACTCTTCAGGAACTGCAGTTGGAAACTATTCGTCTTCCTCCATATTCGCCAGACCTTGCTCTAACGGACGACCACTTTTTTTTGTGATTTGGACAATTATCTGCGTCACAAGAAGTTTCTTCCCAGGAGGCAGATCAAAATTCTTTCACACAGTTTGTGCAGTCTAGATCCTCAGAGTTGTATCGTAACGGCATAAATGACCTTCTTATTAGATGGCCGCAATGTATAGATAATAATGGCAACTATTTTGATTAAATAAGTTTGTTAAAAATTTAAAAAAATTACAATTTAGATTTTCAGTACAAATCGGCAATTTCATACTTTAACCCCTATTATTTAGAAAACCTTTCGACACTCATCATAAAGACTTCTTCTTCCATCTCTCTGAACAAAGTTACCTCACAGATTTCATGTAATATATCTGTTATGGACCAAGTGATAAATTGGGCATTATACATAATGCCCGGTCATTATGAAAAATGCCCAATATGAGAGTGCAATTTGATAATAATTATTCAAATAATCAAATTGACCGGGCACTATACATATTGCCTGTGACCTTTTGGGCAAAGTAATATAAACATATTTAATTTCATTTTTTTTATTGTTATTGACATTTAACTTAAACTAAATATTAATAGCATGCAACATGCAGCAAGCATGGCTTCTGTCACGGCTCCGGCGCTGCGGGGCTCCGGCGGTACCATGCGAGCTTATCGTCGCAGATGGTTTTCACGCTCACCACCGCAGCTTCGGCTTGCTCGCAGGCCGCCTTGACCCTCCGCGCCTACGCGGTTTTGAATTGCACTCTAGGGGTAGGGCAGACAAGACTACGTGGAGTCGGGTTTGCAGCGATTCGTTTTCGTCACTGACTTCAATTTTTATTAATACAATGTTTTGAATCCAAATTAAATTCTACCATAAAAAAAAACGAGCCAAGAAAAATGAGATCAAGAAAAACGATGTCGAGTAAGTAAATTAGATGACAATTGTCCAATAAATAATTTTGTGGTTAGACTTAAAATTTCCCATTAAAAAAGAACATATAATTTTCGAAACAATAATCATAAAATATGTAGCAAGTAACAGAATTTATTTATTAGAACAACTGCCACCCTCGCACCGCATAAAATATAGCTTTATTATCAAATTGCCCAACTGTCATGTAGCAATATAATAATGCCCGTGCAATGTGATAAATAATGAAGTTAAGATAGTTATTAATCACTTGGCCCGATAAAGCTAGACATTATTCATAATGCTCGGGCATTATAAATAATGCCCGAATTAATCACATGGTCCATAACATATCTATTATGCTTTTGCTATCCACTTCCTCTACATCTTTACCTCTACATACAATTCGCATTAGGTATTATAGATAAGATTATTTTGGATGATTCTGTCTCCTTTCAGTATTGTTTTAGCCGATTCAGCAGTTATTATTATATCAGCACCTAATTATATCCTAACGGTAGCTATCTAATAATTAATTTCCTTCTTCTAAAATTAATAAGAATCTAAAAATAGTTTTGATGTAGTAAGTGAAGATAATTCTATTGTAATCTAATTGACTAAACTGCTTAGTAATTTGCATGTCTATCGTGTGTTGAGCGTGTGATCATAATGTTAGTATTGATAAAAAGTGAAATCATGTTTGTATTGATATAGATCATGAGTGTGACTCGTGAAACTAATTACTACACTTGCAGTAGATATTTCAAATTCTGAGGTAGGAACGGGGCTTTGAGTCTCACTTCCAGCCATTTAACCATCGGCCTGATCCAAGTTGTGTTATACTTACCTACTCATGAATAGGAGAAAGGTAAATCATTACACAGTTTTTATAATTTCCAAAATCCATAAAGAAAATACTGAACCGATGTGTGATTGTTTTAATTATAATTAGCAAAAATAACAATTTATTAAACACCAAATCACAGAATAGTATCACAGTTTTTCTTCAGAAGTTCTATTATGTAGCACAGTCATAACATATTCTTGGGAACTGGATCTCCTTAGTCACCAGATCATACGCAATAGGTTGGAATACTTTGTCGGCCCAACCTATCATGCCAGGAGGGATCCCGACGTTGGGATCGAACTGTAAAATAAAAGGTGAAAATAATATTAATGAATGAGTATATTATCGAGCTGAAATCAGTAGAACACATAATAAGCATACTCATAGTCCAGTTACTGGTCAACTTTCAGAGGAGCCGAAACCAGTAGAAGAATAATGAGAATACTCATAGTACAGTTACTAGTCAACTTTCAGAATTTAGACTCTTTTTTGAGTAACTTCTACCCTCATCAGCCTTTTTACTGCCCTCAGGTTTCCTCTCAAGATGTTTTCGTTCACATTTACGACATTGGTATCCAAGAAGCAATTGGCTAGCAATAATCTAACAAAGATTTAGAAAAATGCTTTTTGGTATATGAAGGCTATACAAAAAAATAAAACCGATTTCCAAAAACACTAAAAAGCAAAAATTAAAAACAAATTTTAGGTGCATCGGCCTAGAAGTCGGTGTCTAATGGATGTCCCTAAGTTAATTTTGCCACCGACTTCTAGGCCGATGCTTTTTTTTTGCTTTTTAGTATTTTTGGAAGTCGGTTTTATTTTTTTATTTTCCGCTTTTCAGTGATACGAATAGGTCACTATCCACATAACTGGAAAGTTCTCATTAATACGAATAATATAAGCCCAAACACGAGGCAGTTTTCATTTTCGGTTGTCGAGCTCCCTCGACCTTCTCTGGTCTCCATCATCAGGTCAGCTCCAAACCTTCACTGTTGCAAAGGTCTCGTCAATACAAATAATATAAGCCCAAACACGAGGTAGTTTACAGATTCAGATGTCGAGTTCCTTCGACCTTCTTTGGTCTCTATCATCAGGTCAGCTCCAAACCTTCACTGTTGAATAGTGCTATCAGGCATATATATGAGTGTCAAGGTTTAACCCTTTGTATACCTACAACTTTCGAAAGTTGCCCTCGATTTCTCAGGGTTTCCATCATCAGATCCTCACCTGATGACTATGGGACCAACTGGCAGCTATTCCGCGACGAACAAAAAAAGAATCACATAAATCGGTCTATGAACCTCGGCGTAATCGATGTACATACATAGAAAAAAAAGAAAAAAAAACACCGGCCGAATCGAGAACCTCCTCCTTTTTGGGAAGTCGGTTAAAAAGGCAAAAGGATAACTGCTCCATCTACATATGATCCATCAATCGGCTCAACAGTTTCAAAACGAGCTTGTTTTGTCTTACCATTGCAGTTAATATATCAGTTGTACTGTCTATTGGTCGAAATTCTCCTTGGCGATTGGTCACTCTTGGCACGTTGGCAACGACTGTCACTTCTATCTCATCTGTGTTTACATCTTTGATAACCTGAAAATGATTTTTCCGAGCTATAAAATAAGGTCGAAAGTTCTAGCCTTTTACTTTTTACACTTTTTGTATTCTCATTTGATCTATAAAAAATTACAACATCAAAGCTTTACTGCAGCGTTTAGATTCAACAAAATTGGGGGCACGTCTTTTAAAGTCAATAAAAATAAAGAACAAAAAAACTCACAGAAAAAGCGTACGTAATCAACGGATGAACAAACTCCATTGTATAATGACTTATTTCATCATCTTCACCGTCACCTATGTCTGTGGTGACGTCATATCCTACAGCCACATCATGGAGTCTAAGGGTTCCTCGAACCGAGACGGTGGTCTTCTTAGCAGTCGAATTGAAGCCCCAAACTTGCTGTACGGTACTCTGCTGAATGTCCACACGTTGCATGGAGGTGACGAACCCATTGCGATATTGAACCTTACCAATCACATGTAAGTTGTTGACAGTTTGACTGAAAAAAGATGATTTTAAAGGTTGTTTCGGTTTTGTCAGGTTCCTTTTGGGCTTTTGCTTCAAATAGTCGTCATTGTCAGAAGAAGCCAGGCCTGCGCCGCTGGCGACGTCGCCATGGCGTCTCACAAGGCAGAGCTCGAGTAGCTCTGATCAGATCAGATCTGACTAAATAACATAAACTGCCTCAAACTCATATCCTAAGATTTGCAAAGTAAATAATTTCGCTAGCTCTTAGGGGGATACAAAAATTGACTTATATCAACTGTGTAGGTTACTCGATTCTAGAAAGTTCTAGTCAAAGTCAGATTTGCTTAAAATTACTCACTTGACTTCGATTACATAATCATCTAACTTCAAGTTGTACCATCCCCTTTCTTCGACAATTTGAACAGTTCTCGTTATGTAGTCTATGACATAGCTGATGTGGTCGACCAGGCGGACATTGTTTACTGAAATAATATGATTATGTAGTTTATTGTTATGATTACTTCAATAGACAGTCTGTTATTTTAGTATTTGTAATAGTAATATTAGTGAGAATTAAATAACACTTTAACCTAAACGGGAGTCAAACCTCTCACCTCTCTCCCATGTCACAAACAAGCCCACTAATAAGTTGTAAAAAAATCAGACCGATAATTTTAGTTTCTTCTACATTATTATCTGCAAAATTCGTAAAACTAACAAGACGTTAATTTGAATATTTTCTACTCACTGACTTGGCAATTCGCATATCCAATGAAAAGAAAAAACACTAAACTGTATAGCTTCATTATTTTGGCGCACTCCACTGCAAAGAAATTACATCAATATTCAAGATGAATCGATAAAAAATCGTTTAATCGACAATAGCGCAATAAATATCTAAGTAATTAATTCAAGATTAGATAGAAATCGTTTAGTCATTACTTACGTATCTTGCCTACTGTTCTGATGACTTTTACAGATAAAACTATAATGTACCTATGCATGTCCTATTAATATTCAATATTTTGTAGAATTTTGTTTGTTTGTCACTAAAGCAAAAAAAAGTAGAAGGAGCACACTCCATACAGAGAACTAAAAAAAAATAAAACAATTGACAGTTTTTACTATCGAGGTGGACAGACGACCTTGTAAAGGGCCGGAAGACGCTGGATGCAGGTCGCTTCCAACAGGTATCTGTGGAGATCAAAGTGGGAGGCCTATGTTCAGCAGTGGACGTCCTATGGCTGAGATGATGATGATGATGATGATTATCGAGGTCAGATATGCACTCACTCTATGTAAATCACTAATACTCAGCTGCATCCAGGTAGACTGGAAGCCGACTCGAGCATAGTTGGGAGTGGCTTGCCAGATGATGATGATGAATTGACAGTTTATAATTATGATGAATGAATTTCATTGAATAGCTATAAAAATAGCAAGGACGATAAAAAAAACAGCACAATTAAAACAATGACGTAAGTACTTTATTATTTAAATATCGTAATACAAAGGCGAATAAAGCCAACGCTACTCAATCCATTTAGATTAGGCTGTCAAATCCGGGCCCTCTTCCAGCGTGACAAGTGTCCGGCTACCTGTCAAAATGTGTCGATTCACTTGGACCTCTGTCAAGTTTCGTAGCCTGTCAAGTTTGAGGTGATGGCCCAAGTAAAGAACTTTTACGATTATCTTCATCTGTCTACAGCTTGCAATGAAACTGCAATATTTTTATGTTTAGTTTATGTAAAGAGATTTTTTTTACATCTTCCACACACCATTGGTTCGCCTCACGGTAAGCTATTTACTAGCTTATGTTATGGATGCTGATAAACTGCATATATGTAGTTAGATATTTATATAAATAGATATATATATATATATATGTTTTACAAATAATAAATACTTTGACTTTGACATATTAATAACAACTAGACACAGACACAGCCATCACTCAAAGGTTAACCATAACGAAAGTCGAACCCAGGACCATCAGTCAGGCGTCCGGCATGATCACCATAGCGTTCGAGATCGTGAAACTATAATAATAATAAATAAGTATTGTGACACCTTCAGTGTTTTGTGTTTGTTTCAATCTTGAGTCTCATGGCTTGTGCCATCTGACACGCACCACCTGAGCCAATCGGAATACTAATGAAGTTTTTGTATAACCCTCTTAAAAGGGGGTTTAAATTAGATGGTTTATGCAAAATAACGTTAAAATTAAATTGGGGTATACGCGGCTTTACCTGTTTAATACAAAATGGTAATTTAGGTTATGGTAAAGCCTGCGTTATATACTTTCAACCATTATATAAACCCTATACACTATATAACCACTATATAAAAAAAAAGTCGTGGTGGCCTAGTGGGTAAAAAACCAACCTCTCGAGTATGAGGGCGTGGGGTCGATTCTAGTTCAGGCAAGTACCAATGCAACTTTTCTAAGTTTGTATGTACTTTCTAAGTATATCTTGGACACTAATGGCTGATAAAAAGGTGATGGAAAACATCTTGAGGAAACCTGGACTATTTAGTCTGAAATCACCAACCCGCATTGAGCAAGCGTGGTGATTAATGCTCAATCCTTCTCCGTGTGAGAGGAGGCCTGTGCCCAGCAGTGGGACGATAAAAAAGGCTGTAACAGAACCACTATATGGTCGCCACCAGTGACAAGTTAATCAGGCGGATTTGCGTTCTGACTTTGAGGTGAAGGTTTCCTGAAGATGTTTTCATTGACCGTTACTCAATCATTGGTGTCCAAGAAAACTTAGGAAGCAGGTGCATAGAACTTAGAATTGTTACATTACTTGCTTGATCTTGGAATCAAACATCTGCTCTCCTACTTGGGATGCTGGTGCTTTAACCTCTAGGCCTGACTAGTCGTCTTATAGTATGTCATTGTGTCTATCGTATTTGTTACAGCAATTTTTCCAATATGTCGCGTCATACCTACGTCAAAATGAATAAAATTAAAATGTACGCAGCAAAATCATTAAAAGGTCTTTAGATACACAATTTAGAAAATCACACCCGTTTTTGCTACATTTGATAAAATCAGAAATGAAGGGACTAAACAAGCGACGTCCTTTCAACTTATCGTTACAAATTAAATGGTTGACTATAACATTTTAATGTTCCAACTATAAAGATGGTGTTCCAGTGAAAGCGTAAAAAATACTGCTTTTAATTTGGTTCCAAAATAAAGATGTAAGTTATTTTTTTTTTAATATTAAAGAGGAAATATTTTTTGTTTGTTTATTTATACGCCAAGAGCTCCGAAGCCAATGACCGAAAAATTATTTCATTGACTGTTGGAAAGCTACACTCTTCCCGAATAACATAAGGTTTTAAGTTTTTATGTAGTACCTAATAAATGGCTAGTATTATGTATAAATAAAAGTTTCTGCTATATGACAAGTAAATTACAATTACATAAAAAATATGCAGCATATAAAATACTAGCTTCTGCCAGCGGTTTCTCCCGCATCCCGTGGGAACTACTTCCCGTACCGGGATAAAAAGTAGCCGATATAGCCTTCCTCGATAAATGGGCTATCTAACACTGAAATAAATTTTCAAATCGGACCAGTAGTTCCTGAGATTAGCGCGTTCAAACAAACAAACAAACTCATCAGCTTTATTATAATATTAGTATAGACTAGCTTCTGCCAGCGGTTTCACCCGCATCCCGTGTGAACTACTTCCCGTACCGGGATAAAAGTAGCCTATAGCCTTCCTCGATAAATGGGCTATCTAACACTGAAATAAATTTTTAAATCGGACCAGTAGTTCCTGAGATTAGCGCGTTCAAACAAACAAACAAACTCTTCAGCTTTATAATATTAGTATAGATGAATGCAGAATTAAACAACAATAAATTTTAACTACCTCAAAGCTATGAAATATATCTTGCAGTGTGCCACAGACTCAAAATGGCCGTTTTATAGAAAGTACATGTTTACTGTTTACTACTTATTTTTACGAGCATTTAAAAAGCTCTATAAAGTACATGGAATACGAATTGGGGATATAAAACTGGGAAACGTGTCGATGGGAATTTCAGATATTTTTGACTGAAGAGAAATTCTATTAATTTTAGTTTTATGTGCTTAGTGCGACAAAGGAAATTGTTTTGCTTTTAATACTTATCAAATTTTAATATTTTTCAGGATAAAACTTTGAAGTCATCCTTTTTAAATAATTTTACTACAAACAATTTGAGATTTTTTCATTTCTACTTTTGATTTTTTATATCTATTCCCACACACTCAAATAGTCATATATTTGTAACATGCAAAAACCACATTATATTTATCCACCAACATTCTTCAGCAAACAAGCCTTAGTTAGCATCCAAAATCCAGATTTTCCCTAGGTTCATTATTCCCAGTAACGCAAAGTCGTCAACTTGCCAAAAACTGGCACGACCATGATTTATACGGGTCAACCTGAAAATTTTGACGTACTGAAAGAATTGCCTGAAATATTGCATATCACCGTGAAATATGTTCGAACAAAAAATCTAAGTTATACGTATAGATACTGTGAGTGGATTTTCATGTCATAGATAGGGAGTTATTTGACTTTGTTTACATGTAGATTTAGGTAGATATAGATAGTTTTGTGACATGTGATGGTAAATGTGGAAGTTTTGTGATAGAGATAGTTCGTCCATATTTCAATTTGCTTGAATTTTTGTTATGTCATTTAAACATCTTTGACAATGTATGAATTTTTACTGTCGGCTGCGCTTGGTTCCAAAACGGTTTCATGTAAATACATACAAACAAGTAGTGCAGCTTTTTTTTTTTTTTTCCGACGTTAAAAATTATCAAATGACCCCTCCCGCTGTGGGTTAGCAGCGGTGAGGGAGTGTCAGACTCTTACTGACTAAAAACCGTCGTGTTCCGTCATAGGCCTTTTATGTACCAGGGCCGCGGTATCTCTTTCGAACAACCCGCAGAAGTAGTGCAGCTGCGGCCGACTTCATGCAGTCGCGGTATGTGCGGTCGGCAGTCGCAGCCGATAGCAAAAATTCAAAACATACCTAGACAGATACCAGAAATACTCACAAACTGTATTGTTTTGTACAATTGGGTTGAGGTGGCCAGGCAGGCGCTCCATTTCAAACACTGGTATAGTTATCGGCACGAATCTTGACCTCTGACCTACATCTGCGCAGAAGTGATTTATTAGCAAAGAACCAATCCCGAGTGACGGCTATGACGCGATGCACTGCGGGCCAATCACCGCATTAGCCCGCCCCCGCGCCTCACTTCATACCACAAAAGGGACCCAATAAATTACTTCTGCGCAGTTGAAGGTCAGAGCTCAAGATTCGTGCCGATAACTATACTTAAATGCATCCGATTATACTGGAAGCCAACACCAACTTTGATACAAAAAGGCATATAATGAGTGTCTTTTCCTCTGTTAACCAAAATTAACACGTTTCACCAAGCTTTTCTAACACACGTTCACAAAAAATCATAACAACCCAGTTACTAGTCCAACAGCTTGACACTACCCGACACTCGATAGACTCCGACTAGATGTTCAATTAATCGAAGTTCGACGGCGAAGCATGCATATTTATGATGTCTGTCTGTCCGTACGAGATTTCAACAATTCCCAGTTGATGCCCACTCGTTTGTTTGGGAATAAGTGATTTGTGAAGGTGACAGTGCAGTTAGTGTCTTTTTGTAAGGAAAATGTAAGGTCAATAATTAAGAATAAATTGTTACATAATATTTTCTTGGGCTTTTGTGAAGGCTGTAGATTTAGATGTTGTATGTACTTTCTAAGTATATCTTGGGCACCAATGGCTGATAAAAAGGTGAAGGAAAACATCTTGAGGAAACCTGGACTGTAAAGTCTGAAACCACCAACCCGCATTGAGCAAGCGTGGTGATTAATGCTCAATCCTTCTCCGTGTGAGAGGAGGCCTGTGCCCAGCAGTGGGACGATAAAAAAATGGGCTGTAACAGTAACAGAAACAGGTAGATTCTGTACTAATATCACTACATAGGATAAAACAAAGATGCTTTTTCTGTCCCCGTGTCCCGATGTATGCTCAAATCTTCAAAACTACGCAACCGATTTTCGCGATTTTCACGAGGTTTTTTTAATAGATAGGGTGATTAAAGCTGAAGAGTTTGTTGGTTTGCTTAGACGAGCTAATTTCAGGTGCGTCCATCATCCTCCGAGCCTTTTCCCAACTATGTTAGGGTCGGCTTCCAGTCTAACCGGATTCAGCTGAGTACCAGTGCTTTACAAGAAGCGACTGCCTATCTGACCTCCTCAACCCACTTACCCGGGCAACCCGATACCCCTTGGTTAGACTGCTGTCAGACTTATTGGCTTCTGACTACCTTTAACGACTGCCAAGGATGTTCAATGACAGCCGGGACCTACAGTTTAACGTGCCATCCGAAACACAGTCATTGGTGTCTAAGATATACTTAGAAAGTACATAAAAACTTAGAAAAGTTGCATTGGTACTTGCCTGACCTGGAATCGAACCCGCGCTTTCATACTCGAGAGGTTGGTTCTTTGCCCACTAGGCCACCACGACTTTTTTCAGGTGCGTCCAAATCAGTTGAAATTCAGGTTTAGTATTTCAGTATTAGATACCCCATTTCTCGAAGAAGGCTACTTAGTAATATGTAGTTAGGTATTTTAGGTTACGTTTTATCCAAGTGCGCGAAGTGGTTCCTAAATAAAGTTGGATTTATCGTAACCAAAAGTATACTCCTCTTTACAGTGATTAAAATAATGAACACCGTCTTTTGCAGTTAATGAATGATGATCCAATTTCTGCGAAACACATAAATAAAATAAAATTAATAAAATGCAATTCATTCATAAAAGATACCCCGAGGAGATTATTAATATTATATAAATAATATATAAATATTAACAGGTAAGTATTTTCTCTAACGCACTTATCTTTTGAACTAATAAACTTACAGACAACATCAAATAGAAAGCAAGAAAACTCACAGCAAAGAGTTAGCTATTAATAAAAATATGGACGACACTGAATACCCTTATTTACTCGATAAAGGGTCGGATTCATTTTAATTTATTATTTGTAACATTATGCCTACAAGCGTGACGGATCATGGCGTACTGTTACCTGCATATCGATGCTTGGATCATAACAAAGGGATTAATATACATACTCGTACACACGTTATTAATTAATACTCTATCGTTAACTATAGTTTGTCTCACACTTCCCTAGATAGGTATTTAATAACAATTTCAGGGTCAATATTAGTGGCAGTAATCAGTAATTTCGGATGGCACGTTAAACTGTAGGTCCCGGCTGTCATCGAACATCCTTGGCAGTCGTTACGGGTAGTCAGAAGCCAGTAAGTCTGGCGCCAGTCTAACCAAGGGGTATCGGGTTGCCCGGGTAACTGGGTTGAGGAGGTCAGATAGGCAGTCGCTTCTTGTAAAGCACTGGTACTCAGCAGAATCCGGTTAGACTGGAAGCCGACCCCAACTTGGTTGAGAAAAGGCTCGGAGGATGATGATGAATCACTATACCTTTCAAAAGACCCTGTTAGATATCTTTGTATTGTTTCCAAAACTGAATGTTCAGAATCTTTATTAGTACTGGAAGTGTCTTATTATATTGAAGATCAATTAATGTTGATCGCGGTATATGAAAAAGTCTAAAACCAGTCTGTTAAGTAATTCTCCTATTATAAATATAAGCGGAATCTTTAATCAGCAATGAAACAATATAATGCAGGGCCCTTCTTTAACTTATGGACGATCTCTCGAAACTCGTGCCCACAAAATACTAATGAGACAGTTAAATCACCATAAACTCATGATCTCTTACCCCTCATGAGTTTCAATTAAAAAATACCAGACTACGTAAACTGTTTTTTTACTAAAGCACGGTTCGTGCATCTCAAAGAAGCAAGTGCACCCGACGTTAGAGAGAAAGCGGAAAAAAAATGTTTTACGAGAAAAAACTCTTCAGGTCTTAAATGAAAAGTAGTCTTCAAGGCCATCAAAGGATACCCTAACTGCCTGATGTGTTTATAAGTTTATAACTACTTTACTTTCAATGGCGGCTCAGTTTTATTTCAGGCGTTTATTTAGTCATTTACTTTTTGATGTTGCTTTTTATGAAGGGGTCTCTTAAAGGGTGTTTGTGGATACCTAGATACTTGTGGTTGTGTTTGAAGGGGTTTTTTATTGGTCTAGTGGTCACAAATGGGGTAGTTGAGTTATAGCATTTTGGAGACACTACGATTTGGAGTTTCATATAACCTGTGAAGTTACTTTAGAGATATGCAAAAAAAACAGCAGTTTATGAAAGTTTTGTTGTAAATAACTGTACTAAGAAGTCTAAGCTTAATTACCAGTTCCTAATTATAAAACCATAACAATTTTCAAACAATAAAATTGGCACAAAATATTTCTACCAACCAAATACCTGGAAAACACCTGATCTCTTTTTATTTACTTTTTCTCTCATTTCGTTTCACCCACAGCGAAGGGGGAAATAGTGTGAATTCAAAATAAAATAAGAGTGCTGGTGCAGTGCGATCGTCTAGACGCCGCTGACATCTGCTGCGAAACTTTGTGCTGGTTCCCGTTAAGGAGACGGTGTTTGACCTTCTTTTTTTATGTGGATGACATTGTGAAAGGGGAGGACTAAACAAACTATAAATGGATTGTGTGAAAGTTTATATGGGTATACCACGGGACCGATTTGAAAAAACTGATGGGAAGCTAGATTAACACGAGCAACACAGGCTATATTATATCCCGGTACGAGGTAGTAGTTACCCAGGTGAAACCGCGGGAAAAAAGCTAGTTATAATACAGATAACATTGTGGAAAGGGACGATTACAGTAACGATAAATGCATTGTGTGAAGGATGCTATGGGTGGATTTTACTTGGTAAATTGTGTTAGATAAAAAAAGTATGGTAGAAGAAGACATGCTGCGCTTACTCTAGAAATTGCGATGGTGGTTAGTAAGCAATGATAATATAATGTATAATATTATGAGCATTGAAGACAATACTGTCTTTATGTCTGGAGTATATGAACGAGCGTGTGCTGGCATTGGCAGTGTTTGTTTTATAAATAAATGGTGTGATTATCTACAGAGAAAAAGTCTTTGTAGACTAAACAAAACAGTGTACTTAGTACGTTTATAATCACAATGTTATAATACAATACGTAATTGCGCGTAAATTATAATTTCTACAGGAACTTTTTTATCCTTATTACTGTATTTTTCTTTTGTTATTCGACGTACACTTTGGTCATTCGACGGTTACAATATTTCTCACAAGTATCATTAGGTTATTACTGCACTACGAAATGGTAGATAAATATCCTTAACTAGCTTTTGCCCGCGACTTCGTTCGCGTGGAATAGTGGCATCCGGCAGATTTTTGGTTTAAACAATAGATGGCGCTGTATGTCCGGAATAAATTGTATTTTTTATTTTTTGTGATTAAAACTATCCTATGTCCTTTTCCTGGCTCTAAACTACCTCCCTGCCAGTTTTCAGCTAAATCGGTTCAGCCGTTCTTGAGTTATAAGTGGAGTAACTAACACGACTTTCTTTTATATATATAGATTTAGTACTCTTAACCAACAACATATTTATTTGAATAAAGATTAATATTATTATGTTGATACAACTTAAACAAATTATTTCGACCAAATTAGGTACCATAAAAACGGTTTTTGTGAGTTAATCTTAAAAGATAGACATACACTGTCGCGGACTGTTTTTTAGATCATTAAAAGAGCTATTATTCTTTAATACATATTTTTTGTGTATCTTGAACCGTTTTCACGGCGCACGCAACGGAAGGCTTCAAAGATGAAATAATTTCTCCCGTTTTTTACACATTTACCACTATATCTTTGCTCCTATTGGTCGTAGCGTGATGTTATATAGCCTATAGCCTTCCTCGATAACTGGACTATCCAACACAAAAAGAATTATTCAATTCGAACCAGTAGTTTCGGAGATTATCGCGTTCAAACAAACAAACAAACAAACAAACAAACAAACAAACAAACAAACAAACTCTTCCGCTTTATAATATTAGTATAGATTAGGTAAACCGATTAATATACAGTAGGGTGTCCCTTATATGGCAAAAAAAAATTTTTTTTAGAATTTCGAAACACATACCCTCCAATTTTTTTATAAATGATAAAATGTACTTAAATATGAAATTTCATATCTGTAGCATGATTGCAACCCGTGCCGACCGAGCTCTAAAGTTTAATAAAAAATGGTGTTTTGGTTTGACATTTTGGTTTGATCCAAAACTAATTAAAATGCAACAAATAAAGTAAATATGAGTAAAACTAAAAAAATATCAATACAAACTTTTATTTAAATACAAATTATAATAATAATGAATTAGGGTAACTTCTCTTTAGTGTAGTTTTTTTACAGTCTGGATACAGATTTCTATGTTCCTGAACACAACGCAACAAAAACTGTTTTTGCTCTTCTTCAGCCGTGATAAGACCATTAAAATCTTGCATTAATTTAACAGCTCTTTCAGCAGTGTCATTTACGACCTTCAAACGACTTAATCGTCTTCTAGCTTCCAAAAAAGCAGGATTGTCACCCCACGAAGATACGTCTTCCCGAAGAAAACTGTCGTCGGTCTGTAGTCGAGATAGAAATCGTTTGCTTCTTTGAGTCACATCATCCAGCGTCATATCTGAAATAAAGAAAAAACCATTAAAATAAGCAAAAACTAAACCACAAAACTTTGAAAAAGAAACAAGAAAATATTAAGTACTTACCAAACAAATTTTGCGTAATTTCTTCCTTCGATGGGACATAGCGTTTAGAGCAGTGGTTCTTAACCGGTGGTCCGCGGACCACTGGTGGTCCCTGGAGGCATTCTAAGTGGTCCGCGAAGCATTGCTTCGCGACTTTGCTATACGTTGTCTAACTTTATTTTTAACGACTTATCTATGCGAACAGGGGTTTTCGAATGGACGTATATAAGATATCCATCTTACTTGCTTGTCTAACAGACAAAAAAAAATGTTTGGGCTACATTTTAAGTAATTTTGGCTTTGAGTCTTAAAAAATAATTGAAATTTCGCGCTCGCTTCGCTCGCGTATTCATAAACTATGTGTCCTTATATTTGCATTTGTCAACAAACAAAAAGTTAAGTACGTTTGGGCCACATTTTACGTAATTTTTGCTTTAAGTCCGAAAAAAATTTCGCGCTCGCTTCGCTCGCGCTTTTGGAAACTAATATAGCCAATTGTTTATCACAAAAATCTCATTACATTAAAATCTGTAAATTTTTGTTTTTAGCTAAATAATAAAGAAATGAGCGCTAATTATAAAGTGTGCTTGTATTCTTTATCAAAGAACCCTCAATTTAGGTGAACCAATGTGGTGGTCCCCGGCAAGACAAACTTTTGGTAAAGTGGTCCCTCATGCCAAAAAGGTTAAGAACCACTGGTTTAGAGGAATCTGAACTTTCATCTCTGTTTAAATTACTAATCATTTTTGTCTTGGTTTTGATATCAACTTCTTCATCAAAGAGTGATAACATGACTGTTTCTTCACACAAATACCATAAATGACGAATAAACTTGCTTATGGATGCCTTGGAAATTGTCGCGTCTACTTTTTCATATTCTTTTAGAGCTTTCAAAAAGGACAAGTCTTGTTTAGGTGCTTTAACTGCTGTTTGGTATACAAGGTGACGATAAATAAACAAACATCTTGTAGAGCATTTTTGTCCTCTGCAGTAATTTTAAGTTGCGATTGAAGCAAACATATTTTTATAGAATAGATTGCTCTCGCCATCCATCGCGCTTGATGCAAAGCTCCGGGGGGCCTGAGTTTTAGTTTATTCTCTGTGTCTCCTCCTAAGAACACAACGCATAGTTCAACCAATTCGCGGTAATCGTCTCTAACAAAAGATTTTTCCAGTTCAGTCTTATAAAAAGTTAACGAAGATGTAATGTTTGTCTTAGCAATATGTGCTTTAACGAAATTTAGAGGTGACTCAATGTTATCAGTGTTAATATTTTTCCAATTATCTCTTAACTTTTTGAAAATTGGAATATCTGGGCTACTTGTAATATGTTTTACCTTGGTTTCAAAAACAATTTTTATCAATAGTTTTCCATCCCAATGAACTCTGACTACGTCAGGCAAATTATTCTGGAAGTCAGTTTTTATTGCTTCTGCCCTGGATTTTCTCGCTTGAGTACGAACTCGCTGAATCGAGGATTTGTTTATAGAGAAATCATCGCTGTTCAGACCAAGCGCTTCTACAAACGCATGGAGAATGTAAACTGAATCCCTTATGCTTAATTGGCATCGATCTAAAGCTGCTACTTACTCTTTTAAAACTTTTTTCAGGGCAAGGAATCTGAGTACTAGGTTCAGAGTTCGAAATCTGTTCCTCATCCGAATTCTCAAGACATTCCAAGTTATCTATCGAAGAAGTAGATGCAACAGCCAATAACTCTCTTTGTTATACCCTTCTTTCCTGTTTTTCCAATCGTCTTTGCCTAACTCGTTCTTCTTTCTCCGCCAATTTTTTGTCGATTCCACCTAAGCATCCCGGTCGACCTGGCTCTCTCTGTTTCCTTAAGAAATCTTTGTCTTCCTCTATCTTCATTCTGTCAAAGGCATCTGCATGTGCAATATCAAATAAGTTATCAAGGTCTTTTACAAAATTATTTTCACGATTCTTGAAAGTCAACTGAGTTTTCTTACAGTTTTTTTGCAGCTCCCTCCAAACATGATATAAATCAACAAGTTTCTTCACGCAGTTAGGGATTGCCTTCGTAGGAATTCTAACTTTTTCCCAAAATATAATGCACTCTCTTATAACAAGATTCGCACTTTCACTAACAGTCAGCTTGACTTCACAAATATTGTAAAATAAAACGGTGAGAACTTGTCGATTAGATGGTAATTTTGCACCATTTATCTGGTGGCTTGGCAGTCCGATAAGGAAAATATTTTGTTTATCACTTCGTAATTCCACAGACATTTTCACAAAATAAACATCAACGCACTGAAAATGTTAGAAATCACTTATGAAATGACAATTGAAACTCGCAATAACAGGTCGCCGCGCTGCTCCCGCGCAACTTGTATGGACAAGTTAAAACCTCAAGTCGGCACGGGTTATCGTTTATAAAACGGGCTAATATTTATTTCTAGACTATATTAAGTCCATACGAAACTTTTTAGAAGGTATGCGTAAAAATATATTGAAGTTGAATTTTAAGGGACACCCTAATATACAGTTTATATCTCAAAACTCAGTGCTCATCAAATCGTCATAATACTTTTATCAATTTCTTCGATAAATACAATTATTTCCAGCCACCTCAAATATCTATTCTTGTGTAAGTAACACGAAAAACCCCCCACCACAGGGCATTCAATAACTAATGAATATTCACACGTTGCGACAGAGCGACTTTTTATTGAAACCTGACGATTATCCGTTTATGCAGAGCAGTGTCGCATATTGAGTATATTTTAATAAATTCACCAGTATCCAGTTTTGCTTGTGGCAATGCGGTTATATTAAAGTGTAAAAAAAGGATTGAATAATAATAATTTATAACAGTTTTCATGTTAAGGTATTTGAAAAACGATATTTTTATAAATCAAGGTGAATATTTTTTAATGCGAAATATAATAGTAGATACATTACATCTGATTACATTTGAACTGTAAAGACTTTCAGAGATAAACAAGGATATAAAAAAATACTTTGAGGTATTCTTTTAAATGTAAATATAGATTTAGTTAATTTTAAAATATAATGTATAGATTTTGAGGTAAATAAAATCTTTGAGGTATGTTATAACCGCGAACGACAAGATCACGCAATTTATCAAATTATATCAAATGATATTTAGGTAAAACATCAAAAACAATGTTATTTTAATAACTAATCGAAGTATTTACCTTAATAACTGAAAGATGGTAGAACTTATAAATATTTCACCTGGCAATATTAATAAATCAGGGACTTTCGTAGCAGCGTGGCACCGTAGCGTCGTAGCACTGTAGCGGTGTAGCAAAATCAAAATAAATTAACATCATGCGACAAACTCTTTGGCGTTTCATTAAATCATAATCAAAGTGAACCGAGGAGAATTAATTACTCGGTATTAGATTAAAACATTGTTTATGTTGAGTGGTTGTATAATAGGTAGTAATTAAGAAAAAGTTTATCTACATGCGTACGAGTATGTAAGAAATAGTTTTTTCAGAACATATATTTGCTTAAACATTTTTCATGGGAAGACTGCAAATTACTTATTGATAACTTGAACTTTAAAAATAATCACAAGTAATCAAGATACACTTAAAAAATAAAACAAAAATCCAGCATATTTTATTCATACTTATTTTTTCAATCACATTTTGAACGCCTACAACCCACAATAAAACTTAACATTAAATAAAAATAAACATACCATTCAACTTTAATATTAAACCTTTTAATATATAATTTAATTACAGCACCCTCTTCTGTTATTAATAAGAATTTAATTAGGCGAAGTCACAACCCTTGTTAAGATATAATTACGAAGGCAGGTGATACGATAAAATGTGACTTGATTTCCCTCGTGCGTTCTACTTTAAGCATTTTCATAATATAATTAAAATTTAATATTGGTATAAACAATCTTGAAAGTTAGAAAATCTTAGGAATATATTTTTTGTAATCTTGAGTGACATTGTAGAATTCAAGGGCGGTACTGGTACCTAGTTAGAAGCAATAAAAGACATTCTTGCTGAGGGTATCATTTTGCAAGGGAGGTTGAGGAGGTCGGATGAGCAGTAAGTTTATTCTATCTTGTAATATACTTACAACTAAGCCTGTATCAGGATAGGCTGGAGACAGATCTTAATGTAGTTGAGAGTAGCCTAGGCAGATGATGATTATAGGAAATGATTTAAAGTTACTTTTTGGGTCTATTCATTACGTCACTGTAAACGGCTAGACTGTTTTAGTTTGGACTGGGGTAAAATTAAACCATACGAAAACTACTTATAAATACAATCTAAGTAGGTGATATCAGAAAAGGGAGAAATGGCTCATTTAATCACGTATATTTTTTACTAGCTTCTACCAGCGGTTTCACCCGCATCCCGTGGGAACTACTTCCCGTACCGGGATAAAAGTAGCCTACTTATAGCCTTCCTCGATAAATGGGCTATCTAAGACTGAAAGAATTTTTCAAATCGGACCAGTAGTTCCTGAGATTAGCGCGTTCAAACAAAGAAACAAACAAACTCTTCAGCTTTATAATATTAGTATAGATTAAAAAAATATTTTTACCACTCCGAGACTATCGACCCTAATCAACCAATCCAAACCTAACTAATCCGAAAATAAACCAATTATGAATCCACTTCACAAAATGATGATAACAATAGAATTGAAAATTAAATAACGCGACAATAGGTCCCTTATCGAGGGCCTGTCCCTTTCAAAAACCTTCCATTACTAAACTGTCAGGGGCACAAAGATGTGTATTGGTACTCAACCTTTTTCCTGATTGTCACCCTGCATCTGAAATTATTGACGTAATTGTTGAGTATTGATTTTATTGAGTTCTTTGAGGGTAGAGCCAGAAATGTTGAGTGGCTGGCTGTTTTTCGTGTATATTTTGAGAGTAAAAAACTAAGCTACCTTCAGGCAGTTGAGAATTTTAGTGCCTAGGTTTCATTCTATATAGATAAAATACCATTACGGTTGGTTCATCCGTAAGATTTTTTTCCTAGCTAGATCCAGTGTCAGCTACTGTTTTTTTTTTTTTTTTAATTTACAATAGGGGTTTGCGAGACTTATCAAAAGTATTCATGTCTGAGTAAAATTTTATTCTAGTAAAAACGTCTTGTTATTTAAAAATGTTGAATCAACAAAATCAGCTACACTAAGAATCTTTCCCTTTAAAAAATGGTTTTAAAACGAAAAAAAATGGCTGCAGTTTCAAAAACCTCCCTAATTTCTTATCTGTAATAGTATTTCTTAGACAAAATTAAACAATGTTTGCCCTCGGTGTCGCTTCCTGAACCAGATTACATGGGGTAGCAGATTAAAAAGTATACAGCCGACCCCTTGTGCATGGGGTTGTTCCTATTAGGGAAGTATTCGGTGCAAGGTTTTTTAAGATATTTTATACTAAATAAAAAATATTATATTATATAGAAAAATACTCTAAATTACCTATATTCTACCAGTGTAGGTATTGAAAATAAAAGCTTGTAAAAATAACAGTTTAAATAGCTCCACTATCCATTGAAAAATTCAAACCTTCTTTCCATTTTTTTATCCTACTACTTTCCTAAAGCAAATGCCTTATATACCTCACCACATCCACAGACAGCAGATAAAAATTGAGTAAGGGCAGAATTATCCTTCTATCGATGCCCAATTTTCAGAAGGATGATTCTGCTCTAGCCCAATTTTTCATCTGCTCTTTTTTTCCACACTTCTCCATCGAACATCATCACACAACAAACATTCTTTTTACTCACAAAGTCTCCGACATAATTCATTCACACACCTTCTATCTTCCACATAATCTATTCCTAACCTGACCAAATGAAGCACAAAACTGAAAGCCCCAACAAGAACACACCATCTCAAGGGGGCGATTCGATCGAAGGTGCCAGGGTGTTTTAATAAACGGAAAACTGATTTATAGCTATGAAATAGGAATTTTCCGGCTTCACAAAGCTATGTTGTGGTGATATTGATAATTGCACAGTCATTCGCGCCAAGGGGGAGAGCCAGCGAAGATTTTTTTCTTCCAAAAGATTTATGGAAGCAACGACGAAGTTTTTTAAAAGAATTTCTTGTAGATAAAGTGTCACTTATTGGTATCTGATTTTTGTTAACTTTTGTGTGTAAGTTGTCGTTGGATTTTGGTATTGATGGAAGCCGTGGATGGAATAGGTATAATGAATGCAAAATGGTGAAACTTAGTTTTGGTTTTATTTTTTGAAAATAAATAAATAAACAGTCGTTAGGAAACTTTAATTGTGATGCTGAAATAGGACAAAACATTCCACATAGTTTTTCATGTTTGTGTATTATGTAACCTTCTTGGTATCACTACAAAATCAAAATCAAAACTCATTTATTCAAACTTGGCTTCAAAACAGCACTTTTCGGACGTCAAAAAAAATTTTTACAAAAGACAGCCCCCAAAACGCCCGCCCTTCACCACTTCCTATGTGTTTTTGCTGGGAAGAAGAAGTGGCGCAACAAACTCCCCAGCAACTACAATAACCTGACAGCAGTTTCAAATAACTTATATGTTACTAGCCGTTTTCCCGCGGTTTCACCCGCGTCCCGTGGGAGCTAATGCCCGCACCGGGATAAAATATAGCCTATGTTACTCGCAGATAATATAGCTTTCTAATGGTGAAAGAATATTTAAAATTGGTCCAGTAGTTTTTGAGTTTATCCATTACAACCAAACAAACAAAGTTTTCCTCTTTATAATATTAGTATAGATTCAGAGGTATGAGCTGTGATTCATCATAATCTGTTCTGCAGTTTTTAAGAAAACATCTACACATCCATAATTATAACAATTTTAATCATTGTAAATAATAATAATAAATAATTGGCGTTAATAGGTAGACTATTGCCGCTACTCTTGATTCTTATGAATAGATATAATTATTTTATCTAAAATGTCTTATTCTAGCTTCTCTTTGCCACACTATGGATCAAAACAGTTTCAAAATTACCTCCCAATTCTATCTTATCACATTCCTATTCCCAATCCATCAGCGGTTTGTATAGCAAGCCAGGAGATTTACTCGTAGCATAACTGCGTAATTTGTCGGTCTATCCGTCTGTTGGCGATATGGATAGTTATGTCGCCGGGTGAACGCGTTCGAACTCAGTTTGCATAGCGATACGGCACTGGAATGCTAGCAAGACTGGGGGTTACAGGGTGTTTGGGAACGGTGTTGGATTATTTTTGAAATTTTGGTGGCTAAACTTAGTGCTGGATTTTTTTTAATGTGTATGTCAATGTGGAAATCTTACCTCCACAACGCAGTTGCCTGCACAAACAGTTTTATGGTCATCATACACCCATTTTTTTTTCCTATTCCCTATTCTATTATTTCATCAGCGGTTTATATAGCAAGCTAGGAGATTTACTCGTAGCATAACTGCGTAATTTGTCGGTCTATCCGTCTGTTGGCGATATGGATAGTTGTGTCACCGGGTGAACGCGTTCGAACTCAGTTTGCATAGCGATACCGTACTGGAATGCTAGCAAGACTGGGGGCTACAGGGTATTTTGGAATTGATCATTTTTGTTTTTGATTTAACAATTATTTTTGTCTTAAAATTACTGAACGTTTTTCTCAGATTCAGCTTCGTTCGCGCTGCAATCGTTTGTAGCTGAAAGAGAAAGTTCTACATGAAGTAGTGCCTTTATTTTCTCAGCTAACTGTGCAAGACGCGTAAAATTTGTGATATGGACAGTTTTATTAACTTATAAGACAATGTTTTCTTAAATATCACGATGGTTAATTCTCTGAAAGCTATATATCTCTTAAATAATTGCATTAACACTTCTAGGAATAACAATATATATCTCATCATTAACTACCATTTTTTCTTCAAAATTGACAAAAATACATCACTTATTTCCATTTTTTAAATACTAATCACCTTACTTTCATATCCACATAATCTATCCCACAGCCTGTATACAGGGAGGTCAGTCTATCGGCATGACCGCGAATGTCAACATGTCACACGGACTGCGGCTAGACGGCATTCATTCTCATTCCCTGCCGGGCACACCAATAATAGCATTTTTCAGTTTTTTGCGTTTTTTCTTTATGAGCTTTCTCGTGGTTTTAGATGGAAATATGTATTAAACATGTTAGTAGCTGATGTAAGTTTTTAGTGGTTGTTAAATATATACATTGTTTGTTATTTTAGGTGTCATAATATATTTTTCCTTTTACCCAAGCTTATTAGAACAAACGTGAATGCTACAGGCAAGTGGCTGATCGAATTTAAATTCATATTTATTTAAATAAAACATTTTTATTAAATAGCTATTTTTTTATAAACCAAAGTAAAAAAAATAGCATGACTATCCACAAAATACACGCAAAATTTATATATAATTCATTTTCATTTAAACAAATTATGTCTCAACTAAATTAAGAACCCGTCTCCTGTACAACACCCTGTACCTCCGGGAAGTACGTCAGTATTGAATGTCGAGCCACACAGCCACGGATGACAGGATGCCGCAAACCGATCGCTCTGAATGACGTCTTCTTGCACTTAATTAAGTGACGTACCTACCACTAGATACTATTGAACAGCCTGTATACAGATTGGTTTTGGTTGCGGAACATTTTGAGATAGCAGTTTGCTTATATTATTTTTAGCTATGAACAGGACTTGATTTTAATGAATTAAGATACTCCTGTAAATATCAAGTGGCAAGTAATGGATCGTTCAGTCGTAAAGTTAAGCAAAAGTTGGTAGTGCGGTCGTTCCCAGGATGGATGATCATCTTGACCTGCAGTGAGATTCTATAAGACTTCACTCTAAACTTCGCATCTGAATCCGCCGTGAGTTACTACACTAGCGCTACTCTTGCGAGTGTGTTTGCGAGTTGAACTAAATTAAACTCGAGATTTTGACAGATAAAGTATGAGATGACTTTTAGAACGTTTTGAACCGAATGCGAAGTGAGAGTGAATAGCGAAGTGAAATGCGAGTTGTTGACTGAATTTTATAGAATCGACGGCGACGTACTGAAGAGTTCCTGTGCATTTCAAAAGGAAAGTTAAATTGGTGGCCTGCGGCTATTATTTGAACATCTTTGGATTTCGTTATGGGTAGTCACACGTCAGATTAGGTATCTAACAATCAGTCTTACCAAGTCCGTCGCTCCATGAAAACACTGGTACCTACTCCGATGCATCGATTTAGACTGAAGCCGACCCCACCATATCTATACTAATATTATAAAGCTGAAGAGTTTGTTTGTTTGTTTGTTTGTTTGTTTGAACGCGCTAATCTCAGGAACTACTGGTCCAATTTGAAAATTTCTTTCAGTGTTAGATAGCCCATTTATGGAGGAATGCTATAGGCTATATTTTATCCCGGTACGGGAAGTAGTTCCCACGGGATGCGGGTGAAACCGCTGGCAGAAGCTAGTAGTTGATAAAAGTCTAAGCCGATGACGTATAACTAGCCACTACACAATATTAATCTCCACCACCATCGTACAAAACGTCTCCTCAGAACCATATTTTTTCCTCCCAAATAAAAAACATAAATCTATTACGACCCCCACAATAACTGTGACGCTATCCATACGCTATAAGAAATAACCAAACAGAACCCTTGAGACTTGTGACTTTGACGCTTATAAATTGACGTTACTTATCTCTGTGTCACCTGTGTCACAGGGGCGTAACATAAATATACTTTTAAATCCTTCACTTCTCTTAGATTTTCAACCTTAACTCTGAAGTTTAAGGTAGCCTTTTGAATGGTAAGGGGAGATACAAAAGTTAGAAGTGTTTGCCAGTTATTAGGAGTCGTTGTAATGTTTGCAACTTATAGAGTGTATTCGATAAAGACTTTGTATTTACTTTTCTTGATGTGTGTCAAATTGTTGGTGTTTAATCTGTACTTTGTGCATAATATAGGTAGTAATATTTTGTGACGCGGATTTGAGGAATTGATGAAAATAATGCACTCAAAGCTAAAATAGATGCATCTCTATATATAGCTATACAAGAAGATTTAATAAACAATGCTCTAAACCTTGATATCGGAGTTGCCACCGAGAAATAACTACTTTCAGATTAAATGCCACTATGACTACGATAGTGGAATAAGTGAACATGTTCATTATTATCTTAAAACCCAGTAGCCCATTCAAAATAACACAAAACCCAGACTGAATGAACCGTTTACCACATACTTCACTTGTCTAAAATTCTTGTCACGAACCAGAGCTTGTGTGACCACGCTAACCTGAACTGCTAGTCATTTTCATAGAAAATGAACTGCAAATTTCGGCACACAGGGGCACCCCGTAGGGAATTCGGGAAAAAATTTCAATAGCACGTGCATCATTTGGAATCGTTCAAATATTTGCAACAAGGAAGGGGAGACGCGGGTTTTGGAGGTGTCAGTCACACCAGCCGAGGGCAAAAGTTAAAAGAGATAGCGACTTTCTTTTGTTTTTGATATATAGTTCTATATTTGCAAATTCATGGGTTGGTGGAACAATGGTATCAATAACGAATTTGTAAGAATTATTTGTCAGGCTCACTTTTGGATTTTTAATGTCACGAAGACAGTCATACATATTTTTTTATTGTTGAAGTACCTTTGTTATTAAAATGAATGAAATGAATGAATTTAAATGAATGAATGAAATGTACATTTAATTATATTAAATTGTGTGTTTTTGAATATGTAAAAAATGTTTTCAAAGACATAACAATTCAAATTTTATATTTTCTTATTTTCTTACTGCTAACAAGACCTTCGACTATATATTGGCCCAAACCAAGAACGGAGGCACTTGCACGGGGGTTAATATTGGTAGAAAAATGTATGGTTTAGATTTTTTTATATATAAAAAACCCATGGAATCGATTCAGAAGGGGACGCTCGAAACATTTCAGGCGTTGAAAAATGGTGATCATTCCCCTTTGATATTAGAATATCTCAAATTTTTTAGACCTTTTTATTTTTTGGATTTCCGAAAAGGGAAGAATATACATTGTCGGTGTATTGCTTATCATTGGACAATTTGTCAGGCAATATAACCTTTTTCAACAACTTGACACTGAGGGACCCAAAGCTAATAAATCGAGGGATATATTTTGAACTTTTGAGTCTTTTTGTTTGTAGGGTATAGTTGTTGAAAGTTTTAGTCAATCCTATTTGAGCCGATATTTTGACGAAGGGGTGAATTTGATATTTGCGTATTTTTTTTTTGTTCAGAACGGAAGAATCTTTTTGTGAATTTGTAATTGGTTTTATTCTGTTAAGGTTTCCAGGATAGGTGTGTAGATGGTAGTCTTGCCTCAAACACCATTCAAATTAAAAGTCAAGAAAGTACCCAGTATTGCTAAATTTTATTTGCCAGTTTTTTCCTTTGCAGGACTTTTCTGCGTAGTTTCCTTTTCATTTAACTTCCTTTCTTCGGTCACAGGTTTTTTCTTATCATCAGTTCCACTTTTAACATTTGGTTCATTGACATTTTTCTTCTTATCTACACTTTCAGTTTTCTCAATGTCTTCATTAGCACTTTTTTTCGCAGTTTCACTCTCATTATTTTTCTTATCATCACTTGGACCTTTTTTCGCCGGTTCGCTTACATCGTGCTTTTTGTCTTCATTCACAGTTTTCTGTTCTTCTTCATTTGCACTAGTTTTCTTAGGTCCTTTCATACTTTTCTTATCTACAGGCATCGGATGCCAGTAAAACTTCTCATAGACTTTATCCCAAAAAGTATAACTGTTTTCAAACAAGTCTTTCTTAACTCTCAATTTGTTACCTATTTGCAAATATTTTTGTTCTTTATTTGTGTATTTCGGCCACTGTACGTCAATTAGTAAGCTCTCGTATGCAGTCGGGTTTCTGGAAATGGGATAAAATAATATTATTTTAAATTTCGTATGCTCTTTTAATTATTTACTATTTAAGAACCAGCCAAGTGCCATTCGGAATCGCGCACGAAGGGTTCTGTTCCATTATTTAGAAAATGAGCAACACATTTGTTATATGTGTGCCTCCCAAAATATTTATTTTATTCTAGTTGTCAGTATTTGTTGTTATAGCGGCAACAGAAATACATCATCTGTGAAAATTTCAACTCTCTTACTATCACGGTTCATGAGATACAGCCTGGTGACAGACGGACGAACGGACGGACAGAGGAGCGAAAACAATAGGGTCCCGTTTTACCCTTTGGGTACGGAACCCTAAAAAGGAGTACAATTCATTAATAGAAATTTTAGATTATGTGAAATTGCATAATCTAAAAATACTTTAAGTTTATTTTATATTGGCTTAGAAATATCTAGGTCGATATAAATACTATTTCGTATAATACTTACTCAAACTTCACAAAATCTGTCCACATGGCCGTCATACGGTCTCTAGTATCCATGTCTGCCAGAGAGTTAGTGAAATCATAGAAATCTATCAAGTACGAAGTTTGATCTCGATGACTGGCGCCTTTTATTCTATCCATAAACCAATGTTTAAAACTTAGCTTTCCAACGTACGAAAACTCATACATATAGACCGGTCTTGTAGATTTAAGAGAATGCATTTTTGCTGATTTCATTATAGCATATTTGAACATTGAATCAGAGAAGTAATCTATGTATTCTTCAACGCTATCGTGAGTTATTTCTTCGTTTTTAAAGTAATATTTCTTAACGTCATTGATGAAATCATCCCGTGATTTATCACTGTCAAAAGCTAGGTCACCTGGTAAGAAGTCAACAAAATTGTCATTCATCATCTCACTCCAATCAGCAAACTTTATCGTTCTGCTTAAGCCTTCCATGTTTGCAAATCCGGTTAAAACCGGAATTTTCTCATAATCGCTTTTATGGAACGTAATCAACGGAGACTCTGTCAAAATAGGTTCAGAATTTTTGACCACATTTTCAATGCATGGTGATAAGCCGAAGGTGGAATTTTTTAAGAAGAAATTCTTGCTGCCAGCAGCCAAATCCAACGCTGTTGCGTTTAGCAGAAACTCTGTCAAGTCCTCAATTTTTCCTGTATGCTTAAAACCTACAGATATCGCTAAATTCGTAGCACTATTAACCGGATCTCTGTTTATTGCGAATGGCGATAATGCTGAGCCACTTTCAAGTATCAGTTTATGTATCAATCCTTTAGTTGTTTTCGAGAGAGCTAACAGTTCAGCCATAGAAGCTCCTACACTGAAGCCAGCCAACGTCACGTCATTAGGATCTCCACCAAACTTGCTGATGTACTTATTGATAAATCTCAAAGCTGCGAGCTGGTCTTTCAGCCCAGCATTGCCAGGTATCTCTTCAGTTCCTAAACAAGCAAATCCTTTGAATCCCAGTCTATAATTGAAACTGATCACTAGGACATCATGACGGGCTAGATAGTTAAACTTGCCCATATTTCCACTACCTCCTGAGAAAGCACCACTATGTATGTATACAAGTACTGGTACCAGGTTGTTTTCGTTTGCAATTGTTGGGACGAAAAGGTTCATAGTCAAACAGTCTTCGACTCCATCAAGAATAATTTCATCATCATCGTCATCTGTCAGGTAGACTTGTTCGCAAACATTGTGCCTTACGTTGGCGTCCATGATGCCTTCCCATGGTTCCACTGGGAGGGGAGCCTGGAATGATTTGGAAAATAAAGTGAATAATAAAATCATACTTACATTAATCAATTATGTTTAATCAACTGTCTACAAGAGCACCCTCAAAATATTTTAATATACAAATGTAGATCTACCACTTAGACCACTTTTTAATTCTATTAATACATTGTCACTTCACATGAAACCACATAGTTCTTAGTCATTACGAGTTCAACCTAATTATTTTCAGAAAGTAAAACAATTCACGTTAATTATAACATTAATAATAGCTTCTCTTGAGTCATGTGATATATACTGATCGTTTTTAACTATTGTGTCTTTAGTGATGTGGTTTACACGGATGTTTTATCTGAGTTTTCACATCTGTCTATATAATTTTATATCACTCTACATACCTCTAATATCTACAGACATTAGCACATCAAGTTAGTACTACTACAATCTGTCAAAGTTTAGATACATTTTCAACTTTATCTTCACAATATAAGGTTCAATGTTGATTGGGAACATCATCGTCAGTTTATGTATTTACATACATCAAGTGTCTTACCTTAAACTTGTCCCGTCCCTTAGGTGCAGTAGCATATGGCACTCCATAGAACTCATAGAAATCGCCAGCCCAGTACTTTTCACCTCTCACACTGCCTACATCCAAACGGACTACCTTATAATCTTCAGCCAACACATTTCCTACCAACAGAGTAAATAAAATTTCCCGAAACATTGCCACCGATGGTAAAAAATCGAATGCAAGTTATCAATATAGCACGGTAACTGATAATTCTAGATAATGAATTATTATTACATCAATTATTTAGTAATGCCAGTGATTTCTGATAAGGGACCTTAAGATAATATTCTTTGGCTAATTATCTTTGAGGAATTAAAGGTGTGATCGGATTTGTTTGGCCTGTGGTGTAAGACCACGTGTACTTTCTTGGTCTCTCAAAATAATATAATGATGTTGAAAAAAGAAAGTACTTTTCTAGAATATTATGTAATTCAAAAAAGTTAAGTTTTATATGTTTCTTTAACTTTTGCGTGCCAGTAATGATCGTGTAAATAATTACCTTATTTATCCTACAAAACGTCAGCTAAACAACACGATACTAAATAAATAAATATAAATATATTAGGCAAGGAAATCGCAAAGCCATGCTGCAAAATATATTATCATAAGATATCCTATACGGGCACATTTCTTGCGTCCGGCGGCCAAGTGTTGTTGCGATGACGTTTAGACTGCACGACTTTTTTAGGCATAAAATGTAAAATACAATACTAAAAAACCCTCTAACGACTGTCATTTGAATATCTTTTGTCAGTTATTACGGCAAGCTAGTCTGACAACCAGTCATAAATAGGGGTATTGTGTTGCCTGGGTAACTGAGTTAACGGTTCAGATAAGCAGTCGCAACTTGTAAAACACTGGTTCTCAGCTGCATTCGGTTAGACTGGAAGCCGACCCTAGCATAGTTGAGAAAAGGTCTTGACACTTGATAATATTAAAAAAAAACAGTAGTACCTAACCAGTAATACAAATAAAAGGGTAAAACCAACTTCACTCGACTACAAGAAAACTTCAGAAAAAAAAAACAATTCTGGTTTTACTGCAAAGCATTTACTGAAAGGAATGAATTGAACGGAGTCAGGTAGTAATTTTTTCATAGTTTTAGAAACTCGCCTATTTTACTGTACCATTGCAAGCAAGCCTTCTTTTGTTTCTGTGTTAGGCATGTCACAGCCTAGTTGACAAGGAATATGAGTAATCAGAATTGCACTGCAGGTCAACGATTTACTTTTTATTCTTTCTAAGAATTAAGTACCTACAGTTTGCAGTCGTATCGTGACGTCTAAAAGTATCTCCGCTACCTCTTTATGCTGAATATATTCGGTTTAGTAGGTTTCCATGTAGACCTGCATAAAATATGTTATTCTCGCTCACACCTCGCCGAGTGGCGTTAGATATTATTTGTGTGTTGTGGACGTTTAGCGCTGTCCCGTTTTCTGCGAAGTTTTCCGTGGAAAATTCGGAAAATATGCAGTGTAGTTTGTCATTTATATGCAGTAAATAACTTAGCTTATACCCTGTTGTGGAGTTGTTATGTCATTTCAATTTTCCGAACGATGTAGCTGGAAAGAGTACTACTTGTCTGTTTTTAGGGTTCCGTAGCCAAAATGGCAAAAACGGAACCCTTATAGTTTCGTCATGTCCGTCTGTCCGTCTGTCCGTCTGTCCGTCTGTCACAGCCGATTTACTCGGAAACTATAAGTACTACAGTGATGAAATTTGATGGGAATATGTGTTGTATGAACCGCTACAAAAATATGACACTAAATAGTAAAAAAAAGAATTGGGGGTGGGGCCCCCCATACATGTAACTGAGGGATGAAATTTTTTTTTTCGATGTACATACCCGTGTGGGGTATCAATGGAAAGGTCTTTTAAAATGATATAAAGTTTTCTAAAAAACATTTTTCTTAAAGTGAACGGTTTTTGAGATATCAGCTCTCAAAGTCGTAAAAAGTATGTCCCCCCCCCCCTCTATTTTTATAACTACGGGGTATAAAATTCTAAAAAAAATAGAGGTGATGCATGCTAATTAACTCTTTCAACGATTTTTGGTTTGATCAAAGTATCTCTTATAGTTTTTGAGATAGGTTGATTTAACTGTAATTTACGGAACCCTTCGTGCACGAGTCCGACTCGCACTTGGCCGGTTTTTTTTACGTCAGATAGGGAGTATAGAAGAAGAAGACATACTGCACCGACCCCAAATGCAATTTGTGATATGGGCAGGAGGAGTCTTAATGCTGTCTGCTTATATGGCTAACGGATGAATTCGTGTGATGCAAGGAAATCAGCAAAGAATGTATACAACAGATGCTGAACGATCTGGCTGAATCTTCTCTACGCATCGGCCTACGGATGAACTTGGACAAAACCAAGATCATGTTCAATGAACATGTTCTACCGGAACCGATTGCGATACACGGCGCCGTTCTCGAAGTTGTTCGGAAATATGTATACCTCGGGCAGACATTGCAGTTAGGTAGAAACAACTTTGAGGACGAGGTGAATAGGAGAATTCAGTTGGGTTGGGCTGCATTTGGGAAGCTACGTCGAGTCCTAACATCGTCGATCCCACAATGCCTAAAGACAAAAGTCTTCAATCAGTGCGTCCTACCTGTCATGACTTACGGAGCCGAAACTTGGACACTGTCGGTACGGCTGGTTCACAAGTTTAAAGTCGCTCAGCGGGCTATGGAAAGGGCTATGCTCGGCATTTCTCTGAGGGATCGCATCAGAAATGAGGTAATCCGTCAGAGAACCAAGGTCATCGACATAGCCCACCGAATCAGAAAGCTGAAGTGGCAGTGGGCTGGCCATATTAGCCGAAGAACCGATAACCGTTGGGGTAAACGAGTTCTAGAGTGGAGACCACACCTCGGCAAACGTAGTGTAGGACGTCCTCAGGCACAGTGGAGTGATGACTTGCGCAAGACGGCTGGCAGGAGCTGGATGCGAGAAGCCGAAAATCGATCTCAGTGGCGTGCACTTGGAGAGGCCTGTGTCCAGCAGTGGACTGCGATAGGCTGATGATGAAGGAAATCAGCAGGATCTATGATTTATCATATTACGCTGTATCAAGTCAGCCAACACTTACTTTAGAAATAGGCACAGTTTCGACATTTTGTTCTCCATGGATAGTTTAGTCAAAAAAACTTTTTTACAAAAAAATATAACCGACTTCCCAAAACACTAAAAAGCAAAAAAAAAACTAATTTTAGGTGCATCGGCCTAGAAGTCGGTGTCTAATGGATGTCCCTGAGTTAATTTTGCCACCGACTTCTAGGCCGATGCACCTAAAATTAGTTTTTTTTTTGCTTTTTAGTGTTTTGGGAAGTCGGTTATATTTTTTTGTAAAAAAGTTTTTTTATTTTCAGCTTTTCAGTGAAACGAATAGGTGACTATCCACATAACTGGAAAGTTCTCATTGATACGAAGAATATAAGCCCAAACACGAGGTAGTTTACAGACTCAGTTGTCGAGTTCCCTCGACCTTCTTTGGTCTCCATCATCAGGTCAGCTCCAAACCTTCACTGTTGAATAGTGCTATCAGACATACATATGAGTGTCAAGGTTTAACCCTATGTATGCTTACAACTTTCGAAAGTTACCCTCGATTTCTCAGGGTTTCCATCATCAGATCCCTGACCTGATGACTATGGGACCAACTGGCAGCTATTCCGCGTCGAACAAAAAAAGAATCACGTAAATCGGTCTATAAACCTCGGCGTAATCGATGTACATACATAGAAAAAAAAAAAAAAAAAAAACGTACCGGCCGAATTGAGAACCTCCTCCTTTTTGGGAAGTCGGTTAAAAATAAAGTTTTATTACGAGGTATCGGTTTGTGGTGCCTTGTGAGAGCATTCGTATGTTTCATCTAGTTTATGGCAGCCGCTTCGGTGGATGTAGGGTGAGGATACTGACTGATGTCCTGGAGATTTTCCTGAGTTTATGAGTATATGAATAGAGTTTTATTTGGACATTGTTCAATATTCAAATTATATCTCTAAATGATAGACAAATATGACATAACACGTCGTCTAACCATTGAATCAATTTTTATCAGGCCCAACAATTCCATACGCTAACTGCTGCTGACGTCTAGAGGAACTGAAGCTAGGGCTGCCATCTCGAATTTCGCCAAACCCGGACAAAAATTAAAAAAACCCGGACATTTGGCGTAAATTGCTTATTTTCCCCGAACGAGTACGATTTTTTTTAAACAAATTAATAATGCCTAATTTGTAATCCATTTACTATTAACATATACTTAAATTCAATGAGGTGCTTCCTTACATGAGAAGTGTCCGGGTTTTCCCCGGACACTTCTCGAAACCCCGCCCGGACGGTCCCCGGACGGCCTCCAAACGAGGAAAAATCCGGGGAAACCCGGACGGATGGCAGCCCTAACTGAAGCCCATACTACAAAAATTAACCAATTTTATTTAACGTGTTATTTTTTTCCGCAAAAGTCAGTCAGTTATGACGCACACGTCCTACAAAAGTTGTCGGTAAATCCTAGTCTCACGTCCTACAAGAAATCGGTTATATTATTTATCTGTCCTACAAGAAAGTCTGACGTGGGCAGACATCCTTTAGCATCCTGTTTATAAAACAGAGCATTTCACTGTTCAAAGAGATTAAGTATGAGCTTCAGTACCTAGTAAATGTTTGACTACGTTCGGTGGTTATGCGAACCCGATGAAGTTGGTTTGTAAACGTTAACCGTACAGCATTTCGTTTTGAATTAAAATGCAAGTCATGTTCTGTTATATTGTTGTTGCATTTTGGAGGAAAGATCTTTGTGTAAGATATTCTAAAACTAGGGGTGGGTAGAAGTTTAGTGTATATTGTAGAGTTGTTATATTGGATTTTATAAGAGATTCATACTTACAATTCACACGTGATGACTCGAAAGGTATAGGTATACAATAATATCTGTAGCATTCTGTAACTAATTTAAAGAGGTCATATAGACAGTCCCTCCATTCAAAAGACAGGTACCTACTACTTATGCCGAAAATAATAAAAAAAAAAACAATGATAAATCTACTAAATAATACATGTTCATTTTGTTTTACATTTACGTCCTTATTTTCTTCCAAAAAAGTTTTCTTAAATAATCTTCCATACAAAAAAACACTTGTAAAGTTTAATTTCCCTGGCAGGAGACAGTACATTTACATCGCCCAAAAATCCAGTTCTCCCCAAAGGATCAAAGTGAATGATTACAGTAATTAAAATCAAATTGGTGCGCAGTTACACGGTATAATTAAAAAATATAACCCTGTGTTAGGTCGAAATTTATCCAAGCGGTGCCTAATTGGCCGAAACTGTAATTTCCCGAAGGACGATTTGGTGTAAGCGAAAAACTGTGGTCGTGTGCGAATTTTTTTACGTGTGAATCGGTACGATTATGTTTGAAGAGGATGGGATGCAGATTTTAATAAGCACAGGTTTTTAAAAATAATGGTACAGGTTAATCACTTGGCCGTGGCCAGCGCGAGTCAAACTTCTTTATATATTAATCTATATTTATAAAAGAAAGTCGTGTTAGTTACTCCACTTATAACTCAAGAACGGCTGAACCGATTTAGCTGAAAATTGGCAGGGAGGTAGTTTAGAGCCAGGAGAAGGATATAGGATAGTTTTTGTCACCATCCGCCTACGGGAAGCAGTTATCTCGGGACGCGGGTGGAACCGCGGGCGGAAAGCTAGTTAAAATATAAAACTAAAGAGTTTGGCCGATTTGTTGGACCAATTAAAACATTTCCTGAAATAATTAATTATTTAATTTACATAACACATATATTGACAAAATAGTTTACTTTTGTCTACTGTCATGGCATAGTTTGCACGGGTCTCGGGTGAAACCTCGGCGGAAACTATTTAAAATATAATAGGACTCATATTTTATCACGCATCGGCAAACATAGTGTAGGACGTCCTCAGGCACGGTGGAGTGATGACTTGCGCAAGACGGCTGACAGGAGCTGGATGCGAGAAGCCGAAAATCGATCTCAGTGGCGTGCACTTGGAGAGGCCTATGTCCAGCAGTGGACTGCGATAGGCTGATGATGATGACTCATATTTGGTGAGAGCTAAATGAAACTATACTCCAACATGGTTTAGCACAGTTCAACCCTAAACCGCTTGTAACTTAAACCACAGATTAACAGCCCGATGATATAATTCTGTAACCGGTTGAGTTATTCGCTAATGAGTCCCGCTAATAGGGTTACTTTTGGTTACAATTAACCGTTTCTTATTATAATTGATATAGGATTACTTGGAGACTGGAGTTTACCCCTGTTCTCATTTGTGGTGGACCAATTATTTCTGTAAGCGTGTTCATTTTCTTATTAAGATTGTTTATTTATATTTTTATTGGTTTAGAAAGAAAATAGACTCTAATAATAGCGTTTGAGGATGTTAATAGATAAAAGATTTAACAGTGTTCATACATTTTTTCATTATGCTGAAGTAACTTGCAATAATTAATCTCAATATCTTATTAGCCTTAATATTTAGATCTGTATCAAATTCTGAGGACATTAAGGTACAATTGTAAAGGATAAAGTCCTGTAGCGACGTTTATGTAATTTCATGTTTATTTTGGCCAGTTTACAAAAAAAAAAAACATAAAACAAGACATGGTAACTTATTAATGGCAATCATTAAGACAAGAAGTAATAAATAAATAAATACATTTTATTTGTACACAAAGAGAGAAACTTAGAGAAAGACAGTGAATAAAATGTTGTACGTTACTGACAGATTAAAAGGCGAACTTCTGCCTCCTAAATTAGTCTAGGAACCTATGTTTAAATTATATAGACTGTGTTTAAATTATAAACAAAAATATATTTATTAACTAAATCTACAATCAGCCAGTTTAACACATTTGCCGGTCCTGGTGTTTCTTACTTTAGGCATGTCACAGAAGCATTGGGGTATGTCACAGGGTCCTGGGAACTTGAATGGGTGGACAGTAGGATTGGTGCATGACGGTTCCGCCATTTGTGGGCAGTAGAGTACTGAGTGCTCCCCCGGCGGGCAGTTGGCTGGAAAAAAATTACAAAGATTTTTATGTACAAGGTTGATAGTAAAATTAATTCTTTGTCGCTCCAAAAATAGCTACTAAAATGATTTCACAATAAAATTACTGCGCATTTGCGAGGCCTTTCTTTTTTAGATGAGAAGTTATCAAATGACCCCTCCCTCTGTGGGTTAGGAGCGTGATGTAATGTCAGACTCTTTCTGACTAATACCCATCATGTTCCTTCTTAAGCCCTTTAAGTACCAGGGCCGTGGCAATTCTTTCGAACAATCCAGCAGTCTCGGCAGGCCTTGGCCTTAGGGGTCTGAGCTGGGGTTTGCTGACTATCCTTGGGGATCGCGTGAACAATTACAGTAAGATAAGACAAAAAAAGGATGAATGGATCAGTTATTGTAATCCTCAATAAGTCAGAAAAAGTAAATAAAAGTAGTAGTTTTCATACCTACGGGAAAAACTTGGCCTTGCACCACGATAGCACTTACAGCTGCAACCAAAAACACAAGCACAGTCTTCATTTTTAATAATAGGAACCACTTTCAGCCACGAAGGACCAATATCTACTGATACTGTTTTAATAAAGACTCGATATTTATACTCTTTTGAAATTCTCAGGGGAAGAACTAGAACTGGCCATAAGGAAAACATATGACGTATGACGTTTATGTTTCTAAGAAAAAAAAAACCGTATTGATTGTCATTTTATGTTTTGATTTTCGAAGCAGTAAACGATGATGGTGTCTACCTAAATTAAAAATAATAAATAGGATATTATGACGTCATATTTTATGCAACGACGTCATATGTTTATTTGTTCCTGCGCAGGAAATTGACTGACAAGGAGAATTTCAATTTTGAGAAAATAATTAAATAATCGGGTCAGTTACTATTTGTGTTGTACACACACAGTAAAGTTGCACATTTACAGTAGGTATTTTATAAACCATGACCAATTAAAATTATTATCACAAAGATACGCTTTGACCCTATGACTAACAAGTGATTGTATTGATTCTCACGCAAGCAATTTAATTCAGTTAGGTATTTTAATTTCTATTTTTTTTTTTCAATCCGCAAGTAACAGAATTTGGTTAATTTCAATGCAATTTTTTAAGTATTTGTTCTTCTTCACAATATTTTTAACTGGCTTCCCAAAAAGGAGGAGGTTCTCAATTCGTCGGGATGTTTTTTTTATGTATGTTACCGATTACTCGAAGACGCCTAGACCGATTTGCAAAATTCTTTTTTTGTTTGATAGGGTATAGTTTCCGGGTAATCACATAGTCGTAAGGTCAGGATCTGATGATGGAAACCCTGAGAAATCGAGGACAACTTTCGAAAATTTATTTTAGGCATGCGTAGGGTAAAAATTTGACAGTCAGGTATGTCTGATACCACTATACAACAGTGAAGGTTTAGAGCTGACCTGATGATGAAGACGAGAGGAGGTTGAGGGAGGAACTCGCCAACGGTATAGTTATATTAACTACTTCGTGTTTGGCCTTATATTATTCGTACTGACTGATTATTTCCACTAATACGGTGAGTGACAACTATGTTCGTCACTAAAACGCTAAAAATAAACGACTTCTAAAAAGATACTTTTTAGTATTTTTTTTTTTGCAAAAAGTTATTTAGGTACTACAATGCAATATCTTAGAGATGGCATGGTCATTTCTTAAATGGTAATTATTAATCGCCTATTGTAACAAGCTGTCTAGACTCTAAGAAAACATTTAATTGTACCACTATCGGTTTTCCCACCAAAGTCGTCATCGCTGACCAGTTTCCCACGTAAAAGGGGATTAACTATCATGTTGAACTAAATGACAATAAAACTACCTTAGATAGTACCTATCTATTTCCTTAATTGTTTCACAAGCTGTTCCCAGTGGTTTCTCTCATGTAACTTCCCTTTCCTATGAGTCATATGTGATACAAACTGATTGCTTAACTATTGAGTGTACTTAACAGTGAACAACTTAAAGATTTTAAAAGGAAAAATTAACCGACCTTCTCATCCAAATGTACCATCTGATCTCAGCCAAAACACTATAAAAAGAATGAATAAAAACAACTATATATCCTTATATTTATACCCACAACAAAACATGGCGGTTAAGGGTTGGAACACGGAGTAAGAAAAGATGAGCGGAGATGCCATAATCAGTAGTTCAGGCACCTTTTTCAAGGTCAAATACATACTGTATGGCATGACGAAAACTATCAGTTATGAGTGGACTAACGAGGCGTTCGGGTGCTTTGAGACATCTGTCAACGATGTTTGGTGTAACAAGAAAACCGGCCAAGTGCGAGTCGGACTCGCGCACGTAGGGTTCCGTACCATCCAAACTAATATTCTATATATATACTAGCCGTTCCCCGCGGTTTCACCCGCGTCCCGGTGTATTTTTTGCCGCCCTGGTACATGGTGAGCAGTAGCGTCTACACTCGGTATTGGTATACTCATATAAGTTATGCTACCCTGGTACATGGTGAGCAGTTGCATCGAAATTTCGTTATTGGTATACTTATACTCCGGTAAATTCTGCTGTCCTAGTACTTTACTTTTGTGGTTCTGCGGCATTCCGTAAGTTGGTTTTTGTCTAATCACTCCCGTCCCGGGAATCAGGGGTGGACTACCCCTAACATTTAGGGGGATGAAAAATAGATGTTGGCCGATTCTCAGACATATTCAATACGCTCACAAAATTTCATGAGAATCGGTCAAGCCGTTTCGGAGGAGTATGGGAACGAAAACTGTGACACGAGAATTTTATATATTAGATTATATTTATGGATATCGAGCAAAACTGAGCCAAAAAATCACGTTAGTTGTATGGGAGCCCCCCGAAATATTTATTTTATTCCAGTTTTCAGTATTTTTTGTTCTAGCGGCAACAGAAATACATCATCTGTGAAAATTTCAACTCTCTAACTATCACGGTTCATGAGATACAGCCTGGTGACAGACGGACGGACGGACAGAGGAGCGAAAACAATAGGGTCCCGTTTTACCCTTTGGGTACGGAACCCTAAAAATGGTCAGGTCCCCCGCTCACCCGCATTTTGGCGCGCTTCTCAGGCGATTTGCCGTCATGGCACCTCCGCTAGTCATTTTGTTCTTCATGGCTTGGACCAAAGAAACTTTTTGCAGCGAGAGGGTTGGGACAAAAGGTGGTATTAACTTTACGAGTTCTCGTAAAAATGAAACAGTAAACAAGGAGATAAGGTTTAAACTGTTTTTTCGTGTTTCACGTTCTGCTAAAAAACTGCTTGTAATTGAAAGAACCGGTTTTTTTGTTGTCTTGGTGGTAGCGTGGGTGTGATAAGAGAAAGTGGTAATGCCGTGGTGAAAATATCGACGAAGGGTCGTATTTATGACAAGTAAAATATATTTCAGCAGAATTCTCTAAAGAACTTTTTTTTTAACGACGTCGACGCTGTGGGTTAGCAGCGGTGAGGGAGTGTCAGACTCTTACTGACTAAAAACCGTCGTATTCCGTCGTAGGCCTTTTATTTACCAGGGCCGCGGTAACCCTGTCGAACAATCTCGCAGCATTCTCTAAAGAACTGGTTTTTAAATGAAGTGGTTTAGCTGCACTTCGTACCGTCAGATGCTAAAAGAAAATTTGAAAAGTTGGTTTGCCTAAACACGTTAATCTCAGAAAGTAATGGCTCTCTTTCAGTATGTTCATGTTACGGCTTAAGCCCGGAGTGCGGCTATATCTAGTTCTAGCCGGTTAAAGCTAGGTGCATCAGGCCACATGAGGATGAACTTGAATGTATTATCTTCGGTTAAAACTAGGTGTAGCCTTCATCATACCGAGGCGAGAATCAGGTAAAGCTACACACGTAGCTAAAGTTAGGAGTGTTCTATAAAATCCAATGATAGATCTACTCTTAATGGCACTGTGAGCATGCCCACATCCCTGATGTATCTACTCAGCAGGTCACACTAATCTGTCTTTTCTGTACTCCCCATATTATGAGCTCTCCCTATGCTACTGCCTTATTTACTAATCGTACGTATCTTCTTATGTACTTAAATACGTCCCTATGTAGTTTCTTATGTACATTCCTATATAGTTCCCTGGGCACTCTTTTATTTACTCCGTTATGTACCTACTCTTTTAAGTGTGCTATCCTTGTGTACTCCCTTATGAACTTCCTTATTTATTTTTTGTGTACTTTATCTGTCTGTTACGGATGTGCCTGCAAAAATTTTTAAGGCAGGTTCTACCCCCGATTTATTATCAATTCAAATTATGACTGATGGAATGAAAAGCTAGTCACAGTCAATATTATCATGTTTAAAATCTTCACTGTAATTGGAAACTGAATTTGATAGACACCAAATAAAACATTTGACAAGTTCATCAATAACAGCCAACTTATAAGCATACTTCTACAACTTCATTATTACTTAACCCAACTTGAACCTCAAAACTCGAATACTCGAACTCGATAGATAATACGATCTGGGAATCGAATGCACAACTCGAATTAACTACAATCGAATGGTCGCTGTAATAATTAATTAAACAGTTTATACGATCGCTTAATAGTATTAACTGACAGTTTGTCCGCGGGGCAGTTTATTAATAACCGCCGCACCTGGGAATCTGGGAAACTTTGTGACGCACGTACCAATGGCGTTCCCTTCTGACTTAACTGGTGTTGGTCCCGGTACTGTTGTGAGCTTCGATGCTGAGGTATATTGTGATTTCATAATATTTTTATTTTTTTAAGAGAATCTATCTGATTTAATGCTTGTTAGTAATTACAGAAGAGCTAACTACAACTACTTTCGTATACGCTTCCTCAGGCTTTAATCGTTTTGCAATTTTTCAATAATCCATAAAGCAATTTTCAATTCAATAATAAAAAGCAACCAGGATATTGGTAGTTGGTGTTATACTCCTGCGTCTAGGTTAGCACTGTTCTTTTCTGTTACAGCCTTTTTTATCGTCCCACTGCTGGGCACAGGCCTCCTCTCACACGGAGAAGGATTGAGCATTAATCACCACGCTTGCTCAATGCGGGTTGATAATTTCAGACTGAATAGTCCAGGTTTCCTCAAGATGTTTTCCTTCACCTTTTTATCAGCCATTGGTGTCTAAGATATACTAAGAAAGTACATACAAACTTAGAAAAGTTGCATTGGTACTTGTCTGAACTAGAATCGAACCCACGCCCTCATACTCGAGAGGTTGGTTCTTTACCCACTAGGCCACCACGACTTTTTTAGGTTAGCACGTCAAGTAATTATGACTCGACACCTCTGTCCAAAATCAAAATTTCATTAAAGAAAGAAAGAAAGAAACATTTATTTGTCGGAATATGGGTACAAATCAGTTGTTGGGTGTAGTTATAAGTTCTAACCATATTCTGCCAGGATCAGGCGTACAAATTTTTATTGTTAACACAAAGTGTTTAACTTAAATCTACTCTAACCAGGTACATAAAAACTCCACGAATCTCAAATCTCAGCTATGAGACAATTTTTGCTTCTACCCCTGTAGTGAAACAACTTAAGAGAACGCTGATCATGGGCTTAGCTTTTTCCCAAATAGGACTGGAAGCCAACCATAACGCCTTCCAGTCTAACTGGATACAGCTGAGTACCAGCGTGTAAAAGGAAGCTGATGATGATGAAAACAATCTGAGGTGATATAGTTGTCGAGCCCTCAAAATACTTATGAACTCATCAAACCAGGCTCTAACGTGACTACCATAACTGGAACAAAGCAATCACAGAAAACGCGTCTAGTTAGAAACTACCAAAACTATTATAATTGGCATCGGGTCCATAGAGGCGCGGATTGAATTTAATTACGAACACGACTTGGACCGGCATTTAGCGTTATTGCTACTGTAAATATTATATTATTGCTGACGTTTCTATTGGTAAAGGCATTTTGCTAAGATATTAATTTCTTAAATTACGACTTCTACGTTTTTTCGGTATCTAAATGCAAAAAAATGGCGTGATGGCCTGTTTACAAATATTCTGTCTATCTTTTGTTTTATTTATAGAGATTGGAATTCGACGACTAGAATCGAACCAATTTATATTTTTGACGTTCATAAGTGATTGTAAAGGCCTAAATGAAATAAATTATTTGACTTTGACATTACTTGTTTGAGGCTAATATCAAAATTATGTATCTAGAAAGCAAATGAACAGATGGGTAAAATATTAGGAACTTTGCATGTAACATACACACCTTTAAAGATACAGTTTATTTAAATAAAATCAGAAGTAAAATTAGTAAGACACAACATTGACGAATGTTGAACGAAAAAAAACATTGAGGAAAAGTGGACATCAAAAATATGTATAATAAATCCTTAAGACTGAAATATCTTAACAAATGTCGTATTCACTACTATAATTTTACACTATAGGTACTATAAAATTCCATAGACATTTAGGTACCTGTACTTTACAGAAGAATATTCCAGAACTACAAACCTACAAACCGACCAGTGGAACAGTGCCACAAAGACACAATGTTCCGTTCATTTCCAAAGAGATTTGTCCCCGCAAACACCTGCAGATTTAAGTAGATTGTCAGCTCTTAATGGGGAGTGTAAGGCGCTTTGTACTACTTGTAGTTGTTATACAAGTTATTTGTTTGTGGGTACATTAGCAGGACTTATGAGAATTTTGGTAGTTGATAAATAGGTAGGTATGTACTCATAAAATATTTACCCTTTATTGTGATCGTAAAAATGGCTGTTACTCTTCAAAGATCCCTTCGAAATACATATAGATAGTTGCTACCTAATTGCTACCTGTTGCCATGAGTTGCCACCCTCATGGTGTTGAAGATAATTAGCATCTAAAAGTGACAGTCATTCAGATTATATTCGATTATCGATACTTACTACCGATAAGTTTTTCACTACCGAACAGTGCCAGAAAGACAGAGATTTGTCCCCGCAAACACCTGCAGATTTAAGTAGATTGTCAGCTCTTAATGGGGAGTGTAAGGCGCTTTGTACTACTTGTAGTTGTTCTACAAGTTATTTGTTTGTGGGTATATTAGCTGAACTTGTGAAGATAGAATTTGTTTTGAAAGTAGAGAGGAATTTTGGTAGTTGACTAATACGCGTGTACTTGTAGAATATTTACCCTTGATCATCAGTAAATCGGTAGGTTTTATGTTAAACTAGCTTCTGCCAGTGGTTTCACCCGCATCCCGTGGGAACTACTTCCCGTACCGGTAAAGTAGCCTACAGCCTTCCTCGATAAATGGGCTATCTAACACTGAAAGAAATTTTCAAATCGGACTAGTAGTTCCTGAGATTAGCGCGTTCAAACAAACAAACAAACTCTTCAGCTTTATAATATTAGTATAGACTAGCTTCTGCCAGCGGTTTCACCCGCATCCCGTGGGAACTACTTCCCGTACCGGGATAAAAAGTAGCCTATAGCCTTCCTCGATAAATGGGCTATCTAACACTGAAAGAAATTTTCAAATCGGATCAGTAGTTCTTGAGATTAGCGCGTTCAAACAAACAAACAAACTCTTCAGCTTTATAATATTTGTATAGATAAGTTTTTTTTTCTCTAAGTTACAAACTATAGATTTTATTGATAAAATACATTACATATTTAATAACTTTCCTACACAACGTTTGTTTAACTATTGTGTCTACACCGTAGACAGTGAAGTGCTTTACAAATATGGAGATGCCTTTGCCTAGCAGTGGTACAGTATAGACAAAATACAAATAAATAAAAAGAAAAAAATAGAACTAAGTACACATCATCATCCTCCGAGCCTTTTCCCAACTATGTTGGGGTCGGCTTCCAGTCTAACCGGATTCAGCTGAGTACCAGTGCTTTACAAGAAGCGACTGCCTATCTGACCTCCTCAACCCAGTTACCCGGGCAACCCGATACCCCTTGGTGTCAGACTTACTGGCTTCTGACTACCCGTAACGACTGCCAAGGATGTTCAATGACAGCCGGGACCTACAGTTTAACGTGCCATCCGAAACACAGTCATTGGTGTCTAAGATATACTTAGAAAGTACATACAAACTTAGAAAAGTTGCATTGGTACTTGCCTGACCTGGGATCGAACCCGCGCTCTCATACTTGAGAGGTTGGTCCTTTACCCACTAGGCATTTCATTTCATTTCTTTACCTTCCAAAAATTTATTTCCCCACGATTCAAGATTAAACACAAATAGTTGAACGTTTTTGCTGAAGGAACGTTTAACTGCTGACAGTACAAATAGCAAGGGTTATCGACAGTTTAGACGACAAAAGATGCAATTTGTCAAATCAAACAACTCTAGTTGGAGAAAATACGGGCGAGAATCACAGGCTGGCCGGTTGCTTTTGGAAACGCAATGTAAAAACAAATAAAAAAATAACACTTTATTGCATCTTTGGCAGTTTTTCTAAGAATTTGCATCTATGTTCTGTATCACAAAATACACTTCGCCTCTTGGTTTTTACTCTGTGTCTGTTAGTAATCCTGAGTTCTCGTCTACAAAAAAAAAACAAAGGATGACAAACTGGGAGTAAGCTGGAATTATGATCGAGGTTTCAACAATTTTACTAACTTTTTATCATAATTAAGTATGTAGTCTTAAGGTGATCTTAAAAAGAGGAAATGCTCATTATTTACCCATCTAGGTATCTAATAATTTTAAAGAGAATAATGAAATATATATTCGACGTCAGTTCATATCTAAAGAATTTGTTATGGAAACAAAAATGACTTAAATACTGCAAAAAATGATCGTGATCTTGCCCCACTTCTTTATTCGTTTGTTCTAAACATAACCCTTACATAGTTATTTACACGGAAGGATAAAGAATTCAAATAAAAGGTTTACAGACTCGAATTAATAGTACCTATACACAGCCAAAGAAAATAATAGCTTTTCTAAGTAAAATTGTTGTAGAATTTAATTAAACAGCGCTTCTTCTCGTAAATATCTTACAGTTGAAGCTACAAAATACTCGATAATTACGTGGAACCAGGAAATGCTTCTGAGATAAACTGGGAAATAAAATTAATTAAATCAAGAAGTATTTGGTATGAAAGGCATCTTTTGTTATAGTTTTCCTGTTGATATTATAAAACTCAGGAGTTTGTTTGCTTGCTGTGCTAATCTCAAGAACCACTGACATTATCTAGGAAGACTACAGGCTTGTTGTACGTGACGTAGTCCCATGCCACGAAGGTGAAACCGCCAGGGGCTTCTTTACTGTTATTGAAAACACATTAAAATCAAAATTTTGTCTTAGGTATTTACTAAGATAAATATTCTTACTAATGTCAGTTTGTTCGTTTAGTGAAATCATAACTATTGAACTGAAAGAAAGAAAGAAAGAAACATTTATTTGCTTAGAATACAGGTCTGATTGAAAGTTTAGTGTTAAAACCCCCGACGGTAAAAATCTTATTGAAAAATAATAAAATAACTCAAAACCCCCGACTTAACCCAATTATATAGGAATATCCGTCGGGAGCTGCCATTAAACCAGCAAAAGGATTCTAGTGTCGTGAATACAATTAAGTATTGAAGAATTGTAGATGTTTAACGATGACATAAAATACACTCAATTAATTGTTGAAAGTTGAAAAAGGCAGCCCCCGACGGTTATTCCTATATAATTGGGTTAAGTCGAGGGTTTTGAGTTATTTTATTATTTTTCAATAAGATTTTTACCGTCGGGGGTTTTTTCAAAATTTTTAATTTTGCTTAATTTTATTTCAGACTTTTTGGAGAATATATACGAATTATAGTCTATATAATATGTTATTGCAATATTATTTTGCACCGATATTGTAGCGCCCTCTAGTGAGTTACAGGCGTAATCTTTATTATTTGGGAACATGCATTAAGCACGTACACATTGCTGATGAAAACAGAATTGTAATCGGACGTTTTGATTATATTGTAACATTGTTTGGCACTAATATTGTGGCGCCCCCTAGTGATTAATATCCATGACACCTATCTAAGAACATGAACTCATCGAACACAAAACCGTTATTGAAAACCGCATCAAAATCGGATCATTAGTTTAGAAGGCAGGTGGGAACATTACTTTGCTCTTTTGCACTAATATTGTGGCGCCCCCTAGTGAGTTACAGCCATGACACCTATCTAAGAACATGAACTCATTAAACACAAAAACGTTATTGAAAACCGCATCAAAATCGGATCATTAGCTTAGAAGGTAGGTGGGAACATTACTTTGCTGTTTGGACTAATATTGTGGCGCCCCCTAGTGAGTTACAGCCATGACACCTGTCTAAGAACATGAACTCATCGAACACAAACCCTATAGTGAAAACCGCATCAAAATCAGATCATTAGTTTAGAAGATATGTGGGAACATTACTTTGCACAAACGCACACACAAACACACAAACACACAAACACACAAACGCACATCTCTCACCCTAAACGCATATACCTGCTCCGTTCCGTCGTGGGTAAAAATAGGTGAAATTACATAGTTTTTTTTTGTATTCGGAACGCAATAGGTACTTATTTCAAAGAAACAGCAATTAATGTTAATTATGGAATCAGGCGTTACTTTGCAGAAATGTATGGTATGAAATGATGAAGATTCTTCAGAAGATGCCCCGTGAAAAGGCGAAACACGTCAAGTAGTCGCAACGTAATTTTCCTAACATTTTAAGCAATAATTATCGTAATTACACCCTTTTCCTCAAATTAATTTCCAACCGAACGTTCTTAGAAACGTTTCTTTCATTTCCTAAAAGTACATTACGAATCTTCCTATCCATTTATTGCGGAAATATCCATGTACTTTATCAAAGAAAAGTATCTTCACACATAGGTATAATTCAAAAGATTTCACATATTTATGCGACATCTCTAAAGACTGAAAATAATGGCGTCCCCAAAAATACTCCGAAGGTAGAGGTTGCAAAGTTATTTATTTTATCCCGAATCTTTTTTATTATTCTTCCATGTTGGTGGGTAAGAGATTAAACGATACAGATGTGACATTTTAGGTTTACTTTTTACTCACTTACGGCCAGTTTCTTCATCAAAAGTTAAAGTTAAAGTAATGTCTAAAGTAAAAGTAACGTTCAAATACGTTTTTTCAAGGCTAAAGTGACAGAAAAACTAATAGAAAAAATTAATTTGACCGTTACTTTTACTTTAGACATTACTTTGACTTTTACTTTGGCTTTAACTATTGATGAAGAAACTGGCTGTGAGTTACTCTTATTATCTTATACAAGCTGTTGATTTGCATCCGTGCCATATTCAAGGACGTAATTATGCTAATGATTCTCGACCCAAATCAACAAAAAAATTGGTACGTAATTTTTTTTTTCGGAATTCCGTCAATGTCATCTAGCCGTATTTAAACTTGGCGCGTGTGTTACTGGCCTTAAAACCGTGCTGCGCCCTCACACAAACGCAAACACAAAGCATACGCAACGATCATTCATAAATTTCATTCATAAAATTGGATTACTTCTGAAATACTACGACATTACAATGACAAAAAAAGCGGTGCATATTAGCAATTTCCCGTCTACTGTAATTCCAATCGATTATTTACGTATTTTGTATCCTCCTCCTGAAATATGGCAAAAATGCAAATTAACACCTTGTTTATCTCTCACTTTTTTACACTTATTACAATATTACCAGCGAATGATAGCTATCATTACAGTATTTCAGCTGAAAAAAAAAACAATGGAAATTGTTATAGAAATAATCCATTCTAATGTTGCGAATGGGAAAGTAACTTTGTCCGTCTTTGTAAGATAATCTTGAACCTCAGAACCAGAACAGCGAGTTAGAATTAAAAGTTAAACCAAGGCTGCAAATGAAGCAAGGACCTATTTCTGTTTAACTCTCTAATTAATTAGAAGTTGGGATTGAAAGAACTTGAAATAGAAACATCCTAAAACAAAGAGAAAGTTTATGGACATCCTAAAACAAATTTTAATAAAAAAGCATACTATTCAATCGATGAGTATATTACCGATAAAGAAATAACCTAAAGTTAAATAAAAGGCAACATATAAATAAAATAACTATAAAACGAAGTTACACTACACAAAAATATACGTAATATTATTATATAAATAAATACTTTAATAATATACTACATACTACTATATTACAATTATTATATATATATATATATATAAATATTATTTTATATTTTCCACCAAATGTACATTATGGAATGCAATAAATGATATGATATGATATGAAACCTTTTCATGCCTCACATCTATGACTCGGTTGTCACTTGAACATCTTTGGCAGTCATTACGAATCGTCAGAAAGTAGTCTGACAACCAGGCTTACCTAGGGGTATTGGGTTGTCCGGGTAACTGGGTTGAGGAGGTCAGATAGGCAGTCGCTCCTTGTAAAGCACTGGTAGGTACTCAGCTGCATCCAGTTAGATTGGAATCTGACCCCAACAAGGGAAAATGCGAGGCAGATAATGTTTCTGTCTTATCTACAATCAATACATACTCTATGCGTACCCTTACGCAATTCACGCCCAATTTGACAGCGTCTGTGGTCGCAACAAAAAGTTTAATGCTCTTAACGCGTGGTGCTCACTTAACTAAATTCAAAGTGAACTTCCTTTTCGTATGGAAGCCTCGAAAACAGCGGAAGAAATAGAAATATTTTTTTGAAGGAAATTAATTCATATTATTTCTGTGTGTATGTCACAGTCATCTTGTTGAAGCTGCTAATTGTTTGAACGACTAGCGCGTTCATTGAATAACTACATTTAATCGTACAGCCCACAGAGCACAGAGCCCATAGCTGGCAACGCCCATGACTGCCTGTGGTACCGCGTACCGTAGACTGTGGTACCGCGGGACACATGTATTGCCCGTGGAACTACTGCGCTCCCTGGTAGTACTACGGGAAATTCACTTCTTACTCGTGGTACTTCTAGCCTCTATGATTATATCTCCAGTTGAAGAATCATCCTCCGAGCCTTTTTTCCCAACTATGTTGGGGTCGGCTTCCAGTCTAACCGGATGTAGCTGAGTACCAGTGCTTTACAAGAAGCGACTGCCCTGCCTGACCTCCTCAACCCAGTTACCCAGGCAACCCAATACCCTTTGGTTAGACTGGTGTCAGACTTACTGGCTTCTGACTACCCGTAACGACTGCCAAGGATGTTCAATGACAGCCGGGACCTACAATTAAACGTGCCATCCGAAACACAGTCATTGGTGTCTAAGATAGACTTAGAAAGTACATACAAACTTAGAAAAGTTGCATTGGTACTTGCCTGACCTGGAATCGAATCCGCGCCCTCATACTTGAGAGGTTGGTTCTTTGCCCACTAGGCCACCACGACTTCAACTAAAACTTGAAGAAAAGACTAGACTAGACTTGAAGAATAAAATAAATAATATATAACTCTTCCCGCTGGTTTCAAAGCCACACACACAAAACATTGTTTCCACTCTGCAGTGAATTCGCGATCGTTTGTAAATTACTCACTTCAATATGTTTGTTTATTTCGCGAAATGAAAGCGGCAAAGGCTTAGCTTGAAATCCTACCATGTCTTAACATACGAATCTTTTAGGCGGAAAATCGTAAAAGTCTCTCAAACCCAGAAAAATCTGCTTTGTTTTTCGAGGGTTTTTCGTAGAAAGGATAATTTGTTGGAAAATGGTTGAAGTATATATAGTTACTTAACTTTATCTTATAGTTTACATAATATTCTGAAAGGGATTGAAATTAGCAACAATCTATTTTGTAAATCGTTAACTAACTCTTGCATGTAGCTACAAAACTTACTATTTTTCAGTTAGCTAATTAGCATGAAATAACACATTCCAGACCTTTTACAAATTTAATAAAAATATCCTTGCTACATTTTTATAAAATCTCCAGAGACTAAATAGACAAATTAAGACTTCCTCAAAATAAACGAAGTGTATAAAAAACGCTAAGAATAACTTCCCTTTTCATTACAACACGAACAGTAACGAAATATCCCACCATTCATTCAATTTAGTTCACAAAACATAAATTCAAAGAGCAAAATTCTTTTCACATATTTTCTTAACAAAAAAATCTTAATGAGCTCTCAATTCAACGAATCAAAATCTTCGTCATGCCAACGTTAAATTGAGGAACGGAACGTCTTTTTGAAAATCGAATCAGCCAATCAGAGGCGTTCCTTTAAATACGTCATCAATCATGGCTGCCGAAATTCCGTTGGCCATTGAATTTATAGGTATGTTCAAAATGAGGAGTCATTTTTATCACTGCATTTGGTTATTCTTTCGAAATTAAATTTTGTGTTTGTATTTCGTGGTTGATATAGAACAATTTTCCTTAGGTACGTTTATTTTTTTAATTTTACTGTAGTAGAGTAACGTAACTGTGCTCAGCAGTAGAACCATACAAAAGCTGGTGATGACTATAGTCCTACAACCCTCATAGTTTTCAAAAGAGTCAGTACCTATCAGAATTGTCAAAAAGATCTTCTTTTTACAATTTTTAGTACCCTTGCCTTTTAAACAAACAGATTAAAAACTCAAAACAGTCCATTACAATCAAATGAAATATTACCATCATCACACACACACAGACAAACTTCACGATACCAAAAACACTTACAGCGTCAAACAGTCCAACATGGAATTCTTAAGCTATTCAAATATTCAAAAAGCAAATGGCGCCTATAAAATGTTTGAACAATGCCAGAATACTTTGTGCGGAACCCAAGACCTCTTAAAAATTGCATTAAACATTTACGAATGGATCCCTAGCGTTCGTGACGTCAAAATAATCGGTGTTCTAAAAATGAAATGCCATTTGAAACGCGTAGGTGAAATTCAAGATGGCCGACTTTGATCAAATAACGTTCCGTTTTATACAGTTCTTTAATTTAATGAAAAGTTTTGCTTTTGTGGTGATTCAGTAATTTGTGAGGACTTGTTTTGTGAAATAGACATCTTTAGCTATCTTAAAGGACAATAACCTTACTACGAATTGTACTTAGAAGTTTTTACGGTAGTCGGCAACAGCTTTCCAATGTTTAAATTCTTTATGAGCCGATTTTTCAATCGCCTTTTGTGTAGAAAATATGTGAGAAAGCTATATTTATTCCACAAAAAGAAGTTCAGTGATTATTGAAATATCGGCTCTTAGATACTAAAATATTATTCAGAAATTAATTCCTACATAAATATAAATATTTTATGTACACAAATAGCACAGCTAAAATCACAGCATACAAAGTGATTGTAAACAATGCAGAAAAACAATATTTCACGTTCATCATCAATAATGACCATACATTAAAATGCGCGTATATAATTGAATTTTGTTTGCACAATGCCAGTTACTAGCTGTTCGTATTAATAAATATGTTAATACCAGATTGCTTTTGATATCAAAATATATCTAGGTACATGTCAGTAGAAATTGCTTATTAACTCCGAGGTTTCACCCAAGTCTTGGATGAACAAAGTAGTATATGACCTGTCTCAGGCTTTAGACTATCTGTACCTATTCGCTATGTGCAAAGTGGGTGGTGGGGGACGGCAAATCGATCGAAGCGCACGATGTGGCAGAAATATGAATTAATTCTGGACTGTCAAGTGTCAAATTGCTTTATTTTCATAACTTCCTTTATAATTTTAAGTAAAAACGTAAAAAATTGCGATATGGGGTATGGGGGGATATGGGAAAAACAGTTCGTGCAAGTTTTATTCGTTTCCAACATCAAAGTGGACATTACAGCAAAGACAAAAATGGATAGCTGCTGTGAAAAGAAAAAAGTAAGAAATTTAACCTAGTACACTATAATAATAATAATAAGCGTTTGCCCCGCAGGGCATCTGAGGCGGATGACGGGGAGTAGCGACCCCACGGGGCTATATATCCGAGTGCTCCAGGGAGAGTATACTGTCCCCCATCTCCGGCTTGCCGGAGTGAAGCATGACGGGGGATAGGTCTCCCGCCTCTTGGCTTGCCTTCATCGGCCGGTCAGAGTGGAGTCGCTAGAGCAGGGTTAGCAGCCCACTCAGAGGGTAGGTGCCTCGTGGTAAGTGGCGAGTGGGCCGGTGATGCTGGACCCACAGGGAGCGCGTGATCTGCGTTTAAAGTCCGCCGAGGTATCCTCACCCTTCAGCCCCTCATGTACCTGTTGCCCCCTTGTTGCGATTTAGCGACTGATTCCCGGGGGCCCAGTAAGTGAGGTGGCGAGTCTCCACCTGCCATTTTTACATGTATTTAATACATTGTCATCGGCAGGTGCCATAGTTCCCGTAGTTTCCCCATTCCTAGTCCATTAGCATCCCATCACAATAGCCCAAGTAGTTTTCATCCACAGTTAGCAATAGTTTAGCACAGAACCGGGGATTGTCCTTGGGTACATTTCTATAGTGTATACAGGGATAATCGTTTTGTGTCGCCATTTCATTAAAGTTGTCTCAAAAGGGCTTCAGCGTGTTGGCTTCGGCCCCACGTTCGCCTTCCAAAAATCCGGGACTCTATAGTCCCGTGGTCGGTTAGAGACATACAAAAATAATAAGCGTTTCAAAATTACAGTCCTTTTTTGTTTTTTTTTTTTCAATTTCGTTGAAAAACTAGTCGAAAATCAATATCACAAAGATATCATAACATCTAGTTGACATGATTTGATAGATGACAAGTCCTAAATAGTTGTGGCCACTAGGGGCGCTGTCATCGCGCACACAGCGAATACAACATTTTATAAAATCGGTTTCGTAGTTTTGGCGCGAAAGCGAGTCAGAGAGATAGAGTTACTTTCGCATTTATAAAATTAGCAATGACAAAACATAACCGCAACAGAGATGTATATTTAGTCGTAACACTATCTATAACTAGTCTTAACACTCGACAATGATTGTAGGTCTAATAGACTCACTCTTATCCATCATAAGCGTGAGTATATGAGACCTATATTAATTGTCCAGTGTCAGTTTAGTGTAAGAGATTAGCTCATAATTGTTAGGTCTAATAGACTCACGCTTATCCACAGGCGTGAGTCTCTTAGACCTACAATGAGCTAACCTCTTACATCGATTTTGACGCGTCTCCAAGACGCATGGCTCGCGAACACCGAGACACCTACTCGGTAAACAGTGGTAAGCCGACGACTTATGAGAGGTGCACCCCGGGGAAATAAGACGAGGCGCACCTCTATTTGTCTCCCTGACCTCCGGGCGGAGCAGGATGTAAATGTCCCCTGAAAACTATATGATCGAGTGTTGTTTTAGGGAGTTAAGTTTTATTAGCGCTGGGGATATGCGCCGTTTTTTGTTAGGAAGAAAGTATTTCAAATGGGAAATGTCCTTTTTGCCTTTGCGGCGCTGAGGTCTTGCAGTATTGTAAATGTGAGAGTAAGCATGTACCCTGTCTGTGTGTTTGTCACAAATGAGTTTCACGGATAGTCCAGAGTTTGAGAAAGGACATGGGCTATTTTGAATAGATCGCGGAAAGTGCCCGGTCCCGGGAAGAGCTAGTCTTTGGTATATGTAGATTTTTCATAAAATTGTACATATTTTCTTATTTTTTAGAATAGGCGAGGCAGATGATAATACTAGCTGTTGATTTGCATCCGTGCCATAGTCAAGGACGTAATTATGCTAATGATTCTCAACCCAAATCAACAAAAAAATTTGGTACGAATTCTTTTTTTTTTTTTCGGAAATTCGTCAATGTCACCTAGCCGTTTTCAAACTCGGCGCGTGTGTTACTGGCCTCAAAACCATGCTGCGCTCTCACACTAACGTAAACACAAAGCATGCGCAACGATCACTCATAAATTTAATTCATAAAATTGGGTTATTTCTGAAATACTATGACATTACAAAGACAAAAAAAGCAGCGCATATTAACTATTTCCCGTTTACTGTAATTCCAATCGATTATTTACGTATTTTATGTCAACCTCCTAAAATATGGTACAGATGCAAATCAACACCTTGTATTTACATAAAATCGAATTTCAATTCCTTAGTAAAAGTGAGACGAAAATCCCGAAGCTTTTTAATAAGGAAACAATAATAACAATCAATTACAATAAGAAGTTATACCAAACTGCAATTACGAATAACACAACCGTTCAGTTAAAACATTCCAAAATGACAAAATCAATGGCATTTCGAGGGAATCTATCATGAAAACCACATTATCACTAGCAGTCCAAATATCACTTTTCATTCAAAATTGAACTTTAATGCCTAGACAATAATGATGTAGGCGTTGATAGATGGGGTGTATGAAAGTTGGTGAAATAAAGCCATCTGTCACAGGCTGATGGCTATTGAATCTATTGCCAGTTTTGATTTATAGCCAAGATCACAATGATCAATTGTAATCAAATCTTTGGAAAACTTCGAGTTTTGGTTTTGGTAAATTAATTTGTGTATTGGTTGTTTAGTAAGTTATTAAACGGTGGTTTATTTGAAATTACTAGAAAGTCAGACAAGTAAAGACAGCTTAAGTTAGAATTGGTAAACTTTTTTTTACTTATTCTTCATAGCACACGTAATACGGGAAACGTGGGAAACACATAAAAAATTACAAAACATTTCTAATCTAATTACAGCAATTTTTTCAAAACTATTTTAAAACTTCTGCAGTCGTGGTGGCCTAGTGGGTAAAGAACCAACCTCTCGAGTATGAGGGCGTGGGTTCGTATCCAGTTCAGGCAAGTACCAATGCAACTTTTCTAAGTTTGTATGTACTTTCTAAGTATATCTTGGACGCCAATGGCTGATAAAAAGGTGAAGGAAAACATCTTGAGGAAACCTGGACAATTTAGTCTGAAATCTCCAGCCCGCATTGAGCAAGCGTGGTGATTAATGCTCAATCCTTCTCCGTGTGAGAGGAGGCCTGTGCCCAGCAGTGGGACGATAAAAAAAGGCTGTAACAGAACAGAACAGATTTTAAAACTTCAAAATGAAAAAAAAATATATAGTGAAAACAGGTGTTTTCTCATCTATTGTCTTTCACTAAACACTATTTTGTACTAACGTTAATATTGATTCAGTTGCAAGATCAAGGCAGCTACGTCATAGATGTGAATTTGAGTATTATTACATACACCATACACATCATTTTGTAGATATTTATTTATGTCGTCATATCAAAGAATATTTTTCAAATACTAGACCATTTCATGAAATATCGTAGACTCAGCTGTTTTTTTCTTGAAATGAGCAAATCTATACGGATATTGTAAAACTGATGAGTTTGTTTTTGATCTCGCATCTGATAAACTATTGGACCCCTTTAAATATTATATTTATCAAGGAATAGGCTTTTTATAGATTTTCATCCGGTTGAACGGTGAAACCACTGGCAGAACTTAGTCTACAACATGGCTACAGCACATAAACCTTGATTAGTAGATCCTGCATACTTCGACAGATTATGACGTGAATATTACCCATTTGTATTTAAGCAGCAATCTGTGGAAATTCACCTGGATTGGCTTAACCCATCAGGATTGCAGCTGGATTATTGAAGTTCAGGCTTATTAGGTGTTAAATGATAATGACGTGTAGCGTACGAGCATTATATTGGGAGGAATGTTTTAGGGATGAAATGACGGATATAGAGGAAGAGTAATAATGGATGGACAGTACGAGAGTCGATAACTGGATAACTTGTGATATGACAACAGATAAAAGAGTATGGAAGATTACCTTACCTTACCTATGCTTAGGTAACACAAATCGTCTAAGTTAGTTATGGGCATTTATATAACGCCTTAATAAATATGATGACAACATTAAGAAAACCTCTTGAATAAATGGATAGTATAAGTCAAATGAAAACGAGACAATCCAAAAACTCGAAACCGTCAAAACAATATCACGCAAAAAAATAATAAAAATTTTAATTTAATGAAAAAGAAATCATGGCATTTCAAAGTTTGAACTAGAACTAAAAATCTGAAAGTCACTAATTATAGCCACCTTGCAAATTAGACTTGTCATCCGCAGATTTTTCTTGGGGCCTCAGCGAATTAATTGACTTTGCTTAAGCCGTGCTCCGAGGAATAATTAATCTATTACTAATTTTCATAATTCTTTTTGCATTTATTTTTGTTCAGGAGTCTGCAAATGGTAGGGGACTATGGACTTATTTACAGTATCTACATTTAGAAGATATCCATAATATGATCAACTATCTTCCGTCCGCGGTCCGTACTTCAATCACGTGGCTAAAAAGTAACTATTTTTATAGTACATAAACTATCACGTAATAAAACGCATTTTCTTTCTGTCCTTATTTCAATACCAATCCAATAAGTTATACAATCGTTTTATACATTTATCGATAAGCCAAAATGTGTATAAATAATGACTAGGTATACAATCTTCTAGCAGACATAATATCTTTTTCTATACCAATCATAATTTCAATTCTATTCACAACTGAAAGAGAAAAAATCAACCTCAAATCATATTCCCTCTTACCCTCAAATTGTTCCACCCAGCGCTTACTAACAATAAAAACTAAACTACGGATCGATCGCAATTTTCCAACGAATTAAACAGGACGGATAAGCCGACTAGCGATGACGGAAAAAAATGCAATATTGCTGAATCGAGATTATTACTAAACAGTATTGACAATATCGATACAAGTTCTGCAGAAGAAGCTATCGATTATCCACAAGCAATAATTCTGTTGAGGGGTAAAGGGTCTTAAAGATGAACCTTTTTGGGTTTAGTTGTTACGAAATTATGCTTTTGTTGACATATTTTCTGTGTGTGTTATTTGTATCTTCAAAAATTTATGAATAGGACACTGGAAAGCCCGTTGGACAAAAATAAATTGTTTGCATATTATTATAATATTCCGATAATCTTCGATAGTATTCTAAAACTGAAGTTTGCAAGGCCTTGAATGGGCAAATTTTAATGCTTCAAAAGGGAATTATAGCTAAATCAAGGAATTCTTTCATTTGATCCTGAAAACTCAATCGAATGCATCTTTGCTAAAATGCAATGCTTCAAAATCATTGGATACCATTTTATTATGATCAATATCAGTTCACAAGCACTAGAATGAGCTATGCCTTAGCCCTTACAATCTTAACACACTCAATCGAGTAGTCGAACCAAAAATAATATCAAAATAGGGTCCAAAATAAACACCATCACATAATACCCTTCAGGACCTTCCAAAGCCAGTCTTTCAACAAACCTAGTAAAAGAAGAAAGAGTAAATCCTAGCCTTAGCCACTTCGATTGTTCAAACTTCAGAGCGGTGCCGGAAGGAATGAACGGCAAATTGTATTGGACGACTCCTAGTTTGCTGTGAAAGAACTCTATAGTATTGTGAAGCTACTTATTTATATTTTTATTTTTACGATAGATTTTTCGAAATTAGGTTTCGTGCTGCTGGATTTGGTCGTTTGGATTGAAAAATACAAACTTATTTATTTCATTTTATGATCTTTCTTGCGCTTTTTGATAGAAGCGAGCCTATATTTACTTATTTTTGTCAACACACAGAATAGACCAAAGCCCGAAAAAGGGATATACATAGGTTATTTATTATTCAGATGCGGAAAGTAAGTTTTACGAGAAAAGAGTGAAGCCGCGAGTAAGAGCCAGTACAACATTATATATAAAACTGGCTTTTTACTGTATCAATAATACCTCTATATCATTTGATGCATTGGTTTTCTTTATCATTTATCAGTTTTCAATTCTTCTATTGATCGGTCTAGCTTTTCCGAGAAATATATCAGGCAGCCACAGTAACTTTTACGTCTATAGTTCAAGAATTTACATCTGAATTTACATAGTAACACTAAAACTGAAAAAGCGAACCTACAACTGTAACCTCGTGCCCATTCCACAATTGCATAGTTTTTGCATACGTATGTCATCTTGGATGTATTGCGCACTGGATAGGAAACGATAAAATAATAAGTTTACTAGTATCATAATACTTGCACTTTTGGGTGATTAGGAGTAACTCTTCTGTTTATTATTTACTGACGAATAATAATTTTTTCTATCGTAAGTTAATAATTCTGAAAGAAAAGGAAAAATATATGAAAAAATGAGTGTCTGAAAAAATTGCATTGTAACGGATTGTTGCCTTCAGTATTTAAAAACCCTTATAAAAATGCAGCATTTGAAAACGAAGCATTCTTAAATGATGCGTATCATGCATGCATCTCGAAAACATCCCTTCTATTTCTACCACACCTCTCAACTTAAAAGTCTATTTACTTCTTTACATGTCTCACCACTCATATCCCACAAATACATACCGACAAACACCACCACATTCGCTTCCAGTTTTTCTAAATCCTCAATCCGTCTGCATCGAGGATTCCGCTCTATTGCACAGAAACCCCCACACTTAAGATTATTGCTATCGTAAATAAAATATGGTGTACCATACTAAAGACTTACTACTGTTCCGCTATGAATATGTATATTGTATGTTCGAGTTTGTTATCTGGCAGAGCGTTTGAATATGTAAAAGATTTTATTGTTTGTAGTAAGCTGGCTATGAATTTAACTATATATCGCATTGAATTGTAGGATCTTGATTATCATCATCTCCGCTAAGGAAGTCCATTGCTGAACATTTATGATGATTTCCAACTTCAATGGTAGGTTAAGGTCAAGTTATTCTGAAAATGAATGATCATCATCATCATCATCATCTTAGCCAATGGACGTCCACACCATATGCGTCCCCCGATTGATTTCCAATTTGTCAACAAAGTCAACTTATTCTGAAAATTAATTACTTCAAATATTCACCATAAATATGTGACCGTGACATATCTATCTCGCGTTAAAGGTTAAAACCATGAAAGTAACCCTAACCACTAACCACCACAATGAATAACCGTCTGACCTGAGGACATCCTAACACGGAATCCCGGGAATCAATCCCGGAGATTTATGGCTCTATCCGCATCCCATTCTACCCGGACAGTTTTTGTCACTAGAGTGGTGCGTTCCCGGGATCCCGTTGAGTTATAAGGGTCCTAGATAGACGGAAAATTGGATATTAGCCGGTGATTTACATGTGTTAGATATTTTTTATTCGTAGGTGTGAATTTATTCCGATTAGGACCTCTATATTTCTTTTTTGAATACCCTTTAGGTTTAGGTTAGGTTCAAGGAGAATTAATAGGCTGGATTAAGTTCCTTTTCGATTACATTTACAACATTACAGTACTATTGTGTTTTTAGATGTTTTGTGCCCTTGTTAGGTACAAATACGAGATATCAGAATGTTTCTTTCTTTACTTTAGTCTTATACTGTTTTGGTCAGCATTTTACCTATGTAAGCATGAAGTCTTTTAGTTTCCACATGGTTAAAGATACTGGTGTTTTACTCATCTAAAAAAAGGTTTTTTGGTAGATAAGTTATAACCATACAAACATTAGCAACACGAAGACAGCCTCCACCACAAAAATACTTTGCAACCAAGTTCCTCATACAGAAGTTTTACCTAACAAAGCACGAGTGACGCCAGGAGCAGAAGTAGTGTTAAATAAACAGATAGAAACAAAGTTTGACGTACAAGATAGAACGAGCAGATAATACTGCATTGCTTGCTCCCTGGGGCTTCAGCGTGAAGTTGCAACACAATGCTAGTCGCAGCTCCTATTTTATTTATGTACTTTTTGTAGAAATGTGTGTATGAATTTGAATGAGTACCTGGTATAAAGCTATAGCAACTGAACTGTAAAAATTACTCGGAATGGCTATTTTGGAGAGAGAAGAGTAATGTAAAGAAGGCAGATACGTTTATATCAGAAAGAGTCACATATTGTGTCAGAGCCGCAAAATTAAAGCACGGTATGATATGGACTCTCATATACGTATTTTCTATATCATCATCATCCTGTCCTTCACCCAATTATATTTGAGGCCGGCGTAACATATTTTTTTATTTCATACTCGTTGACATCTTACGAGTAATATTCTTTCTAGCCATGTCGAATTCCACTCTTTTCTCTATATATACTGAAGAGAACCAAACAAAACCTGTAAATATTGCAAAACGAAACGTTGTAAGTAATAGCAAAATACTAAAATATTCTCAAATCATTAAATAGAGCATTCGATAGGAACCGTTCAAAAGTTTGAATCATCAAACGTCTGTAACATGGAGAACAAAATGACAAACGGAGATGTTATAACGGAATATCTCCAGAGAAAGTAGCGTCGCCAAAATGCGGGTGAGCGGGGGACGAGGAACGTTACTGGCTGCGCCCTTTTAGAGCTCACAAATTTTTGCAAAAACCAAAAATCCTCCACAGACGTCTCATGGAACCCAAATGCTTCATTTTTCACTTGTAACTAATCGTTTTATTCACGCGTGTATTATTACACGTTTGTATTAGACCTAAAAGAAGGCGCCGCACCTACTTGTCTTATGGCATCTCCGCTCATATTTCCTTCCTCTGTGATCTGGAACGTTTAACTGGATTATAAAACTGAAGTATTTTACGGCTGGCAGTTTAAACTGCACTCGCTTGTATTACAAAGTTGTAACTGTCTATTGAACCCTCTGCTGTGGTTCAAATATGTATGAGTGGTGGTTCAAATGTACAACTTGTTGGGAAATATGTTGCGAAAAGACCTAAGTATTTACCGTAGTAGACTACGGTGGTACCATGTGGTTTTTGGACCTGTTTGTAGCCGAATAACGAAATCGGTTTGAAAAACTTACTTTTTGATTTCGACCCTGAGGTAGATTGTTGTATCCACAAATATAGGCAGATCTCCTTGTTCAGGTTGCAAATGAAACAGAATAATTTTATTAAAATCTTCACTCATTATTAGGATTGCAAAATTTCGGAAAAATAGAAATACAAAATTTATGAAGCCTATAAAAATGTTGGCGCCACTAAACGCCGAAAGACTTGGTCCATTACACCCAAGGCAACAGAACTAAAGAGACAGGAACATGTTCCCTCCTAATCCAGATGTCGTCACCTGCAGCGATTGAAGTTTAGCAGTGAGCGTCACGCGTGCCCGATTCAGACCAGTGTTGAGGAAGAGGGGACAACAGCAGTGTAAGTCATAGGCTTAAAGCGAAGAATCAAGTATCTAAAGCGTTTAAAAGTAAGAAAAATCGACTTCATCCAAAGGTTGTCTGTAAGAAATTCCTTTTTAGTGACAAGACCTATTGCACGTGGTCAAGTATATCTGTTTATTACGTCATGCCATGTTTATCTTGTTGGCAAACAATGAAGATTATTCAATCTATATGTCGGATGGGCGAACATCAGGATGGCACTATTGTCCGACATCAGCTAGGGTAATCGTACAAAGAGATGACTCAAACTCAAAACTCAGACGAACTCAAAACTCAAACGTTTATTCAAATTAGTCAGAACAAAAGACAGCCCCCAAAACGCCCGCCCTTCGCCACTTCCTATGTGTTTTGGCTTGGGGAGAAGAAGTGGCGGAACAAACTCCCCAGCAACACATGCCTGTCTGTTAGGTTAGAAGAACCTTACCATACGATAGACATTACAATAATCTTAACACCTTACAATATGGATCTACAACGGTACTACAACACTAAGTAATAACACTAGGTACACTAGACGTGACGTAAGGCAGTTTCGAGATGTGTGCCACACGACGACCCAACGAAGACTGAGCTCCGCCGACGCCACGCTGACCACCACGACTCTGCCAAGCGCGCCAAAATGTTGTTTCACCGGAAATGCCACCAGATGGCGCGCTTGCGTCTCGTTTAGTGTCCGTACTATTGACCGTCTCCGACATATAATATCTACTCGTATTTATACTGCCAATGTCATACAATTAGTAGTTGGCTTTGTTGTTCAAAGCTCTTGTATAGTAGTCAGCAGATCACGAGTTCGATTCCATCGGGGCCTATCTATGCGAGTTTTTAATATAATCGTAATCATAATGTTAGTGTGATCTTTGCAGCGGGTTTATCTCTTCTGGCTGAATACTTCTCAGTGGGTTTTAGTCAGTAGTAAAAGTCTTTCCTTTATCTCAATGGGATGGGCCATTTGATGATTTTCGTTACCTTGTGATAAGTTAGAAAGACCATGAAATCATCTATGTCTTGCTATATAATATTTTGCTTGTATAGTACTTTTCTACCAGTATTACTGAAAGAAAAACCTCCTAATTCTTACATCTCACCCCAAACACAACCGCGCACCTTGTGTTGATACGATGCAAACTTGAGGGTAGCGATGTCGCTAAATTATTGGTGCCGTGTACCGAGGCTTGGGGAGGGGAGAGAGGGGGTGAACCCAAAACTTTCTTCCCAAGCTGTCTAAAGGGGAAGTTTGTCTACAAAATTATTGCAGTACATTTATCTTGGTAGTATGATTGACAATTAAGAATATTGTTTTGGTAGGTTCACCCCTTTTTTGTGCAGCTGGTTTTTGGAGATAAGTAGTGGAGTGTGAGATTTCTGTGTCATAAAACTATCAAGGTTTTCCTCTCCATATGGCAAACTGTGAAGTACACTATTTAATATTATTTCGTATGGCATTGAGAAGGATGTTTTCATAGTCTTTGTCCTTACCGGAGAGATTATAAATAGATATATAGGTATATAATACTCTTTATTATGTACACCAATTCTTCTTCTTCTTTCGTGTCGATGACATGTCTTATAGTGAGACTACACTTTGTCAGCCCAATATGCCACCACAGCGAGAACACGGCCGGATGCGCTCATTAGGTCCTGTACACCAATTAAAAACTACTAACTAAAAAACTAACCTAAAGATTTTAAAGTCGGTGACCACGTTTCCACGTGTAAGACTGTCAAACACCTTTCTCAAAAGCCCACTTCAGACATTTTCAAAAACTCCAATCGGGAAATGTCAAGTTTGAAAAGGCCAGAAGCTTAATTAAACGTTTTTTTGAACGGTCAGCCTCTGGGGAAAAACAAATGTAGGTAATTTACGTAAACATTGCAAATAAAAATATAACTGTTTGATAGTTCTATATTTATGACTACCGTTACTAAAAATATCTTGGGCAAAAAAAACTAAATATGAGTGGCTTCGACCGCGACCCTAAATGGCTAAAGGTGGCTAAGTTATAATTTAAATGGAGCTACTGATACAGTTCAATCTCTTATCGCAAATCAATGGATATATAGTTTATAGAAATCCATCGAAAAACAATGAAGATATTATTATGACAACGACTAAGGCCGGTATAATCCTAACTAATATTATAAATGTGAAAGTAACTCTGTCTGTCTGTCTGTCTGTCTGTCTTTTCTTCACGCCTAAACTACTGAACCGATTTGTGTGAAATTTGGTACAGACATAGTTTGGGGCTTGAGAAAGGACATAGGACAGTTTTTATTACAAAGAAATAAAAAAAATAAATTTATTCCGGACATATAGCGCCATCTATTGGTCAAACCAAAAATCTGCTGGAAGTCACTATTCCACGCGAACGAAGTCGCGGGCAAAAGCTAGTGTGAAATAAGTACCTAATTTAGTTAAAGAAGCTAAAGGAATGAAAACAAGGAAAGTTTATACGTACAAATAAAGCCTGCAGCATCTTTAAATTTACAGTCTTGAATGTAGGGAAAGGAGACACAGGTTGATAGTTTCAAGGTAAAACACAAGTAAATAATACAACGTTTTTCTAAGATCGACTGCAATTGTTATAATGTGCTAGCATATGCGTTGGTGGTGTAATGGTCAGCATAGTTGCCTTCCAAGCAGTTGATCCGGGTTCGATTCCCGGCCAACGCATTCTTTTAATTTTTGTCATACGAATTATTTTGCTAATAATGAAACAAATGAATATTAGAAATGAATTAAGGAAGTACATAAATTGACATAAAGAATAGAAGCTTAACATATTTTGAAACTATTACGTAAATCCTACTTATAGCCTACTTCCTACATCCTACATCCGATCTGGCTCTGTACAAAAACATAAACAAAATTATACAAAAACAATTTTCCCGTACCGGGAATCGAACCCGAGCCTCCTGGGTGAAAGCCAGGTATCCTAGCCACTAGACCATACGGGAGATAAAGGAAATGTCAAATGGATTCACCATTTTACATAGGTCTTTTGTTTACAGGTTAAAGTAGACATGGTTCTTTCTATTTTATTTGATAAAAACAGGTTTTTTTTACGGACTTATGTTTACTATTTAAAAAAGAATATTAAAACATTGCTCAGTAGAAAAGGTATTCAAAATAAGCCTTGTTGTAAAAAAGATGTTTCCCGTACCGGGAATCGAACCCGAGCCTCCTGGGTGAAAGCCAGGTATCCTAGCCACTAGACCATACGGGAGATATTTAATACTGTCAAAATTAAAGATTAAAAGCGATAGCTACTTACAAGTAGATAGCTTAAAATATGTATTGTTAATGATTTTCTTTCATTTTAATTATCATCGCAGTGTTACATGTTACAATACTATTTTCTTAATAACAAACTATATTCATCGACTCATTCTTACAGATTAAAGAGCCCCTTTTGCGACAATTATTTCGAGCAATTTGATTGGCTGTTGTTATTTGACTCAGTCAATCTAATAGTTGTCATTTGATTGTAGTGAAATGGCTTTAAAAAAACCGGCCAAGTGCGAGTCGGAATCGTGCATGAAGAGTTCAAAATGATCAAAAAAATCACGTTTATTGTATGAGAGCCCCCCAAAATATATTGTTTATTCTAAATAGTTTATTTGTCGTTATAGCGGCAACAAAAATACATCATCTGTGAAAAGGGAAATGCCCATTTGATAAAGAAGGTTTGGCCAAGTAATGCCCAAGAAAGAAACAAGTTGTAGGCATTAGAGTTGACATCGTAGATAACGAAATAACTAAAAATGTTTACATAGAACTTGGTGGAACATCACAACTACAATAGCCTATGTGCGATTGCTAAGATAAGATCCTTGTCAAAAGAACTCGTTGACAAGGATCTTATCTTAGCAATCGCACATAGGCTATTGTAGACTGTACTCCAATCTAGCACATAATTTGCACCCATTGCAGTCCAGTAAGTAAGGCAGTAGATATAGTTATCGGCACGGATATTGAGCCCTGACCTTCACCTGCGCAGAAGCGATTTATTGATTTATTGCCTTATGTGTACAGTGCGCAAAGCGATCCCCACTCTTCCGCTGAGAGCTCAATATCCGTGCCGATAACTATAACTTGCGCCAAAACTGCATTTACCTTCTAGAGAATGTCCGACAAATTATAATACCAAAACTAATTCTGAGTACAGGCTTTACTTGACTGACACTTTTCTTTATGTTTGCAGTTCGTATTGGTCGTCGTCTTCGCTTCAGTCGAAAGACGTCCACTGCTGGACATTGGCCTCCCCTAAGGTTTGCCAATTTGCTCGTCTTCATCAGCCTTTTTATCATTCTAGCGTTGGCTGCAGGCCCTCCTACATAGAGAAGGATTGACCGTTAATCACGACGCTTGCTTAATGCAGACTTGCTTTCTACTTTGCTTGGTTTTCAGCAATAATGGTATTGGTCAGTTTGTTGCAGCTCAAAGAATAAACTTTTCATAATTATTTTGTCTTTTCAGGAATAAAAGTAAACTTTTCCTAGTCAAAAAACCAGCGAAATCACAGACAGACAGATCGGTCACCCTATTAGTGAGTCCCCATGAAGACATTATCATAAATTGTCGACACTCAGCACAAAATCTGTTCCGAACATAATGGTTTGCTTTAGACGAAAGATAATGAATTTGATGTCACTCCCTCAATTAGATATTAAGGTTCATAATTATAGTAAGCTGCGGTATTAATAAGGTGTTTAAATAGTGGCATAATTATGGCACGTTTTGATTTTATGCTGTCGGGACGGTCTAGGTGTGAAGTGTTGTAAGAAATGTCATCGACACGAAAGAAGAAGAAGTTGTGAAGGTCTCAAAATTGTTTGTGTGGGTTCAATTTCAGAATAATAAGCTACAAAACGGTAAACATTTTTTCAAACTAATCCAATAGCTCTTGAGATTAACACGAACAACTCTTCAGCTCGATAATGTTAGTATACATTGATATGTTTGTGAATATATAATCTGCAATATAGCTGGACGTTTATTAATTAATCTGCAAACGCTTCTGGATCGTGGAATCCCTTCCTGACATAACGACCCTATCGAAACTAACAAAGCGTGATACAAACAATCCCAATGATATTCTAAACCACTCCAAAATACGGTTTAATAGGGTCTCTATCCCCCCAATCTATTTGGGTCTTAGAGTTCTGAAACAATCGGAACCGCAGAGAGCACAATCTTTGTGCAGAAAAAGTCTCCTGAAGGAAATACAAATACAAGAATAGAAGTCACACATGTTTGTTACTATCAACCATTGACATGTAACAGAACACATCTTTTATCAAGTGCCTAGAAAAGTAAAGGTTCATAATTTTTTAAGAACACAAGCGCCAAAACAACGAAAAACGTTTACTTAACAACGAAAACTTAAAAAAAAAGTTGATGAATTCTTAGCAAGCTAAAGACGGCTAGGTGCTGTTCAGATTTGTGCAGCTAAATGTGGAGATGACTATACATAAGGGTATGATCGGTGGGATTGTAGCTTAGGCAAGGGGAAAGGCGAAGCAATGGCGTCTCCAGTTGGTTGAAAGTTCCAAGATTTGGGTTAACGTAATTCCGGTTCAAATATCAAACAAGTCTATCTGAAATTGAGCAACTAATAGTCTGTTCTGAAATTGCGTTATTCTTTGGTTATGGGGAAGAAGGGCAATTCTTCATGGAAAAAGAATTGAAGAAGCTTTCTTGTACATTTTATTCTTTTTAACAAGACATATACCACACTAGCAAACCCGGCGAACTCCGTTTCGCCAAAAGATGGTTTCGTTTTATGTAACACTTACTCATGACAAACAATGATTCGATTTCAATACCATTATTTCATTGTAGAACATTATTAAGTTGCTAATGCATTTATCTGGCTTCAATGCACTTATGATTCCCTAGTACTTTTTTGTAACATTAATTTATGCTATGTATCAGAGATGGCGCTGTATGTGAAAAAAGATTTTCCCGCTTTTCTGTAGAAATTTTTCCTGAATTTTCTTAGCTATAAACCTCACGGAGCCCGAGACTTTTCCAACGAATGCAAAACCGTGGAAATCGGTTCGTGCGTTCTGGAGTTATAGCGTCAGGGAGGAAAACCCGACTTATTTTTATATAATAGATGAGGATCGGTGAACGAACAACGTTTATGGATCGGTAGTTACTAAAAATGTTTCAATTTGATTTGAATCCCGTGGTTATTGCTCCATATACTTGGAAAAAAAGCGTTTCTCTATAAACGGTCTATTGAAAATGATATATTTTTAAATCGGTCTAATGGGCTTTCAACCCAACAAAAGAACTTTTCAGCCTGAACTTATCGTTAACCATCCTTGAACTTAAGAAGGCCATCAGAGGTTTTCCAAAATGGTTTTTCTGAACCATTTTTTGTTCTTTCAAGCCAGTTTGTCACCTGAACTTACGTAGTAACTATTATATAATCTGTGCCTGAACGGCTAACGACGAGCGCAATAAACATGCAAATCACGGGGATGTTCGCTTTCTTACGTAAAAATTTTTCAATATCGACGTCTCGGAATTATAGTGAGGTGTTTAAGTTTTTATTAACCGACTTCCCAGAAAGGAGGAGGTCCTCTATTCGACAGTATTTCTTTATGCTTATAGCTGTTGACGTCAGAGTTTGCTTGTGTTTGAATGAAAAAAAAAATCACTACTATTATTATAAGGGTGCATTGTTTGTTTGTTGCCGTCAAACTGATATTATAGGACTGGAGTTTGTTTGTTTTGACGCGCTTATCTCAGGACTATTTGAAAATTCTTTGACTATTAGTGACGAGACAGATCTTAAACTGCTTTTTATATGGTTGTGCAAGAGCTATAGAAGGAACAAGGTGGTCTTGCCACAAAAAAGTGATTTCTTGTTATAAATTTATAGGTAATTTTTTAGGTATTCTAAGAACACAATAAACAATAATGTACCCACTTCAAAGTTGAAAACACCACAGCAACAATAAACAATTTGAACAACTCACTTCCACCAGACACCAAATCTAACAAACACGTAATTTCAAGACTCAAAACTTTCGGAAACTCCTTAAAATTATACAAACAGTAAGTATCAAAAACCAGACGTTTGCAACTTCAGCTGCATTAATTGGGACTTGAACGAAGCACCCACAATGATATACTTGAACACTACTTTACAACTGTGAGGGCTCTCGAAGTTTCAAATATTTTGTGTAAGAGGGACTAAGGAGGATCTCGAGATGTCAGCGGTTTTGTATTGTGCTGACTTGGATGAATTTGTGAATTATGATGGTTGAATATTTTGGACATAACGCTTTAATTTAATAATGTTTTTTAGGACGAATTTAATGTAAGACATCATCATCCTCCGAGCCTTTTTCCCAATTATGTTGGGGTCGGCTTCCAGTCTGGCCGGATTCAGCTGAGTACCAGTGCTTTACAAGAAGCGACTGCCTATCTGACCCCCTCAACCCAGTTACCCGGGCAACCCGATACCCCTTGGTTAGACTGGTGTCAGACTTACTGGCTTCTGACTACCCGTAACGACTGCCAATGATGTTCAATGACAGCCGGGACCTACAGTTTAACGTGCCATCCGAAACAGTAGCCGGGACCTACAGTAAATTAACTACGCAGTTAGATAATGAATTAACTAGTTTCCATTGTTTTAAACGCTTTTGTTATTTCACATAAAACATGTAAGTCATTCGAAGGAAGGAAGATTGTCAGCAGCGACTTCGTTCAACAATGAAACCAAAAGCCAAAAACTTCAATAAATCAACGTTCTAATTACCAACAAAACTACTCGTAAAACCCCCACATTATCATACGTCTTGTATCATGCAAATATCTCTTGCACACACTCGAGGAACTTGACATAGTCTCGTAAAATAATGTGTCGGAAGTAACGAACAATGAACAAGTTGGCAACTGGTGCCTTTGTACAGTCGGAGACATTGGATGTTGAACAGTTAAGTTTTAAGCCGTGTTGTGCGGTATGTGTGTACGAAGAGTCAGGCTGATGATGAGTTCGTATGAGAACACATTGATAATTTCGCTAAAATGATCTTTGTACACTCTTGACAAAGAAGTCATGATTAGATGGAGTCTTGCTTCTTTCAATTATAAATGACCAAGTTGCTTCATTCAACAGAAAGTATTTACGTCGTTCCGATTATGAGAGACTTTAAGTTCTAAATACATAAAAAATATATATTCATTAAATCTTCTATCATTTACATTATTATCTAGAATTTTGGGGATGCCAATTGAAATTATAAGAAAAAGAAGTCGAGTTTGAGTCGCAACTGCTATTGAATTAGGCGCTTCTAGTCACAATAACCGAAGAACAATTTCATGAATTCTTGTATAAGGGATTAGTAATTTTTAAACCTTCGAAACTAACAAAAATCTTTGCCTCATTTGTTCGTTCCATAACTGTATAACAATTTCTTACGTTGATAGTACTTGATGTTATATCGGTATCTGTGTGTGAACCAAAGGGCCTTCCGTACCCGCCTGATGAACGAGGTTTTAGTTTCAATGTATGGTTATTTATGGGAACAGTGTTGATATGTTGGCATTAGAAGTACGAACAATGAGTGAGACTCTATACAAGGTATATGCAAGGAGGGATATCCACTTGTAAAGATGTTAAGAGCAAACAGAACAGAATAAAGAACTACCTGTATAATTTTATGTTACAAAATAAATGAAGAGTTTAGCTAGAAAATATTTATACATACATCAATTTATAAATACATACATTATTTGATTTAACATTATAACCGAAAAAAACTGATCTCATTTAAATTATAACAAGCATGATAATAACTTTTGAAGTTCCATGAAATATCTGAAAAAGAAATTGTTATTTAAAACCCCTTCACCACCATTTTAATAAATCAAAGTGAGAACAAAGGTTTTGCTTGAATAATAATACACCAAAAATATAGCTCTACTATGAAAATTAAACTTCTCTAAAAATCCCGTATATTTATTTAAACTTAACCCCATATAAACCGTGTTGTATAAAAGTTGTTGTTTCCTCGAATAACACTTACTGACCGTGCGATGCGATTTGTTGTTCCGAGCCGCGAGGTGGCGCTTCTATTGGATAGTCTGGGAGCTAGGGTGTTTAGTTCTCGCCTTAATAGCTGACTTAATGACGGTTTGCTCTTAACTCCCGAGAACACGAACGAGCTTGCTGATCATTTTAAAGGAAGTAAGAACATACTGCTTGAACATAAGATCTAGAAATATACCTCGAACCTTAACTCCTATTTAAATTACACTTCTCCGGGAATTCCGTAGTTTAGCTTTTATGTATATCGAAATACCATATAGGCTACTTTTTATTTATGTGAAAGTAGCTAGTATTTATTGAAAGCTGAAACTTAACCCTATATAAAGCTGGTATATAAACCGGGTTGTATAAAAGTTGTTGTTTCCTCGAATAACACTTACTGACCGTGCGGTGCGATTTGTTGTTCCGAGCCGTGAGGAGGCGCTTCTATTGGATAGTCGGGGAGTTCAGATGTTAAACGATGGTACCTAATAATGGTTTCTGTGGTGTGATCTAATGTTACGAGCCTATACCGATATACATACGCATTACAAATTGGATCGTTAGTCAAATTAAGTATTCGGTCTTCATTTGCTAAGAATGTAGGTACTTATACAAAAAATACTCAAATTTTAAAGATAATGCTGGACATGAGTCTCAATATGCATTTTCATTGCTCTGACTTATTCAAGTTTTTCCTGAAGCATTAAAAAAAATATATATCTATTAAGTAATTATGTAAAAGAAAAGGCTCAGATGTACTCATGTATGCAAAGTAATCATAGTTAAACTCTAACTTCAGTTTTAAAAGGTATTAATAAGTTTCCAATAATGGCGATATACCTAAAACACCAAACTTAGAATCCATTTGTAGACATCAAAAATCGTATTTAAAAATACTGATTTAAAAAATGAGGTCCCCAGCTCTCGTACTAAAACTATTTATTCTTTACATGCCAGTGGTAGTTTGCACCTGTGTCTGAAAACAAACATAATAAGAATTCACTTTGTTCGTATATATTGTGGAAAAGAAATGCAAAATGTAGACTACAGTCTGTCTCAAGGCAAATGTGAATAGAAATCGATCTAGAAGTGAAAATGCTTCTAGATGTAAGGGGATGGAAAATTTAGGAGGTATTTTCTAAAGGCGGTTCTTTAGGCGGTTTTTGAAAACTGAAGGTCACCTACAAATAGACTATATTCTGGGATAATCATTCATATCTGGCGTGTGTCATGTTGAGCTATTTAGTTATAATTCGGTGTACAGCGTGATCATTGACTGTTGATGTTGACTGTACCTTGTTTATCCTAAAAATCTAAAATCTTTGGTGAAGTAAAAATATCGTTTTTCTTCTTTTAATTACATTTTACACATGTAATCTAGAGCTAAAAAAAATATAGAGCCAGAAAAAGGTCATAGGCAACTTTTTATTCGGTTTGTGAGCAGTAGTTCCTTCGGGAAGCAAATGGAACCGCGGAGAAAACTAGAACCCATAAAATAATTGTGAACCTCAGCCATTGCAATTCCCAATAAAACTTCGAACAGTCGTAATTAATTTAAATACCTACTTAATTAAAAATCCCAACTCCAAGACCAAACATATAATTTCATAAAAATTATAAACTCCAAATCCCCTGACCACGATAGCGGGTTAAAAATCGCTTTTTTTATCCAAAGAAATATTTTATGAAGTCCATATAGAATAGTTAGGAGTTTCGCTTTGCTCGCTTCGCTTCGCTCCCGGGGGCAGCAAGTTTTACCAACGGTTAACATAGTAACAACTGTTGTTGAGTTTCGTTCCCCCGTTGTTGGGAATTATTGGGTTATGCTAGTTTCGTGTTTGGCCAATATTGGACCCAATGTGGTTATGCTGTTTTAGTTTGATAGAAGATGGACTTGGAGTTCTGATCAGCTAAATTTTGTTATCGTTACTCATAACCCTAACTGGAGATGGCTTTATCGATGGAGTTTTTGGTTTAATTATATTGAAACCTGGTAAAGGATACTCTGAGGATAAAGAAAAAGACAGTTTAAACAGGTGCCCGAAATGGTTCCTTTAGGAGCTCAAGCATATTATGCTGTAGGTAAATCAGACTTGTGAATCAAAATTGATATATTATAACCCCAATGGTTATCTCCCATCGCATTGACACCAGTCAGTTCCCAAATCTGTGTCCATACTTTACATAATCTTTCCCAACTTCTTCACAAAATATAAAATATAATATTTCAAATAGGATGGAGCTATCTTTGTTTCTATATTCTTAAAGTGGTGGCAAAACTTTGTAAAGTTGTCCACCTATGTATGGTCGGCAAGCGGTATAACTTCAATGTAACTTTATTAAGCTCTTTAAACTTTACTACTAGTGTAAATACTAACTCGATCATAATACGTAAATGTAGGTATATTTTTGTATTCTCTTTTGGAGCTATATTATTTGGCGAAGAATATTTTTTGAGAGAAGGTTGTGCCTGTGAGAAATGATTAGCAATGAGTTATAGATATGATTACTATTTTTTTACATTTTGAGCCCTTTTATAACTTGGATTTAATTTAGAGAAGACTATGAGTCTGTACACGAATTTTGAAAGACACGTTAAATTATGGATTAGCAATCATTGGTAACTATATCTTTGACAGTCGTCAAAGGCAGTATGAAGCCAGAAAGACTGACAACCATTTTATACCAATAGATAGCCAATTATTCCACGTAAAGCACAGGTACTGCGCTGCAGCCGGTACGTCTGGAAGTCAACCTCAATATAGAATACCAATATAGAACCTCAAAAGAGGCTAGGCAGTTGAGAATGCGATTAATTTATTTCTCCTTCACCCAAAAACAAATAGTAAGGTTTAGTGCCCAAGCGGTGAGTTTTACAGACAAGTTTAATTTAAGTCTCCGTCACAATTAACAATGGTTGTTAGTCGTACTGCTAGTTTTGTAGTGGCCCTGTTGTTTCGAGTGCCAGTCGTAAAGTGACGTTATTGCACATCGGGGAAGGTGACTTTGTGTTCGTTTGGAAGTGGTCATGTTATGTTGCGGAGATGTGGTAGGACGAAATATTATGAAAATTCTAACTTAGTATAAAGTTGTGGTTTTTTAAAGTAATAAAAACTAGGTATTTTTAGAGATATTATGTCTTATATTGAGATGAAATATAATGTTTTGTCTCCTAGAGTGTTAAAAACACACAATATTCTCCAATAAAACCTAATTCAATTGTGTTTCTTTTTTACGTTTGTGAGTACTCTGTAAGGGGAACCCCTTAAAAATATATAATAATAAGCAAACTGCGCCTATACAAAAATGTAATGCAACACGCACCCACAAAGATTGCCTACCACATAAAATCAATCGTGTGAGGTGAATCTATTCTCCTGATGCATCTACTCTATTGGGAACAAGTCTAGCTATTTAAAGGACGCAGCGAAACGTATCGACTTCAGTACATTTTTCAATGATTTATTCTGGTAAACGACTCTAGATTTGGTATTGCAAAGGGGTAAAGTATTGGTTATGGATTTAAATAGTTGAGTAAATTAGTGAGGTAAGTAAATTAGTACGAAGATTATATATATTATGAAGAGTAGTATATATCTGGCTGGGCTGAGCACGTCAGCCGAATGCATCCTGACAGATGGGCCAACATCGTTACCCAGTGGCTACCACAGGATGGTCATCGCAGGCGGGGTAGGCCCCGAAAGAGATGGCGGGATGACCTGGATGCCTACAACGCGGATTGGTGGGAGGTCAAAAGATCGAGAGGTGTGGAGGCAAAATGGGGAGGCCTTTGTCCAGCAGTGGGACAGTACAGGCTAAGAAAAAAAAGTATATATCTGTTGACTTGAAAGAGTTTTGACATAAGCTTCATAGAAGTAATGACAAATTCAGATCTATAGTAACTTTCCAAATGTGAATATTTTTTTTAAATTGGTTCAGCAGTTTCGGAGCCCTGAGGGTACAAACAAAAAATCTTTCCTCTTTATTGTACTAGTTTAAATAACGTTTTAATTTCACCATGTCCGAAGTTTAACTGGCAACCTATCATTAAACGTAGAGTGTGCAAAAACGGTGTTAGCATGTCCCTAACGATTTTCCTTTGTAGGGGTGTTCAGCCCCATCTGCCTTCTAATCTATTCTTTGCTTAGAGGATATATACAATTGGAACCGCCATAGTCATGTTTTCCCCTCTGCCATAGGTAACGAGAACACCGTTTATACTCTTACCAGCTGTTTCACCAACGTCACCAGGGATTTTTTTAAGTACCCTGACAAAATATGCCCTATGTCAATTGTAAATAGTCCAGCTTCCCAAAAGTGAAAGGTTTTATCAATTCGGTTCACAGTAGTTTCGAAGAATTTATGTTTTTTTTTTCTAAATCAGTTCACATTAGTTTTGGGTTAAGGTACAAACACTTTAAGGTACAAACAAATATGTATTTTTTACCTCTTTGTTCTATTAGTCAAAAATAGATCAAATTGTATGTGCCATTCCCCCACACTCAGAGACATTTGTGGCCTTACTACAAAAACTTAACCACCTGTGTTTTACACTTGTCTAAAAAAATTGTGGCTGCAAAATGAACCATATATCAACGTCATAATTTGACATTTTTTTAGACAAGTCTTAAACTGACGTTTAAAAGTTTTTGTGGTAAGACGGTTAATGACTACTTAAGTCTCTCCTTAGTGACAGATACTCATAGAAATTCTGCACTAAGGAACGCCTTAAGTAACCATTAAATGTCTCTGAGTGTGTCCAATTGTGTATTCTTACAGTGATTAATATGTGACGTGATCGAAAATGTATAAGTGACCTACCACTATCTGTTGCTTTGCCTCGTCACACGTTTGAAATAACAGGCTTTTCGCATAGAGACTTCTGTTCATAGCGTCTCCGGTTGGTTAAAAGATCTAAGATTCTTTGACAACCCTGAGGGGTGCAATGTTATTGGCGTATTTTCTTCAACCCCTTACTTCCTGAAGTGTCGTTAAACTTTTAAGTTGCTTGTAATGTAACGTTTCAACGTGTTGGGTTATTTTGCTGTTTGTTTTAGGGTTGATAATGTAAATGTGATGTGTTCTATTCTTAGAGAAGTAGGATTTTCGTGTGACTTTGTTGCACCTGCTACTATCGTTTATGAGTCAACCAACTAAGGGGAGCTGGGGGTGTTCTAATGATTACATAGGGAAAAGATTAAGGCTTTCTTTCAAATTGGACGTTTAGTGACCCTAAAGTTGCGGTTCGACAACCTTATGGCTAGAGAGGTTACGGTACCGACGAAAACCACTGAACGTCCGTGCTCCGGAAGACAAACGTACCACTGCCTCACGGCTGCCACACTGACGTAAACCGTGGACCAACCCTTAGCTTCTAGCCTACAGAAGTATAAATCCTATACCTATTGAGCTACTGAAAATGTATTTTCATTGGTGTGGGCTGTTGTTAGGGGATGATAGCTCAGTGTTTATGTACGCATATAACATAACCTACATGGTGCATGGTATCGGTAGAACTTATTCAGCCAGAAAGTCCCATGACATTATTTTTTTATTAAAGTTTACCAAAAAGCTCATCCACCTTTGATAACAATAAAAAAACTCCAATCGAATATTTTCTTGACTGTCTCAATATTTCTCAAAGCTGACGTTTTTTCATAACGTTTTCGATCGAACGATTTTTGATCAATTACTTTTAGCTTCAGTTGACTCGACGTCAGATGGTCAAAGACTATCGAAGGGCGTGCAGTCAACCAGAAGAATCTATATATAACTGAAAAATACCGGTATTAGATATAGGAAAAATCGTTCAGATTCATTATGGTGAAATTCCATCAAAACTGTTCAATATTGACAATAGTTTTTTCGAACAAATTTGTAAGCGTGAACGTCCATAGCTAAAATTTGCAATTTGGTGGACATTTTGGAAATGTTAGCACGCGGTTTGTTACTGTTTACTAGACGATTTAGACTAGAAAAAACAAAATTTCCAGAAATGCTTAGTTTATTATTATAAGTGTACATAGATATTATTGGGTAAGAATCACCTAAATTATTACGATAAATCAATTCAAATTAAGACACATTAAGAAAACTTATTCCTTTCCTTTTCCTTCCTGGAATAAATGAAATATTTCTTACAAGCAAGGCTGTACGTGAATGTACTGTGACGTCACGTGAACGGGCTACTGAAAGTATAGTCGGAAACAAAAGACTTACGAACTATGAAAGGATGATTTTTTTAATAGATGGCGCTTAAAAATTTACCCAAAATACTTTTTGGGTCCTTAGCTAAGCTTAAATTTTAGGACAGTATCATTTTAAAAGAACAAATCCTTTCGCTAATACACTAATATAATACATAAGAAAAACTTAGAGGAAAGTCTAAATTGATATGTATTTGCTTTTGAAGACTAACAAGCGAAGTCTCAATACGATGTTATATAAGACAAATCTCGTAAGAAACAAATTTCCGATTCCACAAACTTGGCCACATACGAAACTATACTCCAACCTTCAAGCAACAACGTCCACAATACCACGCAACATTGCATAGAACACTGCTTCTCAACTGCATACGACTGTACCTTGATCCTCCCTCACAGTCTAGCACACAGCACACAAAAACCGCATAAAAAAAGAAAAAAAAAGAAACAAAAGTGCGTCGCACGCAACTGTACCTCTGACGTTAGCTCATGGAGAACAAAATGACTAGCGGAGGTGCCATAACGGAAAATCTCCTAAGAAAGTAGCGCGCCAAAATGCGGGGGACGAGGAACGTTACTGTTTTCGCCCCTTATACGACTTCTTTGGACCCGACCACTTTTTGTAATACCAAAAATTGTTGACCGATATCTCAAAGAAGTCAAACGCCTCGTCAGTTCACCCGTAACTGATCGTTTTGGTCATGCCCACCGTACGAATTTGACCTAGAAGGCGTTTTACCTACCTTGCTGGGGAGTTTTTTTGCGCATTTCATCTCAGCAGAAACACACAGGAATTGGTGAAAGGCGGGCGTTTTTGAGGGGCTGTCTTTTGTACATTTTTGACGTTCAGTTTGAAGTGCTGTTTTGCATTCAAGTTTGAATGATTTTGACTTCTGGTTTCTCCGTTCATCTTTCCTTACTCCGTGCGTCAGTACTTTCATACGTGTGCACAAAATGGGCATAGAAACGCGGATATTATGTAAAACAACCGGCATGGCATAGGCCTACCGTTTCACTTTATTCCCACTTTATCCGGCGTTACTTTGTTAATACTGTTTTAATGGTGACGGTTTCTTTGGTTATATCAGGCGTTCAAATTAAGTGGTTTTATGGTTTCTTGGCGAGTTTGTGGTGAATTTATGTGGGGATATAAGGTTTTAGCTTTCTTTGGGGTAAGTGACTATGAAGGTATTTCTGGTAGATTATTACAGCGTTTTCACACCAGCGGTTTTCCGAGCGCAAGCGATTTTTCACTAGCGGATTTTTATCCAAAAACTGAATCATCTAAGTACCTAACCTTTTCCCAATCATGTTGGGGTCGACTTCCACTCTAACTGGATGCAGCTGAGTGACAGTGTTTTATAACGAAGCGACTACCTCTATGTAAACACGACACATTCCAAGTGGGAAACATGGAGAAACATCTCGATGTCCAATAGTTGTCAATTGTTTGATAAATCAAATGCTGCTTCTAACCAATTTTCGCAGTTTAAAAGATGCTTCTAAAACTGTCTCAATTTTAAACAAATGTTGATATTTAAAATTATTTAAATATCATTTTAAAGAGCGTTAAGTATTTGAAATCCACTGGCGATGTCAGGCGGCACATTAGCAATGCAGATGACTCAAGTTTATTTCAAGTTTTGTGAATTGTTCTACACTTTAAATGACTTCAGTAATACAATTTAAATGATAGTTTGTTGTCTCGGCGACGCTTGCGTTTCGACAACTTTTTAATCGACTTTCGTGTTAATTTTTCTGGTTTTTAGTTTTAAACTGGCGTAGTTTTTTGATTGCTTACTGAGCGGGGAATTAACGAGTCTTAAGTTGTGGTATTAGTTTAAAATTTTGGACTAGTTTAATAGTTTCTTAATACTCGGAATTAACATTTACTTAGTTGATAAAAATAATAGAACTACTTTTTTAAAAGTATCATAAAGTCTATGCACACACTACAATACATATATAAAAACTTAAACTACTTATCTTTATACAAAACTAAAAATAAAATACTATATACAAAATATATATAAACATAAAACATAATATAAAAGAGCATCGATCAGGCGTCGAAGTATTCCTCCGCATCACTGTCTTCCGGAAACGTGCCCAGAAGACTGGCTGCATTGCCACGTTGAATGGCAATGCTAATTCTTTGTCCAAAGAATAAGCCCTTTTTTAAAATGAGGTTTTATTATCGGTAAGTGCTGGAGATTTCGCTGTGTGCGCGATGACAGCGCCCCTAGTGGCCACAACTATTTAGGACTTGTCAGCCCAATTTTGGAAGTAGTTGGTATTTCTACTTGGATCTCAGCATCACAGTTATTATTTTGAACGTACCTATTACAAATAAATGTTGTTTCTTTCAACTCGAACTGATTATAAATATCTGCTTGGCATCCTTTATCGGCCATCATAGTAAATTCCCTTTCATTTACTTTAGTAACTGTTTCGATTGGTAACTGATTCTGTTCGTATTTTTCAATAAATTGTTGATCCGGATATCTTCGTGTCATAAAACGATTATATCTAGCAGTGACCTGAGAATGGTCAATTTTCTTACACCGATATATTGACGGGAATATTGTTGGAATATAGCTAGGGCTCGCCTCTGCGTCTGACTTTTTGCCTCCAATAAAATGTTCACTGCATATTGTATCATATCGTTTTGGGTGCCATGGGGACCCATCAGCACTAAAACAAATAAAAAAGGACTGTAATTTTGGAACGCTTATGTTAGTGCATTTATTTGTCTTTCAACATATTATTTATATTTTTAAATATTAGATTATAAAAAAAAGAACGCTTATTATTATTATTATAGTGTACTAGGTTAAATTTATTATTTTTTTCTCTTCACAGCAGCTATCCATTTTTGTCTTTGCTGTAATGTCCACTTTGATGTTGGAAACGAAAAAACTTGCACGAACTGTTTTTCCCATTGTTTTTACAATTTACGACACAGCATGTACTATGACCCATAACGCAAATGTTTACGTTTTTACTTAAAATTATAAAGGAAATTATGAAAATAAAGCAATTTGACACTTGACAGCCCAGAATTAATTCACATTTCTGCCACATCGTGCGCTTCGATCGATTTGCCGTCCCCCACCACCCACTTTGCACATAGCGAATAGAAATTATTTTCTATTGTAGGTAGCTGGATGGATTGGTGTTATATCTGGTAATCTACTGCCCTCCCACCACCAATCTGGTTCGAAGATTCTCTATTATAAGATTCTTTATATATGGATGGTTAAGTGCCTTACTCTCTGTTCTGTAGTCCCTTTACACAAATGAATTTTTCTTATCGAAATTTTATCTTAATTTACAAAGTCATGATTCCCGTCACTATTTAACAGTTAAGTACATTAAAGATTATTATTATACGAAAGAAAAGCTACAATTTTCACAGAAAAATATCTTGAAAAAACCTCTGAGCCGCGAAGTCCTTAATATACCCAAAATGATAATACCAAGAGTTCACATTTCAATTTATTTTTGACACTATCATGAATTATTCTTCACGCTTAGCATAATAATCAAATCAGGAGAGCTTTATTCTCTATTGTAATTCAACTAGAAGTGCCCTTTTATGAAGGTTGAAATATGTACCTACTTGTATGTATTTGCATTATAGACTTTGTAATCAGTAGATATGGCATATGCTTTTGCGATATTATGAGTATATTTGCAATACCCGCATTGAGCAAGCGTTGTGATTAACGCTCAATCCTTCTCCGTGTGAGAGGAGGCCGTGCCCAACAGTGGGACGATAAAAAGGCTGTAACTATAACTATAGTTTATTTACGGCCAGTTTCTTCATCAAAAGTTAAAGTTAAAGTAATGTCTAAAGTAAAAGTAACGGTCTAATTCATTTTTTCAAGGCTAAAGTGACAGCAAAACTAATAGAAAAATTGAATTTGACCGTTACTTTAACTTTAGACATTACTTTGACTTTTACTTTGGCTTTAACTATTGATGAAGAAACTGGCTGTTAGTATTATAATTTAACGTGGAGTTGTCACTTCAAATTACTTTGAGTATAAGCCATAATTACATTTCTAATGTTAGCTTCCCCCATTGTACATACTTAGTGTCACACGTGAGACACTCTTAGTAAATCCGATGGTTTGTTCAAATTTTTCATTCTTAGGGTTTTTAGATAAGATTCAAAACTCCCTTGGGTTCAAATCGTCATATCAATCGTACGTTTGCAACAGGCTACATTGTACCAAATTACTTGCCAAAAGTAAACTCTAAGAACTAACTGGCATGCAAAAGACAAAATAACTTATACAATTCGCCTTTGTACATAGAAACATCATTTACACCCCTTTGTCGTACGAACACAAAGCATATTTGATCTGAGACAAACTTTCTTTGCGTTTGCATTACGTCTATTCACATTTACTTTGAATATTTTAAACAGAATGGCTTGTGTGTTGGTTTTACTAATGGCTTCAGAAAACTATAAAAAAAAAATCATTTAATAAATTGTATTTTTTCTGATTTTCAATTTTCCCTCATCAGCCTCCTAATTTTATTTAGCATAGCATGTTTTCATAATCCACACTTTTCTATCTGCCGTCATCTCATAGCACCATTTTTCTAGCCATGCGTTCATGCCCAAAAAAACAAAACTTTAAGAGATTTGCTAGCGCTTGGGTCCGAATAAAATCAAATAAATTAATACACGCAATATCAAATATATAAAATATCTACTTATTTCTCCTGACTGTTTTCTACTAAATACTAAGTTTATAATAATCATCAAAGGTCCAATTATTCTACCTCATTATTAACCATCAAATACTGTACTCTATAACATTTCAAGAACCAGACAAAAATGTCTCAAAAATATGACAAGCAATATTTTAAAAACAAAATCCACACAGGTGAAGTGGAGTAGCCTGCAGTTGCAGCCACTCTAAGGAGCTTACAGTCTATTATTTTCAGATTTGACTTACGTTATTGTAAAGGAAGATTTTGTCTGGCCAAAAGTGTAGTAATACAACACAAGCAAAATTAGACCCTATAGCAGAGAAAATAAAGACGATTTTTGGATGGTAAGAAGTGGTTTAAACTTTAATTACCTGAAGCTTCCCCTCTTATTTGGGATGTAGTGCACTTGGTGGGTCTATAAGGTATTTTCAGCAAGATTATATGTACTAAGTTATTTACCGTCTTGTGCCGTCTGAGCGTTTCTTTAATATTTAATTTGAAGATACCCCTTTTCTTCATGTCTTACGTCTCTCTCCTCTTTTTTGGAACATACCGAAGTTTTTCATTAAGCAGGCTTTATTAAAATACTGTAGTTTTACTTTTAAGGTGTATTTAAATGCTAGCTACCGACTCAAACTGCCGACCGCTCTAGCAGCGACTGCATGATATCGGTCGATATCTGAGAGCAGCTGCACATGCTGCTGCCGGTTCGATTCAAAACGTTTTCATGTACCTAAATACATACAACACGGCCAATTTCATGCAGTTGCTGCACGTGCAGTCGGCAGTTGGAGTACATACTCAAAGTCAAAAATCAAATGTTTTTATTTCAAACTAGCTGATCCCGCGAACTTCGTATCGTTCAAACCTTCCCTGGACCTCTACAAACATTTTAAAACCAAAATCAGCTCAATCGGCCCAGCCGTTCTCGAGTTTTAATCAGACTAACGAACAACAATTCATTTTTATTTATATAGATAGGGCCTTTGCAGGCTCTTATGAAACGTCATACTAGTCGTCACAAAAAGTTGATCTCATAGACACCCTTTAAGAAGGTAATATATTTACAAACATTCAATTACATAACAATAGTAGTTGACAGCTTTCAAGAAGTACCTCTATTAGGCATTGCCCTTAAAAAGCCTTGTTACTGTTACTGTTACAGCCTTTTTATCGTCCCACTGCTGGGCTGCGGCCTCCTCTCACACGGAGAAGGATTGAGCATTAATCACCACGCTTGCTCAATGCGGGTTGGTGATTTCAGACTATATAGTCCAGGTTTCCTCAAGATGTTTTCCTTCACCTTTTTATCAGCCATTGGTGTCCAAGATATACTTAGAAAGTACATACAAACTTAGAAAAGTTGCATTGGTACTTGCCTGAACTGGAATCGAATCCACACCCTCCTACTCGAGAGGTTGGTTCTTTACCCACTAGGCCACCACGACTTATGTAGGTTTAAAAGTATTTTGAAAATACATGAACAATATTCCTATATCTTTCTTACATAATACTGTTGGAAAGATTAAATTCGCTCCTTAAAAGCAGCCTTCCAACTTGTTTATGTTCTTAAACCTATAAAATCAAAGTCGCTGAACGTCAGGGGTGACAAATGAACGCGCTTCAGGGCTGCCTGTAGAAACTTTATTGTCTTTTATGATCGACGGTACAGAGATGTGGTGTTTTTTGGATACGGTATTCTGCTAAATATGTACCAATATTATACTCGCAAAGTAGAATAGTTTGTTTATTTGTTTGAATTCATTAATGATAGAAACTATAGGACCGATTTGAAAAAATATTTCTGTTTTGGATAGACATTAGTTATCAAGAGAGCGTATGAGATACTTTTTATACTTTGTGCAAAGTAATTCCCATTGTGATACAAGTAGAATCGCGGGGAACAGCTAGTGGTAAATTTATTAAGAGGTTCACCTACACGTAACACCTCTTTTTAATGTATACGCAAAGGGAACTTATAGTTTGCTAGTTTTAATAAACTGTTAGACTAATAAATAATGTTCCTTCGTACTCATTTAGCTGTCAGTAGGACTCATTGGAGCGAAGTGAAGCGGCTTTTACTGAAAATTATGAAGGCCTGTCTACAGAGTTTTAAGTCATAGCCGTTTTGAAAGTCTTTGGAAAATATCTTAGAGTATTTATTGACTGCTTAAGTGGTTTCACTCGCTTTGTTAGGGAACTACTTATTGCTCGCATCGGGTTTAAAAGTAGCGTATGTGTAACTCTTTCAGTAAGCTACATATCGTCAACCAGCAGTGAAAACCACGTAAGTCTTTAAAACAAAATTTTACAGGAGGAAGAGAAAACTGTCTACTGATAAAAAAAATATTGAGTGGGGAAGATATTACCTTTTGCTTTTTATAGATTTTTAATTAAATAAATAAATACATAAATTATTTTTTAATCCGGAATAACGCTATTATCAAATGCAGTATATCCGCAAGTTACTCAGACGAAAATGGCAGATCCTATTTTGACACAGGTTCTCATAGCACGTCATAAATGGCGCTAGGAGTAGCTGATTCGAAAACTTGCTAGAGTAATCTGTGCTTACCGAGTTTATAAATCCAAAGAACAAATATATTTCTTTTCGAGGAAATGAGACCATCCGAGGTTTTCACTGCTGGGCGACGATATGTTGATGCAAGTTTCGTCAAAATACATTTAGTAGTTTTGCCGTGAAACTAAATACATAGGTACTTCAATTGATATATATTTTTGTATATCTTAAGTGATTAATCAATATTTAGGACTTAATTTTCAACTGCCAAAACTTTTTTCAGGTCATATCTAAATATCATCAAACCTACGTAGATCTCGTAGGTAATCATGCCGGTCTTAGGCAGCTTGCATCTATTCTCTGTCCGTTTTGTTCTGCAAATCTAAATATGCAAGACCATTTATGTCCGAAAGAAAATAAACCAAATTTTTTTTTTTTTTTTTTAGTAGTAACATTATGAGTCATGTTACTTGAAGAAATAAACGTTCTATTCTATTCTATTCTATTTCACATGTTTGAAGACTTCGCTTGGACTTTTTCACACTATCTACTTATACAAATAAGGCCCCACTCAAACTTTATCGATCGTTTAAAACTTGGAAAACGACACCTGAATTATCTTCCTCATAAATATTTATAGCAAAACCTTCGACTTTCCGTAACACTTTTCTTATTTCCTGATTTGAATATCACGAGGATAATGGAAGATATTTTACTTGGCAATATCCTGATACATTTGAGATATATCTTTGTTAGAAATGTGAGGTATTTTTAACGAATAAGAGGCTAATACGGTATATTAGTTTTTTATATACCTAAGTTAAATAACAATTTATTTTTATTGATAAAGTTAGTCGCCATTTGCTATGTACAACGAGTCCAACTTATGTTCATACGCTCTGTTCTTGCTACAAAAAAATTATCTGATCAAATATTTTTAGGTTCTACCCGCGTCCCAAATGGAACTAATTCTTGCAGACGGATAAAAGTAGCTTGTCCGTTCTGAGGCTCTAAACTTGTGTGTACTTACTAAATTTTATTTAATTCGCGTGTACTAAGTAACAGACAATGTTAATAAGTTAGAATTGTAAAGGCGGGTCTACGCTAGACGAACCGAGCACGAGCGAAGCACAAGCGGAGCCGTTCTCGGCTTGTCGTTCGCGGCGTCAAGTGTGGACGTACAACGAACCAACTTGGGTAAAGAACCAACCTCTCGAGTATGTGGGTGTGGGTTCGATTCCAGGTCAGGCAAGTACCAATGAAACTTTTCTAAGTTTGTATGTACTTTCTAAGTATATCTTAGACACCAATGGCTGATAAAAAGGTGAAGGAAAACATCTTGAGGAAACCTGGACTATAAAGTCTGAAATCACCAACCCGCATTGAGCAAGCGTGGTGATTAACGCTCAATCCTTCTCCGTGTGAGAGGAGGCCTGTGCCCAGCAGTGGGACGATAAAAAGGCTGTAACAGTAACAGTAACAGCGCTCGTTAGAGGCTTATAAGTTGGTCCACACTAGACGAATTGTGTTCGGCTCGTGCTCCGCTCGTGCTCGGATCTTCTAGCGTAGACGCAGCTTAAAACGGATGCACTTTATCTATGTATATCTAAAATATTTTAAAGAGACAAATTGCAGTCTGAGGAAGTTCCAATAATTATAAGTGCTTTAATTCAAAAGTTCATAGAAGACACAAACAAATATACTCATCTGAAACTACTAATCGATATAATTCCAGAATCCCACTTTCCCTTTACATACCACCAAGCCAACTTCGACTTAACCCTAAGAATACTCCAAACTTACAGCAGACTTCCAAAACACGACATAAGACTTGCAAATCTCCATTCGCGGAGTTGGAGATCTTGCTGCCACTTAAGTTCAGTAGTAGACCGGCAACTTAATGTTGTTGGGTGAGACGACTTTTATGTTGCATACTATAAAGGCAAAATAAAACTGCCTTTGCTTCTGAAAAGCTTATAAGTTGTAGGCACATAACATATCTACATATACCTATTTACTACCTTTAACAGAACTGTTTCTTGCTGATGAGGACCCGGTGAACTCATTATACCTGCGTATTATTGGCCATCCATATTTTTAAGTTTTCATTTACAAAACCAAGTTTCCTGTATTTCCTTATATTTATTTTTTTTTTCTATTTTAAACAAGTCGCCAATTATATTTTCTCCAATTTATTATTTCTTGAAATCACTCGTCTTTTGCCTTTTTTGCCATTCATCACTTTTTATAACTAGTCGACATTTCAGCAACTACAAAGTTGCCCGTCTACACACAAAATAAGCATCGCGGGAACCGAATTGAACCTCGCACCTGTTCGCATCTTAATTAATTATACGAATATAATTACATCTCCAGTGTTATTAACGAGGAGAACTTTAAGCAGATTACGTCTCTTAAGTTTTCAGGACCTTGTGTTTGTAAATACAGTAGTTGAGGAAATATCACGTGAAATACTGAGGTTTCTTGGCAATATTTGTGTTATGATTCTGCCTTTGTTTACAAATTTCAATTCTGCGTTTGTTTAAGAGAAATGTCAGGCACGATGCCATAATAAAATGCTTTTATTAATGACTCCCCTATCACAAGTACCTACCTTCGCACTGTGTTTTTGTCGTCGAGATTATTTTATTCTTTAAGAATTATCAAACCAACAAAATACCTAATATCCTGACTTCATAAATACTAATAAACATGGATTTATTACATTCATACATACTAATACTTATTTCTTAAATTGTATTTCGACAGTACATACTATACTTAGTCTGATGTCTACTCATCATTTATCATCAAATTATAATTACAATACATCGTTTTGATAAAGTTACAATCATCAATTAAACAGTTCTAACACCCTAAAACCACCTATTTAAACAAAACACCATGAAACCACATACAATACAAACGTAGCCACCTAACCACTCCCAACTAAAATTTAAATTATTGGTGCCAATCACGGAGGAAGGAAAGTTAACGGAGATGTCGTAAGGAAGGTAGGTCGGGCGCCTTCTTGTAGTTCAAGCGCTTTCTTGTAGGTCAAGTAGGCGTGATCAGTTACCAGAACTTCTGAAGCGTTCAGGTTCTCTGTCAAATCCAAACCAATCTGTCTATGCGGTTGGTCGATTAATTGGTGATTTTATATTGAAAGTTTCCATTTTTTCTTTCTTTCCCCCGTCCACCTGCATTAGGAAATTTTCCGTGTTTCTGATTGCACGATAAACTGTAGATCCCGGCTGTCATTCGAACATCTTTGGCAGTCGTTACGGGTAGTCAGAAGCCAGTAAATCTGACAACCAATCTTACCCCCAACCAATCTTGCCCGGGTAACTGGGTTGAGCAGGTCAGATAGACTGTGGCTCTTTGCAAATGAATAGTAGACAGCTGGACCCGGAAAGACTGAAAGCCGACCCCAACATAATCGGGAAAAAGTTAGGGAGATGATGATTAGTCTTGGTGATTTTATTTTGAAAATAATGGATGGGTTCCATAGAAGGTGTGTAAGGGCAGAGGTAGTAACGTTCCTCATCCCCCCTGCATTTTGACGCGCTACTTTCTTAGGAGATTTGGCATTATGACATCTCCGTTAGTTATTTTATTCTCCATGACACCAATACATTACGGGACAAAGGAGATGGCTGCGCCTGCGATTCCGAACAATTCCGTTTTATAATTGATTGCTGCGGTCGATTCGCCATTTGTATCGGCCCTACATTTGTGTCTCTGTGTTAGCGGTTTGTTCTGTACTGAGCTTTTGAGTTTGTACTTATTTTATTAATTTCTATTTGGTAGATTAATTACAATTACGCTTTTTAAAGACTAATAAGAGTGCTGGTTTCGGGACGATAGTAGTTTGGTTTTGGTAGCTGGTATCAGTTTTTGAATATTATAATTGAACAGTCTCAAAAGTATCGTAGTATTGAAATCGTACATGTGTATTTTTAGTGCCTTTCCCCATAGTTCATACATTTAGGTACTTATATGTTTATTCAGCCATTTAAAACATTGGTGTATAAATAGATTTTTTATTAAACGTAATTTGCTGACAAACATAATATGCTGACAGAATGCCGAATATAAATTAAGTACTGTTAAACTATCATAAAAAAAAAACAGTGACAAATATAATAGCCGTAGTAGTATAATAGCCGGCACTAGCCGTTTTCCCGCCGTTTCACCCGCGTCTCGTGGGAGCTACTGCCCGCACCGGGATAAAATATAGCCTAAGTTAATCGCAGATAATAAAGCTTTCTAATAGTGAAAGAATATTTAAAATCGGTTCAGTAGTTTTTGAGTTTATCCATTACAACCAAACAAACAAACAAACAAAGTTTTCCTCTTTATAATATTAGTATAGATAGTATAGATAAACAAATATGAAAAAGAATACAACACTACCAAAATCCCCCCCAAGTATTACCCATACATACACAAAACTCGCTAATCCGCGACTCCACAAGCCCTAAGCGGAGAAAACCAAAGTAACCACGTCTGAAGGCGACCGCAGCCCAACTGAAATTAATTGCGCCCCGCACCCGCGACATAAGATATTGTCAGATGAACTTAACTAGGTGCCACCTGATATATTCACGTACATTTATTTATATAGCAACATATTTATAGTTGGGAATATCAATTTGCAATTTAAAAGAAATTCTTCATCATCTCCGGAGCCTCTTCCCAACTATGTTGGGGTCAGCTTTTAATCTAACCAGATGTAGTTGAGTACTTACCAGTGTTTTACAAGGAACGGCATTGTTAAGAAAAAGATTTTTTGCCTTTCAAGCTTTCTTCGGCGGTGGGAACTACTTCGCACACCTGAATTAAAAATAGTCGATTTAACACTGCAAGAAGATTTTCAAATCGAATCAGTAGGTAGTTTCTGAGATTTGTGTGTTCAATCAAATATACTTTTATACTTTCATCATCAGCCTATCGCAGTCCACTGCTGGACATAGGCCTCTCCAAGTGCACGCCACTGAGATCGATTTTCGGCTTCTCGCATCCAGCTCCTGCCAGCCGTCTTGCGCAAGTCATCACTCCACCGTGCCTGAGGACGTCCTACACTACGTTTGCCGAGGCGTGGTCTCCACTCTAGAACTCGTTTACCCCAACGGTTATCGGTTCTTCGGCTAATATGGCCAGCCCACTGCTACTTCAGCTTGCTGATTCGGTGGGCTATGTCGATGACCTTGGTTCTCTGACGGATTACCTCATTTCTGATGCGATCCCTCAGAGAAATACCGAGCATAGCCCTTTCCATAGCCCGCTGAGCGACTTTAAACTTGTGGACCAGCCGTACCGTCAGTGTCCACGTTTCGGCTCCGTAAGTCATGACAGGTAGGACGCACTGATTGAAGACTTTTGTCTTTAGGCACTGTGGGATCGACGATGTTAGGACTCGACGTAGGTTCCCAAATGCAGCCCAACCCAACTGAATTCTCCTATTCACCTCGTCCTCAAAGTTGTTTCTACCTAACTGCAATGTCTGCCCGAGGTATACATATTTCCGAACAACTTCGAGAACGGCGCCGTGTATACTTTAAAATATTGACATAGATACAACAATAAAAGACAAAATTAATTTCAGACATGGCACATTACAAAAATGTTTGCAGATTTTTTCTTGTTCGAGAATTTTATTAACTAACGAATAATGATCCTTTAAAAAGGTATTCAAAGCTTAATAAAAAAACCTGTCAGAAAAGCCTTTCATCGCCTAAAAACACACCCACAAATCCATTATAATATTCATAAAACTGATTGAAAATGGCGTCAAAATTGTGATCTATCAATTTATAGCATCGATCTCGCCAAAAGCTTAAATATTACCATAATCTGCATATTACTTTTAAATTCTATGAATATTGAAACGTTTCATAACCTATTTTTGTGAAAGACTAGTTATTTTCTCTGGTTTTGGACGAGCTGTTAAGTTTATAACCGAATATAAAAAAAAAAGAAAAAAACGTTTTCCACTTTACTTGCCATAGTACACCTCTCTGTTTTAAATGACATTTGAACCACAAAGATCGGCTCTTTCAGACTTTAAAACTAACTAAACTCATTCAAGTATTTGTAAAATTAATAACGGCTTAAAAAATATAGGAAATGCATGCCATCTGTGCTCCATCAATTTCATAACACTAGCTTTGATTATATATATGTCTAGATGGAGTGTCACCCTACAATCACATCAAAGAAGCAGAGACAAAATTGTGATGCATGTGTGCGTGTAGATGTCATTTTACACTGCGCGTTGACGTAAATAATGATACCAGCTTCTACGATTCTCCCATAAATAATGAAAAAAAAATGACTAATTAAATAAGTTCGTATACATAGTGTTATTCGGTTTTAGTGTCACATTATCTAGCTGTTACCTTTTTATAAAATCAAAATTACTAATTAAATTAGAATTAGGCGGTAGTATATTGTGGTCTACTAAACTGTCTGTAATCAACTCAGTTAATTAAATAAGTATCAAAATATTTAATAATTTAGGCCAAATTATTTTCCAAAATTTAAATGAAAGATCACATGGTCAAAGTCAATAATAAAACAAAGTCAAAAAAATAATTTTGATTTTAAATAAACACGTTTACAAAGACTTTGGTGATAAAACAATACTAAAACCAGGTCAATGACCATCTCTTTGTATTTGGTTTTTGAAAAGTTTTCGCTTAGAAGCTACGTTACTTTTTACTTTTTTAAATGATACTATAACTTTATAGAACATTGAACCTTGCTTGGCACTGCTCCTTTTGTAAGTCTTTGGCGCCCTATCTTGTCGAAAGTACTCATGTCCTTGTTGCGGAAGTGATCGGAACACACTACGGTATTTTTTGTTGGTGTCCACATCGCATCTGCGCGGCTTTTTTTAATGCGGTCTATCCACTGACTCCTAATAATGGGATTACTTGGAATACTAAAAAAAAAATATGTTACGTTGATGACCATCATTTACTAATCAAATAATAGTAGATAATATTTTGGAGAATCAGAAAATGTCTATCCGAGCAATAAAAATGAAAATTAAATCTATGATTTGATACTATTGATTAGTGTCACCTATTATTTTTTTGCGCAATGCTTAAAAAATATCCTTTATACATACATAACATAAACACGTGAAGTTGGGAAAATAAAAAACAGAAACTGGCAACACTGATACAATATGGCGTGATTTAGTAAACATAAATTAAGATAATTACAAAAAACAAATATTTATTTTCTGGGTCACTTGACCGATGATAGGTGATGTTATTGGCACGTTTTAGCCTTCCTTTATAATTCCGGCAGACTTTAATTGCACATGTCGTCATTTTACCACTGTTATTTGTATTTTAGTTAGAGCGCGTAATACGTTTTGACAGTTAAGCGGCACGATCTGTTCTGATTGACGGGAAAGCTCCTGTCGATGAACAGTACATCGACTTTTTTTTCCACGCTTGCGCGCACTCGACGCTACATCTAGACATATATATAATCAAAGAACACTAGTTTAATAAAACTCGTTAAACAATGTTTTTCCAAAATACATAAAAATGACAAAAAAGTTGTTTAGAAATGACAGATACAAACATCAATTTGTTTTGTATGAAATGTTTATTTTAAACAAACGCCCGTACGAACGAACAAACAAACAAAATCCGGTGCCTAGTTTTACAATAATAGCAATATAAATTTTGTATCAGTGGACAGTGGATATTGTCACAAAAAACATAGAAAAAAAATTATGACAGCTAAAATATTGTTGGCCAAATATAGATTCATTTTTATACGTTCAGATTTATCAATTTAGTTGTTTCAACTCGTTTTGTTTAGCTCAAAGGATTTAATTCAGTTTTTTATAACGATGTTAAATGTATTGTGAAAATATTGCAGATTGGTTTGATTTATTTATAAATGTGGAAATGCGTGGGCTGTTGTTGATAAAATGGAAATAGAACTGTGATTTTGGAATAGTATTTGTTTGGACGCTGTGGTTTTGTCAAACTAATGTTTCATTTACGAACTCTATTATACCTTAACTAAAACATTATAGAGCTTATTTTGCATCTAATTTGAGTGTTTGTCTTTGTGAGATTTCTACAGAAAAAGGTTTGTCTTAAAAGTTTTTATCAGTTTATTCTAATAAGAACTCGACTGTTACTGTTACAGCCTTTTTATCGTCCCACTGCTGGGTACAGGCCTCCTCTCACATGGAGAAGGATTAAGCGTTAATCACAACGCTTGCTCAATGCGGGTTGGTGATTTCAGACTTTATAGTCCAGGTTTCCTCAAGATGTTTTCCTTCACCTTTTTATCAGCCATTGGTGTCTAAGATTTACCTAGAAAGTACATACAAACTTAGAAAAGTTGCATTGGTACTTGCCTGACCTGGAATCGAACCCACACCCTCATACTCGAGAGGTTGGTTCTTTACTCACTAGGCCACCACGACTATAGAAGAACTCGACTACTTTTGTGGAAATAAAGTTTTCATTCACGTTAATCACTTTGTTAAGAGCTCTAAGAACCCATCTTAGAATAACAATTTAAAATTAATAGAAATAATTCTTAATACCAAACTACCTTTTAAACGTCATATCTTCTAAATCAACTTTCATCATTTTCCCATTCTACCAGGAGCTCATAACACCAAAAAAGCCTTTCAAAACTCAAGCATAACTCCAAAGACATTCCATATAAACGCAATTGGCCAGTAACAATAACACTATGGCAATGAAAATAAAAACGCCCTCTGGAACAGCCAAGAGCCTTCCAAAGGAGATTTGGAGCCATAAAAATAAAATAAACGCCCTACTCCCATATTGCATTACAAGAGCAGATGCGAATTTGTACCGTTTTTAGAGATAACCTGAGGATTGCTATTTTTATGGTTAGCTGGGTCTAGGGACGTTTCTGTAGATGAACTGCTATGATATTTGTAAAAAAGTTTATCGTAACACGATCTGTTTTCTGCGGAAATGAACTTACAGAATAAAAGTGGTTAGATTTTCTGTAATACAAATAAACCATTGAAATAAATAAGCCATTTTTTGATAAAAAAAAGGGATTTTGTGTAGACTTGCCCGATAAACTTTAAAGTTCCGACAATCAGTTTAAACTTATATCGGGGCTGACAATGACATGGTATCATTTGAAAAAGGATACTACACAGACATCAACAATTAATGCAATTTAACCTTACATCTTGTCAGGTCATGAACTCCGAAACATAATTGCATTTAAGAATATTCCACTATCTCACAACGAATTCTAAGAACGTCTTTCGCCCATAACCTTAGCGTTTGAAGACAAGGCGCAATTAGTGTATGTTAATAGGGTTTCAGCATTTAAAGTTCCGATAATAGAATGATTGTAGCGACTCGATCCTGGCTAACAAATTCACCTTTGTCCGTACTTTCCAGACGGTGTCGTTTGAACATAGAGCGGTGAAGCGGGGTGTGGGGTACAAGATTACAGCGATTTTTATGTTCTTCTCGTAGATAGATAGATAAAATAAACATGTAGATACGCTTTAGATACATCAAATATAGTTTGATCTTACCAAATAGCGGAAACAATTTTTGGAAAATCTTCGAACAGTTTCACCCTCTGAGCTCTATAGAATGTCCACTCCTAATATAACCCATTTTTTAGATTTCTAAATGGACCTGTTGCAGGTGGCTTTAATAATAATAGGCCAATAATCAATACAGAAAAGTTTAACTACTTGATCTTAAACAAACTTTTCAAATCACTTGATGGCGAACTAATTATGGTGGAATAAGGTCCTTTAACTTTTCCATTGCAGGTTTTTTTTTGTAGCGATTCTCTGCCACAACAACCTCCTCATGACGCCCCGCTTGCTCTCATCCCTTGTCCCTTCAAAGCAGCAAAGTTCATCAGTGTCTGGCGGTAACGTCGTTATGAACTCAATCAGGGCGCATTGACGACACGACGTAAGCTCAACTCGATTATGTTACATTATTCACGCTTTACCCCCCCTCTCACCCCCTCCCGCACTTAGCAGACCCTCAGAAGACTATTAATGTGCCCAAATTAAGGATTGAAAGTTGCACTATCAGGTTTCAAGTCTGATTCATCAATGATTTGGTAGTCATCAGAATTTTTTGGGACCGTTTTTTTCGTCAGGTGTTTGGTAAGTTGCAATCTTGCGTTTTACATTTTCAAGCTCATTTGTAATTTTATTTTATAGATAACTCGATAATTTTGCAATGTCAAAGATTTTTATCAATATAAGGCCTGGCAAGCAGTGCCATTTTTTATCGCATGTTAGTTTGTCACAGAATTACATACGAGGCAAGAACATGCGCACTGCTTTAACTGATATTTGCTAATGTACCATGATTATATGTAAAATCGTGTCGAATGCTGGTCTTAAAACCAAGATTTTACAATGGGATTCTGATGGAATGGATGATAAAATTAGTAGTTCTGTTGCCGCTATTAAAACAAATGCTGAAACCTAGAATACAATAAATATTTTTGGGGGCTCCCATATAACAAACGTTTTATAGAAAACTAGCTTCTGCCAGCGGTTTCACCCGCATCCCGTGGGAACTACTTCCCGTACCGGGATAAAAAGTAGCCTATAGCCTTCCTCGATAAATGGGCTATCTAACACTGAAAGAAATTTTCAAATCGGACCAGTAGTTCCTGAGATTAGCGCGTTCAAACAAACAAACAAACAAACAAACTCTTTAGCTTTATAATATTAGTATAGATGGGTTTTTGTACGCTAGTCGGAGTCGTACTTGGCCAGTACGACTCCGACTAGCGTCCGCGCGGAATGTGTCGCGCGTCTATGCTTGCTTTTCTACCCGCGACAAATATCCGCCAGTGTGAAAGCATTATAAGTTTGACGGTCATCGCGCGTACCTGACAGATTTTACAATGGGATCTGAACTGTCACAAGGGGTTCTGATAATCCATACGATTAAAGTAAGAAAATACTTAACACTAATCTTCCTTACAACAAAAGTCACTCCACACACGCAACAACCCAAAATCACAAACCATTGTCAACGTCAAATCTCACATCAAATTAATTAAACATTGACCATTTTAACTAGATCCCTTAAAACTTACAAACGTCCTCTTCTAAGACGTGATTTGCAACAACCAAGAAGGGTGAGGAAGGTCAAAACATGCTGGTAGCTGCATTTAGTATTCCGTTCGGTCAATATGCACACCCTTGAATTATTTAGTAACCACTAAATATACATACATAGTTAATATCTGAGGGATAGGGGACAATATTTAGGTAGCAAATACTGCGTAGGGTTGTATAAAGGGAATGCGTGACTCGGATTGCCTTCACCGGATTCCCTGTTATGCGATTAGGGAAATACCTGGCTTAGGCACGAATGAATCGTTTGAAATGCGTGGAACTGTTGCTATGTCGGATGTAATTGAGTGTTTGTTTTGATGTACCTTGTGTATTCTGGGAGTTCATTAGAGGCCAGATCCTTTGAAAAATAAGCGACAAGTTTTGCTCAAGGAAGTAGTTGTTTGACATAAACCTCATAGAAACACAGATATATTTCAAAGCCTTTCTATAATGGAGTTTTTTGCCTATTCTTCTTTATAAGAAGACAGTGTCCTGATATACATAAGAGCTTGTGAAGGTGATAATAAATATTTTTGATTTGGCAAGACTTATTTTTCTTAAAACTGATTTATCATTGCCAGAAATTATGGTTCTTGGTGTGTCTATAATATAGATCTAACTAAACCGTTTTGCATCCTGATCACGATGCACACATGATACAATATTGCATTCCAGGCTGTCACTACCGAATAACAGAGAATAAATAAATACACGTAACTAGATACATTGCTTATTTAGCGCCCCACGTATACAAAAGGGTTACCTGAGATGGGAATGTAACAGAATTACCGAGTCCCTCATCAGAGCTAATCACGCCATTACCTGTTCCGAATACGTTATGAACTGTTCCGATACCGAACGATGTATTATAACAGTGAACGTTCCGCTAAAATTTATCGAATTACAGGCTTAGAGGTAAATGGGGTCTCTAATTTTTTATATATGGGTAAGTAAATGTTATGTTCCATTAATTTTTATTATTTTTAATGTCAATTTAAAGGAAAATTGAAAATTTTGTTGTTCCGTGGATATTGGACGTCCAATGTAAAATAGAGGATCTGATTTTGTATAGATGACCAAAACTTAATCTATAAGAAAGGTGAAGTTACATACATGTTAAAACATAATGAAATTTTAAAAGAAGCCAAATTAATTCTGGTTTGTTCATCTGGGTAAGATACCCTCGAGGTGCGAGTGAAACCACAAAATTAGTAGGTCCATTCAATCCAAGGGGTGTGATAATCCCTATTCACATAGAAAAGATCAGAGCCCCAATACTGGAATTATTAACCTCCACGAATAGAAACCTCATTAGTCAAATTAGATTCCATTTTTCTTATCCATAAAGAAGTATGAAAATTTAGAATTCTTTTGATGCATTCAACTCCAGTTCGGTGTAGAAAGCACCCTTACAAATAAAATAATGGGGTGCCATGAGGGGTGTAATTTACAGGATTTTCCCTTTCATTTTAAGATGATTTTGGCGGAGGGGCGATTGGCGTGACTTGCCGAAGGGGTTTGCACAGACTTAGGCAAAGTATTTCGACGGGGTTTTCTTAAGTCTGGAGATTTTAAGTCCTTCGTTGACGGTGTTTTGGGTTCAAGTTTTGAGACGACAATAGCTACTTAACTGCAGTTATTGACTAGATTTTTTCTATTTTTCTTGCGTTGGAGATTTTTTGGAGAAAGGGTTAGTTTTTAAATTGTCGTCCTTCGTAGTATGAGTATATGGTAGCAATGAACTTTCTTGATTAATAAAATAAAAGTGGTTCTGTACTTTTACTACCAACTGAAAAGATCTAAGTCAGTAAATTCAAGATATTGTTCCAGTACCTAACGTCATTTCTAATATTTATAACTCTATGGCATCTAGGGGAGTGCGTTTAATAACACTGAAGGCTGAACTGATTTATTGTCCTCAAAGGCGATAACATTACACGCATTTGTGCACAACTATTGTGGCATCATTACCTTCATCAGATGGAAGACTTCCATTTTTCTATATCATTTTCGCATGCCTAACGTTCATCATCCTCCGAGCCTTTGTCCCAACTATGTTGGGGTCGGCTTCCAGTCTAACCGGATTTAACTGAGTATCAGTGCTTTACAAGGAGCGACTGCCCTATCTGACCCCTTCAACCCAGTTACCCGAGCAACCCAGACTCACTGGCTTCTGACTACCCGTAATGACTGCCAAGGATGTTCAGTGACAGCCGGGACCTACAGTTTAACGTGCCATTAGAAACACAGTCATTGGTGTCTAAGATATACTTAGAAAGTACATACAAACAAACTTAGAAAAGTTGCATTGGTTGACCTGGAATCGAACCCGCGCCTTCATACTCGAGAGGTTGGTTCTTTGCCCATGCCTAACGTTATCATCCATTACAAGCTGCACTCAGAGAACATTTATGAAAATAATGTACGTCTAGGTAATTCTTTATACTTAACAACTGATCCAAATATGTTCTACTAGCTTTTGCCCGCGACTTCGTTTGCGTGGAATAGTGGCATCCGGCAGATTTTTGGTTTGAACAATAGATGGCGCTGTATGTCCGGAATAAATAGTATTTTTTATTTTTATTTTTTGTAATAAAAAACTATCCTATGTCCGTCTCCTGGCTCTGAACTACCTCCCTGACAGTTTTCAGCTAAATCGGTTCAGCCGTTCTTGAGTTATAAGTGGAGTAACTAACACGACTTTCTTTTATATACCTCTATATAGAAGAGAAGATGAAAGCCGAGGCCTACAGTCATTGGTATCCAAGTTATACTTATAAAGTACATACAAACTTAGAAAAGGTACATGACATATAACTACTAAGACTATCACTAAATTAAGAATTAACTCTTAAAAAGACCAGTTAGCCAAATGAAAACGAATTAATGCGGGAATTGTAATGTAGGTGGTCGCCAAGTGTTGCTAAAAGTACCTACAGCACATTAATTTTGTAGGTTATTCCTTCCAATTGCGGCAACAAAGCAATTTACCTCGGAAGTTGTAACAATATCCTTAAGTTAAAAACTACACTTTTTTGGCAGGCACTGACAAAAAAAATGCAATCCAAAAAAACTGCAAATCACTTTACCATTGACAGTGTGACAACCAAAAAATAAATAAAAAAAAGCCCTTCGTTTGCTTTACTTTTATTTAACCGACCGCAACAAAACGGACAGTCGTGTAATTGTTTTTCATTGCTCAGTAATTGACTTGTGGTGGTCGTCGATAAATGTTTTTGCATTTAATCGCCCGCAATTCGGGGGTGAGAAATTTTGTCCACGGCGCTCCCGTGTTTGGGACACTGTGCATTCATTTAACTTCAGCGTGATAAATGAGATTGTGTTTTTTTATTTAAAAATAAAACAATTTGCTTGTTTCAAAAGTAAATTTGCCTTTTTTCGGTGATTGGTTAAATAAATGAATGTAGCAATTATATGAGCTTAATATCGACGCTTCAGTCTCCGTTTGTGAATTTAAAATGAGCCGATTAAACGTGCTCCGGCAATATAAGGGCTTAATTTCTTTGTGCACTCTTTATTATTTTATGTTTTTTTTGTCCATTTTTAAGTATTCTTTTGTTTTTAACATGTTTAAGGACATTATTTTATTAACAGTTATTATTTTTTGAGAATTTCATTTCACACACTCTTTATATACCTATGAACTTTAAGTGATATAAGCGAATTGCTCTAAGCTAGACTTGATGACGAGATAAAAAACCCATCAACAGCCACAGGCCATTGAAAAATCGGAATTGTAAAGCAATTGTTTCTCAATTCAACACATTTTTTGTCCAAATAAACACCATCATTTGGAACCCAGTGCAATTCCTAACATTCCCTTTACAGGTAAGAACAGATGTTAGGCGCGATCCATTGTCTCTGAGCAATAAATTCTATAGACCACCATACACGGTGGGGACAATGTGGAATTATAGTCTATGGTTTACATAGATCTCTCACCTAGGAAAGGATATCGGAAACATTGCTGCATTAACTAGATTAGGGTAGTTTATTGTTTTGTAAGTAAATGGACTTGTGGATTTTTTGGATGGGTGCTTACTCTTTGTTGTTTATTTAAAAGATATGTGTGTGTTGTTGTCAAGTCGTGGTGGCCTAGTGGGCAAAGAACCAACCTCTCGAGTATGAGGGCGCGGGTTCGATTCCAGTCAGGCAAGTACCAATGCAACTTTTCTAAGTTTGTATGTACTTTCTAAGTATATCTTAGACACCAATGACTGTGTTTCGGATGGCACGTTAAACTGTAGGTCCCGGCTGTCGTTGAACATCCTTGGCAGTCGTTACGGGTAGTTAGAAGCCAGTAAGGCTGACACCAGTCTAACCAAGGGGGGTCTGGGTTGAGGAGGTCAGATAGGCAGTCGCTTCTTGTAAAGCACTGGTACTCAGCTGAATCCGGTTAGACTAGAAGCCGACCCCAACATAGTTTGGGAAAAGGCTCGGTGGACGGTGGACGGTGTTGTAGTCAATGTATGTGACTAAAGTTTAATTTCAGTTGAATTGCGAATAAAGAAGTCAGAGAGTAATCTCTCACTTCTTTAAGCTGTGCCGTAGGGTCCATATTGTTTCTAGATTGTAAAATGTAGGTACCACTTGTATAACATATGGAATGCTAATAAATGCTTGAGTATTGAGTATTGAGTTACTGTTACTGTTACTGTTACAGCCTTTTTATCGTCCCACTGCTGGGCACAGGCCTCTTCTCACATGGAGAAGGATTGAGCATTGATCACCACGCTTGCTCAATGCGGGTTGGTGATTTCAGACTTTATAGTCCAGGTTTCCTCAAGATGTTTTCCTTCACCTTTTTATCAGCCATTGGTGTCCAAGATATACTTAGAAAGTACATACAAACTTAGAAAAGTTGCATTGGTACTTGCCTGACCTGGAATCGAACCCGCGCCCTCATACTCGAGAGGATGGTTCTTTACCCACTAGGCCACCACGACTTTTTTTTTTATTAAAGTATTGAGTATTACAACCTATTTTAAAGGAAAAAATGCTGTTAAAAATTATTAGTTATTACCGGTTATTATTTCATAACATCCAGTTTACCTTCGCATCTAAGACTTCAAAACCTTTCATCTCCCAACTTAAAAATATATGTATACTTAACAACAAAAATCATAACATTCATGAAAAGGGCGTAAAACATCTCGCCTAAGACACAATCCTTTCATCTTTTGATGGGCAGAAGTTCCTTTGACGCCCTCAATGCCAGGAGAAATGAGCTCACCTTTTAAGGACACCTTAGAAGGATGCGTCTTAAGGACAGGACAAATAGAAAAGCGTGTCAGCCTTGTGTCAGCGGAGATTTCTTGAAAGAAGTCTTGGTGAACTGTCAAATGGTGAGAAAAATGAGTATGTGGTCGTTATTCGTCATGAACGCACGACGTAAAGACTAATATAATAGGTAATGAATGAATTGATAGTAAATTTTTGGGTATGGTTAAAATTATATGAAAAAAAAAATTGATGACAAAGATGATAGGAGCATAAGAACGTATTTTTTTACGATGAAGGCGACAGTGACACAAGTGTGAACGAATGATTTTCCAATTAATATTATCAAACCCGCCGAAATAGTAAAAAAATAATTGTTAAAATCCCTATAATAAAGAAAGAAAGAAAAATATTTATATAGTTTTTACTTAACTTCTATATAGCTAAACTATAACTCCACAAAAACCAGACTAAAACAACTATTTAGAACTGAACCCGAGTTAAAATTAGCTAGTTAATTTTCTTGTTATCCCTTCAAACCTGAACTTTGACCACAATAGTTCGGCTGTTTTCAGTTGTTCAAAATTCAACTAGTTCATTGTTAGTTTTGTTAAACGATTAGATTTTCATGAACTACTTTGGTGTAGTTATCATAAAGGCGACTGCCGTCATCGGATTTTTATTTTATTTATTTAGAAATTTTTGTACACTCACACAATAAAGAAAGACGACAGGAAAGAAAGAATTTACAAAAGTAATGTAGGTAATAAACCGTCACCAGGTATTTTTGTATCGGGCTAAGTAGAAGACTCTTCAAGAATCTATGTGTGTTTAAACCAACCGAACACCATACATTGTACGAATCGAGCGGTGTTGAGCGAAAAATCCGCAAGTGTGTAAGGGCTTATGCATTAAGTCGGTTTACATGGTACTTTTGAGTATCTGTGACTCACGGCCAGTTTCTTCATCAAACATAAAAGTCAAAGTAATGTCTAAAGTAAAAGTAACTGTCAAATTCGTTGTTTCAAGGCTAAAGTGACAGCAAAACTAATAGAAAAAGCGAATTTGGCCGTTACTTTTACTTTAGACATTACTTTGATTTTTACTTTGGATTTTACTTTTGATGAAGAAATTGGCTGTTAGTTTCTGTTCTATCACCGACTTAACTTCTATCATCTTCTTTTAAGCAGTTTATAAATTGAACAATTATGACACGACCACGGCATTCAAAAACCGCATCTAAGGGTATCAACACTTTAAACTTAAGCCCCTTTTAGGTACTGAAGGTCCCTGCAATAAATCATTTTCCAAAAACCTTGGGTTTAAAGTTTTTGAAACAAAATTCAGTTTGGCCACAATAGCGATGAGTCGCTGCCAATTAATTGCGCGGGAAGTCAACAAGGACGTTTGATTTTCATCAGTGTACACATTTTGGGGAGTTTTGGAAAATATTTTGGGGTCAAACAATACTGCAGTTTTTTTTTGTTAAAAAAGGTATGGAAGAGAGCACATGGTAATGGAATAAAACTATTCAATGCTTTTCTCATGTTACTTAATCGATTTATTTATTATTAAAAAATATATATTATATATGTATATATGTCTGTGCCTTTTCCCTGTTATGGGAATAGCTGTTTCTCGGCCTTTAGAGTATTCCAACACATGGTACACTATGTAGTTATCATAGAATTGTAACTAGAAAAATAAAAAAAAATTGTTTTACTCTTTTTGATAACAGCAAAATCAGCAAGAACAGGATAGTGCATGAACTAATTTATTTATATGTATGTGATTAAGCTTTATATGAATCTATGACGGCGTTCTCTCCGTGAAGATAATCATTAAAAAATTATGCAGAATATTATCCCTAGCAGGCATACCAAAAGAAAAAAAATAAAATACACTCCGTCAATTTACGCCTAATACGTACAAACACTGGCGTTCTCCGAAAGCTTCAAAATTTACAAGTTAAGTAAAGTATTTTCAAAACATGACAGAGTTTGATCGCTTCAATGGCTCGCCGGGATCTGCTATTAGCGAAATACCACAAAAGTTGTTTAAGAGTACCCGCAAACTGGAAACTAAACTGTCGGCCGACAGTTGGTCCCGATGGTTGGTTAATCGGTCTGGTCATCATCGCCCAAGTCTTTTCCCAACTATGTTGGGGACGGCTTCCAGTCTAACCGGATGCAGTTCCAGTGCTTTACAGGGAGCGACTGCCTGTCTGACCTTCTAAACCCAGTTAACCAAGCAATGCAATACCCCTTGCTAAAACGGATGGGTTGTCAGACTTACTGGCTTCTGACTACCCTTAACGACTGCCAAAGATGTTCAATGACAGCCGAGACCTACAGTTTAACACGCCATACGAAACACAGGTTTTAGTCCGTCTTATACCGGCCAAATACCTGATCGTTGTTATGTGGGCACTCCCATACATTTCAGTATTTATCAAGCTCCCGATCAAACTATCGGCCGACTAAAAGTTTGCAGTATGCGAATACTCTAAACTTCACTCTGGAATACATAATGGGTGGGGAATTGCCTTTTAAGTATCATGGCGCTTCCTCTTTCAATATTTTGAAAATGCTTTTGTGATTATTTTGTTTAATTATCACGTAAAATTTTCTCTGAATACCTCGTTGAGCTAAGGTTTATTAATTGTTTGCGAAGCGGAAAGCCTTGAGTTTAGTTCATGAAAAATCATCATCAAGTTGGGTATTTCTATGCACTTCGCGCATATTCGCGTGATTCTTCAGGTATTCACAAGTAGCCATATTAATTTACATGTGTCGTTTGATCCTTATTACTTTAAATATAAAACGACTAGCCTCTGCCAGCGGTTTCACCCGCATCCCGTGTTAACTACTTCCCGTACCGGGATAAAAAGTAGCCTATAGCCTTCCTCGATAAATGGGCTATCTAACACTGAAAGAAATTTTCAAATCGGACCAGTAGTTCCTGAGATTAGCGCGTTCAAACAAACAAACAAACAAACTCTTTAGCTTTATAATATACTAGCTGTTGCCCGCGACTTCGTCTGCGTGGGTATAGAATTGTCAAAATACTATTTATCTCGTAGGTTTATTGTGTGTAGGTATATGTATTTGTGGCCATTTATCATCATCATCACCCCCCTGCCCTTATCCCAATTTTATTTGGGGTCGTTATTATGTTTTCTCTTTCCATACTCTTCTATCTGCCGTCGTCTCTCATGTGTGACCATTTATATTTAAATGAAAGAAGTAAAGTTTGTGACTTTGTGGAAATCTCTGGACCTGGCCTGGGCATTTGCAACACGTTGCATGGCATCCTGGAAAGTTACATAATTCTCAGCCATCAGTTTGACTTGTTCATTAGAGAATGCAGTCTTCTGTCAGCGACAATGTGATTGTACTGATTCCGCTATGGGTGCAGCGTGAGGGAGTGTTAGGCTTTGGCCCTGGTGGGCCTCACTGGGGTTTGCTGAATCTCCTAAAGGGGCACGCGCATCGCTGACACGGGTCTCCTAGGACCCGGATGGTCGATGACCAACTCAAAACTCATCTCCCACGCCTATGGTGGCCAGGAGTCGTCTTACAACACCCAGCTCTCGTAAAGCAGTGGCTGAGATGAGAGGTGGGAACTTTCAGTCGTTCCGCCGCCTCATTCTTTGTCATCCCATTTCTTCTCACCCCAGACCTTGGCTTGAATCAGAGCCGGGTACGATAGTTCGTACAGTCCACACAGTGGTGATAGCCGGGCGCCATCTCCATGAGATCAGAGTTGGGAATATATGTTTTCAAAAAATAATTGTACATTTAGCGAAAACACGTTTTATAGCAATTCTGTCTTTGTAACTGAATGATATCAATGATGTAAACGTAGATATATATAAAAGGTGTTTTTTTAGACTCAGCTCGGGTCTGACTGTGACTGTTCGTAATCGTGAACAGTGTATTAGGATCAGAAGTTGAAAGCAAGTTTCTCTCTGGTATGCGACGCATAATTTGTACGTTTTCAGGCGCGATAAAGAGGTATTTCTATCTGCACTTTGTGCCTAGGCCTGTTTCTAAAGCTACAGAAACTTACCATAACTCACGCTTAGCAGCGCTTGCGAAAGACAGATTTTTCTCCTTTCTTCTAGGATCCATAAGCGTTACATGTTTTGAAAAAATATTTAAGGTTTACTTACTACTACTAATTTAACGTAAGTTGCTTTTAAGCCTTCACATTAATAGAAGATAAGCTAAAATAAAACCCCAGCTCAATTTGTTTATGAAAAAATGCACAACTCCGTCTATGACTTGACTTTAAATGATAATTATTGTTCCGCTAATGTTTTTCTACCTTGCTGCTTTGTCAAATTTGTTGTATTTTATATACCACAGATGGAGCCGCTTTGACCGTGGCTGAATAATTTTACCCCTGTTGACCGGGATAAAAAGTAGCCTATATGTTAATCCAGGGTATCACCTATCTAAATAAAAAAAATTCAATCAAATCTGTCCAGCCGTTTTTGCGTGATTGAATAACAAACATACATCCATACATTCTCACAAACTTTGACATTTATAATATAAGTAAAGTGAGATTTTGTCAAGGAGTACGGTAGACTCGATCGAAACCTTATAGGTATGAATAACAAAACATAAAGAAATATTGATTTTGAATCGACAACATATATCCGCAAAATTCGGATTATGGAGAATTTCGTTAAATTCCAATGGTCCTGACAGACAAAGCGCCGTATGATAGCCATATTTGTCAATAGATATAGATAACAGTAGATAGATCGACCATTATGTGATTTCTTATGAAGCCAAAAACGAAACACTTTTTTATGTAGAAGTTATAGTATTTAGAGTTACGTATTAGTATTTAGCGTTTCTTAATTTTTGGAATCAATTCATAGAAAATGTTAAACATTTTTCAAAGTATCGCTTGTTTTGTTACTAAAATTTGTCTTTAACACATTCGGGGGCCAGCTACATGCCTCTACAGTTTTTGGACTCTTATCCCATAAAATTATGTGTCACCTATTGCCTATCTATCAAACGGTAGTGGGTTTCTAAATCTATGACAGCATCCATGATAAATGGATAGAAACCTGCGTACAAATAAAAAAAACCGGCCAAGTGTGAGTCAGACTCGCGCACGAAGGGTTCCGTACCATTATTTATAAATCGGACAAAAAAATCACGTTTTTGAATCGGAGCCCCCCAAAATATTTATTACATTCTAGTTTTCAGTATTTTTGTTGTTATAGCGGCAATAAAAATACATCATTTGTGAAAATTTTAGCTCTCTAACTATCACGGTTCCTTAGATGCAGCCTGGTGACAGACGGACAGGCAGACGGACGGACAGACGGACGGACGGACGGACAGACAGAGGAGCGAAAACAATAGAGTCCCGTTTTATCCTTAGGGTACGGAACCCTAAAAACAAAAAAAATACAGGATTCAGAAAAAGAAACAGCAAAACTCAAAAGAGGCCGTCTATACTAATTTAACAAAATATTAATAAAATACGATTTATCCCTGTTGACCGGGATAAAAAGTAGCCTATGTGTTAATCCAGGGTATAACCTATCTACATACCAAATTTCAACCAAATCGGTCCAGCCGTTTTTGCGTGATTGAATAACAAACATACATCCATACATTCTCACAAACATTCACGTTTATAATATATGTAGGATGTAGGATGTAGGATGTAGGATGTAGGATTATTAGTATGTGGGTCTTTGTAAGCACTGCCGTCCACTAACTAAAAGGCCGTTAAGCCACAGTTGGTCGTTTTTCACTTTTTAATGTAGTCTTATACAAAAAAAGTCGTGGTGGCCTAGTGGGCAAAGAACCAACCTCTCGAGTATGAGGGCGCGGGTTCGATTCCAGGTCAGACAAGTACCAATGCAACTTTTCTAAGTTTGTATGTACTTTCTAAGTAAATCTTAGACATCAATGACTGTGTTTCGGATGGCACGTTAAACTGTAGGTCCCGGCTGTCATTGAACATCCTTGGCAGTCGTTACGGGTAGTCAGAAGCCAGTAAGTCTGACACCAGTCTAACCAAGGGGTATCGGGTTGCCCGGGTAACTGGGTTGAGGAGGTCAGATAGGCAGTCGCTTCTTGTAAAGCACTGGTACTCAGCTGAATCCGGTTAGACTGGAAGCCGACCCCAACATAGTTGGGAAAAGGCTCGGAGGATGATGAGGATGTTATACAACTTTCGATGCTCTATCTTTTGCTGTAAGAATCATTTTTCTATGATTTTTAGTTTTAGAGATACAGAATATTGCTGAGCAGTTAAACCACATAAATTTCGTTACTCCCTTAATTAAAAAGCGGCTAAGCCACAATACTTCTCTAGAAAGACGTTAACATACTTTAACGGCAAATTGATGTATAATTTTTTTCTAAATTTACTTAACTAAATGTACGTTATGTAGTCATGCTTGACTAAAACGCAGCTAAGCGTCTTTAACTACCTAAATGTATTGTGTCATACAAATAACTATAAAGAAAAACTACACTAGAAAGCAGTTATACACCAATAGCGGCTTTTAAGTTATGTATTGAAATTGATGTTAGCTAAATATCAATCGCTAGAGAGCAGCTAAACGACTATACTAGACTAAAAAGCAGTTAAACGCTCGTGATTTGCGTTTGCGTTTGACCAGCTCAGGCTATAATTCCTGCCTTTTCACTTCGGATGCTCGTAGCGGACGGCCTTGCGGCGCATCTCTTGATTTTTGGCGCCACAATTACGAGAATGGCGCAAAATTAAATGAGTGCTTATTACAGCTTTTTACTTAAATTTCGAGATATCCTATCAATCAATTTGTGGCTTGATAATTGTACATCTCAAAATAAAAACTGGTTATTGTTTTATATGCTAATCAACCTCATCGATAGTGACTTTTTGTGACGATTTGTGATCGGCACTGCTAACTTAAATTTGTTTTGTCGCAGCCCAAAGTTCTCATACTCCTCTAAACTGGGTTTTTTTAAGAGAAAGGGATATTTTAAACCGCATGGGTATAATATCTAAGCAATAGAACGCTTTACATGAAAATACGAAACTCTTAACATTGCCATTAATCATCAGTATAGACCATTTAGAGCAGGTGAACATTTTATCAAATACTCATAGTTTTTTCAAAAATGTTTGATTTTACAGAAAGGTACATTAATAATTAATTAAAACTGCATTATCAGTTTTCTAAAAATCACGTCAAAACCTTTTCAAAACGAAGACGAACTTTCTACCAGGAATTAGTCCAATACGAGGTTTAACCAGTTTCTTAGCAATTCTACAAAATTCAAATTTAGAATATACTCTCACGCATGCTTGGCTAACCCTTTTGATGCTAGTAACATACTACAGTCATTAAAATCCTTTGGAATACTGGCAAAGTCCTTAAAACCAAGATTTCGCATAGGTGCCCGGTTTTTTTGCAAAAGAGTTTTATTAAATATTTTTGTTTACTTTACTTAATTTTGATAATACTACACGAGTGTTACTAGGTATAATTGCTTATTTACCTAATCTGATTTACTCATTTTGTTAAAGTTTTATTAGTATTTAAGCATAAAAAATGGCTGAATTTATATTTTTTTTATATAAAGTCATTATGACGTCATGTTGTTACACACAATTATATTATTTCAACTTTGCAATTATTAATCTTTGATTGTGATATGTTTATTTCGTATGCATAAGAATTTGAAACAAATTTGTGTCATGTGCCATGAAGCTTTCAAAAACGATACTTACATGTTTTGGGTATTTTTATAATATAATTATAATATATTTTTTCCTATGGTTTCGCGAATACTGATAATTATTAAAGATGTAATTGTGATCTCATTACTGAATAAGACACACACATTACTGAATAACATTATTTTATAATGTTTAATTAAAATTAAAGTCGTGGTGGCGTAGTGGAAATCGTGGTGGCCTAATGGAAGTCGTGGTAGCCTAGTGGGTAAAGAACCAACCTCTCAAGTATGAGGGTTGAGGGTTCGATTCCAAATCAGGCAAGTACCAATGCAATTTTTCTAAGTTTGTATGTACTTTCTAAGTATATCTTGACACCAATGACTGTGTTTCGGATGGCACGTTAAATTGTAGGTCCCGGCTGTTACGGGTAGTCAGAAGCCAGAAAGTCTGACACCAGTCTAACCAAGGGATATTGGGTTGCCCGGGAAACTGGTTTGAGGAGGTCAGATAGGCAGTCGTTCTTTGTAATTCTGGTATTCAGCTGAATCCGGTTAGACTGGAAGCCGACCCCAATATAGTTGGGAAAAGGCTCGAGATGACGTTTAGTTAAAATTAAACTATTTGTTAAATTCCTACACAAAATAAAATTAGACGTACTGGTCTATTATTTTTTATTAATAAATAAAGTGCTGATTTTCATAGAATAGTTTTTAACTTCTCAACTTTTTACCCGCAAGTGCTTATTTAAAAGGCAGTTAATTGCGAGCGAGATATCTTTAACTGCCTTCTAGTTAAGCAATAGGAGAAGCAGTATAAAAATATGTTTTACAATACCGAGCTTAAAAGTGGTTAAAATCCCATAACTGCTTTCTAAGTAAGCAAAGTTAGTTTTCCCAGTATTAGTTACTAGACTATAAGTCTGTTAAAATCCTTTAACTGCTATATAACTAAGTATATTTTGATAACTTTTACTATAAGTACAAGACGTGGCAGCTACAAGAAATTGCTTTACTATAAGGCAGTTAAGGTATGGTTAGCGGCCTTATAGTGCAGTATATTATGTAAAAATGACAAAAATTGCTTAGCTAACAGTTAGAAAATGAATTTAAATAAAATGTGATAAATATAAATGAATGAAATATATGACATATTGTGCAAAAAGACTATGCCTACGTATATAACTCGCAACCTTGTTCCTAGGTAGCATACTTTTCAAGAGACATCAATTCCCACTTATTTTTGCGTTATCTCGAAAACCACTTTTTGCACTTAGCTGCTTTTTAGTTAGTGGACGGCAGAGCAGCATTTGCTAAGATCCGATCACAGCAAACTTACTTCTTAATATTATGAGAGCTCAAACATTTTCAATGTTTATGTTATCTACCAAAAATGGTGAAATACTATGTTATGAAGAAGACACCTTTGAATAGGTATAGTGCATACCTTTGGTACTCGTAATACAAATGCGATTTTTTTCACATAATACGTATGAACCAACTTAGAAAAAAATGCATCTAATCTTAGCTAAAAATCAGTAGCCTTATCACGTGATAACCCATTCGTTATGTAGTCCTGACCACTTGTAATAACAGCTTGGTCTACATTGAAGTGCACTTAATTGCCGCAGCACCAGCTCAGCCAATATTGCTAGTATTGGTATTGATCGCCACTGTAATTACCTTTATAGGGCAATGAGAAAAGCGACTAAATGCAGAGTTCAATAATAATCAGGCTATAATTATTATGTACTCCCGTATGTTGCCCGGGTAACTGGGTTGAGGAGGTCAGATAGCCAATCGCTCCTTGTAAAACACTGGTACTCAGCTGCATACGTTTAGACTGAAAGCTGACCCCAACATACATATGAAGTTGGGAAAAGGATAGGGACATGATGAGGATATTATTTCTCTATTTCTCTATTTGTAGAGCCTTTTCTTTGAAGATGATGATGACCTTCAAGGACTTTAATATATGTCTTAGTGCAGTCATCAGGATTTTTATAAAAGTGGCCAGTTTTTTCATTTAAGCCGTTTCCAATTTATACTCGCAGGTAAAACTATAATTATTATTTTAGATTTAGGTATTACTTAACAATCTTGAATTGGTGTTGCATTCAAATGTACACATACTTCAAAACCAAAATATACATACCATTTAACTGATTGTTTTATATTTTTTTCTTACATTATATTGCAATTAATTTCTTTCCCGTGAAAATCAAGATTTTTTTCTTAACACTGGACACATTAAAGCGATCCTTCAAGCAAGAACCGTTTAACTCGGCCCACTGTAGATAAGTTGTGTTGTTATCCTCTCGGGGAGAGTAGTGCCCACATCTAGGGTCTGTTGCGTGAGTTCACAGTGCTGCCAAAACTCCTTATGAGGCCATTGAGTTGGAGGGGGAATTTGTGACCTTCTAGTGAATGAGGACTTGGAAAAAATAATTTATATTCCCATAGGTTTCGCATTGTTGAAGTATTTTTGTTTCACAATGATAGTGTATAACAATTATAAGCTAGTTCCGCTTGTTAACGCTAGATGGCGCTGTATCGTTTTATGCAAAAGCCGAATCGCAGTGTTAAGATTATCCGAAATCGAATGACCCTAACTGTGAATATGTTTTTACGTAGTGTTTTTACATTTGCCTATAAAGACTTTTTTTGATAAACGGTTTTCCTTAAAGCTGGACGCATTAAAGCGGTCCTTCAAGGAAGAACCGTTTAACTTGGTCCACTGTTAGATAAGTTGTGTTGTTATCCTCTCGGGGAGAGTAGTGTCCACATCTAGGGTCTGTTGCGTGAGTTCACAGTGCTGCCAAAACTCCTTGTTAGGCCATTAAGTTGGAGGGGTCATTTGATACCTTTAAATGAATCGGGACTTGGAAAATTTATATATATTTTTTTTATAATTACTTTAAAATATATTTCTATTTGTATAACATTTTCGATTATGCGCAAAATAAATTGCAACTGAAATCTAAGTACAAAAATCCCAGAAAAAGTTCAGCAAGGAGGTAATCCAATTGGATGCTCAGAACTAGACTAACGAAGGGATAGCAAAAGATCAACAACGCTTCGGAAAAAAGCAATGTACATAGCTCAAAATGTTGGAATTGGTACTGATCAATTGTATACCGACAGATCAATGACTTTATATCGTGACTTTGTATGATGTATTTTAAGTTTGCCAATTTTTATGAAGGAAGTATGTATTTAAAAAAAGCCTCGTTGGTCTAGCTGCCGCAAGCGCGGATGCTGAGCACGAGGTCTCGGGTTCGATTCCCGAGTCGGGCCGAAATCATTAAAAAAAAGAAACTTTTCATTTCGGCGTGACATTCTACAGAATATAACTTTTTTAAACCGTTAAACAAATTATATAATCAAGTTTACTAGTTACCCGCTATCTTTGTGGCCCAACATAAGTGTCGGCTGAACGCGCAATTTGCTGGGGTTATTAAATAAAGAACTTTTTTGTTTGCGACGAAAACTCGTTTCGGTAAACGTGACGAGAGGCAAGTTACGCGAAATTCAGTTTTAATGTAACTTTTTGTGTTAAACGTTAATAATATGCTGTTTTTCGCAGATTTGTGTGTTTGCTTTGTTCGGTAAAGTGAAATTTAATTTTTTGACGACTTTTGAAACGAGTTCCTGCTCTGAATCCCACGTGTGTATGTCTGTTTTAACATTTTCGCAGATTATTTATTTTTTTATTCATGGGGAGCAAGGAAATAATTAATTGTGAACGAACTTGTGATAGGTAGTATGGCTGAGTAATAGCAACAGTTTACGATACAAATGGTGGTCATTAGGTCCATACTTAAGAATCTAGGTAGCTATCAAAATATGTACAAAAATACTAAATAGCCCAGTCTCAAAAGAACCTAAAACAATTTAACAACATTCAGAGAAGATTCTTTCTTTTATAAAAAAACCTCCAAAAGAGATGATTTTATCAAATACGTTGTAACCCAAGCAGTTCATTCAATTTACTTTGCCAAAAAAAATCACCCCAAAGTCATCACAGGAGCCACAGTTTACAAAAATTCAATCAAAACTTTTGTGATGCTGTTGAAATTTTTAATCTACCAAATGAATTATTTTAGACTGTTCGGTTACAATTTTGTAGATATGATCGCACGGAGGAAGGAAAGATGGAAAGGTGGAGATACCATTAGGAAGGTAGGTCAGGCGCCTTCTTGTAGGTCAAGTGTGCGTGATCAGTAATTAGAACTATCGAAGCGTTCGGTTTCTTTGTCAAATCTAAATCAATCTTTGACAGATTTTTCTTGGTAGCTTGGTAGCTAGTAACGTTCCTAGTCCCCCGAACACCCGCTTTTTGGCGCGCTGCTAGGAGATTTTGCGTTATGACATCTCCGCTAGTCATTTTGTTCTCCATGTAGGATCCTTATATGAAGTTTAAAATGTTTAATAAGGGAACAGCGTGGGTTTATGTCGTTTCGTTTAATGCCGAATTTTGAGCTCAAATATGAGTACCGTGGAGTCAAGGATTTGTTTATTTCTGTTGGCTATGAAAGTCGTACCTGTGTTTTCTCTGATATTTGCTTTTTAGTGGTATCTGAGTAGGATGAGCGAAACACAAGTAGGCAAACGGGAAAACAGATGTTTTGAACGAGTTTCTCACTTAGATTGTATCATTTTTATACTGGATTTAAGAGTTTTGATAAACTTTTTCTCTTAATTTCACTGTATTAAATAATCTTAGTTTATAATGTTCCCATCTTACGAAATCTAATGAGCATTATACATATGTAGAAAAAATAATTATATCGACCTGATTAATAAAGCAATGTTTTCTTTTTAAATAGTAATTAACAACCACCACCAAACAGTCATTCATTCCTCCTCAGACACCAAGCCACCTTTGTACGGTCTTCCCAAAGCGACTAAACTTCAGTTACTCTGCGAATACCTCCATTGTTTCAGCAGCCCTTTGTGTCTACACCTGTATCGCAAGGGACCTTAGAGCAACTGTGGACGGTATTGGTCAGGTCAGTTAGGCTACGTTCATACAAGACGAATTGAAATATTTATCATACTGATAGCAGTCTTGTTTGTTTTCTGGCATGTTTCAATTCAAAAGCAATTATTCAGAACTGGCAGAAAATTAGCTCTTTGTGAATGTCAAAAAAATGAAATACCTCCCTAAACGTCCGCCCTTCAGACACCAAGATATCTGTACGGTCTTCCCAAAGCGACTTAACTTCAGTTACTCTGCGAATACCTCCATTGCAGAGTTGGGCAAAATTTAGTTAACTAATGATTGATGACTAATGATTGAATGTGTTAGTCATGATTGAAGACTAATGATTATTTAGTTTAATCACGAGGTGATGACTAATGATTGATTAGTTTTAATCTCAATCAAATAATCATGATTATGATTGATATTTTTTAATACCGCGTAAAGTAAAATATTTTTCTGCATCTTAAAAAAATACTGAATTGCACACAAAACGTTACTGTAGGCACAGTTTAAATATATGTAGAGCAGTTCGGAAACTACGAACAAACGTTCGAAACGGCTCACTCACACACCGACGAGGCTCCGAAGGGCCTCTCGCGGTGCTTCCAGTAACGCGTGTCAAGACGAGTGGTCGCGTTTAATTTAATTTTTTCTCCGAAAATGCTACGCGCGAACGATTTATTTATTGTTATTGTTATACTTATTATCGGTTCGCGTTCGTGGCCTAGTGGGTAAAGGACCAGCCTCTCTAGTATGAGGGCGCGGGTTCGATCCCAGGTCAGGCAAGTACCAATGCAACTTTTCTAAGCTTGTATGTACTTTCTAAGTATATCTTAGACACCATTGACTGTGTTTCGGATGGCACGTTAAACTGTAGGTCCCGGCTGTCATTGAACATCCTTGGCAGTCGTTACGGGTAGTCAGAAGCCAGTAAGTCTGACACCAGTCTAACCAAGGGGTATCGGGTTGCCCGGGTAACTGGGTTGAGGAGGTCAGATAGGCAGTCGCTTCTTGTAAAGCACTGGTACTCAGCTGAATCCGGTTAGACTGGAAGCCGACCCCAACATAGTTGGGAAAAAGGCTCGGAGGATGATATTGTTAGTACTTATCATCGTTATTATTCGATTTAAGGCCGCGATCATAATGAATTCGTGATCTTATAAATACTTATAAATCTATATTATATTTTAATTTAACTGTGATGCGGCGGTTATGAGGATATTTAAAGCCGATAGTGCAATAGTTGTAGAAAATCAAAGATGGCGGCCGAAATACGTATATTTTTTTTCGTCATAGGACACCCATCACCCATTTTCAAGATATTCGAGGGTGCTAAAAACGATAGTGCAGTCAAAACGTGAATCCAAGATGGCGGCTGTAACAGGTGTCATTTTTTTCGTCATGGGTGTCATTGTCATGGTATTTGAGGGTGCTAAAAACGATAGTGCAGTCAAAACGTGAATCCAAGATGGCGGCTGCAACAGGTATCATTTTTTTCGTCATGGGTGTTATTTTCATGGTATTTGAGGGTGCTAAAAACGATAGTGCAGTCAAAACGTAAATCCAAGATGGCGGCTGTAACAGGTGTAATTTTTTTCGTCATGGGTGTCATTTTCATGGTATTTGAGGGTGCTAAAAATGATAGTGCAGTCAAAACGTGAATCTAAGATGGCGGCTGCAACAGGTATCATTTTTTTCGTCATGGGTGTCATATTCATGGTATTTGAGGGTGCTAAAAACGATAGTGCAGTCAAAACGTGAATCCAAGATGGCGGCTGTAACAGGTGTCATTTTTTTCGTCATGGGTGTCATTTTCATGGTATTTGAGGGTGCTAAAAATGATAGTGCAGTCAAAACGTGAATCCAAGATGGCGGCTGCAACAGGTATCATTTTTTTCGTCATGGGTGTCATATTCATGGTATTTGAGGGTGCTTAAAACGATAGTGCAGTCAAAACGTGAATCCAAGATGGCGGCTGCAACAGGTATAATTTTTTTCGTCCTGGGTGTCATTTTCATGGTATTTGAGGGTGCTTAAATCGATAGTGCAGTCAAAATGTAATAATAAATAAACAAAGAATTTCGAACGTGTCGTAGCAGACGAAAATATTTTTCTGATAATTTGTAGATATTAATGAACAATAGGTATTTTTTATGTAATGGGTTTTTAATTACTATACCTATTCCAGCTGTTTAGGTAGTTAACTAAATACTTTTAATTTAAAAACTTAGTTTATAAATAAAGAACAGCTAAAAATAAATGTAAATACAATAACAACAATTACTTAATCAATTGGAAGATTATTTTAAGCAGTACCTAGTTTATTTGTTTAATAATTATGTATTTGTGTAAAAAGTCCTTGAGCCTTGTCCGCGCGCCATCGCGCGCGAGGAGGTGCGGCGACAACCGCGCGCCCGCTCCGACTAACGCCCGAAACATTTTCGTCCAACCTCGGCTCGCTCACTCCCGCCAAAACTTGCAAAGGTTACGCCACCGCAATTATAATAGTTACAGATTGCTATAATATAGTAATAACAAGTTGTTGTGTAAATATTATATGTTTTTCGGGTTCAAACTATCGTTTTTGTTGAGATTAACCGAAGCCATGAAATTACCTATTTAAATTGTATTGTAAGCCAGCCGTTCCCGAATGGGGTTCCGCGGAACCCTGAGGTTCCGTGACAGGCCCTCAGGGGTTCCGTGAAAAATTCAAGATTTCCATATGGTAAATCGTTTCACTTTTGACAATATTAAATTTTTATTCATTTTCAATTAAATTGTTTTAAATATTGCATTCCAAAATTCCATTTAAGCACCATGTAGGTGGGTACCACTCGGGAGAGTACGAGTTTGTGACAAGTGCGGGGGAAGGCTAAGGCAGCAGATAATTTAATTCCGTTTTTTACAAATTGTAGATTAACTTAATTCCTCCAGGTCTTCGGCAAAAGTAGGTAGCGAGTCGGACAAAAATCACCGCATTTTTTGGGCTTATTTCATCGCCAGGATTATACGTTTTCATATATTTGACAGGACGTGAAATGACGGCATACGAGTATTTCCAGTGGCTATTTTTACCATGAATCAAAGTGTGACATTATTTCCAATTTTTGCACCTCCGCGAATCCGAAAATTTCGCGCTCGCTTCGCTCGCGACTCCATGTTACCTGATGCTTTTATGTTCGTTTAATTGCTCAGGTACCCGATTAATTATCCGAAAAAATTTCGCGTCGAGGTTTCCTTTGATGTTTATTTTTTATTCCTCCGGTTCAGAAAAAGCAATAGCGCTTTCTTCGCATTTGCATTTGCTTTTTTGTGTGGATATTGTACTTTTGAGACCTTATTAATTTACAGTGGTTTTGTTTATTTTGTGTAGGTAATTAAACTAAAAAAAATTCGCGCTCGCTTCGCTCGCGATACCGGCTAGCCCTGAATGTCTTTCGGTGCTAGCGGGTGCTTGGAACTTCTTCTTTTAGTTATAAAATATCGCGCTCGCTCGCCTCGCACCTGTACAAACCCACGCTAGCCGTACCTAAGTGTATTTACGTCTTTAGTTTACTTCTTACATAAGCTAAGGTTCCGCCGAAAAATGGTGAAACGAAAAGGGTTCCGAAGCCAAAAGAATTCGGGAACCGCTGTTGTAAGCTATATAGGTAGTTATTCAAATTCGATGATTGATCACTACAGAACAAAAAAGAAAAAAAAAAACATCACCAATATCATTAAAAGTGACAACCCTATTGCTTCAACGGAGCGTAGGTAGTTATGTCCGCAAACAGGCTTAGTTTCCATACTTTCCATATCTTTACCGTGCTGTAGGTTAGGTTAGACTTTAGTGTTTTAGTGTAAAATTCAGTATTTTTTGGTGGTCAGATAAATACATGCCCCGGTAAAATACTTGTAAGGCACTAAGAGAAAATCAATCGTTTGATACAGGTGTAAGGTACAGCCCCTGAAAACTGAAACCATGGACTCAGACCATCATCCTAAGTAACGTACCGAAGGAATTTTTTCTCGAAAAAGAAAAATTTTGGCCTTTCTATACAAAATTAGCAGCGGACTTTAGTATTTTGTATGCAGAGTCAAAAAGTTTTTTCATTTCCGAACCTAATTCCTTCAGTACTTTACTCAAGATGATGGTCTGAGACTTCGGTCAGCTGATCCTTACACCCTGTCATCATCATCAGCCTATCGCAGTCCACTGCTGGACATAGGCCTCTCCAAGTGCACGCCACGGCTTTATGGTTCTGCACATTGAGGAATTTAGCCTACTGCTATCACGCTGGCCAGACGGGTTGATAGAGGGTTTTTTTTTCGAGTTTTCCTTCTCTCGCACGGTGTTCGGTGCATTTTTGACTCCATTAGTCGACTTCTACGACACCCACTGGAAGAAGGGGGTAGCGACATATGTATTCTTAAGCCGTCGCTACACCCTGTATGTGTAGTGTACCAACACCTGTGCATCGAGCTTAATCATACATTTCATGATTAAAACTAATGATTGATGATTAGCGATTAACGAATTTAGTCATGACTAATGATTGATCTCGTTAGTTATGATTAAATTAGTCATGACTAAATTAATCATGATTAGATCAATCATGATTGATCAATTGATTGAATAAATTAGTTGATTTGCCCAACTCTGCTCCATTGTTTCAGAAGTCCTTTGTGTCCACACCTTAGAGCAAGGGCAAGTCGCAAGGGACCTTAGAGCAACTGTGGACGGTATTGGTCAGGTCAGTTAGGATATGTTCACTCTATTTGGAATGAAAAATGTATTGTATTGATAGAAGTCTTGTTTGTTTGTGGGCACCTTCAAATTCAAACAGGCTGGAAAATTGCTGTAGTTTCTGTGTGTTTTTTACTGGAAGGAAGAAATAAAACCATATATATCCTACATCCTACATCCTACATCCTACATCCTACATCCTACATATATTATAAACGTGAATGTTTGTGAGAATGTATGGATGTATGTTTGTTATTCTTTCACGCAAAAACGGCTGGACCGATTTGGTTGAAATTTGGTATGTACATAGGTTATACCCTGGATTAACACATAGGCTACTTTTTATCCCGGTCAACAGGGATAAACCGTATTTTATTAATATTTTGTTAAATTAGTATAGACGGCCTCTTTTGAGTTTTGCTGTTTCTTTTTCTGAATCCAGTATATTTTTTGTTTTTAGGGTTCCGTACCCAAAGGATAAAACGGGACTCTATTGTTTTCGCTCCTCTGTCTGTCCGTCCGTCCGCCCGTTCGTCCGTCCGTCACCAGGCTGCATCTTAGGAACCGTGATAGTTAGAGAGCTAAAATTTTCACCGATGATGTATTTTTATTGCCGCTATAACAACAAATACTGAAAACTAGAATGTAATAAATATTTTGGGGGGGCTCCGATACAACAAACGTAATTTTTTTGTCCGATTTATAAATAATGGTACGGAACCCTTCGTGTGCGAGTCTGACTCGCACTTGGCCGGTTTTTTTGACTTTTATCATGGATGCTGTCATAGATTTAGAAACCCACTACCGTTTGATAGATAGGCAATACGTGACACATAATTTTATGCGATAAGAGTCCAAAAACTGACCACTGTAGAGGCATGTAGCTGGCCCCCGAATGTGTTAAAGACAAATTATACTTAGTAACCAGACAAGCGATACTTTGAAAAATGTTTAACATTTTCTATGAATTGATTCCGAAAATTAAGAAACGCTATAAATCATCCTCCGAGCCTTTTTCCCAAACTATGTTGGGGTCGGCTTCCAGTCTAACCGGATGTAGCTGAGTACCAGTGCTTTACAAGGAGCGACTGCCCTATCTGACCCCCTCAACCCAGTTACCCGGGCAACCCAATACCCCTTGGTTAGACTGGTGTCAGACTTACTGGCTTCTGACTACCCGTAACGACTGCCAAGGATGTTCAATGACAGCCGGGACCTACAGTTTAACGTGCCATCCGAAACACAGTCATTGGTGTCTAAGATATACTTAGAAAGTACATACAAACTTAGAAAAGTTGCATTGGTACTTGCCTGACTTGGAATCGAACCCGCGCCCTCATACTCGAGAGGTTGGTTCTTTGCCCACTAGGCCACCACGACTTTTTTGAGAGAAACGCTATAAATACTAATACGTAACTCTAAATACTATAACTTCTACATAAAAAAGTGTGTTTCGTTTTTGGCTTCACCAGAAATCACATAATGGTCGATCTATCTACTGTTATCTATATCTATTGACAAATATGGCTGTCATACTGCGCTTTGTCTGTCAGGACCATTAGAATTTAACGAAATTCTCTATAATCCGAATTTCGCGGATATATGTTGTCGATTCAAAATCAATATTTCTTTATGTTTTGTTATTCATACCTATAAGGTTTCGATCGCGTCTACCGTACTCCTTGACAAAATCTTACTTCTTACTTATGACAAAGTTTGTGAGAATGTATGGATGTATGTTTGTTATTCAATCACGCAAAAACGGCTGGAAAGATTTGATTGAAATTTGGTATGTAGATAGGTGTTACCCTGGATTAACATATAGGCTACTTTTTATCCCGGTCAACAGGGGTAAAATTATTCAGCCACGGTCAAAGCGGCTCCATCTGTGGCATATAAAATAGAACCAATTTGACAAAGCAGCCAGGTGGAAAGACATTAGCGGAACATTAATTAATTATCATGTAAAGTCATAGATGGAGTTGTGCATTTTTTCATAAACAAATTGAGCTGGGGTTTTATTTTAGCTTATCTTCCATTAATGTGGAGGCTTAAAAGCAACTTACGTTAAATGAGTAGTATTAAGTAGACCTTAAATATTTTTTGTGTGGTGCAAAACATGTAACGCTTATGGATCCTAAAAGAAAGGATACAAATCTGTCTCTCGCAAGCGCTGCTAAGCGTGAGTTAAGTTTCTGTAGCTTTAGAAACAAGCCCAGACACAAAGTGCACATTAAAGAAATGAGAGCTTCCTCGATTGAATATCATACGCACGTAAAATGCTTTATCGCCCCTGAAAACATACAAATTACGCGTCGCATACCAGAGACATATGTATGTACTTACTTTCAACTTCTGATCACAAATACACTGTTCTCCATTATGAATAGTCACAATCAGACCCGAGCTGAGTCTAAAAAAACACCTTTTATATATCTACATTTACATCATTGATATCATTCAGTTACAAAGACTTGCTATAAAACGTGTTTTCGCTAAATGTACTATTATTTTTTTGAAAACATTTATTCCCAACTCTGATCTCATGGAGATGGTGTCCGACTATCACCACTGTGTGGACTGTGCGAACTATCGTACCCGGCCCAGGTTTAAGCCATGGTCTAGGGCGAGAACAAATGGGATGAAAAAGAATGAGGCGGCGGAACGATTGAAAATTCCCACTGCGGTAAGAAACCACGGGAGCCGATTCGCGGCCACCATAGGCGTGGGCGATGAGTTTTGAGTGGGTCGTCGACCATCCGGCTCCTAGGAGACCCGTGTCTAACATGCCCAAGTCAGCGATGCGCGTTATTTCACGCGCCCCTTTAGGAGATTCTGCAAACCCCAGTGAGGCCCACCAGAGCCAAAGCCTAACACTCCCTCACGCTGCACCCAATGCTGCACTGCTCAATGCACAGAAGACTGCATTCTCTAATGAAACGTCAAACTAATGGCTGAGAATAACGTAACTTTCCAGGATGCCATGCAACGTGTTGCACATACCCTGGCCTTTGGGAGCTTGGTAATCCTTTTCTCCACCTTCACAAAAGCACATAGGAAGTGGTGAAGGGGTTTTGGGGGCTGTCTTTTGTTTTTGCTGAATTATCAGCCTAATTTGAATAATCGTTTTTTAGTTTTTTTCACTTGAGTTTTGAATAGTAATGAATTAGTTTTGGTCTTGGCGACTTGGACGTCTTCAGAACGTATTTACCAACTCTTAGTGGTCATCATGCACACCCGCTTCTCTAACTATATTTGTAGGATCAACAAGATTGTTTTAGTTTGTTATATTGCTACTATAGCCCGATGTCGAAGAAACTTTTTACATCAATTCTGGAGAAGCTACATAATTATTAGCCTGTACACAGCCTTATGTTTGCTGGCTGCACCAAGAAGTGACAAATTGCGAGCGCACATTTTGAAAAAAAAACTGCAGGCTTCAAAATCAAAAAAATCAAATCAAAATCAAATCAAAATCAAATCATCTTTATTGTCAGGCATCAAAGGCCCATAGATAAATACCTTAAAAACTAGCATACATATATTATACAAAATTGTTAGTAAATAAAAACTTAAAACTATGTTAGTAGCACTTATGCACTAAGTCACTGTGCGGTCCTGTGGCACTTGTCCGCGGAAGCGACGGAACACCACGTCCTGTGGCCAGAAGTTCTCGTCCAACACGAGGTGCAGAAAACACGTCGGCACTCGCACCACGAACGCCTTGAAGTTGGCGTTATGGCGCGACTCCAGCAGCTGCACTCTCGGGGCGTACTTCAGCTTCTGACGCACGTACTCCACGATGTCCTCCGCCTTAGTGGTGTAGTGTAGGCGGGAGATGTACACCGGGGTGTTCGGCTTGGCGGCACGAATTTTGATGTTTGGCTCAATAGGAGCCGTGCCGCAGCGATTCTTATTGGTCCGCTGACGGCGCTTCCTCCTTTGCACCGTAACGAACCCCTCATCGTCAGCCCGATTCGGTCCCTTTACGGGCACGGGCTTCTTCGTAGCATCAATTTTGCTACCGGTGACGCTAGCGTAGTCTCGACGTACATTTTGATGTTCAAGTACGAACGCATGAATTGGACTCTCACAGATATTGGCCTGTTCGTGAACTAATTCAAACCATTCGGTGGGATCCCAACTTAACATAGAAAGAAGAAAGAAAGAAAGTGAGTGAGTGCACAGAAAATCCTCAAGTGTTTCCCCCTGTAGTGAAACTATGCGCCTGCCTGATGACTATGTCATCACCTACCCAGCTATTTCCCAATTATGTGGCTGTTGGCTTCCATTCAAACCGAATCTGTTTGAGTACCAATAGTTTATTTTGAGTGACTACCTACATGATCTCCTCAACCCAGTGACACCACGTTATCCATGGTATGACTGTTTGACAGACTTTCTGGCTTCTGATAAGATGCAGTTGCTGCAGAAAATGTACAAAGACAGCTTTATCAGACATGTGAGAATTACTTACGCCCTATACTTACGTAATCATTTTCCAAATTGGTTGGCTAGGTCCAGAGATTTCCACAACGTCACAAACTTTACTTCGTTCATTTAAATATAAAGGTCACACATGAGAGACGACGGCAGATAGAAGAGTATGGAAGGAGAAAATATATTAACGACCCCTAATAAAATTGGGATAAGGGCAGGGGGATGATGATGATGATAAATGGCCACACATACATATACCGGATAAATAGTATTTTGACAATTCTATATTGCCCACGCAGACGAAGTTGCGGGCAACAGCTAGTATATTATATACAATGACATTGAATTTTAAATAATTAACCTAAAAAAACTGCTACTGAAAAAAAAAACTTGCTGAAAATGTAGCCATCATTGTTGTATTGTATTTGTAACCAATTTGTTGGTTTCCCTTTAGAATATTAATTAAAAGTACAGTTAGATAGCAGAAGCTAGAAAGTCTGTCAATTAGTCTTATCAAGGGTTTGCACGGGTAACTGGAATCAGGCGGTTAGACAGGCCAAGTATTATACTGTTACTCAGCTGCATTCAGTTAGAATGAGAGAAGACCAAGACCCCAAAATAGTCGGTATGACTATGCAAACAATATATATCTATACTAATATTATAAAGCTAAAGAGTTTGTTTGTTTGTTTGTTTGTTTGAACGCGCTAATCTCAGGAACTACTGGTCCGATTTGAAAAATTCTTTCAGTGTTAGATAGCCCATTTATCGAGGAAGGCTATAGGCTACTTTTTATCCGGGTCCGTGCCGAGGTTCCCACGGGATGCGGGTGAAACCGCTGGCAGAAGCTAGTAAACAATATAGCTGGCAGAAGCTAGTTATACGTAACTAGCTTCTGCCAGCGGTTTCACCCGCATCCCGTGGGAACTACTTCCCGTACCGAGATAAAAAGTAGCCTATAGCCTTCCTCGATAAATGGGCTCTCTAACACTGAAAGAAATTTTCAAATCGGACCAGTAGTTCCTGAGATTAGCGCGTTCAAACAAACAAACAAACTCTTCAGCTTTATAATATTAGTATAGATGCTTTTGGAAAACAGTAACACCCACAAAGCTTCGTTACCAGCACTTACCTAACCAATTGTAGAACACAGACGCAAAGACACCTTAAGCACTTAAAGCGCTTGAAAAAACAGTCCTTGTTTAAACTACACTGCATTAAGTACAGGCAATTAGACATAAAGCGCTTAGAATGAATTCCCTAGCCGCTGCACCGCTGTCGTGTCTGGCTGAATCGGCTGCAAGGCCAGATTTCCCCTGGGTATGGCGTCCGTTTGCTAGGTCAATGACCTGGTGAAAAATAGGTGTGGTAATGTGTTGTGTTTTTGTTTTTATGGAATTGTGGGTTTTCTAGGGTGGGAAAGTAGGATTTTTGGGGATTTGTGAATAGTATATTTTGCTTACAATTTGTTGAGTTTATTATATAGGAAGGTTAGAATGGTAGATAGGTGTTATTATACACAGAATTGCTAGGAAAATATCCTACGTCGAATATACATAAAATAACTACAAAACTGACATCAAAGAATCTGTGTCAAAAGTACAGACTATAAAATGTCCTTTTTAAGGTCGCTACTTTATGATCTATCTCAGAAAGGAATCATCAAGGAAAATATAGCAGATTTAGTTTTGTCACGGCTCCAGAACTGCAGTGCTTCGACGGTCACACGCGAGCTGATGGATTTCACACTGCACTCTAAAGTACGAGTCAAGTCAAAACACTCCTCAGTAAAAATATTGTTCTTGAGGTAAGCGGGCTGAATCAAAAAAATAAACTCTTCAGCTTTATAATATATATATTGATCCTGGCCGATTTCGGCCACAGCGACTTGGATCTGCGCTTAATTTTGAGAGCTTCGCTGGTGTGCTCTCCAGTGACTGACAAAGCCAATTTTTGCAGTGAATGTCCGTCCACATTCACTGCAAGTCAGCACTCCTCCGCTATAGGTGTATTGTATGGCCGCGGGTGGTCGGGCCTTCAGCTCATCTCGCCTAGCGTCGAGCTGTTCTCTCCGCCGGCTCTCAAACTCGCACACCTTGTCCTTAATAGTCCGCCTCCATTTGGTCCTATCTGCCGCCATAGCCTCCCAGTGTGACGGATCTAAGTCACATCTCTTCATGTGGCGTTTCAGCACATCTTTGTACCGCAGACGTTGACCACCCTGCTTACGCTTGCCAGTCTCCAGCTCTGAGTAGAAGACGCGCTTTGCTACTCGGGCATCTGACATCCGGGAGACATGACCAGCCCAGCGCAGCTGTCGACGCATTAGATAGGCCTCAATACCGCTGACATTAGCGCGTCTAAGTACTTCCGTGTTACGAACACGGTCCGACCACTGGATGCACATAATGTCACGTAGGCATTTTAGATGGAATCTATCTAATGTCCGAATATGCTCGCGGTATAGACACCAAGTCTCAGAGGCATATAGGAGATTTGGCAGAACTATTGCCATGTACACAGCTACTTTTGTAGAGAGCTTTATGTCATGTGAGCGGAACACCTTGGCACGAAGTCTACCAAAAGCTGCAGCAGCTGCTCCTATTCGGCTGTTGACTTCGTTATCAAGGAGACACCTGGATGTTATGGTGCTGCCAAGATATTTGAATTGGTTTACTTGCTTAAGCGAGACATCTCCGAGTCTAATGTCAACTGGGGCACTGTTCACAGTATCAAGTGCCATGACTTCGGTTTTCTTGACATTTATCTTCAGGCCAAATCTGCTGCATGCCTGCAGTAGTCTCGACATAAGCCTCTGCAGCCCATCTGGGGATTCCGCCACAAAACATAAGTCATCTGCATACATCATCTCAGTGACAGTCGCGCGAGACACTCTTGTGCGAGCCTTGAGTCTATTTAGGTTGAAGACACCACCGCCATCGGTACGAAAACAAATACGGATACCTTCGGACAGAGTCTGCAAGGCTTCCCGAACGACAACTGCAAAGTACAGGGCAAAGAGAGTTGGAGCGAGCACGCAGCCCTGTTTCACACCGCAGCTCACTTTAAAGAACTCCGAGTCCTCGCCCTGCACACTGACACAACAGCGCATGTCATCATGCAGAAGTCGTATCATTCTTATAAACTTGTCCGTGCATCCAAGTTTCGCTAGTACCACCCATAAGGCTTTGCGCGGCACCGAGTCGAAAGCTTTCTCCAAGTCAACAAAGCAAAGAAACAATGGTTGACTCTGCTCACGACTCTTCTCTAGAAGTTGACGGATAGAGAAGATGGCCTCACACGTACCTCGATTCGGCCGGAAGCCAAATTGGGTTTCAGGCAGTATGTCTTCAGACAAGGGCATCAAGCGGTTCAGTAAAATTCGTGCAAAGGTTTTGCCTGGAGAGGTCAGGAGAGAGATACCTCTATAGGAGTTGCAGTCAGATTTGTCGCCTTTGCTCTTGTACAAGGAGCACACCCGAGAGACTCGAAACTCATCAGGTACTCGCTCCTCGTTCCACATCTTTGCAAAGAGTTTCCAAATGGTCTCATGCAACTCCGCACCCCCATATTTCAGCAACTCTCCAGGAACATTATCAATGCCGACCGCTTTTTTGTTCTGTTGTTGTTGAACGGCAACGATGACCTCACGCAGGGTCAGTGGATCATCTAGCTGCTTGACAGTGGGCAGTGATGCCATCGAGCAGATAAACGACATGTCCACAGCTCTATCGACATTGAGCAAGTCGTTGAAATGCTCTGCCCATCTCTTAAGTACGTCCTGCTTGTTGGTCATTAGCTGTGTGCCGTCATGAGATCTTAAGGGTACTCTTGTACGACTGGTTTTACCGACCAGTTTGCGAACCTCATCATAAAACGCACCTAGCTGTTTCGTGTCAGAGAGCCACTGCATACGTTCGGCCTTTTGACGCCACCACTTGTCTTTTATTTCCCGTACATATCTCCGCAACTCGGCTCCACTTTGCTTAACACGCTCCGCTTGTTGATCGTCCCTAAATTGACGTAGTATGGAGCGGTGATTCTGGATAGCTTTTGTTAGTATTTTATCATTTTCATCAAACCAGTCTTCGTGTCTACCAGGTTTGACACCCAGTGTCTGCGAAGCACTAGCGATTAATCCGGTCGAGAGGGTATGCCAGTTAGCTACAGAATCACCACGCTCAACGTCTATTAGCTGGATCGCATCACTAATTGCCTGTATATAGTTGTCGCGCACCTCCAAACTTTGAAATTTTTCCAAATCTAGGCACTTAGGCTTCACTCCATGAGATCTGCGAGGAGGATATAAACGAAGCTTCATCTTGGTGACAACAAGACGGTGGTCCGTGGAGCACATTGCATTAGCATCACGCATAACACGTGTAATCTGTACTTGGGAAATGTCTCTTTGCCGAACGATTATGAAATCAATCAGGTGCCAATGCTTTGATCTCGGATGCATCCAGGTATTTTTATATTTAGCCGGGAGTCTGAACATGGTGTTGGTGATGGCCAGTTCGAATTCGGCACAGAGAGATAGCAGGAGTTGTCCATTACTATTCATGTTACCGACACCATGTCTTCCCAAGACCTTTGGCCAAGCTTCAAAGTCACGTCCGACTCGCGAATTGAAGTCACCCATCAGAAGTATCTGTTCCCTTTGGGGAATTTTTGATAGGGTTTGCGTAACTTCTTCGTAAAACTTGGCCTTGGTTTCATCATCCTTGTCGAGCGTTGGTGCATAAACACTGATGATATTAAGGTGATTGCCATTATCAAGGTGTAGGCGCAGCGTGGTGACGCGGTCCGAGATGTGGATAGGATACTCCTCTAATTTAGCTGCTATATGGTTGCTGATCGCGAATCCAACCCCGGATCTTCTAGGCTCTGAGGATGGAGTACCTTTCCAAAAGAAAGTATATCCGCCCAAGCGCTCCAATCTCTCCCCCTCGTCTGCCAAGTGAGTCTCACTAAGAGCAGCGATGTGCACACCGTAGCGTCGGAGTTCTCTCGATACGAGAGCGGTTTTACGAGGAGGACACAGGCTACTTTCGCGATCAAGGAGGGTTCGCACATTCCACGCTGCAAAGGTCATATTATTAATTTTAACGGGTTTCCGTCTGAGATTATTATGTATCTTTCGACCACGAGTTATTGATGCAGAGACAGCCGTGGTTACTCTCTCTTTTTATACAGGGTTAAGCCTTTTTTAGGACACCTTTTCTAGTCCCCTCCCCGGATTGGGGGAAGCAGGGCCTCTCTAAATAGAGCTGCTTCGTCACCCAGGGAGCTGCCGAATTGCACTGTTAACCCAATGCAGTGCAAAGCGACCATCTACCCTAGGTCGCCTGCGTGTAGACATCAGACAAAGCCAAGTTGGCATCACAACCGGACCTCTCTACCTCTGCCCATCGCCGCAGGGCTAAATCGGAGTCCATTTGGCAGACCAAGTCAATTGCGCAGGAGATATTAAAGTGCACGAAACGTAGCAACGACAGTGTGTGCGCATACACAGGTGCACTCTTATCTCTACCTCCCTGTATCCAATGGAACGGTAAACCGCCACAATTGGAGAAAGGTAGAGACGTCCCTAGGCGTTAGCATGGCCTCTAACGCGAACCATGAGCCATGAGACGGGCTGTGCCTGGCCGGGATCGCCAGTGGATCTTAGCAGGAGGCATCTGCTTGGAATTTGAGATTGAGGGAGAGGAGGGTAGGATACTGCTGCCACGGAACGGAGAGGAGTGTGACAACAGAAGCTCGAGTAGTCGGGGTCGGGGCGGTAACCGCCGCTCTACTGACGGCGCTCGCCGCCGTGCTCGACACTGTGCACGACATTGTGGCGCCCTCCAGCGGACACGCCAGGTACTGTGGAGAGCCTGCTCTCGCACACGTCCGGCACCGGCGGTGACCGCCGCGCTACTGACCGCGCTCGCCGCCGTGCGACACTGTGCACGACACTGTGGCGCCCCCCAGCGGACACGCCAGGTACTGTGGAGAGCCTGCTCTCGCACACGTCCGGCACCGGCGGTGACCGCCGCGCTACTGACCGCGCTCGCCGCCGTGCGACACTGTGCACGACACTGTGGCGCCCTCCAGCGGACACGCCTTTATAATATTATATTAATAAAGGTTCTTGAAGTTCTGATTGTTAATAAACCATTTCCAAACATAAGATGCCATGAAAGGATCCGTACCTACTTGGATCGTCATCATCCTCCGAGCGTTTTCCCAACTATGTTGGGGTCGGCTCCAGTCTAACGGATACCTACCAACCATACCTACTGGGATACATAAGGAATTTCTCAGTATTTCCTATCCATTGAAACATGACATAATTCACGGTAAATGGCTTTATTTGAGCTTCTACGGAGGATAGGTGTACGAAGGTTTAGGTACATTCGTAGAAACCGTCATTGATTACAAATAAGGCTTCAATTTTGCAAAATAAGCTATTTCCCATAATTTCAGTGGTTCCTGGAGTTTACAGCCTCCAGATACTAACTATTCAATATATACATACATTCAATTAAAATTTTCATCATCATCAATCATTTAAGTCTTAATATGAGTAGTTACAATTATGGACACTGGGCACTGCAACATAATAGAAACATATCAACTACTTGTCGCCCCCGAATAAAAAGTATTTTATATATTCTTATTCTGATGTATAAGTAACCTACTTATAGCGTCAAGTAAGTAAATATAAATGCAATAGTTTTTGGGTGAAAGAGTAACACACTTTCACGATTGTACCTATATATACCTATTATTGTCACATACATTCATGTGAATTACAATAACGAGACGATACACAAAATCTCAAGGAACCAAGCTCACTTTACCACAAACAGGTCCCAACAACCAAACAAACACAAAATACACTTAATACCATTATACCGGGAACAGCAACGAACATTATTATTACAATAACATCTCAGTCGTGAAGAAATATAGCAATTTTCGTCACAACTCCTCACGAGCCTGTCAGACTATGGGAGGGCTGGTTACTCTTCCGTATGACGTCTTGATGGTAATAAAGTACATTTTAGTTGATGTTAATAATAATAGTTGAAGTAAGTAAGTATGAAAATAGGAGTAAAATTACGAGATTTTTAGCAAATATTTTGGGTTAGAAAATTTGATGAGTTTATGTAGAGAAGTGTGGAAAAGAACATAGTGTGAAAATTTTAAATAAAAATTAAGATAAAGATGGAGGCAATCAGGATAATCAGCTATCTAACACTAAAATAATTTTCCGAATTAGTAGGGCCAGTATGTCTAGAGATAACCGTGATCAACCAAACAAACTGTTCCGCTTCATTTACTATATTTTTTGCCATATTTTAACACCGAAAGTAATTTACAATTTAAATCAGCACCCAACTAAATAAACAGACTCAGTAACGCCATATTTTAACAAAGAAAACACCAACCCACACCAAAAATAAATTTACCAAAATGCGTTCTTCACTGAAACACCGAACAAGATTCAAGTTCACTTCTCTCACCAACCAAACTCTTGTAACATGACATAAACATGTTTATTTAAAAACACTATTATTACATTACAATGTTCCGAGTAAACAGTAGTACATACGAGACTCGTCGATTTATATTGCACATACTCGTTTTAATTCCAAAAAGGAATACGAGTACATAATAATTTTGTGTACTGTTCGCAGGAAAGATTTAAGTTTGAACTGCATTTTTGCATTTTCTTCGTGGTTTGGTCCAAAGACATGGATACAAATTGCTTAAATACAAAAAAGGTAGTCTGTTCAGTAATATATTTCTTGCCTGACAGATAAACATGTAAATAGCGATAGAAATTAGAATGTATGGGTAACTGATATCTTTTACTTTATTTTTTTTATATTTAATTCACAAGCTTATTCCAATTAATTCCCAAAAAGAAAATTGAAAAAAAAAACAATCTTGATCGCACATTAAACAACACAGTGAAACAGAACAAAGAATTAGTGTAAACTCTATTCTAGACAACAAAAAAAATATTAAAAAAAAAACTAATTTCTAAAGTAAACTATTCTTCCACCACTACAAGCGAGCAAAATCCCACCCAGCTCATAGTGGAATGTAAAAAGTGCCTGCCCGGCTCACTCGACGATCCAAGCGAATTATCTCAAATGAAGACATTATCCGGTCGGGCGTGCGCAAGAGTGGCCTACGTGAGCTTTTTGCCGCCATCTTAAGGCCAGAGTTCAAGGCCGATTAATGGGTTCGATGTTCTTTTTTCAAATTTGAAATTGGAATGAATTATGGCTGTGTTTTGTTTTGTATGCAGATTTTTGGAGTGTAATTTTTGGTTTGTGAAATTATAGGGGTTGAGAGGTGTTGTTGTGTAAATGAATTAAGAGTTATTTTTAACCGACTTCTTAAAAAGAAGTAGTGTAAGTAAACGTGTGCAATTTGAGAAGACTTGGAGTACTATGTCTGCTTTTCGGACAGTCGATCATTACCATTAGGAAAAGTTCTGTTACATGCTTGTGAAGAAGTTTTTTTTTTTTCACATCATAGCTCCTATAGAAATAGAGTTTATTACGCTGTTTCAAAAAATAGTAAATAGCACAAATTGATAAATAGCTACAAAAACTGTAAACTGTTATTCTGTATTCTAAAAAACACTTTTTGCTCTACAGTTTAATATTTAATTGAAATCCACAAAATAATCGTTATGCAAACAAAAGTGTTTTTGTATGCAGATTTTGACCCGCGTTTTATAGTAGGTCAGTTCAGTAATAAGAGGGTTTTTTATGGAAAAAAAATGCAAGGTGCTTATTATGGTGTCTTCGGATCATCGCAATAAGATATGGCGTTTTTATTCAGTCTGATGAGTTTTTTATAACACTGATACATGACGGAAAAGTATTTGATTGTATGGAATTCATACAAAACATATAGGTAGGTGGTTAGGTATGTAATTAATTTATGTGATGATTCAAAGGCTTTTTAATTCATAGTAAAGTTTTTTTTTTTTCCTTAAAAAAATATTGACGCACAAAAGTGATAATTACGAAACGAATTCACAAAACCACATCAGATATTCTTTAATTAAGTAATAATGAAATACAGTATATAAAAAGCTCAAAATACGCGCTAAAATAATCACAAAACCGCTTCATAACTAACAAGGTTCGGAGCCTTAGAGCATTGAACGAACCGGAGGCGCCATTGCCGTGCCCCTCAACTGAAAAGGTACGAGACACCTGTTCTGTGAGCATCGAGTTACGCTAGTGTTTTTCAATCATACCTACCTCTATAGTACGATTTTTAATTCGAGTACAGTATAGTACGATTTCCAGTGTTGCAGGGTTTAGTCCCAAATAAATAGTGATGTAAATAATCGAGAATTAATAAATAGTGATGTAAATAATTGATCGAAACGGTCAGATTTTCTTACAACAACTGTTTACCTTGTTTGAACTTAAAATTCATAGGTACTGAACGGTCGTTTTTATAAAACTGACGCTTATGTAGTGTGTAAACTGGGTCTTTAGTGTGTTGCCTCGCCCCGTACGTTGATTGATAGAATTTTTCGCATGGAGACCTGGCGGTTCCATTTAGTTAAATGGTCTAAGTTTTGAACACAATTTTATTAAATTAACATGATTTTCTTTAACCACCAATTAAGTGCGATTGGTGATTACATAGTAATCAAAACGTCAGATATGTGAGAACGTTGGAACATGTTAATCACCGGTTGGGGATTAATGTATACCTTGATTAGATATGATTGGCTGTGATGATGAAGTTTTTTTGAGTACTTAGCGTGTTTTTGATCGCGTATTTTTAATTAGTTGGATTGGAATAACTTGATAAGTTTTATTTATAAAAATATTGTTATTAAGATTTTTCGAATCTTGGAAATCATGACTAAGTTTTGATGTATGGATATCTGTTAGTATTTTAACCAAAAACTGCGAAACGGGCTTTGGTAAAACTTTACAGTAGTTTAGTTTATTATTTAACTTATGAAGAGCTCACGAGACACTAACCTAATCCTCCTATTAAAACCGTATTAGAAAAGCTAATGTAAAATATAAAAGAACATACATTTATTTTTGCTTTATCTATATGTATAAAAATGAAACCAGCTTTCCGTTGTCACGACATAACAAGAAAACGGCTTGACCGATTTGGCTGAAAATTAGAGGGGAGGTAACTTAGACCCGGGAGAAGGTTTTAGGATAGTTTTTGTCACCATCCGGCTACGGGACGCGGGTGAAACCGCGGGTGAAAACTAGTATACATATAAAGCTTGACTGTCAAAAGAGGATTACAAAAGTGTTTCATTATTTCAAGTTTTAACATACATCACAAAATTTTGTATCTCGCTAAAGATTTATTTAAATAATTTTCTGGAATTATTTAACTTTCATAAAACAATATTTTTGTATTAATATGTGTGGTGTTTTTATCTTGTATTCTAGGAAGAAAATTTTAAAATTTAAAATTGAAAAATAACACGATTCAGAAGGATTTAATAAAAACACAAAATCTGACTCTAATAATTACTTGAGTAAGGATAACTTTTTCTTTTCTATAATAATAATAAAATATTATAAAGCTGAAGAGTTTGTTTGTTTGTTTATTTGTTTGTTTGAACGCGCTAATCTCAAGAACTACTGGTCCGATTTGAAAAATTATTTCAGTGTTAGATAGCCCATTTATCGAGGAAGGCTATAGGCTACTTTTTATCCGGGTTCGTGCAGAGGTTCCCACGGGATGCGGGTGAAACCGCTGGCAGAAGCTAGTCTATAATAAAACAGTTAGGTTACCAAACCACCAGTTTTTCTTTGCTCACAAAGTAAATAAAAGTGAACTCCAACAAAAAGTCGCTTTTACCCACCTACAGCGGTTTAACGCGCCTTTGTTGCTTCGAAACTAAAATACTATACAATTCCCGGGAACTGAGTGCAATGAGTAGTGTTGTTACGTGTTTCAGATTTTTAAACCGGTATTTAAGAAAGAAACAATAGGTTTTTTTTTTGCACGAAAATCGCATTTTGTAATTATTGTCTTTATTTTAATTAATTAAATAATTTGTTAATTAAACGTTTTATATTTAATTTGATATTATTCTATCTATATAAAAAAATACTGGCCCATTTTTCGATAGTTTTTAGATCACCAAAAACCCATCATCATATTAACACATACAAACTTAAAACGTTCGTGAACCAATTTATAGCTTCAGAAACATACTTCTGACGCTCTAAGCTACTATTGCATGCATTTTTCTACCACCAACTTCTATTCCACTAAACTAACCAAGCTTTAAAAAACTGCACCCGCAAATCACAGACCAGACTTAATCCCGCGGCTGCAACAATCCCGTAACTCCGGGAATCCAGAACATTTGCCAGCTCTAACCGCGGACATAATAAACCGCATGTCATATAAAAATGTTATAATAAAGTGCGCCGCTCACTGCGCGAATAATAGTGGTATTCGTTATATGTGCGACGGTCATAGGGTGCATTTTTAACAGTTAAAAGGAATAGTTCACCGGAATTTATGAAGAGCATATGTTTTTGCTAGAGTACTTGAAAATGGAATATTATGGCATGGAATATTATTATACGGACAGAATAGTTTTAAACGTAGATACTTACTGGAAAATAATACCTAATTATGATCCTTTTATCTTATCCAATCACCTTTCAATACATCTTCACGAATGCGAAAAATAATGTAATGTACGAAACTCATCAGGCATTGTGATATTATAAAGTTAATACATTTTTTCCTTGTATGTTTCAATCCTAGAATCAGCTATGTACTAATTCACAAAGTATTTCAGTGTCACATACCTGCATGAAGGCAAATTTTTACCGACCGCGGGTAAAAGCTAGTTCTAACATAAAACTAACTAAACCAACAATCTTAGATTATATATTTACACAAGCACAACATTAATGTCAGTTTTTGTGTCAATCGTTGGAACTTAAAGGGCGAATGCAAAAAGTCGTGGCGAGCTATAAGTTAGGCTAGCAACTGAATTCTTCCAATTTGAAAAAAAAAAATCAGTATCATAAAGCCCATTTATCGAGAAAGCTTACAATATGGTACTTTTTACCCAGATGCGTGAAGAAGGTCCTTCTAAATGCAGGAAAACCGCATACAAAAGCTGGTAGAACCTTTTAACAACAATCTTAGGTTATATATTTACGCAAACGCAACATTAATGTGAGTTTTTGTGTCTATCGTTAGAACTTAAAGGGCGATTGCAAAAAGTCGTGGTTAGCTATTAAGTTGGGCTCGTTACTGAAACAAAGAGGCGCCGCTCTCGCCACCTATCTGATAGTGGATGATGAGCTTGGATACCGCAAATGTGGATAGGAAGTCTGAATATTGGGAGGGGTAAAATTGTGGGTTGTTTTTATTATTTTTGGTGTGTTTTTTAGTTTGCTTTGAATTGGACACGGCTAAGAACGGTTTAAGTTTATGGACTAGAGAAAATAAATTAAATAGACTGCAATTACTTAGGCTCAATTTCACTGACATTGTACTTAAACATCCGTTTTCCTCAAAACAACTGTTTTCTTTTAAAAATTGAACGTTAAAAGTCATAGCAAACAGTTGTTTTAGGAAAACTGACGTTTATGATGTCGCTACACTTGGGCCTTAATAAGCCGATGCCTTTGTACCTATTTGATAAACCAAGACACATGAAATCAGTATGGAGAATGAATGGTATTTGCGCACGTTACAACGATAAGGTATCGAACGACTTAAAAGTTTGACGAGAATCACGATTAGTTTTATAATTCTACTGTGATGATTAGGTAAATTAATTACATATTTTTTTCGAATTCTTGAAAGTCGTGGTGGCCTAGTGGGTAAAGGACCAGCCTCTCAAGTATGAGGGTGCGGGTTCGATCCCAGGTCAGGCAAGTACCGATGCAATTTTTCTAAGTTTGTATGTACTTTCTAAGTATATATTAGACACCATTGACTGTGTTTCGGATGGCACGTTAAACTGTAGGTCCCGGCTACTCAGCTGAATCCGGTTAGACTGGAAGCCGACCCCAACATAGTTGGGAAAAAGGCTCGGAGGATGATGATTTTTTTCGAATTCTAATAAAATTCTAACACGTATCCATAACTAACTAGTCCACGAGACAATGTTTAACCCTAATGGGCGGTGCGTAGTCGCCTTGTAAATATACTCGTTAGCATTTATTCACATAATGACTTTATTATGAGCGTCCATCTTCCGACATTTTATAGTTCACAGACGTGTTTCTCAAGCTTTTGATGGAAGGTGGTTTTAGTTCAATATTAGCTTAACCAAGCTGAGTTTAATTGGTTTTATATCACACAAATACTTGATGAATGATTTTTATAATAGATGCACTTTCTTTGTTAAGACGACTAGTAAGAAAGTCATTTGTAAGATGATATCAGACAGAGAAGTGTGGAAGAAGACATGCTGCAAAAACCACAAATAGAATGGATAAGCATATAATCTACCAAGGACCGTTGCAGGAGTTTGGGTTATGAAAATATTGCTATATTGATAAATATTTTAGAAACGCTGAATAATAATCACACCCACGTCTTGAGATAATAATATCCTGTGTGAAATGTAACAAGGTAATTTCAAAATACCTAGTTTTTATTGAAGTATCTGAACGTTTATTATTAACATAAAAGGGTTATTGTCATATCTCTTCGCCTTTTAGCTGAATAAGTCTACCTCAAGACATTTAAATTCCTTCACAATCAAGTAAATATTAAATAGGGTCAAAGATAAGTTATTTTTAGATTTTAAATAAAAACTATATAAATAGGTTGACTAATTTATTATAAATTGTGAATATCAAAATAAATACTCCGTTATTTATATAGGCGAAATGAAATTGAATGAATATTTGCAGCATAGTTTTTATTAAACACAATGCGATTATTAAAATAATAAGGCTTTAGACAGACGGACAGCATTTCAACTGCATTCAAACTGCCCTTTTTTTTTTTTTTTTTTTTTTTTTTATCGACGTTAAATCATCAAATGACCACCGCGCTGCGACCCCTCCCGCTGTGGGTTAGCAGCGGTGAGGGAGTGTCAGACTCTTACTGACTAAAATCGTCGTGTTCCGTCGTAGGCCTTTTATGTACCAGGGCCGCGGTATCTCTTTATTATTTATTTATTTATTTATTGCTTAAAAGGTACATTTTACATTATAGAAAATATAAAATGTCCAACAAAACTGTATACACAGTTTATCTGTTGGATCAGATTTCTAAACTATTAACTTACTATTATAGGTTCTATTAACTTAAGTTTACAATAATAATAAAATTAATATATTAGTATATATTAGTATTATATTATATATGTATTAGTATTATATATGTAATATTAGTATTATATATGTTAAGTTATATAAGTAGTATTAGGAGGTTAATATTAAGTACGTAAGTATGAAAATCAAAGATTAGATAGATATAATCGAAGTATAGATATAGCATAAGTAAGAAAAGTAGTCGGTAGTTAGGTAGTAGTAGAAGTTAGTAGGATAGTAATACAATAAAAAGTTAAGGCAGTGTATTGAGTAGGTGTTTTTTTAGTTTTATCTTAAATCTATTTTTCCTATTTTCGTTTCTGATGTCGTCTGGTAAGCTATTGAGTACGTATGGGACACGCTTTTCTAGCGTTCGGTCCCCATAAACATTATTAACTCTGGGTACTACATATTTACCAGACGACATCGTTCGGGTGTTATAACTATTAGTAACATTAGTCAACAATGAATTACGCTCTCGATTACCATGGCTATTAGTTGCAAGTAAGTACTTATGTTTTATGCTGACCGGTAATACTTTGCAAATTTTGTATAGTTTATAATAGTCTGTTTTATGTTTATTTTTAGTTTTTTTATCCACTAATAGTTTTAAGAACCTAATTTGTATATTTTCTAATCTTTCTATGTGAGATTTGAATGTAAGTCCATAGCAATCAAGAGCGTAATCAATTATTGATTCTACCATACATGAATATAATATTTTTAGGGTACTAGTAGGAACTCGATAACTTAGGTGATAAAATTTACTTAGTACAGTTTTAAGTTTATTGCACAAGAAATCTATATGTTCTTTCCATGAGAAATGCTCGTCGGCTTTAACTCCTAAGTAAGTTACACAACTTACTCTCTGGATAGGTTTGCAGCCACAATTGACAAGGTCACCATGAATGCAACCAAATGTATGAGTGTATAGTGGTAGAGGATTATCCTTTAGTGGTAAGTAAGGTGAATGAATAATGATGTATTGTGTTTTATCCGTATTTAATACTATGCCGTTATCATGGGACCATTTAACTACGGCATCCACGTCTTGCTGCACCAGGCGACACGTTTCAGCGAGGTCCGTACCGGCCCGCATGGCGCAGAGGTCGTCCGCGAACATATGCGCCGAGCAGTGCTGTATCACATTGCACAGACTATTAACATGCATTAAATAGCATACGGGACCACTTCCTGAGCCCTGCGGTACCCCGCAACGGACCATTTTTTCATCGCTCAACGTGTCGCCTATCTTGACTCGGTAAGAGCGTGATGTGAGGTAGTCTCTGAACCATTCCTTCAGAGGCTTCTCCACACCACACTCTTCTAAAGATGTTATTAAAGTGTCTGTTTCTAAGGTGTCAAAGGCTTTTTTGTAATCAAAAAATATTGCGACTACGAACTTTTTATCATTTAAGTAGTTGTTAATTTCGTTGGTAAAGTTAGACAGTAGTGTATTAGTACTCTTTGCTTTTTGGAAACCGTGTTGTGATTTATTTATTATGTTATGTGTGCGTAAGTAGGTGCTAAGTTGATTTATTATGCATTTTTCTATAATTTTGTCAATACTGGATAAAATTGCTATCGGTCTATAGTTAGAGTATGTCTTGCGGTTGCCTTTTTTATATATAGGACGTATTATTGCTTCTTTCAATTTTTTTGGAAATTTGTGTTTTTCTACGGATAAATTAATTAACTTCGCTATGACAGGACTTATTTCGTTAACTATTATTTTTAAATCTGACATACGTATGAGGTCGCTTCCTAGCGTCCATGTTTTTGATGATTTTCGCAACGTAATTTTGAGTCACTGGTTGCCACCTCATATTTTTGTCAGGTTTTTGTATGTAACTGTGTCTAGTTAACCATTTATCGTCACATATATGTTTAATTTGTTGGATTTCCTCATCAAAAGTAGTTGCAAACCCATCCGCTATATCTTTCGTACTCCCCTGCGCTTGCATATTAGATAATATCACAGTATCTAGAGATGGCTTGCTATTTCCTAATAATATATTTATTCTATCCCATATCTTTTTAATATTTTTATTACAGTTAATAATACTTTGCTTATCATATTCATTGCTACATTTAGTAATCGTTTTATAACATTTGTTTCTATATTTAGTATATTCTAATCTTTTTATCATATTCTTTGGATCATTGCACCAAACCTTGAACAGTCTATCTCTCTCCTTTATTAAATCTTTTAAATAATCCGTGACCCAACTTTTATTTCTAGAGCTTACACTAACGTTTACAGTTTTATAGCAATCATTGTAGATCTCAATAAATAGCTGCGTAAGTGAGTTATACAATTCAATTGGACATTCGATAGACAGCAATGCTTTAAAGTCAGTACTCAATAATCGTTCCCGAACCAGCCGATTATCAAGAACACGGCGACAACTCGCGGTAGGCATATTTCTCCCGCTCCGATCGTCAGCTGATGGCCCGCGTCCGCGCGATGCGCTGTTGCCAGCTCGCACACTATTTTGTGTGGCGCGGTTCCACTGCACTGCGGCAGACACGAGAAAGTGATCCGATATTTTTTGATGTATTACCGCGGAATTAATTTGTGCTGAAGGTGCTCTAATATATATATGGTCTAGGCATGATTCGACTACATTTCCTTTCATAATTTCTTTACGTGTTATTTTATTTATGCATTTAATTAAACCAAATTCGGCTAATAAAGTTTCATATTCCATTACCCGGCAGTCTTGACTTTTTAATAAGTTTATATTTATATCTCCACATATAATTAAATTATTCTTTATTGGTAAATTTTCTAATACTTTACGTAATTCTTCGAGAAATTGTCTAGTTTTATCTTGTTTGTTAATTTTTGGTGGCCGGTAAATACATAGCAAATAAATCGGATCACTCTCGCTGTCGAGTGCAATGGAAACACACTCTGCCGATTTCATGTTTTGTATACATTCCGTATCATTTAATCGTGCCTTCAAAGTTTCGCGCGAATAAACTAGTACGCCACCTCCGGTTCGCCCCGTTCTTGTAACACTATGGATATTAAATCCTTTAATTTTATAGAAGTTTATCATAGAATAATTAATGTTTGGTTCGGTAACTATTATTATATCGATATATTTTAAATTATCATGTAAAGTAACAGTTAGTTCGTGAAAATTCTTTTTTAAAGATCTAATATTTAAGTGTAAAATACAAAGGTCATTTTTATATTTAACAGATGATATCCACGTTTTTAAATTTTCTACTTCGGATGTTGTAATTGTATTATCACTAATTATATCAATATTGTCTAGGATAGTGAATTTTGATACAGTTTTAAACACTTACTACGTGAATATTATGAATATAGGTACCTGTTAAGAATAAGGACATTAGACTTGTACCTTTGATTTCGTTTTGAGCAGATCGTTGATGTCGTTATCACATCTCACCCAGATCGAATTTTCATCTTCATTTTTCTTGACTAAAATTTTACCTTTAGAAATCCATATATACTTGTAATTGTTGTGCAGTTCTTTCTTTGCTTTCCATAGCAGTGTTCTAGTAGCCTTCGTCAGATCTTCGTTTATATATATTTTACTATTGTTGGTTCCACCGGTTATTTTGTCACTTGTGATGTCCGAGAGTTTTCGACGTTGAATCAGCCAGGCGTCACGGGATTCGGTTCCCGAGGTCTTAAATCCGACGATAATTGAAGCAGCTTTTACTCCTTGTTTTCTTGGCTGGTTTCTCCTCACCCAATCTATATCATCGCTGCTGACATCAATTATCTTTCCAATCTTGTTGACTATTTCCTTTACGTTTTCATCCGGCATCTGTTCTATACCTACAATTTCGATGTTATGTTTGCGTGTATTTTGCTCAAAATCGTGCACACGCTGTTCTAACGCGACGTTGCATTTTTCCAGGTATGTGCACTTGTTGTTGATGTGTTCTACTGTCTTCTCTAGTTTATGTATTTTATCTTTCGATTTTTCATGTTCAGTTAGTAGGGTATCGTACTTATCGGAGAGTAATGACATACTATGTTTTATGGACTCCAGCTGTTTAATGAGTCCAGGAATTGCACGTACATTTTTTTGTATATCCTTTAGGATTTTGTCTGGCTCTCGGCCGTCTTCCTCCTGGTCCTCACTATCCGATTCATCTTCTTCACAGTTATTGCAATATATTCGGTTTTTACCCGCTTTCAAATCGGCCGCCAAGCCTTTCACGCAGCTTCTATGATAGGTACCCTGGCACTGTCCTTGACATATAAAATGAGATCCTTTCCTAGAAAGTACTTTTCTACACTTAAGACACTCCATTATTATTTTATTCAATAACGTACGAACTTAATATTTATTTGTTTATTCGCTTCGCGAGCGCGATACGAGCGGAGCGGCAACGTCACAATTTGCACGTGCTATTCCTACGATGCGCTGCGAACGAATGAACTCTTTCGAACAACCCGCAGCCCCGGCAGGCCTTGGCCCTGCTGGGCCCCGCTGGGGTTGCTGACGTCTCTTTGAGGAGCGCGTGGAACAACGCGCGCCGTCGACACGGGTCTGTCGTCTAGGAAGACAGAGGGACGATGAGCCACCCGAACTCACCGCCCACAGACCCACGCCTACGGTGGCCGGGAGTCATCTCGCGACACCCGGCGCCCATGGTGTCTACCTGGTCCAGCGCGGCGGCCGGGATGAGAGGTGCGGACTCTCTGGCGTTCCGCCTCCTCCTTCTCGAGCATGACCGCTTCGCAGAAGGAGGCGACGGCATCCCATTCCCTCTCGCCCCGGACCATGGCCTGAACCAGGGCCGGACGCGAGAGGTCGCCGCCGCCCAGAGCCTCGACGAGGACCCGGCGGTGCCCTTCCCATGCGGGGCACACCTGGACTGTGTGGTCCACCGTGTCCTCGGGGCTGTCCGCACAATGGTGACACCCGGGCGCCTCCTCACGACCGATGCGGTGCAGGTACCTCCCGAAACAACCGTGTCCGGTGAGGACCTGCGTCATGCGGTACGTGAGGGCGCCGTGACTCCTCCCGAGCCACTCCTCAAAGAGGGGACTTACCGCCACGATGGTGGCGTGCCCTGCACTGGGTTGCGATAGTCGCTCCCTCCAGGCCACCATGAGATCGCGCCGGAGCTCCGCCCGCTGCGCGACAACTTGCCGCGGCAACGGGGTTTCTCCCCGGCGCTGAGCCTCCTCGCGCCAGTCGTACAGGCGCAAGAAGACCCTCGCCTCCAGATCCCACGGTGGCAGTCCAGCGAGTAGGCCAGCTGCTTCGCGGGAGATCGTGCGGTACCCCCGGATTAGCCTAATGGCTATCACCCTTTGGGGCACGTTCAGGTAGTGCACAGCCCGCGGCCGTGCCGAACGTGCCCATACCGGGGCCCCGTAAAGGGCCATGGACCGCATGACCCCCGCGTAGAGTTTACGGCAGGGGGCGTTCGGGCCTCCCAGGTTGGGCAGGAGCCGCTTGAATGCAGCACCTGCCTTCTCCAGTTTGGGGCCCAAACGTCGGAAGTGCTCGACGAAGCTCCACCGGCCGTCGAGGACGAGTCCCAGGTACTTCATCGCCCTCTCGACGCCGATGGTAGCCCCCCCCACCGTGACTTGGGAGCCTGAAGGTGGCGCGTTCCGAAGCCCATGAAAGCACATGGCCTCGGATTTGTGCAAGGCCACCTCCAGTCCCAGCAGCTGGATCCTCTCGATGACTATCGCAACCCCGCGCGTCATTATGTCGGCCGCCTCCTGGTGCGACCTCCCTTGTGCCAGAACCAGCGTGTCGTCAGCGTAGCAGACCACGCTGACGCCGCTAGGGAGGTCGGCGCGCAGCACCCAGTCGTAGCCGATGTTCCACAAGAGCGGCCCCAGTACCGACCCCTGCGGAACACCGCACGACATCTCTCGCCGGTTCCATTCCCCGTTGTGACCAGGGTAAATGATGGACCTATCCGACAGATAGGCCTCGACCACGCGACGAAGGTAGGTCGGCACCCGGTGATACCGGAGTGCCTCCCTGATGCAACTCCAGGGAAGGGTATTGAAGGCGTTGGCGATGTCAAGAGACACCGCCAAGACGACCCCCCCCCGGGACACAGCATCCCCCGTCGTGAGAGCTCTCACGCGCATGATGGCGTCCACCGTTGAGCGCCCCTTGCGGAAACCAAACTGGTGGTCCGCAAGGTCCGGCCCTATCCCCCCAAGGTGCGCGACGAGGCGGTGTGCGACAACTCGCTCAAAGAGCTTGCCCACCTCGTCGAGCAACACGATAGGCCGGTATGCGGACGGAGAGTCCGCAGGGCGCCCCGGCTTCCGTATGAGGACCAGTTTCCCTGTCTTCCAACGAAGTGGGAACTGGCCCCTCTCCAAGCATGCGCTGAGAAGCCCCCTAAGTCGAGGCCCGAGAGCCTCAAGGGCCAGGACCCAGGCCTTGCCAGGCAGGCCATCAGGCCCTGGGGCGGTGTTTTTGGCTTTCAGCCTAGCCACCGCCACTCTCAGGTCCACCCCAGTCACCTCGGGGACATCGTCGTCGTCGGAAGTGTGGTCCGTACTTGACACCGCGGGTTGCAGAGACATGGGCGGGGGAGAGTGTTCCCCGCGCGAAGGGAACAGAGCGCTCACCACCTCCTCCACCAGCTGAGGCCGAAGACTCTGGGTCAGCGGGGGGGCCCATGGGCGGAGCTTGCCCCGCACCATTTTGTACGGGCGCCCCCACGGGTCCCTGTCCAGAGACCCCAGCAGCTCCGCATTGGCCACCTCCTTGGCCTGGACGATGGCCAATTGGAGGGCGGTCTTCGCAGCTCTGTATCCCTCGTACAGCTCTGCTTCCCTGGCTTCTGCATCCGGAGGGCGGATGCGCAGCCTGCGGTGTCTGGTGTACAGGTGCCTCGCAGCGACGCACGCCTCTCGAAGGGCCGCGATCTCGCAAGACCACCAGTACACCTGGCGTCGGGCGCGTCCTGGCGGGACTCGGGGCATGGCCACGTCACAAATCTCGGACATGGTCTCCCGGAACCACTCCGCCTCGTCGTTGATGTCGGCGGGCCTGTCCGGTGATGACACCCAGGCCTGCACGACTGAGGCTTCCAGGAGAAGCTCCCGGTCAAGATGCCTCAGCGCCCAACGTGGACCACTCGGGGTCTGCAGGACCGGCGCGCTAGGGTTCTGGGCGGAGACGTCAAACCGGATGTACCGGTGATCGGAGTAGGTCTCCACCCCCTCCTCCACGCGCCAGTCAAAGACACGCGGTAGCAGAGCGGGGCTGGCGAACGAGATATCCACCACTGACTCGCCCCGCATCCGTACACACGTGGGGACAGAACCCCGATTGAGGACGACCAGGCCTGCTTCCAGCGCCCAGTCCTCCACCATCCTACCCCGTGCATCTGTGCGTCGGGAACCCCAGGCCAAATTCTTGGCGTTGAAGTCCCCTAACACTAGCACAGGGAGGGAATAACTTCCGACGACGACGGACAACTCCAGGAGGGAGTTGTGGAACTCGGCGAGAGTTCGGCTCGGGGAGAAGTACACCCCCACGACGACTATCTCCCCGAACCGTGCTGCGACGCAACCCCTTCCACTCTTCACCCCTTCGAGGGAAGGAGTACCAGCGGCGGCCGACGATATGATGGTCACTGAGCCGCTAAGGTCCTTAACCCAGTCATCCCTGGGAAGGACAAAGTACGGCTCAGCGACCACGGCGATGTTGATCGACCACTGCGCCATGCTTTGGAGCAACAGATCCTGGGCACGGGCGCAGTGGTTGATGTTCGCCTGGAGGAAGCGTAGTGGAGCCAGGCTAGCACTCCATCACGTCTTCCTCCTCTTCAGACGCGGGCGCAGCGGCAGCAGCAGTGGCGACGGCGACAGCGGCGGCAGCGTTGGGAGCGGCGGCGGCCGCAGGAGCTGCGGTGGTGGCCACTGCGGAGGTGGCGGCGGTGGCAACGACGGACGGCCGACCCTTGCCCTTACTCGGCTTGGCGGGTGGGGCACAGGTCTTGCTCCCCGCCCGGTGTTCGGCCGGCTTGCCAGCAGCCGCACATGCAGAGCAGTGCGGCGTGGCGCTGCATTCCACGGCCTTGTGACCGGGCTGACCGCAGCGGAAACAGAGGGCGCTGCGGTCGACCTCCGAGGTGCAACGGACACCCACATGATGCCCGACGTGGCATCGGAAGCACCTCAGCGGTCTGGGGTCAAGCAGCTTAACCTGCGCCGACACCCAGCCGACCAGCAATCTTCGGCCGTCCACAATGTTCTTGGCCGCCGTCACGGGGCAGCTCACCGTGATGGTGCACGTGCCCCTGAAGTCGGGACGTATGGTGCCCGCCTTGACTTCGTCGGCGGAGCACCCACCCGTCCTAGCGACGGCGGCCACTACCTCCTCCGCAGTAGCTGAGTCGTCCAGGCCCATGATGCGCAGATCCGCGCACTTATGGGGCCTGGAGACTCGGGCGTCGTCCGCACTTATGGACGCCCTAAGCCTCTCGGCTAGAGCGTCTGCGGCGGGCCCACTGGCCGCTCCTGGGACCTCCAGCATTCGGGCGCCCGTTGCGGTCACCCTGAGCCGGAGGCCGGAGGCGATACCCAGCTCCTGCAGGTTCACCGCCTCCTTTGCTTGGGCGAGCACGTCGCGGTACGACACGCCCCTTTTGACCGCGTCCGGCTGTAGTGTGACTACTACAGCCGCGGTTTTGGGGGCGCGGAGTTGCGCCGCGGCGGCTCGCTCCCTGCGCCGCCGTTTCTGAGCCTTCTTTTTGGCCGCTTTGGCCGCCCTCCGTTTCTTTTTCTTTTCCCCCACCACCTGCCACTCTGACTCAGTGGCAGAAGAGGTAGGGGCCGCAGACGATGTCGGCTTTGGAGGGCGTCTCGCCACTGGTGCCGACGACGGAGCCGGTGCTGACGGTGGCACCGGGGGCCTCTGCGCCTGGACCGCCCTTGCGGTCTTGGCCTTTGGCTGAGCGGGCGCCCTCCTGGTCGGTCCGTTCGGCGCCGCGACAGGGGGCTTGCTCGGCGGTCCCCTTCTGGGTGGGGGTGCCGCTGCGACCGCAGCCGCATAGGAGGCCCTTTGGGCCGCTGGGGGCTTCGACGCCGCGAGGGGGGGGCGCAGAACCCTGCCCTCCAGGACTGAGAAGCGAGCCTGGAAGGCCGCCATCTCCTGACGGACTAGGGCCAGGATCTGGCTCTCAGCCGGCGTAGTCTGCGCCTGTTGTCTGGCCCCACCGCGCTCCGCCCCCTGCTCGCGCATCTTAGCGAGCTCCGCCCGGAGACTCCTGTTCTCGTCCACGAGAGACTCCAGGGCGGCCGTCAGACGAGCCACCTCCTGCTGCAGTTTGGCCAGCTCGCTCACGGGAGCCCGGCCAAAATTGCTCACCGCTGCGGCGGTGATGGAGGCGGTGGCGGCCTCAATGGCGCCGTCTTTGCTGGCCTTTTTTCTTTTTAGGGCCACCTGCCTGATGGCGGACTCCACCGTCTTCTCGAAGTCCGCCCTCCGCTCCCGGTCGGAGCCGATGGCCGACTCCTCCTCGGAGGAGGAGCTCAGATGAGCCGCTCCTCCGCCACCCACAGAAGCCCCAGCGGACCCTTCGCTGACGGGCCTCCTGGCGACCTTTTTGGCCGAGGCCCCGCGACCACCAGAGGAGGACCCGGGGTCTTCCCTCCTCCTCTTGAGGAAGGCGTCGGCCCGGTGGTCCTTCTTGTTGCGGGGGAGCTTAAAACCCCCCGCATCCCCCTCGCTGGACACGGACTCGGATTCCGAGTCCTCGTCCCACTCCTTTTCGTCTTTTTTGTTTTGTTTGTTTGTGTTTGTAGTTTGTGAATCCATATAGTTCCCACGATCATGAGAGCAATTGTTCGTCCACCCCGGCAGTGGCCTCATACCGGGGCAAGCCTACATACTGTTGGGGGCGGCTGGCCCCAACAGGGGGGAGCGCTAACGACCGTGTCCCCCACGGCCATTCATCCCCTCGCCGCGCTCCCGAAACTTGGGATTGGGTGGTTTTTTATCATGAGGTGTCCTTCCTCTGGGCCGGGCGATTAAGCCAAGCCCTCGGCGGCGGCATTATACATGCCTCCGTCTGCTGTCCGGCCAACCCGGCTCAGCAAACCCGCCGAAAGGTTTGCTCTTCGTTGTACGAAGAGCAAACGACCACCGCTTTAGTGCGCCTGCACCTCCGCGGGTATGGCCGCATCCTTGCCATGTCCACTAGCGTGGACTGGTCAGGAGCGGCCCCTCCCTGGGTCCCTCTTTGTCTGGCCTCTCCCCTGAACCTTTCCGGCATGAGTATCTCTACCGGCAGAGCTTCAGGATCATTGAGGCACGCAAGCCCCACCACGACGACAACGTGGGGACCCCCTCGGTGGGGATTCAAACTGCCCTTGAACTGCAATTTGCAGTTGGATTGCAGTTGAAATGCAGTCCGTCTGTCTAGAGCCTAATATTCAATATACACACTTTAACATTATACCTACACTGTTACAAAATATTAAACCTATTTAAATCTACCCCACTCAAAACAATATGTAATAACGCATTTATTTCACCAACACAGTAAACATAAAGCGGTATAATGCTTTAATCCTAACGGACATACGCGAGTGTTGCCCAATCATGGCTAATTTAAGTGTTGCAAGGTGAAAAAAACAAGGAACAACATAATTGCTTTATATCGACTGATCGGCCGGCTACACAGGTAATGATGGGTTTAAATAAAGCTGGTTATACATTGTAACACGCTAATATTATAGGTAGTAGTTTTTTTCACGAGTTTATACAAAGTAGTGAACTATTTTGTGATTAAAAGGTTTAGAAAAGAAAGGCAGTGGCTAAATTATGTAAACTAGAAAAGTGTTAAAATGGCATGAAATAAAGAAGGAAATCAAGAGGCAAAAATGTTCTTTTGCCTGCTGAAAAAAAGCCTTTCTCGATAAATGTGAATTGTTTAGTATACATATTAAGATCAACCTAACAAATCGCTTAGCATTATAACCCTAATATTAGTACGGGGTATCTACGGCTACATCCCCAAAAACGAAATCCCCACTATTTTGCAATAAACAATATTCTTTTCCTAGAACGTCATAAACAATAAACCAACTTCACACATATTTTGCGTAGTAATAAATCTTCGTTGTACACTATCCTTAAGATGAAGCATCGGGCGCAAGTTTTATACTATAATTTACGCTGCGTTCCTCAATCTTATTATTAGAATTTGATGAGCTACGGGCTAGTTACTCGTTTACAGTATAGTTCAAGTGTATTTACGATTATTTTGTTATTTTAAGACTTGGGAATAAGTATTATGATGTGATAGGAGGTTGCAAGACATTTAACTCGTATTGTGGATGTAGTTTTCTGCCAATAGGTACCTACTTCTTTATAGTTACATATTCCTTACTTTTACAGATGAAACCATATTTTATAATTTAGCTACATTCCTCGATAATATTAAAGATTATGAATAGGTGTGGTTCCGCAACAAAATTCTTGAAAACATCTGTAAATAATAACATAATTACCAATTACTACGCAGAAGTAGACAGATTTCTTTTAATGGTACGATGTTGACGAAAAGGCAAAAGAAATTGCTCCTGCCTTAAAAATCTCAAAAAATATAAACGAAAGAAAACTGTTAGTTAGTTTAGTTTGGATCGTTTCTATGAAACTTCTGTTTATTTAGGAGGCACTTGACAAAATTTTACGTTTGAAAAATATAGCTCTCTCCTTTACTCCTTTCGCTTCCCTAACATCGCAACGATTAGGGTATCCCCAACAAGTCTGATTTACTTAAGTGGCAGAATTTACCCGCAGCAAATTGTTACACGAGCAGACGTGATAACTGCCTCTTGAGACGTCTAACTACCCTACAATGTTGTTTGTGTGTGCGTCTGTAATTAGATGACTTTCATGCAATAAGGAGAGAGCGGAGATGCCATAATGGTAGGTCAGGTGTCTTCTTGTGGACCTGAGAGTGGCGGTAACCAGGCTGAAAGCCAAAAATACCGCCCCAGGGCCTGACGGCGTGCCTGGCAAGGCCTGGGTCCTGGCCCTTGAGGCTCTTGGGCCTCGACTTAGGGAGCTTCTCAGCGCATGTATGGAGAGGGGCCAGTTCCCACTTCGTTGGAAAACAGGGAAACTGGTCCTCATTCGGAAGCCAGGGCGCCCTGCGGACTCTCCGTCCGCATACCGGCCCATCGTATTGCTCGACGAGGTGGGCAAGCTCTTCGAGCGAGTTGTTGCACACCGCCTCGTTGCGCACCTTGGGGGGATGGGGCCGGACCTCGCGGACAACCAGTTCGGTTTCCGCAGGGGGCGCTCAACGGTGGACGCCATCATGCGCGTGAGATCTCTCACGACGGGGGATGCTGTGTCCCGGGGGGGGGGGTCGTCTTGGCGGTGTCTCTTGACATCGCCAATGCCTTCAACACCCTTCCCTGGAGTTGCATTAGGGAGGCACTCCGGTACCACCGGGTGCCGACCTACCTTCGTCGCGTGGTCGAGGCCTATCTGTCGGATAGGTCCATCATTTACCCCGGTCACAATGGGGAATGGAACCGGCGAGAGATGTCGTGCGGTGTTCCGCAGGGGTCGGTACTGGGGCCGCTCTTGTGGAACATCGGCTACGACTGGGTGCTGCGCGCCGACCTCCCTAGCGGCGTCAGCGTGGTTTGCTACGCTGACGACACGCTGGTACTAGCACAAGGGAGGTCGCACCAGGAGGCAGCCGACATAATGGCGCGCGGGGTTGCGATAGTCGTTGAGAGGATCCAGCTGCTGGGACTGGAGGTGGCATTGCACAAGTCCGAGGCCATGTGCTTTCATGGGCTTCGGAACGCGCCACCTTCAGGTTCCCAAGTTACGGTGGGAGGGGTTACCATCGGCGTCGAGAGGGCGATGAAGTACCTAGGACTCGTCCTCGACGGCCGGTGGAACTTCGTCGAACATTTCCGACGTTTGGGCTCCAAACTGGAGAAGACAGGTGCTGCCTTCAAGCGGCTCCTGCCCAACCTGGGAGGCCCAAACGCCCCCTGCCGTAAACTCTACGCGGGAGTCTTGCGGTCCATGGCCCTTTACGGGGCCCCGGTATGGGCACGTTCGGTACGGCCGCGAGCTGTACACTACCTGAACGTGCCTCAAAGGGTGATAGCCATTAGGCTAATCCGGGGGTACCGCACGATCTCCCGCAAAGCAGCTGGCCTACTAGCCGGACTACCACCGTGGGATCTGGAGGCAAGAGTCTTCTTGCGCCTGTACGACTGGCGCGAGGAGGCTCAGCGCCGGGGGGAAACCCCGTTGCCGCGACAAGTTGTCGTGCAGCGCGCAGAGCTCCGGCGGGATGTCATGGTGGCCTGGAGGGAGCGACTGTCGCAACCCAGTGCAGGGCACGCCACCATAGTGGCGGTAAGTCCCCTCTTTGAGGAGTGGCTCGGGAGGAGTCACGGCGCCCTCACGTACCGCATGACGCAGGTCCTCACCGGACACGGTTGTTTCGGGAGGTATCTGCATCGAATCGGTCGTGAGGTGGTGCCCGGGTGTCACCACTGTGCGGATAGCCCCGAGGACACGGTGGACCACACAGTCCAGGAGTGCCCTGCGTGGGAAGGGCACCGCCGGGTCCTCGTCGAGGCTTTAGGCGGCGGCGACCTCTCGCGTCCGGCCCTGGTTCAAGCCATGGTCCGGGGCGAGAGGGAATGGGATGCCGTCGCCTCCTTCTGCGAAGCAGTCATGCTCGAGAAGGAGGCGGCGGAACGTCAGAGAGTTCGCACCTCTCATCCCGGCCGCCGCGCTGGAGCAGGTAGACACCACGGGCGCCGGGTGTCGCGAGACGACTCCCGGCCACCGTAGGCGTGGGTCTGTGGGCGGTGAGTTCGGGTGGCTCATCGCTCATGTCTGTTTTTAGACAACAGACCCGTGTCGGCGGCGCGCGTTGTTCCACGCGCTCCTCAAAGAGATGTCAGCAACCCCAGCGGGGCCCAGCAGGGCCAAGGCCTGCCGGGGCTGCGGGTTGTTCGAAAGAGGTACCGCGGCCCTAGCACATAAGAAGGCCTACGACGGAACACGACGGCTTTTAGTCAGTAAGAGTCTGACACTCCCTCACCGCTGCTAACCCACAGCGGGAGGGGTCATTTGATGATTTTTTACGTCGTTAAAAAAAAAAAAAAAAAAAAAAAAGGTGTCTTCTTGTACGTCAAATTCGTAAGGTGGGCCAAACAATCGGTTACGAGTGAACTAACGAGGCATTCGGGTTATTTGACATTTTCAACGATTTTCAACAATTTTGGAATTACAAAAAAATGCTGGGGTTCAAAGAAGGCGTCATCATCATCATCATCTCAGCCATAGGACGTTCACTGCTGAACATAGGCCTCCCCCTTAGATCTCCACAGATACCTGTTGGAGGCGACCTGCATCCAGCGTCTTCCGGCCTTTATAAGACAACCTTTATAAGGTCGTCTGTCCACCTTGTTGGTGGACGTCCTACGCTGCGCTTGCTAGTCCGTGGTCTCCACTCCAGCACTTTTCGACCCCATCGGCCATCCGCTCTGCGAGCAATATGGCCAGCCCATTGCCACTTTAACTTGCTAATCCGGTGGGCTATATCGGTGACTTTAGAAGGCGTATTAGGGCGAAAACACTAACGTTCACGTTTTGGCACGCTACTTTCTTAGGCGATTTTCTGTTATGGCACCTCCTCTTAGACTAGTTCTATATATATGATGATTTTGTATTGTAAGGTATGTGGTTGGATGTTTGTGACAAGCGGGTTTTTGATAAACGGCTTCTTTTATGCCATTACTTGAGTTATTTTAAACAATTCATATTTTGTATAAATCGTCGTTTGTATAATGTGTTGATATTTTATTTAAGACAATCTGTGACACATTACACAATAAATAATAAACGTTGATTTTTGCATCACTAAATTATAGAACAAAAAAGCTTTTATTAAATATCACAATATAATTTTAAATAAAATATTATTCACATATTTTCAACACAGTACGATCACTATCATAAAAACCAACACCAATACACCAAGACCCTTCAAAAAAGGCATAAAATATAATACATGAAAACATCGAGTTACGCACCAATAAGTTCGGAACGATAATTTTACTAAAAACACGTTAGTTCAACCGTGACGATACTGATACGGTGCCTAGCGACGCAAGTTTCGTCGATAAAGCTTTCCAACCAACAATGTGAGGACGATATTTTTTTTAAGAATTTTTAAATAAGTTTTTAGAGGTGAAAATGTGGTTATTTTTGGCGCTTTAGTGCCTTGAGACTTGGAAGAATGTGTTAAATATATAGTGTGTGTTTTGTGTTAAGAAGTAATGTAGTTTTAAGTGGTGAATACAGTGAATAAGTGTAAGCATAGTAGTAGTTACTAAGGAAAGTCAAAGTGACGCAAGTGATGAAAAAGTTGTGACCAAAGTATGACCAAATAAAGATAACTACTGTAAAATTACTAAGAACACTTAAATCAAAACCCTAAATAAAACACGGGATTTTAAAATCAAACCATTAAAATGTCTAACAAAACCTACAACGAACTACTAGTAGAGACATCAGAACTGATAGGTGAGGCCACTCAAGCGGATGAAGCGCTTTTTGAAGCTGGAGCCGCTGATAGGAATACTCTTCTACCAGTCCTACTAGAACTGAAAGTGAGGTACACAATATTGCTAAGTAGGCTAGATGCAGTGTACGATCAATTGCTGCAGCCACAAAAGCGCATGATTGTCAGAAGACTGTTGGAGTCCTGTTTGGGAAGGCTGATCGAGATCAAACATGATTTGGTCGAAATGCGATTGACGGATATTACTTTTGATGATGATGAGGTAAGGTATTTTTGATAGTTAAACAAAATTAAAAGTTTATTAAAACGTTAAAACCGCTGAAAAGATACGTAAAAAAAGTCAGGCCCGATTTAGAAGATTTCTAGCAAACAAAGTGTGTAGAAAAATAAAATTGCTAACTGTTACCTTTAATCACTTTCAGGCACTCGTGAAACTCCAAGTAACACCAAATCAAGTAGAACCATGCATACCGCAATTCTTCATACGAGAAAGAGAAGAAGAGATTGAGAGCAGACGTCAGTTTGTCCTGGACACTCTAAGGAAGCTAGGTTATGAGCCTCCAAAGCCACAACCCTTGGTTCTAACGGAACAGCAGGCTGTAATTATAATACAGAGTCATGAAAGGGCTAGGCAAGGAAGATTGAGGTAAGAAATGATATTTTAAATAAAAGAGTCAATCTATATAATGATGGATAAAGTAAATAAGGGTAACCAAACCACAGTAGAATGAATAATCAAAATATAATCACTTTAATTCTTGACAGGGGGCAGTTCATGAAAGAAATTCGTCTTCTCAAAGAAAAGGGCAGAGACCAAAAAGGGGAGATGTCGGCAGCTGCAGCTACTGCCATTCAAAAGGTTTGGCGTGGGTTCATAGCTCGAAGAATGACCAAGCGAAGGAAAATGGAAGAACAACTATTGATTGGTATGGTACTACCACCGTATTCGGAGTCTGAAGCTATTAAGAAGGCTGAAGAAGTAAGATTTTTGTATATTTTAAATCTGGGAGTCTTGTCAAGATTAATTCCTTAAAATGTTATAAGCTAATTGATGTGCAACTCCAATGACCCGCGGGAGACCGAGGTAGTAAGCAAGGAGGTAGGTACGAGGAAGTAGGTATAGGGTCACTAGATAAGACTGTCAGGCGTGTGCCATGCTGATGATGGGAACGTCACTTCGCGTGTACTGTAGGAGTATCATGTACAATGTTAAGCAGTATAATAGTGAATCTGTATTTTCCGTTCATTCGATAGGGTGTGCTATAATAATAGGAGTATCATGGAGTTTGCTAGACTACATAATAGTAAAACTATCCATTCATTTAAAACAGGTCAAAGATATCCGTAGAAAATTGCAATTGGAAAGGGAACAAGAATACCAAGCAGCTCTCGTCTCAATAGAAGATGATCTTCGAGCGCAACACGAAATGAAGATCAATGAACAAATTGGAGATGAGCTTAGGAGATGGATCAGGGAGTACTACGATAGAACAGGAAGGTTCCCTGAAATGCCATCCGAGGAAAGTGGTGGAAGCAGGGCTATGTATAGCCGAACTGGTAATAAAAATATATCGTATTTCTTCTAAAACTTTATTAGAAAGAGTGCGTTAGTGATATTTTTATAATAAGCTTATTGAACGCAAGTGAGTTTCTGTAGGATTTAGAGGTAGATTACATTAATCCCAGAATGTGACACTGTACGAGAGATGACTTTTTTTTTTGTCAAAATGTAAAAAGAATATTTTTCATATATGCCTGCTTTGTTAACCAAACTCTCACTGAATTTTTCAGGAACTGGCATGGACAGTGAAATAAGCAAATCATCTCCAGTATCTTCTAAAGAATCGAAAAGAAGTAAAGAGAGTAAGGATAAGAAGAACGGTAAAAGTGAAGAGAACGGTAAAAATGGCAAAGAAGATCCGGATGATTTTGACACATATAAATGTATCAGTTCTGCTTTCTTGAAAGATATGACTGGTGCTAATGAGGAGTAAGTTCTTAAATTTTGAAGCGAGAAATTTTAAACAAACAAACAAAGTAGCACATTATGTATTATGTAGATATAGTGTAAGAGGTTTTGTATTGAAAAAATAATAATATTTTTCAGATACGAAGACATCTGGAAGTTCAAAGAAGATGTAGATAATCCACATGAAAGATACTACAAAGACATGATAGAAAGAGAAAAGATGGTCAAAATAGAACAAGAAATCAGAAACATTGTTGATGAAATGATGAGGAGCGAACTGGAGTTACTACAATCTGCTTATGACAGGGACAGGGCTCAGAAAGGGAAAAAATCTAAGAAGCAACAAAAGAAGGTAGAACTCCTTATACTATAAATCTATATATATAAAAGAAAGTCGTGTTAGTTACTCCACTTATAACTCAAGAACAGCTGAAGCGATTTAGCTGAAAATTGGCAGGGAGGTAGTTTAGAGCCAGGAGAAGGGCATAGGATAGTTTTTGTCACCATCTGGGACGCGGGTGAAACCGCGGGCAGAAGCTAGTAATTAATAAAGCAGGTGGTACTATACATAATTCTGATTTGTCACATTTGTTTAAGGCTCGCCGTGGAGGTAAGAAGAGCAAAAAGAAGAAAGAAAAAGATTTAACACCTGACAGAACAACAGAATCTCTATTTGAAGAACTGGTATCTAACGGCATAATAAGACCGTATCCTCTCGTTAAAATCGATGATTATATTGGTGAAAAATGTTATGTTGGATCGGATTATCGAGAAAGTGGAATGGAAGCTACACCATGCTTAGGCGACATCAGACAATTGGTGAAAGAATATTGCATTTTGCCATTAGGTTCTGAATTGGTGAGAAATAATGCTCCTCTCGTGAGATCGGTTCTTCTTACAGGTAATTTAGTTTCTCATCATTGCATTTACTCTTCTGCATTTGGTTATTTTCCTTTATAATTAAAACTGTTTATGATTTTGTTGACTATGATTTTTGCAGGCCCAGCCAAATGCGGTAAAAAGATGTTGGTCCATTCCATATGTACCGAAGTTGGAGCCATGCTCTTTGATTTAACACCAGCAAATATAGTGGGCAAGTACCCAGGAAAGTCTGGTCTGATCATGTTGATACATCTTGTGATGAAGGTGTCCAGGCTTCTGCAGCCATCAGTCATATGGATGGATGATGCTGAGAAACCTTTTGTGAAGAAGATTCCCAAAACTGACAAGACTGATCCGAAAAGGCTGAAAAAGGATTTGGTTAAAATTATCAAAGGTAGATTTCATAGGCACGTTATGTAGAGGTATATTTTATAAGTAAGTGTTAGAAATTATAAAGATGGGACCAGTAAAATCATTTCGCTCGTAAAGTTCAACTTGAAGAAGATATGCACGTTGATCACTTTTTCTTGATTCTGCGTTTAGATTATTTTAAAATTTTGGCATAACAGATAGATATATAGAGGTAGATAGACGCATTTGTTTACACTTACTTAATGTTTTCTGTATTCAAGGAATTTGCCCAGAAGACCGCGTAATTTTTATTGGAACTTCAAGAGCCCCATGGGATGCAGAACAGAAACTTCTATTTCAATGCTATCAGAAGATCATACAAGTACCAAGAGCTGATTACGGGAGTATTTCCCTGATGTGGAGAAGTAAGCTACATAGAGCGGGTGCTTTGAATCCGAGATTAGATATATCATGTTTGTCTAGGATTTCTGACTCCTATACACTAGGTTAGTATTACATAGTAAATCTTCTACTACAATTATTCTAGTAATTCTTTCAAGTATTGCATACATCTCGGATTTTTAGATGTCAATGATTTTATAATTAGTTTTGAATCCAGAAAGACCGATGCAGTTTCTTGCCGAACCGTGTATAAGATTATGGAAGTGAACCATTCTTTCCTTAGGTACCCTTCTTGAAGCTCTAGATGCAGTGCTAACAACGAAAAGACGTCTTCAGCTAAGGGTGCGAGTACTAACAGCAGCTGAAGTGGCAGTCCAGCTCAGTTCCAGGGAACCAGTGTATGCTGAACATGTAAGTCCTAACACCTTTCTTCTATCGTTTTTTTCTTGACCTGTATATTGTATGATCTGTATATTACTAAAGTAGAATGTAGAAAGGAAATTGACAGTAAGGAAAGAGTAAATCAGCGGAAAATAAATAGCGAGTGACGGATTTAAAAGGCTTTAGTTGCATTGTCATCATTAGCCGTTATTCATCAGTCCCATATCTTTTCATTGCCTACCACACTTGTTTAAAACTGTTTGGCGACGGTTTTATCGTAACATAACATCTAAGATATTATAAACTCTTTGCGTACTTGTTTAAAGCCACATGTCATCTAAGTTAAGTTAGTTAGTTACAGCCTTTTTATCGTCCCACTGCTGGGCACAGGCCTCCTCTCACACGGAGAAGGATTAAGCATTAATCACCACGCTTGCTCAATGCGGGTTGGTGATTTCAGACTTTATAGTCCAGGTTTCCTCAAGATGTTTTCCTTCACCTTTTTATCAGCCATTGGTGTCCAAGATATACTTACATGTCATCTGATAAGTATTAATTGTTATTTGATATGAATGCAGGAAGCTGCTGCAGAATCCTGGTGGTATAAAACGCCGATGGAGAAGAGAAGACAGAAGGTTATGCAGAGATTAGAGGATGCACAGGTTGAAGCTGAAAATGGAGGCTAAGTTATTGAGAAGATCTACTGTTTAAGAATCTACAGTATGTTAAATTGTGTGTTTTATAGATAAAGATATATGAAAGGTATAATGAACCTAGTATAAGCGTGTATTTTATAAATCTATATATATAAAAGAAAGTCGTGTTAGTTACTCCACTTATAACTCAAGAACGGCTGAACCGAATTAGCTGAAAACTGGCAGGGAGGTAGTTTAGAGCCAGGAGAAGGACATAGGATAGTTTTTATTATAAAAAATACAATTTATTCCGGACATACAGCGCCATCTATTGTTCAAACCAAAAATCTGCCGGATGCCACTATTCTACGCGAACGAAGTCGCGGGCAAAAGCTAGTATGGAATAAAACTGAGCTTTAAAAAGCTTTTTTTCTTTCAACCTTTGAAGTTACTGCTATCAATCATTTTTGTTAGGGTTCCGTACCCAAAGGGTAAAACGGGACCCTATTGTTTTCGCTCCCCTGTCCGTCCGTCCGTCCGTCCGTCCGTCTGTCACCAGGCTGTATCTCATGAACCATATTAGAGAGTTGAAATTTTCACAGATGATGTATTTCTGTTGCCGCTATAACAACAAATACTGAAAAACTAGAATAAAATAAATATTTGGGGGGGCTCACATGCAACAAACGTGATTTTTTGCTAATTTTTGTTCGATGTCGTTAGCGACAGCAGATGGATGCGGTTTTATAAATAATGGTACGGAACCCTTCGTGCGCGAGTCCGAACCGCACTTGGCCGTTTTCTTTCAGTTTCAACAAAATATATCCATACAATTACAACAATATACTGCATAATACTGCAAAATTCAAAACCACTTTAAACCCAAAACAACTAAGACAGAAATACTTCGAAATCCCGAACTTATACCTCAAAAGAGCATTCCGACATTTAAAGTAAGAGCGAAATATTCGGAAGGGAAAAATAAAAAAAAGTAGAATTCACTCTTTCAAACTTGTAATACTTTGTCGGAGAAAATCTTCAAAGAAAAAGGGGTACGATAAGAGGATGTTGGCTGAACACCTGGTGATTTCACACGGGCTTTTTCGAAGGTAGTCAAAATTAGAAGCAGAGGTACCGATTGAAAAATCTTGTAGCCCAAACTGAAGTAGTCGTAAGTTGGGAATATCTGTGATTTAAGTCCAAGATTTGTAGGATTCGTTGTAACGGATTAAAATGCTTTCACTGTTCTGTCTTCAAGTAACTGTATGCTAACTTAAAACAATGTTTCCGAAAATATTTTCAATGGTATCTATATCTTAGGAATTGCAGATTTTAAAAGCTTTTTTCCACGGTTTCATCTACACTTGGGGAACTTGTTTCGGTATCCAGGTAAAATAATAGCCTTTATTACTCGAGTATAGTATACCTCTAGCTACAAAACAGAGAAAGAGTTTTCCAAATCGGTTGAGTAGTTTCCGAACATTAAGGGTACTAACAAAAAATCTCTTTATTGTAATTAGCATACCTACATTTTTTTCAACCAAAAAGAAACCCAAAAATATTTCACAAAACTTCCAAACTACACGTCACTCCAAGTTTGTTTGCAGCAAGACTTGCCGACCAAATTACCAGAAAGCCAGCACTGTTTGGCACGCATGAATATTCTATGCGCCCACCTACTGTTAACCCGCGTTGTTTATCTGAACACGGTCTAGCCTAAACGGTCCGTGATTGTCTGTTCGTTAATGTGGCTGAGTTAGATGCTTGGTTTATGGGAATATTTTTGATTGTTTTAGAAGAGAAGAAGATAATTTTGAGAATGACGGTTCGACTTTTATTAATATTCAAGTCAAATGTTACTGCATACCTTTTATTTGGCTCTGGCTATGTAAGGTTGAATTATGTGTGTTGGACATCACCATAGATGCAGGTGTTTGTGTTTGTTTTAGCAAGAAAATGGGCTTGAATTGAAAATAGTTTCTAAATCGAATAATTTTTATTGTCACAAAGAATATGGTAATAAGAAAATGGTCAGTGAAACGAATTTCGGGATATTCTTTTTTCAATGAAATCCACTAGAACTTTTTATACGAACACTAGATGATGATGGAAATTCGCGATAGACATTGAGGTCTTGTTGCAGCCACTCTCATCTATAAAATCGGGTGTTACTACCATGTCCTTAACACTAAAATTAAACAGTACAAGAACACCCAATGATCCTAGAACATTCTAAATTGCTAACCCAGCAGCCTCAACCAAAATACCACCAGCTTCGTTATACCCGAATTGGTGAACTTCACAATACTCACGTTCATATCAGTACGCACATGAATTTTAGATTTGCGCATCCAACCAGCCGGCCGTATGATTGTTCGTTAATTTGTGCCTAGAATACCAGCTCTGGATTATTGTTGAAACATTTTGTGATTATCATTATGGAAACTGAACATTGTACGTCGATTTTGAAAAGCCTGTTTTCGTAGTTCAAATGGTCTCTAGGAAATTCGCCTTTCAATAGCTGCATAATTCAAGCTAAGTATCGGGTGGATTTTCACCTATCTCTAGACGAAATTTAATGTCAGTAGATTCAGCCACTATCACCTCCACAAACTTACTTTTGCATTTATACGATTTATAATATGTCAAGCTGAAGACAAAATGGACAAAGTCGGATCTCGTATCTCGGAATAAAAGTGATCATTAACCTGAACAGGCCTGACAAAGACTCATAAACTTTAATATCAAACGTACAGAATAAAGTGAATAAAAGGATTATTATAAACTGAATAAAATTACCAAGCACAAGTTACAGCAAAATAAACACGCAAGCGCTGAAATCGAAGGCATCAAAGGGTACATAAAACAACAGTTTAAGTAAAAAAAATTCTCAGCTCTCACAAAGGGCTCACTAACAACTTGCTAACACAGATTTCCACGCTTTTCCTTGCAACATAGTGCCTGTTTTATCCTTTGAAGAGTTCGCCTTTGTGACTCAAATAGAAAAACAACGTTACCTGCTTTTTATTAACAAAGATTTTGCTGAGAAACTCCTGTGGTTTAAAATTGTTGCGGTAGTTTGCTTACTGTTCTCGGTTTGATTTGCTGGGGTAGCGATAGCGTTAATTATCATGCAGTAGAAGAAGCATCTCAAACGACTGGTTTAAGTAAAATGCTTCCAAAATTGTCGATTTGAGTCACTAAAAGTCTGACACTCTTTCCCACTGCACCCAGGAGGGATGTCAATTAAGCCAAATTAAGTTCTTTTAAATATAGTCTATTTATTATATTCTTGAAGCCTTTCTTTAACTAGGTATAATAACCATAATTTCAACGAAATAGCCACAAAAATCTTTCCAGAAAAAAGAAAGCCTAGACCTTCTACAGTGTATCGTACTCCGCAATAATTTGGTATTAACGTATCGAAATCTGTAGTGGTGGGCCGCTGTATATCGACGCTTATCCCTGTCATAAGCAGGTGTAAAGTAATAATTTTACGATATCCCACTTAAGTTGTAGTGATAGTGCCAATAGTGTTGTGGTGGTGTCGATATATGAAATGTTCACGAATATTTACGTGTTTTTAATTTTAAAAAAATTCAAAGTTAATATTAAGCCTAATAGTATTTAACCTTTTTACAGTTATATAGTTTGAACGTCACAAGAATATTAGGTATAGCCAAATTAACAAGAAAAGGAATCTTTTTCTGTATAACAATTGGGTAATTTCTATGAAACTTGTATATGCAAAAATAAATGGAAAACTTCATCTATCCAACAAACAAATCGTTCTAATAATCGAGATAAAGTCCTCGTAAATCGACGTGTCTTCCAGTATTCGGACTTACGTCGGTCGCCGCGGCCAGCCTCAACTTAAGTCCGCGAATCACTACGTGTGTATTGGAGTGTGGTTTAAGTTGTTAGATTTTAAAGAACGTAATTAATTTGGCTCTATTGTCGTTTAGTTAAATAGCAATACCTATATTATATTTTATGTTCTTTCTTTTTATTTCGGCAAATACCTAATTTAAAGTTGTGAATAAAGATAGTGAGAATTATTATAAACAATGATTTTTAAATCTTTTTGAAGTCGTTTAATATAGCTGTATGTATTCGTATGTTTTGCTTTTAAATGTCTGGTAGTCAAAATTTTTCTTATGTTGGAAATTACTTGTCTCATTTAGGAGATTGGCCGACACGTAAGTTGCTTATATGGCATTATCTAGTTTTACCATCCAAATTGGACAGCAAACAAACATTCTTCAATCTCCAATTAAATATTTAAAATGAACATCAATCACATAAAACAAACCAGAGTGACTCGATTATTATTCACATTGCGCTTCAGTCTTATAACTTGTACCACACATAAGTCGGGAGCGTAGCGCGACTTATCGATTGTCGCTACCCCATCACTACAGCTAGTGATGAGATTAGCCAGTTAACACTTTATTTTATTATGTTTATTTAAGACGATACAATTTTGTGTGGGAAAATATTATTATATGAGCATGTAAGAAACTATTGTTTATTTTGTTTTGTTTCTGAGATGGTGAAATAAAGTCTTTATGCTCTTAATTTGTGAGTATATTCTTTCTTTTTATCAGTGATATTGTTTAAATTATAATGAACATGCTTGTGAGAAATAATAAAGTATTTTTTTCAATGAAATTGATTAAATTAAATGTAAGCAGGTACTGTTAAACATTATTGTTCAAAGCCTGTTTCAATTCATCGTGAAAAAAAATAATTCGTACGAATATTTAGTATTACGTTCGAAAATCATGATACATATTTATAAAATTTTCAAATTTAATTATATACTTCTTCACCTCAAGAATGTAGTTGTACCTACATATATCGAAGTTAAAATAATTTGCAAAGAAAACATTTTCTATTTTCCATACATAATATTATTGAGATTTTCTGAATATTTTCTAAAAGTAACAGAAGTAAAGCCGATTGAATTCTTATCCTAGATAATAGAGAATTTAGACTTTATATTGTTTTCTCACATACTGAAAATACAGAGCTTCTTTCATTTTTGTTTGTAAAATAAGTATTTCAGTTAGTAGATATCTTAGTTTACTCATCAGATTTTCTAGTATCTCGTTTGAGTTTATCCAATGTTTTATGAATTTGTATTATAAATTATAATAAATTAGGTAGGTTTCTTGATTATGAAATGATTTTTATATTCGTAAAAATGTTTTTGTTGTTTTTTTTTTTATAAACTAGACACGCGAGTAACTAGACACCTCAATGACTAGGAAAGTTTTTACCTTAAAATTCAAGTTACCAAATTCTGTCTAAGTTTTTTATTGCAGTAAAGTAATGATAAGATTAAAAGTAAGTACAATTAACTACACAGTTTAGCCGGCAGCCGACTCGATTGAAAAAAATATGTTTTTCAAGGAAATCGTGAATTTAATGAAAGTTTTTAGTCGGTCTGATACCGGAAAAATACATGTTCGTTGTTATGCGCGTACTACTATTAATTTCCATTATGTAAAAAAGTCGTGGTGGCCTAGTGGGTAAAGAACCAACCTCTCAAGTGTGAGGGGGCGGGTTCGATTCCGGGTCAGGCAAGTACCAATGCAACTTTTCTAAGTTTGTATGTACTTTCTAAGTATATCTTAGACACCAATGACTGTGTTTCGGATGGCACGTTAAACTGTAGGTCCCGGCTGTCATTGAACATCCTTGGCAGTCGTTACGGGTAGTTAGAAGCCAGTAAGTCTGACACCAGTCTAACCAAGGCGTATTGGGTTGCCCGGGTAACTGGGTTGAGGAGGTCAGATAGGCAGTCGCTTCTTGTAAAGCACTGGTACTCGGCTGAATCCGGTTAGACTGGAAGCCGACCCCAACATAGTTGGGAAAAAGGCTCGGAGGATGATGATGATGACTGATTTATGTGCCCGAACAAACTGTCGGCCAATTAAAGTTTGTAGTGTAGTTAGGTACCTACTCTTAGGGTCAATTCCCACTGAAAGAGCAGCGGCCGGCAGCGGCCGAAAATGCAAGTGATTGAGCGCGAGCGCGGCGGGCCGCGCGGCGCCGCGCTGGGCCGCGCCGCGCCGCGCTCTTACATTGTCCGTGCTCTTACGGCCGCTGCCGGCCGCTGCTCTTTCAGTGGGAATTGACCCTTAAAGGCGCCTTATCTTCTAAACAGGAGTACTATTTACACCTCTTATCCATGATAGATCCCTCTCCTTTTCCGAACCATAAATATCATCCCCCCCACCTCCCATAAAAACTCATTCCCATAAAAATACAAGTTCAATTCCCCGTAGTCACCGTGTATTTACCCTGCTGGATGATAAATGAGAATGACGTCACAACTCGGTTCATTTTTCTGACCGCCCTGCAACCCCTATAACATGGGGAAACATTCTTGGCGTTATGGGATTGGGTAGCGTTAAATTGAGTATATGAGTGATGTGGTGTTAGATTTAATAGTGGTATGGTTTTGGGGAAAGAAACACAATGGTGGTGCAGGTAATATTTTCTGGATTATAAGCCTCTTAGATGTCATAGCGTGAATTTGAAATCTGGCAATCATTTTAGACTTAAAGTATTACACTAAAAATATCTTAAAATAATACATAAAATTAAAAATCATGATGAACCTATCTTTTATCTACGGTATTCAAGTTAAATTTTAAAATGTGGTAGGTAGCCCTTAGCTGAAGTACCTATCCGACAAATGCAGGATTATCTATCCGGCTGAAAACTAAAACTTGAATACACACGGTATCTATACTATAATATTATCAAGCTGAAGAGTTTGTTTGTTTGTTTGTTTGAACGCGCTAATCTCAGGAACTACTGGTCCGATTTGAAAATTTCTTTCAGTGTTAGATAGCCCATTTATCGAGGTAGGCTATAGGCTTTTTATCCCGGTACGGGAAGTAATTCCCACGGGATGCGGGTGAAACCTCTGGCAGAATTTCTCAATAAAACAAACTGCTTGATGCATTCTAAATACTGAAAATAAAATAAAAAAATATACTGATTTTATATCATATCCCCAAATTAGTCCAAGCCTTTAAATAAATTCCACACTCCAGCTAACTAATCTTCCATTTAATACCAGAAACCAGCCAAAAAATAAACATAAGTAAGTATAAATAAAATAACAATATATTTGTCCAAAAACAGGGAGCGTAACATTTGAAGCATCTGTGCTTTGATTTATATGTTCTGTTTTGCGAGAAATATTTCGCGTTGAGCCGATAAATCTGCTCTGTCGCTAAGTCGAGACGTAGTGTCGTAAATAAAGAAATCTCTTACGTTTTGTGTTAAACGTTACTTGTTTTGATGCAAAGATTTGTTATGCAAAATCGATCGGCCGATATTTGAAAACGGTTATATCGGGTGTGTCGTTCACAATCACATTAAATGAAATGCGTTAATATACTGGTTGAATTAGAACACCATATTATAAGAGTCAGTCTTTGAACATCCTTGACAGTCGTTACGGGTAGTCAGAAGCCAGTAAGTCTGACACCAGTCTAACCAAGGGGTATTGCGTTGCCCGGGTAACTGGGTTGAGCAGGTCAGATAGGCAGTTACTTGTTTTGATGCAAAAATTGATCGGCTGTTCTTGATTTAAATATTGTTTTTTTAGAGCTCCCGCGCACTGCAAGCGTTCAGTCGACCGATAGTTTGTTTGGGCTCCTAAATCAGTATAAAGATACGTTAGTACGCACTTCACAAAGATCAGGTATCCAGCTGGCACCATACTGACTGAAAACTTTGATTTGAATCAAGATTTTTTTTTAAGTTGCCAACCATGGGGTCACATTGTCAACCGACTATTTAGTATACAGGGTATTCTTAGGATCATTTTAAATAGGTTAAAAAAAACTTATTAAAGATTTTTTTTTACGTAAGGTGGACAGACGACCTTATAAAGGTCGCCGGAAGACGCTGGATGCAGGTCGCCTCCAACAGGTATCTGTGGAGATCTAAGGGGGAGGCCTATGTTCAGCAGTGGACGTCCTATGGCTGAGATGATGATGATGATGATGATGATGAAGCTTGACAAAATAAGATTCTCTTAAGTTTATTGAATTAAACAAGGCAGAGCTTTAAATATTCTTAAATAAGTAACTAAGTTAAAACAACAATTTTTCAAGTATTAAGATACAAATCTTCTTGTCAAAAACATTGAAGAATTATGAAATGGAGCAAACGATCTAATAATGTCAATTCGATTGTCTATTTTATACTGAAAACTTAAGCAAATCAATAATCTCTTTAAAATTGAATAAAGATAATACAGCAGATGTGACTTCGAATCAGTTTTAAATGGAATAAATTATTTCTCTCTGTGACAACACTAATCTTGAATGACAGAAAAAGAAATACTTTTAGTACTTAATTTAACCAACTCACATTTTGTAAAGTTAATTACGAAAACTTTTTCAGAAACACTAGTACTCAGGTGCACCCGATTAGACTGGAAGCCGACCCAAATACTTAGGAAAACGCTAAACAGAATATGTAAACTTCTTCAAAAACCGGTCCGGTGCCTATATGGAAGTAACGTTTCATTTTGTTAATGGGCCAGTAGTTTTTTTAACATTTAATCTTGAGTTTTACGTATACTGGTATATTGTTATATTGTTGGTATATTGTTTCTTTATTAGTCGTGGTGGGCTAGTGGTAAAGAACCAACCTCTCAAGTATGAGGGCGCGAGTTCGATTCCAGGTCAGGCTAGTACCAATGCAACTTTTCTAAGTTTGTATGTACTTTCTAAGTATATCTTAGACACCAATGACTGTGTTTCGGATGGCACGTTAAACTGTAGGTCCCGGCTGTCAATGAACATCTTTGACAGTCGTTACGGGTAGTCAGAAGCCAGTAAGTCTGACACCAGTCTAACCAAGGGGTATTGGGTTGCCCGGGTAACTGGGTTGAGGAGGTCAGATAAGCAGTCGCTTCTTGTAAAGCACTGGTACTCAGCTGAATCCGGTTAGACTGGAAGCCGACCCCAATATAGTTGGGAAAAAGGCTCGGAGGACGATATTGTTTCCTTATCGAATATAATAACATATTTTCTCAATTCTATACTTACAACTACATAATATGTACTTAAAAATATACAGTGAGCATCGAAAAACAACAAGGCATTGCTAATGTTCACACAAGAGTCAGCGAAAATCTTACACACCTTTCAAACTGTTTTGTTATCAGCACAAAGCGAACGCCATATTTGTTGTAACTTGTAATAAACCCGAAAATTCCCCTTCATAGCGAGCATTATCATTCAACCCATGTTGTTGGAATTAACTCAGCAAAATGGATTACATTGGATAACAAGTTGCAAGGGGGCCACTTTATGAGTACAAGCACACGGAAGACTTTTAGTTGGCCGATAGTTTGTTTGGGCTCATAACTGTGTTCAAAATTGACTGTCAGCCGCCGAAGGCGAGCGAACATTACGCAGTTTTGTATTTCCAAACATATTCACTTTTGTTTATATCTAACCGACGATACGTTATAACGATTATTGGCGTATTGTAAGCTATAAGCGTATTGACGGCACACTGAAAAATACCGTTTATTTTCATGTTTACACTGAGGTTCATTAGTGCTCACATTCGGCGACTGACAGACAGACAGTTTGGTTTGAACGCAGCCTAAGTATTAATGAAAAAAAAAGCCAACTGTCGGCCGACTGTTTAGTCTCCAGTTTGCCAGTACTCTATATTGCATGCAGGTGATAAGGCCGGGGTATTTGCAGTTTGGGCCCCTTCAGGGGTCTCAGAGCCCTTTTTGGCCCCAACCCTTGGGTGCTGTTCAAATGAAACGTCTTGTGTTGTAATTAGTAAATTGATGAATTGGGTTGAGGATGCAAAGTTTATATGTCAATAATTAGATGGGGTGTGTAACTTTGTCCAGTTACCAAATGGATGAAAAGTATGTTTATGTGTGCACAGGAAAAAAAAAGTCGTGGTGGCCTAGTGGGTAAAGGACCAACCTCTCAAGTATTAGGGCGCGGGTTCGATCCCAGGTCAGGCAAGTACCAATGCAACTTTTCTAAGTTTGTATGTACTTTCTAAGTATATCTTAGACACCAATGACTGTGTTTCGGATGGCACGTTAAACTGTAGGTCCCGGCTGTCATTGAACATCCTTGGCAGTCGTTACGGGTGGTCAGAAGCCAGTAAGTCCTACACCAGTCTAACCAAGGGGTATTGGGTTGCCCGGGTAACTGGGTTGAGGAGGTCAGATAGGCAGTCGCTCCTTGTAAAGCACTGGTACTCAGCTGAATCCAGTTAGACTGGAAGCCGACCCCAACATAGTTGGGAAAAGGCTCGGAGGATGATGATGTGTGCACAGGAAACACTGCATGTAGAATTCTGACGGCCAGTCTTAACAAGGGACACCGTGTAGCTGTGGTAAATGTTGAACAGGTCACATCTGCCTCTTTATAAAACACTGGCAAGTAGCTGCATCTTGTTAGATTAGAAACCACCATGAAATGATATTGATTTTTGGTCCTCCACGTCCAACGTGATGGTTAAAAAGGCAACTTTCGTCTATAGCTATATTTAAGGCGATTATCACACTGCCCCGCATGATGCAGCGTAGTGCGTGGATGCGTTTTTTTCCGTTGTATGGAAATATCTCCGTTTGTATGGAAAACACGCATAGTCCAACACTGAAGGGAGTATATTTTAATGAAACGACTGTTCCCGATCGATTACCTTTTAATACTAATTAAACAAATGCGATACATTACATTACAATATAGATCTTACATAGATACTACACCTCACCTCGGGGGTGAGAAAAAAAAAATGCAAAATAATCATTTGTATTTTTTTAAGGTTATAAAAGTAAATGATTAAATGTTACTTATGATCTAAATGGCTTAGTCCTATTTTTATGGATAACATAAGGTTTATTATTCTTTAAAATTTTGACGTTAGCACCTAAATCTTCTAAAATAACAAATGGTCCATCCCATAGCAAATCTAATTTAGTGGCCGTTTCATTCTTAATAAGTATTAATTGGCCATTATCATACGTTACATTATTAATGTTTTTATCATAAGCAGTTTTACGTTTATGTTTACTTATTAATATATTTTTGCGAGCATCTTGATGCGCTACTTGTAATTTATACTTAAGATCTAAAGGATAATTTTCAGGGTTATACAAAGGTTCTATGCATTGACTTACTCTACATGGTATTATACTAGCTCTACCAAATACCAATTCGAAAGGTGTGTACTTTGTTTCTGTATGGACAGTATTATTAAAACTGTAACACCAAAACGGTAACCAATGACTCCATGTTTCTTTCTTTCCATCACAGTATATTCGCAAAAAAGCACCGAGACTTTTATGAGAGTTTTCGAGTGCACCGATAGATTGATGGTGATAAGCGGTAGATGACAATTTATGTATTCCCAATAGTTTACATACCTGTTCCATCACTAAAGACATGAATTCCGTCCCGCGGTCAGTCGCTATGGTATTTGGTATACCAAATCTTAAGATAAAATTATCAACTAGAGCTTTTGCTATACTTACCGTTTCCTTTGTTTTTAGAGGATACGCCTCTACAAACTTAGTTAACTCACACTGCAGGCTTAAAATATAACGATTACCTTCATAATCTTTTTCTAAAGGGCCTACAATATCGAGAAAGATCTTTTCAAAAGCATATGAAGCTGTTGTAGTTATTTCCATTGGCGCCTTGACATATCTACAATGCTTCATTTTCTGACACTTTGCGCATTTATTCACGAACTCCTTAACATCTTTATCTAGTCCTGGCCAGTAAAATTGTCTTTTAATGTTATTGATCATCCTACGTACCCCAGCATGTCCTGCGGTGGGTAGTAGATGAAAGTCATGTAAAATATAATTTCTTTCTTCTTTATCGTCAATTCTTTTAACACCTCTTAGTACGTACATTCGGGGACCGGTCCATTCCTTATTATCTTTTATCTCTTTTAATATATCTTTAATGAAACTTTCGTATTCTTTTCTTTTTATTATGCATAATTCTTTTATATTCATATTTGTGCAAAACTCTCTTAACTTAGTCACAAATTCGACTCGCGTAAATTGTGCCTTGAAGTTAAGATTAATAAACAACGTTTTTCTACATCGACTGTAAATAAAACATTCCTTTTCTACATCTATATTATCTAGACTTCTTAATTTATTTAATTCCTCATTTCCTATAAAAGTAACTTCAATACAATAACTTGGTGCTCTTAGTACCTCAACTACACGTGGTTGATCAGGCCACGGTTCGTCGGGTCTATTAACAACAGGTGAAGGTAGGTCTCGTTTATCTAAGTCTAAACGCCTTTTCTGCGCTCTGGTCATAACCAACATTATTTCTTCATGCATTTGCTTTAAGCTTTCTGATGTTATATTTATTCTAGACAAAGCATCTGCGACACTGTTCTCCTTTCCTTTTATATATAATATTTTAAACTGATATTCTTCCAGGGCCAACCTAAATTTTGTTAGTCTACTTGATGGATCTTTCATTGAAAATAAATATATTAGAGGCCTATGGTCTGTCATAATTGTGAATGTTTTACCATATACGTAAGGTCTAAAATATTTCACAGCCCACACAATAGCTACTAATTCTTTCTGAATTGTTGGATAGTTAAGTTCAGCTTTATTAAGTGGTCTGCTAGCATACGCTACCGGTTTCATATTTTGATTGCACAGAACTGCTCCAACGGCTGTACCCGAAGCATCTGTTTGAATGACAAATTCATTATCTTCAGAAAAATCTGGAAATTCTAAAACTGGTGGAGTTGTCAAAGCATGTTTTAATGTGTTGAATGCATTTTGACACTCATCAGTCCACTTAAATGGTTCATATTTTCTGGTTAATTTATTTAATGGATAGGTTATTTCCGCAAAGTTTTTAATAAATTTTCTATAGTAATTACAAAAAGCTACAAATCTTTTTACTTCGTCCGTGTTAGTTGGTATGGGATAATTTTGTAGTACTTCAACTTTTGCCGGATCGGGTAAAACGCCATTTTGAGTTACTAAATGTCCTAAATAAAGAATTTCTTTACGTAAAAAGTTGCATTTTTCTGGATTCAATTTTAAATTAATTTTTCGCAATCTTTCCAAAACATCTATCAGGTTTTTATTATGTATTGTATATCTAAATTCCTACCGAAAACCACCAAATCATCTAAATATATAAAACATCTGTCAAATGTTAAACCAGACATAGCTACTGACATGACTCTGCTGAAAGCACTTGGACTTGTTTTGAGTCCCATGGGCAATCTCTTCATTTGGTACTGCCCAGTGTCAGTTGTAAACGCAGTATACTCCCTACTGTTTTTGTCTAAAGCTACTTGGTAATATCCCTGATTTAAATCTAAGTGTGAAAAATAGACTGATCCAGAGAGTGAGTCTAAAATTTCGGAAATGTTGGGTAAGGGAAATTTGTCATCTACAATGCAATCATTGAGTTTCCGGTAATCGACTACAAGTCGCCATTTCTTATCATTTCCGCTTTTCTTCGGTACCAATAAGATAGGACTCGACCACTCGCTTTTTGCTTCTTCTATTATATCGTTATCGATCATTTTATCTATCTGCTTTTTCACTTCGCTTTTCAAAGAATGTGGTAGGCGATATTGCTTAACATAAACCGGACTAGTATTTGGTTTTAAAGTTATTGATTGCTCATAAACGTTAGTTGTAGTTAGCTTATCGCCAGGTAAAAAGAAAACATCCGAATATTTAGAACATAATTCTTCAATTGATTTTCGTTCCTCTAAGTTTAAATGATTTAATTTTAAAATATTTAATAAAGTTTTAGCCCTCTCTAAACTGTTGCTTTTAGATTTAAAATCACATAGGTCATAGTCTTGAATTGAATGAATTTCAGGTTGAAACATCGATAATGTGACATCATGTTCATTGGTATTTAGAATTTTTACAGGTAACCTATTATTTTTTATTTTGCCAATACATCCTGCAAGAAAAACATTTTCCGCCAATTGCCTACTATGTATAACACATTCGCCATTTAAGTTATTATCGACAATTAAATAGTGAATTGATTCACTTCGAGCCGGGATATGTAACACTTCGTCGGAATAATCGATAGTATCACGAAGTACCAGAGAATATTCCACTCCATATTTAGATAGGGTGATGATGTTATTCTCTAAGTTGATATTCGATGCATAGCGACACAGAAAATCTAAACCCAGAATACCATCAGCCTTAATTGGTATGTTATCAAAAACATGTAGCTTGATATTAAAATCAACACGTTGATGCTCATCACGATGAGTCAGATTGAGATTAATAAATCCAGTCGCTTGAATTTGACCACCAATACCATTTATGATAGTATCATTTTCAATTATGGAACTGTTACTAGGCAATGCGACTTTTTTTATTATAGATAAAGATGCTCCTGTATCTATTAACCAAAAGTATCTTCTATTACCTAAATATAAAACTAAAAATTTTGCTTTGCCTGTTAACGTCAAAATGTTATGTTTCAGATCGAAAAAACTGCATTTGATCGTTGTTTGAAGTCACAGCCTCAGAAGTACTAGGTTGATCAGTACAAAACACGCGATGATTATAGCCACTACCACGAGTTTTGTAACTCGATGGTTTCTCGCTCGAAACGTGATAATTTCGTCCTCGATTAAATGAACCTCTAGGTTTACCACGAGAAGGATAAAATGATCTTCCACGTGAATATCCTCTGACATAATTATTACCGACTTTATTTTGATAATCTCCTGGATGATAATATCCTCGTTGTCCACGTGACTGATGATTATAAAATTGCCATCGACGAGAATTATAAGCATGCGACTTACCTCTACCACGACGCGAAAACTGCATGACATCACCGCTTTCCTGAGTCGATACCGCTGTTAACTCTTCATCCTTTGCCGCCTGGATCGCGTCCTTTAAATTATCGTAATTACGCGCAGCAATAATTGTACTGAGACGGGAGTCGCTCAATCCATCTGCGAATCGTTTAATAGCAATTCGTTCATTTAAGGGTTTTAGTACAGCATAATCCTGTGAGTTTCCATTTGCCTGCGATATTGTCAGATTTGTGAATAATTTTTCAATTTCTGTTCCGTACTGGTCAATTGTACGCCAGCCTTGAGTAGTATTTTGTAACCGCGATTGTATTGCAGTAAATGATTTCTTAGGCAGCAGGGTGGAACGTAAATCTCTGACAAGATCGTTTGCAGATGTATAACTATTGGACATTCGTAGTTTAGCATTTTCCGTCAATCTACTCTTCAAAACAAATGTTATAAGTAACTTTTTCCCTGCTTCTGATAACATGTCTGCATACATTTCTATAGAGTCAATGGTACCTTTGATGTTATTCTCATTATTACTGCTCATCACAGGAATCAAGTTACACGCTGTTTTTAAATCAAACTCCATGATTATATCTGTATCTGGGATCGTGTCACAAAAATCACTTTCGCTACTACTACTACTATCTTTTTTACTTTCAGTACATAATTCAGTAATTCGCAAATAACATGCCTTTATTTCATCCCTTAATACAGTTATACGTGTCAATAATTCAGGTTTTATTCCTTCCTTATTAGATAAGAATTGAATTATTCTCTTACTTCTCTCAAATACAGTTTCTGTCTCTAATAATTTATTTTGTATAACATTACCTTGAAATCTTGACTTTCCTTTTTTAATTAAATATTTCTTAATAACCGTAAGACTATCTAAGCATTGAAATAACTCATCTTCCATTCCTGTTGAAATAATCTAATAATATTAAAATACATACCAAATCCTCATGGCGAGTTACCGTAGTAGGGGTCACAAGACGTAATTTGATATAGGAATGCAATCGCGCCCCATACAAAGAAAGATAATGCAAACAATGTATTATATTTTTTGTTTTAAATGCTAACTTTAATTTTTAATTTAGCGTCATTAATAAAGTTCACTATTTGCTTTTCATTTATATTATACGTTTCACTTTATCTACCACGCACTTTTGCATTTTAGAACAATAGAACCCGCACTACACAAAACACTTCACTTTCTTCTACTTCATCGGTATATTGACTTCTTGCTCGTCTCCCGGGATTCCTCTAGGACGGCTGAATGATCGTCGAAGATTATTTTGTAAAATCTGCGTCCGGATCCATGAGTGGTGACATTTCTTGTATTGCTTGTAAAAGAAATATAGAGCGCCAAGACCCAAAATTGTACAAATTATCAGTAAGACAATGCTTATCGTTGACAGATGCAGCTTCATTTCTTCAACATGGGCAGAATTCGAACCAGCAGCATTTTGGTTTAGGAAAAATGTCTCCTTTTCCACGTTTGAGCGACACATTATTTTCCACCGTTTTTGTATTTGTTTCGCCGATAATAATTGCTCAGTCCAATACCGTTGTGTCCAGTCCCGTTATTCTACACCGAAAGTGACACTGCACCGCGCGTCCCAAATATGGCAAGGGTCGCCATGAAGGGAGTATATTTTAATGAAACGACTGTTCCCGATCGATTACCTTTTAATACTAATTAAACAAATGCGATACATTACATTACAATATAGATCTTACATAGATACTACACCTCAACACACTGAAAATGCATCCACGCGCGTTCATGCGGATCACGCACATACATGCGGAGAAACACGCACCCCCGCGCGTAGGTGCGGGGCGAGACGCAAGGTATGGCACACTGAATCCCGCAGTGACGCTCGTGATTTTGAATGGGCGTGACGTGTATGTTTGAAAATGGAACTCGATGAGAGCCGCCGTACCTACGTGAATTAACAAAACGCAACTACGCGCGTGAGTGCGCGAAAAACCCGCACGATGATGCAGATCTGCACTCCCGCAGGAACGCGCGTAGGTGCGTCGACACGCAAGATGCAGCGTGATGCGGGGCAGTGTGAAGATCCCCTAACTCATTATCACTGAGGGATGTGAACGCCAATTTAACGTAATTACTAACTATACTAAACTTGTGCTTTTTTTTGTTTAACGGTACTGCTCAGGCAGACTCCAACATAGCTAAGAAATGGCTAGACAGATGATGAGCTATGATGAGATAGTATTGCTTAAAAGAGCAGTATTGTTCAGTGTGCAAATGAAACAAATTATAATAATAAATTAGGGGTGTTGTACCAAGAAACTTGTTAATGGATTATAGTGCGGTCGCAAACGAGGAATATGCCGCAAAACTTTCCTTGGACGTAACAAACTTCGCCATTTAATTTTCTTATATGCTTACTTGGGTCTTGGTATATAGTTTTGTTTGTAATGCGACTGTTGTGGGAATTTCTGTATTTCTTTTCTTTTTATGCCAATTCTGAGGAATATGTAGGACAAAGTAGTTTTAAATGTTGTTTTTCCAAACTTTGGGTTTTGTAACATGGTTCTATTTCTGCATTTTACAATAGTGGATGAAATTGGGACCTAAAAATATATACTTTATTGAACCTATTTTGTATCAATAATTGAAATTTGAAAAATGCTTTTATGTTAGGAAATTAAATAATTGAAGTGTTTATACTCTTGAAAACCATCCCAGTCCTGAGTCACTTCGTTGAAAAACTCCAGTCTGTCACATGTGTGCTCCAAAGACCGTCTTTCCCTCTGTAAATTAGACCCCATGAACCCATAGCCCTAAAATTAACAACAATATGTTCCTCTAACATCGATACCATAAACACAATTTCCATTACAGAACCTTGCTATAAATAGCTGCCATAGAGTATAGAGCAACTGACGGACCCTTGCTGGACCCTCCCTGTAAACAACTGGTTAATAATTGCTCTTAACCCTTCGCATGTTTTATTCATATTGCCCTGTAAACCGAACTAGTATAATGAAATGGGACTAGTTTCGCTTCAATCGGGTGTTTTGTTACACCGTGCTGTAATAGGTGGATATGAAATATAGAGGACGTATGCGACTGATTGAAAAGATGTATGAGTTCTTCAAAATCAAGTCTGTTTCATAATGGCTGGCCGATTATCTTCTCTCGCTCGAGTTCTTATGTTGATCTAACTGAATAAAAAACCTATAAGCGTTAATGGCTGCTGAATAAAGAATTAAGTTGATAAAGAGATATTGTAAGCAGCTTGTCAATGGATGAATTTAAAAGTACAATAAACTTGCAAATAATATACGTAGGTACATGTTTTAAACTGGAAGACGGACTATACTAGTAAGTATTATAAAAATTAAGAGTTAATTGGTTTTGTTGAACGCTCTAAACTCTAGAAGTGTTCCTCATCTATACTTACTAATGTTATAAAGCTGAAGAGTTTGTTTGTTTGTTTCTTTGTTTGAACGCGCTAATCTCAGGAACTACTGGTCCGATTTGAAAATTTCTTTCAGTGTTAGATAGCCCATTTATCGAGAAAGGCTATAGGCTACTTTATATCACGGTACGGGATGCGGGTGAAACCGCTGGCAGAAGCTAGTATAAAAATATATTTTTCTGTAATACGCACCCCATAGGAACGCTACTCAATCCCGCTAAAAACGGACCAGGCAGCTTTTGATGACATTAAGCGATTCAAATGAATTGTATGTAACTATGTATGTATTGTATGTAACATTGTTATTATCAATACTGTGTAACAGACGTCCATACCCAAACTTATTAAGACACTATCTTGCATTACGTTTGATATCTCACTTCGTCTAGTTTCCAGTGAACATTGCTCGAACTTCGCAACAACATTTACTTCGACTTGTCCATTAATATTGTTATATTCACACTTAACTGTATGTCTGTTCATCCTAATAGCTTTACAATGTTCTTGTAACTAAGTATGTATTTGATTAATTTGTTCTTAGTTTCGTTTGTTTTATAGGGTACCTATATTTAATTTTGCGTTAGGTTAGGTGTATTGGGAATTTTATTATTTGTAGATAGATCTTATTGATGGGAAAATAAATTGAGGCTATCAGATTTTTTGGGTGGGTTCGGCTCGTTATACATACATATATGTATATTTCGTCAGACACATTCTAATCGTAATTTCAGGAACTGAATGTGTCAGCATTTTAATTTGATTAAATTCTTACTAGTAAAGAAAATGAGCTGTTTACTTAAAATATAAATAAAAAAAATACATAGACAAGAGCAAATCTTCGTTTACTTTTTAATGTCCAAGCTAAACCCACAATTTGTTTTTTCTAAATGCTGTTAGCCGTTTAATTTCACCTATCCCCAACCCTTTGCAGTGTCCCAAAGGTTACAAAACGTGGTCACCCCACTCTGACGGTAGGGTGACCACGTAATGAGAATTCTTGGTGGGTTCCGTATATACGTTTCGTTAATGACTGCACGTTTGTTCTTTGAAATAAAACGGTTGGTATTGTTTTAATTTTGTTTTTGTATGTGTGTTTTGTTTATAGCTTTAGGGTGGACTAGATTAGTGGATTTTGATGGTGGATTTAAAACGATTGTCCTTTGTTATGGTTTAGTGTGACAGATGTGTTTAATAGGGCAGTTTGATAGAAGGTACTTATATCCACATACGTTTTCTCAAATAGGGACAAAATGAAGTTGAGCAATTCTTTGTAAATATTCTACTTTGAGGAACTTACACCTGTATGTAGGTACTGAACCATCATCATCAGCCTATCGCAGCCCACTGCTGGACATAGGCCTCTCCAAGTGCACGCCACTGAGATCGATTTTCGGCTTCTCGCATCCAGCTCCTGCCAGCCGTCTTGCGCAAGTCATCACTCCACCGTGCCTGAGGACGTCCTACACTACGTTTGCCGAGGCGAAGTCTCCACTCTAGAACTCGTTTACCCCAACGGTTATCGGTTCTTCGGCTAATATGGCCAGCCCACTGCCGTATCGATGACCTTGGTTCTCTGACGGATTACCTCATTTCTGATGCGATCCCTCAGAGAAATGCCGAGCATAGCTCTTTCCATAGCCCGCTGAGCGACTTTAAACGCTCTAAGGTACTGAACACCGAAGCCTTATGTAAATTCATAAGGTATTTCAAAAGTAACCATTTCATAGTAAACTAAACAGTTCTCAAAATGTCCTTCTAAAAGAACCATTGACCAATTAGAAACATTCCAATAGATTACTCTTCCGTTATGTTTCCACAAATTCAATCATATTCTAAACGCACCTAGATCTAGTCTTTGTGTCATCTATCATTGTAAAATCGCCTCTAGCTAGTAAGGAATAAGAGCCATATGTTTAGCTAGCAGCGTCTTCACTGGATGACCGTTAGAATCGCTGTCATTCTTCTTACTCACCTCGAAATACATATAGAGAGTTGCTACCTAATTGCTACCAGGTACCATTGCAATTGCTACTCTCATGGTATTAAAGATAATCAGTATCTAAAGGTGACAGCCATTCTGATATCAGGATGGTTGTCACTTTTTCCAGTGTGATGAAACGGCGCAAAAGTATTTTTATTTATGTTTTCCATGTTTTCATAGTTTCCAAATGTTACCAGGTTTTTGCTTGTTCTGTTTTGTGTTTTTATGCGTCACGAACGCAAATAAATGTTTGACTTGGACTTGTATTGAACTTTTTGAGTTGCTACCTAATTGCTACCTTCTAGCATTAAATTTTAGACCACATCAATCACGTGTATAAAAAAATGAGTTTCTGCGACTTGAGAAATAAGCATGCGTGTTTTGAGGGGATCGTTGAGGAGTGACAGCGATTCTGACGCTCACTCCTCTGGAACATTTTCAGTGCTCACTAATCTGCATGTCCCTTTGTAAGATCCCGGTTCTAGTGCTTTGTGAGAAGATTTCTTAGAACGTGTGAAGCAGGATTGGTGAGATTTGGGTCGTACAGATTTTTCGAGGAAATTCTGAGCATGACCTATATTGCTTCGGTATGAAACTATGAGTTTTTTTGTGTTATTAATGAACTTTTTCGAAGTAGTTTCAGAGAATTACTTTTATACAATGTTTCAAAAGCTGTTTTTAGGGATTTTGTTTAATAGGGATTATGTTGAAGTTAACGTTGTATTTTAATAAAACAAAATGATGAACACTTCTGAAAAAACGAGCATACATTTTAATGGCACCAAACATTTATTTTAAAAAATGCGGTTGCAAAAATGTTACCCTGATCTGCTTACTATTTTACTGCATTTTTCCTAACTATCTCGTATTACTATGATGGGATGGGTCTCTAGTCTAACCCAATGCAGCTGAGCACCAGTGTTCTACATAAAGTGACTGTGACAAAAAAAAACACCCAGATGACCACTAACCACTACAATTCAAAATGACTTATCCAGCTATTTCAATCTAAGTTAGAATTCTAACAGTTCTGTTTTGTACTAATGAACGGATTGGAACCATTTTCACGTGGCTGAACCTATTGCCGATTGACGAATGTAACGCTTGAATATATTGCTAAGGAAGTTATATTCTATGCTAAGATTTTGAACAAAATAAATGTTCTTGTATTTAGTAGGAATGAAACGGAACATAGGCAGAGAGTAAGCAGAATACTACATAAAAATAAAGAAAATAGAGAGAAAGAAAAATACTTTCAATATTCATATTTCAAAATAATGCCAAAAACTATGACGTTGACCGCATGACATATTACGCTACAAAAGTTATAAAAGTTATAAAAAACGGTTTCAAAGAAAAAGAGGATTGAGATAATGACATCGAAGATGAGTGCTAGACGTTCATCATAACATTGTAACTTCTGTAAGACACTTGACAAGTCTCAGACAAAACACATAAATGCACTTAACCAAATCCAAAACTAGGTACTAACTTACAATTCAATCACACAAAGTTTCGCTTCAATAACTCCCCTCCATGACACCATAGACACAAACATCCACAAAGGACTAATTTCTTTAGCCCTAAACCACGGTAAGGAAAGATAAGCGGAGATGCCATAATGCAGGCAGGTCAGGCGCCTTCTTCTAGGTTATATTAATACGGAGGGCATGACCAAAACGATCAGTTGCGAGTGAATTAAGGAGGCTTTGGGTTCTTTGTGACATCTGTGAACGATTTTTGGGTTTGACAAAAAATGGTTGAGTCCAAAAAAGATGTATAAAGGCGAAAACAGTAACGTTCCTCGCCCGTATTTTGGCCCACTACTTTTAGGACTTTTCCGCTATGGCACCTCCGCTAGTCATTTTGATCTCCGTGCCCTAAACAAATTACAACAATAGGGACAGGTCCGTGCTCAATCAGAGCGTAGGTAATTAGTCTTCAAACAAAGAGAGAGCACCCTCTGTGCGGTTTGTAGCTCTGTACGAAGTTTTGATTGCTTTTTGGATATGATGTGCAAAGGACATGTTACTTTGTTGGGCGAAAAAAAAAAGATAAGCTGTTCTGAACAGGGTGAACAATTTTGAGTGTTTTTTTTTGCTTTTTTTCTTTTTACACGGGTATTTTTTTTGGAACGCCATGATCGTCCTTAACAAACGTCAAAAATAGATTTTTTTTTGTAAAAAAGTGGCGAACATTTTCGCGACTCTAAAATTTACTTTCCTACCTTTGTGCAATAGATCTTGCTTTAGGAAATTATAGCCGATCTACGGCTCCAATGCAATTAAGGGGCGCCCATTCGGGCTGAAATATATTTAAGTAATAAAATGAAAAATCTCTCCCTAGACGGAAAATTAGCATACCTCTTGGGGAGAGTATGATGAATTAGTGGTGTTAAGAACATTTGGGGGTGGTTTGGAGAACATTTGGGGAAGCACTATTTTTAATTAAAAATATGCAGATTTTTTTGGAGTCTTCGAGAAGTAGACACAGTCAAAAAAAAATTTTATAAAAAAGCGTTTGTACTTATAAGTTCTTGATAATTACCGGTATTATTAATTACTGTTGCCGGTACAAACCAAAACAAAACAGTTAAAAATATAAAAATAGTGTCCCTATTTTTATTTATTTGTATCATAAATAAACTGATTGACTACATAATTTTTATCGTTTTGTTTAAAAATCATAACTGTCGTAGACGGTTGAAAACATTACATCAATATCTGACCTTGATTTTACAGAACTTTAATTTCAACCAAACACTAGCGTAGTTCGCAACGTCAGCTCCCCAAAAAAACGCATTTTATTTGCGAATCGAAATTCGTCACATTTGAGTGCAAACAACGGGATATTGGACACGTTCAGGCTCCAATTAGTACCAGTGCATCAAAGGCTGGGATATATCAAAGCCTCTGTGCCATTCGAACATTATTTGTCATACATTTAGATATTTTTTGCTGTATATTTTTTTTATGTCAGTCAGATTTTTGCTTTTTGCGTGTTTGAGATTTTTTTTTGCTTGTTTCTGTAAATGTTAAAAATTATTTTCTGCAACAGTGGTAAAATAAAAAGTAATACTCATGTTCATAATTACAATAAAAGCAAAAACACATAGGAAGTGATGAAGGGTGGACGTTAAGAAGACTGTCGTTGTGAGGTCTGAATAAATGTTTTTTACCCACGACGGAACGGAGCAGGTATATGCGTTTAGGGTGAGAGATGTGCGTTTGTGTGTTTGTGTGTTTGTGTGTTTGTGTGTGCGTTTGTGCAAAGTAATGTTCCCACATATCTTCTATACTAATGATCTGATTTAGATGCGGTTTTCAATAAAGGGTTTGTGTTTGATGAGTTCATGTTCTTAGACAGGTGTCATGGCTGTAACTCACTAGGGGGCGCCACAATATTAGTCCAAACAGCAAAGGAATGTTCCCACCTACCTTCTAAGCTAATGATCCGATTTTGATGCGGTTTTCAATAACGTTTTTGTGTTCAATGAGTTCATGTTCTTAGATAGGTGTCATGGCTGTAACTCACTAGGGGGCGCCACAATATTAGTGCAAAAGAGCAAAGTAATGTTCCCACCTACCTTCTAAACTAATGATCCGATTTTGATGCGGTTTTCAATAAAGGGTTTGTGTTTGATGAGTTCATGTTCTAAGACAGGTGTCATGGCTGTAACTCACTAGGGGGCGCCACAATATTAGTCCAAACAGCAAAGGAATGTTCCCACCTACCTTCTAAGCTAATGATCCGATTTTGATGCGGTTTTCAATAACATTTTTGTGTTCAATGAGTTCATGTTCTTAGATAGGTGTCATGGCTGTAACTCACTAGGGGGCGCCACAATATTAGTGCAAAAGAGCAAAGTAATGTTCCCACCTACCTTCTAAACTAATGATCCGATTTTGATGCGGTTTTCAATAACGGTTTTGTGTTCGATGAGTTCATGTTCTTAGATAGGTGTCATGGCTATTAATCACTAGGGGGCGCCACAATATTAGTGCCAAACAATGTTACAATATAATCAAAACGTCCGATTACAATTCTGTTTTCATCAGCAATGTGTACGTGCTTAATGCATGTTCCCAAATAATAAAAATTACGCCTGTAACTCACTAGAGGGCGCTACAATATCGGTGCAAAATAATATTGCAATAACATATTATATAGACTATAATTCGTATATGTTCTCTAAAAAGTCTGAAATAAAATTAAGCAAAATTAAAAATTTTGAAAAAACCCCCGACGGTAAAAATCTTATTGAAAAATAATAAAATAACTCAAAACCCCCGACTTAACCCAATTATATAGGAATAACCGTCGGGGGCTGCCTTTTCTATATGAAATTTCAACATTCAATTCTTCAATAATTGTATTCATGACACTAGAATCCTTTAGCTGGTTTAATGGCAGCTCCCGACGGATATTCCTATATAATTGGGTTAAGTCGGGGGTTTTGAGTTATTTTATTATTTTTCAATAAGATTTTTACCGTCGGGGGTTTTTTCAAAATTTTTAATTTTGTTGAGTTTGAGTTTGAAAAAAGATATTCCAAGTAGAAATTGCTACTAATAAAGAGATTTTCAGAACAGAAAACGCAATACAAATAAAAGCTTCAAAAAGTATACATGGAAGACAAACCCACAACAAACTACGTACGGTAACTAAAAATAAAATGTCCAATTCATAGGCTTTAAAAAAAAATATGTCACAATCAAAGTTTTTCCATTTACGTGGTTGGAACAGAAAGGCGTTCTCCATTTAGACGTTTCAGACATACGCAGCGATATATTATATTTTTATATCTTTCTTTTTCATTCTTATTTTTTTAACAAATTAATTTTACATACACTTTCTTTTTCGAAACGAAAACGATTACAATTGTGAATCTAATTTATAATAATTAAAATAAAACGCTCAAAAAATTCGGATTCAGAATATTTAAAAATACGATCAATGCCTTATTAAACTTAAGTTTACACAAAACCGAATTCCCCTCACGTGTAAAACATTAAACAGTTATCATATTCCGGATACCAAAATCCAAAATAAACAGCAAACACCTTTAAATATTCGTCAGTCTAAATATTTTAAGACGCGCGACTCCGCTCTTGTGAAGTATCTCTAAGGGTGCGTCTACACGGTGCAAGTAGCTGGAGCAAGTTAACATGCGCAAGTGACCCGCGCGCACGCTACAGAGCACGAGGGTACATGCTCGAGTCGCTGGATCCGCACATGTTTTTAAAATGCATGTAGACTGCGCATATGCCTCAATATAAATAAATAAATAATGTCGGGACACCTTTTCACACACGGTCGGTTAGCCTCATAGTAAGTTATTAATTAACTTGTATTATGGGTGCTAACACAACAGGTAAACTACATATACCTACATATATTATACATATTTATAAATACTTATCACAACACCCAGACCACAGCCAACAAGCAAGCTCAGCACACAAATGTCGACCGAAAAGGGAATCGTACCCGGGACCTCAGGCTTGGCAGGTCAGGTCAATATGTGCAAGCTACTTGCACCGTGTAGACGCACCCTTAAATTTGCTGCAAAACTCCGCAGTTGAGCGATGACGCTCTCACATATTTCGCTTTATGAAGTTTGTCTTGCTTTGAAATACTTAAGGCTTGGAACATTGCTTTTTAACGAGTTTTCTGATTTGCAGAAATACTTGTCTTTTAGTGCTTTTAGCGAGATTATCTTTTACAGAATTAAAATGGTGTCAGTTGGGGAGTAATATGCAAAAATGTAACCGTAATCACTGTAATGTTTATGAAATCTGAAAGCCTCAAAATGATCCTTAATTTAAAAAAACATATAATGGCGTCCACGGCCGACTTCGGCCACGGCGGCTGTTCTCATTTAAGGAGATCAGCCAGCTGCGCAGGACATATTATAGTGCGCGAGCATTTGCGCAGATACAGGTGCACTCCCTATTCCTTCCCTCTTATAACCCGATGGGACGGCAATCCGACACGACCGGAAAGAGATCAGGCGCAGGACCGACATTTACGTGCTCTCCGATGCACGGGTGAATCAATCACCAAGTTCCAGACTACGGGCTGCTTTGTGAAAGTTTAAGAAAACCCCACAAAGCGATTTCGGCCCGACCCGGGAATCGAACCCAGGGCCTCGAGCCCAGCAGCCGCGCTTGTGACCACTAGACCAACGAGGCAGTCAGGCAGTAAAAAACATATACTAAAACTTAGTATACCGACAATAATATAGTTTCATATGTCTGGCTGAAAATTCTAATAAAAACAAATAATGGTCATATTTTAAGACCGAAGGACCACATTTGAAAATGCACGTAGACTCAAAATGGAAAGCAAATAAAAGGGTCCCCAATAAACTAGGGCTATTCATTTCGCTACAGTGAAAGTGGCTCGCTTCAAGTGCTACTAACAAAAGTTCCCCATCAACTGGACATGAGAGAACTGCTCTAGGACTGAAGAATTCAGAAGGATATTTTTATTTACGGCATAGAACTAAGATTTCGTCTTCTTGCGGTCAAAACAAAAATCGACAATTTTTTAGACAAAATACTAACTGTCAATTTCAGAAAAAAAAATGTTTTTTCAGAAAAAAATATTCGAAACAACCGTTTAATATTGTCATCATAAATTCATCACCATCATTGATTGCGTTCCTCATCAAAATTGCCAAAGGCAAATTTTTGCAAGCCCCGAATTCACCTGATAGTCCACTCAGACATACTAAAAGACACTTTGAAACAACTTAATGAAAGCATCTCTCAATATCTGTCAGCAAAAAATCTCTTTTGGCATATCACTTGTTTCCGAGCTCTGAACCAGCGCCAACCAACTTATGAGTGTGTCCGTTACAAAAACGGGGTAAACAGAATATTGAATAGGAAACAAAGAACAGAAAAGTGGCCTCTATGTATGGACCGGACAGGGTCCTACTAAGAAAACTCGCAAACTGCAAACTTTTAGTCGGCCGATAGTTTGGGCTCATAAATTAGTGTAAAGATGAATTGTAGGGCTCACATAACAAAGAGCAGGTATTTAGCTGGTATGAGACCGATTGCAAACATTGATAAGAATTATGGTGTCTGCACACAGCGGGCGCGGCGCGACGGGACGGGACGGCGACGCGACGCTGAGCAGTTGTAATGTACTAGATATTACGGACGACATCACACAGAGCCGTCCCGCTCGGCGCGACGCGACGCGACGATCTAGTACATTGTGTCGCGTCGCCGTCCCGTCCCGCCGCGCCGCGCCCGCTGTGTGCAGAGACCATTAAGTATTTCTTTGAGAAAAAAATTGCCTGCTGTCGGGTCAACTGTTGGCCGACTGTTTAGTATGCAGTTTGTGAGTGCTAGGGTGCGTAGTAGATGTCAGATGAGATTTTATTTGGATAAGCGTTGGTCATTCTAAATGAATTCTCATTAGGTGAAGTGGTTGCTTGTGGGGTACGATTCGTACCGTGAATGGGTTTTGAATCAAGATACAAATAGTGTGCAGACATCTTTCATCATCAGACCACTGTCCGGTATAATTCACTATCTCTTTATTTTCATGAAGTTGAAATTTTTAGAGGTGAAAAGAAAACAAATTTGAATCTTTTAGGGGTATAAAAAACAGGTGACGGTGATGATGACCAAAATTTCGACGCCTTTTATTAGTTTTAAGTTTATTGTTATGTAATTATAGATCTAGTTTATTTTAAAATATAATGCACAGGCTAAAAATTAAATAAATAATATGCCTTTTTCTTTTGCGAAACTAAAAATTTTTAATGTATAAAAATTATATAGGTATCATATACATATATATGTTACCGGCCAAACCCGATTTCAGGACAAACTAGTTTTACCTAGGCTAAACTAGTCTTTCCTATAAGCGATAGGATTAACTAGTATAGCCTAGTTCAAACTAATTTGGCCTAGTTTTAGAAATCGGGTTTGGCCGGTAACATAATTATAGAGGTATCATAAAGATGATAGTTTCCAGGTTTACATCAATGTTGTCTAATAAAGCTGTTACAACTGTCGTAGAACGTTCATCATGCACATTATTTATAAACAAAACGATCACATAAAATAATGTAGAGGAGCCATTAGTAGGGGACAAACCAGTCCAGACGCAGAACACTGTTTAGAAAATGGTCGGGATTTTGCATTTCCACCGAATCCCTTTAGTTTGAAATACTCGGTTCGAAATTTTAGGTAGTGCATCTAAAATGTTGCTGCTTTGGTAACACGATATCCCGTGATCGTACTGTAGGTCTACAATGTGCATTTTGTTTAGAAATACAGGTAAATGTAAGCCTTGTTAGAAATTTTGGTTAATGATGCATTACGATAATGAAGGATTCGTTAGATAAACATGTAGGATACGTAGTTTAAGAAATGTTTATAAAGTGTTGTGTATGTCATCACCTCCCAAGCCTTTTCCCAACTATACTTTTTTTAACGACGTCAAAAATCATCAAATGACCCCTCCCGCTGTGGGTTAGCAGCGGCGAGGGAGTGTCAGACTCTTACTGACTAAAAACCGTCGTGTTCCGTCGTGGGCCTGTTGGGATAGGCTTTCAGTTCCAATCTAACCTAACCGGATGCAGCTGAGTACCAGTGTCGTACCAAGTCTGCCTCCTCAACCCGGTTTCCCGGGCAACCCAATACCTTTAGAAATACTGGTTGTCAGACTTACTGGCTTCCGACTACCAAAGATTGCCAAGGATGTTTAATGATAGCCGGGACCTACAGTTCAACCTGTCATCCGAAACACAGTCTTCAAAATGTCAATGTGTCATAAGATGTTATGTGATGGATAATATCTGTTATAATTCATCGTAGGTATCAATGCAGAAATACATAATATTGGTCATTACATTGTAATACATACTGGCCTTTTTATTTGGAGGGCTAAAAACAATAGAAAAACAAATGCAAACTGTTTCAAAATAATACGAATTTGATACCACAGATGCTGTTTTTCATAACATTGTAATAAAGATCGATGGTTTTAATAAAAACATAGAAAGCCATGTACTTTACAAAGATATCGGTGTGCACCCATAAAATGCACATGACGATATTTTTGGTACACTTGCCGTGGGAACGAATTTGCATTTGTGACGTATGTATCGAACGAGTGTTTATTTTAGAAAATGTTTGGAAAAATTCCAAAATTACAGATAGTTGATAGTTGATTTAGATATTTTAAAGTTATTTTTTGTGTGTGTGAATGGTCAAAATCATAGTTATTTATCGACTAATAAGAAAACAACAACTTGATTGAAAAAACGTCATCTTAAGGTAAGTATATTATAAACTGTGCTAATATAATATATAGGTGTAATTTATTAGGTACCTAATAATTCGTTGATATGAAAAATTTATAATAAAAAAAAATGAGCAAGCTGACGAATAAAATATATTTCTTATTAGATATGTTCCCTGCTCATTATTTATCACCACACAAAATAAAGCACCTGGTGCAAACATATATATTCGTACAAAAAGACCAAAAATATATACCCAAAGGACCAAAAGTGACTCACTTTAACACAAACATCACGTTCGGACCAGCAATAGCAATAAATTTGACAATACGCCCATCAAACACCAAATGTTTCTGGGACATATTTTTTGAAATCGACATGGGGTGAAGGGGGAAAAAGTAATTCGGATTTCACACCCCTGAGAGAGATTTGGGCCCCTGTTTTTATTTTTGTGAAAAATACGACGGATGACTTTAGCATATTTTAATGCCATATTTTTTGTTTTTGATAGATCGTAAAGTATGTAGAAGTATGCTTAATAAGAGGTTGGATTTTGAGTGTAATAAAGGAGAGTAAGTAGGGAGGGGAAAACTGTATTTAAAATTATACAATTTAAATAGTCGTAAATCGTTGTGGATGTGAAGATGCAAATGCAGTTTTAATATACTTACACACATAAAAATATTAAATACAATGCCACAAAACGATTTATTTAAAATACATAGACTAAAAGACAAAAATATCTTAGAGAATTTCATACAAAGTTCTAGAGACTTGAAAACGAGACCCGCGACCAGAAATCAAAATAGACGCATGAACTTGCATTAAAAAAATAAAATATGTTATGAAATAGAAAAATAAAATTATTATTTTCAAAGAAATACTGTTTTAGTTCTCCCATTTGATAATCGAGAAGCATCGGTAGCGTGGCCGAGCGGTCTAAGGCGCTGGTTTAAGGCACCAGTCTCTTCGGAGGCGTGGGTTCGAATCCCACCGCTGCCATTACTTTTTGTTTGTACATTATTTTTTTTTTCACTACAGCCCTATGCTGACTTAGTTCTATAGAATTGTAAGTCCTACCTTTGGTTTTCAAGTGTTGTTTGGATAAATGATTAAAACTTGTCTCAAAAGACCGACCTAGGTATTTCAAAAACTTAGTCCTACATCTGCCTCATCTACTCTACTATTCACAAAATAAATACACATAGTATTTTGTCTAAAAATCTACCTTAGAATTTTCTTTTCACAAAACAAGCCAAGATACCTACATGTATTCTTTACGAAAGAATTTTCAACCGTTTACACGAGAATTCAAGTATCAAACAAGATGAAGACAACACGAGAAATTCAATGCAAACAAGCCATTACGTTTGCCGTCACATCGTGCCACACAATTTTTCACGGTAACACATTATCTGGAACTCACAAACATTATTCTGAGAAATACGGGATACTGAGAAATTTTCAAAAGGGAAAAACGAGTAAATAATTCTAAGAAGATCTGTAAGTTAAATACTTCAAAGTTTGCATTTAGGTAATCCTAAAATACATCCAACAAGCAATATTCCAGACTAAGTATACGTATACGTATACGTCAATAATCACTCTACAAAAAAGCTCGGCAGATGATGATGATGATGAATTGACTCAACCACTGAAATTGAAAGAACATTATCGGACTATGTCCAATTAAAGCGACTTACAAAAAACCTAAAAAAAAAAAACTTTTTGAAAACTTGTGACATGGAATTTCTTTTCAATCCATTTCTAGGTAAACACAAAAACAATATCAAGGCAATGGTGTTTTCTTTTAAGACCTAATTAAAGCCTTTTAAGGGTTAAGGCGCTATAATCACAACCCCTAAGGAATATTGACAAATCCAAACATGATGCTGACACAATTCCAGCATTATCACTTGGTCATTACACCTGGTGCTGCAACTGACGTAATCCTGCTTAAACATAGTATGTAAACAGTTGCAGAGTAACACGGAGAAGAAAGATGGACGGAGATGCCATAATGCAGGTCAGGCGCCTTCTTCTAGGTCAAATTCGTACGGTGGGCATGACCAAAACGATCAGCTACGAGTGAACTAACGAGGCCTTCGGGTTCTTTGAGACTTCTGTTAACGATTTTCGGTATTACAAAAAATAGTCGGGTCCAAAGAAGGCGCATAAGAGCGGAGACAGTAACTTGCCTAGTCCTCCACTCAGTCGCATTTTGTCTTCGAGCTAGTTTCTTAGGCAATTTTCCGTTATGGCACCTCCGCTAGTCATTTTGTTTTCCATGAGACAGTTGGAGAGCTCTGATACCCTACGTGCCGAAATGTGGCCTGTTGAGATTTATGCTCGAAAATATTCCGTATAGTTTGGAGGTAATTCGGTGGTAACCAGGCTACAGGTTGCTGTGATTGCTTTTAGTTTGTAGAAGACTTTATGGTTGAATTAGGTAATAATAGGTGGGAGCTGGTGCTAGCCCTTTTAATTAAGTTTTACATTATGTTCAATGTGCATTTGCACTGTTTGTGGTAACATATCGCCTTTATGCAAATAAATGTATTCTTAGAACAAAGCTTGCCAATCAAATGTGGTAAAAAACTTTCAACTTCGAATGCAAACTAGCAACAATTTATGTTTGCTATTTTAGTTTGTCTAAAAAAGAACACTAGAAATAATTATCTAAGTGTCCTGAATCAGATCACGGATTCAAATTTTTCATGACTTGGAAGCTTGAGCAAGGTGTCTAATTCAGACAAAAGATTAAACAAATCGCCTCATCTGTAAGCGAGGTTAAAAAATAGGAGTGCTTAGCAACTAGATCTCAGTATTAATAACTGTTGGCTTACAGCCAATTTCTTCATCAAAAGTAAAATCCAAAGTAAAAATCAAAGTAATGTCTAAAGTAAAAGTAACAGTCAAATTCACTTTTTCTATTAGTTTTACTGTCACTTTACCCTTGAAAAAACGAATTTGACCGTTACTTTTACTTTAGACATTACTTTGACTTTTATGTTTGATGAAGAAACTGGCCGTTAGAAAAACAGCCGTAAGACGAATTGTTCTACCCCCTTCAAAATTGGACTAAAGGAATAAAACAATTCCTACTTAATTTCATAATGACAGAATCTTCAGTACAAATTTTGAATCTCCTATAGACAATATTTTTTACATAGTAGTTGTAGTTTTTATAATTAGGAGGTCAGATAGGCAGTCGTCAGGTTAGACTGAAAGCCGACCCCAATATTGTTGGGAAAACGCTAGGTAAATGAACACTTAGCAACCCAATATCCCTAGGTAGATTCATTCCCTACGTTGCTAGAGCAAGGACGGCATGTTTGAAACTTGGGTTTCATATTCCTTATAACACATTTCCTGTATTCTAAGTTTTATTAAAGAATTTTGCGAGCTCATATACTACAACCTTTTTGAGCGAACCACTACCAAGCTTTTCAGGAGCTGAAAAATAAAATTCACTCCGTTGTTTTCATTTGCACGTGTGTGTAAGAGGGTAATAATTTTCAGTGGCCATTTCACCTGCTAATTCAGTAACATCCGGCGCGGTTAGTGGTACGCGACGATGTTTTCAGGCACTTCCTGTGACTTAGTGGTTGGTTTCACTGTGTTAGTCTATTTTATTTTTGGGGGAGTTGTTTATATATGTTTTTTTGGTGCTTGTCTGAGGCTGTGGGATTTTAATGATGGGGTATTTATATGCAGGAATGTATTATGTATTTAACGTGTTAACGTAAGAAGTTATTCGTGCTTTCAGTCTTCATTGAGTCATTTATAAAGTCTTTTCTCAAATAATAAAAAATATTCAAGATCGATTAAGCTGCGGCCCCTTAGAACAAATAGCTTATCAATAAAAATACCAAAACAATTTATTTTGTTCTTTGTAAATTCATTCAGGCTATGATCGTCTAATAGAAGTAGTGTCATCAACACAACCAATGAGTATCTTACTTAGACCTGATAAGCAAGCAATAATAAGCAGTGAAATTAAATATCTTCGTTTACTAGGTACTTAAGACAATAATGATGCAATATCAACCTATGATGCAATATCATTTGTTATATTCCGAATATATAAGTAAAAAAATAGTACGAACCTCTTACAATCTAGGATCATCTTGAATTCTGACTTAACTTCAGATCATAATGTTATACATCTCCTTAGACAGAATCCATTAGTATTGTGAGGTAAACGCTTGTATTTCTTTATACTCCATAAATAACGCGAAGTTCTAAGAGAAAAGGATCTAGAAGTTACTGTTATAATGGAAGTGGTATATTTTGTTATATGGAATGTGTATGTATGTTTATAATGCTTTCAAGATTATGGTGCTGAATTCATTTTAATTAAGAATTTTTGGTAATTGATTTTGCTTATTATAAAAATAATCGTTGGATGGCCATGCTGATCCTTTGTCCGAGGTAATAGCCAGCCTAAAGAAAATCTTGATTCCAATCCAATTTTGCAGTCGGTCAGATACCGGTTAAATACATGAATTTTGTAATTTGCGTACTATCAGTTTATGAGCCCAAAAAACTATCAGCCGACTAAAAGTAGGCAATGTGCGGGTAGACCAATTCCAGTACCTCTAAATCCATACTCCTGATATTGTTCAATTTCAATTAAGTTAGAACTGCGTAATAAATTCGATTGTCATGTCGAGATTTCCGATATAAATCAGTATTTATCTTGGTTGCAAACTGTTTTGGGGGTGTTTCAGAACTTTTGTGATTAACAATAACTGCGTTATAATTAATAACTGTTGTGTTTTGTCAATATCGCTGATCGTTATCCGGTTTTGAGTTTAGATGCAAATCATTTTGGTTTGTTTGTGTTGTGTATTAAAATGTTTAGGGTTGTTTTGTTTGAGTGAATGTGGTGAGGATTTTATCGTCATTTTGCGTATTAATGTGTAAAATTATACAATTTATGAGGAGAGGAAAATTCTATAAACATTTTTAAGTACCTATATGTGAGTATAGTCACCAGTCAGCTATTATTCTAAGAAAGTAAAACAATCCTTCACGCGGTTTCTGAAATAAGTACTACACAACTAGGTATTCTTAACAGGTCCCAAACTCGTATTGTGTGTAGGTAACTATGGACGTAAGTACACCAATTTATTACTTTTTAAAATAAATTTTCATGATTGTTGTAACGGAAGCGTTACACACAGATTTTCGATTTGTGTCTTCGAACTTCTAAATAAAGTCGTGTTACAACCTATCCCTTGATTCAATGCTCCCACTCGCTCAACAAAACGTAACGTACAAATACTCGAACAAATAAGATCGTTTATATTTAAAAGTATAATATTCTTGGCGCCTGTCCACAGTATTACATGACCCAGCCGTGAACCCGTGAACCCTTGTTGCAAGAATGCTGGCCCAGATTCTGGACTGAAGGGCTCTTGGTTAACGCGTCACTTGCTAAAGTAGGAGTTTGTATAAGATGCTCCCTATTGTGATCGTGCAGTTTAAATTTTCTAGGTCGGTCAGTTTTTTTTTAATCAGTTTTTATCGGTGAATGAATGAGCGTTGGCGATAAAATAATTGGGTATAAAATTTTCTGTTAAAGATAACTGAATCTAAGACAGTATTTCAGATTTTGAACTGCCTCGTTGGTCTAGCTGTCGCAAGTGCGGCTGCTGAGCACGAGGTCTCGGGTTCGATTCCCGAGTCGGCCCGAAATCGCTTTGTGGGTTTTAGAAGACTTTCACAAAGCAGCCCGGAGCCTGGAAGCTGGTGATTGATACACCCGTGCATCGGAGAGCACGTAAATGTCGGTCCTGCGCCTGATCTCTCTCCGGTCGTGTCGGATTACCGTCCCATCGGGTTATGAGAGTTAAGGAATAGTGAGTGCACCTGTGTCTGCGCAAATGCTCGTACACTATAATATGTCCTGCGTAGTTGGCTAATCTCCTTACATGAGAACAGCCGCCGTAGCCGATAATCGGCTAGGAGGACATCATCATCATCATTTCAGATTTTGAATTTGTTTTATGAAGTGAATCTACAGGCAACTTGATATGGTCACTAAATTCTCAGCTCCTATTACAATAGCAATATACTCAGAGCATACTTCAGACTTTTTTAGTTAGCCAATAGTTTGTTTGGGCTCATTAAATGTATTGTGCGCCGTGCGGGTACTCTAATACAAACTGAAATCTTCCACGATCTAAAAAAATCGAAAGTACAAAAAAACGAAAGAATAATCTAAGTTAATACACAAAAAAAAAATATAGGCCACTTCTAGCTAAACTAACCCTACACTGTATTGCCGAAAAACATAGTGCTTCCCAAAAACAGGATCTAAACAACCGCAAAAAAATAAACGCCTCAGAAATTCTTCCACATACCGAGGGGACCGGACACCGTGCCATTTCCTCTCTTCCTGGCTCCGATTGAGGTTCCATGTAGTGGCCTCCTGACCTCTGAGGTCATCCATCTTGTCTTGAAATGTTTGCCTGCCGCCATTTTGATTTAAGCGATGGTTGAGGGCCGGCGTTTTTGTTTGTAGAAGGATTTTTTTTTCTTTGGTTGTGATTTTAGTTCTAGCTTTGTTTTAAAATGTGTAGGTTTTGTTAAATTTGTTTGTTTTGGATCGATTTTAAGAAAGCACTCGTAGTTCCTTCGTAGTATTTGTTTCATACTTTTTTTTAGTACATTTGTTTCTTTTTACAGATATTGGGATACTACTGCACAGATACATAGATACGATTTTATTACTTGAGAAATTACCTTCATCAAAAATGTTCTTAGTTATTTTGCAACTGTACATGTAAAGTATGACTGAGCAAAGCAGATTGTAATCACCATCAAACAAAATTATCATCATAGAGGTACTACAAACTACGGCGCTAATTCCAAAGATCATGTAAAACAGGTACCCTCACATAGGCCGCTAACTACACCTCGCATTACCATTTACGCGCACCCATAAAACTTAATCTGCACCCAATACACTTACGTGCAAAATAAAGTTCCCACCTGCCCACTAAAGGCCATCAGCATGTACACTGTATGGGTCGCCGCACACGGGCCACACGCTACAGCCACAAACGCCACCACTAGAAGTGGCCACAAAAATGACTGAAGCGCGCGACAGCCACTTTTTAACCTAAGCATGCTGTATCATAATGGACTCGGACGAAGAAGGTTTAAGGAGTTACAGTCGGCTCTTACGGGTTTACTGAGATAGAGAGGTTTAGTAAGTTAACAGGTATAGTAAGGGAGAGATGGGCGCGGAATCGCGCGAGTGGCGTGTGGCGACGTTTTGTGGCCGGTGCGGGCCACAAGAAGCAAGCTGCGGCGTTATGCGGCGTGTGGCCACCACCGACGTCAACCTTGTGCGGCGAGTCCATATAAAATGTATGAAAATGACAAGAAATATGCCGGGCCACAGGCTACAACCACAAAATGCCGCCACATTTTGTGGTTGTAGCCTGTGGCCCGTGTGCGATAGCCCCATGACAGTCAAACTGTAACATTACACAAGATAATAGAACTGGCGTGGTTCCAGATAGTTTCACGCCGGCCAGCCCTCCCGATGATGGGGCTTCGGATTAACCAACGTTGTTTGCACTCGAGTGTACGTGTGTTGCAGTTTATGTGCAAGCCAGCATGTCTTACAATGTTACGATGCTGGTTAGATTGGATGTATGTTTTGGTGTCGATGTCCGGAGTCGGATACTGCATAGTTACTGTGCCGTTCAACATTGCCGGACACTGCATTTTTAGGACAAGAACAATAAATTCTACTACTAAAGAAAATATCTGTCCTTCGCAATAATTCCAGGGAATTGAAAAACTAACAAAAACGTATCTACAATTTACTAACCTAACAATATCTCGAATAAAATTTCACTAAGCATAACAAGCGTATCAAACAAATTCAGTGCTCATTTCTATTACACAATTTTCGCATACCTAATAAATAAATTGTGTAAATAGAAATTCAGTCCGAGCGCTCCGCATTTGTTTCGTACGAAAATGCGACAAAGAATATCCAGTGTGTTTGGGATAAATCATTTTTTCAGGTGAAATACGATCACATAAAGCTTTTCCGAAAGCAATTAGTTGCTGTTACGACCGCAGACGAGGGATGTGAAAAAATATATGCGACGCACTAGGTGGGGAAAACGCTTGGGCAGCTTATCAGGTTCTGTGAACTATTTTAGTAATGACATCGTTTTTTAAGGTTTTTCAGACAGGATTTTTTTATGTAGGTACTTATTGCGATTCTGAGCTCTATGTGATATTTCATAATAAAAAATTAAGAAATCGCAAGAAATTAAAAAAAAACCCTCAAGTAAAAATATAACACCCAAAACAAAAATGTGAAAGACTGCCAAGTTCGATAATATGGGAATGCTTCGCCTATAAAAGAAGTGAGATCTGAATAAGTTCCAAGTTCCATACACATACCTCAGTTAAAAATAGTTACTTTTTAATGATGCCACTTGGCAAGTTTTCATACACCTTGTTATAAACCTACTAAACGCAATGAATCAAGTATTTAATTTTCTATTAAAACTTGCCAAGTAACATCATTAAAAAGTAACTATTTTTAACTGAGGTATGTGTGCGAAACACCGCCAACGGTGTCTAAGATATACTTAGAAAGTACATACAAACTTAGAAAAGTTGCATTAGTACTTGCCTGACCTGGGATCGAACCCGCGCCCTTGTACTTGAGAGGTTGGTCCTTTACCCAGTAGGCCACCATGACTTTTTTTTTTTACTAGATTAACTAAATGGACTAGATTTACCAACTGACTGACATGACATGTTATCATATATTATGTTCGTGGATCAAAGTTACACATTCGTTATTTTCGAAAGTGACACACTTGGCCGTTTTCAGATTTTTACTTTACTTTGACTAAATACAAACCTTTGTACCATTCGAAGATATATTATATAAATATAGATAAATTTAGGTCGCTTTAGTTCCTTAGGGGTATAAATTTACACCTGGTATAAACACCTTCATTATTTTGAAACCGACTCACACTTGGCCATTTTCAGATTTTTTCCTTTACCTTGACATAAAGACCTACCTCCATGCCAAATTTCAAGTCAATACGACCATTGGAAGTGGTCTAGGTTTTTGATGAGTGAGTCAGTGAATCAGTGAATCAGTGTATAGTAAAAATAGCGATTTTCTGACGTCAATATCTCAAGACCTACAATAGGTATTTTAATGAAATTTTGTATTTTAGATAAGTGAGGGGGTCTCAACAGATACTAGAAATTTGATATGCGTAAATAAAATAGATTTTGAGTTACGGGGGAGTCGAATTTGGCCCGAAATGGTTCGTGTAATATAACCCACGGCCGGTGTGTCGCTTTTTTTGCTCGAACTTGGCGGACACACTGCCGTGTGTCTAGACTAATAAACGAGTCTATGAAGAATTATTATGCCTGGCAATGGATATGAAATAATTAGCTTATTTCGAAAATTTAATTTTGTCTATTGTTTCAGCTTGCATTGCGTTTATTGGATTACAATAACCAATCCCGTAACTACATCATCATCATCATCATCATCATCAGCCTATCGCAGTCCACTGCTGGACATAGGCCTCTCCAAGTGCACGCCACTGAGATCGATTTTCGGCTTCTATCCCGTAACTACACTGCAATTTATTTGTGTCATAAAATACAAACCAAGTAAACTTACACCAAAATTAAAAATTCCTTCTGAATTCTCTAACCAAAACAAATAACTTGTAATCAAAGACACAAATCAAATTACCATAAATCCTTCAAAAAAAAAAAAAACGCTGCGTTCTCTTAAACTAGTGCATCCACAGACTTAATAAAAATAAATATTGTATCGCTAGAACGTTGCGGGTTTACGATATGGCCGCAATAATTTAATACCAGCCCTGGATTAGGTATTTATTTAGGTATCCCGTTACATACTATCCGTATTGGATACTTGTTTATAAGTAGAAGATATTTGTTCTTTCGGTTGGTGGTTGTTTTGGGTATATTCTATTAAAATTTTGTTTAAGAAAAACGAAGAGTAAAGAGTTAATAATGCTCGTATGGCCGCTATCTATGTATAAGTATATGTAAAAATAATATTAATTAAAACTGGTATATAGGTACATGTACGACTATCTACATACAAAACAAAAACTGTAAACAAAAAAAATTATCGCGATCAAATATGCGGGATCTATTTTGGTGGAATCTCTCCGTTATGCAATAACTATTATAGTATATATATCTGTGGTTATGCCAATGATACTTTATCATTTAATCAGTTTAATATCGACTATAAACACTAAAAATCATAAGATAATACACTTACATTTACACTAAAAATCATAAGATTTAAGCATGAGACAGGCCCTTGTATTAAGATCACAAATTAAATTCTAAATAGCTTTGCATCTACCACTAATTAATTAAGAATACCTGTTAGTTTAATAGCAATATCACGATACCTAATTAGGCAAATAGTTTAACTATTAGCCCGTATTAACAGGTAATTAATTATTCAAACATTATACATTATAAATTAACTATATCGATATCCATTATAACGTCATTAGTCTGCTTAGAGTAGTCTATCTCATGCCCGTTTTCACCAACAAATTCCTAACCTTAGGGATCCCCTAAGAGCATTTAGGGAACACTTAAAACGAATTTCGTTTTCACCAAAGTTTAAGTGTCCCAACCTTCATTATTGGGGGAGCCCTTATTCTAAGTGACACTTAGGTAGGGATATGTTAAGAGATTGTTGGTGAAAACGGGCATTATTGTCTTGTAGTTATACCTCCCTCTCCAATATGAGTGTGTACGTTCGATTCCAGGTAGCAATGTAACTCTTCAAAGATACCTCTATCATCATCATCATCATCTCAGCCATAGGACGTCCACTGCTGAACATAGGCCTCCCCCTTTGATCTCCACAGATACCTGTTGGAAGCGACCTGCATCCAGCGTCTTCCGGCGACTTTTATAAGGTCGTCTGTCCACCTCGTTGGTGGACGTCCTACGCTGCGCTTGCTAGTCCGTGGTCTCCACTCCAGCACTTTTCGGCCCCATCTGCCATCTGCTCTGCGAGCAATATGGCCTGCCCATTGCCACTTCAACTTGCTAATCCGGTGGGCTATATCGGTGACTTTGGTTCGTCTACGGATCTCCTCGTTTCGGATTCGATCACGTAGAGAAACACCAAGCATAGCCCTCTCCATAGCTCGTTGAGCGACTTTGAGCTTTGAGATGAGGCCGATAGTGAGAGACCACGTTTCGGTGCCGTAAGTCATCACTGGTAACACACATTGGTTGAAGACTTTCGTCTTGAGGCACTGAGGTATGTCGGACGAAAAGACATTGCGTAGTTTCCCGAACGCTGCCCAGCCGAGTTGGATTCGGCGGTTGACCTCTTTCTCGAAGTTGGACCTACCTAATTGGATTACTTGTCCTAGGTAGATATATGAGTCAACAACTTCGAGTACCGAGCTTCCAACAGAGACTGGGGTGGGCTGAACATGGACATTTGACATAGTTTTCGTCTTGTCCATGTTCATTTTCAGGCCCACCCGTTGTGAAACTCGGTCGAGGCCCTCGAGCATAATACTGAGTTCCTCCATCGACTTTGCCATGACTACGATGTCATCGGCAAACCGAAGGTGAGTGATGTATTCGCCGTTGATGTTGATGCCAAGTCCTTGCCATTCCAGGAGCTTGAAGGCGTCTTCCATTGCGGCGGTAAACAGTTTCGGGGAGATTACATCCCCCTGTCTTACGCCTCTTCTCAATGGAATCGGCTTCGTGCTATGCTCCTGTACTCGGACCGACATAGTGGCGTTATTATACAAACACTTCAACACCTCGATGTACCGATAGTCAATATGGGATCGTTGGAGTGACTCAAGTACCGCCCATGTTTCCACCGAATCGAAGGCTTTCTCATAGTCCACAAACGCTAAGCATAATGGCAAGTTATACTCCTCGGTCTTCTGTATAACTTGCCGCAGCGTATGGATGTGGTCTATGGTACTAAAGCCTCTTCGGAAACCGGCTTGTTCGGGAGGTTGGAAGTCATCAAGCCTGTGCTCGAGACGGTTCGTGATAACCCTTGAAAACAGCTTATAAACATGGCTTAGAAGTGTGATGGGTCTGTAGTTCTTCAAGAGGCTGTTGTCACCTTTTTTGAAGAACAACACCACCCCACCCCTGCTCCATGCTTCAGGCGTTTTGCCCTCGGACAGGACGGAGTTAAAGAGCTTCTGGAGGACTTTAAGTACCGGTGTTCCACCCGCTCTCAGAAGCTCTGAAGTGATTCCGTCCTCACCCGGCGCCTTGTTGTTCTTAAGCTGCTTCAGGGCCATCCTAATCTCGTACAGACTGATGTCCGGGCCAACTGATACCTCTATACGTAGTTTCTAATTCTGAGAGTATTTTGAACACTAATAACTAAGGAAAGGTGAAGAAAACGTCTTGAGTAAATCTGGACTAAGTCTGTAATTGATAATCCACATTGAGCAAGCGTGGTGATGAATACTCTTTCCTTCTCTGTATAAGAAGAGGCCTGTATGTCGCTGTTGAACAAAAAGGCTATTGTTGATATTTTATATCCAACATACAAACGGATAAAGAATATAAGCTACTTCTAATACGATTGCAGAGAAAACGCGAACAGAACCACGAAAACATTAAAAATTGTATAAAGTGGCTTGGTATGCCAATTTATCCTAAGCACATACATGCATACGTTATAATAAATAATGGCGTCCACGGCCGATTTCGGCCACGGCGGCTGTTCTCATTTAGGGAGATCAGCCAGCTGCGCAGGACATATTATAGTGCACAAGCATTTGCGCAGACACAGGTGCACTCCCTATTCCTTAACTCTCATAACCCGATGGGACGGCAATCCGACACGATCGGAAAGAGATCAGGCGCAGGACCGACATTTACGTGCTCTCCGATGCACGGGTGAATCAATCACCAACTTCCAGACTACGGGCTGCTTTGTGAAAGTTTAAGAAAACCCACAAAGCGATTTCGGCCCGACCCGGGAATCGAACCCGAGACCTCGAGCACAGCAGCCGCGCTCGCGACCACTAGACCAACGAGGCAGTCATATTTAATTTAATTACATACGTTTATTAAGGTGAAGGAAAACATCTTTAGGAAACCTGGACTATAAAGTCTGAAATCACCAACCCGCATTGAGCAAGCGTGGTGATTAATGCTCAATCCTTCTCCGTGTGAGAGGAGGCCTGTGCCCAGCAGTGGGACGATAAAAAGGCTGTACCAGTACATACGTTTATACATACGTATACGCATATATAATACGCATACGTTATATTTAATTATTAATTGATTTTTGAAATCTTCCTCACAATTTCAATGCATAAAAGAATCCCGAAAATTCCCCCTAACTTTAGTATCAGAAATCTAAAATTATTTCACAGTAATAATCCAGTCTCATTAAACTGCCGGCATGACATTACAAAAGTTCACACGTAGTACTTTTATGAATTAAAACTCGAAGCCCCTGGCATGTGTTAGGAATTTTGCAGAAATTCAATAAAGTGTATGGACACGCTTTCCTATATGTACTGTTCGTTTGAATTTTGTTGGGGCCGTAGTGGTAGCGATTTCATATATTACTAGCTTCTGCCAGCGGTTTCACCCGCATCCCGTGGGAACTACTTCCCGTACCGGGATAAAAAGTAGCCTATAGCCTTCCTCGATAAATGGGCTATCTAACACTGAAAGAAATTTTCAAATCGGACCAGTAGTTCCTGAGATTAGCGCGTTCAAACAAACAAACAAACAACTTCAGCTTTATAATATTAGTATAGATAGATTTTATCCTAGTAAGTAATTATGTATTATCAAATGTTAAAGTTTGCAAGGATATATGTACGTTGTTTTAGCCTTTTCCCAAGTATGTTGAGACCCACCACTTGTCTTCTGAAACATTTAGGGGCGTGTCGTAACTGGTCACCCATCTACTGACCGACCGCACCAAGCGTTGATGACAGTGCTTGTTTGTACAAAAGCATTTAGTTTTTGCATACTAAAACGCGTTATTAGTGACTAGCTTCTGCCAGCGGTTTCACCCGCATCCCGTGGGAACCTCGGCACGGACCCGGATAAAAAGTAGCCTATAGCCTTCCTCGATAAATGGGCTATCTAACACTGAAAGAATTTTTCAAATCGGACCAGTAGTTCCTGAGATTAGCGCGTTCAAACAAACAAACAAACAAACAAACTCTTCAGCTTTATAATATTATATAGATATTAAACAATTGACAACCACCGGTACAGAAGACGCGCCGCTAAGATAGGCGCAACTTTTATCCGCTCGGAATGTATCGTACATCCTCGGTTTTGCTACGTGCGTCAAAAATTGACTAGTGAGAAAGTGCTGAACCTTATTACAATCGATAGACCCTTTAACTTTACTCACCGAGCTAGTTAATCTATACTAATATTATAAAGCTGAAGAGTTTGTTTGTTTGTTTGAACGCGCTAATCTCAGGAACTATTGGTCCGATTTGAAAATTTCTTTCAGTGTTAGATAGCTCATTTATTGAGGAAGGGTATAAGCTACTTTTTATCCCGGTACGGGAAGTAGTTCCCACGGGATGCGAGTGAAACCGCTGGCAGAAGCTAGTAATTCTAATAAAATACGTTAAATCGCTGACACTGCCACCCCACACACCAGTCTATTTTAATTAACTGCGATATAGGAATTTTCTTTATTAACCACCGGAAAAAGTGTTGCGCAGCCATATTAATTGGCAAATGAAAAATTTATTATTATTATTTTTGATGCCATTCATCGCCTCGTGTGTTAAACAAAGGGTGTTCAGAACTTTGTTTTTGTGAAATTCGCGGGGACAAAGGACCTTGGAGCTTTTTTTTTATTGGAATTTTCTGTTGTACCGTAATAACCTATAGGTCGAAACAAAGCAATTGAAAGAATCGTTTTATTGTTTACGATTTTTCCGTTGCTCATTTTTAAATATGGATCGTGTTTTATGAAAAGACTAGCTTCTGCCAGCGGTTTCACCCGCATCCCGTAAGAACTACTTCCCGTACCGGGATAAAAAGTAGCCTATAGCCTTCCTCGATAAATGGGCTATCTAACACTGAAAGAAATTTTCAAATCGGACCAGTAGTTCCTGAGATTAGCGCGTTCAAACAAACAAACAAACAAACAAACAAACTCTTCAGCTTTATAATATTAGTATAGATTTAACAATATCTACTATAAAGTTATGGCTGGAAAGAATGTTACTCGTGAGATGACGTCAACCCCAAATTATTCGGATAAGGACAGGAGGATAGGTACTGAAGAATGTACAAATATAATATGCTTAATGGCCTTGCAATAAGGACATAATTTTCTTCCCTATGCCTCTCAGATTCCATTCCTGGCCTTGCAAATGCAAGTACATGTAAGTACTCTCATGTGGTTAGTGTAGTACATATAAATTAAAAAGTTCAAGAGCAGTTTTTCAATAAATACTGTTTCTCCATTCAAACAAAATTCAATACAGAAAAAGAGAATAAAATAATTAACTAAGGCCTCACTGGGATTAAAAACAAATTTCCTGCTAAACCCTCAACAAATGCGGAACAAAGATATATAGGAAAAAAATGAAAAAAAAAAAACAGAATAAAAACCACAACAAAGTAATATTCGCAAAACAATGTCGCTTAACGCTTTTAATCCGCAAATAGATTACCGAAAACGTATTGTAAAAGTCAATTTATCATGATTTACTCGTGGACAAGGTGTGAACGGAGAGCGATTTTATAGTTACATCAATTTGATTCTGTGCTCCGTTGAAATTATGAAAGAAGTTCATTCTTTGCACCCACATAAATAGTAGATGATGTTTGTCACGAGGCTGCTAATGCTACAAATAATTTCCGACTCTGAATCTAGAGTATTCGTGTCTTAATCTAGTTCGATTTTCAGGTTCGGGACATTCACCAAGCAGCCCAGAGGTTGGAAGTTGATGATACGAGTACAATCTTGCACTGGAGAGCGCATTCATCTATGTATTTATTTATTTATTTATTGCAAAAAATGTATAGAAATGCATCCTTAGCCTAGGTATACATTACCCTGTTAGGGCGCAGCAAATTAACTTAAAACTAGATAATTGTATCACAATATTTACAAAATAATACTATTTAATTTAATTCTTTACTAAACTTACATAAAAAGACAAATTCCAATATAGTTATTAATATTTTTTATAATTATGACTTAATAAATAAATACATACATATATAATATATACATATATTACATTAGTTTACAAGAAATTAACAATGTCTAGAAATCTACTATTTATTGCACATTCATTTCAGTCCTGCACCTGATCTCTCATATTGCCATCGCATTGGGTTATAGAGGAAATAGAGTCTTCTCCAGAATATATTTAGAGATTCTACTACCAAAAATAAGAAAATAGATTATCGCTAGAATCTTATAAATTAAACAACGCCCAGCAACGTGATAATTTCGCGCCCCAAAATGCTCTGAATTCACGATTACTCCTGGATTTACGAACACCTATGTTGTCCCCTTAATTTGAAAATATGATCGTTTAATTGCCAAAATAAAGTGCCCGATATATTTAAGATGGGGTATTTACAAGGGATGTTATTTATGCTTATCCATGATAAGGAATTATGGGATTCGGCCTTTATTTTATATTGTTAGGGAGGTTGCGCTTTATCGAGGTGTAAGTCGATTATCGATATTTGGTGCGTCTTTTAACAGTTAATGTAGGGATTGTCTAATAAATAAGCGTTAGTTTTAATAAGGGTTTAAGCTACGCTTTATTTGGGTCGATTTTGTATTAGAAACTTTGAAAGCGAGTTTCGTAATGGGAAATCTTCCGTCTTTTTTATGTATATGTGAGAAATAAGTGTTTATAAGTACCTAAACTGGTTGGTCAAGATACAATTTTTAAAGATTTTTTAATCCATGTAAGAATTTTAATTTTTTTGTATTTTTTGAACTTGGCCATTATAAAAACTATAAAAATATTTGCCAAATTAAAAACCGAACCGTTTATTATTTTTCAAGGAACCACACTATAACTACACGACTTGATTTACGTCCCATTGAATGATGTCTCTTTAATTACGTAGGATAAAATGTGATAAATACCGATAGATCACGGAGTCGGACCGCTATTAACTGCGATGTTTTATTGAGACAAACAAGTTTAGTGCACCTCGTTGTGTCGGCTTTGTGGTCGTCGTGTTATAGGAGTTGAGAAAGTGTGGATAAGAAAGCTTTTTTTTATTTTGTATTAAAAAAAAGTTATTACCAATTTGATATTTTCTTTCTTTGCATAATCTTTCCGTAGTTTTAGTAGGTACCTACGTAAGTACAAAATTTTGACTTTACTGTTTCAGACAAAGATGTTGCTTGTGACTTGTTACATATTATTATACATATAAAGAGATAAACATATAATTATAACGATGAGAAAGGTCTAAAAATATCTATCATAAAAATAAAAAAAAACTTAAAAAAACTTGATGATACTTCGAAATAATCATTTGTCGTATCCAATGTTCTATAATCTAAGTAAAACCAGGCCTCAGCTCATGAATCTACCAGCACCTTTATAAATCACGACACAAAATAATTACCCAATAAACTCGGAATATATACCCGAGGTCACTGACCTTGGAGGTCGATCAGACCTCGTATGACCAAGGACCATAAACTATTTATGTCGTATCGTGAAAATTGTATTGTAAATCAAAATTGATAGATTATTGTTGAAAAATTCATTTTTGGGTACAAAAAATAAATTTTAAAGAGAGAACAGCGTAGTAAAGCATGTTAATGTATTCATTAGATTGACAGTAAGAAATTATAACAGAGTCAAAAGTCTTTTGAGTCTAAGATTATTTTCAGTCCCGGAAGTAATTTGAACGTTTTTGGCCGTCGGTCGTTACGGGTAGTCAGAAACCAGAAAGCATGCCATTAACAGCCAGTTTCTTCATCAAAAGTAAAAGTCAAAGTAATGTCTAAAGTAAAAGTAATGGTCAAATTCGTTTTTTCAAGGCTAAAGTAACAGCAAAACTAATAGAAAAAAACGAATTTGACCCTTTCCTTTACTTTAGACATTACTTTGACTTTTACTTTGGCTTTTACTTTTGATGAAGAAACTGGCCGTTAGTCTCATAGTAATATTATAAAACATAGGTTTCATTCCTTATAATCTGGTCAAGAGGAAAAGATAAGAAATATTTTCCTGTCTGACCTTTATTTTGGGTTCTACAATATTCTAAATTTATCTAATAGCAACGGTTATTCACTAACTCGATACTACTCGATAGCAATATGCACTATTGCATGTCTGCGTGGGCTTAAACGCAATGTAAGTCTATCCATTATCACAGACCACCATAGTCCCACATTAAACAACCTTGCATAACCATAAAAATAAACCATTCACAATTAAGCCAACGGCCCCATAAATATACCATAGAACACACACACTACACCATGGAGAACAAAATGAATAGCAGAGATATCATACCGCAAAATCTCTGTAGAAAGTATTCACATATTTATGTACATAAACATTACAGCTTAAAACTAATAAAGAGCATCAAAAAATTGGTCCTCTTCGCTGTCACTCGGTAATGTACCTAAAAGGCTGACCGTCGCGCGCCAAAAAGCGTGTATTTGGCAGACGAAGAACATTAATAGCTCCGCCCTTACAAGCCTTTAATGGATCCCGCCCATTATTTACAAAATAAAATCTCCAATCAACCATGACAATTAGTCTTTTAATCTTTGACAGATTGTTTTTTTTTTGAAGATAGGCTTCGTTAGTTCTAGTCATTGATCACGCCTACTTGACCTAGAATAACGCGCCTAACCTACCTTCCTATTGACATCTCTGCTATCTTTCCTTTCTCCGCACGACACCATTAATTCCCATTAATATCACACAATATATTTATTTCAATAATTACATGCCATGCCATATGCATGGTGATTTATTCATAGGAAATTCAATTCCGAATTAATTTAGTTTGTAATATTTTATTTCAGTTTTTATGGTGTTTTTATTTTATTTTTAACACCTGATTAAGACTGCCTGTTGTTTTATTCGAGTAGTTAATTAAATGATAGCCTGTGGTGGCCTAGAGGGTAAAAGACCAACCTCTCAAGTATGAGGGCGCGGGTTCGATCCCAGGTCAGGCAAGTACCAATGCAATTTTTCTAAGTTTGTATGTATTTTCTAAGTATATCTTAGACACCATTGACTGTGTTTCGGATGGCACGTTAAACTGTAGGTCCCGGCTGTCATTGAACATCCTTGGCAGTCGTTACGGGTAGTCAGAAGCCAGTAAGTCTGACACCAGTCTAACCAAGGGGTATCGGGTTGCCCGGGTAACTGGGTTGAGGAGGTCAGATAGGCAGTCGCTTCTTGTAAAGCACTGGTACTCAGCTATATCCGGTTAGACTGGAAGCCGACCCCAACATAGTTGGGAAAAAGGCTCGGAGGATGATGATGAGTTAGTTAAATGATACAGTTATCATGAATTGGATTCGTATAAGACTGGTTTTTGAAGTCTATGTAAGTAAATCAGTATATGATCTTGAATGATAAAATTATATAACGGCTCAGTTATGACGCTTCGACTTGATTTGGAATTGGTGACATAGAAGAGTATGGTGATCCGTCACATGTTACTGTTACAGCCTTTGTATCGTCCCACTGCTGGGCACAGGCCTCCTCTCACACGGAAAAGGATTTAGCATTAATCACCACGCTTGCTCAATGCGAGTTGGTGATTTCAGAACATAGTCCAGGTTTCCTTTACCTTTTTATCAGCCATTGGTGTCCAAGATATACTTAGAAAGTACATACAAACTTAGAAAAGTAGTGTCAAGTGTTTAATCGTAATCCCACCGCCCGAGCTTAGAATAAGCACTACTATACTTTATCTCATGCGGTTTTTATTGTCTAATAAGTTCCTACATTTTTGCGTATGTATTGGACACATAAAGCTCTTCTTAAAACCACGAAATCCTGCATCAAATTAAGAAAATAGTTAAGTTACTTTCTCCAGAAAATCGACAAACTTTCATAGAAAAATCCAAAAACTCTTAACGCCCCAAAATTAAAAAGGTCGTAACTATAAATTCCTCATGAGTCATAAAGTTTACTATTATTAAATACACGTACAGCCTTTTTAATTTCGTGACATTGATTGCTCAATATTTCTCCGTGTAATTTACGGTTTTATAGGAGCCCCAACTAGTTAATGGATTTAGAAATAAAAGATTTTTTGGGGAAACTGTACTAAAATAATTTTGAAGATAAGCTTTCGTCGTAAAAGCGTTATTGATAAAATTAAATAGCGATAGGTGTCGCTTGTGGTTAAAGTTAGATAAAAAGGTCTTAAAAACGCTGGTAAATTCAAGATTATAAAAATATTTGGGCATATATCGATTTTTCTAAACAACTGAGAGTAAAATCACAGGTAATATCACAATCTTAAGTAGTCTTGAGTCGATTCTTCAAAAAAGAAGCAGCTATGGACGTTCTATACCTATGCAAATTCGCGAATTCATCTTCTTAATCAAGAACCATTAAGGATATATGGACCCTATTTACTTTAAAATACACTCAAGTACCTACAAGATAACTGCTACACCTCTATTTTGACTACAACATCATATCAAAATCTCCTTTCATTTTATTACAATATCTAACACGTAAACTAATTTAAATGCATCAGCACCCACAAATCCTTTTGTTTTAAAAAAAGGTCTCAAACAGTAGCCGCTAGAGCCCGCTTCCTTCCATAACCTATCATTTGAGGCCACAAATCACGCCCACAAAATAATTTATAGGCAACAATAACACGATGTCTTAATACAGAAACAGTTTAATTATATTAGTATTGTCTATTAATAATGCTGACATCTTAATTTTCTGTGTAGGTGTGGAGATTCTTTATTCAAATTTTTATTCGGCTATGCAGTTTTTTGCTTGCAGCTAAAACTGTTTGTTGTAACAGAATGGGTTATTTATTAGTGACGTTTAAGTGGCCTGGGGCTATATTTTATTCTCTTTCTTTAGATAGATTTTTTGAATGCCCTAAGTCTATCTAGACCAATCTTATAATAATAATAATGTCGGGACACCTTTTCACACACGGTCGGTTAGCCCCATGGTAAGTTATTAATTAACTTGTGTTATGGGTGCTAACACAACTGATAAACTACATATAGCTACATATATACATATTTATAAATACATATTGTAACACCCAGACCACGGCCAACAAGCATGCTCATCACACAAATGTCGACCGAACCGGGAATCGAACCCGGGACCTCAGGTCCGGCAGTCCGGCATGGTGACCATTGCGCCATCGAGGTCGTCAACCTACCCCTTAATCAATCTACCCCTTAATCACGTCAGTAGTGACCAAGATACACTGAAAAAGTGGGACTTTTCAAAAAGCGATTGTATACTTCGCTAATATTTATATTTTCTATACTTTGAATAATTTTGAGGCTCCGAATTTGGCTACTAATGTCTACGCAACTGTGAAAGAGTATGAAAAAGTATAGCTTATTTGCAAGGTATCAGATGGCTGATTTCAAAACAGTAAAGTGAACGATAGCGAGGAAGGTAAAGCCTACGAACGCTACTCAGTAGCAATCGTTGTTATAATTCCACGTCATGGGGCCATCAGGCAGATTTGAGAAAACTTTAACTTAAGGGCTTGTTAGGCGATTAAACGTAGGTCAGCTTAGATGATCTTAGATGTGAAGAAGAAGACTAGAAGTTAAAGAACTACGTAACATATGGCAAAATTATTTGATGACATTACCTACATATTAAATACTAGCTTCTGCCAGCGGTTTCACCCGCATCCCGTGGGAACCTTTGCACGAACCCGGATAAAAAGTAGCCTATAGCCTTCCTCGATAAATGGGCTATCTAACACCGAAAGAATTGTTCAAAACAAACAAACAAACAAACTCTTCAGCTTTTTAATATTAGTATAGATTCAAAATCAAACTAACTATTAGGCCATACGACATAATAACAGTCAAACACTTTATCATAACTATCTATATCATACATGTTCTGCCCCCAGGAGCCACGCCCAAATAATATCTCAACGAACTGACATATCGGATATCTCGCTTTTAACTTAATTAAAATGTTTCGTAACATAACTGTTTATTTTTATCTATGTTGTGGTTAAACTGGGAATGTGGGACTTTTCATATTCGAAAACAGCTGCATTGATTTGAACAATCACCTTTAAAAAAAAGTTACCTAATGCAAATGTTACCTACTAATAAATATTATTTGCGATGATTATTTGTTGAGCTTTCACGTCAAAACTGCTAAAATGATTGACATGAAATGGTATGGACATGTTACCGTAGAGACCGCAACAGGCTCTTCTTATCCTGGACTGTTAACCTAGGTATAGAAAAAGTAAGTAACTATTCTAAAGTCGTGAGCCATATGAGTTTAGATAAAATATAATTCAAGGAAGTTAAATGGCTATTATTTTCCCGGAGAGAAAATCTCTCAGGCCCCGAGTAAAACCACGGGTCACAGCTTTTTTGCATAATAAAATAGCAATAGAATATTGCAAAGTATTAAAAATTCTGTTACTAACACAAAGCTTAGAAGATCTTTTGAAGTCAAAGCGATCCTTGTACCAAGTTAGTCTTTATGAAACCCGTTATATTAAAAGAATAGAATAAAAAGGCACTTTTCATGCTATATAGGTCATCTCGCATATTTCTGAGGCGAATATTATTAGCGGTACAGTTTCTTGAGACAAAAAAAAGACAGAACTAGAAGTATTTATAGTCAATGAATCACATCGCTCTAATATCAAATACTGAATAATAACTAAATTTTATTGTTTGATTGAATGCGCTTATCTCAAAAATAGCTGGTAGGACTACAAAAAAGCTTCCTTAACAATGTCAGGGTAACCGTTATATTTGCCTAACAATATTGAAAATAACCCTCCATTTAACGTACCTTCCAAAATACGCAGGAACTTATGTCATAGTTGGTCACCCATTCATGTACTGACCGCATTGACATATATTCTAGCGATAGACAAGAACATCCATACAAAAAATTTACCCGCTTATGTCGTCTTTTGACATCTTGTTGACGTATTGTGACATGTAGTCATCCTCATTGATGTTAATTGCAGAAGTGACATAATATTTTCTCTCGTATTTTGCCTACATTCTTCATTACTCAAAAAGTTTATATCTAAGTGAATTCAAAATCATGTAATATATCAAAAAGTATATTTATATGTAAGTGAATGCAAAATCATGTAATATATTAAAACTAGGAACTTATTTTTAGGATTTTTTAAATATTATTTACGATGTTTTTTTTTCTTAAAAATAATGAATCTTAGACTTGAAATGCACTTCCAGTGTGATGCATGTTTGTTGGATGAAATGAATGGATATCGATGTTTATGAGAGGTATGGCTTATATTTCAGAAAAAACATATGTAGAGTTTTTAAGAATGTGGGGAAGCCCGCACCGGGATAAAATATAGCCTACTAGCTTTTGCCCGCGACTTCGTTCGCGTGGAATAGTGATTTTTGGTTTGACCAATAGATGGCGCTATATGTCCGAAATAAATTTTATTTTTATTTTTATATTTTTTTGTAATAAAAACTATCCTATGTCCTTTCTCAAGTTCCAAACTATGTCTGTACCAAATTTCACACAAATCGGTTCAGTAGTATAGGCGTGAAGAAAAGACAGACAGACAGACAGACAGACAGACAGACAGAAAGACAGACAGACAGACAGACAGAGTTACTTTCACATTTATAATATTAGTTAGGATATTTCAGAAAAAACATATGTAGAGTTTTTAAGAATGTGGGGAAGCCCGCACCGGGATAAAATATAGCCTACTAGCTTTTGCCCGCGACTTCGTTCGCGTGGAATAGTGATTTTTGGTTTGACCAATAGATGGCGCTATATGTCCGAAATAAATTTTATTTTTATTTTTATATTTTTTTGTAATAAAAACTATCCTATGTCCTTTCTCAAGTTCCAAACTATGTCTGTACCAAATTTCACACAAATCGGTTCAGTAGTATAGGCGTGAAGAAAAGACAGACAGACAGACAGACAGACAGACAGACAGAAAGACAGACAGACAGACAGACAGAGTTACTTTCACATTTATAATATTAGTTAGGATTAGGATGTGACTCGCAGATAATATAGCTTTCTAATGGTGAAAGAATTATAAAATGTCCCTGATGATGCACTGATACATCTTGTAGTGTTTTTTTTACAGTAGCGAAATACTTGAAAGTAAGAACATACCATGACAAAGTGAAGTCGGTTTTCATTGATATTTTACCTACTGCCAGTTTTATGGCACATCTGTTTCTGCACGATTTTCTTAATCCATAATTTTAAGATGGCGGGAAACAAATTAATGCATATTTGTAAAATTGAATTATAAATGAAAAGAATGATATACAAGCGTTGTAATAGCATGAACAGCGTGTAATTTTACTAACTTGACTCTCGAATAGTTTATATGTGTAAGTTTATACCTTGATATGTATTTTCTATTTTATAATTGTCGTTTCATAGACATCCATCTGACGCAGGTGTCAAAATCGCTCTGATTTGCCATTTTGGGCATTGCAAAGTCTGCAGTGCATTTCAGTGTGGCAAGCTTTTTGTTCGGAACGTTCTATCTAGTACGTAGTACATATATATCGATGACTGACCGCGCGTTGTTTAACTTTTTGGTAGACCGTGTGGCTATTACTTACAGCCAGTTTCTTCATCAAAAGTAAAAGACAAAGTAATGTCAAAAGTAAAAGTGACGGTTAAATTCGTTTTTTCAAGGCTAAAGTACCGTGAAACCGGCCAACATTGCCCTTAGCGGATATCTTTGCCTGAACACGAAAAATAACTAAAATCATGAATCTATACTTATAATAAATCTGTAGAGTGGTCAATTCTGTACATTAAATATATTTCCAAAATATCTATCAGGGGGTGATAAGTGATCGATACTGATGCCAAAAATGCAATCAGTAAAATTTGTGTCTGTCTGTCTGTCTGCCTTTCTTTCTGTCTGTCTGTCTGTCTGTCTGTCTGTATGTTCGTTATGGAAACAAAAACTACTCGACGTATTTTAATGAAACTTAGCACAAATATTCTTCATACTCCTGGGCAAGTTAAAGAATACTTTTCATCACGCTACAATCAATAGGAGCAGAGCAGTGATGGGAAACGTTGGGAAAACGGGAGAAGTTACTCCATTTTTTAAGCTTTCGTCACGTGCGCAGCCTTAGTGGTTAAAGCTAAGTAGTAATAGGCTAGGTACGCATAGATTTAGATAATTGGATAGGCTGGTGATTATTATTACTTCCTCTCTTTGCACAAAGTCCGAATCTAACGCGGACGAAGTCGCTGGCAGAAGCTAGTTTTAAATAAATGTATAAAGCTGACAACATTTTTTAAACTTTAGGGTAAACTTGAATATTTTTCTGGTAACACTAAATATTAGTTTCGTTGTTAAGTTCACTCAGTCGTCGGCGAGACATGATAGAAGCAGGACTAGTGTGAGGTGCCAAAATCTTGTTTTACGTTTTAACACATTGTCAGCGTACGACATTATTCAGGTAAGTTATTTCAATATTAGAGTAATAATAAGTATCATGTTTCATTTCTTTGCTATTTTGAGATCATTAGAACATCAAATCTTCAAGATAATGAGGTGGGCAATGATTCCCGAACTTGCGTGAACATAGGAGTGACAACATTGCCCATTGCGAAAACAGTGTTAGGGTTGGCACCCATTATAGTATTTTTAAATTAAAAATTTATAATCCTACCTAGGTACCTAATTTATTAGAAATTGGTTATCATAATATATGAGCATTTGATACAGAGGACTGAGAAACATGTTACGGCCAAAGTTCTAAGTAGGCATGAGTATAAATGCGGATGGCTATATGAGCAGGTAAGAAAAGATCAAATAACCAATGGAGGGATTGTGCAAATGATTATAATATGTATTTATGACTAAAATAGAAAGGGAGTAAATACTAAGATGATAGTTGATACCGAGTTTTGGAAGAAGACATGCTGCGCTGACCTCATATAAATTGGGATAAGGGCAGAAAAATGATAATATTTCTGTATTTCAGTCTAGACAAGTTGACAAACAAAAACTATATTTAGACACTTCGATACATTTAGTCTGTTTGTTCGCAGTATGGGAAAGCCTATGAAAAGAAGAAATAGGAGAATCCTCGGTTCTCGTCCCTATAAAAATTATTCAGAAGAGATGTTGCACCTCGCGGTAGAAAATGTTAAAGAAAATAGGATGTCCTCAAGATCAGCAGAAAAAACATTTGGTATACCTAGGCGCACCATCCTTAACAAAGTGAAAGAGTACCATAACAAAAACGTTGGAACTCCTACTCGGCTTTCTTTGGAAGAGGAAAAGAGTATTGTTCAAGCTTTGATTGCAGCTGGTGAATATGGTTGCCCACTAACGATACTTGATTTACATTTGACTGTTTTTGATTATTTAAAGAAAAATAATCGTGAAAATTTATTTAATGGAAAACCACCTGGCAAGGACTGGGTTACAAGTTTTCTCGACCGACATGCAGATGAACTTTCTGTTAGAAGCACGCAAAATATCAAAACAGCGCGGGCTCAGAAAAGTGCAAACGATTTTTTAGAATATTTTCAGAATTTGGAAGAAACTTTAAGAGATGTTCCTCCGTCTAACATTTTAAATCTAGATGAAACTAATCTAAGTGACGACCCAGGTAATTCTAAGTGCATATTTCGCAGGGGTGTGAAATATCCTGAACGGGTCCTTAATTCTTCAAAAGGCGCCATTTCGTTGATGTTTTTTTGCGGTAGCAAACGGTACTAGCCTATCTCCATATGTGGTAATAAGGCAGACAATTTATATTCAGAATGGATTCAAGGTGGTCCTCGTGGTGCAAGATATAACCGAACGTCATCCGGATGGTTTGATTCGACAATATTTGAAGAATATTTTAAAACTGTCGTATTAACATGGGCGGAAAGTTTAACTGGAAGAAAAGTGGTCATATGTGATAACTTGTTCAGTCACTTAAGTTTGGGCGTTATTAAGCTGTGTCAGGATCACAATATTTCATTTGTATTTGTCCCTCCTAATTCCATACACCTTACCCAGCCACTTGATGTGGCATTTTTTGCGCCTCTTAAAAAAGCCTTTTTTTTTTTTTTTTTTTTTTAGCGACGTAAAATCATCAAATGACCCCTCCCGCTGTGGGTTAGCAGCGGTGAGGGAGTGTCAGACTCTTACTGACTAAAATCGTCGTGTTCCGTCATAGGCCTTTTATGTACCAGGGCCGCGGTATCTCTTTCGAACAACCCGCAGCCCCGGCAGGCCTTGGCCCTGCTGGGCCCCGCTGGGGTTGCTGACATCTCTTTGAGGAGCGCGTGGAACAACGCGCGCCGTCGACACGGGTCTGTCGTCTAGAAAGACAGAGGGACGATGAGCCACCCGAACTCACCGCCCACAGACCCACGCCTACGGTGGCCGGGAGTCATCTCGCGACACCCGGCGCCCATGGTGTCTACCTGGTCCAGCGCGGCGGCCGGGATGAGAGGTGCGAACTCTCTGGCGTTCCGCCTCCTCCTTCTCGAGCATGACCGCTTCGCAGAAGGAGGCGACGGCATCCCATTCCCTCTCGCCCCGGACCATGGCCTGAACCAGGGCCGGACGCGAGAGGTCGCCGCCGCCCAAAGCCTCGACGAGGACCCGGCGGTGCCCTTCCCATGCGGGGCACACCTGGACTGTGTGGTCCACCGTGTCCTCGGGGCTGTCCGCACAATGGTGACACCCGGGCGCCTCCTCACGACCGATGCGGTGCAGGTACCTCCCGAAACAACCGTGTCCGGTGAGGACCTGCGTCATGCGGTACGTGAGGGCGCCGTGACTCCTCCCGAGCCACTCCTCAAAGAGGGGACTTACCGCCACGATGGTGGCGTGCCCTGCACTGGGTTGCGATAGTCGCTCCCTCCAGGCCACCATGAGATCGCGCCGGAGCTCCGCCCGCTGCGCGACAACTTGCCGCGGCAACGGGGTTTCTCCCCGGCGCTGAGCCTCCTCGCGCCAGTCGTACAGGCGCAAGAAGACCCTCGCCTCCAGATCCCACGGTGGCAGTCCAGCAAGTAGGCCAGCCGCTTCGCGGGAGATCGTGCGGTACCCCCGGATTAGCCTAATGGCTATCACCCTTTGGGGCACGTTCAGGTAGTGTACAGCCCGCGGCCGTACCGAACGTGCCCATACCGGGGCCCCGTAAAGGGCCATGGACCGCATGACCCCCGCGTAGAGTCTGCGGCAGGGGGCGTTTGGGCCGCCCAGGTTGGGCAGGAGCCGCTTGAATGCAGCACCTGCCTTCTCCAGTTTGGGGCCCAAACGTCGGAAATGCTCGACGAAGTTCCACCGGCCGTCGAGGACGAGTCCCAGGTACTTCATCGCCCTCTCGACGCCGATGGTAACCCCCCCCACCGTGACTTGGGAGCCTGAAGGTGGCGCGTTCCGAAGCCCATGAAAGCACATGGCCTCGGATTTGTGCAAGGCCACCTCCAGGCCCAGCAGCTGGATCCTCTCGATGACTATCGCAACCCCGCGCGTCATTAAGTCGGCCGCCTCCTGGTGCGACCTCCCTTGTGCCAGAATCAGCGTGTCGTCAGCGTAGCAGACCACGCTGACGCCGCTAGGGAGGTCGGCGCGCAGCACCCAGTCGTAGCCGATGTTCCACAAGAGCGGCCCCAGTACCGACCCCTGCGGAACACCGCACGACATCTCTCGCCGGTTCCATTCCCCGTTGTGACCAGGGTAAATGATGGACCTATCCGACAGATAGGCCTCGACCACGCGACGAAGGTAGGTCGGCACCCGGTGATACCGGAGTGCCTCCCTGATGCAACTCCAGGGAAGGGTGTTGAAGGCATTGGCGATGTCAAGAGACACCGCCAAGACGACCCCCCCCCGGGACACAGCATCCCCCGTCGTGAGAGCTCTCACGCGCATGATGGCGTCCACCGTTGAGCGCCCCTTGCGGAAACCGAACTGGTGGTCCGCAAGGTCCGGCCCTATCCCCCCAAGGTGCGCGACGAGGCGGTGTGCGACAACTCGCTCAAAGAGCTTGCCCACCTCGTCGAGCAACACGATGGGCCGGTATGCGGACGGAGAGTCCGCAGGGCGCCCCGGCTTTCGAATGAGGACCAGTTTCCCCGTCTTCCAACGAAGTGGGAACTGGCCCCTCTCCAAGCATGCGCTGAGAAGCCCCCTAAGTCGAGGCCCGAGAGCCTCAAGGGCCAGGACCCAGGCCTTGCCAGGCAGGCCGTCAGGCCCTGGGGCGGTGTTTTTGGCTTTCAGCCTAGCCACCGCCACTCTCAGGTCCACCCCAGTCACCTCGGGGACATCGTCGTCGTCGGAAGTGTGGTCCGTAGTTGACACCGCGGGTTGCAGAGCCATGGGCGGGGGAGAGTGTTCCCCGCGCGAAGGGAACAGAGCGCTCACCACCTCCTCCACCAGCTGAGGCCGGAGACTCTGGGTCAGCGGGGGGGCCCATGGGCGGAGCTTGCCCCGCACCATTTTGTACGGGCGCCCCCACGGGTCCCTGTCCAGAGACCCCAGCAGCTCCGCATTGGCCACCTCCTTGGCCTGGACGATGGCCAATTGGAGGGCGGTCTTCGCAGCTCTGTAACCCTCGTACAGCTCTGCTTCCCTGGCTTCTGCATCCGGAGGGCGGATGCGCAGCCTGCGGTGTCTGGTGTACAGGTGCCTCGCAGCGACGCACGCCTCTCGAAGGGCCGCGATCTCGCAAGACCACCAGTACACCTGGCGTCGGGCGCGTCCTGGCGGGACTCGGGGCATGGCCACGTCACAAATCTCGGACATGGTCTCCCGGAACCACTCCGCCTCGTCGTTGATGTCGGCGGGCCTGTCCGGTGATGACACCCAGGCCTGCACGACTGAGGCTTCCAGGAGAAGCTCCCGGTCAAGGTGCCTCAGCGCCCAATGTGGACCACTCGGGGTCTGCAGGACCGGCGCGCTAGGGTTCTGGGCGGAGACGTCAAACCGGATGTACCGGTGATCGGAGTAGGTCTCCACCCCCTCCTCCACGCGCCAGTCAAAGACACGCGGCAGCAGAGCGGGGCTGGCGAACGAGATATCCACCACTGACTCGCCCCGCATCCGTACACACGTGGGGACAGAACCCCGATTGAGGACGACCAGGCCTGCTTCCAGCGCCCAGTCCTCCACCATCCTACCCCGTGCATCTGTGCGTCGGGAACCCCAGGCCAAGTTCTTGGCGTTGAAGTCCCCTAACACTATCACGGGGAGGGAATAACTTCCGACGACGACGGACAACTCCAGAAGGGAGTTGTGGAACTCGGCGAGAGTTCGGCTCGGGGAGAAGTACACCCCCACGACGACTATCTCCCCGAACCGTGCCGCGACGCAACCCCTTCCACTCTTCACCCCTTCGAGGGAAGGAGTACCAGCGGCGGCCGACGATATGATGGTCACTGAGCCGCTAAGGTCCTTAACCCAGTCATCCCTGGGAAGGACAAAGTACGGCTCAGCGACCACGGCGATGTTGATCGACCACTGCGCCATGCTTTGGAGCAACAGATCCTGGGCACGGGCGCAGTGGTTGATGTTCGCCTGGAGGAAGCGTAATGGAGCCAGACTAGCACTCCATCACGTCTTCCTCCTCTTGAGGCCCAAGGACGGGCGCTGCGGCAGCAGCAGCAGCGACGGCGCCATCAGCGGCGGCAGCATTGGAGGCGGCGGAGGCCGCAGGAGCTGCGATGGTGGCCACTGCGGAGGTGGCGGCGGTGGCGGCGGCAGACGGCCGGCCCTTGCCCTTACCCTTGGTCTTGGCGGGTGGGGCACAGGACTTGCTCCCTGCCCGGTGTTCGGCCGGCTTGCCAGCAGCCGCGCATGCAGAGCAGTGCGGCGCGGCGCTGCATTCCACGGCCTTGTGACCGGGCTGACCGCAGCGGAAGCAGAGGGCGCTGCGGTCGACCTCCGAGGTGCAGCGAACACCCACATGATGCCCGACGTGGCATCGGAAGCACCTCAGGGGTCTAGGGTCCAGCAACTTGACCTGTGCCGACACCCAACCAACCAGTAGCCTACGGCCGTCCACTATGGTCTTGGCCGCCACCACGGGGCAGCTCACCGTGACGGTGCTCGTGCCCCTGAAGTCGGGACGTATGGTGCCCGCCTTCACTTCATCGGCAGAGCACCCACCCGTCCCAGCGACGGCGGCCACCACCTCCTCCGCAGTGACTGAGTCGTCCAGGCCCATAATGCGCAGATCCGCGCACTTGTAGGGCCTGGAAACTCGGGCGTCGTCCGTACTTATGGACGCTCTGAGCCTCTCGGCTAGAGCGTCCGCGGCGGGCCCACTGGCCGCTCCTGGGACCTCCAGCATTCGGGCGCCCGTTGCGGTCACCCTGAGCCGGAGGCCCTCGGTGATACCCAGCTCCTGCAGGTTCACCGCCCCCTTTGCTTGGGCGAGCACGTCGCGGTACGACACGCCCCTTTTGACCGCGTCCGGCTGTAGTGTGACTACTACAGCCGCGGTCTTGGGGGCGCGGAGTTGCGCCGCGGCGGCTCGCTCCCTGCGCCGCCGTTTCTGGGCCTTCTTTTTGGCCGCTTTGGCCGCCCTCCGTTTCTTTTTCTTCTCCCCCACCACCTGCCACTCAGACTCAGTGGCAGAAGTGGTAGGGGCCGCAGACGGTGTCGGCTTCGGAGGGCGTTTCGCCACTGGTGCCGACGACGGAACCGGTGCTGACGTTGGCACCGGGGGCCTCTGTACCTGGACCGCCGTTGCGGTCTTGGGCTTTGGCTGAGCGGCCGCCCTCCTGGTCGGTCCGTTCGGCGCCGTGACAGGGGGCTTGCTCGGCGGTCCCCTTCTGGGTGGGGGTGCCGCTGCAACCGCAGCCGCATAGGAGGCCCTTTGGGCCGCTGGGGGCTTCGACACCGTGAGGGGGGGGCGCAGAACCCTGCCCTCCAGGACCGAGAAGCGAGCCTGGAAGGCCGCCATCTCTTGACGGACTAGGGCCAGGATCTGGCTCTCAGCCGGCGCAGTCTGCGCCTGTTGCCTGGCCCCGCCGCGCTCCGCCTCCTGCTCGCGCATTTTAGCGAGGTCCGCCCGGAGACTCCTGTTCTCCTCGAGGAGAGACTCCAAGGCGGCCGTGAGGCGAGCCACTTCCCGCTGCAGTTTAGTCAGCTCGCTCACGGGAGCCCGGCCGAAGTGGCTCACCGCTGCGGCGGTGATGGAAGCGGTAGCGGCCTCGATGGCGCCGTCGCGGCTGGCCTTCTTCCTCTTTAAGGCCACCTGCCTGAAGGCGGACTCCACCGTCTTCTCGAAGTCCGCCTCTTAAAAAAGCCTGGCGTAAGATCTTATTACAGTACAAAATGGAAAACCCAAATCAAACAGCACTCAACAAAAACCACTTCCCAAAGTTGCTTACGCAATTGAAATGAACGAGGCGAAAAACATAAAAAGTGGCTTTCGAGCCACTAGGATATACCCTTATAATCCACGTGAAGTTTTAAAAAAGATTCCAGAATGTGCCGAAGAAATGGGCGATACTTATAGCATTGACAACACTTTATTAGAATATCTGAAAACCAATAGAAAGCCTAAACCATTGACATCGAATAGAAATAAGAAAGTTGTGGTGGAACACGGGAAATCGGTGACGATTGATGATTTTCAAAACCAGAATGAAGACATTCAAAAACGTCCCGCTAAGAAAAAATCAGTTTTAACAAGAAGTACCACTGCTAGAAGCACTGAAAGTGAGATGTTGCACATAACACCTTCAACGGCAAGTGTCAACAAAGACGACCAGGTTTTTAATAATTTTGAAAACGAACTAGACTTCTCTGATCACCTCTCCTTACCATTATTGCCAGACAGATACAGCGTCGACGAAAATTATGAAATTGAGGATGTGATGGGAAGTAATGAAGATTACGACATGAACACACATGAAACTGAAGACGAGATTTTACCATCTTTTGTTAAAATGGACATATTAGACGAGCAAACTGGAGCTTTTCATTCACAGATTGAACCTACATCACGTGAAATAAATGTTTCAAACAACAAAACTAATAGAAAAAACGAATTTGACCGTTACTTTTACTTTATGACATTACTTTGGCTTTTACTTTAGCTTTTACTTTTGATGAAGAAATTGGCTGTTAGCCACGAGCTCTTCCTACTAGAAAACTATAGCATCATCTTCCGAGCCTTTTCCTAACTATGTTAGGGTCGGCTTCCAGTCTTACCGGATGCAGCTAAGGACCAGTGCTTTCCAAGAAGCGACTGCCTATCTTGCTTTGCTTGCTTTATATTGAGTCGTGGTGGCCTAGTGGGTAAAGAACCAACTTCTCGAGTATGAGGGTGTGGGTTCGATTCCAGGTCAGGCAAGTACCAATGCAACTTTTCTAAGTTTGTATGTATTTTCTAGGTAAATCTTAGACATTGGTGTCTAAAAAAAAAGGTGAAGGAAAACATCTTGGAGGAAACATGGACTATAAAGTCTGAAATCACCAACCCGCATTGAGCAAGCGTGGTGGTTAATGCTTAATCCTTCTCCGTGTGAGAGGAGGCCTGTGCCCAGCAGTGGGACGATAAAAAAAAAGCTGTAACAGTAACAGTAACTGCCTATCTGATCTCCTCAAGCCAGTTTCCCAGGCAACCTAATACCCCTTGGCTATGATACTACAGCATCTTAAATAAAATATCACCCGTTCATAACACTTCATTTGAAGAAAATGTGAAACAGAATTATATCAGTTTTCTCGGTGCTAGCTCATAAATAACTTACGTTCAAGAATGTACCATTCACCAGAGAATGTACCGACGAGATTTTTCCATATTTGCCGTTATGAATATTTAAGTTTGCACTTTACTCTGATTTCTGAACGTTTAGCGCAAACGAGCGGTTTTATATCATATTTTAGGATTTTGGATTTTATGTTGAAAAAATGATTTAGTGTCTAGAAAGGTAGTATTTTGAACTAAGTAGAAACCAATATTGTGTTCTTCAATAAGTCTTGTAATTTTAAGACCTTTTAACAGGAAACTGCAGACTTTCATAGTTTTCAAACTAATAGCTCCGTCTACGGAATCATTCACTTATATTTTTAAAGAGTCTCGAAATCAATAAGTTTGACTACATGAATACAATTCCAAATTATAGTCTAACTATCACATTTAAAATTAAGCATTGCCATCCAACGTGGCAATGCTGCCAGCCTCTTGGGTACACTCCCGGTGGGCAGCGATGAGGAGTTTTTTGATGCCATTTTATAATTGTTTTTAGTTGTATATATGTATAAATAAGTTTATTTTCACGTCATGTAAATATGTACATAAATGGAATAAAAAACTATCACATCAATATCAATTTACACCATCAAACACAAAAGACGACCATTTTCATCACAGTTCTTTCTTCAATTCCAAGTAAATATGTCTCTACACATTTATACGCTTAGATTCCTTACTCAACAGGAACCACCATAAGCAGAAACACTATTAGAAAAAGTCACGGAAAAGCCGAAGCAATTCAACTTAATGGGGATAGCATCTATGCAATTTTCACACAAGTTTGAGCTTGACGTGCATCCAATGACAATAATATATTGACTAGCGAAGATGTCATAACGCAAAATCTCCTCAAAAAGTAGCGCGCCAAATGCGGGTGTTAGGGGAACTAAGAACGTTACTAGCTCCGCCCTTACACGCCTTCTTTAGAACCCCACCATTTTCAAAATAAAAACACCAATCAATCAATACCAATCTTTTGATTGAAGACTAGCATCCGCTCGCGGCTTCGCCTGCGTGGTGTGTAGATAAAAAGTAGCCTGTGTTAATCAAGGGTATCACTTATCTTTATACCAAAATTCAACCAAATCGGTCCAGCCGTTTTTGCGTGAAAGAATAACAAACATACATCCATACATTCTCACAAACTTTCACATTTAAGATATTAGTAGGACTAGTAGGATTAGTTTTCACTTTGCTCTCGTACTTTTCACAGAAGGTACATTAGTAGCGTCTCCAGTAACTTCAATTCTCCAAGCATATACAGGACCCTTCATAGTAAAAAGTTAACTAAAACGTGCGTCTACTTCACCCCTGTCAAGTCTGACTGACTGACTATATTGACAGACGGACTGACAGACAGCCGACGACATAATGGCGATGCGAATTAAATATAACCTCTTGTAAGAATTTCTGTCTAAATTTGATACAGAATTTTGCTTTGTTCCTAGTATTTCTCTTTTGTTTTATGAAGTGATTTCGGCAAGTATGATACTTTGACATTTGCGCTTGAGATTGCCATTTAAGAAGAGGTCGGCATTTAAATATTTTATTTTTTTCTATTCATTTAAATCTATGCAAATCGTTACTAATAGTGTAATAAAAAGGAAACAGTTTTTTTCTTTGTTGTTTGTACCTGAAAGGCTCTGAAACTGCTGAAACAATTTGAAAAATTCTTTCACTTTTGGAAAGCTACACTCTTCATAAGTAACAGAGCTTATAGGTATATTATCTCGGTACGGGCAGTAGTTTCCATGAGACGTGGGTAAAACCATGTCAAAACGGCTAGTGTATAAGTAATACCGTAGTAGTAAAGCATTTTAGTTGTATTTTACTTAGATGCTACGCCTTAATTTATTAATCTATACTAATATTATAAAGAGGAAAACTTTGTTTGTTTGTTTGGTTGTAATGTATAAACTCAAAAACTACTGCACCGATTTTAAATATTCTTTCACCATTGGAAAGCTATATTATCTGCGAGTAACAGGCTATATTTTATCCCGGTACGGGCAGTAGCTCCCACGGGACGCGGGTGAAACCGTGGGAAAACGGCTAGTACCTACATAAAAAAACATAACTGACGAGTAAAGTAAGTCTAATCAGTTTGTTACTGAGTTTGATTTAGGTAATTTATTTTACCCTTTCAAAAAAAAACATAGTAAATATCTAAGATTGTTAAGTAGAAGTTTGACGCATTATTTAACTCCCTTTGAAGTCTTTATCTAATAAGAAGTCAAACATTCTAATTACTCAGATAATTCAAATCAAATAACTCACTCACACAGACAAACAAAGTTAAATTTCTTCGCATTTAAGATTATGTAAATGTCGGAGAATTTGTGAATGTTTTGAGAACAATTTGGTGGGGACACATGTGCTTCAGAACGTGTTGTAAACGAATAAGGATGGGACTACTTACAATAAATTTTTATCGATAAACTGTTTGTTACAAGGAGATTAAAAAAAAAAAAAATGAGTTTCATATTATTTTAAGATCGCCAAAATTATTAGAATACCCACACACTGCAAACTAATCAGTTGGTTAACAGTTGTCTAATTGGTATGTTTTTTTTTTAAGAAAATCTTGATTCCAATTGAAGTTTTTACTTAGTCTGATACTGGAACTGAAATATAGCCATAATTCCAAAAGAAATAATCATATCTAATTAGTCATAAAAAAATAATAAAAACCATTCCAACAAAAAACAACGAAACTGTACTCATTTAGAAATGGTCCGTTCACATTTTACAAATTCATGCGCAATATGAATTCAGCATATAAACTGGCTGGATACAATTCATTATGTTTTATGATGTCATAACATATCAGACATGGAGAACAACATTACGAATGGATACGTCACAACAGAAAATCTCGTAAGAAAGTAGAATCGTAAAAATGCGTGCGTTCGGGGGATAAGGAATGTTACTGGCCACCACACGCCATCTTTAGCACCAGCCCATTTTCTTAAAAACTAAATGACAAATCTTTGACAGCAGATGTCTTAAGGAACCTCGTTAGTTCACTAGCAACTGATCGTTTTGATCACGCCCACCGTACGTAGTTGACCCAGAAGAAGGCACCTGCCCTATCTGCTTTATATCATCTCCGCTCATATTCGTTCCTCCGTGATATCAGCTCGGGGGAAATTAGCAGAAGTTTAGAATATGACCGTGTCATCAGTTCTTCATCAATTCTGACGGGTTTTATGCGAATAATTGTCCATTATTTATCGTTTTATTATCTGGAAGGTGGTTTTTATGTCTCGGTTATGGATTAAACTTTTCTATAGCAGTAAGGAATTAGCAGTCTGTGTGGATATTAATGTTTTAAAAGGAACTAAGTATTGAACTGTGACTTAAAGTATAATTTTTAAAATATAATTCTTTAATTCTTAAAGCAAAATTATAGTCATAATGGTATTATAATACATACGTGTAAAGTTTTTTTTTTAGTTTTATGTCAAGTAAGTCACTTTTCTTTTCATTATGCACAGTAAAATATTATCAAACTAATTTGAATAAAATTTGTTACGACAGATAGTCAGAAGCCTGAGAAAGAACATAGGCTGCTTTTTATCTTAATCCGTAATAACGCGAGTGAAACCGCGGTTAACAGCTAGTACTCCATAATGACCAAAATCTTTTTTCTAACAATGTTCTCAGACAATCTTGAATTATGAACGCTGCATAATTTATTTTAATAACTTGGGCGCCTATTCAAATAACTTGACTATTATAAGTTTTAAAACAGGCTTCAATTGAAAAGTTTGAGTTAGCAAAAAAGAACTAACTTTCACTTAGTCTAGACTGAACTTTATCTATTCGACTTTACTGTTTTCGTAATGAAAGACGAATTGTCTTGTTTCTTTGTGTTTAATGTCAATACTGGTGAATTTCTTTGGGTTTGTTTAAGTTAATAATCTATGATAATATTATTTCTTTTTGTACTGGAGAAGAGATTTTCATAGGAACTGCGTCACCAATTCGAAGAAGGCTTCCAGGCAGTCTTTTTAAGATTTTGCAAAGTTTTGTGTAAAATGATTCCATTATTTTACACTTTTTGCATGACTTATTTAGTAAGGATAAACATGATAGACGTCTTGTCTGACTTTATTATAAACATTAAAGTTTTTTATACATAATAAACTAAGAATGAAGCCATTTATTTATGGGTGTATTGACGTTCCTTCTTATGAACAACAATGCAAACATTATAATGAATATAGGGTTTTTATTACATTGCACATTTTTTTATTATTATTTATTTTTACATTTAGTAAAAATAATAATAAATTAGCCCTGATTATTTGCAGACATAATTAATTAAATAAAATGTAGCTAATAAGTCACGATTAATTAAAAACGTTGTCGTATCGATATTTTTTTTCGATATGTTCGCATCACTTAGCACGTGAGGCAGCCAGGAACGTGACCAGACGTTCTACAAAAGTGTGATCTGTAGACTGAATAGTGCTACTTTGTACAAAATACCGCTCAAAAGACACTTTTTTGTCTCATATGTAGTGTCTTTATGGTGTTAATGTTAGGTACGTTTTGTACCAACGTATTTTCTTAATGTTAATTTTTGCTGTACGAAACAAAGCATACCAGACTTTTAAATTATCTGGATTTCATAATAGGTTTTATTGTATAAATAATATTCAACAAGTTTTAAGTTTTTTTATAGGTAAAACTAACTTCTGCCAGCGGTTTCACCCGCATCCCGTGGGAACTACTTCCCGTACCGGGATAAAAAGTAGCCTATAGCCTTCCTCGATAAATGGGCTATCTAACACTGAAAGAAATTTTCAAATCGGACCAGTAGTTCCTGAGATTAGCGCATTCAAACAAACAAACAAACAAACTCTTCAGCTTTATAATATTAGTATAGATTACTTCTTAGTTTGATCCGAGAGCGTAGCCGTGCCGCGCCCTGATGAGTCATAGGATGCTAAGGGCATTACCATCACCAGTCACTACCTACCCTATCTCATCAAGTTTTCTCGAAGTTACAAACTTCTTAGTCCATAGATTTTATTCACTATATTTTATTCCTGGCTGGACAACTATTTAAATCTATACTAATATTATAAAGCTGATAAGTTTGTTTGTTTGTTTGACCGCGCTAATCTCAGGAACTACTGCTGCGATTTGAAAATTTCTTTCAGTGTTAGATAGCCCATTTATCGAGGAAGGCCATAGGCTACTTTTTATCCCGGTACGGGAAGTAGTTCCCACGGGATGCGGGTGAAACCGCTGGCAGAAGCTAGTGTGTTCTATGTAAATAGAATAGGATTAAGTTTTTATTTGTTTATATTTATTTTTTAGGAAAACCAACAGCTATACAAAAAAAGAATAGACCATGGATAAAAAGACAAAAAGCCAATTACAGGTTTTCACGGATAGCAGTAGTGTAACACACTTATAGCTAATCAGCAGATCTACTATTAGTATACTGAGAAATGTAGTATTTAATTGATATTAATTTTTGAAAAAGTCAAGGTTTAGCTGCCTACGAGCTACGCTACTCTTGGTATTGAATGGGTCAAAAGAGTACTCTTTACACAGTTTATTGAAGTCTTTGCTCGCTCGCAGTATATATGTATTCTGTCTATAGTTCGAGGATGAAAGTGGGACTGATATAGGTGGGTTAAACCTTACAGATTTTCGGGGAACAGAGAAATTAAGTTTTTGCAATAGATTAGGGCAATCAATTTCGTTTGATAGTATTTTTAATAGAAATGAGCAGTCGGCTAAACGACGTCGGTTTACAAGTGGCTGCAAATGGAACTTTTTGCATAGATTTATGTAATTCTCTTATCTATATGGTATATTAAGCCGATAACATAAAAATCGAATGAAACGTTTCTGAATGCCCTCCAATCGATTAATGTACTTATCATAACATGGGTTCCAGATTTGTGAAGCATACTCAAGGTGACTTCTTACAAATGCACAATATAAGATTTTAAATGTTTTAGCTTTTTTAAAGCACTTGGATATTCTCATTATGAAGCCTAAGGCTTTTGACGCTTTTGCAACAACCTGTTCAATGTGAGTATCGAATAGTAGCTTAGAATCGTGGTAGACACCAAGGTCCCGCACCCCATCGCATCTAGGTAGTACTTGACCTTTAAGTTCATAGTTTGCTAATATTGGGGAGCGTTTCCTACTAAAAGTGACTACAGAACATTTAGAAAGGTTAAGGTCTAATTTATTGATATGACAGTAAACATCTAGTCTTGATAAGTCAGACTGAAGAGCCTCCACGTCTTTTACAGACGACACGGGAGAGTAAATCTTCATGTCATCTGCAAAGCAAAGAAGTTTAGAGTGGCGGAAGCAAGAGTCGATGTCGCTTACATAGATGATGAAGAGCAATGGGGCCATCAGAGAGCCTTGAGGCACACCGCTAGAAATTAAAATCCAGCTTGAAGTGTAGTTAGCAATCACGACAGACTGAGACCTATTTTCTAAGTAGGATGAAAACCATCGTAGAAGGTCACCTCTTATGCCATTACTACATAACTTCATTTTTAGGATATTATGATCTATCCTATCGAAGGCTTTACTATAATCAGAGTAAACGACATCGACCTGTGCCCCACTATCCATTCCCGCTGTTAAGTCATCATTCAAAAGCGTTAGATTGGACACTGTCGAACGACCTTTCAAGAAACCATGTTGCGAGGAACTAAAAGTACATCTGAGTGCCGCATAAACCTGTTCATAGACGATCCTTTCGAAGACTTTGGCCAAAATGCACAATTTGGATATAGGTATATAGTTGATAATTTCATTTTTGAGCCTTTTTTATGCACGGGAGTGATATAAGCAGACTTCCAAATTTGGGGAACAGTAGATGTGGAAATAGATTTCTTGAATAGTAGTGATATCGGTAAGGCAATAGTTTTAGCAGTTCGGGTTATAAATTTGGGAGACAGATTATCAGGGCCAGCAGATTTAAATGGATCGAGGTTGGTGAGCAATTTAATAACGCATTCAATATCAATTTCAACCGAACAGATATCACCACCACCATTTACATTCCCCGTAGATTGGGGTACGGAAGGTCTAGAATCTGGTCCCGGGTCATCAATGGGGTCTAGAAAAGTAGAGTAGAAATGGGAAGAGAACGCATTACAAATGTCGTGCGCCGAAGAAACAGTTTTATCCAAATATTTAAAGTAGCTAGGCATTGAATTTGATTTCGACCTTTGCTTGACAAAACTCCAAAAATGCTTAGGGTTATTCTCTATGGAAGCTTCAGTAGATGACAGATAAGTAGAGTAGCAATCTGCTTCCATTCTTATACTGACACTTCTTATAATTAGCCCAATAAATCAAACTTAAAAGTTATGTAATGTTTTTATTATAAAATATCCTGAATTTCCCGGTACCGAGCGCGCTACGCGCTACAGTACCTTCTTTTTAGCAACATACGAAATGAAAAGTAGCTACTTCTACCATACAATATCTGGTACCCTGCAACAGCTAGCCAGACCATAAAAATCTTTAATCAAGCGACCACTTAAGCTAAGTTGGACAACTTGTTCATCAACTAGTAACAAACCATGTTTGTCTCAATAATGTACGGTAACTTTACTAGGGTGAATATAAACTAAGTTGTAACGAGTCCTGTTGTACGTAACTTAGTTGTAACTTCAAGTGTTTTTGGGTAGTTGTCTGTTTTGTGGGATCGGTGTTAATTTTGGAAGAAGGATATTTTGTATAAGTAGTTATCAAACTGTACCTGCCTATTAATGGAATATAATAAATCTTCATACTCCCAGTGGTTTCCTCACATTTTACTCTAGCCACCTACTCCTTTCCCTTTTTCTTCAAATGACCAAGGAGTGCCTTTTCCCTTGTCGGGCTTTGACTGAATAATTTTACTTCACTTACTTGAAAAACTGATTCAGAATGCATTGTTCTAATGTATTGTTTATGGTGATGAGGCCCGTATGATCCGAGCGTCGGAACAGGTATCAAAAATTACTCAAATTAACTAGGTATTCATGGTTTCAGCAATAGATTATTTTGATGCAAGTGCAGAAGCAGATTGCATCTACATTTTAATAAAGTGCGAGTTTGACTTCTAAATACATGTACAGTAACGTCGAAAAAAATTATATAGTTAACAAAACAATAAAATATAAGCAGTCTAAAACTATGAAATATCATGACAATCAAATGTATTATAAAAGTGACACCTACTCTCGTAGGGCCACTAAACGCGCGAAAAATGAAAATATTCTCATTTAATTAATCGCATAAAAAAGAAATAAGAACAAACTTGTTAGTGAATAATGTAATAACAGCATTTTGTATTAATTTTATGGCACATTTTTTACATTTTCTAATATTGAAAAAAAATAGTTGGCCACCGATATCGGGTAAGTATAGGATCCATGGTACCGGTAGAAACAGAAACCTCCTCACAATACGCGCCGTGATTACAGCATTAATACGATATTTTTTGTAGACAATTTAAAATTATCTGTAAGCTAAATTAAACAACAATTTTCAAAAACCTCTAAGCCAAACTTCATAGCCACACATCTCGACTCCCGCGCATCTGATCTACGTCAGTTTGAATTAAGAACGCAATACGCGTCACAATGTAACGGACGTATCTGTTTCAATTATTTAGATATGCGCGTGAGTGACTTAGATTATACTGATACGAGTATGATAATGTAAGTGCGATTGTCTAGCAGATGGAGATTTTAGTTGCGGTCACGTGTGATGTGATTATTATATATATTTTTTTATTGTACCAATGCTGGTCAAAGGTCTCTTACATTGCTTTTACATCACCGGATTTTCGAATCGGATTTTTTACGCGCGATACATTCCGAGCGTAAAAAACGTGTCAGCGTTGGAATGAGTACTTGTCCTTTTTTTGCTTTGTTTGTGCTTCGGTTAGGTTATTACCTTTTCGAGCATCGAGATATCATATTGATGGAAATTAAAAACCGGCCAAGTGCGAGTCGGAATCGCACTCGTAGGGTTCCATACCATTATTTAGAAAATGAGCAAAAAAAAATTTCAACTTTATAACTATCACGGTTCATGAGATACAGCCTGGTGACAGACGGATGGATGATCGGACGGAAAGAGGAGCGAAAATATATAGGGTCCCGTTTTACCCTTTGGGTACGCAACCCTAAAAAGAAATGGAATTTCATAAATCGATATTATGGTATTCATAATTTCGAAATAGTAGCCACGTTTGGTAAAGCGTACTTAAATAAGTTTAGTATTGACGAAAAATAAAGCATTTTTACTAAAATTGTGCCTAAAAAAAGGCCAAAAAATCACATTAATCTTACACCTAAAACCTCATTACAGTTTACGGTCTATCATCCCTTATACCGTAACACACTTAAAACACGTTCTTCATATTATTAAACATGAAAATTACGGCACGTAAATACGGTCTCCACCGTAAAGTAAACGAAACGTAAACCGTAATCGCGGCTGTTACGTTTACGTTTACGAGTTCACGTGGAGTGGGGGAGTTGATCAGCTTTGATGGGAGTTCAAAAGCTTGGGGGAAAGGAGTTTTTGGTATGTGGGTAGTTTTGGTTTTAATTTTGTGAGTTGCTTGTAACTGATGAGTTGCATTTACGTACTTTGTTTTTTCATTTATTTATTTTTAAACATATATTTTACATTTTTAAATATTAGATATAAAAATAAAAAACATTTACGCACTTATTAATAGTATTGTGTACAAAAATTATCGGTGTAATTAAAGTACAGTTCGAACCAAATAACTTTGCAATTCTGATGTCAGCCTTTGATGCTCTATCTTTTGTTTATGCTCCAAAGACTTTTAGGTAGATGGCGTTTTCAAGAATGGACGTTCATCTTGTCTGTTAAATGAGTGGCATAATGAAAAATCGGCGTTGATTTTTTATTGATCAGTTTAAGAAATAGGGTCCATTTACATCAGCAATATAAACGTCTGTTTTTTGCAAAGCAACCTATCAACGTGAAAATTCATATAAGCAATTGTTTTAAGAACACTGACTTTTATTCTGTCAGGTGTACTCAGGCTTAAATGACTTGAAATCTGTCACCATTTGCCTCCAAAACACCAATTCCCACACTTTTCCGCATTCGAAACAAATGAGCAAGTACAGTCGGACACATAAATATCTCTCGATATAGTCTACACTCTACAGTCTACACATATATCGTTTTACGTCGCGCGTTCATACTCTTCGGCCGGCAATAGATTCAACTGATACCTATCTAACTGTTGGCGTTAAATCTCTGCGGGTCGTGTTTTGTGGACGACTGTACTTTGAGATTTTGTTTGAGTTAGTGCTTTTTTGATGGGTAAGGTTTTGTAGTTTGAATTAAGATGTTGGTTCTTTGAGCCAATGACATCTTTGGTGCAGAAATAATAATTAATATTTTTCCTTACTCTCAGATAAGGAAAATATGACTACATAAAAAAATCTCAATGATTTTGAGTGATACAAGAAAATTGGATAATCTTTCTAGCCAGATTTGTCAGTAATTTGCTCGAAACAACATTATTTGGCCCTTTAGTTACCTAGGATATTTAAAAAAATATATGTAAACTAAATTAAACATACAATTTTGCATCTAGACACGTAATTCTAGAAAAACAAAATTTTAGATGGATTGGATCCGCTAATCTTTTGCGGAAAGGACATTCTGTACTAACACAGCGTTAATACGAAATATTGCACCGATGTAGATATCTTTCGTCTAGATAAAATTATCTTAAAGGTCTAACTTATCGATGCCATTCAGATAAACGTAAAATGTATTATTACTGTGAAACATGGATGTAACTTTTAAAGGGCGAGAAATTGACTTAAATTTGTCAAAATAAAAGTTTTCATCTCCGTAGTTTTTACTTCGACGCAATATTTATTATTATTACTTTTATTATTTTTTTAATACTTATACTCATTTTTCACTACATTATACTTTTCCCAAAAGTTTTTGGAAACCATTTCAAACCTAAAAATATTGAAGAGGATAATGGAATTGTTCGGTTTCTTTCAAATATTTAAATGTCCAGACTCCATTCCATCAATTCTATTTACAAAAACATTCGATATCCAAAAATCTAAATGGCCACGTAATTTAAAAAAAAAACCTTCCCAACCGTCAGACGACGGATTCAAAATTGGAAGCCATAAAGGCGGGAACCGGCCGGATGTTGGACGCTCGGCTCCATCAGATCCGTATCAGGACAGACTCCCGCCAACGGATTCATTTCCGGTCGACGGTTGCATTTTGAATTTTAGAACTCAATTTTGAAGGAAAATAGGTCAGTAATACGATTTCAAGATGTCGCGATAGTTCGGTCCGTTTTGTAGATACGTTTGTCGGCGTTTTATTGCGATGTGATCAACTTTCAAGACATTAAATTAATAGATAGAAAGAAAGATTGCTCTATGTTTATCAAAGTGTAAAGTTTCTCTTTTCTGTTAAATGTAGGAAAATATTTTGTACCTAATACATTCATTTTTTGTATGAAAAGCCCAACAAGAGTTTTCCGGGAATCGAAAATACACATGATCAACTAACTGTTGTTTATTTCGTTCGTTTGAATTTTAAAAAAATTACATGACAGAAAAAAAATATGTTTGTAACTTAAACATGTGAACATTGTTAAAAGTTATAAATGATCAGATAATTTTACTATTAGTAAGCATGTCTTCCGTCGCTGGCAACACCTTAAAACCAAGGTTTGCTTGTACAAGAGGAATGTAAGTTGGTTGGTTATACTTGCGGAAAGTATACCAAACCTGACTTAGATGAAATTAGCCACAAAGGTATATCGTATCTTGGAGACATAAACTGAATAGCTAATTACCGAAAAATAATCCCTCGAGACGCGAGTAAGACCTCGCCGACGAGTGATAATACACAAAACTATAAATAAAAATAAAACAAAGAATAAAAATAAAAAGTTAAACACATTCCACGTGAACAAGCTCGCGTGCAAATTCAATTAACATTATAAATACTTAATAAAATGTAGTCTAATTTAATAAAGGCAATTCTATACTCGTGTCAGTCGTTCCGTCGTCCATTGTGTAGTACGTCCAGCTACACGCAGCTACCTATGCCAGGCTTTCATTTTAGCTAGTTCCATTTTCAGGCCTTTTATTATATGGAATGTAGTTATTGCTTTTGAAATATTATTTACAAAATTACAGTTAATGTTCACAATGTAAATCTAAGAACTGGCTATTTTTACTCTAACCTATGGTAACTTCCTAAATTCTTGATCAAAACAGTACCGTTACTAGCCTTTTATGCGCCCGGTGCGAGCTTTCAAAACTGCGCCCTTGAAAAATGCTCTAACCAGGCTCTGACAATAAAGTGGACAAATGTGCATAAAAATAAATCTATCTATGTTTTGTTTACGAAGGTATAGGTACTTAGTAGATTTCTTTAAGATAAAAATTGTTTATTCAAAATCTATCTCTCGCACGCTAGTGCGTCAGTAACGCCGCACGCGTAGTTAATGAATAAAATCAAAGATAAATAAAGGGAGGACCAATGAATGTGGCTGACAGCAATGATAGCGTAACGTGAACTATATGTACATCTCCTCAGCTAGATTGACAGATTTGCTTAGAACTTCTAAGTTAGAAGTGGCGCCCTCCAAATGAATATAGACAGAAATTGTCTCATAGTTACGGTATAGGTACTTTTGTTTGTGTATGTAATATTGCGAGCAAGACAAGGTGGATTTATATTTGTCTGATGCGTCGTGACGTGACGCGTCAGAACTGTATCGGTTCCATACATAAGACATCACAACACAACACGTTACGCACTAGTGTGAACGTTACCATCCTACTAATATTATAAACGCGAAAGTTTGTATACATGGATGGATGGATGTTTGTTACTGTTTCACGCAAAAACTATTGAATGGATTTTAATAAAACTTTACAATAATATAGCTTATACATCAGAATAACACATAGGCTACAATCAGTGCCGGCTTTAATTCTACTAGCGCCCTGGGCGAGATTTCTACGGCGCCCCCAACTGCAATTCAAACCCATACGAAAAACAAAGACATAATATATGTAGTTACCGATTGCGCGAGCGAAGCGAGCGCGATTTTTTTTTTCATAGTTCACAAGTCCAAGCAAAAATTACCTAAAATGTAACCCAATCGTACATAAGTTATTGCTGGTTGGTGAATGCAAAAACACGGGAACACAGGTTCTGATTGCGCGAGCGTAGCGAGCGCGAAATTTTTTGTTATATTTTAGAACTCAAAACAAAAATGACTTAAAATGTTGCCCAAACGTAGATAACTCTTTGTTGGTGTTGGCGCCTATGAATTAAAATTTTGGGACTTAAAGTAGTACCATAAATAGAAACTAGAAGTTACTTTCTAATTAATTAAAGGACTTAAAAACGACGCTACCTTTTTGCTAGGGTAGACAAAAAAATGTTGAAAAATAAAAACAACTATAAAGTGAAGCAAGCCCGAAAAAGCTTTTTTGAGATTTGGATCACTAAAAGTCCTTAAAATATATAATAAAAGGCGACTGTGAAGTGAAGAAGCCGCGAGCGAAGGGAGCGCGAATTTTTTTGAGTATTGGGACATTAAATTCAAAGTAGCTATTTGTGAAAAAAACGCAAGTGTAAAGAAACCGCGAGCGAAGCGAGCGCGAAAATTTTTGAGTTTTGGGACATAAAAGTAGTGTATCTAACGCGCCCGGCATTGTATGACAATACATTAATTTAATTGAAATTTCTTGGTCCAGGAGCGTACCGCGGCGCCCCTGAGCCCGCGGCGCCCGGGTTATTCGCATACCATGCACCATAGGTTAAGGCGGCCCTGATGCTATCCATACATTTGGATACAGTTCTTGTAAGCTGCGATCTTTGATGAAAATTAAAACAAAAAAAAATAGGAGTAAAATTCTGATCAAGGATTGGTTGGGGGCGCCTGCGGCGACCCTTATGTCCGGCGCTCTAGGCCGTCGCCCAACCGCGCCCTATCCTAAAGCCGCTACTGGCTACAATTTATAAACATATTGTTCGAAATACTAATCCTGCGCAGACGAAGTCGCGGGCACCAGCTAGTACTAAATGTATGAAACCGATACCGTTCTGACGCGTCACGTCACGACACATCAGACAAATATAAAACCACCTTTACAAGTGTTGTTGTTTCAAGATCGCTTGAAAAATGCCATATAGATATAGATAGTACAGAGGGCGTGTCTACACCATATTCGCAATAAAACAAAATGTACCTACTAACTACCATGTATGAAACAAAACTAGATACTGGTCTGGTCATTTCTGCGCCCCTCCAGGGTCTGCGCCCTGTGCCTGGGCACCGCTGGCACCGCCCTAGTTACGGCACTGGATCGAAAACCCGTTATAAAAAAGAACGCCATGGTTTTCACACATTATACTGAATCCAATAATACATACGATGCTTCTGTCGACTTTGACTGTTTTTAGCCATCATCATCATCATCATCATCATCATCAGCCTATCGCAGTCCACTGCTGGACATAGGCCTCTCCAAGTGCACGCCACTGAGATTGTTATTTTAGCCATCTCGTTTACGTATATGCCACGCGGACAAACTGACAGGCAAATTCCATTTACGTTATAAATATTTAATAAAATATAATATAATAAAGGCAATTCTATACTGGTGTCAGTCGTTCCGTCGACCATTGTGTTGTACGTCCAGCTACACGCAGCTACCTATGCCAGGCTTTCATTTCCGTTAGCTAGTTCCATTTTCAGGCCTTTTATTATATGGAATGTAGTTATTGCTTTTGAAATATATATTATTTAAGTTAGTGTTCATAATGTCAATTAAAAGATCATCTAAGAACTGACTATTCTTACTCATGTCAAAACTAACATAAAATTAGACGATTAGAAGACTAACAACCAAAGTAATCGTTTCGATTTTCTTGAATTTTTAATGCAATTATACAGCAAAGTTTTGAATATCACAAAAATCTACTTCATAAACAGTACTGGCGAACTTTTTGACAAGATTCATGATTACCTCCAAAATAAACTTTCAGCCAGGCAGTAAGCCAACTATCTACCTACAGTTTAGTCTGCGGTACTCTGCAGTGAGTTCTTACAATTAATCGGTCATCATATTTAGTCCAAAATAAGATAAGACAATTTTCTTGATAAAATTATTTCCCTACAAAAACACGTGCCATAATAAGGAGGGGAAAAACAGACGCCTATTCATATCGACATGTGTTTCATATAAAATTCTTTGCTCGCGCTAAGTGCATCACTATTAGAATACCCGTACACTGCAAACTTTTAGTCGGGCGATAGTTTGTTTGGGCTCATAAGGCTAGCCGCTGATTGCAACTTTTCGTCACCGTGACTTTTTGTCACTGTCACCTGCTGTCACCCACGATGCGCTCACTGAATCTGTTCATGGGTGACAAATCGCGTTCATTTTTGTATGCCGGCTGAGTGACAAAAAGTCACCAGTGAGCGGACTCCCATTGTAATGTACAGGGCGAGTGACAGTCACGTCACACCGGCATTGCCTGCTGCTGCAACTATTTGTCACCGTATTATCACGTCACCATAATGAGCGCACTCAGTATAGTTTTCATAGCACTTGACTAAGTGACAAAAAGTCACGGTGACGAAAAGTTGCAATCAGCGGCGGGTCTAAATCAGTATGAAGATGAAGGTTAGAACGCACATTACATATATAAGGTATTTAGCCGGTATCAGACTGACTGAAAACTTTGATGGAATTTAAGATTTTGTTTTAAAAAAATATCTCAACCATCGGGTCATTTGTCGGCCGACGGTTTAGTTTGCAGTATGTGGGTACTCTTAAGCTAGTAAGAAATTAGATTACTGAGTGTGCAGGCTTTTGTGTCTACGGGGGATGGTGACAAGAGGGTGTTATGGTACAAAAGTAGTGGCTTGGTTTGAGAAGGAAAAACATCTCTGGAAAAAATATTACTGCCAATTTTTTTTTAAATTTTATAATTTATTAAATTAAATTTTATTAAATAATTTTATCCGCCAGATGTCAGATATGCTCGAAAACCCTTGATTTACCAATTAAGTTTGATGACTCGAACACATGAAAAAGCAACATTAATTGACCTAGATAAGAAGTTTGTGCTTTCCCCGATTCCAAGCTACCTTTAATTTTCATCATTGGTTTAGCCGTACCTGAGTAATACGCAGTGAAACAAACACTATTTTCTTTATTTTTATTTAGATTAAGAACATCGACTTAAAGGTGAAAAAGTTTGTATAGGTATATGTATAGTGTGTACATTGAATAAAAATGTATCGTTCAACTCAAAAAAAAATATATATATGCTGATCTAAAACTACACTTTTTTCTATAAAATAATAACTATGTAAAATAATTACTCCACTTTTGTACCGCAGAGTATTTTCACTTGAGCCACCATCTTAGGAAATTTAATGTGCCGCTGTCCATCTGAGTGAACTTAGCCCTAAGTGTTATATTGACTGTCATTGTGGTGAACGCTGGGATAAAAATCTAGTTATCTACTCAAGCATGTTAGGGTTAATAGTGAAATAATGTGCTGTAGAAAACCTCGTGGCTAGCAACTGAGGCACGGGTAAGCTGTACTTTATAAAGTTCTGAGTAAACTACTTATTATAAAGATAAAAATAAGACTATAAAAAGGTATTTATTTCGTTACTATTTTTTGCGAGAAAGAACAGTCAATATAACTTTGTAATATTTATAATAATGATTATGACGTGATGTTATGTAGGCAGGTACCCTACATAAGTTCTGTCCAATTGCAGTGAATTATTAACAAAAAAAAACACAGTGGTATATTTATGGATTATTGATGAAAACACTGATTACAAAAACAATAAAACAAATTGTCAATCAAACAAGTTAATAACAATAATTGTAATATTTTTCCATTAATCAAATTATAGGGGAGCCGGTGTGAATCATTGCGGGTAATAAATTAAAAACAAATAATATCGGCCTGTTACACACGTGCGGGGGCTTTGTAAGAACGATATTAACACATAGTCGTATGGGAAAGTAGTATTTTAATAATGGCCACTGTATTATATGAAGATTATTGTTGAAATCGTGGTGGCCTAGAGGGCAAAGAACCAACCTCTCAAGTATGAGGGCGCGGGTTCGATTCCAGGTCAGGCAAGTACCAATGCAACTTTTCTAAGTTTGTATGTACTTTCTAAGCATCTTAGACACCAATGGCTGTGTTTCAGATGGCACGTTAAACTGTAGGTCCCGGCTGTCATTGAACATCCTTGGCAGTCGTTACGGGTAGTCAGAAGCCAGTAAGTCTGACACCAGTCTAACAGAGGGGTATCGGGTTGCCCAGGTAACTGGGTTGAGGAGGTCAGACAGATAGGCAGTCGCTGCTTGTAAAGCACTGGTACTCAGCTGAATCCGGTTAGACTGGAAGTCGACCCCAACATAGTTGGGAGAAAGGCTCGGAGGATGATATTGTTGAAGAGATTTTTGCATGCTGTATTCGGCCTCCTGAATTCAAAGAGACATGCGAGTTTGAATTTTTTTTTGTTGTCAACAAAAAATCGTTCAGACATAAATAATGTGTTTGATTTAATTAATTTGTCAATTAAAAAGCCTCGGGAAAAGATAGAGTGGGTATTTTTTTCTGAATAACAATCAAAATAGAATTTACGATACATTTTTACAACCTATCCGTCTGATGATTCGCAATTAGGCATTGAATTCTGACATTAGTTGCATATAAATTGTATTTTAACATCCAATGTCAAAGTAACGAAATAATAGGTCAAAGATGTGGTCTGTTACTGTTACTGTTACAGCCTTTTTTTTTTATCGTCCCACTGCTGGGCACAGGCCTCCTCTCACACGGAGAAGGGTTGAGCATTAATCACCACGCTTGCTCAATGCGGGTTGGTGATTTCAGACTTTACAGTCCAGGTTTCCTCAAGATGTTTTCCTTCACCTTTTTATCAGCCATTGGTGTCCAAGATATACTTAGAAAGTACATACAAACTTAGAAAAGTTGCATTGGTACTTGCCTGACCTGGAATCGAACCCGCGCCCTCATACTCGAGAGGTTGGTTCTTAAAGATGTGGTCAACCGGGAGTATTTGCAATTCTACTGGTTTTCATACCAAAATACCTGGTCGTAGGTACTACACGATAAATGTACACTCACCCTTATACAAACAAACAGTTTCGCCAACGAACCGTTAACAGTCAGTTTCAATTTATGTGCGCATGTTATCAACTCATTATTTTGCCGCAAAAATGCCACTTTATTGCACACACTGAAAGGTCATATTTTTACATTTTATTTCATGAATATTTTTCACTGTATGTTAAGTCGAAGTGGTGCAAAAACGGATGTAAAAAAGTTTTCCTATTAGTGAAATTACATCTAAAACGGTTGTGAAAGTTATTGAACTTAGTTGTTAGTAAATTAGAAGTAAAATGATTCCGTCAAACTTGGCTGAAAGTGACCACATTGAGAAAGTAAAAAAAATACAATCACCCGCTTCCAAGAAGCTTCGAAGAAACAGTGGCGCATCAAAGTTTACAGCAAAGCAACATCATGTCTGACTCTTTGGTTCGAAGAGTTCTTTGTCATATTGTACTGTAGAAGCTAATTATACCCAATTTCAAAAAACAACAACAACTATTTGTATTGAGACGGTATTTTTTTAACCTCCATCATATGAGGACTACATATGTAACGACATTAGAACTTGTCACAACGCGATTCAGCAGCTTACACATGCTATATTCGATAGAACATTTTCTCCCATGCTTCGAACATAGATCTTAGCTAGATAGCATATGTGAACTAAAACATTGTACGATGCGGCATAGGAATGCGTTTAATATTTTGCTCTTGCGATGCACCATGCAGGCACACTGTACTATGGTAGGGCTGTTAACTATCGATTGTGTTTTTGAATATCGATAATTTTCATGTGCGATGGTTGATATTACAATAACTATTGGAGCTAGTTTAACGAAGAAAAGCAAAAGATAAAATGCTACCTATTTTTTAGTAGGCTGTGTCAGTCGAAAGTTGATGAATTATTGTTCCAGAAATATTAAAAATGCACCATAAGTCAACTCAAAACAGAACACAGCACAATTTACTTCTACAAAAAAGTAAAGCACACCAATAAATCACAGTGAAAGTATAAACACGGTAAAAGTATCGACAGTCCCATCCCTAAGAGGCGATAAGAAGGCAGACGGCGAAACAAAAGCTGTATCGATGCGAATTTCAACAATATCCGTATAGAGCGTAAATCACGCGCGTCCGTCCTATTGTTTGTAGCCGCTCTGTGCACTCCGTTCGAATGGCTTGTTCCTTTTTTTAAAACTGATTTTATCGATATGTTTTGAAATTGATATGTTGGTAGCACTATGCTCATTTTTGTTTAATTATAATATTATTTTAAGTAGTGAATGAAGGTGTATTGTAGTAAAGGTATTAGGGGATGTTTATCATGTCAAAAAAGTAAAGAGCTTGAATAACAATAAAAAAAGACATCATCATCATCATCATCATCATCTCAGCCATAGGACGTCCACTGCTGAATATAGGCTTCCCCCTTTGATCTCCACAGATACCTGTGGAGACATCCAGACATATAAAAAAAGACATCCAGACATATCTTTAAAATATGCTGCGCTTAAGGTAGTCTTTTAAACGAAGGATCAGTAGTATCAGTGACGTTTTCGTGGCTTTGGTTACTCACAACAGTCGCACAGAATTTCATACATTATCTTAAAACATTCATGTCCACTGTTCAATATGAAAAAATATTTCAAAGTTGATTTGACAGCCCATTTATCAAGGAAGGCTTTTTTTTCCGACTTCAAAAATCATCAAATGAAAATGACCCCGGAGTGTCAGACTCTTACTGACTAAAAACCGTCGTGTTCCGTCATAGGCCTTTTATGTACCAGGGCCGCGGTATCTCTTTCGAACAACACCTTTCATATTCGCACACTTGTACTTCAGAGACAGGCGCTTTGACACCTACATCGACATGAATTAGGTACCTACACCCAAACATATCTACTTCAAAAAAACTAATACCCCAACAAACCTGCAATCCATATAACCAAAACGCATAAAACTCAGTTATACCCGAATCACAATTCTGGTTAGTCAATTCCGTATATATTTTTTTCTCTTTATGCCCTACGTATGGAGTAGTATCTCCATGGAGAACAAAATGACTAGCGGAGATGTCATAACGCGCCCTAAAAATCATTTGTTCAGGGGAGCAGGAACGATACTGGCTCCGGTCTTACACGCCTTTTATGGAATCCACCTATTATTTTCAAATAAGACAATCTTTGACAGATTTTGATTTGACAAGGAACCCGAATGCATCATTAGTTCTAGTAACTGATCAGTACTTGACCTGCAAGAAGGCGCCTGACCTACCTTCTTTGACATCTCCGCTATATTTCCTTTCTCCATTATATCTCGGACAAAGCGAACGAACAAAAAGTTTTAGGCTTTGTTTCGGTCGGTTTTGATAAAGCAGTCGGGCAAAATATGATGCGCCAGATGAAATTGTGTTTGGACGCGTGTAATGAAAAGTGTGGGCTAGAAATGGTTCTGATTTAGATAGGGTTTTGTTTCCTGGACCTTTGTTTTAGATATTTGACAATCAATATTTCTTTTGCTTTAAAATTGCCTGGGAGAGGTAGTGTCCTGGCGTGGGTGGAGAAGAGACCAAGTGCCAGACTAGAAATATAGCAAGCTAATTATTTCATAGTCAATGGACCTCTCTTACTGTGTATAGGTAATTAATAATACTTAAGAGTGTATACGAAATTACTCTCTGAACTTGAAATGCAAAGAAAAAAATCGGAATCGTTCCTTTCTTGCTATATTTCAAAGGATTCATGGTAGAAAAACATCTTCCATCGTCTCACAGATAAAAAATACAGAACAATTTATCTCTAACAACAAAATTAATTAAAAAATACAACATAAACTGGTAATTAAGTCTTAAGCATTGGCCTTACAAATACGAACTCTTAAACTGAAATACAGTGATTAATTCTGCGCTCTCTCTTCAAATTTTCTACCTTCTTAAGCCAAAAGGCCCGGTAATGACGTTTACGGCTAACAATGACGTCATAAAATGAAGCCAAGCCGTCCGTAATATCTTTAAAAACGTCACACCTGAGGCCTTTACTACTGGTCTGGTTTTCATTGAATTTGGTTTTTTAGATCATAATCGTACTTCTTCCCTTGGTTTTTCCTTAGGTATTGGGGTCAGCGCTTTCCGCATCTTTAATAGAATCTGTCAATGGTTTATTTGAAATTATAGTAAATAGTCAACTTTGTACAATGAGCTGTTTGCAAGCATGTGATAAATAACATAGGCGGGTAGGAGTGATAAAAATGAATATTAAAGCAAATACCCTTTTCATACAAACACCCTTTTTATCGTAAAATTCACAATAAATACAATCCAAAAAGATATTACGTTACATAATAAGTAAAAAAATTGTGTGAAAAAGTTTAAATTTAAATCTAAACCAAAAGTAACTTCCGGAATCCGACATTTTGACACTTTAAAAACTACGTTCAGAAAACAATAATTGTCACAAACAATACAGCATGAAAAATAATAAAAATTCTAAAGATATAACACATGCCTGCCTATGGTATGTGCTAACTTAGGGCACAACATTTTTCGGTCAACATGTTCACCTTAATACCGCCGAAGTGTTTTAGTGTTCTTCCATATGTCTCTTTATATACTTTATCTACTTAGTAACTATCAATTGTTTTTCCTAAAGTTTTTGCATGGTTTACGAATATTACCAAAAAGTTCTGAGTTCCTAAAGAAACCTGTAGTAGGGGAGTACTTCAAATGAATAGGATTTTTAATTATATAAGGATATAAAAACTATAACCAAGCCAAGCTTGAAAGGACTCAAGATTAAGATTATAATGAATGTAAATGGAATAAAGAATTTCTCATAGAAATACCTTCTCTTCTATAATATTACTTTTTCCTTCATTTTGTCCAGCTATCATTTTTTATGTTATCATTTTTGCTGTTATTATTTCGACCAGGTTTGTAATTACAGAGTTTTGGCGTTCCAAGGACCTTTTCATGCCTTTCAAAGGCTATTCAGAGAAAATGGGGGAAAAAACGACGAAGTACTTTGCAGCTATTTTCAGTGTCAATTAAGTGTACCTTTTGGTGTACCTGAATAAAAGTTGCGGTTTTTATTCAGACAGAAAAATATTTTTTAAACATCATAAAAAATATAAATTCTGAATAATATTCTTGAGAAGGCTACCTAAATTATTTTAGTTGTCAACTTAAGTATTGAGTGGGCCAGGGGCCCGATTCTCCTAAGTTAATAATGTCAAAATCGAATAGAAATTGAATCGCAATATGATCACAATAGCAGTTTTAACCATATCGGGCATTCTGCTACTAATATAAAACCAATCGTATTCCAACGACATTCGATTGGTTTGCGATTGGTCTGCTATTTTGGTGATTTTGGTCAATCATATATTGCAATCGTCAATCATTCGCAGACAAAATGATTCATTATTGAATGACAGAAAAGGATAAAAACGTTTATTTCAAAGAAAACATAGTGGAATGCTACATACGCTTCAATGGTAAATTGAGTCGGGATTGGATCTCAGTCGAACGTGAATTGTATGTCACTTAAGTAAAATTAGGAGAATCGGGCCCCAGGTTACTGGTTTGAACAGCAGTAGCGGCGTAAGGGGGGGGGCGGAGGGGGCGGTCCGCCCCGGGTACCACGTCTCGGGGGGTGCCATCTCGGTCGGCACATATCTGCACGACCAGGATGGCACGGGCAGAAGGGATAAGCCACCGAGGGTGCCATTCTAATCTGCAAAGCCTAGGTTCACTACTAGTCACTGTACGCTATTAAAATTTTAAACAAAACTACGACGGTGCATGCGCAAGACGTCGAGGCGGCACTGAGAGGGGTGCCAGTCCGGCTGTCACCCCTCTCTTTCTTGTTTATATTTGTTTTTAACTGATTCCATAAATTAATTCCTCAAAGTTATAAAAAAAAAATCCGCTCGCTTCGCTCGCGGTTTTTTCTTCATTTCTGATTTATTCTGCGCTCTTTGAGTCCTCAATCTAATAAAAAGTTAAAGCACCGAAGTAGCAAAAACAACTGACGCTCTACGCCGCCGATTTTTAAGCTGTTTGGAGGTGGAGGACTTTTGTGTCCCGAAACTGAAAAAAATTTTCTGACTTTCCACTAGTTTCTTTCAAACTTGTTTGAGTATTTTTGTGTTCCAAACTCAAAAATTTCGCGCTCGCTGCGCTCGCGCCTTTCACTTAACAGTGGGTTTCTTCTAATTTCTTTAGGTACCATTGCGTCTCAAAAATCAAAAATTTCGCGCTCGCTACGCTCGCAGCTTCTTCTCTTTGCTGTGTTTTTTTTCACACTTGTTTGGGTACTTTTGTGTCCCAAAACTAAAGAATTTCGCACTCGCTACGCTCGCGACTATTTCACTTTACGGCGGTTTTTTTTTAACTTATTTTGGTACTTTAATGTTCCAAAACTAAAAAATTTCGCGCTCGCTGCGCTCGCGGCTTTTTCACTTGGCACTGCCTTTTCTGCATGAACATGTATTGGTTCTTTTATGTACCAAAACTCAAAAATTACGGGCTCGCTTCGCTAGCGCTTTATAAGTTTGCAGTGATCTGTCTCCGATTTCTTTATGTTAAACCTAGCAAAAAACACCATAAACGATATTTAAGTACTTTAATTAAAAATTTTAGTTAGTGATTATATTTTGTCGTTTTTTTTTTGGGGGGCGCTCAATAGGTAGTCCGCCCCGGGTACCACCCGATGCTACGCCGCCACTGTTGAACAGGTTAGATAAGCATTCGCTTTATGTAAAACAGCTGCATGCGGTTACACTAGAAGCCGACCCTAACATAATTGGGAAAAGCCTAGGCAAATGATGTTAACTCTTCAGTGGATTTTCTATCTGTATACTCAGTTGAAGCGTTCAGTATTTATCGAATATTTCCGATCATTCCATCCACTGAACTTTATCGATACCACTCTTCGCTCCATATACGAAAACTGTTATAAATATTGCTAACAGTATAAAGAAAGGTCGGTAATATTTTCTGAAACAAATTAATTAAGCCTTAAACATATCGGTGGTATCGAATCGGCTGCGACATTATCAGTATAAAATCAATTTGAGAGCAGTGTATGCGAGTCGAACAAGCTCGATACAGGAGGCTTTGATAGATAAAATTGTGTGGTTTAGTTAATAAGAAGAAGCGGTTTATGAAATTAGCTTGTTGTTCGTCATCGTCACCATTTATGTACCATGTAGCTTCTAATGTAACTGGTTGCGGATGAACTCTATGCCATGTGTGTAGTATTTTTGGATACACCATTTTTGGAAGCCTCTGTAGGCATCTTCACTGTATACTACCGAGCTCGATCTTTAACTTCTCCTTTAACCCTAGATTACTACTCTACGTCGCAGAGGCGCCCGCGTTTTTGATATATTGCTTTATCTTTTTATCCTTTACGCGTACGGCATTCACGTTCTAGGACATCTCAGTCCATGCCAACACGTATCGCAGGACGGTGGTTGCGTTACGGTAAGTGTAATAGTTTTTTTGATATTACTACCCTTGGCGCTCCAAAGACGTATGAGTAGTTTGTATGTAAGTTTTACGCTATTAATCAAATTATTTTGTTAGTGTTTTTTTGTTCATTATTGATTACTCTATATATCTTTTGTAAATTCGTGTTATATATTGTCATAAAATATCAACAAAAAATTAAAAACCCCTAAGTCGAAGACAATTTATGAAAAAACTAAGCACGCAGTTACTACTGAATGGATGCAAAAAAGCACCTACGTTGAAGCGCAATATCCGGGATATAATTGAAGTCATCCTAAAAAAACCTTCCGATGACTGTTCTGGAGAAAATGAGGGTCCACCACCGCCAAAAAAAAGAAGATATTGCTCTTATTGTACATTTAAAAAGAAGAGGATGTCCAAAATGACGTACGCCAAGTGCCAAAAATCTATACATCAAGTTCATATATGTATCAGATGCATCTAAAATATTTTTTTTGTTACATTGTTAGTTTTTTTTAGTTGATTACTTCATAATTTACTATTTTTCAAGAGAATTGTATACTTTAAGTTTTTATTTTTTTATTTTTAATGAGAGCACTGTTAAATTGCCTAAGTTCCTAAAATTTGTTTCTAAGATTTATTTGATTAAAGATTTTATAATAAAAATATATAAATATTAATTAAAATTGTGTTTTTCTTTTTTTAGTAATCTACACAATTACATAAACAGTCAAAACATATCAATCATACTAATAGGTTTTTAATAAAATCATTAGTAAATATGATGCGCCTCGCAAGCGTATGAGTAGTTTCTTTGTGCGTCGCAACAAGAGTAGTAATGTAGGGTTAATACTAGGTGCCTTTAGACTACTACTTAGAACTGCCCTGTTTGTCTAAAGGTCACAAGAACAACTGACTTTTATGGGTTTCCAGCTTCGATTCTGGATTCAAGCCGAAAAGCTCTCTCTGGGATTTCAGATTTTTTGAACCAAAGCAGCCTAGAGTCTGGAAGTTAGCATTGTTACACCCTCGTGCCTAGGATGACCCCAACTAGTACCAAGGAGTAGTCAGGTGAAATAGAGAAAACTCTGACACTAGAACTTGCTAGGTGCATAGCTTCAGCTTACCTATCTTCAGCTGTAAGCAGGAGAATCAAACGCCAAGACCCTAGCACGGCAGTTCAAGACGACAACTATATCAGACGTCTAAAGAACAGTCTAAAGTTCAAGAACATGTAAATAAAACCTTCTATAGCTTAAACCACAAAGTTATCGCGATACTAAGAGACAATAGCACCATTATTCTGTGCTGAGCGGGTTAACAATGAACCAAACACTGATTAAGCGGTACTGGCCTGATCGTAAATTATTTTGTTCCTACAGCCCTTTAAGGGAGAATCATAAATGTACGCCTGTGGAAAGTTATTGTATTTTCGATTTTAGAACGAAATATTAATATTGGGGACAGGTACTATGGTTGTAAATTATTGCTTTTAGGAAAAAATCTTTATTACTGTTTTGCTGTTTTTTTTTTTAAAGATCGGACGTGATATTAATGGCATCCAGGCAAATTTCGTCCAAGGAAAAGATAGGTAAGGGAAGACATAGGCACAAACATTTGAGCAAACACAGGTGCACTTTCTATTACCTACCTCATAGCCTGATGGGACGGCAATTTCACACAAACGCAGAAAAACCATGCATAGGACTGACATTAACGTGCTCTCCGATACATGGGTGTATCATTCACCATCTTCCAGACTCCGGGCTGAAACTTTCAAGTTTCTTAAAATCCATAAAACTATTTTGGAGCGACCCAAAAATCAAAGCCACGTACACAAGTAGGTGACAGTCAGTTCAATACTCATCATCCTCCGAGCCTTTTCGTCGGTCGGCTTCCAGTCTAACCGGATTCAGCTAAGTACCACTGCTTTACAAGAAGCGACCTCCTCAATCCAGTTACCTGGGCAACCCGATACCCCTAGGTTAGACAGTCAGTTCAATACTATTATGACAATAGAAACGGCTTCCGACAATGTAACTATCACAAACACAGTCAATAATTAACATGATCATAATCGGGTATATGAAATCAATTTGCTGAGCCATTGATTGCTGTTATTAGAGGTAGATACAAACATACTTGGTCTTTGTATGCATATTACTGTAGGTATGTATAGACGATTCAATTTGCTAATACAGTATTGGTGAGGTAATGATGCTTATTTACTATGATCTGATAGCATAAATAAATTAGTTATTGATCCGAAACAAAATGTTTGAAATGGGAAAGTTACTTTTTTCTTACGTTTCAAGCAAAAGTGGCTGCATCGGTTTACATATTTAGCACAGAAATAGCTGAGAGGTTGTTTGGAGACGAAAACAGTTTTGGAAATAGATACTTTGGGATTTCGCTAAATTCGCGGGCACTAGCTGTAGAAGTACTCTCTATACGACGCTTACCTACTCAGCTACTATTCCACGCGGATAAAAAAATTAAAGACTAAAATAAACTTTTAAACATACCATTAAAATTACACAACTCAAATAACTTCCCAACCAATAAACAAAGACAAACATATGAATAACATTACAAAAGCTAAACGTATAAAAGTCCGTTCACATTGCAGGTTTAGTCGCAGCGATTCGCGATCGACGACACATCACATCGACATCATCGTACGTGCGCTGATTTATGCGTAGACGTACGACACGGTTGTACGCGGCGATAAATATTATTGTGCCGCTCTGACCCACCCAGGGAGCGGATTGTAGCAAGTGTCTAAGGCCTTTTATATAATGGAAATTGGAATTCTGTAGCAGTGTTTAGTTTTTGCGCTAGTTTTGCGATGAAGTGATCACGTCACATGAGTAGTGTGTAGTGTAGTGTGATGACAGATAATATAAATGGTTTTTCAAAAGACATACAACTTAATAAACAAGATTTCTTTGAATTCTGTGTTATGCTCAAAAATAGCTTAAATACAAACAAAATAATTGTGCTGTTTATAGTAAAATCTTTTATTTCACACTCAAAACAAACTCCTAACCTTTTTTGTTTTTTTTTTTTTAGCGACGTAAAATCATCAAATGACCCCTCCCGCTGTGGGTTAGCATCGGTGAGGGAGTGTCAGACTCTTACTGACTAAAATCGTCGTGTTCCGTCATAGGCCTTTTATGTACCAGGGCCGCGGTATCTCTTTCGAACAACCCGCAGCCCCGGCAGGCCTTGGCCCTGCTGGGCCCCGCTGGACAAACTCCTAACCTAACCTCGAAACTTTTCAAAGATTTGCAAAAATACCGACATTATAAATTCTAAACTTGTCAAGGACAAAACTGTTCTTTACATACATATGTATAAAAGTATTTTTTCCGTTCCACATACACTAACCATAATAACTTTACAGCTAAAATATAAAATAAACAAACGAATAAATATGCCAAAGTAATTCCCATTGTGCATAAGTTCCTACAAACAACTACAGATGTACCACAAGCAATTGTACAGGAAGACAGTTACACCAAGTAAAAGAGAACAGGGCCAAACAATATAACAAAACAAGCCAAACAAAACCAACCCTTAACACAATGGAATAAGGATCACAATGACAGCAAGAAGTGTCTTTGCAAAAGTTATCCCGGACTGTTGTCGAACAACCGTGTATTTTATTTTGTTTATACGTTTTCATAGTTTATAGAATTAAATCGAAATACCTTTATGAAGCACCGGCTTGTATAGAATGCATTGTGGAATTTTCTTGCGAAGTTTTGTTGAAGAAATTCCACATATCGAGAAAAAATTACCCAGAAATTTTGATTTTTGGCTTCTATTTAATCGACGTTATCTTAAAAATGTTAATTTCGTCCTTGACTTTAATCAATTATGGATGATAATGATAACAACTAATGATGGTGCACTATTATTCTATTTTATTGCTCTCTTTTACAACTACAACGTGCGAACAATTTTTGACTATCATAAAATCTTAACTAATCTTAATTGAAGAACATTAAATTGATCATCATCATACAATTACATGCATTTTTTCAAATAATTTTCTATGATAATGCTGAGTATTCTCAATCTTATCAGATAATTTGTAAATAATCAAAATATCTAATCTTAGTACAAAATTATCGGCAAATGTGTGGCATTCGCACTTCATGACAGGAGTTAATTCAAAATGAATTTAACTAATATTTTATTTATTTTCACAATATTAGCTGTAGTTAGTGCAGTGAAGAAAACTTACGATGGGTATTCACTATATAAGATTGTACCAAAAGATGACAGTGAAGTTAACGTATTAGGAGAAATTAAACAAAAGAATCTGGGCGAGTTCTGGAGTGATGATTTCAAGGTTGGCTTTGATGCCAAGATCATGGTGTCACCGGAAAAGCGTGATGAGTTTGTCCAGTACGTAAGAAATGAGAATATTGAAGCAACAGTGGCTATTGAAGATATCCAGACGTAAGTACATACAGACAAACTATTGTAACCAAACAAATAAATGTGATAAAAGTGCTAACAATTTTAAATTTTATTTCCAGAGCTATCAACCGTCAACTCAATCCTGATATCATTAGGACTTCAGAATCCTACCTATCCTACTCTTGGTCAGAATATCACAACTTAAACGCCATCTACAAATGGCTTGATGAACTACAAACAAACCATCCCGATATTGCCAAAACTGTTGTCATGGGTCAATCTGTAGAAAACAGAGATATTAAAGGAATCGTTATTAATTATCACCCAGAAAGAGAACATAAAAGAATTGGAATGATAGAAGGTACACTTCATGCTCGTGAATGGATTTCTGCAGCGACTGTCACTTGGATCATTAAGGAATTCTTGACTAGTGACGACTCTGAAATTAGAGCTTTGGCAGAAAACTTCGAATGGCATATCTTCCCTGTAGTTAACCCTGATGGTTATTCTTATACTTTTACTGATGTAAGTACACCTAATATTAAATGTGATGGTAATGAAATAATCAAAATGAAGAATCCTTGAAAGTGAACATTGTTTCATAATATTATTTGCAGAATCGTATGTGGAGAAAAAATCGTAGTCCCGCTTCTATAAAAACTTGCCCAGAAGGAACTGATGACGATATGAGCCATGGTGTGGATCTTAATAGGAACTTTGATTTTCATTGGTTGAGTGAGTACTTATTTACTTTGAGACACACTCATGTATTCTATGGATTCATTAGGATAAGGACAAACTAGACCTACTAGTTCGTTTACAATTTGCTAGAGAATTCGACGTCTATCTTCACTGTATCAACGAGGTATTCGATAAGAAAATTATGAAGGAGACGTTGATAAACATTGAATTAATTAATTGTGCCTAAATAAAACGTGGAATGCTAAAGAATTAAAGCCTAAAAATTACAAAATTTTGTTTACGGTTTCAGCTGTAGGCGCATCCAACGATTCCTGCGTAAATACATTTGCTGGTCCAACAGCCTTCTCAGAGCCTGAAGCAAGAGCCATTGCCCAATATGTGGGAACCCTGAATGAGCAAGGAGAATTTATTTACTATATCGCCTTCCATTCTTACACTCAGTTGATCATCGTACCTTATAGTCATGTGCAAAGTGAAGGATCACTGCTTTCTGGAAATTATGGTGACATGGTAAGAACTAATATCATAGACTCAAGATTCATAAATCTTTTACTTGATGAATGATGAAGAAAACTGGATAAAGATAACTGTTTTGGTATTTCCGATGAAATACTTTCTCATTGAATTTCGTTTTTAAATTAAAGTCATGGGTTTTTTTGTTTTATTTAATGTATTATTGATGATTTTCAGTACGAAATTGCAATTAGAGGAGCTGATGCCTTAAGGAAAAGATATGGAACAACTTACCGAGTTGGTTTGTCTGCTAATGTAATGTGTAAGTAGTTTTTTTATCTTTTCATCTTAATAATGGCTTTCGTCTGGAGCAGGATCAGTCGTGTCGTCTAAGGGTCATGGCACATTATAGCGGCACCGCAACAGCACGGCTCCACACCAGCATTTAAGTTGTCATTCAATTTTGAGCATTAAATCGTGTATATTATAATATATTTCGTAATGTCAATATGAAAAAGCCAACGGCGAGCAGTCAGCGCGCTTGCCGCTACCACACAACTCGACTCGCAGCGCGCGTGCCGCAAGCGAGCGAACCTTATGCGTACAGTGCGCCGAGGGCATGCTCATTACGCGCCGACTCCGAGTCGGCACCGAAACAACGTCATTGCGTCGTGTTTAATCATAACTGTCTTAAAATAATATTGACGGACTGCGCGCTGGCAGCTAGCTGTAGTCTGAATTCGAGGCGACGCCGTGCTGCAGCTGTGCTATTACGGTGCCAGTATAATGTGCCATGACCCTTAGTCTTATCCATTTTGTTGCCCGGGTAACTGGATTAAGGAGGTCAGACAGGGAGTGGCTCGTTGTAAAACACTGGTACTCAACTGAATTCGGTTAGACTGGCAGCAAACCCGAACATGATGATGAGGAAAAGCTTAAGCGTTAAGCGTTAAGATGGCTTACATCTGGAAATTAAACCTCAAAAATTGGCATTATGCAAGTGCATGCTTCAATAAAATTTAGGTTAAGATTGACCCTAATACTAATAACTCAGTAAGATAGCGAGTTAATACGGTTCTGAAAACATATAAGATATCAGAAGAAAAATGGTTTAGTTTTATTCAGTAAACATAATGCTTGAATGCATGCTTTTAAATGTCACGATGTTCAAAACATGGTAAACCATGATCATCTAAAAGTATCATCATCCTCCGAGCCTTTTCCCAACTATGTTGGGGTCGGCTTCCAGTCTAACCGGATTCAGCCGAGTACCAGTGCTTTACAAGAAGCGACTGCCTATCTGACCACCTCAACACAGTTACCCGGGCAACCCGATACCCCTTGGTTAGACTGGTGTCAGACTTACTGGCTTCTGACTACCCTGGATCATCTAAAAGCATATTTTATTAAATTCTCTTTTCACATTTTAGATCCCATGAGCGGCACCAGTTTCGATTGGGTCAAGTACGCCTACAATGTCCCCATTACTTACCTCATGGAGCTTCGTGATCTTGGGGACTTCGGATTCTTACTACCAGCCAATCAGATCATACCAACGGCTTTAGAAACAATGGATGCTCTTGTCGAGATGGATAGAAATACAGAAAAAATTGGATATTACCATGCCTCGGCTAGTGGCATGTTTTATTCTATGACTATTGTTTTAGCTGGTGTTTTTATTGCTTTGTTTTATTAAGCTGAATTGCTATTACTTATTGTAAAAATATTCTTGAGTACAGAATCCATATATTGTTAGATTTAAATCAATACTCATTTAGTTTGTACTAAATCATGACAGCTAAACAAAGCAATGAAACGTTTTTTTAAATAAAATATGTTATCTAATACCGTAACTAACAGTATGTTTAAAAGTAATTAAAACATAATTAAGTTTTAAAGGTAACTAAAAAGTTAAAATAATATGCGATCTCTCGACACAATATCCTCTTAACAACAGAATAAAGAACTATTTATTTATAAATGTCCTCTTTTTTATCACTACATAGTATAAAACAAAGTCGCTTTTTCTGTCTCTATGTCCCTTTGTACGCTTAAATCTTAAAAACTACGCACCCGATTTTCATGCGGTTTTTTTTTATAGATAGAGTGATTAAAGAGGAAGGTTTATATGTATAATAACATTCATTAAATAGTGGCGAAATATTGTTATCCCGTAGGAAGCCGGAGCGGGTTGCTAGTTGATTTATAAATACTTATCCCTGAAATATTCCTGAATTTCTTCCAAATGTGGTACTTCAATGATATGTTGCTGATATTAAAATATATTAAAGTACTCAAACTTATTATAATCATTAAATTTATCTATTATAAACATTTATTGATGCAGACTAAATTATAGACTATTGTAAAATAATAAAACTCGCTATCGATAAATAAATAGCTATAAGATAATTATGATAGCAATATGTGTACTTAGGAATATACATGACAATCATTTTGATTCCGGCGTAGGAAGAAGTTGTACGCAATGAATTTCAAAGAAATATTATTAGTTTTAGCTATAAGTGTAGCAATAACTATAACAAATGCTGAATATGTTAGTTACGATCAATACAAAGTATACAAAATAGTCCCCAGTTCTGATACTGAGGTACAAATACTTATGGATATACAAAAATCAAATCAATATTTATTTTGGAGTGACATTGTTGCTAAGAACAGTGATGTTAGGATTATGGTGGCACCTGCAAAACAAGTGGAATTTGAAAAATATTTTGAAAGTGTAAATATTCCAATGAGAGTTGTCATTGAAGATGTCCAAAAGTAAGTATATAATCTATAAAACATACATTCAATAAACCAATTAGATTGATAAGTAAATTTTGATATGCTGGCTTCCCCAATAGTATCCCAATGTCACTTTTCAATTCTACTTTCGATACTTTTTGTGAGAAGGAAATACAAGCATGAGAAGGAAAGTCAAAGTAATCATATACATACACTTCTAGTAGAGATGCTGCTTACTTGATGGAGAATTAAATTCATAGTCTAAATTATGTGCTTCTTAAAATCTTTCAGGCTAATCAACGAACAGCTGGAGCGCCCAGCAACGCGAAGTGCTAAGTATGAATGGAACTACTACCTATCCTTAAACGAAATCTACGCTTGGATTGACCAAGTCGTAGAAGAACATGCTGATGTAGCCACCGCTGTCACTATCGGCAACTCAGTAGAAGGCAGACCGATCAGAGGAATCATAATTGATTTCAAAAAGCAAGCGAATCCTATCATTGGTATGATTGAAGGTGGTATTCACGCTAGGGAGTGGATCTCGCCTGCTACAGTGACCTATATTATCAATGAGTTCTTGACTAGCTCTGATCCTGAAGTCAGGTTTATGGCTGAAAACATTGTATGGCATATCTTCCCTGTTGTCAATCCTGATGGCTACGCGTATACTTTTAGTGATGTGAGTATCTAGAGGTACTTTGATAAGTTTATAACGCTTGGTTTTTTGTGTCATTCCAAAGAGTCGTGAAAACCATGATTAAATAAAAACAAATTAGGTATTTCCTAATTGGTATTTCAAGGACTTACTATAAAAGTCTAGACGATAAATAGAATAGATAACGATACGAGTACTATACCTACCGAGATTTATGAAAGAATGTTGTAAGATGCAACATTCACAACAGTCCTAAGAACCAAAAGAACATTGTAAAGAAATAACCTGAAGATCATTTAGTTTGTCTTTAGAACTAGTTTGAAATACCTAAAAAACTAATATGCCTAAAATAGAATTAATTGATTACAGAACAGAATGTGGAGAAAGAACAGAAGCCGGTTCAACCACACATCTTGTGCCATCTATGGACTTTCTGACGATATCAGTAATGGAATCGACTTGAACAGAAACTTTGGTTATGTATGGATGTGTGAGTATAGTTTCCCTATCTAAATTAGTGTCTTACAGCCAATTTCTTCATCAAAAGTAAAAGCCAAAGTAATGCCATAAAGTAAAAGTAACGGTCAAATTCGTTTCTTCACTATTTTATCTATTAGTTTTGCTGTTACTTTAGCCTTGAAAAAACGAATTTGACCGTTACTTTTACTTTATGACATTATTTTGGCTTTTACTTTTGATAAAGAAACTGGCTGTTAAGTGGCTTGGCAACAAGATTATAAGGGAGCAGTATAAAGAAGTGATGTGAGTGATCTTTAAGAGTTTCCATTACCCTGGAACACATAGGGCTTTAGGAGGAACACACACAATGTCTGACACAGGTTTTGATGATTTTCCAATTACCTAAAAATAATATCAAAAGCTGAACCGTCCGGAAGGTTTTTTATTGCGATTGGTTTTATTTTTGCTTCATAAAATTTTCCAAGACATAATCGAAAGCGCATGTGTTACGCCTACCGTGAAATATTATGTGCAATGTGCATATTGATTTTTGTATATCTTTCCTAATTGCATAAAACAATAGAAAATTAGGCCTCTGCTTCTTTATCAAAATGTTTGTCCATAACTAGTTTACCTGTACCTGTCTTAATTAATTGTAGTATTTTATATTCAGACTTATGATAAGTTGGTTATATCTGATACGAATTTCCGATAAAAACTCTTATATTGACATATTTGGGCGATAATCACTAATTTATATGGATCAAATTCTCGTGCACTACTTATAAAATGTCTTATCTGGTAGATTAACAAACGCTATGGTATTGAAATTTGTCTGTGAAAATAGATATATTTATCTACCTAATATCACTGCATAAACACGTGATGTAAAGTTCTTCTTCGGGGCATGTGTTTAATGTATGTCTGTTCGCAATTTGAAATCAACTCAAAAACGGATTTTTAATGAAGCACTCCGCTGCAGCCGCCACAAAATCTATACTTATCTATACTATACCCCGCGCGGCCAATGATGATCCCTATGACAGTTCGGTAGCGCTTAACATTGTAGTGACGTCCTGTCACAACAAATCCTTTACAGGCCCATTAAAAATTCAAAAAAATCATAATTGTGTACATTTTTTAATAATAAAAATGAATATTAAGAAATTATTACGTAATGTTCGAAAATAATGGAAAAAAAACTCAATGCAAATGTACATGGTACGTGCTGCAAAAGTTACGTCGCCAAGCTGTTATCGAAAAAAAGGGACACATCGATAAACAATATATCGATAATTTGTAGGAAAAAATTTACAAATGCTTTGAGTAAAAAAAAACACAGTATATTTGTATTTTATTTAATCAATCTGAATCTGACATGACTGAATTTAAAAAAAAGCGGTAGGTCTGTGGCCTCTTTTTAAATATTTTTCCATAAAGCTGGAAATTATGAATTCTTTAAAATTAAATTCAAAAAGAATTCTAAAAATTCTTCTCTTTAAATTGTGCAATTTTAATAAAAAATAATGTACACTAAAAAAAAATATAATAAAGCCGTTGAATGACCTGGCTGAATGACATGACCTTTGCCTAACAGAATTTTATCGAAGTTTCGCATCACTATTACTACTGTCAGTTGAAACGTCATACGGATCATGATTCGCCGCGCGGAGTATAATATTATAAAGCTAAGGAGTTTGTTTGTTTGTTTGCTTGAACGCGCTAATCTCAGAAACTACTGGTCCGATTGAAAAATTCTTTCAGTGCTGGATAGCCCATTTATCGAGGAAGGCTGTAGGCTACTTTTTATTCGGGTTCGTGCAGTTTCGCACGGGATGCGGGTGAAACCGCCGGCAAAAGATAGTAATAAGATAAAGAGGAATCATTTTTTAAAATTAATTGTACCCTAAAGGACCCGAAACAGCTGAATCCTTTCAAAAAATATTTCAATGTTGGAATGCTACACTCTTCCCGAGTAACATAGGCTATATTTTATTCTGGTACGGGTTCTATAGTAATAATATAAGCTGTAAATATAAACAATTCTATTACAGCCATAGGAGCATCAGACATCCCTTGCGACGAAACCTTCGCTGGCCACGTAGAATTCTCAGAGCCCGAATCCCGAGCCATCGCGAACTATGTCAACACCATCAAGAATGAGGGTCGTATGATGTATTACTTCGCTTTCCACTCGTACTCACAGATGGTGCTGGTTCCTTACAGCCATGTAGCTGGAGCTAATGTGCTGGAAGTTCCCAATTATGCTGATATGGTAAGCATTTATAAACTCCTTTACGAAATTATTTAGGAAGTACCATCATGTAGGAATTACTTACCTATCCTAAGCACGACCTTCTTGGACTCCAAATTCGAACAAAAAGCAATTTAATCATAACCACCTCATCGCCAAGATAACACTTGTCTTCTCCATACCAGATTTCTTACTAATCAGTTCAGCCAACTTTCAGTTTTATAATATAAGTTAGATTCTATTATCAAACGCACTCGTCTCTTACATAGTTTTGTTATATTATAGGTACTTATTTCTTTAGTTGTGTTACTGAAAATTTTTTATATTTACAGTTTGAGATTGCAGTCAGAGGAATGGACAAATTGAAAGCTCAACACGGTACAGAATACGAAGTGGGTACATCGGCTGAAATTCTATGTAAGTAATTTTATTTATTTTACTAGATGTTCCCTGCACTTTGAACACTTTTTTACCTCGAAAGTAGATCACGCTCATCTTTTTGGATCCAATATAGATGTTTTATTTCACAAAAGTGGGTAAGCCATTCTTGTATGTGTAAACGTACATGAACATCGTCATTGCATGCGGTAGCTCGGGAGCGCTCAGTAGTGAGCGAGTCACCAAGTCACACACAGTCAAAGTACATGTACATTGTCACACACACGTATGGCTCACCCGTTTTCGTGAGACAGAGATAAGACATTAATACCATAATTAAACAAAATCTTTAAAATTCTACAGATCCAGTTAGTGGATCCAGCTTCGACTGGGTGAAAGGTGTAGCAGAAATCCCCATAGTCTACCTCTTTGAGCTTCGTGACGTTGGAGAATTTGGCTTCTTCTTACCCCCAGCACGCATCATTCCTAACAACCAGGAGATCATGGCTGGACTGATAGAAATGGAGAAGGTGACTCGAGGATTGGGATACTATGATATTGTCAGTGGAGGAGAGAGGGTCGTGGCCAGTTTCATTTTGTTTGTACTGGCTTTGGTTGTAGCTATGTAATTTTTGATTAAAGATTTTTTGACGATTGTTGGTTTTTCTTTTCGATGTTGGCGATAAGTTTTGTAAACATTAAGCTAAAATATGATGATGTACTCTTAGCTGATTGTCGGCCACAGACGCTGTTTTCGTAAAAAGAGCAAACACAGGTGCACTTGCTATTCACTCATTCCCATAGCCTGGTAAAAGAAATATAATTAGTTAATCAGGCAATGCTTTCTTGTACTATAAGAAAAGCATATGCCTACAAAAAATCTAATCTACCACAACCCTAAAATCGGACAAGCAAATCAATATTTTCAACATCCCACCTTATATTCGTTAGAGAAATAATTCCAGATTCAAACGGCAAACAAAAACAAAACAGTATATATACCAAGACTCTAATTACCTCCACGTCTGCCCTCTTGATACGAGTACCTAAACACATACCTCATATCCTCTTCTCTATTATTAAAAATATCCTCCCGTTAGAGACAGAAAGGTTAAACAATAATAACTGACTCGTCCCGATGTGACGCGCGACTGAAATCATATGACACGGCACACACACAAATCATAACGTCGAGTGGGATAGGGTAATCTGTGGAGTCGTGTCAGAGATAAAATATTTTTGGATGATCGTCGAACTTGCTGCTCAAGATTGAAAGGAATGGAGAAGCCTTCTGCGAGCTGAATATAATGTTAGTTCAATAAATATCTTTTAAATATTTTTTGTTTCAATGTGATACAATTTGAGGTACCTAAAATGGTATCACAGCTTTCATAAAGAAGATGAAAGGATGATGAAGATCGTGGCTATGTCCTAACGATTATGGTTGGGATACCTGGAGTTCCTTCGTGGGCTTATACTCGAGTAGACAATTTGCGATAGGTGAATTGTAAGACAGAATTGTCCTTTATATTTTTAGCGTCTCTGTCAATGCGACAAAAATATATTACAAGTTTCTCACACGAAATTGCCACACTTATCCTACACAGAAAAAATCTTTTGTATCTCTTAATCAGCGCTATATAACACTGTAAGAGGAGTGAATTTATTTAATAATAATTTTTAAAGGATTAAGAAAGAGGAGACTCCACACATTTCTTTGTCAACGGGACATATTCAATTTATATGATAATATTTGGTAATGATCTCCTTTTTATTGTTTTCCCCTTAAAGTTGCGTAAAATTAAACTGTTTAGGAGATGTTACGTCGCACACGTAATAATATTTTATTTACAAGGCGAGCAATATCAGAATATCATTTATGTAAGCTCTCAAAGAAAAGATTCGTGGAAACAATAAGACTCTATAAGTAGCATTCAATTGTTTCAACATTTTTCTTTTTTGACATTACGCTTATGTTCTGTTCGAATTCTGGGTACTGTCGACCAATTTACTTAAGCAATATTCAATAGAGTGTAAGGAAACTATTGAAAGTGAGCCTTGGCACCAACTTTTGTCAAAATCACTCTTTTGGCCGACTGTACAAAGATGCAATAGTGGCAGATTAAACTATAGAATCTGATTTTTTACGATCAGCTATTATAAGGGTTTAATTTATTTATTGTCGCTTCTTGTAACAAAACACTGGTAACGAACTGCATCCGATCAGACTAGAAGCCGGAAGTCCACCACGACATAATGTAATTGGGAAACGGCTAGGCAGATGAAGAATATTAACTGAAAGCAAACATAACTCCTTCTTACCAGTGACCACCCATCCAAATATCGTAAACAATATTTTTTTAGTCTCATGATCACCCATCTAAATAACGTAAGCAATATTTTTTACTTCTCAGATTACACAAAAGCTATCAAAACAAACATGTTGACAACTCACTCTCGTATATCAAAACTAACAAATTACAAGTAAAAGCAAACTACATAAAGCAAAACTAAGTCTAAATACGGAATCAGAAACTCAGACAACCCTTCTTCACATTCATCAATCATTTCAAAGTCGTTAATGAGTTGAAACTAAGCATTTCTTGGAACCAATTTACTGAACCACCAGTATAGGCTGACCTCTGCTTACCAACTGCATGTAGGGACATCGAGATCTTGTTTAAACTGGTCGACCAGTAAATCGAGATCTTGTGTTTTGTGGTAGATGGCAAGGGAAGGAGGTTTGGTAACACTGGTTATCTTGTTAGTTAAAAATAACTAAATAACACAGTTAATGTTTAAACGTATTATAACACTAATAAATAACTGGCACATTCATTTATTGGTGCTTTAAAATTTTATGCTGGAATAGATTTTGTGGTTATTAGGGTTCTGTTTTGTAATTTAGAGAAAGGTTTAAATTCTCTGAGCTTCTACTTTTTTTTTAAAGTGTCTTTATTTCGTAAACTGTTAATAAAGTTTTTAGGTTTCGACGTTTTGTAATGAAATACTACGAATGTGCAAACTAGAGAATATGTACCTAAATTAAATGAAAATTATTGTTTTATTGCAAGTCTTGTTTTGATTCATTGGGGAAACCCAAAACATCCTAAACACATTTTTCAATAATATTTTTAACCTAAATAAATCAGGCATCCAAAATCAAAGTTAGCATAATACTTTTCTTTGTAATAAAAATATTAGTACGGAACCCACACCAATTAAACTAATCACGACATAATCTATTTATACCCTTTTTATAAAAGTCGGGTTATTTGTTATAATTAGTGTGGTGACCATCAAAGAGTATTTTAACCGGATCTCGTTCCCATAGTTTTATTTTATATTCAAAATTATGATATATGATGAGCTAAAGTAAAACTTTACCGTAAAGAGAACCATAGCGACACTATAAAATAGCTATAATGGCAAAATTATGGGTTTTTAGTTGTTAATGACATCTGGTTTGAAAAATATGTTATGGTATTTTTAATCTATGGAGGAAGTAATCAGTAGCCTATGCTTTGATCGATGATAATTTCCAAATAGTCTTTTTTCTGTCTTTTTGATTTATTTTAATGATGATTGGTGTTTTATACGGTAAGTCACAATTCGTATGGTAAGCCACTCTAGTATTCATTGAAGATGCTATCAAATATCTTACGTGTTTGTATATTGACTTATTACAGCCATACCTTTCCTATGTAACTAGCTGTAGAAATAGCATGATAGTAATATGTAAAATCGTCAAAAATTCTTCAACCTCTAAAATAAACAAAACATATTTTTATTAGGTCTACAAGAGGCTGAACACAACAATTTTCAAAACTGCTAAACACCGTATCGCTGATTTTATTAGAGTATTCATATACATATTTATGTTTAGGATGAAATTTTTTTTGCGTCTGTGTTGTTAAGAAATTAGTGACTCTTTAACGCAAAGGCACTTTTGAAAATTTTGATTAGTTCAGCAACTTTTGACGCTAACTGTACTGTAAGTCGTGGTTTCCTAGTGGGTAAAGAACCATCCTCTCGAGTAGGAGGGTGTGGGTTCGATTCCAGTTCAGGCAAGTACCAATGCAACTTTTCTAAGTTTGTATGTACTTTCTAAGTATATCTTGGACACCAATGGCTGATAAAAAGGTGAAGGAAAACATCTTGAGGAAACCTGGACTATATAGTCTGAAATCACCAACCAGCATTGAGCAAGCGTGGTGATTAATGCTCAATCCTTCTCCGTGTGAGAGGAGGCCTGAGCCCAGCAGTGGGACGATAAAAAGGCTGTAACAGTAACAGGAACTGTACTGTAAGGTCAAAATGTAAACATTAATTAATTCCTAGAACAACCATTTCTGTAGTTAGTCCGTAACTCAAAACACTGAACAATAAACAAAAGTTTCGATACAAATTACGTGGAAAACTTGGAAACGTAAATTATTTGTCACTGTACAAAGTTCTGCTAACAATTTACGTAGAAAACGTCTTAGATAAGACATAGGACATTATTTAGCTTTGTAATTAATTTTATTATGATGATTAATATTTATTTTAACTTAACTTTGCGGTGTTGTGATTTTTTAAAGGAGATTTTAGATTTGGTTTAGGAGGTCAGATTGTTAGCCGCTCCTTAAAAAACACTGGTATTCAGCTGCAACCGGTATGCCTGAAAGCCGACCCCAACATACTTGGGAACCGGCTAGGTGCTGTAATTTTTTTGTATGTTGTTACTGTTACAGCCTTTTTTTATCGTCCCGCTGCTGGGCTGCGGCCTCCTCTCACACGGAGAAGGATTGAGCATTAATCACCACGCTTGCTCAATGCGGGTTGATGATTTCAGACTATACAGTCCAGGTTTCCTCAAGATGTTTTCCTTCACCTTTTTATCAGCCATTGGTGTCTAAGATTACTTAGAAAGTACATACAAACTTAGAAAAGTTGCATTGGTACTTGCCTGACCTGGAATCGAACCCACACCCTCTTACTCGAGAGGTTGGTTCTTTACCCACTAGGCCACCACGACTTTTTTTGTATGAGAACATAAAAATATACCTACATACGAGTTTTCAACGTTTGAGTATTTTGTAATTTTGTTTGTACTTACGCAAGTTTGTTGTCGACAGAACCTGTTTATACACATCAAGTATTAAGAGATTATTCTGCGCTTAAATTACGAATCACCAAATTTTAAATCATTTATAGATTTTTATAATATGAATTTTGGTATTTTTTTCTGGAAGATAACATTACTGTTGAAGATTAGCAATTTTTGTATTTACCGTAAAATAAGGACACAAAATTAATCATAATTATTTAGCAACTTCATAACTCACAAATCTAGAGAGATAAGCATCTCACTTCACAACACTCGCCGCCTGAAAACTTTACAATTGTTTCACAAAACGTGCCTCTTGTTGAGACAGCGGTCTTTTGTCAAGTCTACATGTTTTACAACTTAAGTTTCTTTTGTTTATTCACGATAAAATGATTGAGAATGGCTGAGTAGTTTTATTAATACACTAGCTTCTGCCAGCGACTTCGTCCGCGTCAAATTCGGACTTTGTGTAAAGAGAGGAAGAAATACTAAATACCAGCCTATACAATTCTAAATCTATCCGTACCTACTACAATTTCACCTGAGAAGAAATAAAATGTAAACTATTATATTATTGTAATTAACGAATTTAAACACTACCTACCAAAATAACAATTCTTACCTATTTTATAAAATAACAACCAAAGGAAAGTTAAAAATAAATTATATTATTTAAAGACGCACTGTCTGTCAATAAGGTTGGACACTCTGAACGTCTATTCGCAACAATCGCATCAACAGCCAAATATTGTATGAAGCTCGCGCAGCCACCGCGCCCGCCGCGCCGCGAGCCGCGTCGAGCGCAGCGACCGTTACAGAAAAATGATCCTTATAGCATGATATTCACGCGCGATGGCTAATTACCGTATTTCATGCATAACTTTGGTTTTTATTTACCGATTTATATGATTCTTTTTTTATTGAATAGGTAATAATGTTAACCTTTTTTATTTAGTGTAAGTGAGAGTGTTAGAAACGTAATAGTAGACAAATATAATCAGAAAGCTCCGAACTACTAAGCTATCGAGTGTTACACGTGTTATTGTGAGTCAACCATAAAAGGTAGACATATGCTGTCATGGGATGTTTTTTAGATAATTTTAAGGAGAACATTTCCGTCATACATTGTTTCTGTGTAGCTTTAACCATTAAGGCTGCACACGCGACGGAAGCTTAAAAAATGGAGTAACTTCGCCCTTTTTCCAAACATTTCCCTTCACTGCTCTGCTCCTATTGGTCGCAGCGTGATGAAAAGTATCCTATAACCTGCCCAGGAGTATGAAGAGTAATTGTACCAAGTTTCGTTAAAATCCGTCGAGTAGTTTTTGTTTCTATAACGAACATACAGACAGACAGACAGACAGACAGACAGACAAAAAATTTACTGATTGCATTTTTGGCATCAGTATCGATCACTAATCACCCCCTGATAGTTTTTTTGGAAATATATTCAATGTACAGAATTGACCTCTCTACAGATTTATTATAAGTATAGATGGATAAAGAATAAACACTAAAACGACAAAATATTTTTTTTTCTCATTACTCATTTTTAGGGTTCCGTACCCAAAGCGTAAAACGGGACCCTATTGTTTTCGCTCCTCTGTCCGTCCGTCCGTCCGTCCGTCCGTCTGTCACCAGGCTGTATCTCATGAACCGTGATAGTTAGAGAGTTGAAATTTTCACAGATGATGTATTTCGGTTGCCACTAGAACAACAAATACTGAAAACTAGAATAAAATAAATATTTCGGGAGGCTCCCATACAACTAACGTGATTTTTTTGCTCAGTTTTGCTCGATATCCATAAATATATATATATATATATATATATATATAGAATATTAGTTTGGATGGTACGGAACCCTACGTGCGCGAGTCCGACTCGCACTTGACCGGTTTTTTTTATTAGTATTTGGAAAAGATTTCTCTTATACTAGTTTCTTTGTGGTTTCACCCTCGTACCAGGAAATCCAACTGAGTAATAAGTACTCTAGCATAATATGTCCTTCCTAAAGTTCTAGACTACATTTTGGTAGGTACGGTTTTTTTTAGCGTTAAAATGCAACAGATAGGTAGAGTTACTTTTGAATTACAAATTAATATGGCTTAATTAATACCAAAAATTGTCTTCAATATTCATGCTCATGTGAGACTGGATACCAAAACAAATGATGGTAGTACAACAAAACTTAAAAAGACACTGAGATAATTATGGATTATGAAATAAAACAACAAAAACTTGACAAGGTGTCACTGTTTTAGTTTGACAAATAAACGGACATTAGTACAACTATTGCTATAACAACAAACTCGACTGAAAAGCTTTCAAACGTTGGTATGGCTCAACTGCATACGTCTTGCTTGAAATACTTTTATACCATACGATTTCTTACATATTTAACACTAGCTTCTGCCAGCGGTTTCACCCGCATCCCGTGGGAACTACTTCCCGTACCGGGATAAAAAGTAGCCTATAGCCTTCCTCGATAAATGGGCTATCTAACACTGAAAGAAATTTTCAAATCGGATCAGTAGTTCCTGAGATTAGTGCGTTCAAACAAACAAACAAACAAACTCTTCAGCTTAATAATATTAGTATAGACTAGCTTCTGCCAGCAGTTTCACCCGCATCCCGTAGGAACCTCGGCACGGACCCGGATAAAAAGTAGCCTATAGCCTTCCTCGATAAATTGGCTATCTAACACTGAAAGAATTTTTCAAATCGGACCAGTAGTTCCTGAGATTAGCGCGTTCAAACAAACAAACAAACAAACAAACAAACTCTTTAGCTTTATAATATTAGTATAGATAAATAAGGATTCTTAAATTGCAAATGCAAAAGGTATTTTCAAATTCTTTCTCTGGGTTTTTCAAGAATAGACTTAAGGTACTTTCCTTTCAGCGGGGCCCCGCAGGGCCAAGATCTGCCGGGGCTGCGATGCTGATTGTTCGAAAGACTTACCGCGGCCCTGGTACATAAAAGGCCTAAGACGGAACACGACGGTTTTTAGTCAGTAAGAGTCTGAAACTCCCTCACTGCTGCTAACCCACAGCGGGAACAAGGAACAACCAAAAACAAAGGTACCTTCCTTTATCATTAACTAGCTTCCGCCCGCGGTTTCACCCGCGTTCCGATATGACTGTTTCCCGTAGCTGGATGGTGACAAAACTATCCTATGTCCTTCTCCTGGCTTTAAACTACCTCTCTGCTAATTTTCAGTTAAATCGGTTCAGCCGTTCTTGAGTTATAAGTGGAGTAACTAACACGACTTTCTTTTATATACCTCTATATAGACTTATTATCAGTATTTGGTTCATCCAATTTATAACAATTATTTTCCTTGATTAAGTATATGTAGGCAGAAGTTTGAATTTACAAAGTTTAAAAACCCAGGGTTTTGACGATTTTTGGGGACGGCCTAATAGCACGTTTAGATACTGATTTTGATATGATGTCTCGTCTAGAGTGCTATCAAGAATTATTGGGTATTCCCAATAATAATTCCCAATTATTGGGTATTTCCAATAATCCTTGATTTTCTATAATTTATGACAGCAACAGATAAGCAATTGTATTTGCCGATTGATGTATGGTAACATAACAATAATTACAGAAAGCATCGTGCACTGAAAGTCTTTACGACCCACGACTAATCGTGTGATCGTGTCATAAAAACGTACTATTTTAAACTTCATCTCAAATGTCATCGTTTGAGGACAGCTGATGAAATGGGACGTCGTTCCCCCATCAATTATGTATGTTTGTTTGTCTTGTTTCTTTCTCCGCAACTGAAGGGGAAGTCTATCGGCTTCCTGTTTCAGAATAGGTGCGATGTGCGACTTAAATGTCGTGCGTCGTCTTTTTATGTCGTGCGATTATTTTTGTAACGGTCGAATGGATTTTTAGTGTGACAGATTGCGTAGATTTGTATTTTTGTCATAAACATCTTTTTTTAGTTGCGTTGTTTTATGAGGAGTTTATTTCAACATGTTTTGACACTTTGTTTCGTAAGAAACAATAAATCAATAGAATGAGAGATATAAGTGGATTTTATTTAATATTTAAAAGATCTTTTTTTGTTTTGTTATAAGATTCAGGTACAGTTATCTCTCACTTTTAGTTTCCTTTTTTTTGCATATCTTCCAAAACCACCACAGCGTTGGTCAGACTTCGTAGCCAATCATTCATAGACATTGAAAGATGGATGCACATGAAAACGTTTCAGCCTTCGTTTCAGCCTCACGGGTGGGGCGGACCTTGGGTGCAAGTGCGGGGCTGCCGTGCAGACGATGTCCCACCTAATCGCATGTCCACTGTGCCCTGAAACTTGCTCGCGGGAGGACTTAATGAGCGCATCCGGCCGTGCTCTCGCTGTGGCAGCATATTGGGCTGACATAGTGCAGTCTCAATATATGACATGTCATCGACACGAAAGAAGAAGAAGCCTTTATAAAATACCAAAGATCTGGCAGCCAACTATACTGTAAGCAAGCAAGATGTTTAGAATGCTATTAAAGACTCTGACGGTTTTACACCTATAAGAATAAGAGACTAAATTCTGACCTCTCTACCACCAGTCAAAAGTGCATGAATAACCCTTCAGTAGTTTTAAAATTTTCTGCTAACAGACTGGCAGACGCTGCTGAAGACTTTGTTTATAAATTATGTAGCTGGAGAACTATTGTAAAACCTACTGTCCCACATCAATTAAAACAAGCCATTGACACTACGATTTAACACAATGAAACACACCCAAACATAATTGTGACCATTATTTCCTAACACGGGTACTCCATTAGGCAATCGTGTCAAGTCACCCAGTCCCATTGACAGATGATACCATTTCGGCCGGGAATCGAACCCAGCACTAGGGGAACGTGCCTAACGATCCATATGATTTATTACTGTCATTATTCCACCTTGGTATTGAAACATTAAAAATGACGGATCAATTTCACGGGATTATGTCCTCTATTTCCATTTCCATAAGGGTGGTTTTCGTGTGAAGTTGTCAAGGATTTGTGATGTTTTGGTTTTTAGGGGATAGAAGACAGATCTTATAATGTGGCCAATGATTGCGTTTTTGAATTCACGTGGTCGTAATCAAGGTTTTCCTATGTGAAACAATTGAAGATAGATCAGTCATAGATGCATAGAAATCGAAGCTTACAGATATTTAACCAGTAATATTTTGAGAGAAAGGGCTTTCAAACAAATAAGTTCTTTATGAACTTGTTTATTCCTTCAGCTTTTGTTGCTATTTTCTTTGATTACTGATTCTGTTTGTAGAATTATTACTACATATCTGATCAAAAGAAACGTGCGCTCAGTTTCGTGACAAATAAATAATGAATAATTTTTAAAAAAGGTATGTACCTATCATACAATATGCTCTTGGAAATTAAATATAGGTACCAGAAAATACAATACTTATTTACAAAATCTGAACACATAATTATGTTTGAACGCGCTGATCATAAGGACTAGTCTGGTCCGAGTTGAAACACTTTTCATGTTACATAGCTCATTTATTGATGAAGTTATAAGCTAGGTAATACCACTAATTGAGACTAGTATTAAACAAGAATAAAATATTAACTGAAAAATAATATCCCCTCAGTCATTCATCACTCAAGTTTACAAGTTTTTCTAAAACAAAAGAATTCCAAAAACCCTCCCGAAACTTGCATATTTCAACCACAAATCACTGCATATGGACTTCACACCTATTTATATTTTTTCCCACAAAATTCTTTTACTATCTTGGGGCCACTAAAATGGCGCACCGCGGTAATTATGGGCAACTTTGTGACTTCCTCATTTTATTTTTTTACTTAACTTCGGTTTAGCTATGTTAGCTTAATTTATAGTTGTGGATATAGCGGGAATAGCGGATTATATATTTTTTTTAATTGTGGCAATGTGCTAATATTGCTACCATTCTCATTTAATATATACCTACTAGCTTCCACCCGCGGCTTCGTCCACATGGTGTGTTGATAACAAGTAGCTTATGTGTCAATTCAGGCTATCACCTATATACACACCAAATTTCAACCAATTCGGTCTAGCCATTTTTGCGTGAAAGAATAACAAGCATACAAAAATAAGCTAGTTTATAATATTAGTAGGATTTATATGGTATGGGAAAGGGCGATAAAAAAATAAAATTTATTAGTGTTAATAAAAAATAAAATACTAATAAAGAATTGAGTATTTAAATAAAACGTTAGTAAATCATTAATTATTTGTTGACACGATTGCGATGTTTAAAACTTTTGTATTGAAATTTTTTCCACAAAATTCTTTTACTATCTTGGGGCCACTAAAATGGCGCATCGCGGTAATTATGTGCAACTTTGTGACTTCCTCGTTATTTTTTGTAAAATGTTTGGGGTACTAATGTTAACGGTTTCGGTTAATTAACTGAGGTTAGTATAAGTTATAGTTTTAGTTGTTAATAGTGTTTCTAATGTTAATGTTTTGGTTATTTGGTTGGTTATTCTTTTTCTGATCCATTACGCTCAGTGAAGAGGGCTCAGTTAAATAAGGCAATTTTCATATTAATTAATATAAATTATTATAGGAAATTATATAGATTATTGATAAAATTGTATATATTTTGTTTTTATATATTAAACATTTTTTTTCATATTAGATGCTATAGTATAGGTATTTTAATTCATAATTTTGTTTTACGAATTACGTTAGATAGATATTTATGGATCTATTTCCCGTGAAAAATATCAACACTCTAAACTCACACGAATTAGTATTTTACCCTTCCTCAACTTCAACTAAATAACTAGAATCCACGATAGTTTGCGAATTTTAAACATACCAACCAACAAATGAAGTAGAACAAAACGAAATTATGCTCACAAAATACTTGGAATTTTATAATAATATACCAGCAGCATTTTAGTGACTACAGAGCTTTGCACCACAATATTCTCTCTCCTCATTACGCTTACATTTATTTTAGAAAAGGCACAAAACCTTATAATTTTACTACCCTAAAACCTTATAGCATTCAACCAACTGGATAAGCCGTGAGCATAAATCTATCTGCGAAAAGACTGTCAGTTTATACGCGGAAGGCAAGGCAACAAACAGTGATAACTCACTCATATATACATCTTCGATCACATTACTACACACGCACATGCCAAAATTGACAAATATATGTCGGCGCGTTGATAACATTAAAATTATGAGCGGGTAATCCCGAATAGAGTAGTAAGTGTCACGACGAGTGATGGCAGCAGTCATTCTGGTGACAGGTGCCAACTGAATTGTGCACATACTAACCTATTGGCTCGAAATCTCATTCCATCTTACTGATTGTGTGTGATTGTGAATAAAATGGTGAGGAAACCAAATAATGGAACGGTGGACTACACGAGCGTGCCTTTATTTTTGAATTCCGGTCGTTACAACGCCCGAGATGCAACGTGACAGCCATGACCGCCGCGAGGCTCCTTCTGACGCTCCCACATCAGAAGTGGGATGCAATTCGAATGCCCACATGTGTTAAGGATTGCCCTGCTACGTGTTCAAAAAAATGAAAACGCTAGTAGCGAAAAAAAATGATGCCTGATACGATACTGCTATCACAAGGAAGAATCCTGTGTGGAAACATCTCGTACTGCAACATGATGTTCATTGAGCTGTCTATGTAGAACAAGAAGGTTGTGAACAGACTGGTTTCGGGAGAATTTGCCACGTGAAGATAAACTTCATGTTTTGCAATCCTTATAGTGCCAAATAATTACCCAATAAAAAAAAATGGAACGTCAATTACTTACAATGGAGTTTTTAGAAGAAGATTTATTAAGAATTTCAGGGAAGGCTCAAGTATGGTAACCACGGTTATTGTAATGGTATCGGTTTCAATTTTTACAAGTCGAGCTATTTATCGAAGGTATGCTCAAAAATTAACCGATTTTTTTTTTCTAATTTTCATGTTTCAACAATGACGGTGATTATTGTGCAATATGGCGACAAAATTGCAATCGCGAATGGAGCACCTCAGCAGACTGCGGAGCTTGACGTGTCGTCGTGAGTTCGGAGTGTCGGTGCTCGTGCATCTCCGTGGTGTCTGCGAACGTAAAGCCGCTGTACTGCGCGTCATAGCGATGTGCGCATCGTCATGCGCGTTGAGTGGAAACCCGGTGAGACCGATCCATTTTTGCTTTATGTTGAGGTTGTTTGTCAAACGACATTTATAAACTTGAGAGGCAGTTTCAGTCTCGTTAAAAATTAAAATTAAAACCTCAAGTTAGAATATTTCCGTTTTTGCGTCATTGATTGATTGAATGTGCATCAGACTATAGATTTTTGGTAACATTTGGCGCTAAGTTGTACCAATGACAGATACCGGGGTGACTAGGAAAAGACTCGTTGGCCTGTGTGGCAATAACTGGCCTGTGTGGCAATGACTAGCCTGTGTGGCAGCGACTAGCCTGTGTGGCAACGACTAGCCTGTGTGGCAACGACTAGCCTGTGAGGCAATAACTGGCCTGTGTGGCAATGACTAGCCTGTGTGGCAGCGACTAGCCTGTGTGGCAACGACTAGCCTGTGTGGCAACGACTAGCCTGTGAGGCAATAACTGGCCTGTGTGGCAATGACTAGCCTGTGTGGCAGCGACTAGCCTGTGTGGCAACGACTAGCCTGTGTGGCAACGACTAGCCTGTGAGGCAATAACTGGCCTGTGTGGCAATGACTAGCCTGTGTGGCAATAACTGACCTGTGTGGCAATAACTGGCCTGTGTGGCAACGACTAGCCTGTGTGGCAATAAGTAGCCTGTGTGGAAATGACTAGCCTGCGTGGAAATGAGTATCTTGCATGGCAATGATTCGCCTCTGTGGCAATGACTAACCTGTGTGGCAGCAAATGGCCCGTGTGGCATTGACTTACGGAAATGTGTGACTTTAGGGAAACATTTTGTTTCGTTTGGACTTCAAACTTGTAACCACTGTAAGTTGTTGTATAACATGAGCAAAGGGAGTTATTTGAGGGGTCAGGGTGACCGAACGGAGTAGACTGTAAGATGAAACGGTACACACGAGGACGTGTGATAATGCAGGACGGCCGTGTCGGCGCGTTGATAACATTAAAATTATGAGCGGGTAATCCCGAATAGAGTAGTAAGTGTCACGACGAGTGATGGCAGCAGTCATTCTGGTGACAGGTGCCAACTGAATTGTGCACATACTAACCTATTGGCTCGAAATCTCATTCCATCTTACTGATTGTGTGTGATTGTGAATAAAATGGTGAGGAAACCAAATAATGGAACGGTGGACTACACGAGCGTGCCTTTATTTTTGAATTCCGGTCGTTACAACGCCCGAGATGCAACGTGACAGCCATGACCGCCGCGAGGCTCCTTCTGACGCTCCCACATATATATTATGCTTATATATATCTTTGCACACATTTACACACGAGTATGAACGATAACGATGCTGTCGTGTTCTCAGCAGAGGAGGTGGTATTTGCAATGGCGTGTCTAGTTGGTGAAATAATCTAAGCCAAAAACGCACAAAGAAACTAACAAGCGACCTTGCAACATAGTTAAGGATTAATAAGGAATTGTTTCAAGTGAAACTATTCGGAAACACCGCAAGGATGCCAAAATTTTAGTCAGATTGAAGTTTCCCAGTCCACATTGTTAGTGTGGCGGAAAGTTGCTCGATCCCGGCTTAGTTTATAAACTGCTTTAGGAATTAGATCACCACTATGCGGTAAGAATATCGTTCGGATTATACGGTTTTAAGTAGAGCTACTTTGCGAGCGTTTCAAAATCGTTTATGCTTGCAGGTGGTATGAATTTGGTGTGAAAATGAAGATTCTATAGTATTATCCTGAACATTAACAATACATAAAGTGTGTACTATGTTTTCCCCGCGATTCAACATGTTTTCTACGGGAACTATTTTCTGCACGCATATAAAAAACATGTATTCCAGTAGGCTATGTAGATTTATCTAAGTACCCTTTATAATCGGTTAAGACATTTTACCAAAAAAGTGCGGCAGACAGACAGAGTAAGTTTTCTATTTACAATAATAGTAAGGAATGCATATCTCGTTATTAAGAAGCGTTTAATTTCTTTTTGTATATTCACTCAGCAAATTGGAATAAGAGTGAGCAACGAGTCAGTGCTTATAATTTATTAATAAAAATAATTAATTAAATTTTTTGGCAGATCAAGATTTTAGCACTTTTTGAAGTTAATATTTTGTTAGTTTTATTGGTCGACCCATCGTTTGTCATATTTGAATTGCGTCTAATAACAGCTCAAAACCCATAAAAAACCTTAAAACATTTAACTTTGAAATCAAAATTCTTTTCAAAATAAATCCGTCGGTAAATTATTTATCATTGAGCATTACGGAAGATTTATTAACATGTCCGTTTCACGGCTTTTTTGGAAAATCACGCATCATTTAGCTATTGGGAATTCATCATTTTCGGTATGAAGAGAAGCATCGTTAACAGGCAACGATTATTTTAATAATAATGTAATAATTAATTATACAGGTTATAATTAAAATAAAAGGTATTAATTGTACAGGTTTACATTAACCTAGCTCGGGCAGGTCGCTTTAATATCTTAAGTCTTTGTTAATAACAAGTATTTAATAATTGTGTTAATAATAGTATAAGTAGTAATTACCTTGCATTATATACATACCTAAGATTTAACTATGAAATTACTGTGGCTTATTATAAACCATCTTTTGTAATTCTGTACATTCTGTAATTCTGTACATTAAAAATATATTTAAATATATAAATCTGAAAATAAAAATACATTTCTAAATGCTTTTTTTGCATAAACTTTATAATCTATTTCTCGATTAGGATTTCTCGAAAACTTTATGTAAAGTACATAAAGTACTTATGTGTATATGCCCCTGTAATCATATAACACCATAGTAATATGATATACTTTAAACATAAATAATTTCGCACTTTCATAAAGGTAATTGAAAAAACTTTTACCCAAAATATGGTCAGTTATTTTTAGCTGAAATTCACGGGCCAATCCTTAGGGTTGTCACATCAAGTCATTATGTGAAGCTACTAAAATTATATGAGCATGACTAGGCCTTTCTGAAATGGGTTGTTCCCGTCCTGAAATTATTTCATTGGGGATTTATTTTTTTATACAATATTTTTTTCTAAAATTTCTTACTAATTCGTCGCTTGTGCAGAGGATGACCCACTGATTGAAGAATAATTTGAATTATTTGTTTTAAAATTAAAAAAAAAAAACAATAGTCATTTAAGGCCAAGTTCAAAAAGTTGTACAAGAATTTTTAGAAAATCTAAATTTTATCATATATTTCGAAATAATCCACAGTTTTTTTTTTGTATTATTTTTAGAGTTTGTGAGAGATTTCGATTGTTTACACTATTAATACTACATACAGTATCAAACAAAAGTGACGTAAGAGTAACAGACCTTCCAAACTGACACTATAGTTTCTGTTTAGGGGAGTGTCAGACATGACGCATTACGCTTATAGATCACATCTCATACGTGCGGGTGAAATATGTCCATTGTTTTAGTTGATTACCAGTGTGTACACGCCCTTACTAACTAACTAATGTATTGTGATTAGCATGAGTTATTGTTAATATGAATTTATTAATTGTTGGCAAGGGCCCTTTTGACGTGTGACGAATTTTATTGGATGTGTTTAGTGGGCTTTAGAAGTTGATTGTGTTTTTGTAATTTGTTTAATTGTTTTATGACGTTAGCGCATTTTAAAAGAGGGGTCATTATGTATTAAAAGCTTTGATGTCTTTTTATGTGATTGCTCTTTGCTTCTTTTTTACGTCGTCATCTGCCTAGAGTTTCCCAACTATGTTGGGTTCGGCTGACGGATGCAGCTGAGTAGGTAACAGTGTTTTACAGCTTTGATTCTTTATTACTCAAAATACATATTTGATCGCGATAAATTTGGGTTTATAGAACATTATGATGCTGTCTTTAAAATCCGTTTTCCAATTTTTTGACTATAAAAATGTAACTGAAAATTAATTATTTCAAAATTTATTTATCTCGACTGTGCCAAATACAATGCTTTACTTACATTATTTGCTTCAAGAAACACAATATAACAATCTGAAAGAAAAATAAAGGATAACAGTAGACAGTGGTGCTTCGTAAAATTATTCCGCCTTATTAGATATTTTCCATGATATTTAATGGAGCAGAAAAGGGCGAGCAGATTTATGGGGTAACAATAAATTCAAAGCAATTGGGACAGTCCCCACCACTTAGGGGGAATTGGGCTTTTTGTATATTTTAATAATAATTAGACTGATCTTGTAATGAAGGGGAATATTGGCCGTTTGTCTTAAGATGAATCTGAGGTTCTGGTCTATTGTGTCCTTTGTTCTTTATGGTAGGATGGTCATACATATCAGTATGATCAGACGGTGAAGACGGCATCAGAAACAATAAAATGGTGAGAAAAGAATAGAGGACCTCCTTATTTTGAATCAGTAAAAGAAGGTGCAAGGCAAATAACTAGTAACTAAGCTCTATCAATGCAACGTTAGTTTTTTTAGCTTTCAAGGATGAATCGATTCCCTAATACAGTTATGCACTCGGGCATAATTCATCACAAGTAGAAAAAGTTCTATTCCTAAAGAATTAGAATATGTCCAACACAGTTCTGTCAACTAATGTAGCTCCTCCGAAGTTAGCCATTTCACTTGTAGTATGTAGTATGTGTAAATAAAACTATAGGTAATGTTGAGTCAACCGCGTATGTAAGGTAGGTTATACCATTAGTAGCCAACTTCAGAGCAGCAAAGTTATCTGACGAACAAACAAAAATAAACAAAACTAAACTCCATTCGCGCAAGAAGGCAATTTATCAAGACTTCATCGCACAAATAAACGACAGTCAAAGTCTTACAAACAAAAGCGAGTCGGCACATTATTTCCAAACTTACAGTTGACAGTTCGCTTATTTTCATTAAGACACAACTTTTAATGAGTCCAACTGTTTGCAGCTGCATCTGGTCTTGATACACTCTTAGTTAATTATATTATGATACCGTAGTTTGTGTGATTGTACTGTGGCTGTGGGAGTGGGTAATTGAATGAGATGTGTGGTGAGGTGGAAATCTTGTGGGTAGTGAGAAAATGTAGTGGTTACTGTATCTTGTAATTGTTGTGGAGGTGATGGCAGACAGAAGATTATGGAAGAAAAAAAACATGCTGCGTCGACCCTACATAAACATTGTGATAATGATAGGAGGAGGAAGACATTATGTGGCTTCTCAGGAGCTATTAATAGTGAAATAAATACCAATTATACACATATGGTCTTACTAAAAAAAGTTAAACATGTGTCAAATCAAAACAATTGTCTGAAAAAAGTGTGGCTGCAAAATGGACCTTATTTCAACGTCATAATCTGACATTTTTTTAGACAAGTGTTAAACTGACGTTTAAAAGTTTTTGTAGTAAGGCCGATAATGTTTGTTTGAGACCTTGCAAAATAATCAGAATTACCTGTACTTACATATTGTTAAACTATCCTTAACACAATTATGTACAGTCGAAAACTCCTGACCCAAATCGTTATATGATCATGGCTTTCCCGTTAAGGTGCCTTTTTTATAAAAATAATGCGGAAAAAACTCAGCAATAAAATCTCAGCTTAACCGATCAACACCTACCAAAGGCATTATCAGTTTAAACTGCCAAGTTGAAATGTCAGAACAAAGTTTTCCTATTACACGTCTGCGGACTACATTTTTATTTAACTTCTTAATCAACTGTCCCAACGCCAAGTGACAGATACTTAAAAGGATTCTCAAGTTTTGCTATAAAAGGGAAAATTTCTGAAATTATGGAGTAATCCTGTTTCAAGTGGATTTGTGAACGGCTATATGTTGTGGAAGATTCTTGGGAGTTAAAATTATAGCCGAGTATATTTGAATTTAGTAGATAAGTATTTGTCATTGGTAGACAGTGATGTGCAAAGTCAGCATTATGGCTGGTTCAGTTATGATAACGGCAATCAGCAATTAACATAATTATCCTATTGATAACGCTCAGGACTCGTCACTGCTAGAGGTGATTAGCATTCGTCATCATACGTTAATGTAAAAAAATACTATTTGCCTATTTTCACCAACAATAAAGGATTTATTTAACCCACAGAAAAACCTAACCTTTCTTCTAGAAATGACAAGCAATTTGAACGTCAACCGCAAAGGACGAAGAAACGTCAGAATATTAAATAACAAGTCTTACTCCATACACATGGAAATTACCGTAAAAAATATAACAATAATGAACGCAAAAATCTTAGGAATGATAGTAATCCTTATGTACAACGTGCGTATTTGTCAAAGCAAGAACTATAGTAACTTCACACTGTATTCTACAACGCCTACAGAGGCAGATCACTTGAAGTTTCTTCAAAACTTGGATAAACAGAAATATATAGACATGGTGTTTTGGAAGAAACCTTACAAATTGTATGAAGATGTGCAGTTTATAGTTAGTCCTGCTGATAAAGACCTGTTCCTTGAAAGAGCTAATCATTTCAAATTGAAAACTGAGGTTATGTTGGCTGATGTCGAAAGGTATTGTAATTTTTTGGTATTTGGGCACTACTTTCTGGTTCGGGATCAAAGGGCTTATGTTATTCTTATGTATAAGCTATATTACTGTCAAGTATTATACAAATCCGTGCAGTATTTTCAAAGTAGTTCTTGGCTAGGATCTGATTCAATAGTTTTGGCGCTGAAGACAATCATAGCTACTTTCACATTTCGGTCAGTGGGTCGTCTTATTTGCTTTCTTTGCACTTTTCAGAGCATTCAAAGATCAAGAAGTCAGAAAATACTTGCGACTAAAAACAGAAACTTTTACTTGGGACTACTACCACACTTTAGAAGACATCTACCAATGGCTTGCTGACATAGCCGTGAAATACCCAAACATTGTTGAGTTACAATCAATAGGAAAATCCGCAGAAGGACGTGAAATTTACGCCATGTGTATCAGAAAACGTGGTAACAAATACAAGGTGATTGTCGAAAGTGGAATTCATGGAAACGAGTGGATTGCAGTGGAGTTTGTTACTTATCTACTGGATCAATTGGTAGTTCAGAATGACACGAAACATTGGAGGATGCACGAGTTGGGAAAGAAGTATGATTGGTATATTATTCCGATTATCAATCCTGATGGTTATGTGTACAGTCAGACAGTGGTGAGTTCTAAAATATTCGGCTAGTTGATAAAAAGTTTTTGGTGGGTAAAAATTTAAGTTTGATGCTCCATGCGTAAAAGATTTTAAATATCCAAGTGCATGCTTTTCAAAAGCATGATGTTGCTATTGTCAGTTTATATTTTTTTCTTTAACACCTTTAGTATCATATTTTAGGTTTCCTTCTTTTTGAATAGATTCTGGGCTTCATAAATTTTCTTCTGTTGTTTTAAAGAATTTGCATTTTAGGATCGATTATGGAGAAGAAACAGAAGAGTGACAAACACTGGTATCGGTGTTGATCTGAACAGGAATTTTGACTACAATTTTGGAAGTAAGTAAATCATTTATTTTGGATCTGGTATCTTAGCATAGCTTTTTAACAAGCTTCACTTGTTTGTACTACATATATTCAAGTTTAGAAATGTCTTATCGATTGGAAAAAAATATTTCTGCTAAACACTTCTTCTTTTTGACTGAGCTGCTGGATTAATCTCCTACCACAAAGCCTACTCGGTCGTAGGCTCTGCTATATTGAAATACCTACATTGTTATCTATATAGAACTCTAAAAATAGAAAGTGAATTGCATTTACGTCCCCCGACTAAATAATATTCATACTGTCGTTTTTTTTTAGAATACGGCACGAGTCACGATCCCAAAGACGACTACTTCTGTGGGTCTCATCCATTTTCTGAACCAGAGACAAGAGTTTTGGCAGACTTCATCACGGATAAGAAACACAATCTACGATTTTACTTTTCGTTTCACGCTTATGGTCAAAAAGTGATTATACCTTTTGCTGACAGAATAAAACATATAGAGAATTATGGTGAGATGGTACGTATCACTAGCCCTCTGCAACTGACGTGGTCGAATTTTTACAATTCAACTGACGTGGTAGTACACGAGACACCACTTCAACTGCAAATATTTTTGTAAATTTAAACTATACACCTAACTTATTGATATTTATTAGAATAATAGCCTATTTCAAATGTTAAATTAACTTGGAATAAAAAAAACAAAATGAACTTTCAAAATTAAACAACTTTTATTTACTTATGTCAAATCAGTCTGAAAAATTCTACCTAATCATTTATGAACTAAAAAAGTAACAAAATTAACTTTTTCAAATTTTACATTACATATTTTAAAAGTTCACAATAATATGAATCAGTGTTGGAAAAATGAGATACATTCGTTGGTCAAATTATAAACTAGAGTGATTCAAAGTCACACCTTTTTTTGGCAATTATCACACAGTGGCTTAGAGAACTGAAGGCAAATTGGCATCGAACAATCACAGCAACGATACTTAGTTTGTCTTTTTATTTAAATTGGAAAAATATAACTAAATGTTTCGTCACTCAGTGGAACAAATCGAACTACCGGAGATGGAGGGACCCCCCATCCATGCCTAAAACTCTTCTTCACGTGAAATGGCGTCATCTTCATCGCGTTCGGTTTCAGGCTCGATACTTGGATCTCCATCTTTATCATCAATACCTAACACTAAAGGCATCGTAACTTTCCTGTTACAGTTAGTTCAATATTTCCCCTTCATGACTCTGGAGAGTTCCAGCCGATGTTCTTTTACAAGCAGAAGTCCCTGGTTTAGGGTTGTTGCTTGAGATGTCCATCTAAAAACTTGTTAGGTACTTACTTAACACTAGTTAGCTTGGTATTCAAGTTAATTGATTAGTAATTAAAGTATTAATGTAATAGTTTATGAAAATTGGAAAATAACACGAAATAATGAATCATTTAAACTAGTTTACTGACGTGGTAGTTTAGGAGACACTATGAAGATATAACCATTTGACTGAGGTGGTAGTCTCGTGGAAACTTACCTTGACACTGACGTGGTAGTCTCGTGGACACTTTCCTTCCTCCACGCTAAAGTAAGCTCACTGCGACCGCCCCCAGCACACTGACCGACGCGCGAGCCCACTATAGGAAGGTACTCGAAGAGCTGGCGCACGAATTTGAAAAATGACGGTAAAAAACTTGATTTTGTATTTTGCGGTGTCTGTGGGACTACACGTCAGCTGCAGAGGGCTAGATTTCTTTTGAGAATTATTTTTAGTGAAGTTTTTCTACGATGCCATGTCTCAATAAAAGTACATAAAATATTAAAGATTTACTTATCCATCCGATTCGATCTAGATTTTGTAATTTGCTTGCATTTACACTTGGTATCATATTGATGCCTGATAATCTAACTATGACGATTATTTTTGTTTGCAGGAGAATTTTGGTAAACAGGCCATATTGAAAATATATAAAATGTTCGGCACCAAATATAGTGTAGGAACTACTTATGATACTTTAGGTGAGTTCTAATATGAACCGTACTACTATTGCTTTAGATATTAAAATGGTATTCTATGTGAAGTACATTCTATGAGACTTGTTCTATCATTATAGGACTTCGCATTTCTGGCAACAGTGCTAGTTGGGTGAAAAAAACTCATGGTGTCAGGTAATTATATATTTTACCATCATCACATCATATTTTGACGAGTTTCTGACCTCCGAAATTCTGTTCTTCATCTTAGAACAGCAATTCTGGACCAAAATTTAGTCTTTTCATTCGGGGTGGGCTTTTAATTTAGTTTTTCGTTGGGTTCATATAATTTTTTTGAAAGTCCATCCATTTTTGCGGATTCTCATGTTTGTCATCAAACGTAAACATGATCTCCAAAACTCGAAGGATATATCAAAAACGGAAATTGGAGCTGAAGAATGCACCAAAGCGTCGTCGGATTGGACGTGCCCGTATATTTTTGAGGGAAGATGAAAAACTGTATGTACCTTGAACAATTTTTGAGATACTGAACTAGATTTCGTGAATCCTACAGATGGGCAGACGTAATATTTAACCTGGTTATCATTCACGCCATAGGCAAAGTTATAAAATATTTGATCAGCCCTTCTAAATAAGTTAGTTACAGTACTCTCTACTCAAGAACGGCTGGACCTATTTGGTTGAAAATTGGCGGGGATTACAAAGATAGCAGGGAGACAAGATATCTGCCGATTATTTGACATTTAGCCTTATTAATCTATATATATAAAAATGGAACCCGCTTTCCGTTGACACTACATAACATGAAAACAGCTTGACCGATTTGGCTGAAAATTAGAGGGGAGGTAACTTAGACCCGGGAGAAGGTTTTAGGATAGTTTTTTTCACCATCCGGCTACGGGACGCGGGTGAAACCGCGGGCGAATTGCCTGAATTTTACTTTCCCTCCCCAGATATGTCTTCACCTTTCTTCTTCGTGACAACGGGACCTACGGTTACGCGCTCCCACCAGCCCAGATCCTTCCCACATGTGAGGAATCCATCGCTGGTCTCACGGAGCTCATGATTGCAAAACCGAGGCGGGTTCGACTGAACCTCTTCAATAGAGCGCACACGTTGCGAGGGACTGTTTTGACTTTATTTTGTACTGTTAATTTTATATTATTATTACTTTTAAAATAAATATTTTGTATTATGTTGTTTGGATTGGGATTTTTTTGTGACTGACCTCACTTGCAATATAAAAATCTGTGTGATATTCTGAGCAACAGATGAAACAATTTAGATGAGTTATTGACTGATTCATTTTTAAAATTCAAAATCTGGCACTACAAAACCTCTTGAATAGTACGATCATACAATGCAATAATCATTTAACTCCTAAACCACATTTTTTCAACCAGACATTACTTACTTCTTCTCTGTACCATTTCCTCTGCCAAGTTTAGTTACGATTCGCTAACCAAATGCCCAAATGCCACAAGCCTCTAAATTTAACCTAATCTTAGATAAGATTGAACCAGCAATTAACTGAAGTATTACAAATCGGACTGTAACGATACTGGTGGTCGTCATTATGGGATCTTAGATGCTCTTACTTGCTTATTGGCCAGGCACCAAGTACTGCATTAGTTGCGTGACTGTCCCTAGTTGTGACTCTTGGAGAATTTGTGAACCTAGCTTCCTGCTTTTAAATCTATACTAATATTATAAAGCTGAAGAGTTTGTTTGTTTGTTTGTTTGTTTGAACGCGCTAATCTCAGGAACTACTGGTCCGATTTGAAAATTTCTTTCAGTGTTAGATAGCCCATTTATCGGGGAAGGCTATAGGCTACTTTTTATCCCGGTACGGGAAGTAGTTCCCACGGGATGCGGGTGAAACCGCTGGCAGAAGCTAGTTTTTTTATATGGAATAACCAGCGGTAGAAAAGTACAGTAGCCATTGGTTGTGCTCCAAACATGAAGTATAACCAAAAGCTATGTGTAAAATGACACAGTTTACTGAGTTCTCTGTATTTTTTCTTGTATATGTAGACTATACTACAGACTTTATCGATATAATATTAAGAAGATATTTCAGATGAAAGAGGCTTTATAGTTTCCTCATGCATACCAATAAAAACTTATAACTAATACTTTTTTGTTCTTTAAATAATGATATTATACATGACGTAAAATGTCATGTTTCAAGTGAAAATGTGAAATCTCAGAGGTCGTGGTAAACCAATTTGTAAAATGTTAATACTCATAAATTCATGATTAAAAATCAACGAAAATGCATCCGAATATCGGATTTTGTATATTGTTTACGTTTTATATAAATTACTGTGATTGTAGAAAGTATTATAATTATACATTGTATAGAGGTATACCAGTCGAAGATGCCCATTTGAAATTTTTCATGAATTTGACGAAGATGTACGATGTGAATTTCTGGAGGGAACCTGGATTATTGTATAAGCCTGTGGACTTTGTGGTCAGTCCTGAGGTCAAGCCAGTCTTTTTGAAGGAAGCTAACAACCTTGGATTGTATTTGACCACTATGATTGTAGATGTTCAGAAGTAAGTCCGCCATTCGCTTAACTTAGTATCAGACTAAAACTGTTTAAAGATGACAAGAAAGATATTAATAACATGACGCCATTCGGTATTCTAACAAATGTTATTATGTTTCTATGTGATAATTTATATCATTAAATTCTCCTTATTAGAATACCCCAAGGTCACGGATGAAAGGGCAGAATTTTAGTGATAGCAAATGATAGTGTTATATCTAATCTAGCTATAATCTCTATAATCTCTATAATCCAGTCTAGCTAGATATTTGGGAAATTTTGTGATTACTTACATAGTATTGTATTGAATGTTAACACTCTTTTATGTAAACTATTCGCTCTTTTATTGTAAACGGTTAAGCTATGGAGTACAAAATGACTAGCGGAGGTGTCATAACGGAAAATCTCCTAAGAAAGTAGCGCGCAAAAATGTGGATATGCGGGGTACGAGGAACGTTTCTGTTTTCTCCTTCTCATCTCCGCTCATCTTTCCTGTCTCCGTATCTAAGCCTAAGATACTATTTTTATTCAGTGGTTCTTGTACCCGTTATATCAAAGCCGATTCATTGAGCCACCAAATACCAATTTTATTTAAACACTAGAACAAATCCCGCCAGAAAAGATAATCATCCAATATGTGAACAGCAATGCAAAGTTAGCTCATTACAAAAAGCAACTTTCAGTTTAGCTAATAGAGTCTATAATCGGTTATACCCAATCCCAAAATTCTTCCAGGGCCTTTGACATGCAGACAGTAAAAACTTACATCAGAAGAAAGATGGATTCCTTTGACTGGTACAGTTATTATCGAACTGAAGACATATATCAGTGGCTTAGGGATCTGGCCAAGGCTCATCCTAAGGAAATGGAACTTCACAGCATCGGGAGAACCTATGAGAACAGAGATATAATGTCTGTAAAGATCCTGTTAAGAGGGTCTAAGAATAGGTAATAATTCAACTGTTTGATAGTTTTCTGATTTTTAGGGTTCCGTACCCAAAGGGTAAAACGGGACCCTATTGTTTTCGCTCCTCTGTTCGTCCATCCGTCCGTCAGTCACCAGGCTGTATCTCATGAACCATGATAGTTAGAGAGTTGAAATTTTCACAGATGATGTATTTCAGTTGCCGCTATAACAACCAATACTGAAACTAAATTAAATAAATATTTTGGGGGGCTCCCATACAACAAACGTGATTTTTTTTGTCCGTTTTATAAATAATGGTACGGAACCCTTCGTGCGCGAGTCCACTCGCACTTGGCCAGTTTTTTCATTGTATGTAGTATCATTGCACGAGCATCAGTTATTCGTTTGACCTTCCTCAAGCATCAGAGAATACCTCTGTAAATGTGTTCAGTCGTTTTTGAGTTTAACTATATTATATGACTCTAGCCTTTTCGACTATGTTGGGTCGACTGCCTATCAGACCTCTTCAATCCAGTTACCCGAGCAACCCCCTTTGGTGGGACTGGTTCTCAAACTTTCTGACTTCTGACGACCCGTAACGACTGTCAAAGATAATCAAATGAAATTTTCTTTCAATTGCAGATCTAGAGTCATCGTCGAAGGTGGCATTCACGCCAGAGAGTGGATAGCTCCAGCCTTCGTCACATATTTTATCCATCAGATTATAAAAGCTCCTAATTCAAATAATATGGCACTCAAGGAAATAGCATTGACGTACGAGTGGTTCTTTATACCAATTCTGAACCCTGATGGATATGAGTTCAGTCATGTAGAGGTATGTAGGGCACATTGTTCAAATATACTCAACTTTATGGACATCATCATTAGTCTTTTCATTGTCCCTCTGAGCGTTTATCACCATGTTTGCTCAAGGTGGTTTGGCAACTTAAGACTATAATTTTCAGGTTTCCTCAAGATTTTTTCCTTCACCTTTACTCAGTCATCGGTGTCTAAGTTGAACTTTGCCTAGGTGGATCCTGCACTCTCGTACACTAGAGACGAGTGATTTAATCACTAAATCACAACGACTGTTTTGTTTGATTCCTTGCATCTTTCTTTGAAGCTATCAAAACTGTATCTTTTCAATTCAGGATCGACTATGGAGAAAAAATCGCCATGACGGGAGATTCGGAGTTGATTTGAATCGCAACTTCGACCATGCTTTTGGGTGTAAGATTTCTTTTTTATTAATTTCCAAGACGCTTTGATTTATTTTATAAAAAATTTGAAATAACCTACCAAGTAATATGTAGTATAACATCTGATTGTTATTTTCCAGCTGTGGGTGTTCAATTCAACAAGCAGTCGGAAATATACTGTGGGCCTTATGCATTTTCTGAAAGGGAATCCAACGCGATGGCTAACTTCATAATGTCAAAGAGAGAGGCCCTTGAATATTACTTTGCATTTCACTCATATGGGCAGTATATGATCATACCTTATGCCAATAATAAGTATCACGAGGATAACTTCGATGAAGTGGTGAGTCATATCGGCCTAGACATTTTCTAAACGGTCCACAACCGAGGTACAATGTATATTTATTAATATATGTCTACTGATTTCTCCGCCATTTGTCGGCCTGTTTTAGATCTGTTTTATCCTTTAATATACCTACATCTTTTGGAAATTCACACGTTTGTATGATTAAGCTTATTTCAAAATGGCTTCTTTTTTCAGAAAAAAATGTGCAACGATGCCAAAACGAAGATTGCTCAAAGGTTTAACACTCAATACACTGTTGGAACTGCTTACGATACCGTTGGTAAGACAAACATATTTTCTTTTGATATAGAGGTATGGAGATACAATTCATCAACAACATCTTCCTAACATTTTTCCTACTATGCTTTGTCCGGGTAACTGTGTTGAGGTCAGATCAGCCAGTCGGTCCTTGTAAAACACTGGTACTCAGCTGCATCAAGTTAGACTGGAAGACGACCACAATATAGTTGGGAAAAAACTAAGCAGATGATGTTGAGGCTTTCAGTCTGACCGGATTCTAAGTACTAAAGTTTACATGGAGCCACTGCTTTTCGTGTCATTCGTGGAGTATGCTCACATAGCCTGAATACACCTTTAGATATAGGCAAGGATATTGAGCCCTGACCTTCACCTGCGCAGAAGTGATTTATTGGTTTATTGCCTTAAGTGTACAGTGCGCAAAGCGATCCCCACTATTCCGCCGAGAGCTCAATATCCGTGCCGACAACTATACCACAATTATAAGAGAATATCATTTGCAATAGGTTATGTGACATCAGGCGTAAGCGGTTGTTGGGTCAAAAGGAGATTGAGGGTGCCGTAAGTATTAATAAATTGTTATTCTAACACCGTAGAGTTAATTCTAGTTGTCATACACATAAAGCCACAAATTACTTTAAACATTTGTTCCTATTGAGAATTCATGTTATTACACGGTTGACAAGTTCCTAAAAGGCTTAAATATATATATGTTCATTTTTATTCTCATAGTGGTTCCTTATTTTTTATATCTTTTGTTGCTATAATTGTCTGTCTAACCAAAGACAAAAAAACAGCATACGTCCCTTCTTTAAGATGTGCATATTTTACACCTTTTGTTATACAAATAATATTTGACTTTTGACTTTACTTTGCAGCTATGTGGTCACGTTTGAATTAAGGGACAATGGCCTAGATGGCTTTGCTTTGCCTCCCAATAAAATCCTTCCGACTTGTCAAGAAACTATGGATGGTGTTTTATCTCTTCTGAGTCCCAGAAGGGACAAATTTTCAGCGCTAAGTGTTTCGGACTCAGCTAGACCAGCGTTTGTTATGGACAAGATTGTAATATTTTTTAATACGTTTTTGTTTATTATAGTTTGGTTTGATTGAGTTGTGTGTTGTTTTATTAAAAGTTTTATTTGTTACTAGAATGTTACAGTTTTATTAATGGAATGTTGACTTCATATCTTACCTTGTTTTACATACTCATATTAATTAGCCTTTTGTTTATAAGAATTTCTTCATCATCTCCAGGGCTATTTTCAAGTTTACCCTATTTCCATGGGCTACATTTTTTTCCTGTTGTGTTTCCAATTTGAAGCCCTAAAAACTTTTAACGATTCTTCAAGAGATTATGTGAGTGATTTTATTACGATACGTGCCATCATCGATTTTGAACCACAAAGGTTTCATATCATGTCTCACCAAAAATATCATGTAAAAAATTATCCAATCAGCGATAGTAATCAGAAGACGGGGCACGCAACACGCGATCCTTTTACCGGGAATGGAATAAAAAAATAAATTCGGTAGCGAATCCTGTGATGTTAACCCCAAAATGATGTTATCAAAAGGTGGTAATATGAGTAATGATCCGTATAATCGTTTAGCCGTCACGACAAATCGTCAGATCACGTGATCTAGTGTCATTTATTTTGGTACGATCCACCATTTTGTGTTGACCTCTCACTAATTCTGCAGCTGTTCAAAAACGCTCAGAAAAAATAGTCCATCTTATGCTGGACGGTGGTCTATAAAACTTAATACAGCGTGGGAGGAATAGTGTTATTGAATAACGATTATGAACTCTGCGGCTTTGAGATACGGCCTAATTCGGATTGTAGTTAGTTAATTGAAGGGCGTTGCATTTCCTTTTGTGTCGAAATTAATTGCTTACTGTTATTTATTGGACTGTTGCTTATATCTCAATTTGGATACGATTTCTATTATTATTAATGATTTGGCTAATTATACCGCCTTTGCTTTGCTTAGATTTAAGACGTTGGATTGAGCAAATATATGTATCACTCTACCAAGATAATCGACCCACGTTTATATATTTTTTTCATTTCATCTTTCCAACTATGATATAAATAATTAACACTCTCATGAAAGCGGAATATGGATAGATAGAGAAACAGAGGTAGACCATTAGTAAAATATATATCTTTTACTTGGTCTACCTCTGTTTCTCAAGTAAAAGATATATCTTTTACTTGGTCTACCTCTGTTTCTCTATCTATCCATATTCCGCTTTCATGAGAGTGTTAATTATTTATATCATAGTTGACAATTTTTGTGGCGTTATACCTAATAGTATCTAGCTGAAAATCCATAACAAACAGAACCCCAAAAGGCGAGATTATCATTTGCAGCAATATATCAAAATTCCGCAATGAAGTCATCAACATAAAACCAGATTTTTTGCGTCCAAACCTATCAGCATCGACCATAAAAGTAAAAATAACAAACGAATGAGCAATAACAATAATTCAAGAGCCAGTACGTTTTGCTTTGTTAATTTTATGCACGCCTCATTTCACTGCCGGCTTAAAATGTAGATGTAAAGAGTCGGTTAGCTTGGCCTTGAGTGTAACTGAAATTAAAAGATTCTCTTCTGGTTTTATTTATTTTGATGCTTTATGTGTATTTTATCACATCCCACTGATATACTGAACGTGAAAGTTTGATGTGTTGATATTAATTACTCTTACAAGTAATTACTACTGAAAGCATTTTAAAGCAGTTCATATTGTTTACCAAAAGCAATTTATTGGTTGAGTTTGCCATGGTGTTCACATGGTGTTGTCAACTGCAAACCTAATGATCAAATAAATGGTTTCACCATTGATTAAATAAATGGTTATTTTATAAAAATAAATACACGTGAGTAGCTTTAGATTTCTAACGATGGAGTTGGAAGTTACTTTTAAAATTAAATAAATCCGAAAAAAAAGACCTTAATCAAACTCACCAGTGTGAAACAAAGCTAAAACAAAACTGCACGGAATCTCGTTAACTTTAATAATCACTCGAAAATGCTGTGGATTAAGCAGAAAATTTAAAGATACAGCGGGATCCTTGCCAAAGCCCAAGTGGTCCTTCTGGCACTCCAAGCATCTTTGTATAGAGCTGTTCGAAACGGCACAGTAGTGTATTAAGTTTATCGTTTTATTTAACCTACTTACTCGAGTTTTGTATTTCGAGTAAGAATAGGAATTTATTTTGTGAACGGTGAAGACCTTTATCAGTGAATTTTGCTCCCTTGTGATTTTAAACCTTGTTTGAATTTCGCATATTTCTTGGTACAAATTAAGCTATATTTAGACTTAGATAAATATAACTATAACTCAAAGAAAAGGAAGGCGACCGAGAGGGAGACCAAGGAAACGCTGGACAGCTTTCTCTCGGACTGGCCTCAAGCAGCGATGGATAGAGAAAAGTGGAAGGCTTTGGGGGAGGCCTTTGCCCAGCAGTGGGAGAGCATAGGCTAATAACAAAAAAAAAAAAAATCTCAAAGAAGAGTTGACTGGTCATGGTATCGAAAACATTTAGCGTTTGCGAGCAAACAACTACTAACTATTACAATGAATTTGATGAACTTAGAAACTTAACAAATAGATCACGAATAAAAAATGTCAATAGCTTTAACAACATGCAATAAAATTCCACGTTTCTCTTCATTGCAACGATTTTTTTCACTTAAATTTAAAAGTCAAGAATCAAAAGCCTGTTATGTAAGCAGGCTAATAAAGTTAGTTGATTTAATAATAAAAAATGCCAAAGTTGCACCGTGCGCTAATGAGAGGAAGAAATGTTAATTATTTCTAACTTGAGCGTCTCAATTAAGATTCTTTTTGAATTGTTATAGGAAATATTAATTGGGGAAGTTGGTTCAGCAAGTTCAATATTTTTATCAGCTTTTCTTGAATGAAAAGGGTGTAGTCTTTTAAAGTTATTGACCTCTCTGTTTTTAATATCAGAAACAGATGGGAATTTTATTTATAATCGCCATAAATTGCCGACGTAAGTATAAATTGTGTTGATTATTCTGGGTAGGATATGATTTTTTTACCTGAGTGTTTTTCAGTAACTCTATAGTACGGTATAAGTTTCGCCGAGGTACTTAAAGTAATTTACATACTAGAAATAGGACAGTGAATTGCTAAGTGTTATTAAAGTTCCTAATGAGTGTTGAAAGTTCAGATCAGAAAACATTTTACAAAGAAAACAAAATCAATCAACAATATCAATAACGAACTTCTTGGAAAAACAACTGTAACACTAAGAACGGATAGTCTTAATGTACTTAAAAATTAAACTCCTTAAATGGCACTAAGACGGCACGGAAGTGTCCCGGTGTCCCAATTAATTAATCCTGGCTTGGAACACAGCCAGAAGCCTTAGACCGCAGTTTGAGTAAACAGAGACCACTTTGAGGTCATGAATTTTGCACCATCTGTGAGGATACTGCTAGATCTAATTGTAGGAAAGCAAAAATTGTTTCGAAATTCTGATATTAACGTGGCTACAACTGCCGAAGTCACTAAAAGTATTATTTATTTCAAGCGATCCTACAGAAGATTTATTAAAAACAGCTGATATAAATGAAGTTTTATTTAATAAGGCACTAAGAACAAAACCGAAATTCATAAAAGTTCATCAAAATAAACTGAAGACCAAAACAACTGACGAAAATGAAGAACTAATTTTTGCAGCAGCAAAATTTGCAATTTCTGACACGGGAACTTTTCATCAGTACATTGCCGATATTGTTCTCGCGACACAGATGTGCACAAAACGAAATGCATTCATGTATTTTTTCTTTCGCTACGAATCTAGGTCAGACAGCCAGTCCGAAATATTGTTAGCACTAAAAGCATGTTTTTGCCTGTTTTGCTTTTGCTAGTATGAATAGAGATTAGACTTCTACTTGATTCTGCTTTGCAAATACGAGCTTAAAGTCTCGAATAGTGAGACAGTGTTTAAAAGGTAATTTGGTACTGTATTCTTTGGTAGGTAATTAATTAATAGATATAATTTAATTTGATGTCACAAATAAACCCCACCAGACTTTCTATCTCATCTACGTATGTGATGCGCTAAACTAATTTACTTTTTATTCGTTGTACTTTTACGTATTTGCTTTTAATTAAAATTCATGCACAAGCTCATCATTCACAGCAATACATTGCATAATGGACAACAGCATCGCACTTTTCATTCTATCAAGAGCATTAAGGTTTTACGGAGCCACCGCAGGACATCCATCTAACTCCCGCTTAATTCGTTCAATTGTTATGCATTGTGCACTATTCGGCCATCATCTGGCAATGTGCCAGTCGCTCTAATTGGGATCCCAATACTTTGTAGATATTTGTTTGCTTTAATAGATTTATTAGTTTTACGCGTTGATACCCCGTGTGTCGAGTTTGGATTAAAGAAATATATTGGAGAGTTTTTCGCTTGCAAATTGGCATTTTTGCTTTTTCATGTTACAGTGAAAAATGAAACGTTGTTGACCTGCTCTAATTGTTAGAGCCAGATGGAGAATTGGGTTATTGTAGTGCTTGCAATCTGAGAGGCTAACAAACAACTTTTAAATCTTTATCTGAACGCCGTTTTTGATGATTTATTTTATCCTCAACCATATTCACAACTGATTAATAAGATACCCAAGATCAAATAAAGCTGAAGCTATATTATGGATGTTCTTTGGTGAAGTGTATTTGCAGCTTGATTTAATAGTTACCATTTCAACCATTTCACAAAAGCAAACCACGCGAAATAACAAAGGCTGTAAAATCTAAAAAGCGACAATCAGAGATCAGATCTCATTCATTACACGGAGTCACATTAGTGAGTGCAAGCGGATGGCACAGACGACGTCCCCTGATTTATTGGGCCACCTCCTGCCCCTAACGACATGTCGTGATGTACTGCTGATGGCGTTTGCTGCGAGGGGGGAGAGGGCGCGGGGTCAGTAGGTTACGGATGATAGGTTGCTGTCCAGCGTGATGGGTATTATATTGGTGAAGTTAACGTAGAAGGACAGTGATAGTAATGTAAATATAAATAAGATATATTCATGTAATGCACTTGAAAGGACTTGATTTGATTTTTTATACCAATAAAAACAAGAAAATGAAACGGAAGAAGAATGGAAGGAATTAAGAGTTTTATAACAATCTGATTAGAAATGGCATATCTTGTAAGTGTACAAGATATCAATGCAGTTATTAATAACGACGATAAAGATGATAATATAACTAAAAGTTCCCAACTTACACCACAAGAAAAAACGGCAAACGCCGACCGAACAAGACAAAGAGAATTATTAGAAGATGAAGTCAACCGTATTATTGTGGCAGCCAGAGACGTGCCTGATAAATGTACTATGTAATTTACACTTCAAGTTTGTGTCATTGTTTTACATGTTTCAGACTTGGCGTGTGATGGAAATAAATGTGAGACTAAATAATTTATATGGAGGCAGACTATTTATGGAAAACTAACTAGAGATTTGCAATTAGAGCTAGTTTGCATGGGGGGATTGACTTAATTATTATTTTAGGGATACATAATAGGAGTTTATGTAGAAATAATACTAGAACTAGAACTTGTTTTCATTATGAAATTGGTATATGAATTAAAATGTATAAATAAATAAAGGTTAAGTATGTAGAAGAGTCTGAGAAGGTTATAAAGTATCTGATTCTGAATTTCTTTTCGATGTAGCTGTACAGGTAAACTGATTAACAGGTAGACAAAGGTTTATCTTGTTTAAAATAATGGGAATACTAATTTGCTAAGTGTTATCTATGGGACAAATCTATATTCCTAACTACACAATGTATTAATGTGAATTTTATTTTAGGAATACACACTATCTTTTAGGTACTTTGAATAGAGCGATAAGTTTTAAAGTAAAATAAGTTAATTAAAAAGGAGTCTTCTTAATTACAAGAAATTAAGCATAATATTTTTTTTCTGTATAAATAAGATTTTGTTTCAAAAAAATATCTCAAGGACGAGGAGTTTTAAAGATTCTTCCTCCAAAGTAACCAACTATAAAATTCAACCTCACACCTGAAACTTAAAAAATAATGAGTTTCAACTTCTGCCTCGATCTCAAATATTTTCGAATTTTGGGTACATTTTGAATGACTAATAATTTTATTTTTTAGTTCTGAATTTAAAATATTTGAAGTCACGACATTGAGTTAACAAAGGCTACGATTAAAATTAATTATTATGAACTGTGAAATCTTTTCAATTGTATTCTTTGAATCAAAATTTTCTTTGTGCGATATAAAGTCAAAATAAAATACGATTTAGACTATAATATACCTTCAATTGAAGCTAACAATAGACAATATCAATAGGTATTATAAATGTATTTTTTGTATAAAATGAATTTCAAAGATCTCGAGAGCCACATTTTCCATATAATTTGAACTTGAAAGATCTGATCACTTTTCGAGGTTTCACAGAAAGCTGATGTTAGAATTTATCATTCCCAGCAAGTTTCTTTTCAGTAATTTTACCAAAGCCATTTCTACAAATGATTCTACGAAATATAGATAAAAGGTAAAGAAAATACAATTTAAAAGTGGAAATCCTGACATTGTTTCCAAATATACTCTTCCAAGTTTATTCAGAAAACAATGATTACAAATACAGTCGCAAAGTTTAATAAAGTTTCAGTAATTCTAGACTCTGTTACAGGAATTTGATATTGAAGAGAAATGTTAGAAGCTTTTGATGATGTATAACCAAATTTAGATTTAGACGACAATGTAGCTCAAACACGTGTAAATGTAAATAGTCACTTTAAAGAGCATGATTTCATTCCATTTCGCAACGAGTTAACGCAATCTACCCACAATCCAGCAGAAGCTTAGAACATTAAACCTATCGGAGACGCCTTTGCCGTTGGATCTTAGAGGAAGACCGTGAAGAGCGCCGCTCATACATACACGACGACTAATGAAATGAAATGAAATGAAATGAAATGAAATGAAATGAAATTGTTTATTTTGCAAGTTGGACATTACATCACTTTTACACGTCATTTTAAGAACGCTGAGGCCGGCATTTCCTAACTGACTGATCCCTGAGAAGAAACGCCGAAACAAACTCAAGGGTCATAGTCTCTTTTAAAGTCCAAACATGTTATAAATGAAATAATTATGTGTGAGTGTCACCATGTACGCGGTCTGGAATGGCCTTTTGAGGAAAGAGCCACATCAGGCTGGAGCTGACCAGTCCCAACAGACGGCACGCATGCATCAGTCGTCGTGTAGCTCAACCATATCTTAGGGAGCTCAACGACCTGTCACACGACGATACCAGATCTGCAGAACATTTGCGTAGGCCAATCAAAAATACTCAAACCCGCCAGACAGTATTTATGTTATAAGAATATATAATGTTGCTCGCATACACGATACTCACATTCACAATAATAATAATAAATTAAAAAAAAATACAATTATAACATATAAATGTCAATAAAAAGAATGTCATTAATAAAATGTTATCTGATGATAATAATATTTAAATGTCAAAAGTAACAATACACAGGCATTTAAAAAGATATCACTCACTAAGCGAGCAGCTCATTCCCAAGCTTCTTTATCATTTAAATAATCAGATATTTTGTAATATCCTTTTTTCAAAAGTTTGGATTTTATATGATTTTTAAATTTCCTGATAGGTAAGTCACGAACCGCTTTGGGAAGTTTATTGTAAAAGCGTATACATTGACCCATGAACGAGTTGCTTACTCTGTGGAGGCGAGTAGCATGTACAGCAAGATTATGTTTATTCCTAGTATTTATGCTATGAACATCAGACATTTGAACAAAGTTAGAAATGTTTTTACGAACGTACATTAAATTTTCAAAAATATATTGAGAGGCAACAGTCAGAATGTTTATTTCTTTGAATTTCTCTCTGAGAGAAACTTTTGGACCCAGATTGTAAATGGCTCGAACAGCTCTTTTCTGTAAAATAAATATAGTTTCAACATCCGCACAGTTTCCCCAAAGGAGAATCCCATACGTCATTGAACTATGAAAGTAACTAAAATAAACTATTCTGGCTGTGTCCACATCGGTGATAAGTCGGATCTTTTTAATAGCATAGGCGGCTGAACTAAGCTTTCCTGACAATTTAACTATATGTGGGCCCCATTGGAGTTTGGAATCAACGGTCAAACCAAGAAATACCGTTGACTCAACAGGCTTCAACTCTACTCCATTTAGTTGTACATTGGTGTGTAACTGCCTTACGTTAGGCGTTGAGAATTTAATTAACTTCGTTTTAGATTCATTTAAAAGAAGATTATTGACATTAAACCAATGAACAACCTTTGAGAGTGCATTGTTAACTTCGTCAAAATTGTCGAGTTGGCGCTTGATTTTAAAAACAAGTGAAGTATCATCGGCAAACAACACAATCTTGTGATTATCCCCTACGTGATAAGGGAGGTCATTAATATAAATAAGAAACAAAAAAGGGCCTAGAATTGAACCCTGTGGAACCCCCATGGTGACCGTAGATCCAGAAGACCTCTTACCATTGACATCCACCCTCTGAATTCTATTATGCAAATAAGAAGTCAGAAGGTCAAGAGCCTTGTTTTTGATACCATAGTGGTGAAGTTTCCTGATGAGTATATCATGGTGCACGCAATCAAAAGCCTTGGACAAGTCGCAGAAAATACCGAGCGCATCCTGCGAATCCTCCCAGGCCTCGAATATATTTTTAAGCAATTCCACGCCCGCATCCGTAGTAGAACGACCCTTGGTAAATCCGAATTGTTTAGTGTGCAACAAGTTGTTTCTATTAAAATGGCTCAACAATTGACGTAATATTAACTTCTCAAAAATTTTACTCAAAGTGGGTAAAATTGAAATTGGCCGAAAATTTGATGGATCGGTTGTACTACCAGATTTAAACAATGGAATTACTTTACTAAGTTTCATCAAGTCAGGAAAAACACCTGATGCAACACAAGAGTTGAACACAGTTGCTAAATAAGGTGAAATTATTTCAATTACCGATGAGATTATCTGAACTGACAATCCCCAAAGGTCAGCAGTCTTTTTTACATCGAGATCTTTATACGCTTGAATAATATCCTTAGAGCTGACAACCGTGAATTCAAAACCTTTGTCACATTCCGCAACACAATTTTTTAATATTGTAAGAGCCGAACTGGAAGATGCCATCAGAGTTCTGGTTGTTAAAATAGGGATATTGGTGAAAAAATTTTCAAACTCAGATGCCACCTCCGAGTCTGACTTAATGTCTACATTGTTTATTTTTAAGTGAAAGTCTCGATTCCGTACAGTGGATCGGCCTATTTCTGAATTAATTATATTCCAGGTGGTTTTTATTTTATTTCCAGAAGCTTTTATTTTCTGTTTTATGTGTACTGATTTTGCGGAGGTACAGGCTCGTTTAAATATTTTTGAATAGTTTTTAACGTACTGTTTAAATGTTTCATCTTGATTGAATGATCTTTCATAGTATAATTCAAACAACTTCTGTCTACTTTTGTGAATACCCGGCGTTGCCCAATCACTAAATGTTGCCTGATCACAAACAGATATGGTCTTAGTAGTAAAAACTTTTTTAAATTCACAATTAATTAAGTTGAATAAAAGGCTGTAAGCTTGATCAGGATTATCATGATAGGGCAAAATAATATCGACGTTCATGGGTTCAAGTTCAAACTTGTATTTGTCAATTTTGTCGGGTCCAAGAGTAACGGTGTGATCACAAATGTACGAATGGGCTATCACTATTTATTGCCTTGCCTCACCACTCGCGTAATTCTCGTATTTTCGCATAGAGATCGGTGGTAGTGGCGCATGGCGTCTCCAGTTCGTTAGTCTCTAAGTACGTAGGTGTTACAGCCCAGAATTATTACAACAGCAACCGCAGATTATATAGTGATGTTTAATTCGGTTCTAAAACGGGTTTTAGTTCATTTGCTTCGTGTACAAAACACATTACTTCAGTTTCAACCGACGGATCGAGCGTGCAATAATTATGCGGTTTAAGCGGTGGATTTAACTTCGTTGTGGTTGTGTGGGTAGACGGGCGAGAACAGTATTCCATACTTATCTTGAATTAAGATCAGAAATGCTGTTGGAAGATTTAGAAAAGACTGCAGGCATAAGTACAAAGGAATTTGAAACAACTTATAAGTCAGTTATTGAGGTAAACCCTAATCTATAGGCTAGGTATATAGACTTGTTAGATTTTAGCTGGTTTTAAATAATCGTGATGGTTCATATGAAATCTTTGTAAATTATTATCGTACTAGCCATTTTCCCGCGGTTTCACCCGCGTCCCGTAGGAGCTACTGCCCGCACCGGGATTAAATATAGCCTATGTTACTCGCAGATAATATAGCTTTCTAATGGTGAAAGAATATTTAAAATCGGTCCCGTAGTTTTTGAGTTTATCCATTACAACCAAATAAACAAACAAACAAAGTTTTCCTCTTTATAATATTAGTATAGATTAAGCGCTACATTATTATATAACCTTTATTAGTACATAGTTCTATGTCGGTAGGTACATATAAGAATACTGTTTTTCATTTGGTTAGTTATTTCAGGTTAATTGTCGTTCTATGGCGATTTGGCAAAAGGTACAGATCGTTATGTTACTGTAGCCTTGAGCATAATCATACCTCTAATAAATCATCTGAAAACTTAATAAAATCCGGCGCCAAAAAACAACACCTACCACCCAAAAAACCGCACCATTTTTCAAACCCCCCAAAGACAAATCCGAACAATTTAAATTCTCATTTACAATACGTCACTTAGTCGCTCGTCTGCACCTTGAAAACTTGCAGTAGAAAGTGAACTGGCCAGCGACGCTCGAAGACAAATGACGTCTACAACGGAGGAACTATTAATCACAATTAGGTATGACCACGCCATGTAGTCGCCCGTTTGCAACTTTGTCGTATTACTTTATGAAGTGTTAATTTTGGAGTAAATAAATGTGAGTCTCGCTGTTTGGCTGGTAATTAAGTTGAGACTGCAGTAATATTATAGTTTAATAAGCTGACGTAAGATGGTAATGGAATATTGTGTTTAAAGGGAATAATAGCATTTGTAGATGTTGAGGTGATGGATGAGCTAATGAGTTTGAAAATGATATCAATGTATTCTATTTCAGATTACAGTTCATTCCTGGACTACGCTTTGAATTATCTACATGAAAAACTGATTTAGAGAGCTAATTTAAGATTGTTAACCAAACTACAATACTAGGCCGAGTTCTATAAATTCTAATTACCATGACATCTTTAATTCATTTTGTTTGAAATTATTTGAGAATTTTATCTGAAGTGTCTTCACTTATTAACGATATCGATGCTAATCAGATAAATTATATCATTTCACAAACGATTAAACGACCAACTTCGATAAGATATTTAAGCAAACATTATCGGTGGCATTAATTTACAAAGTGGTCCAAGTAAATTGAACTTTATTGCTGTAGTATTAGACTCTAATTTTAAATGTAGGGATAACAGAATTAAACGCGTTGATGATAAATACATAATTTGTGATTGGAATTCTTTCAGTTGACTTCTAATGTGAATAGGTAGGAATTAAAAATGATTTTAAAACTAATTTTATTTAGTGTTTTAGCTATAATAGTAAGTGCAGAAAAAGTGAGATATGATAACTACGCGTTGTACAAAGTGAATCCTGAAACTGAGGAACAATTGAAGTTCTTAAAGGACTTGTATGAGAAAAATGAAGAATATGACTTCTGGAAGGCCCCTAGTCATGTCGGAGAATATGTGAGCTTAGTTTCTCCACCAGAATTGAAAGAAGAGCTAGAACATTCTTTGAAGAAACGCAGCATATACTCTGAGATCACATTAAACAATTTACAAGAGTAAGTACAATTGTGCGTATAATAAGTTATCGCTGCATTGTTTTTCTGTTCTATTGATGTACCTACTAGCTAAAGCTGAATCCGGTTAGACTAGAGAAGTCGACCCCAACATAATTGGGAAAAGGCTCGGAGGATGATGGATGATGATCATGTACCTACTAGCTATTCATCGTGGTTGCAGTCGCTTCCTGAGAGAGCTTTTGCCTTCACCCGGATAAAAAGTAGCATATGTTTTTTCCGAGGTTCAATACTATCTGTGTTTGAAATTTCATTTAAATCAATGAAGAAGTTTAAGCGTGAAAACCTGACAGGCAGGCAGGGATAGCATTAACAATATCAGTGTTTTCACTTTATTAAGTAAGCTTATTGAAAATTATGATGAACTTGTTATTTTCAGATCTACTTACTTATAAATAATATTCACATTTCCAATTATAAAGTTTTGGCACTTTGACATCTTATGAAACTAAAAAAATCGAGTTTTTAAATCATGTAAACAGATTTTCATAATTCAATTTGTTTGTTGAAAACAAGCTATGTGTCCTCTTGAATACATTTAGTTTTTTAGTAACGACCGAGTATAACTTTATTATGAGTTTCTTATCAATATTTTCAGAGCGTTTGGTGCCCAACTGTACAGCAGAAGAAAGCGTGATACTAAAGAAGGATTGTACTGGACCAACTACCAGACAATTGAAGAAATCTATGGATGGTTCTCCGATTTAGAAAGGAACAATAGTAATATTGTCAGTGTTGTCACTATTGGACAGACTCATGAAGGTATTTTTTTATGAGTTCGTAAAGTTTGGCAGCCAGCTTTATGCCTACAGGCTCATCTGCTTACACCCATATAATAAAGTTACCTGACCCCCATTGCTCTACTGATGTATAAGCTATGTTACTGTTAAGTTTCATCGATTTCTATTCAGCCGTTTTGTCTGTGAAAAATGAATAAACCTATTCAGACGACCAAAAACTTTCGCCTCTATAATGTAAATGCTATAGTACATTGCCATAGTCTTGTGTTATTATTACTAACTAACTTCCCTCGCGACTTCGCCCGCATGGTTTGTTGCTAAAAAGTAGCCTATGTGTTAATCCAGGGTATCACCTATCTACATACCAAATTCCAACCAAATCGATCCAGCCGTTTTTGCCTGAAAAAATAACAAACATACATCAATATATTCTCACAAACTTTCACATTTATAATATTAATAGGATTAGAAACCAGTTTTATCGTTCTATTTTCCTTATTCGTGAAAATATTGTGAAGAACTATGGAAAGCAAGCATGCAAAATATCTCAATGTCGCATTAAGGAAGAAAGAAGTGATTTACCATACATGTTATTTTTCAGGTAGAAACATCACCGGAATCAAAATTTCCCGCGGCTCTGGTGACCGAGTTTTCTTCTTGCAAGCCGGTGAGCTTGGCGCTGATTGGCTCTCTCCCGTCATCTTGACTTACATTGCCAACGAGCTGATCTTCAGCAATGACCCTGAGATTAAAGCTGCAGCCGAAGACTTTACTTGGTACATCTTTCCGCTCACCAATCCTGATGGCTTCCAATTCTCTCAAGATTCGGTAGGTTTTATTTGGTTGGTTGTTTTGCAGTATCTTCTAACCAGCTTTCCTTAAAATATGACAATTGAAACAAGGACAATGGGTACTATTGCCTACACTTTTACTAAGATTTGTTATGAACTAGATTTCGTCAGCGTTCCAAGGGGACTCAATTTCATAAAAAGGTGAAAATGAGTTTTTGCCGAACTTTAACGCTTAAAAATTTTTAAACAGCACTGTTTAAATTCGGCATATTAATTAATATAATTAACTTTTTGTTACTCATTGTTATAGGTAAGGCTTTGGATGAAAAACAGAAGACCAATCAGTACTGGCGTCATTGGAGTAGATTTGTCTAAAAACTGGAATTCTCAATGGGGAGGTAAGACATAAAATTCACAACATTAATGGTATATTCAATTTGATTCTAGGTTGAAGAACTACATCATGAAGAAAAATAGAATAGAACATACTCCAAAAGCAGTTTGCCATATAAAATCTTGCGGTTCAATAAGGTGTTTTTTTTCTATACTTGTAAGATCTCTGTTATTTATTTTGTTTTCAGTGAGCGGTGGCAGTCACTCACCTTCAGCCTCCAACTTCATTGGTGAAGGACCGTTTTCTGAACCAGAGACCAGACAGTTATCCAATTTCATTGATAGTGTCAGTTCGAAGCTTACTGCTTTTCTATCATTCCGGTCTTTTGGGCAACGGTTCCTAATCCCTTTTGCGCACTCTAATGATCCGATTTATAACTATAATGAAATGGTGAGTTTTCTGTATTATTTGTATGTTATCTTTAACATACATACCTATGTATGTATTCATAACTCTATGTAACTGCCTCAAAGGCCCTGCCCATAACAAATATTGTTGCATCCATTCATATTTAACTACGAGTCATACTTTATTCGATCAGGTTGTAGTTTTTAACTATTTTATCGTCTTTTACAGGTAACTATCGGCAGAAGAGCAATGGGCTCGTTGGCAGTTCGCTACAACACACAATATCTTGTCGGAACCTCAAGAGCCGTGCATGGTAAGATAATAATTATATTAACTATCCCTTCCGTTTCCAGACAAAACAATATGAAATCTTACAAAAACACAACTTCTGTAAGGTAGTTTAGATTGATCTAATTGACCTCGTGCAGAGTTGGCAATTTTATCATGAGTCTTCCTTGAGTTTTCATTCATTGCACATTTCAGAAAGGCCTAGGTCTAGATTTCATCCACAATCAATAGCACTCACTGAATCCTTAGCTCAAAGTCATTTCTCCTACCCATCTTCCCTCTTTTCTTCTTCTTTACTCAAGTCCTCTACTTTTCTCACAGATGGTGCAACAGGATCCATAACAGACTGGGTGAAATACCGCTACAGGCCGCGCATTGCTGCTACCTACATGCTCAGGGATACCGGCAACTTTGGTTTCTCCTTGCCTGTCAACCAGATCACGCCTACTGCTGAAGAGACCCTGGACTCTCTCCTAGCTATCATTAGGGAAGCAAAATTCATTAATGTTCTGTAAATGTGGTTTGTTGTTAATAAAATCTGTTTTTATGATATTCTTTTGTTCTTCTTTTAAATCTTAAAATAGCAACGGGATATATTTGGCACATATCTTCTTCTTTTGTTTATTTAATTCCCAGTTTCACTCACGACACAGTAAATAGTTTTTCTTTAAACAACTGCGTACTTCGAATATTGATGATAAAAATTGATGTCTAGGTATCATGTACAGAAAACTGATGTCTAGGTATGTTGTTGGTGAACTTGGGCTTTGGAGATTGTACTTACCTGTTTGAGAAAACCAAACATTCTACATAGACTATATCAATATTGAATTCCCAAAAACAAACTTGTTGAAATATATAGCGTAATTGGTTATCAAATTGACCGCAATATAAAGCTAGTTAAAAGATCTCGCAATAAAGATATATTAAGATAAGGTAAACGAGCTAATACATTTATGGGGAATTTTGTTTTCTTTGGCTGCTGTGAACTGTTCATAGAACATGATTCCTGAGGTTTTCCAGATTTGCTGTATTGTTCAAAAGTGTCCCTGGATTGCAAGGGCAAAATAATGAAATGCCATTGAGTCAGTACAAATCTGTTAATCTCTCCCGCAGGACCCAAGACTAGAAGAATCATTTAATAGAATTTAAACTATGTAGTCCTTCTAATTTCAAAATAGATACAGTATTCAGTGGCTAAGCAAGTCTGAGATTCATATCAGATACCTACATTACGATCTAATAAAATTTATGATCCCTTACTTTATCTACATATTAGATACTAATATCACACTCATAAAATTTTACTACCATTATAATGCTTAACAACATCATATAGCTTTACTGTCTAACTCCATATTTTACTTATTTAGATACAGTTGCTGGTCCGGTGGACATCCAAAAATGTTGTTAAAAATTATTCCCATAATTTCAATTTTAATATTAAGAGTAGCTAGTGAACCTTTCCGATTTGATAATTATACTTTATACAAAGTTCTACCGAAGAATTTGGAAGAAATTAAATTACTTGAAGATTTGCACAATTCTGGAGCTGATTTTGATTTTTGGGATGATCCAGTGCCGACTGCTGATTATATCAACGTTTTGTCTAAGCCTGAATTAAAGAATGATCTTGAAGGATTTTTGGCAGCGCAAGGAATTGATTTCGTAATTACTCTGCCAAACATTCAGGAGTAAGTACAGAGTTTTATATTCTTGTTTTTTGAAGCGAAACAGTGAGTGATTAATAAAAATGTACGAAACAATACGGTTAGTTTGACAATGTTTGTACAGAATTTGCATTAAATTAAGTTACAGCGGGTGGCCATGTCACGTACCTATGTATATTGAACTAGGTTTTTTATTCCAATAAAAAAAATATTTGAGCCGCACGGGTCTAGAATCCGTTACACAATTGCCGACTGCTTTATTCTATTTGTAAAATTTTTATATTCTCTTTGTGCGTAAGTCAGACTCATTAGTTTAAATAAGGAAAAAAATAAATTCGGTTTCATAATTTGCAAGTCATTCAAATATTTAATCGATATTATACTACTCCTTGAGACTGACAATCGCCCTAAATTCTTGCGAAGGTCAGACAATTATGATATCAATCTGATTACACACTTCAATGACTACACCAAAAACCACCGATCTTTCCAGATTAATAGACAAAGAAAAGAAGAAACGTTACACAAGGAGCAATGTCAAAACCATGGAATGGGATGATTATTATACTTTAGAAGACATATACGATTGGCTTGATGATCTCGCTAAAGCATTTCCTGACGTAGTTTCAACTATAGTCGGTGGAACATCCCATGAAGGCCGTATTATCAAAGGAGTTAAGATTTCCCATGGGCCTGGTCGTAGAGCCGTTTTTATAGAAAGTGGTATCCATGCTAGGGAATGGATTGCACCAGCTACAGCTAATTATGTGATTAATCAGCTTCTGTATAGCAATGATGAGGAAACTAAGGCAGCTGCGCGTGAGTTTGATTGGTATATCTTTCCTGTGACCAATCCTGATGGTTATATTTGGACGCATGTTGGAGTAAGTATTATTATTCATATTTTTTTATACAAGCTAGCCTAGAGCGCATTGCATGTGTTTGACATATGAGTTTCATGTTAGGTCTACCAAAATGGTATCCATCAATTTTGACAATGGTTAGCTACGCACTCAAAGTTTCGCTGTAGGGCAAAAATATTAATATAACATATTTTTGATTAGAGTACTTACGCAGATTTTATTTTTAGAAATATTAGCACCTAAATTATAGCACATAGGTTTTCTCAATATTGTGCAATATTTTTACAATAATGGAAGTTTTAATAATTTTCAGTACAGGCTATGGCGTAAGAACAGACGTAAATTCGGTGACGAATATGGAGTGGACCTCAACAGAAACTGGAATGATAATTGGTTAGGTGAGTATTTTTCTTTAATGATTTAATAAAATTGAAGAAAAAGTTTAGTATCCAAGAAATAAATAAATTTAACGACCTACTTCGAACAAATAATAAAATTCTTTACTTTAAGAGCTCTGCCTCATTAGGACGCCAATGGCGACGTCGCCGGCTACGTTTCCAAGCAGCTAATATTGAAATGTAATGGTACCTAGCTCACTTGGCGACGGTTTGGCAACGTCACCAAATTGGAAGCGTGGCCACGAGCTACGGTTCTCTACGTGGCTTCTGGATACTCTGGCAGTTTGGCGACGATGCCATGGTTGCCACTATAATGTACACGGTACAGTGCACCTCACTCAATCAGTCGCCAGTCAGCGTGCGATTTCTTCAGCGACGACGTAAACAATTGACTGTCGAGACGCCATGGCCACTCGACTTGGCGACCGCCGGATGCTAGAAGTTGGCAGACCTGCGCCGCTTTCGACGACGCCACGGCGTCTTAATGAGGCAGAGCTCTAAAACTCATAAACATAATAATCAAATATTTAGTTCTTATCCAGTGTCAAAATAGCTATCGACACTTACGTGCGAATAACTGTTCAAAAAATATAAAAAAGATAGATGCTAGCCATATGCAGTTTAGGCTGACACGAACAATGTTCGCGTCGATCTTACACTTTTCGCCGTAACGAAACCATAGCGACTTCTAACTCGATGCCAACGCCACCTATCGAAGCTACGATCAAACTTGCGTGCCTTAGAAATTGGTTGAATAAATTATTTGTTTTATTTTTAGGTTTAATAGTTGTGTTTTTTTGTATTGTGGAAAAAATATTTGCTCATTCTTTTTATACCTATGTTTTTACTTCAGAAAATTGAAAGTTAGATGTTAGGTGATGATGCATGACTAAGACTTAGGTGCTACGCATTACAAAGAAAAAATATTACAAAGATAATGTTATTTTTAGGGTTCCGTACCGAAAGGGTAAAACGGGACCCTATTGTTTTCGCTCCTCTGTCCGTCTGTCCGTCTGTCACCAGGCTGTATCTCATGAACCGTGGTAGTTACAGAGCTGAAATTTTCACAGATGATGTATTTTTGTTGCCGCTGAAACAACAATCTTGTAATTATATAGGTCTAACTGCATTTTTTGTTCTTATAAATTAATGTTATTTTTTAACCATAACCCTATATTTCTTTGATCTGAGACCATAACATTATTTTTTTCTTTTTATAGTGATAGGAGCCAGCTCAAATCCTGCCAGCAATACTTACGCCGGTCCTGGTCCATTTTCTGAAATGGAAACCAGAACTTTGGCCACATACATAGCCAATATGGCCGATAAAATAGACCTGTATTTATCTTTCCACTCTTCGGGACAAATTCTTTTGCTGCCTTTCGGTAACACTACTGAACCGTTGGCTAATTATTATGATGCTGTAAGTAGAGAACTTATATATTTTGTAACCTAGAATAGGTTTACTTTATTTTACTTCATTTCATCGTCAGCTACAGTATCTATACCTTTTTCTTTTTTTTAACGACGTCAAAAATCATCAAATGACCCCTCCCGCTGTGGGTTAGCAGCGGTGAGGGAGTGTTAGACTCTTATGGCCTTACTACAAAAACTTAACCACCTGTTTTACACTTGTCTAAAAAAATTGTGGCTGCAAAATGAACCATGTGTCAACGTCATAATTTGACATTTTTTTAGACAAGTCTTAAACTGACGTTTAAAAGTTTTTGTGGTAAGACGGTTACTGACTAAAAACCGTCGTGTTCCGTCGTAGGCCTTCTATCTACCAGGGCCGCGGTAACTCTTTCGAACAATCCTGCATCAGTGTTTATACCTTGAAATAACAATGGGTATTTATGGGTATTTACATAATAGGTTCATACAAGGTTTTCTAAATGTATTATTTTCTATCGTAATTACTAAGCTTCATTTTAGAGACTTATATTTTAAAATCTGGCTATGGATACTGCATTTTGTCAAATGTGTGTTGGTTTTCCAAAGTATATTTAAAGATCTGGATAATGTATTGCAATCTATTTTTTTAGAGTCTAAACTAATATCCAACCAGCCAGTTATTTACACTGTTTGACACACAAATGAGATACCATTTGAAAATCCAGGTTACATTGATACACTCTATGGATATATTCTTGAATACAGAATCAGTTACAAATTGCATGCTGATTCTCAGAAATATATCTGAAATGGCAATATCGTGTGACAATGGAATATCTGTATTTTGTGGAAATGTGATCAATATAGTAATCTTCTTCTTCCTCCGAGCCTTTTTCCCAACTATGTTGAGGTCGGCTTCCAGTCTAACCGGATGCAGCTGAGTACCAGTGCTTTACAAGGAGCGACTGCCTATCTGACCTCCTCAACCCAGTTACCCGGGCAACATATTTTTTTTAGAGTCTAAGCTAATATTATTGTAACCAGCCAGTTATTAACACTGTTTGGCACACAAATGAGATACCATTTGAAAATCCAGGTTACATTGATACGCTCTATGGATATATTCTTGAATACAGAATCAGTTCCAATTGCATGCTGATTCTCAGAAATATATCTGAAATGGCAATATCGTGTGACAATGGAATATCTGTATTTTGTGGAAATGTGATCAATATAGTAATACATTTTACTATTATATAAAGTGGTGTTGTTTCAGTAGGTACTGGAGACATAATTATGTCTGATGAGATGAATTTTAATTTTAATTCCTAACTAATTGTCTCCTACGGTTTTACCCGGATAAAAAGTAGTATATGTCTTTTATCAGGTTTTAGGCTATCTACGTACCAATTCCGTTTGAGTGGGTTACATTGTTTTGGCGTATACAACGTATAGACAGAGTAATTAATTGTACAAATTCAGAGTAAACAATAGTTTCAAGATAACTGACGATTATGTTGACGGTGCACTTTGGCCTTTTTAACACTAATTTGATGTTTCAGATGAAGATTGGTAGACGAGCTTTAGGAGCATTGGCGTTCAGGCATGGAACCCAGTACACTGTCGGCAATATTGCTGAAGCTATTTGTAAGTAATACCTATAATATATCAAAGGTACATAGTGACTACAAAAAAAGTCGTGGTGGCCTAAGGGGCAAGGAACCAACCTCTTAAGTATGAGGGCGCGGGTTCGATTCCAGGTCAGGCAAGTAGCATTGCAACTTTTCTAAGTTTGTACTTTCTGAGTATATCTTAGACACTGATGACTGTGTGGCTCGTTAAACTGTATATAAAAAAATAATTTGGGGGAAAAAAATATTTTAGGGGACTCCCATACAACAAACGTGATTTTTTTGCTAATTTTCTAAATAATGGTACGGAACCGTCTTCGTGCACTATTCAGACTCGCACTTGGCCGGTTTTTTGACATGATCTTAACATACTTAAAAGACTTACCACCTTTACAGACTTCGCAGCAGGAACAAGCATAGACTGGGTTAAGGAACGTTTGAAAGTACCTCTAACATACTGCTATGAGCTTCGAGACCGAGGCGTCTACGGCCATCTACTCCCACCAGACCAGATCTTACCAACTGGAGAAGAAACCATGGATTCTATCATCGAGATGGTGTGGCAAGCCAAGAGATTTGGTTACATGAAAGCTAGTAATGCCACTGCTATGAAAATTTCTGTTCTACTTTATTTGGCTGTTATTGTGAAATTGTTCTTTTAGTTGGGATTTTAAGGCCATCATTTCCCTGTCCATATCTTGATTTCCTATTTGGGGTTAGCACAGCATGTATAAAAATGACAGGAATTAATTTGTGTGGAATCTGATGGATACTTTGTTTTTTTATGTCGTGTTGTCTTAATTAAAATATTGTTATGTGATTTTTGATTTGTTTATTAAACAAAAAGTCAAAAGACAATACTTATTGGATATCTGTTTAAAACGTAGCTCATTTTATCCTGCACGGTGGTTAGGATTATTTAAAATTTATAGGAACAGATACTTTCATCGTCAGATTTCTGGTTATAATAATCATCTGATATTATGAGTTTATTTCCTATAGCTTCGTTAGTAAGCTAGCAAACTAAAAATAAAAATAGGACATTTGTTTAATTAGCACCACAAAGATTGGAACCTCTATATACAAGAATAATTTCACGTGTCTGTCCTTATTTTACCGACTTCACAGTATTTACACCGGCCGCGATAAAAGATGGGTCACTTACCCAATAAATAACTCAAAACATGAAATAACCTATTATTCTGTGTGTTATTTCGAATATAACATGTGACTATGGATTTTATTACCTTTATTTTATGGATGCTATAAAACAGTCCGATGTTATATCGCCTTCAAAAGATATCATGTCTGGAGATTATGAAAATTGTGATAATCGGAATTGTACCGATTTTAATTCCAGTCATATTAATGAAAATTTGCATGTTTACTTGTATGTTTACATGTATCTGGAACTACTAGCAAGACTCGTTTGAAAGATCGTAGAAGATAAGTAAATTAATAATCAATGAACTGCTTCTCATAATATGCAGGTATTTCTCATACCCATAGTCAAAATTGCAAAAGCAATTGATGTTAATTTCAAAAGTCTAGATGATGAAGATACTAACAATGGAATTTCACTAGAAAGGTTCAAAATCAAATGGTAAATATACTTGAAGTTGACATAGTTGTGGAGTATCACTAACCCCATTATGATATTATGACGTTTAAGGTAGACAGGTATGCATTGCAATCATTATTGAGTATCTAATAAATAATAATTGGGAAAGATAATTTTGATATCTATATTGCTATCAACAATGGATTTATGTACAAGATCGAAGAATTATATGCGGTATTTCGATATCGACTTTTCAAATAGTGTTATAAACGTTTTTATCTTATTGAGCGTTAATTCACGTTTACTTGATAAGTTATTATTTATTAGTGCGGTCTACTCTAAAACAAACAATTCTTCTTCTTCTTCTTCGTCGTTATCACTCTTGACAGAGTGGTCGTGGTCAAACAAACAATTGGAGGTCTCGAATTTGACACATTATTTTTTTTCAAAAATGTTGAAGTTACTATTTTTATGTTTAGTTTTAACTTTACCGAGTACTTTTAGTGACAAAATTCGTTTTGATAACTACACCTTGTACAGAGTTTTTCCAAAAAATGAGAATCAAGTTCAGCTACTTCGAGGTTTGCAGGACAGTGATCCTAGGTTCGATTTCTGGACAGAACCTAGTGCTTTGGTCAATAATGTAGATGTTTTGTCCAGTCCTGAACATAAAAGTGAATTTGAAAGTCTATTAAAGGCTTACAATGTGGAGTTTGTTATATCTAATCCCAATATTCAAGAGTAAGTATGACGGATGATCAGTATTTCTATGTATTTACAAATATTATATCTTAAACTAAAATATTTAAATTAATCAACAATAATTTAGCAGTTGAGCCAATCTCGAAGCTAATTTGGTCTCTCATTTTTCTAGAGCAATAAACAGAGAACCAGTCAAAACTTACACCAAAAGAAACCTCAGAAGCATGACATGGAATTCCTACTACGACTTAGATGACATTAATAACTGGATTGATGATCTAGCTAGATCCTACCCAAGTATAGTAACCATTCTAAACGGTGGTACGACTTACGAAGGCCGTCAAATCAAAGGATTGAAAATATCCCATGGTGAAGGTAGGAGAATCATCTTCTTGGAAGGAGGAATCCACTCAAGGGAATGGATATCACCAGCTACCGTTAACTTTATCACCAATGAGCTACTTACTAGTAATGATGAAGAAACAATTGCTGCAGCTAGAGATTTTGATTGGTATATCTTCCCAGTGACAAATCCTGATGGTTATATTTGGACTCATACAGTGGTAAAATATTTTGGCCTTCTAGATACTGGAGATGATTTTATTTGATTTGTGTGTTGATGGTGTTTGTTCATTTTCAGAATAGGATGTGGCGCAAAAATAGAAGACCGGTTGGCAACCATGTCGGTATCGATTTGAACAGAAACTGGAACAATAACTGGCTCGGTAGGTAAAAATATTTGAACCTCATCATTACCAGCCTTTTGTTCTCAATCTGATTTGAAGTAGTAAAGCTATTTATTTATAATATTAATATTATCGTGCTTTATCTTCTCTTTCAGTTGTTGGTGCAAGCAGTAATCCAGCTCTAGATACCTATGCAGGTCTTGGACCATTCTCAGAACCGGAAACCAGATCCCTATCAACGTTCATAGAATCTATTGGAGACAAAATTGACATGTACCTGTCTTTCCACTCGTACAGTCAGCTGTTGCTGTTGCCTTTTGGAAATACGACTGAGCCTTTGGCAAACTATGAAGATGCTGTAAGTTGGATTTGATAATAACCATCAAAGTTGTTAGTCACAGCTACATACATCAGATCGTGATGATGATGATGAAGATTCATCATCTGTCTAGGCTTTTCCCGACTGTTGAGGTCGGCTTCCAGTTTACACGAATGCAGCTGAGTACCAGTGTATTACAGGGAGCGACTGCCTATCTGACCTCCTCAGCCCAGTTACCCGGGCAGTCCAACCTGTAGGTAAAACTGGTTATTAGACTTACTGCCAAAAATGTTCATATGACAGTCGGCATCTACAGTTTATCGCGCTATACGAAACATGGAAGAACTCGTTATGTCGTGTCGTGATGATGATGATTATTTGTTTAAATGGGGAAACGTTGAACGGTTTCCTATACCTAATCCATATTATGGAATTTTGGACATAATACGATAATAATGACAAATTATAGTATTTGGTTTAATCAGGCGCCTGAAGATTGGCGTTATCTTGATGTACTGGTTTTACCTATATGCAATTCAAATATTGGATTTTTACGTAATCACGTGATGGAAAATATGTTAAATAATCGTTAATTCCAATTTATATTGATACTAGCCGTTTTCCCGCGGTTTCACTCGCGTCCCGTGGGAGCTACTGCCCGCACCGGGATAAAATATAGCCTATGTTACTCGCAGATAATATAGCTTTCTAATGGTGAAAGAATATTTAAAATCGGTCCAGTAGTTTTTGAGTTTATCCATTACAACCAAACAAACAAACAAACAAAGTTTTCCTCTTTATAATATTAGTATAGATTAACTTTTCCCATGAATTCCACAACCATTGGAGGAGATTTATGACATTCAGTGCTGTAGTTGATGAGGATATTGCAAACAGACAGACAGTCACTGATAGTGCTAAATTTGTTTGACACTTTTTTTCAGATGAAGATTGGTAGGCGTGCTATGGGTGCTTTGTCGGTCAGATATGGTACTAGATATGTTACTGGAAATATCGCTGAAGCTATCTGTAAGTATTCCAACAGGATTTTGAGTAAGTCTATCAATTATCATTTTGGTACTTATCAAATAATATTTATAACGAAACAACAGTAAACAGTTTAACAAAAGTGAAGAGTATGTCTATTTGAATAAACTCGCTTCTCTGAAACTACCTACTGGTCCAGTTTAACAAATGATTTCAGTATTAGATAACTCATCTGTCAAGGAATTCTAGACTCCGTCTTTTCAACAATTACTTTCTGGGTGTCGGCAAAATCACGGGTAACAGCTAGTGTTGAAGGTACTAACAGCCTTACTACAAAAACTTAAACATCTGCTAAACAGTTGTCTATCAAAAGTGTGGCTGCAAAATGGACCTTATTTCAACGTCATAATCTGACAACTTATTTAGACAAGTGTTCAACAGATGTTTAAAAGTTTTTGTGGTACGTACGGTTAATGTTTAATTTATTTCTGCCTTTTTCAGCCCAAGCATCCGGAGGTAGCGTAGACTGGGTAAAAGAACGCCTAAAAGTTCCTCTAGTCTACTGCTACGAGCTTCGAGACAACGGCAACCACGGGTTCATTCTGCCAGAAGACCAGATTCTACCGAATAACCTGGAAGTCATGGACTCGGTACTGGAACTGATATTCCAGGCTAAGAGATTTGGCTACATGAGCAGTGGGAATATTGTTCATTCTTCTGTGGTTTTAATCTTTATGGCATTGTTTGCTCAGTTATTGCAAGACTAATTTATTTTGTATGTTTTTTTGTTGGTAAATAAATGTGATTTTCGATTGTGTTTTTGGTCTTATAGGGGCCTTACAAGACAGTACTGTAATAAAACCAGGTATAGATAGTTCAACTCAGATTTGCGCGCGGCCCTATGTGTGCGTCGGCTTGTAAATATACAACTTTCATTCGTGTGACAGTGACGTCGTCCGAGCATGACGTGTTCTTATCGCTTTTTGTTATGGGTACAGTCGTTTACGAAAATACTAGTTATTCACGGAGAAATTATTAAGGAGTCAGGTAAAGCGGTTCAAAAAATGAAACAACATTCAAAGCTTTTTATTATTAAATATAGTTTTTCATTATTTTCAAATACGTCTTTTCAAATTGACAATGACAGTATCTAAGAAATAAATAAGGTGAAATATCTGAGATGAATTAAATACTCCTTACATATTTTCTAGCTCGGGGTACGCGCACACGCACAATAAATAAAAGTGTGGTCTAAGAATGTAAAAAGAGGTATAATCTAGTATAATAATGTAAACAAAATGTGTGGGGAATTGTAAAAAATTGTATTGCTTCGCATAATGTCGACCAAAATGAGACGGAAATAATGAAACTCATAAATAAACGTTTAAGTCAAATTGATGAAGGGATGTGGGGTAATACTTGTCGATATGTACAAAAGAAAAAAAAAGAATACTATAGACATTTTGACATGGAGTCAGAATTTATAATTCACCTTGGAGAGTAGCGAATCCGAAAATTCATCATTTGATTTTTCAAGTAGCGATTCATAATCATTGTAAATAAATAAACATTAAATTACGTAATAACTGTTTTTCTTTAAACACCCGTATACAACCCTTAAATAACTGAATTGTACCCGACTGTACCTCTTGTCACGCGCACAAAGTCACTGTATATGTACAAGGGTTACCCACACATAAGGCCGCGCGCACGACTGAGTTGAACTTACTATACGTAGTCACTTAAAATTACATGACTATGGATGTTAGTATAAATGAATAAATTAGTCTGGTATTTTAGACTTCACTTCAGAAGGAAGAAAGGTACAAAAAAAATTAACCACCTAAACCGTAGACCACATTAACCGATCGATTTAAGTTTTAATCCACATCACAGATCCACAATTAATTTACTCTATTCAAAAATACTGTATGTATACGCCAATAAACAAAACCACCTATTATTATATACTACACAAAAGTAAGCGAGAAGGAACTGCTATTGAGTGAGACTGTAGAACACCATGTGAAGACTTAGCCGCCGGCCATTAGGCTATATGAGAGCGCGGTCAGCTAGCTAGGAAGGAGTCATGTGAAATGAGGCCAATAAAAATTGAAAATGCCAAAAAATCGAAAGTTGGATAAGTTTGAAGTCTTTGTTCTTGATTGAGCATCATCATCATCATCAGCCTATCGCAGTCCACTGCTGGACATAGGCCTCTCCAAGTGCACGCCAGATTGAGTGATTGAGCATAATTGCACATAATTTCCCTTATCGACTTTCAAAAACGATATTACAACTTTCATATAATAATGGCGTCCAGACCTTCAACTTAATCTTAATCTAAACTGATAGGTACTTAAAATAAACAAAGCAAAATTTTTGTCTCAGCCAGGGAACCAAACATGATACCCTGTGCACAGTATGCGTCGCGTTTGGCGACTACAAGACCGTGAGGCAGTCTACTGCACCTTCTAACAGTGTAACTTAAGTTTTCTTAGATATCTAACTAATACACCTAAAACCATAAATTCACCCACACCAAACTAGTTCAATCCTACAATTCAATCGAAAAACCAAACTTCAAAACTTAAATTAAAACGCATAAATTGTTCACTCTGGCATAATCCGTGCGAGACACGAAGTAAGGACACTTGAGCGGAGGCGCCATAACGCAGCTAGATCAGGCGTCTTCTGCTAGGTCAAATCGTTCGAAAACGATCAATTTATAGAACTATAAACTTCTAGCGTATAAGGGAGAAGATAATAACGTTCCTCGTACACCCGCATATTTAACCGACTTCAAAAAGGAGGGGTTTCTCAATTCGACAATTATGCTTCTCACTGAAACGCCAAACATAAAAAACTTTTTTCAAAAAATAGGACTGACTTACAAAAACACTAAAAAGCCAATCAATTGCTAATTTTAGGTGCATCGGCCTAGAAGTAGGTGGCAAAATAAACTTAGGTACATTCATTAGACACAATCCATTTTGGAAGTCGGTTCCATTTTTTTGGCGCTCTACTTTCTTAAAAGATTTTCTGTTATAGCACCTCCGCTAGTCATTTTGTTCTCCATGGTACCAGACCTCGGGTCTCCGCGTATCGCGATCTAGCTCTTTGAGCCTGAAGCCAGTAGGAAGTGCAGGAGGAATCCTGCAACCTTTGTGCGGATAAATTTATAAGCCAACTGCGGGATATAGGTAGGTCTGTATGGTGTTAGAAATTTCCCCTTTGAGAAAATTGGTTTGGTCTGTTAAAAGTACCTACATATTTTGTTTGTGTGGTGTGTGGGTTTTTGTGTCTATGTCCTGAAACTCGAAGACATGATCATTGAATACGTTATCATGCTCCTTCAATGATCGTCATTTTATATGTTTTCTTCTTCTATTCTGTTTTGTCTGCCGTCTGAATACATACCTACATACCTATCCTTTAAAAAATTAAGCTTTATTAGTAGAACTAGCTTCTGCCAGCGGTTTCACCCGCATCCCGTGGGAACTACTTCCCGTACCGGGATAAAAAGTAGCCTATAGCCTTCCTCGATAAATGGGCTATCTAACACTGAAAGAAATTTTCAAATCGGACCAGTAGTTCCTGAGATTAGCGCGTTCAAACAAACAAACAAAGAAACAAACTCTTCAGCTTTATAATATTAGTGTAGATTACCACAGACAGGACCAAATTACATAGGAAACAGCAAATTACCAATTTCTGGAAAACACGACATCACATTTCGTGAAAGTGAAGAGTTACCGCGGCCCTGGTACATAAAAGTCCTACAAAGGAACACAATGGATTTTTAGTCAGTGAAAGTCGTGGTGGCCTAGTGGGTAAAGAACTAACCTCTCGAGTATGAGGGTGTGGGTTCGATTCCAAGTCAGACAAGTACCAATGCCACTTTTCTAAGTTTGTATGTACTTTCTAGGTAAATCTTAGACACCAATGGCTGATAAAAAGTTGAAGGAAAACATCTTGAGGAAACCTGGACTATAAAGTCTGAAATCACTAACCCGCATTGAGCAAGCGTGGTGATTAACGCTTAATCCTTCTCCGTGTGAGAGGAGGCCTGTGCCCAGCAGTGGAACGATAAAAAAAAAGGCTGTAACAGAAAGTCTGACACTCTCTCACCGCTGCTAACCTACAGCGGGAGGGGGTCATTCGATGATGATTCGATGATTTTGCCATCATAAAAAAAAGAAAAAAAGTCGGATGAATGGCTCCTGAGATTAGCGCGTTCAAACAAGAAAATCTTCAGCTTATCAAATTAAAATAGGTACACATAAGAATAGAACGACCTATTTACTTATGTACTGCTTGAGGTGTCCTCAGAACGCCGATTAACACTCGAAAACACCTCCTAAAACTCCGCTTGCAAACCCTAAAACGCTCGAGGTATTTCACAAAAACTTCGCAATAGGACTTTGCAAAAAAGGCCAACTATAGGGCAAGGTATATAGAGTGGCAGATTGATTGGCTCTGGACGGATATTGCTGCCACCTGCCAGACTGAATTGATTGGTCATCGAGATTCTGTGATATCGACACTGGTATTGTTTGCTCTTTTCGTCAGCATTTTAGGGTTATGTTTCTAGAAGCTGTAGCTAGATTAGTCTTTGGATTTACCCAAATTAGTATGTCATAAGAGTTGATGCAGAATTGAACACTCAAATCCGTAGGCAAGAATTCGTTGTTGGTCAAAAATATACTAGATATTTTATAGTAAATAAAAAGACACAAATTGTTGTTTTTTCTTTAGAAGTGTCCTGTCAAATTTTAGTATAGACAGACAATAAAATAATAAAATAAATATAAATTACCCAACTACATTTCAAATAACAACCACAAATAAAAATCCCCAACAAAAAGAGATCAAGACACCATTACAAAAATTAACCACCATCCAACAATTTAATTGACATTAAAAATACTGCACTAAAAAAAAAAAAAAATTAAATACAGTATGATTATTAAAACACAGTGAGTTATTGTTAAGCCAACAGTTTTATAGAGAAGCACTCAGCAGTAATGGATTTGGTAGAAATTAATTATTTTCACCGTTGCGTGGGCTCGTTCGTATTCCTAGATTTTTTGATGTGTGAAATTCAAATGATTGGTTCGTGAATCGAATTTGGACTTTATGTGTAGGTGTTGAAGTAAAATTTTGATTGGTTAGGTACTGGGGGGAGCGTTACCATCGGTTTTGGTGAATAATTTTATTAGTGGCCAGCTATTTTGCGATATTGGTTTGTTTTTGGTTTAATTATGGAACATAAATTAGCTGTAATACAGATAGTGTATATACATTCGACATACTTCGACATTATTAAAAGGTGTCCGGACATTAGTGTTAACTTTTTTATGTAAGAAATTCGAACGAATTTTTACTAATAGCATCACACTAGGAACAATGTTTTATTGATGAGATCATGTTGAACGTTTTTGTAGTGCTGTCAAAAGTTTTAAAGTATTTTACTATCGATATTTTTATTTTCTTGTTTGGTCAAAAATTCTGATAGTAATTTCAGCGTACAAGTATGAACCTATACCTATTAAAATCATAGCCCGGGCTCAGAATTTTAGTTATCCAAAATATTTTTTTTATAAGTGACTTTATCCAATGTTAGGGCCCAATCGAATGCATGTTTCGACATGCACACAACCATTGCCCGTACCGCGGTTTCCAATAAATTTCCTTCTATGTATATGCTACATATTTTATCGTCGCTTTGTTTGTGGTTACGCCCCAAATATGGTCCGTACATTCAGACATACATACGTACTTTTTGTCCAACAGTTTTTGTGGAGGACACAACAAATTGAATTTGTTCTGTTGCTCTGAAAAACATTGTTTGTTTTAGTTGTGTGGGCTTAGGGTTAGGTGGTTAAGACTTTTTTGGAAGAACGTAGCAGACTTTTTTGTAAAAAAATATGTTGCGTATTAAACAAGGTATTTATTTCCTTCAGAATATAAGAAGTAACTTAAGGTTAAGTCAGAACGTTAAATCTATCTAGATAATAGGTATGTCACGGGTAGGTCTACTTATGATAATAGGGAAAATTGAATAAATAGAGCCGAGAAATAAAAAAAAATAACACAAATTCGGAAATCAATAGTAATAAAAAAATAATCTAGATGTACAGGTTATAATATTCCTAAATAACCTGAATTCGTTTAGAAAGATACTTACCACTAACTCAATGACTATCTCTCACACTATATCTGATAGAAACCATCTCTCACTTGATATTTAAACCTAAAACAAATAAAGGTGCAAAAACTAAAGCTATCGATGATCTGTTATCGACAGTGTAATACCCCTAACATTTTCTAACTTGAACCCGTGATACATGAAATATCGATAGAAAAAGTGCATGGAAAATATAAAGATATTCGTATCAGGAGAAAATCTATGTATACTTATAGAAATTAAACCCGCTTTCCGTTGTCACGACATAACATGAAAACGGCTTGACCGATTTGGCTGAAAATTAGAGGGAAGGTAACTTAGACCCTGGAGAAGGTTTAGGATAGTTTTTGTCACCATCCGGCTACGGGACGCGGGTAAAACCGCGGGCGAAAGTTAGTAGTTTATAAATGTAGATTACTTTCTATACCTAGGTAGGTATCGTCAAAAGATTCTAGACCAACATTGGATTGGAAAACCATGTTATGTATATTTAGCCATAACCTAACATAACTTTATTTATGCCGTAAAAAACAATAAAAACTATACAAAGTATCAAAAATCAAAATAACATGATTTATTCCACCGTATCATTTATTTAAACATTTCACCCAAACGTTTTAGGCAGATGCAATCGCTTAAACCGTCGAGTCATCACAAAACAGAGATGTTTGCCTGATAATTTGTTAATGGTATCGGTAACCGTTTGAATTTAAACTGTTAGGAAAAAAATAAACTGAATGTTTGGATGGTAGATATTTGAATGTGAGGTTTAGAATGATAATAATGTGTATAATAAGAGCGTCCAAGGCCGATTTCACGGCGGCTGTTCTCATATAAAGAGATCAGCCAGCTGCGCGGGACATATTATAGTGCACAAGCATTTGCGCAGACACAGGTGCACTCACTATTCCTTCACTCTCATAGCCCGATGGGACGGCAATCCGACATGACCGGAGAGAGATCAGGCGCAGGACCGACCATAAATCTAGCATGGTTGTTTTATATGGAGACTTTGGATAAAAGGTTTTGATTATGTTTTTGATATAAGCGGACGTTTAACAGTCCCAACATCAACGAGCATTTATGATAAAAATAGCTGTTCTACTGACATTGTTCTTCGCGCCGAGGTAGCTACTTTCGCAAAAGTAGCGTATATCCTACCTTAGGCTCCATATTATCTTGGCACCTTTCGTTTAAAATCAGTTCAAACATTACTCTTGGCTTGAAAGCCATTCATACAGACGAATAGAATTACTCTCACATTCATACTTTCAAAATTAAAATTGTAAGTGTAGTTATCGGCACGGATATTGAGCTCTCGGCGTAAGAGTGGGGATTGCTTTGCGCACTGTACACATAAGGCAATAAACCAATAAATTGCTTCTGCTCAGGTGAAGGTCAGGGCTCAATATCCCTGCCGATGATTATATTACTTTCGTCATGCATTTTGGAATTTTGATTTACCTACGTTGCCAGGAATCGAAAAATGATATTCCAAGACAAAACCCTTAAACAATACTGGCACATTATTTTATATCGAAACAAAAAATCATTAAAACAAAAAAAAAGTTAACGCGTTGAACGTATCATGTCGATCAATTACATTCGAAATAGAGCATTTCTTATCAATAATGGATCGATCACTATAGTCACGACACATAACATTGGTATCGAGAAAAAATACAAATTACTTCATGTGTACCAATTAATGGCTCCCATTGTATGCAAAAATGGTTCTAAATATAGTTTTCCGAAAAAAACGTTAATGCCAATTTAAATAAGTAGACTATACTTTTTTGTATATTATAAGAAGTGTTATATATTTTTGTATTAAATTGAATTTAGTGTTTCTAACGTTCTATCTATACTAATATTATAAAGCTAAAGAGTTTGTTTGTTTGTTTGTTTGATTGTTTGTTTGTTTGTTTGAACGCGCTAATCTCAGGAACTACTGGTCCGATTTGAAAATTTCTTTCAGTGTTAGATAGCCCATTTATCGAGGAAGGCTATAGGCTACTTTTTATCCCGGTACGGGAAGTAGTTCCCACGGGATGCGGGTGAAACCGCTGGCAGAAGCTAGTTGAATATAAATTAAGAACAACGTGAACTGGTCAGCTTAGTTTGAAATGTACATTATTGGAAATCGATTTAACCGAAAATTCTTGGTATGACAAGGCGTAATTCTGACGAGTAAATTGATAGTAGGCCATATATATTTTACCTCTTATAAATACACTAGCTTCTGCCAGCGGTTTCACCCGCATCCCGTGGGAACAACTTCCCGTACCGGGATAAAAAGTAGCCTATAGCCTTCCTCGATAAATGGGCTATCTAACACTGAAAGAAATTTTCAAATCGGACCAGTAGTTCCTGAGATTAGCGCGTTCAAACAAACAAACAAACCATGATTAAGTTATTTTATTGATTTAAAGGTCTTGAAGTGGTATTTAAAATTTAATAGCCACACTTCTAAGCCATAAAACCATATTATAAGCAAAAGCCTTTTTTCTTTCATTTCTTGAAAAACATTTGAGCTGTTTACAAATAACTTTCCTCGACCATATTTGTTTTCTTAAAGCACTTATTTGTTGATGATTTCACTTTCGTATGCGTCATTAACTTCACTGCATTGAATTATTTGGGTTTGCTCATTATTTGTCATATCTTGTTACACGGTTAGATATTTGCAGTTGCAAAGCTAATATTCAATACTAGCTTCTGCCAGCGGTTTCACCCGCATCCCGTGGGAACTACTTCCTGTACCGGGATAAAAAGTAGCCTATAGCCTTCCTCGATAAATGGGCTATCTAACACTGAAAGAAATTTTCAAATCGGACCAGTAGTTCCTGAGATTAGCCCGTTCAAACAAACAAACTCTTCAGCTTTATAATATTAGTATAGATTGATGCAGTGAAAGTTGATTTTATGTGAAAAAGTAAAAGCACTATTTTCTTTTATTTATTTGATTTCAGTATAAAATTAAGCTCACAAAAGTTGATTTATTTATATATGATGGGTTCAGATAGGCAGGCACTTCTTATAAAACACTGGTAGTCGACCCCAACATAGTTGTGTATTAAAAAAGTAGGCAAATTAAAAAAAAATCGTGATATTTTTTTTCAATTTGAGCTGTTACTGTTACTGTTACAGCCTTTTTATCGTCCCACTGCTGGGCACAGGCCTCCTCTCACACGGAGAAGGATAAAGCGTTAATCACCACGCTTGCTCAATGCGGGTTGGTGATTTCAGACTTTGTAGTCCAGGTTTCCTCAAGATGTTTTCCTTCACCTTTTTATCAGCCATTGGTGTCTAAGATTTACCTAGAAAGTTCATACAAACTTAGAAAAGTTGCAATGGTACTTGCCTGACCTGGAATCGACCTGGAATCAATTTGAGCATTCCTTCTTAAATAAGTACTTAACTCTAAAATATTTCAGAAAAAATAATTACTTACATTACAAAAAAAAAAAATTCAAGATCAGTGCATTCTTAATCCATTCTACAATCAATGGCCACTACGACCAGCACATACTGTACACAATCCTACTTATATTATAAATGTGAAAGTTTATGAGAATGTATGGATGTATGTTTGTTATTGAATCACGCAAAAACGGCTGGACCGATTTGATTGAAATTTGGTATGTAGATAGGTGATACACTGGATTAACACATAGGCTACTTTTTATCAAAACACCACGCGGGCGAAGCCGCTGGCGGAAGCTAGTAAAGAATAAACATAATCATTCACACGCACAATCTACCCGCCTACTCTATACCTCCGCTAATTGTACAATAGCGTAGCGAACTGTTTTATTTATTAACTAGCTTCCGACGGCAGTTTTACTCGCCGTCGGTGGGAACTACTCCAAGTATCCGGATATTTTTCGCACATCCGCATAAAAAAATACCTAGGTATATTCTTCCTCGATAAATCTATACTAATATTATAAAGCTAAAGAGTTTGTTTGTTTGTTTGTTTGATTGTTTGTTTGAACGCGCTAATCTCAGGAACTACTGGTCCGATTTGAAAAATTCTTTCAGTGTTAGATAGCCCATTTATCGAGGAAGGCTATAGGCTACTTTTTATCCCGGTACGGGAAGTAGTTCCCACGGGATGCGGGTGAAACCGCTGGCAGAAGCTAGTCGACTATAACATAGAACATTCAAATCGGTTCAGTAGTTCCTGAGAAACAAACCCTACAGGTGTAATATTAAGGCCCGGTTTCTCTCGTTACCGATAAAGTGTTAGTTATGTGATAGTAAATGCTATCTGGATAAAGGTATTGGTTGCAATAGTTTACGTGGATTAATAAAAAAAAAATGTGAAGCTACTACCAAAAATTAGACTCTCATAAAAATAAACGCCACTCATAAAGAAAAAACAATAAAAATATGCAACTTATTCATAAATTACAACTTTTATTATTGACTATCAGCAAACAAAGGGGCATTATGGTCAAAATCCCCCATGAATTTGTTAGTCTTATTACATCGCATTAGAGGTCATCAAAAACTTTCCCATAGTTACCCCATTTCATTGCCACGGTTATCTATAAACAACACTAATGACGAACGCGTGATATTTCAATATTACGTGTATTTTCACATGAGAAATATAGTATTTTATTTGGTCAATATTTTTGATTAAGCATCGCTCGATTGTGCGATCAATTGTTGTGGATACCCTACTAATATTATAAACGCGAAAGTTTGTATGTATGGATGTTTGTTACTCTTTCACGCAAAAACTACTGAATAGATTTTAATGAAACTTTACAATAATATAGCTTATGCATCAGAATAACACATAGGCTACAATTTGTAAACATATTGTTCGAAATACTAAACCTGCGCAGACGAAGTCGCGGGCACCAGCTAGTCTATAATAAAAAAGATCTACCACTGATCATCATTTGCTATGACTATGTTGAGTTCGGTTTTCGATCTAACCAGATGCAGCTGAGTACTAGTATTTTACACTGAACGACTGCCTATCTGACCTTGTCGACGCTGTTATCCAGACAACCCAATACTCATAGACTGGTTGTCTAACTGGCCGGCTTCTGACTACTCGTAACGAGTCCCGAAGATGTTTTAATGACGGCTGGGACCCACCAGCTTGACGTGCCTTTCATAGCGAGTAGACCAGAAGTTCATTACAGTGCCGTAAAGTACCGCGTAATCAGGGGTTTAATAGGTAGTCACTACAAATAAAAGCTGAGATTTATTTGTCAGACTAGAAGCTAAAATATTTCAGACAACTAGCCCAAAGATTAAAATTACAAATAGTTTTCTTTTCAGTTCAAAAGAATAATTATGTTGAAGGAGGATATGGTATATTTCCAAAATCATCCAGATATGACCGAAACAAAACTCTAAAGATCGTTGACCCATATCTAACTTTCGACCCTAACGATACAGTAACTACATAGTTATAAGTAAACAAATAATGTCAGTAGTTCCAATTATATTCACATTTGTTTATTAAGGCCCCTTCGTCGACCATTACAATGGATTGGACTACAAATAGAAGTCATGAGTTTAGGAATCAATAATGGAATTGATGTGGTACACATTTCTGTATTTTTTTTTTGTGATGTAAGCAATGTTAAGAACGTGGATGATGTAGGTGATCCGGGAGTAAGTTTTGGGGAATGTTTAATTGCACGAATACAAGAATAATGCCAAAAGAAATCCGACTATGATTAAGGGTTACAACGTCTGTTCATAAGTTCACAATTGAATGGCTTAAAACTCAATTTACCTGTTGTTATTTAAGACTAAAAGAAATAGAAAAAGGATAGGACAGATGACATAATTGAATATATCATGATCAAATAATAATACAATTACATATACAGCAACGGCAAAGAAAATTCTCATCCTTGCTCACCATGCAACACACAAAATCGTCTACGTACCACATCCAAAAATTTCAACATCTTCAAGTAATCTACTGAGCGCACAATAGATTTTTATTTGTAAGAAGCCACTCGACTCGACCGAACGTCCGCTTAGCGGTTTTACTTAAAACGCTGACCCTATCATACTTAGGACTGTTGGCAACACAACTGTTTGAACTGTCAAATATGTTAATAGAATTGAATAATGGATGGGGGAGAATACATGTGGATGTTTTGAGATTGGGTTGTATTTTAAAGGTGACATACCTACGTTTCATCAAATTGATTTATTGTAATCTATTTTTGTTAGGCGCAAAAACTCATTTTTTTTATATCTTTTTATCCACGGAATCGATGTGGTCTAAAATTTAATTCTGGAGGGTAGCAATTAGGTAGCAACTCTGGGTGAAAAAAAAAACTCAATACTTTTGCGCCGTTTCTTCACACTGGGAAAAATGACAGCCATCCTGATATCATAATGGCTGTCACCTTAGGATGCTGAATATCTTCAAAACCACGAGGGTAGCAATTGGTAGCAATTAATGGTAGCTGGTAGCAATTAGGTAGCAACTCTCTATATGTATTTCGAGAGGATCGGTGATTTGTGACGGCGGTCCTGATGCAGACTATTAATTGGTATAAGATGTTGTTAAATTTTGCCATATTGTGGCAAAGTTAAGTATTTTTTGCCGTAGTACACAAAGCAATTTATATTCACAAAAGTGTTTTTTGTTTCAAATATTTTTTTTATGTACTAGAAAAGACAAGTTACTTCTAGCAATTGACAAAATAGATAATTTAGTTCGACAACTTTCTATCAATCAAAGTCAAGACAAAACGACGAAACTGCTACCGATAGTACCAAAAGAAGAAAACATACGAGTAAGCATAAAAATAAAAACTACCTTCAATAATACGAATGAGATGAATTTAGCTTGAGAATAATTTCATGGAACAGCCAATCTAGAACAAATTCCATTAAGAGTCCGCACTTATTTGATGGAGAAAAAACTAGATTATTATAATAGCTCTTTGATTAAACTGTTTTTTTTAGGGTTCCGTACCCAAAGGGTAAAACGGGACCCTATTGTTTTCGCTCCTCTGTCCGTCCGTCCGTGTGTCACCAGGCTGTATCTCATGAACCGTGATAGTTAGAGAGCTGATATTTTCACAGATGATGTATTTCTGTTGCCGCAATAACAAAAAATACTGAAAAATAAAATACTTAAATATTTTGGGGGGCTCCCATACAACAAACGTGGTTTTTTTGTCCGTTTTATATATAATGGTACTGAACCCTTCGTGCGCGGGTCGGACTCGCACTTGGCCGGTTTTTTTATTCCATTTCACGATTAAATACTTCCGATCGAATAGATCTGTTATTGCATCTTTTCATTCCATCTAAGTTTTTCTCGGTAGGGTCAACAAAGGTGTAATAATACTATACAAATTCTTTCAGATATTAATGTTACATTTGAAATTGATTCGGCAAGCACTATTTAATCATTTAATCGTACTGAAGCTAATTTACTTTTTTATCTGACTAGAAATTTGGTGTTAAATCCGATTTAATTCAGATCAGTATTTTTATCGACGTTATTCTTATCGTCGGCTGATTTGTGTATTAGAATTGTAAAAGGATCTTGATAGCAATATATACGATCAAGGATTAAATGGTTTCTATATATGATGACTGGTAAATTAGTGAATGATACTTGAGCACGTGATTCTACTCATGATTACAAACAACTTTCCCAAAGAAACATTCTTATTTTCGTTAGTATATCCTAACTAATATTATAAATGTGAAAGTAACTCTGTCTGTCTGTCTTTCTGTCTGTCTGTCTGTCTGTCTGTCTGTCTATTCTTCACGCCTAAACTACTGAACCGATTTATGTGAAATTTGGTACAGACATAGTTTGGAACTTGAGAAAGGACATAGGATAGTTTTTATTACAAAAAATATAAAAACAAAAAAATATTCCGGACATATAGCGCCATCTATTGGTCAAACCAAAAATCTGCCGAAGTCCCTATTCCACGCGAACGAAGTCGCGGGCAAAAGCTAGTAAAGAATAAAATGCTTTATAAACTATTGGAGATCAAACTACATAAAGGAGTACAATAATAAATTCCAGACTACTTCGTTGCCATCCGTGCTTCATAAAAACGACTCGAAGCACAAATCAACTTGGAATTTTCATATCTAGGTCAATCGAGGTTCAAGCCCGATATTCAATTACGCTGTTAGGCCGATATCTGGCCTTTACGTTTGCTTCCCATCTCGGTATTACCTACATCTCAGGATCTTCTGCTAGACGACTTTGAACTGTAAATTCTTGTAGTTTAAGTTCGTTGTTGAGTATTCCATTCTCGTCTTTGAGGTCACGAGCCTTTGATTGGTTATCTAAACGGTGCTTGCCAATTACTTAGAGTAAGTGATTGTCTTGCGTGGTTTGATGCAAATTTTGATCGGTTTCAAGAGATTTTTGGAATGTTAGGTTGCGTTTCGAGGTTCGGAACTCTAACATATGAAACTAAGATATTGGTTGGAGTGCAAAGGGAGATTCAAATGGAATCCTGGTCGAATTTATGCTGAAATGCTTTCAAATAATAGATACAAAGGGCTTTGGGGCTTGCATGGGGTATGGAAAGCTATTTTGGTTGTGTTGTGAGTACTGTGTGCTCGTTTTAGGGAAATGGTGATGAAAGTGACTGTATGTGACTTGAAATTCAATTACACGAAGCAGGTTTTACTGAGTCGTGGTGGCCTAGTGGGTACAGAACCAACCTCTCGAGTATGAGGGTGTGGGTTCGATTCCAGGTCAGGCAAGTACCAATGCAACTTTTCTAAGTTTGTATGTACTTTCAAGTATATCTTAGACACCAATGGCTGATAAAAAGGTGAAGGAAAACATCTTGAGGAAACCTGGACTATAAAGTCTGAAATCACCAACCTGCATTGAGCAAGCGTGGTGATTAACGCTTAATCCTTCTCCGTGTGAGAGGAGGCCTGTGCCCAGCAGTGGGACGATAAAAAAGGTTGTAACGGTAATAGTAACAGGTTTTATTAATTTAAAAAAAGTAACAAATTAAACACTTAATTAGTAGATCCAAAAATGCTTCAAGAATTCTCTGAGACAAAATCATTAAAAAATAATCACAAGGCATCTCGGAAATTCGTAAACAGAGGAAACTAAATGAACGTTTAATAATCACGTCAGATACGGAAACCGTATATTTGAGTGGAATGTAAAAACAAAAAACACGGTGAAATGTTAGATATCGTAGTTTCAGCGGGTATCCTAATAATTTGAGCCCGTCAGAATGTTGGAAACGATGCTATTTTGAGCCGAGATTACTGTGCGTTAGGCTGTTTGTACAAGTGCGTTTTGGTGGTACTTTACATATTTTTTTCATATAGGACAATGTCTCTACATAAATGTAATGAGAAAGTTAGGTATAAAGAAAATATAGGTATTGATATAAAAAAATCTAACCAATGTTTTTTCTATATAATCCACTTATACACTTCACATGCAGTTAAAGTCATGATGGTTATCACGTATGTTATTTATGTATGTGTGTATGTTAAGATACGTTGAAGTAATTATGTAGTAGAAGCACACATTCAAAGTGAAAACCAAATTTTACAAATATGCCTTTTCCAGGTCCCATAATCAACTCAAAAGTCTATTACGAGGTATGTAACAACTTACGCATTGGTTACAAGACAAAAATCGCAAGTGTACACCTCACCTAACCAGCAACGACGTGTCAACCGCGCGTAAACGTCGCCGGGCTAAACGCGGCTGATTTATTTTATTGGGCCGATAAATGAGTGCGCTACACTCCAGCGTAAATAAATTGTGCGCTACGGGACTGCGCTTCGCGGGGGAATTCTTGATTGTGCTAGTGATTTTCAGTTTTAATTAAATTATTTTTAGGGATTTTACAAGGTGATTTTGGGACTTTTGTCGTAGACCGCTGCCACGTGATTTCAATAATTTATTTTAAACTCTAATTTCGGTTTCAACAAACATGAAACTTAAAATACTTCTAATAAAGCTACCAATGTTTATAATCATTCACAGTTGAGTACTCTTTCACTACAAACTTTAGTCGACCGATATTAGGTAGATTGGGCTCATAAATCAACATGGGCACTTACAAAGTTCATGTAGGTATCAATATATGGACCGATATCAGACACATAAAAAAAATCCGGATTCACGATCACCTTCATTTATTTAAGAGTGACATTTTCACAGCTGACAGTAAATTACATAAAATCGTCATACCAACCATTACCTACGCTAATTATGAAGTACATAATAAAATGTCGGACAACTATCGGCCAACAGTTCAGCCTGTCAAAGTCAAAGTCAAAGCTCTTTATTCTGTGAACATAGGTAGGTTACAAGGTGTTGGTATATAATGTTTAGTTTCACTATGCCCTGCTGCTGCTGCAGCCTGTGATGTGCGGGGGTGTTTAGGCATCCATAAAACAGCTAATTCAAAACTCCTCCTATCAAAATTATCAGCACACTATATACGGAATACACGCAGAATTTCTGAGCACAATATAGCACTGTTCTAGTAAAAACCTAGTCACGTCCAGGACGCCTGACTAGTTACCGCTGCCAACCAGAAGTGTGAATACAGAATTGCGGTAGAATCTGCTGGCAATTTGGAAATCTAGATCATGAGGGAAGAATTTTAAGCTTTATTTTGGTTGGGATTAATAAAACATGTAACTTTTTCTTTAACGTTTTATATAATATATTATCATCCTTGTTGTTATGCGTTGTGTGTAAGTTTGTATGTACTTTCTAAGTATATGTTAGACACCAATGACTGTGTTTCAGATGGCACGTTAAACTGTAGGTCCCGGCTGTCATTGAACATCCTTGGCAGTCGTTACGGGTAGTCAGAAGCCAGTAAGTCTGACACCAGTCTAATCAAGGGGTATCGGGTTGCCCGGATAACTGGGTTGAGGAGGTCAGGCAGGGCAGTCGCTTCTTGTAAAGCACTGGTACTCAACACAGTTGGGAAAAAGGCTCGGAGGATGATAATTGAAATACTTCAGCCAAAATTTTGACAAAAACAAACACAATACGTTGTTACATATTTAATGTAAACCACAGTTGTGGTAATTGTAGCAAGTAATCCGCTTTCAAACCATAATGTGTACTAGAAGATTTTCATAAGTAAAATCACAGAATAGTAAATGAGATCGACAAGACGGGGTTCTGAGAAAAGCGTGTTCAAACACTTCTCAGCTTTATAGTATTACTTAGTATACCCAGATTCATTTGAACATCTTTGGCAGTCGTTACGAGTCGTCGCTAGTAAGTCTGACAACCAGTCTTGCCTAGGGGTCGAGGAGGTCAGATAGGCAGTCGCTTTTTGTAAAACACTGGTTCTCAACTGCTACCGGTTAGACTATATGATGATATTCATACCTAGATTTGATTTATTTTTATACTAGCTTCTGCCAGCGGTTTCACCCGCATCCCGTGGGAACTACTTCCCGTATCGGGATAAAAAGTAGCCTATAGCCTTCCTCGATAAATGGGCTATCTAACACTGAAAGAAATTTTCAAATCGGACCAGTAGTTCCTGAGATTAGCGCGTTCAAACAAACAAACTCTTCAGCTTTATAATATTAGTATAGATTAAATGAATAGCTTTTGTCAATCGCAAACATTTTCAAAATATCTGACTGTAATACCACGCCGAGCTTAAATTGCGTACAACCGCAAACACGCAAGATAATGTGTTTGCTAGTTACGGATTTAAATGATGTTTTAAGTAAATAACACGTATAAACACTGTTAGTGCCTATTCGTAATACTATGCCTGTTTATACAGACTTAACTAAATGATGATCACATTGAGTAGATGCGTGGACAAGGTCATTCTACAAAGTTGTATGACCATAAATGTAGATGAAAATTGTTAAAGGTAAAATACAGATAGGTATATACAAAATACAGATTCCTGACAATAATCTATACTAATATTATAAAGCTAAAGAGTTTGTTTGTTTGATTGTTTGTTTGATTGTTTGTTTGTTTGAACGCGCTAATCTCAGGAACTACTGGTCCGATTTGAAAAATTCTTTCAGTGTTAGATAGCCCATTTATCGAGGAAGGCTATAGGCTACTTTTTATCCGGGTCCGTGCCGAGGTTCCTACGGGATGCGGGTGAAACCGCTGGCATGTACTATATAGTAATATAGTAATCGAATAGAAAACAATCAAAAATATTATATTATAGATTTTCTGTAGAGCTTGACGAAAAATTCATTCAAACACAATCAGCATACTAAACAAAGATAGACCTTTCTTTTGACAATTCTTTTAGGATCAGGGTCACGTTAGGACACCATTTAATTTGATTACTGAAAAGTAACGTAACGGATACCTACATGTGAACCAATAAACCACTAAGCCATATTCCCCGTTATACAATACGAAAAAGAAACAAGTGAAGCTAGTTTTTCTGAACTCCATTCTCAAGTATTTGTGATGGATAGCCTCGTCTAGACGTTCTCAAGGGAACCTCATTTCTAAGATGGCTTCTAAGCTAGGAACGCAATAACACATACTTATGTCCATTGCTGTATTGATTGAGAACTCTATTGACTTTTGTTGAACACAATAAGCAGTGGACGTTTCATTAATTTGTGTGACGGTATTGTTTAGGACTTGGCAGGAATTTAGGTGATGAAATGTTTATTTTATTTTAACTCACATAAAGCCAAACTCTCAAGATCATTGACATTATCATGAAATGCTTCTAAAGTCAAGTACATAAGGAGTTAAGTTTCCCGCCCAGCCACTGGTGAATTTTTGCGCTTAAAATCCTACGGCGCTATCCAAAGAAACCCCTTTTCAGATTACACCTTCTTGGAAAAGTACCTATAATATTGATTATTTAAGGTCATTCGGACAAGACAAAAAAGTTGTTTTTTTCTAATGAATAATCAAAAGGGAAGGGAAGTCGTGGTGGCCTAGTGGGTAAAGAACCAACCTCTCGAGTATGAAGGTGTGGGTTCGATTCCAGGTCAGGCAAGTACCAATGCAACTTTTCTAAGTTTGTATGTACTTTCTAAGTATATCTTAGACACCAATGGCTGATAAAAAGGTGAAGGAAAACATCTTGAGGAAACCTGGACTATAAAGTCCGAAATCACCAACCCGCATTGAGCAAGCGTGGTGACTAATGCTTCAATCCTTCTCCGTGTGAGAGGAGGCCTGTGCCCAGCAGTGGGACGATAAAAAGGCTGTAACAGTAACAGTAACTGTAACAGTAAGGTCCCCGATAGTACCTTATGTTTGGAACCATCATCCTCCGAGCCTTTTTCCCAACTATGTTTGGAACTATGTTTTTATAATTTTAATTCACAAAACAATCCTTGATATTTTGTTGTTCATCTTAGACTTGCTGAAAACATTAAATTCTAACACTCACTGAAATATCCCTTTATTGGAATAATATATTATTTCTAATGAAGAAACTAATTACGGCTAAAACTATTCAATTATTGACCGCTCTCACTAGGATAAAAGCAGTTTATTTTTTACTGAACTTTTATACTTTGATGCACTTTCTATGTTTTTCGGATTAACAGCGAATATTGAAGTGGATTTTAGTTTAAATTGTTGATTTTTACGGTTTTAGCCACAGGTTTATATATTTTTGTTACGAATTGAATACAAAATCGGTTTCCTAGAATAACTAAGGAAAAAGACTTTTTCTGTAAAAGAAAAATAAAATCAAAATTAAATAAGATTTAAAACATTCTAAAGAGGTTAACTTATAATTCCCGATAATGAGTAGGTATACAATTGCTTAATCCATGAATTAGTATACGAATCATATTATCACAGGGCAACTGGTGACGGCTTAGGCCCGGTTCCCACTACGCCGGACCGGCAGATCTGCCGCGCCGGTAAATCTGCCGGAAGGGCTAGTGGCTGTACAATTTATATGAAGCTATTCACATTATCCCGGGTCCGGCATTTTTGCCGAGCCCGGCATTTTTACCGAGCGTTTTGTCACTACGAATTGCCGGCAGAACGACCGGGCCCGGAGTAATGTGAACGAGTTTGTGCCGGTATCTGTCCCCCGCTCGCCCCGCTCGTGCTCCCCTCGCCCCGCCCGTGTTCCACTCACGTCATTCGGCTCGCATTTTCTGGTAAAAGTAGACGTTTAGCATGGATATTCAAGCAGAAACTTTAATTACGCTTGTCCAAGAGAGACCTGTTCTGTGGGATAAGACCGAAGACGTCTATAAAGACAAAAACTTAAAGTTAGCAGCATGGCGTGAAGTATGTTTAATACTGAAACCAAACTTCGATGAACTGGATGAAAAAGAAAGAAAACAGTACGGTGAGTTTTTAATGTTTTATTGATAAAATGTAAATGCATTGATAAATTTTATTTTATAGCTGCTGCCTGCCACGGAACGGAACCAATATCCGAAACAAAATAATTAGTAAATGATGTCCGTATAGCGTTGGCATTAGGGCCACCTCGACTTGTCACATTCCGATTCATGGGTGTCGTTTCTTGTTCTTGTCTATGTTCTATATTTTGGTAACTTTCAAAATTTATACCATCTTTTTCTCTTACAAAATTATGTAAGACTGTACAAGCTTTAATTACTTGAATTGCTGTGTCTACGTTCAGATCTATAGCTCGATGGATTATTCGCCACTTATTTGCCAGAATACCAAAAGCGCACTCAACATACCTTCTTGCTCGACTTAGTCTATAGTTAAAAATCTTTTTATCAGTATTCAAATGTGTACCTCCATATGGACGTAGGAGATTAGGTGTTAAAGCAAAGCCTTCATCGCCAATAAGTATAAACGGTAATTCTTCGTGCAAGTTTTCATGAAGCGGTCTAGGCTTTGGTACATTTAAAGTACCATCATTGATCTTTTGCCAAAATGTACTATCCTTTAATATAGTAGAATCGCATTCCTTGCCATATGAGCCCACACTAATAAAAATAAATCGGTACTCTGAATCGACAACTGCCATTAATACAAAAGAATAATACTCCTTGTAATTAAAGAACATAGAACCACTCTTGGCTGGTTTCAAAATTCTGATATGTTTGCCATCTACTGCTCCAAGACAGTGAGGAAAGTTGGCTTTTCTTTCGAATCCTGAAACGATGTCCTCCCATTCTCTCTCAGTATCAGGCAGCTTAAGGAAATCTGTCTTTAGGTTTTCCCAAATGACGTGGGTCATTTCTTTTATTAGTTTACTTATTGTCGAAACGCCTACTCTGTATGAGTAATGTATTTCTTTGAATGAACATCCTGAAGCTAAATATCTGAAAAAAAAAGTATTTTTTGTTAATACATTATTACTTTATACGTCACCAAGAAACAAATTGTATTGTTTTATGATATTTTTTTATTGATTTCAGGAAAACAGGTTTCAACTAAATGGAATAATATACGAGATTCGTGGCTTAAGACAGTAAAGAAACAAAAAGATGAGTCTAAATCTGGATCTTCGGCCAAAAAGACACGAAATTATTTATATCACGAGCAATTAATGTTTTTGAAAAAAGTCTCCGAACCTCGACCACCACATGAGTCAGTTTCAAAAAAAGCAAGAACCGAGACTGAAGTAGGCATGGAATCAGATTTTCGTTCACCTTTAATTAAAGATAAAAGAAAAATTGATAATAAAGAGGTAAATGACAGGATGGTAAAGTTTTTGGACTCCAGAATAAACCCAGAAAAGGAAAACCATCATCTGTCTTTCTTCAAAGGCATTATACCAATCTTGAACACTTTAACTATCGAAGAGACTTTAGAATTTCAAGCTAGCGTCATGACAATGTTGCAAAAAATTAAAAGTAGGAATAATGAGAGACCAAATTACGGACATTGGCGTGATTCATATAATCAGATGACCGGACCAGATCAGTATTCTGGATACTACACACATAATAGCGTCAATCAACAGGCAACACCTACGCAAGATCAACACCACCCTGGATACTCTACGCAATATAATAGTAGCAATCAACAGGCAACAACATCTATACCATCAACTTCATCTCAGTCATCGAATCCGATTCCAGCTTCGCCATCAGCATCTAGTAATCATTCCATACATTCCCAAGACTCAGATTACTTAGATTTTGAAGGGTTTTAAGTTTGAGTACAAATAAATACATAAATAAGTTATTTGCATTTTTAATTCATAATGATTATCAAATACATACACCCTCCCACACACACACATTATATATATTCACATTCATCAAACAAACATACATAGCAAACATTCATTCATTAATTCAGTCTTAAGTAGGTACCTACGTCAAAACTATTATTACGCAATCTAGTGCATAAAATAATCTTACCTTAGACATATGGCTAATCTTTGTTCTGGGCAAATACATTCTCTGAAACTTGTATCTCGTACTCTTATGTCTAGTCGTCCCAGTAAATCGTCAAAAGTGGTTGCTGTCATTCGAAAATAATTGAAGAACTTTGATTCGTCTCTTCTAAGTTCACCCATTAATGTTTCAAATGTTCCAAGTGAAAATCTTTCCCGTAAAATAGGGTGTACCCAATGTTTTCTTTTATTTTGCCTTCTATTAAGATACCACCACAACACAACAATTTCGTCGTCCATTGTGCGCGCAGGTCCAAATTCAACTGAGGTAAGTACTTGACTGTCTGAATTTCTTCCGGGATCCGATGTAATGTGAACACTCTGTCCGGTGTCCGGTTTCCGGCAGGTCTGCCGGTCCGGCGTAGTGGGAACAGGGCCTTACGTCGGTGGTACGGAATTAAAAAAAAAACTCATGTAACAGTTTTTTATCATATCCAAACACATCAAAGAGAGTTTTCTCCCTAATAAAACTGCAGCTTTCCACAGAACTAAACACACATCCATTCATATTACAATGAAAAATACACGTCAAATTCAATTACCGAGCAGAAGCGCAAAAATAGAGTTGTCTGCACTGAGGACCGTAACAAAAGGATACCGTTAAAAGAACGGTGCACCTCTAATAAAAGAATCGAATCTATCTATCATTGAGAAAGTAAAAAGAGACCGAAATCAGTGCAGTCGCGTCGTTCCGGGGTTAGACGTGCCCCGCATGTTCTTTGTAAGGCTGCTTTTGAATGGTAAGCTGATAGCGACTTTTTATGCATTTGAATACTCGCCTTTACTCGTATCAGTCGTTTGTACACTATCGCACTGATTGACACTTCGCGTATATAGAATCCATTTCCATTATATCCTCATCCTTTTCGCGTATATAGAATCCATTTCCATTATATCCATCCATTATATCATCCTTTTTATAAAACATTGAGTGTGTAGCTTAGAATCAACTAAAAATCGACTCGAAAATTGTTGTCGATCAGCAAGACAAATGTGTGCCCACGATGGTGCATTATTCATGCCATGAAGCCAGATAGTCAAATTAGATATTATTTTTGAAAAGTAACATCTAAACAAAGACATTATGCATGGATTGTTCGAACGAGAAGAGAAGGAACAAAGATAAATTTTTTAGTCAGTCAATGTCCAACATTCCCCGCTTCCACAGTGAAAGGAGTCATCTGATGATTTCGCCCCTCAGTAAATGGGCACATAATTATAACTATAATATCTTTAAGCTTCTAAATTGTACCATACAGCTGCACCACTACGTAAAGTGCTGCGTAAAATCATTAGCTGTGAAATTATTAACTGCAGAAAATATTTCTGTAGGTGGTAACGAACGTTGCGGTTGCTCTTTCTCTTTATATTTTATTTATTTTAACGTAAAAGGGATATAAATAAATAATAAAGCTTTCTTGGGTGTATGAACTGCAGCATTAATTATTATTAATTTACCTTTGTACTAAAATACGTTTGTGAAAATTATAATGCAGAGTGATGTCTGGTTGTACATCTGTTAAAGCTAATGTAGCTTTAACAGATCTACAAGTCTCTTTATCTAGGTATATATAAAAATAAATAAAATAAAAAATATAAAAATAAAATAAATTTATTAAAAACACATAGTTCAACATGTACAAATACAAATAGCTCATTGTAATGGCAGTAAATAAATCTTAAAAAATAAATACATACAATAGACTAATCTATATATATAAAAGAAAGTCGTGTTAGTTACTCCACTTATAACTCAAGAACGGCTGAACCGATTTAGGTGAAAATTGGCAGGGAGGTAGTTTAGAGCCAGGAGAAGGACATAGGATAGTTTTTATTACAAAAAATAAAAATAAAAAATACAATTTATTCCGGACATACAGCGCCATCTATTGTTCAAACCAAAAATCTGCCGGATGCCACTATTCCACGCGAACGAAGTCGCGGGCAAAAGCTAGTACATAATAAATACGAGAATATCTATTGAGTAAGAATTTTTTGAAGATTTGATATTTTTGAAAACCGAAATGTCTATTGAATAAAAAATAACATTAGCTACCTACTACGGGTATTTCGAATCTGCTGGAAGATATTTCTATAAAAACGAGCAGTACTTTTGTAAGTTTATTACGTACTTCTTTTGTCAAGTATTTACTGTGTACATAAATGATTAATAAAATAACATATCACGAAAAACCGCGAAAATCTACACTATCGTCGATATAAAATCGCAATCTACCAAAGGAAGCTTACGTTGGATGCGCTCGAACCTATTTCCGTCCCGGACACGCTACCTGGGGGGAGACGGGGTCTTTTTTACCCCGTATCATTCATATGCTAATGTTGCCTGAATATTTGCCCGAAGCCTTTCATAATGGCCTATCGGCAATGGGACGGAAGAGTTGTTACTATTCAACGGGATGATTTAGGGCATTTGAAAGGCGGACCGTTGAATGCCCGTGATGTCTCGATTTTTTAGTGTTGGCGAAAAATTTGAAGTGTAGTTGTGTAGTGCTTGAGTGTGATTGGATGCAGTTTTGGTTATTGCTGTTTTGGGTGTGAATTGAATGATGTTCATGTGGACTTCTGTTATGATGTGTTCGAAGATACGTAGTGTCTGAAAATCTAATTCTGATAGTATAGTGAATTGTGAGTTAGCAGAGCTATGGAAAAGATAATTTGAAGATTTAATTATTTGAAGCTTATTGGTTATGGTGTCCAAGATAATTTAATTTTGATTGGTGTATTGAGGTTATCATTACCTACTTAAAGGAGCATTTCAGGTGATATTTACTTCTAGATCCTCTCAATTTATTGAAAGCAATACTAATCGATTTGTCTACTTTAGAGCAAATTCAAACAGAACCTACTCAACAACAGTGTGGGTTCATTAAAAAATTACATCGCACCATTAAATACAAAATTAAATCCGGTTAAGCACACCAACCAGCTCATTTATAACTACCTACACAAGGCTTCGAATAAAACCTTAGTGTTGCCACTATAAAATAAATACCAGTAGATAATCAGATGTAAATGAGGCAATATCTGCGTTGCAATTGTTTTTAGAAGCGTCAGTTACTGGATGTGGCCTGTTCTAATAGTAAGTTTGTCACGTGCCGATTCTAGTATTTTGTTTAATGTAATATGATGATACCATCTTGACTATAGATATATAACAGATAGCTTTTGTTCTCATTTTCATTTGAAAATGGAAGGGAGAAATGATTGCTTTAGAGAATCTTTTGATCGTTTGGTACTCTAGGTGCATTAGTACCACATAATTATCTACGAAATGAAGTTTCATAAACATTCATCATCTGCCTAGCTTTTTCCTAACTACATATGATGGGGTCGGATTCCAGTCTATCCGGACGAAGTTGAGTACCGGTGCTTTACAAGGAGCGACCAGTCTCATAGACAATACGTACTAAAATAACTTAGAATTTAGTATAAACCTCAATAGCTATTAATTTAAAAGATTAAGAATATACAGACATAGACACGATAAACATCACCCGATCTGCACAAAGATAATAAAATGCAGCTTTTGCACTACGTTCTTCTAACATCTCAGTTATCTCGAACCAAAAGAGCAATATACACCGAATTACTCTATAAATCTGCAAAAATATTCTAAGATAAACACGGAAAAGGCGCCGGCGGTGGTGGCATCGATTTTTCAAGAGGACACCTAGAAGTTGTGCGGGTTGGATGTGGTATAGTACTGGAATTCAAAAATGGAAGAGATGCTTGAAAATTGATAGTTAGAGGTGTATTTTCGATTCATAGAATTAGATTAAGGAGACGACTGTATAATGAAGGAAGGATTGTGTGGAAGTTTGTAAGAACGGAAAGAGTTTAACTTAAGTGAGACAACGTCGGATAGAGAAGTAAAATATAGGCTAAAACAAAATTAAGATAAGGGTAGCTGCGTGAATTGAAGAAGGAAGTAGTACTGCTAACTGCAGTTTGTGGTTAAAAGAGAAATTATGACAACTGGAATCAAATTCGTTCAGTACGAAAATGAATGATATAATTAAGAAAATGTCTTCTCCACAACATTCATCTCTATCAACATCAACATTTTTATAGCCCTCCTCAAATAACCCAGCCCTTAGAAATTAAAATTTCGCTTCCACAGATACTACACTTATGTATGGCTCAATACCACCTCCCTCCATTCTTTCCTCCACGTAAATACCAAGATCGACGGTAGCTCGACAAACTTGCGCCTCCGAAGGAAGTTATTTACATAAGATCTTAAAACAGCAATCGGCTGATCGCTAACATTTTAGCCCCGAGTCAACACCGAGACACTTCCAGTTGAAATATTTATTCAGAGTACCTACAGTATATGGAAGGTGTTTTGTCTGGAGATGCTTGGAATACTGAGTGTATTAGAGGTAGATTTAATTACAGGGTGTATTATTTACTTACGCTTTACTTACATTGAAACATAGAAGATAAGACTTACCTAAAAGTGCCACTTCTACAAGTTGAAAATCATTTTTTTTAAACACGGTACTATAGCAAGTTACTAGTGAAACTTTTATCTATGAATGGAGCAATCCCGTTTGCTCTCAGCTGACTTTGTTCCGTCAGTCATCTTTATATGTAGTTGTTAGCCTTTTCTCCAATTGACAACATTCTTCATTATCACGGCCTGTCACCAATTGATTCCAACTTCTGCCAGATTATTTCGTACAAAATCCACACGTTATTGCAATGTGGTCACGCGAGATGCCGTGCCGAAACTGCACTTACTGGTAATATTAGAAATGGGTTCTGGTTTAAAAATAATAGGTATATCCAGACACATTTTGCTTGCTGCTTTTTGTAAAACGAAAATACATTATTTTCAAAGTATTTGCTTATTTCTTTTTTATAATCATTATTATCATCATCATCATCTCAGCCATAGGACGTCCACTGCTGAACATAGGCCTCCCTATTAGATCTCCAGAGATACCTGTTGGAGGCGACCTGCATCCAGCGTCTTCCGGCGATCTTTAAAGGTCGTCTGTTTTTTATAATATTTCATTAAAATTTCGAACTTTATAAAAGTAAATAGGTGACTTTGTTCCGACAAGAATGGCATGATTTACTGTAAGTTCACGCTGTTATTTGAATGTCTTTGGCAGTCGTTACGAGTAGTCAGAAGCCAGTAAGTCTGACAACTAGTTTTACTAGGAATGTGGATTTGCCTGAGTAACTGAGAAGGTCAAATAGTCAGTCGCTCCTTGTAAAACACTGGTACTGTATCCGGTTAGACTGGAAGCCGACCCGAACGTGGTTAGGAAAAGGCTAGGGAGATGATGCAACAAGTACTGATTGCAAAAGATAATTAACATGATTTATGGTTAATAATAATAAATATATAGTGTTCTATCTTAAAATCTCGCATATACTAGAATCTTGAATGTATTGAGTAATTCCGCGAGCTATCTGAAGCACGCAACGTGGTAATATTATGTTGCTGCGGTAATTTACCGACTGTGTCATAATAAAGACGGTATGCTGCTTGGATGCCATTTATATTTTTATATTAAATACGCAGTCAAATTATACTACCTTAATTTTAAGAATGAATCGAGGTTTCTTTCACAGATACTTAAAACTACCTAAAGATTTAGGGGGAAACTATAATACAGACCGCTGTCTCTAAAAATATACCTCGATGGTTCAGTTCGGATGAGAGTATTACCTACCACGATGAAAAAACGCAAAGTTCAAGATTTCATACAGAAACTTGTCAAAAAAGATGCTAATCGGGACCATCCTCATTTTTGGCAAGTATGACATTGGGTTATATCAATGTTTTCAATGTCATATTCAAGTAATTTTTCTGGGACATCCTTGAGTAGCTAATACCTTGAGAAGTAAAATTAATCTAGTTTAGATTTTACACAAATACGCAGCAGATAGGTGCAAAGCACATTGAATAAAAACCTGTGTTTGAACACCTACTTACGTAAATATCAAGCTTTTAGAACTAAGGCACCGCATAGACTGTGGCTGATATTTCAAAGAGCATCTTAACCTAATTTGGAATTTGTCACAGATATACAGTACGTGCATCCTGTATAGAAACCAGTGTTTAAACATATCTACTGAGCTTTCAGAACTAAGGCATAGTGCACACTGTAGATACATATTCCAGCACTTTGCCAATGCTGTCACTAATTGC